>OW386541.1:35003842-37458529 GCA_936435175.1 Glyphotaelius pellucidus
GTTCTTTCTAGGTACGATAATAAAACATATCCATACTTAATATTATAAATGCGAAACTGCTCGAGTTTGTTTGCTACGCTTTCACGCATTAACCAATAGAAATACTTTAAAAATTCTTTCACCAATAGAAAGCTAAATTATATGCAAAGACTATAGGTGTACATTATGGTAATCTCTGACGTTATGAAATTATACATATTAATTTTTATATTTGTTACACGTTTTCTGTCGCTTACAAAAGCGAGTTTTTGCTAACGTCAGAAAAAAAAATCGTTTCCATTGAAACGATGTTGATATATTGTGTCTTCTTCATTTATTGTGTCTGCATATTGGGTTGGGTTGGATTTATCTTTTCAAATGTACCAATTGGCGATCCCTTAATGAGTTTTGATAACTCATGGGAATGCAACTTCGTTGTATGTTTTTTTAAATAAAAAAAAAAAATAAATAAATAAAAAAAAAAAATATATATATATATATATATTTGTGGGCTCTATGCTGGTAGGTACTCGGCCTCCAACTTACTGGTCGGCTACTGCTCCAGAAAATTCAAATATTAGAATATGTTTTGTTTTTTTTTTGGACAAGCTTATGTTTTGGAATAAATGTCAGATGGGAGTTCCTACACTAAAAATGTAATTCGTAACGACTATAAAGACTGAAGAATAAATAGTGTTATTTTTTATTATATTTACCAACTTCCAAATATTTAAATAAAAATAAGCATTCGAAATGTTTGTAAGCGCATAAATTCCGAACGAATGAACAAAATTGGATAATTCTTTTTTTTTGAGCTTTAGCATTATGAAATTTAGGTGGCAGGCGAGATGTTTGAAAACTGAATGTAAGGGAATGAATGTATGGAATGTGGGAGGGGGTTGTGGTGGGGGGAGGGGGAATAATCAATAGTGCAAGCGCTACAGTAATTTCCCGTAATACCATGCGAGCGAAGTCGCGGGGAAAAGCTAGTATAACTATATTACTCTTATGATTTTCAAAACATTGTATTTATCAATTGTAAAATTGGGAAATATAAAGGAAATAAAAAAAAATGAAAAAATAGGAACGTTTTTTTTTTAAAACATAATTTTTTTTTTAATAAAGGTCCCGTCAATTATAGAAGAATTGTCATTGTCACCATCAAACTGTGTTGTAAGTAACAAGTTACAAAGAGTTATTAAAATCAACATTATAAGAAATAAGTTACAACGAGTAATTCTTATAATAATCAATATTACAAGAAGCAAGTTACACGAGTGGTCCGTGATGAGGTGGATACGACCTCTGTCTGGTTTTACTTAATACAATGTAATGAATTTATGACGCCGATACTACAATAGTTAAAAATAATCAGTATTGTTGCCTTCCAAGCAGTTGCAGCAAATTTTTTTTAAATGGGTACAGTTTTTGTTCATGACACAAGGCAACAACGACACAATGGGTACAGTTTTTGTTGCCTTGTTTGACAATTTTCCGCGTTTTGTACTAACATTACATGTAGTATATTTTCTGCAATCTTCCAAAATAACGGAAACAAAGTGCAGATGTGACATCGCATAAGATTTTGCACTGTCCTGATCCAGTGGAATGATTTCCTAATTTAGGGAAACTTTTTGTAGGATAAGTCAAAAGAGAATATTATAGTAAAAACGGTCTCCGTAGCAAAGCGGTAAGTTCCTTGACTCTGGAATTAGTGGGGGATAAACGAAATAATGATTAAAATGTCTTACGCTATGATGTGTCATAAGATCATAATAGCCAGGTACCACCCGACATTCCCTTCCCATTTTTTTTCCCCACTTCAGTTCCTGCAGCTTCTCGAAATTCTCTGAATTGGCGATGCCATAGTTCGACTTGTTCCGGACAGCTTGGAGACATGCACGTTACCACACAAAAAAACATTAAAAAATCATGTTTGCAGCTCACACGGGGTAGAAGTGAAACCTTCAGAAAATTAAACTTTGAGAGAATGAGGAATGCAGAGTATCAGGAGTAGGATAATTGTAGGGTTTATTTATTACAACATTGTTACAAAGCTTAAAAATTATTTTAAATTTTATTCTACGAAGCGCCGCACAAAGAAGAGGCCGATAGGCTACGAAGCACCGCACAAAAATACTAAGAAACATTGGCTATCTCATTATTTCGCAGGCTAGATGTATTATCATCGAGTTTCAAATCACAAAAGAGGTTATAAAGAAGTTATTACTTCAAAAATCGGAGTGTGCAGTTCACACCCGGCTATGAAGCACCGCACAAAGAGGAGACCGATTAGTCTATCTCATTCTCTCGCCGGCTAAATTTTATAGATGTATATGTTTGCCTGTTTTTAGTGTCGCTGTTTTTCGTTTCATCGAGTTTTAAATTACAACGGTGCTAAAGAAGTTTTCACTACAAAAATAGTTTCAATATTTAAACAAGAGGTATCACAAATTCACAACACAATCTCAACCAATAGGAGCCTTAAAAAGTGAGCTCATAATCAAAGCGGCCAATTCACGCACTTGGACCGTTGTACACAAGACTTCGGTTAGGGAAAAAGTGAAATTAATAGTTTTTTAATAAAAAAAAAAACAATGCTAAAATGTAAAAAAAATACCGGAAAATACTAACATGTAAGAATTTCGTAATTTTTTACCACAATTATGTTTTTTATTCCGGCAGATTTATTAAAACCTTGTTTTCTCTATTTGTAAATAAATATATTTATGTAAACATGTATATATTATATTTTTTGATTTTATACTATCTCATTCTCTCGCAGGCTAAATCAATGTATAAGTTTGTCTCTTTTAGTGTCGCTCGTTTCCGTTTCATCGAGTTTCAAATCACAACGGTGCTAAAGAAGTGTTCACTTAAAAAATGACCGAGAAGCGAGAAGTTTGTTTTTGAATATCCAGATCTGACCCCGTAACTCTATTTCAAGCAACTTTTCATATCAATTGTATAAAAATGGCGTGTCATCGTTTTCAGTAGTTCATGAATGAAAGAATCTATTTAGGAAGGCTCTGCCCCCTACAATAGGTATAGTCCTGCCGATGAGAGCTCAGTTGTATCCTTTCTTTCTGTATCGTGCATGATTCATGAGAAAGAGGGAGAGCTCACAACGGAGCTATCAGTGGTACCTACGCCTTCACCTTCTGGCTACATAGTATCCACATTGTATGGTTATGAGTGTTACAGGCACTTTTATAAAGGAATGTATATAACTGACAGAGATGTGTTTTATTTACAGAGATTTATTGCCGTAACTCAACACCGTACAATCATCAGTCAGTTATTATGAATTCCCCGGAAGATCGTTACATCTGAATTCTTCTCATTTTGAAAGGAAAGCAATTTAATAATATACCACATTTGGGGTGTGATTAATAGTTCTAAATAATAATTGTGAGTTCAAGTTTCACTCCATCTTGTTAACAGCTGCAGGGTATTATCACATGGGCAGACAAACAGTGATGGACGAACTATAACCTTATAACTGGAATTGGAAGCTTTGGAACTGGAATTCGAATTCAACAGAATCGCAGATAGTAGTTAGAGTGTAATATATTCTCATGTTCACAAGGTGATCCACTAGTCATTGAACAATTCGAAATAGGAAGTGCCCCGCTTTTTTTTGGGAGGGATTTAAAAATACATTAAAAAACTCGAGAAGACTTTTTTGGAAAGGTTTGAGAAGGTATTTGAAAGTTGTTTTTTACAGGTTGATTTCGTAAAGGCCTGTATAAAATATTAACTTTTTTCTTACGCATTGTTTATTATAATAAAAAGAAAATTTAAAATCGATTTCACGGAACCAAGCGATACAGAGTCTACTAGGGACGTACGTTTGCCACATCATTGTAGGTATCTTAATTTTTTTAACTAAAAACCAGCAAATTATAATATTATCTGAGTGACTGTAACACTGAGGGGACCAGCCAGATTGTATACAATGTAAAACAAGCATCCAAATTGTTTTCATCAATATCACAACATGTTTTTTTATTAAATCTACTTGTTGCTTGAAAGCTTTCTACAACCTTGAAAAAATATGTTGGAACAGCTTGTTCGCGATGGAAAGCCACTTAGAAAAATAAATAAAATGAAAATACGATTGATAAAAAAATAACACGGTTTCATATTGGTTGACTTTAGGGGTGCCTCTGTCCGAAAGCCTATCTAAATCTATTGACCGGGCATACTATAATGGCTGTCCGAAATGTTTACTCATGGAATAAAAAACGAAACAAAAGCCCACTTATACCTTAATAATACTGTATATTAGAAGTGAGATATACAATAAAATATCTAACATTAAAACCAACTACCACATTACGTGCACCTATTCCTCGATTTCACACACTTGGAAACAAATTCACCCCAAATATCGACGTATTTAATACAAGTTTACCATTATTTAAGAAATAACTGAATGATATTTTTATGTAGCATATTTTGATATTTAAGGAGCATCACATATTTTTATATTTATCTACAATGTAAAAACTTGTTCCCATTTTCTTTTTATGTATGATGTCCTTTGTCACGTACTATTTATTATTTATCACAATTAGTCTATCACCTGTAAATTTTGTGATTACTAACATACACTATATTATTATACTTTCTATGCCAATTGCAACATAAAAATTTTCTTTTTTATTGTGATGCATTATTTTTACTTAAATTTATCTTTATACATAAAATTTATAAGATGTTTGCTTCTTCAAGTTCATCTTTTTTATTTAAAAACTGTGTCTCTGTATTACAAATTTATCACGTAAAAGCCCACAAGGGCGTTGAAAATTAATAAATAAAATAATAAGTACGTAATATTTTATTTTGTATTTTTGAAATTTTGCGGGTAAAATTTAAAGGCTGACGCGTGTGCTGGCGGATTATTTCATTAAATGTTTATTTTCCCAAAAAGTTTTCAGACCCCTGCAAGCGTATTATATCTCCGGTCGAATTATGTCAGCACCCTCAGAACGTGCTCCGTGTCGGGAAGATTTATTTGTTTTAGTTTTCCTGGCGTGGACACTGATTTAAGGCGCAAGGTTGGTGTTGAATCCCAGAACCAAGCGGGGAGATGCTGCGTCATTGAAACTCAATCCGAAATATTTTATTTCAACAGACCCGCCGACTCACACAATGCCAGGTTAATTGCGAGAACTTTATTCCGGACGTTTCGTTTCTCGTATTTTTGTTGCATTCTCAGTTTCGCTCTGTGAATCCTCGGAATATCGCAGACAGGGGAGGAGCTTGAGACTTTTTTACCTGACAGGTGAACACAATGGGCGGATTTTTCAGTGTTTATTAATATGAGACTAAAGCAATTAATACATCTGCTTAATAAGAAGTCTAACAATGAAATAATTTTTCATTCAATATTCACCGCATATTATTAATATTTCTTACTTACCTTTGGTAGGTATATACATTGAGCATAGGATTAAATAATATAATTTTTATTTATTTTTATAATTTGTGTTGATTGACAATATGTATTTTGTCTGAATTATTTTACTCTACTTAAGAGATAATAATGTATGAATTAAATAAAATTAAAGCAAGACCGTTAAGAATTTTATTGGATTGTTAAAATTTTTAGGACATTATTAGCAGAGGCGCGCGGTACATAAAGGCACGTAAGCATTGTCTAACCTACCTTATTCACATAAAAAATTATTAATAATATTAAAATTTATTAAATTATTGTATAATACAATCTTCACTTTCAAGATTAGGTACGCAAGTTTCAAATACGAATCGCCGCGCCGCGCGCGCCTCTACAACCATCCTTCTATAACAGAAACAGAAGAAAATAAAAAAGTCAAACGCAGAAACTAAATAGTATTATTCCAAATTACTCAAAAAAAATATTCAAATATTGACTGTATTCTACAAAAATTGTTAATGTGTGCGCAACGCGCATTCAAGGGAAGACTCATTAGTGCCAAAAAAGGCCGTGCCTTTCGGTACCGATCACTACAATAATCTGTTGGTAGGTTGGTATCTCTATTAATTAGTACAATTTGGTGACCGGACAACTCAAAAACATGTAACTTTATTACCTCCTATGAAAAGGTCATTAATAGTGGTGAAAAAATGGTTAAATGGTTACATTAGGTTTGGTTATGGACTACTTCTCAATTAACTTTTAATGCCTTTTCAATGAAATGCCACTTTTGTTCTGTAGTCGCGGAACCGTATAATTTTACGAAATAATAAAAAACATGTTATAACTAAAATAATGGTGGCTCTCTTTCACGAGATTGTGCGGTTGAAAAAATATTAATTTTTTTGTCTCCAGTTTTTGGCTTGTAACGATGTAAGATCGTAAATTAATTTTAATTAACTCCATGCTTTTCCTACTGCCTACCCCGATTAACAACTCCGTGCACGCCACTGGCCATTAAATAGGTATTTCACAAAAATGGTAATATATTGTTTTAAAAAATTCATTATCATAGATTACAATTAGAATATTTTTAAAATTTATTAACTTGGTACGTATTAACAGTCTTTAGTCAAAATTAGCAATTCGTACTCAATGTTGTAACCCCCTAAAAAGCATCAAAAAGAAATCTCATAAAGAAGTTCATAACTTTTTGTATAGGGGTAATTAAAACAACGAAACTTTCTTTGTCACGAGGAACAATAGTCTTCACTCCATTTATAACAATTTAATCCCCTTTGAAAAGTTTGACGTCCATCGGTACACTTTTTACTACCGAATTTATAATAAAATTCAAGATTGTATCAGAAACGATGTAAATGGCGGTTAACCCCTATTCATTACTATGAGTTTTTTTTATGATGGCAGGGCTAAAATAACACAATTTTTATGAGTACATTGAGAAGAAATTAAAAATATTAATAAACAAATAAAATGGTTCCATAACATTCATAGTGGTAGAATTCCAACTAGCATGTACCCAAAAACTACCAGTTTCAAAAGCAGTAATTTTAATACAGATTTGTTCTGCTTATTAGTAACTATCTGAAGTTCACTCTTCTTTATAGAAATAAATTATAATAAAAACATCTATTAATCAATAGATTTTTACAATTTTATACATTTTGTTTAGTTACTATTGATTCAATTGACGAAAAGGTCACTGCTCAGCTATACATTCAGGATTTCTCCGAGAAAGCAGTTGGTTTTCAGCAGTGGTTCTAATATAATATACATAAAACAAAATTAAAACATTTCTCTAATTTATTGCACGTAATATAATATTAAAATTCAAAGATTAATGTTCAAAATAAACAATGTAATTAAATACACAAGTGAGTAATTGTTTAATTATTGTAAATTTTATCAATCAGGATTTGTGCGGTTGACTGTGCAATCAGCAATTATTCGCCGCAGAGCTTCTTGAAGCACTGCAACGATGTCGATATTCTAATAGACAGCCGACAGCAGTATTTCATTCCAAATTTGTGATGATAAATAGCTGAAACTACCTCCAAGTACGGCAGTTTTAAGTCTGGGAAGAGCGAGCAAATAGTCCCTTTGGCGTGTCTGTGTGCATGAGAGTCACGGGACCACTGCAGTCTGTCAAACAGAAAGGCAGGATTTGAATTCATCAAATTGTATATTTGACACATATGATGTATGATGTAAGGCGAGAAATGCGTGCGACTCGGGATATTGTGGCAATATCCGACACATTTTGGACCTTCTGCAACTACTCGATTGGATCTTATGGCCGGAGGCTCACCGTCCATCTTCCCAAGTCTGTCACCTTTGGGATTATGATGGGCGCTGATGTCGTATTTCGTCGTGCGCGAATTAGGCAGTTTTTTGTCCAGACAAATTTGTTAACTTTTTGTTTACCGAGAAGCCCTGCACGGTAAAAAAGTTGTTTGTTCATGCTAATGAGATGGTCACCTGCATCCTGCATAGACATTTTGTGGGGCTCCCTTTAATTCTAGTTCCATCGAAGTGATCCTTTTGCGGTCTTTTACCGTCTGCAGGAATTGGTTTTTCAAGTTTTGTCTGGTTAATTTTACAACTACTGATTTATGTTTTATCTTCCCAGTTAAGTCACTGCCTCTGGGAGCAACTCGTGTTATAAACTCCACATCCCTATCGCCGAGTTCCATCTTGTTCAGACTAGCGATATTTTAAATGAGGGTTATTAGATTTTTCACCCTTCTTTTCCGGAATCCCACTTATTTACAGATTTTGAAGCCTTGCCCATTATTTATTTGATTCTTCAATTGTACTGCGTACTTCTGGTCTAAGATTTGTAACTTCTACCTTCAGTTTTTCCACCTTTTGAAGGCGATTTTCTATATTGGAAATCTTGTTGCTAAAAGTTATGACTTCCTGGTGGCAGCTGTCGACAGTTTTTTTGGACCCTTTAAATATCTTCTAGGAAGATTTTTTTATCTTCACGAAGCGCCTCAAATGAGGACAAGTCCATCTAAATTATTTTGATGTCTTCCATAACGGTGCTGAGATCCTGGACGCCGACGCGACGGAAATATTTGAAGATTTGCTGCATCGCCAAGTACCAACTTCTCAGTTCCAGCTTCAAATTTTTGTACACTTGTAGTGCTGATTTTACTTACAGAACGAGCATTGAATTTCTTGAGTTAAAGTAAATTTACACACGCCATTTTATTCCAATTTTATTTAAAAATGCAACCTCAGTGTAGAGTTTGTCATTAGTAGATTAAAAAGGTGGAATTTAATTTTCTTAACTAAGCAAAACCGTGGGTAAAACGGTTCGCTTTTTGAAAAATAAGTTTGAGCCATTCTCACCCCTCTTGTATTTTGTTTTTATGTTTGTATTGTTTCTTATGTGTGCATTTTGTATACGTAATATATTTAATTTTGTATGTGTGTTTATTATATTTTCCGACCCAGGTGAGCTTGTCGGAATAATATTTGAATAAGGTTTGGAGTAATATTTTCATACAAACATCATAAACGCACTCAGATAACGATGGAAGCACAAAGTAAGGTTATCCCTAGAGAAGCAAGAAAATGTGGATTACGGTGAAGGAATATGGAAATAGCAAGAGAAAATAGAGAAGAGAATTATAAGAGCTTTAGACGATGCGTGTTTTCATACCGATGCTCTTATGGAAACTATATCGGGGCCCGTAAGAAAAATCTTTGCTTTTTTCGATAATTTTTTCATAATTACGATTTCATACAGATAGTTGATTTATGTTCATTAGATGTTTTCCATTAGAGAAGAAATAATATTTTGATATAGTACTTAAACTATTAAAAAAACGGCTCTCCTTTGAACATAAGCATAAATCACAGGACAGCATCCGTCATTTGCCTGTTGCAGTTAAATCATCAAAAATACACGTGTAATTCACGATACCGAATAGCGAAACACATTTCCAATTAATTATAAACAATTTTTAAAATATTTTTTTACAATATTTTGAATATAAAACGATTTAAAAATGCAATAACTCCACATAATTTTATTATGTAAAACAATGATGAACTACAGATAGACAATGTCTGTCATTTTAAAATGAATGAACATAATATCTACCAAAATAGAAAACGTAATATTTTTCAACCCGAATCCATATGAAAAGATGATTCATATGAAAACTGGACGAAAAAAAATCATCGTCTTAGCCTCGATAACATTGAGCGAGTTTACAAGCTACTAGCCGGCGAATTCACTAAAAGAGGCTATGTATTTGAAAAAGTTTGAAAATGTCCCGATTTCTAAGAACGTCTTAAATTTTATTTGGACACTAGCGTATAACCTGAAAAAATTCAAATTGTAATTAAAAAAATACATTTATAAATTTCGCATTGGAATAACACTGAATCTTTTCACGTGATATTCGAAAAATGTTTGCAGAAAAATTATGCATTCCGCTATGATTAGTAAATTGCTCTATTTTTGACTTGGAAGACACTCGTCTTATTTCGGATTGCCGCTGAATCACACTACCGGTGATATTTCCGTCTTTCAAGCAGATGGGACATGTGTCACACATCAAAAACGGACCACGCTACAATTATATCCAGTACAGTACTACGCTATATTTATACTATATTGTCGACCGAACTTAGTAATAATTAGGACTAACACGCAACGTGCTACTGAAGCGAAGATGATTTAATTTTGATTTATCTCTTCCCTTGAAAATGTGAGGTAGATAATAATAAATAATAACAAAACTGGTGTAACAATTTATATATAAATGTAGAAAAATGCAAAACTTCGACTCTTTCCAGAAAAAAACATCTCTATTTTTCCACCATTCAATAAACAAAATAAATTTAGAAAGAGTAACGGAAAAGCAAGATCTTGGTGCATATATGGACGAGAAACTAGATTTCACTGCCCACATTCAGCGAATTGTGAATAAGGGTGTGAAAACATTAGGATTGATATTAAGAACAATTAAAAACTTTGAATCGTTACAAATCATAAAATTGTTGAACTTATCCATAGTTAGAACCCTAACAGAACATAATTGCGTAGTTTGGTCGTCCTTCTTCAAAATTAATATTCATAATGTAGAAAGAATTCAAAGAAAATTTCTACACTTGACAAATTTTAAGTATCCCTGTAGAGCACAAAAGTTATCTGTCTTTAATGGATATTTTAAATAAACCAACTTTAGAAAACAGACGACATTTACACGATCTAACCTTTTCATTAAAATTGTTTAACTCTAAATTCGATTGCTGTGAACTCATGTACTTAATAAATTAACATGTTAATATTATTATAAAATATTAACATTTTATTTATATAATATATATTATATATATCACATTCCAAGGCTATAACAAAATTTTCTTGTTAACAAATTTAATAATTGGTAAAAAATACATATGGGTGCATTTGACAATAATTTGAACTTGGCAATCTTCAAACGCCGCGGAATGGGCGAACTATTTACTAAAATAATTTACTAACTATTTATAACCACAGTTAGTAAATTATTTTTAACAGCAAGTGTTAAAAAATATTATCGTTGATTTGGCGAATATTGTCAGATTATTCATTATAATGTTATTTATTTATACTTTATGAAACCTAACTGTATTTTGCAAACTCTTATATTTTAGGTTCTTATCTTTATGTTATTTATATGTATCGTGAACAAAAAAATATATTTTCATTGTAATTTTTCATAAAAGTATGTAGGTAATGCAATGTACCCTTTGGGCGATTAAATTAAAATAATAAATAAATAGTTACCACCTGATACTGAATAAAACAATCGGATAGGTGTTAGAGAAGCTATGTAGGTTAAATATTTGACTGTGCGTAGAGATCCCCTGTTTTAACTCGATCATTTTACCATTCGCCCATGCGTCGGTAAATTTTTTGGCTACGTTCCGGTTCCGGTTCAAGATGGTGGCCTTGTTGGATACTATTTTTATATCTTGCCAGAGTTCGCTGGATCGCGGTTCCTACTACGAGCTGTTAAACCGGTATAATCAATATTATCGTACCTATAAAGAAAGAAAGTCCGAAGAAATTTGAAAAAAAAATTGTCAATGAGACGATGACATTTATTTGGACAAATTATATAATTCCTAAATAGAAATTTAAAAAATGTTACGTAAAATGTTTATGGTTTATAATTAAGTAGATGGATAGTTGGTACTTTCTTACAAATCATATGACTTCAAAAGGAAATTTTGGTATTGATTTAAATGAGAAATATACGTTTTTGAACGCGAGGTTCAAACTGTTCACAGAAGTACTAGTTATATTTTTAGTAGAATGATTCCCCTTTCTTCTGAATGAATAAAAAAATCAATCACCATTCATTGATTCCATTAATTTATTGTATTTCTGTAAATATCACTTTATTACATTATGAGATATATAAGAACACTTTATTACGTTATTCATTGATTAGCTTCATATTGTCTTAAGCGTGAGATAATCCCAAAGAATGGGAAGAGGAGTTGAGGACCCCCATGGAAGACAATGTAAGGGCAAGTGATTCGAATACTTGTCAGGTCAGGTCTTATCAAGAGTTGGTGGATGAGTTCAATGAATATGACGATATATGATAAATGAAACAAGGAGCGTTTTATGTAATGTAAATACCCTACGCATCACCTATCCAAAGATAACGCTTGCGTAATTAAATTACATACGAATTGGCGTTTCGGTTAGTTAGTTTGTGTTACTTTTCATTCATATTCATCATTATTATTCGGTCGAGAGTTGGTCGATGTTTGCCAAGACGTTTGACGTGACGTTTCATCCTCTCTACCCATCTCTATAGGGATTTTTTTTACATTAACTCAATACAGGAGGCCCTGAGGAAAATAATTTCCCTCAGGGTCTATGTCATCTGGGTTGCTGTGTGGAGGGTCTTTTTGAGGAGAGGAAGGAATGAACATTGGTCTTGAAGAGACCCATGTTGTAGGAGGGAGGAAACACAGAGGCCGGCAAATCGTTCCATAGCCGAGATGTTGAACTCAAAAACGAGTCGAAAAAACGACCTGTTGACCATGTGACAAATGTCAACCGTGTACATATGTTGGGCGCGCGTTCGGCGTATCTCCCGACCATGCACCGGTGCCGAAGAGATCAATGACGATAGTTCCTCAGAGCATCTTCCATTGAAATACTGGTAGAACAGGAATAGCATTCCCACCTGTTCTCTAAAGATTGGAATCCGTTCGTTAAGAATCCATTCGGGAGAATCTATCAAATGGACCGCACGTTTCTGCACAGAGTCGGGGGTATTTTTCTAGTATTTTGGAGCTCCAGACCAGAGGTGGCTGCCAAATTCAACCGTGGTGAAATGGCTTGATGGTTAGTTAGTTTTAGTGGTGGGCGATTCGAATCGTTTTATTTTAATCGATTTCAATCGAGAAATAAATTGATTCGTTACATATGGGGAAAACATTATTACCTTTACCCATTGACCCTTGTTTTCCTGTCTAAGTAATGGTCAATTGGTTACGACCCATAAACTCTGTAATAAATTATCTGGTCATGTACCTACCTATGGTACCCAATAAAAAATATTATAGCACTTTAATTCCGGACTGTAGGCTTTAGGGTTTCAGGAAGTCGTGATTACCGCGAGAGGTGTAATTTAAATGATTAAAATTTTATGGTTCTATTCTTGATAAGGCAAATTATTAACGTTAAATGTATCTATGCCTTATATCTTGGTAAAGTGTTCAAAGCATTTATTTCTGCCTAACTCGTCTGATAAGTAAAATACTCGGAAACTCCGTCTGTACATTTTTTCGCAGAAGATATTGTATTGATATAGTTTTGAAACTATAAACGGTAAACGCTATTAGAGAGACAAAATATTACGAACAAATACTTAACATTTGATTATTTGAAGAGATTATTTATTTTTACGATCATAAGAAGGCTATTAAAAGCTTTGACATTATTTCACAAGATAAACGACTTTTCAGTCAAACAATTCAAAATCAGACGATAGTTTCTTAGCTAAAAAAAGTTTACTGAATGATATTTTCGCGGTCAAACCATTATCCGTTTGGATAATATGACAGTTGCCTGAAGCCAACATAACTATACATGGTGTCGGGAAACTAGAAATGCAAGAAGGAACCTGGTAAATTTGCATTTTCATATAGAGATCTTTAAAAATGTTTCCCATTATATTGTATCACTAGTTTATGGACAACACGTAGAAAAAGGATTTTTGGGGAGTGTTGTGCGGTTAATGGAAGGGGGGGAGGGGAAGGAGAATGCAAAGGAGAAACTTTTATCTGACTATTCAGACCTAGTCATCTGATCTAGCAAAAGCTTTTTTGAAGGAACAATGTATCGATTCATCTTAAACAATACCTCGAGACAAGGTGTTAAACTACACATCCATTAATTTTTATAAAATGTGAAAATACATCAATAAGATATAAGTTTTTTTTTTACAATTACACATTTGCCCTGATGATGGACACCGTAACGTTGTCCGAAACGTTGGCTAAAGAAGGAGGTAGCGCAACACCGCATAAAACCCCAAAAACAAATAACGAAAATACATCAAAATAATTAATATTTACACACACGACTATCATTGACTAGAGCAGACTAGAGCAAAGACCAAAGTGTCAATTTACTCTACTATTCTTTACGTTCCCGAAAAATAAACAAAACAGATTACCGCCAGCACCAAGAGCATGTTTTGTTACGTCATTATCATACCAACATTATCAAGAGATCCGAACAAAAACTTTGCCAAAATGTCAATAAAACACTTCACGCCTATAAATTTCTCAACAAAGGATGAAGGGCCCGATCCTTGCCCATCGATATTTGAGGGTTGTGCCCGGCATGGTCCTGCCGCCGAGAGCTCTGCTGCATCCTTTCATTCTATCGTAGGAAAAATTAATGAAGAAGAGTGAGAGGTTAAAACGGAGCTATAAGCGGTACGGTTTATCAGGAAGCTAGGCTTAATTGACCGACGGGGCCCGTTCCTGATTAGGACAAGGTGATTGATAGCGGTCGGGCCCCACCAAATATTATAATAATACCCCCATTGTACAAGTAAAGGTTCCTCTGGACACAAAGGCAGCGTTGATATTGCTTTTTTAACCGCCATTGATACGTACAACTTTTTTATGATATCAAATGCTTATTACCAGGGCTCGTTGTTCGGGAATGACCTATCGATCGTGTGACCATTGGATCCATCGCATCATTGAACAAGATAGCCGTAAGAGAATGCATTTGGATAGGTGATAATAATAATAAAAAATGCTTTGATAATGCTAATTGCGTCATACATAGAAGCTTGTGAAATATCACCTCGAGGGCGCGCTAGAGAAATAGTTTGATGCAGACATAACAGATAAAACTGTTTCGAAAGTCCTGCGATTTCAAATAACCAGATAGAATATTCCCTCTTCGCCACGATCATAATCAATGTCAATCACTATCTACTAGACTGGCTACTCACGAAACTTTCCATAATCCTTTTTAAATATCCAAATTAACCTTCTACCAACCGCGTGTCAAAATATCGAATATATAACATTTACTGCATTGTAATGGCAAGATTCTGGACATTTTTAGCGGTAGCCCCCCATAACCTTTGTTTTGAAGTCTTGTTTTCAATCGAATTTACTTTATACAATCTTTATTGTCTGTTGTTTTGTTTTACGTAATGTTTTTTTATTCTTACTTATTGTTGTATACCGTTATGAGACGGCAGATTATATTTTTTCTTGGCCATTTTCCACATGTTTTTTTTATGTCAACTCTGTGTCTATTGTGCACACTATAAACAAAAATAAAATAAAATTGATCAATTGAGACTTTATGAAATAAAAGAAAAATGGTATTTATCTGTATTGCTGCTACAAGGTTCAGACTTTACAAGAAGGACTGCCGTAACGAAACAACTTTATTAAAAAAAAAAACAGGATTATTAGAGAAAACAAAATAAAATTAAGGCATTACGGTATCCTGAAATTTAATATGGTAAAATTGATAACCTTTATTATCTATTTATTGGAATGAATTTCTGAAGAGTTGAGTTTTGGACTGACCTCTGAAATAGGTTCAATTTTTTATCTACCTTTAATTACGAAAATATTGTGAAAATAATTTGTTTATTTACTTTCGAAGTTTATTCTATGTTTTGAACTGTCGCACTTTTGCGCGACATCCAAACATAGAATCTGGAGTTCGCTTTGTTTTACCAACCATTCGACAGCCGATGACGTTGGTGATCTCAGAGCTGATGGACGCGAAATGTGGTTTTCAGGGATGCACAGTTTGCATCAATACGGCAGAGCCATTCAGTTAATTGCTTAAAATTCCATCGAGCAGGGCTAAAACACAACAGGATTCTTTCGGATCATTTTTGAGCCAGTGTCTTTTTAGCAACAAAACGAATTTTATTTAACGCCCCATTCTCCCTCCCTCCCGACACGTAACATGCCGAGAGAACTGGATGGTTTGAGTTATGTTGAGATTTTACCCACAGATGATGGATAAACAATATGTTTAGCCGATCTGTCACATTCATCAAAATTTAGTTAGAGTGAGGAGATCATTTGAGTTGAAATTGGTGAGAAAATACATTTCAAAATATGTTTTCTTGTTTACGAAATTAAGTATAATCCCTAAATTATGTAATTTTTTATACAATATTTCTAAAATTTCGTATTTTATCCTACATTATCATAACTTTTTTTGAAATATCACTTAAAATCTTAACAATGTTATTTTGGTGACCGGATAATTCAGAATGAAATCTACTCAGAACGTCATTTGAAAAGTCATTAAAAGTGATGTAAAAATATATAAAAAATTGGGTAAAAAAGTTACCTTAGGTTAGATTTTGAGCTATTTGGAATTTTTTTTCAAAGCTTTTAAAGATTTTTCAAAGAGGTGTTGAGTTGAGTTGATTTTGAGTTGGCATGGAACCGTCATTTTACCAAAGAAAAAATTATCCATGATAATTTTCGAAAAGAAAAAAATCATGGATAACTCCAATTTGTATAATTTATTACGCGACACATAAATTTAAACTCACAATTCAAAGTAAAAAAAGTCTTAACGGAAACTTTGTTAGTACAGTAATAACAATTAGGTAGTAAGAAAATAAATGGGTAAATAGATTATACAAACGGATTCCAAAAACAAATCATCAATACAAAAAAAAAATCGTAGGTATTATTACCAATTACTTGTATTACTTGTTTCTAACAAAACCAAGCCTTATTTAAAGCAGCACTACATTTGTAAAACTGATTATAAATAACATTTGAAAAATAACACAGCTTTTATTCAATTCTTCCGTTTTTGGAAATCATCACTACAAAAAGTACAGCTTTTATAATTGCATTTAATGAAATAGGTTCTACCACTACCAGGGCAACAAAATGTTTCGTAGTTTCACGTCCCTGTCAACAGTTTAATTTACTTTCAAATTGTTCATTTATGTTTTCATATGCATTTTCAGTTACCGCTCGATGTGGTCACCTGACCATCGAAGTCCATTCCCTTTTGTGTTGAAAACATTTCGAATGCGAAGTAATGAGCCATTGTTTCCTCTCGGATTGCGGAGTTATACTTCAGAATGCTATGCGTTATGTCAATAATTATATTCAAAGAACGCCAGCCGAATACGTTTTATCACTTTGGCTTTCATCATACGTCACTCACTGTGACAAGCGTCGAACAGAAGCGGGATTTTTAAGCATTGTGAATAAATTTGATTGAAATGTTCGAAGCCTTACGTCATCCACCGAGAGAGGAAACATTTTAGGAAAAAAACGGATTTTTATGCGCTCTAACCATCGAGTTTTCGGAATTTAATGGTCACGCTAAACGAAGAATAAATTTTTATTTTCTGCACGAATGCATTTCGTTTCGCAGAGTTGAAAAATGCGAGACCGTTTCCTGTGGAGATAAGTAGGTATTTCGTAATTGAAGGGATGGAATTCAGCCTTTCAAGAATTGGAATAAAAAATGTTTATCCTCAAATGGTATTTGCAGTAATAATAGGCATAACACGAAGATTTATGACTAATGATCTATTGAAGATGTTCGCATGCTCGAAATGCTTAATTTGGAGTAAACTCCTGCCACTGAGAGCTTCGCTGTAACCTCCCTTTCTGTAACATGCATCTTTTGTGAGAAAGTGGGAGAAGTTACAACCGAGTATCAGGAATACACCTATAATTATATAACTCGCCCTCAAAGCGGCAAAAAAGTATCGCATGTTTACTGCTTGTATTTAATGCCAGTGATTTGAATAAATATGCGTTTGCCGCTTGAAATCTCATGATGGTTCAGAGATGATATCATGTTTTTGGGTTGAATTATTGAGATAATTATAATGAACGCAGGAAGTGTAGCATAGATCCCAAGAAGTCACGAATTTAGATTATGTCAGTGTTTAAATATTCCACTAGCACTCCTGGAGTTGGATTATGCTAATAGTTCTCGAATATCCAGGATCTTCAACAAGAGGTCTAGAGTACGTTGCAGAACATGAAAATGATGCAACTGAGGTAAATTCATTAAAACATAATTAAAACTTTGTATGCATATTATTTGAGTTTATAACTTAGTCGTTTAGAGTACAACCGTCCCTTCTGCAAGGCTAATATAATTCTGCATATTAAATGCATTATTTGCGAGGTCAGGTCATTACAATAATCATAAAGTTATTATGACAGTTGCAAGAGAGTAAGAAGCAACCATAAATGGAGGTGAACGAGGAAGAGCAAGGAAGAGAAACATATTACTGATTTAAACATTTAGGGCAAGTTGTTTCACAGAAATTCAAATGTATTTTAAAAAAAATTTTATGTGCTTTATTTTTTTTATTTTATTTAATTTATTTTATTTTTTAAATTTCTTTAATTTATTATTGTTTATTTATTTTTATTTTTTATTTTTTATTATTTTTTTTAAATTTATTTTATTTATTTTATTTATTTTATTTGTTTTATTTATTTTTATTTATTTTATTTATTTTATTTATTTTATTTATTTTATTTATTTTATTTTATTTTATTTTATTTATTTTATTTATTTTATTTATTTTATTTATTTTATTTATTTTATTTATTTTATTTATTTTATTTATTTAATTTATTTAATTTATTTTATTTATTTTATTTATTTTATTTATTTTATTTATTTTATTTATTTTATTTATTTTATTTATTTTATTTATTTTATTTATTTATTTATTTTATTTTATTTATTTTACTTATTTTATTTGTTTTATTTATTTTTATTTATTTTAACATTGACTGTAGGTAGTTGTAATACGTAAAAATAAATTTAATTACATAACAATGACATTTTTTGACAATGACATTTGTTGTAATACGTAATAATAAATTTAATTACATAACAATGACATTTTTTCCAAGGTTTTGTTCTTGAAGAAATTTTAAGTGTATTTATAACATCAATCCATCGCCGTTAACAACAATCCGGTGGATTTTACGAATACGATTAGGTTTTTTTTTATTCAGAAATATAAAATTTCGAATTTTTATTCACCTTTAGTAATATACTCCCAGAAGACATACAGATATATTTTTTTCCTTCGCAAAACAACTTCAAAGTATGCATTCAACAATACAAGTATTTTAAAAGCTTGTACGTATATCATTACTTACCAATTAGCAATTAAAAATCCTGGCACAGCCCCGGCGGCAGCCGTGGATGCCCAGGCATTTAGTGGCCATGCCACCGACCGTGATTATAACCACATTTTGAGTCTTATTGTCGAGATTTCCTTCAAAATACCATGCATTCTACATGCAGCCAGAAATGGTACGAACACCGAACACGAGCCGTGACTTCCTCTTCCCGGACCAGTTCTCTTGCACCGACTATTAAGTACCATTCTGACTGAGCCACCGCGGTCTGTTGGGCGCTAATGGCGCGCGTGCCCGGTGCGTGACGCTAAACTCAAGGGTCCGGTGTCTGCTGCAAGACGCGCAGTGCACACAGACAAAGTGCATAGGCCACAGAGCTTCAATGAGATCTAATTACCGTAATCGCAGGAACGGTGTCTCTCTGGACACCATTGGCGTGCGGTCACAGTCAGTGTTTAAACCTATTTGTAAGATGGTTCTGCCGCTGAGAGCATCTAACCTGTCTCTATAGTAAACTAGACGAAGTTCCCGGCATTGCCAGGGCTTTACTCAGAGTTTTTCTTTATCAGATTTTTATATATTTTTTAAAAATTATTTATAATAAAATGTTTTACATGGTACATAATAATAATACTTCTTAGGTTTTTTACTACTCTTCCATTGAAAGCATTTGCCTGAATGGAAGGGGAGTGTACATAAATGTTGTTATTAGTTAGTACTTAAATAATTAATTGTGCATAAATACATGTGTGCTGTAGTATTTATTTTGATAATATTATGTATTTAAACAAAAAGAAACAATGTTATGGAAGACAAAGGATATTTGTAAGATCAATTAAGTGGCAGTAGTTTTTTTCTTAAGAATATTTTTAAAATGTTTCTTGACAGAGTGAGAGCAATATTTGGGTTTTATCATTAATGTTTCTGATTTCTTCCGGTAGACGATTAAAAAAAGTTCTTCCCTGGTAAGTGTAATAATGTTGTGCAAAAGACGTATTTAGTTTTGGGCATAGAAAAACATGTTTGTTATATATATGTTATATATACATCGGTTATCAGTTAAAAATTGATACTTACCTTTTTATTTTATAATTTGAAAATGAATTTTTAATATATAAATCTTTAACTGTAGGTACTTGAAATTCTTCAAACAGGCGATCTGTTGGGTAGTCCAAGGATTTTTTCAATATAATTTTAATAATTATTCTTTGTACAATTTCTATTGGAAGAAGGTTACATTTGTATACAGTTCTCTATTTTTACTTAGAAACTTTTCAAAATCAAGTTTTCAAAATTTCTTCAGGTAATATTCTGCTTTAAGGGATGAGAAAAGGGCGATGGAATGGTTTTTCGAAATATCATCGATTTTCAGCAAATTTGGTAAACTATTGTGAGCGACGTTCGCGACATTTTCACGCGGTTTTATAACAATAATGGTTCACGGCCCACCTCCTTTGTTTCAAATATCTACGGATAAGAGGGGTACTTAAAATAACAAGAAGTGTACATAGTTTACATAGTACGGGCAACTCAGTGAGGCCCACGTTACCAGATAATGTTTGAAAAAACAAAATATTGTTGAATCAATTTTGAAAAAAGTAGTCTTTTTATAAAAGGGGAAAAATGTATATAAGCTTTCAAAAAATTCCCAGTGCCGAAAATTCAAAAATTATTTTCAAAACAAATATTAACTTTCCTTTACAAGAACTTAAACACATTCAACATTTCACAAAATTCTCGCAATACTAGAACAAGACATGCACACCAACTACTAATAGCAAAAAAAAATACATCCTTTGGACAAAACCACTACAGATACCAGGCTATTAAATTATACAATTCACTTCCAACACAATATAAAACAACAAATCTCACAGAAAACACATTTGGAACTGGCTACAATCCTCATAACTTTTAATTTATGATCTTGTCGATTTGAAGTCGATATTTTAATTTCATTGTTTCTTATATTAACTAAGACCACTGTTTGTTTGTTTTACGATTTACAATTTATAATTTACAACTGAAAAATGTCCTCTACAACACAGGTGAACTCTAGTGTGGAGGACAACATACTATAGGTACCTTTGTAATGTAAATATTTTGAGAATAAATAAAAAAATAAAAACTTGCAGACTTATTTAGGAGTGCGAGTATTTTAAAACGACACCTCTCAAGATAGGAACAAAGAACAGACTACAGAAAGAAGAGACATTCTATTCAAAATTCATCTAATACGGCACTTCCCCTGAATTTATAAGAGAACATGCCAAGAACCACTTCTGTAACTCAAACATGCAAGTTGGGACCCAACTGCTCGTCATTTTATGCAGGTTGAGAATTCGTTCATGGAATAAATTTGCGTCATACAAATTTTGACAAGATGTGCCTCCATTTTTCCAGGGCTCGATCTTTCTTTGGTTATACTATAAACTGAATATTGTGTTATTCCTAAAATGGTAACGTACCTACTACGTGATTGAATTTATTGATATTTTTAAATATATAAGCAGGTAGGTAAACAGCTATATTCTGATAACATATTTCAGTAATTATTACTTATAGTTATAACATCACCGAGAGAAATGTTTAAAAATGTGGATAAGTGAAAAAAAATTATACCACTCGGGCCACGTAGTGCTGTATTTGTCTCAAGAAATCAAAAACCGCTGAATCACGTTGTGCTATTTCTGACACCAACTGACATGTTCTCATGTCCTCATAAAAGTCGTTCTGTCTTTTTTTTCTGTTACGTCAGATAAATGAAAATATAAAAAAGTTTTAGAAAGAGAGAACATCAAGCTTTTTCTACGCTTTTAAAAGATTACCACATATAAGTACTTAAAAAAAATATATTTAACTTCAAGCGAGAATATTTAAGAAAACTGTCAGTGTAAATTTGTGTAACCAACATTTGATGTTGTCTACAAGCGAGGGATTGATTCATGTTCAAAAGTGGCTGTTTAATGATTGAAAAATCATTACAATATTTAATTAATTTTTAACCAAAATATTGTAATTTAAAATAGAGTTGTAATTTAAAATAGATAATTAATTTTTAACCAACATATTGTAATTTAAAGTGTTCCAATACTGTATTTATAATTTTTTTTTAAATTAGATTTTTTTATAATTAGAAAATTGTTCACGACGACAGTCTACAGTTTCAAATATTAAACTTTGTTTATCACTTTTTAATAACATTTATCAACATATTTCAAAACCAAAAATTTCTTCGTCGAGATATAAAATATACATACTTATAGATACGAATGTCTGCTTGGTATATTGTACATTCTGTTAATATGACATTGGAAATATCTGCAGGTAGTAGATACATGCGTAGTAGTAAATAGTAAGTAAGTGATTAACAATCAGTATATACTCAAATCATAGTGACCCAACGTAACAAAAATCGACTTGTTACTTGTACTTGACTTACTTTAACCAGTGATTCCTGACATTATTTGCAGTAAAAAACGAAATAAAATTTTGGTTTCCGGTGATTTTTTTTTCTTCAACAAACAAAACTTTCTTCCACATGTCATTACTGGTCAATGGCCGAGTAACCGCCCAACCCATCAGCCCGAACCTAACTTATTATCCAATATTTATTGATTTTTTATGTTTTATTTTGAACAGAAAAAAAAACATAAAAAATGTCACACTCAGCCGAGCTGCCGCCCAACCTTTTACCCCGGCGCTAACTGTCCAATATCAACTGATTTTTTAAAGTTTTATGTTGAACAGAAAAAAAAACACCAAAATGTCACACTCAGCCGAGTAACCGTCCAACATCTCACCACGACCCTAGCTGTCCAATATCTACTGATTTTTTAAGTTTTATGTTGAACAGAAAAAAAAAACACCAAAATGTCACACTCAGCCGAGTAACCACCCAACCCTTTACCCTTTCTATAACTGTCCATTACCTACTGCCAAAAACATCCTGTAACACCCTGTATATTCATTGAAGGTAGAATATTTTGAAAATATGCATGTTAGTGAGAGAGAACTTAACGGATCCGCAGGTGGCTACCGACTCAAATCATAGTGACTTGAGAGAAAAATATTTCCATACCCTTTCACTTTATTCGTTGAATGAATAATGTTTTAAAAAGATGCATTTAAGTTTGGGAACCCCTGACAAACCATAAATAGATTTATAAATAATACAAACACGAAATACATAATATCAATGATTTCATTCGTCATCATAACAACAACTACCTTTAGAGGTAGGAATATATTTGAGGTCAGTCGGTTTATAATAACAATTATTAAGACATTCAAAGCACGTATCAGATTTTAGATAGGAACCCCTTGAGATATTTGAATAGGTCCATCCGAGATGGGTTCTTAGATTGGCGGATTCACCTGGCGTAATGGAATGCCGACCAATTAGGTCGTTCGTTTCGTACTGCGTTGATTTGATTTAAAATAGTTATTAATTTGAATATTTTATTCCACGTACTAACCTTCGTAGCCAGTGTGAATAACATTATTATCAACAATAATAACACCTGGTTAGTTACCTTATACACCTAAAAATAGGCAAAAACTACTTAGATATTCGTGATATTACCAATTAACCTGACGATAAATCTTATTATTTACGGTAGATATATCGCTGGTAGTGGATGTAATCTTGTTAGATAAATTCTCAAGAATTAAAAGTATCTAAAAACGGGGAACGGACAACTCAACAATGTAAATCACTCCTATGTCAAAAGGGTGTTGAATCGCCATTTTGTTGAGTTGTCATAAAAAAACTCTAAAAACATTCGAGAATAAAGTGGGAAGGTATAGTTTACGTATAGTAAAAATTACAAGAGCGCGAAAAAGGTCTGAAATAATCAGTGGCGGCCCTTCCGTAGGGGTCAATGGGTTAATGACCTCCCAAAAATTTGGATTGAAAAAACTACGCAATTACCAATTTTAAAGCGCCTTAAAGTTTTAATTTATACTTACGGAAAATAATGCTTCGTTTTTTGGACAAGCACTATGAAACGTTTCCACTGCCATCTAGTATCCAAATGAGAAGCTATTTTATTTTTTGCAAAAAAATAATTTCCGTTCCAGCGCCATCCTGCGACCAAATGACAAGTCATTGTATTACTACCGTAGGGTCAATTCTAAATTTGTCCCAGAACGGTCTTCTGTCTCTTTCTTTGCAGTACAGAAGAAGGAGGTAAGCAAGATCATGTCTGACGTGTGCTTAGAATCATAAAAAATATTTTTTTAGAGAACATTGGGTCATGACCCCATGAAGGGAGACAAACGACTTATGCTAAGTTTTTAAGATGTTAGAAAGAGACGTCCAAAATATCAGCCGAAAGGTTTTTTGCATACCACAAGGGCAAGGCCATCTTGGATATCATTAGTCAGCGTGTCAACACGTTTCACTGTTGTGATTTGCCTTGAATAAATTACGATGTCGAATTCAGTTGATAATATTTTGAAAGAATTAGCGAATAATTCATTGAATCACGAAAAACGTATTGAAATAAAGTGTCTCGGCCGCCCCAAACCTCAAATGCAAATAGTTTCTGTCACAAAAAATAAAAATAAAGATATTAAACGTTACTTTAATTTAAAAAGTTATAGTTTTTGTGAGTGGATATGTGGCTGTGGGATAAGAAGCGTTTACTTTTGTTTTCACTGCTTACTATTTAATTCAACTGAAACTGATATTCAATGGACACGAATAGGTGTTAGCGATTTGAAACATTTGAAAGAAAAAATAAAAAAGCATTCTAATTCTACATTGCATATTAACAATTCAATGAGCTTTGTTTTGTTAGGAACCATTGATATTCGGATTCAATTAGATAGTGCATATCGTAAAGCACTCGTGGACCACAACGAAAAAGTGGATAAAAATCGATACATTTTAACAAAAATTTTGAAATGCATACAGTTTTGTGGTTCTTTTGAACTGGCATTAAGGGGTCACGATGAGACAAAAGAGTCGGATAATCCGGGTATATTTCGTGGCTTGATTAACTTTATTCAGGAAATAGACATTGAATTAAAAGAACATTTAGAAAGGTCTTCGAGTTTTAAAGGGTTATCTAAGACGATTCAAAATGATCTGTTGGACTCAATTTTAGCTGCATCTCAGGAAGAAATTAAACTAGATGTACAGAAATCTGAGTATGTTTCAATTCAGGTGGATGAGACAACTGACAGCTCCACTAAAACCCAAATGGTATTTGTGATCAGATATCTGAAAGACAATGTCGTATGCGAACGGTTTTGGAAGTTTGTTAATCCAGAGGCATGCACCGCCGTTGGATTGACAAATGAAATATTGACCCAGTTGAGGATCCTGGATGTTAAACCGCGACAGCTGATAGCGCAGTGTTACGATGGGGCAGCCGTTTTATCTGGAAAAACTGGAGGTGTTCAAGTTAAAATCAAAGAAACTTTTCCCCGTGCTCACTACATTCATTGTTACGCTCACCAACTAAATCTAATTTTACAAAAAGCATGTAACATAACGACGGGCATAAAAGTGTTTTTTGCGACCGTTCAATCATTTTCCGTATTTTTTTCAAGATCTCCAAAGCGAATGCAATATTTAGATGAAACCGTTAAAGGCCGTCTGCCAAAGGCAGCTCCAACTAGGTGGTGTTTTAATGCCAAATGCATAATTACTGTATTTACATATAAATCTGATATTTTTAAATGTTTAAATTTAATTTTGGAAAAGGAAAATGATCAAAATACTTTAAGTCAAGCACAAAATTTGATTAATAACCTAGAAAAGAGTGTTTTTATTTATTGGTTAACATTCTTCAATAAAATAATGCCTCACTGCGAAATTTTATTTAAGCAAATGCAAAAAAGAAATTTGGATGCAATATTAATACAAAAGCATATTGGTGAATTTCAACATCATATTTTGTCCATACGAGCAGAATTGAGTTCCAACCCAGCACATTCAACCGATTCCCCACAAGGCGAATGTAAGAAGAGGCGCACAGATGAAAATAGTCATTTGGTAGCGATAGAAGTTTTAGACACTATTTTAGTGGAAATGCAAAATAGGTTTAAATATGGCGATCATCTCATTTTATCGAATTTATTTAACAAAGACAATTTTGCTGAATATAATAAATGTTTTCCAACAGCTCAACTCAATTTATTGGATGACTTTGATGAAATTGATTCATCAAAGTTAAAAAATGAATTAATAGTGTTTTACCAACGTGATGACTTACACCATGCCAACAGTGCTGCATCGCTTTTAAATTTTTTGTTGACCAATAATTTCCAGGAAATATTTTCAGAAACAATAAAAATACTGCAATTTATTTGTGTAATACCAATGACTACAGTTGAAAGTGAAAGATGTTTTTCAACTCTTAAACGTATTAAAACGTTTTTAAGAAATACAATGAGCCAAGACAGGTTAAGCTCACTTGCGATGCTTAGCATCGAAAAAAAATATATTTCTAAAATAGATAATTTCTACAGCCGTGTCATTGATCATTTCGCACAAGCCAAAGAAAGGAGGATCGATTTAATATACAAGAAATGTTAGAGTGCTTTTTTATTTTTTTTACCATTAGAATCCTCACCTACACCTACCTACCTATCCAACTTTTATCTCGGTACATAGATTTTTGTAGAATTTTTCAATTATAGGCGAATTCCACGGTCATAGTAATAACAGATCAATCGATGTTAAAAAAACATTAATTAATAATATGTACATCAAAGTTTAAAGTTAATTGTGTAAATAATTTTGAATAAAATAAATAATATTAAATAAAACCATATTGTGCTACCTACCGGCTTCGGAATAGGTGAGTACCGCCAAATTAATTACATGTAGATACATATTGGCGTTTTTTATTCCCTACGCATTACCTCTGACATTTTTTTTTTCGATTGACCTTCCACTTCTAGACCCCTAGAGCCGCCTCTGGAAATAATCATAGTTTGGTTTTTTCCGTTATAAAAAAGAAACAATTTTTTTTAGTGACAACTATTACCAGACCCGTGAAAATTCGGTTATACCAACTGAGAATCAAGTCAACACAACACCTCTTTGAAAAGTCATTAATTTGTAGGATTTATAAAAAAAAAATTACCAAATGTACTCAATCAACCACTGCTTTGAAGGCAACCACGCTGACCATCACACCACCGACTTTTGTAAGAACGGCGGCATAAATTCATGTGTCGGTATGTACTGAAAATAATAAGAATTTTTAAGTATTTTGATTTTATAATTTTACTCACATTACATCACAACCGAAATTAAATTATTGAAGTTATTATAAAAATATATATATTAAAGTTATTATAACAGGAGTTATTCCAATAAAAATCCAATAAAAATTATGTTGTTTAAAATTAATAAATTGATAATAAAAATGTATTATTGTTGTAACGATACAATAGTTATTTATAATGTTGACTTAGTTGGAAATATGTTATATTGTCGTCGTAAGAATCACTTCCAGACTTCCAATGCTCCTAGCGTGATTCTTGCCAATTCAACTGTGAGTCAGGACGATTCGATTCCGATTCGAAGAATTGTCTTAATATGCTTAGGTATAAGGATGTTGCCAATTTGTTACGAAGCTTGAAGGACCTTCCAAAATAATTTGGAAATTGTAGTACTAATTTATTACATACATTTTTTTGAAAAATAACAAAGAATATAGTACACAACGATAAAAATGTGGGTGACCTTTCTTTTCGAAGGAAAATATATTCTATCATTTTTTCTGAGTATAGAACTAAGAAGAAAAACACATCAAACCCAACCAAATATTATAAAAAATTGCTTTTGTAAATTTTTTATATCTAAGTCTCGGTCTCAGAATAAATTTTCCTTACCTTGACATTTTCTTATCTGAGCTGTTTTATTTTCATTTTTTTATAATAGCTTCACAAATCCACACAGAGGGCCTTCAGGAAAATAATTTCCCTTACGGCCTATGTCATTTGTGGGGATACAGTGTGGAGGGTCTTTTTAAGAAAGTAAAGGAGAGAAAATTCTGGGAAGGAAACAGGTCTGAGGGGCTGGTAGGAATCTGGGGGTCGGTGTATTCAGCGGTGCAAGGTCACATATGGGTCGAGAGAGTCCTGCAGTAGAGGTCAAAAGTTTTCCCTCAACCAGCGTGGCTCGATCCGGCCCGCCATTATTAGGCATTCAACCTCACCTCATGAATCCGGGCACCCCTTTTAAGTCGCCAAACATAGCAAACAAGTGGGACAACCTATCGCAGAGGTTGGTTATCCAATAAATGGTTCCTGGGGCGGCGGTACTCATAACCGCCACCAAAGTTGTGGGCGTTGATACTTTAGATGACATTTAAAAAAATGTTTGTTCCTTTTGACACCACGCTCTTAGATCGTAGTGTAGGAACATTTTTATGAAATAGAAAATTTACGTGGTTTAATTTTTTTTTTAAAAAAACATTGGTTGAAACATTGAGTTAAAATTGTATAAAAAGATCGCCCCCGGGTGGGCTCGAACCACCAACCTTTCGGTTAACAGCCGAACGCGCTGCCATTGCGCCACGAAGGCGGACGCCAGACTCGCCGCAGATTCTAATCTTGCTCACGTTCCAATGTCAATGCCACTAACTTACCACTACCGTATCAATATTATTGTTATTAAATTATACCGAGACGTGATAAGGCGCCATATCTAATACAACTAATTTACATTATATGCGCAGCTCTGATTTAGTATTATAAAAACAGTAATCTCGTAGATTCGCCAAACATGATTTATTATAGAAAGGTTTTTGAAGGAACAATAACATTGTCAGATTGGGTGAGCTATTTTCAGCTCTCTGTATTACTATGAGCTGCGGGGCTTTGAAATAATTATCAATCCTTTCTTGGCAGCCGCGGCCAAAGAAGGACCTAACGAACCATTAACAAAAACTATTTTGAAGATTTTTCTGTATCCAGAAATAAATCACCAACTAAAATCACGCAACGAATTGCAAACTGTATCAAGCGATCAGTTTGTTTTACGGAATCCGTTCGAATCTAGCATTCCACAATGGAGTGCTGGTACCTGTCCCGATGTATGGCAGTGAGGCATGGAACTTGCAGAGGAAGGATGAAAGTAGACCGAATGCCGTAGAAATGCGATCCCTGAGGCATATGTATGGTAAAATCATGTACGATCGTGTGAGAAATGGGGAGATCCGCAAAGAATGCAAGGCTGAAATCAATAAGCGTAGTGAGTAATATTAAGAAAGGCACCTTCAGATGGTTTGAGTGTGTAGAACGAAAGGATTGAAGGAAGAATATACGCAAATGTGAATGGCAGAAGAAGTCGGGAAAGAATGCAATGCTGAATAAGCGTAACGAGTAAGATTAAGAAAGGCACCTTCAGATGGTTTGGGCATGTAGAACGAAAGGAGTGTAGGAAGAATATATGTCCCAAATGGCAGAAGAAGTCGGGAAAGAATGCAGGGCGTAAGAGTAAGATTAAGAAAGGTAATGAGTAAGAGTAGTAAGTAAGCGTAATGAGTAAGATTAAGAAAGACACCTTCAGATAGTTTGGGCATGTAGAACGAAAGGAGTGTAGGAAGAATATACGATGCAAATGTGAATGGCAGAAGAAGTCGGGGACTCCCGAGGAAACATGGCACGATCAAGTACAGGTACTTGAGTCCGGCCAGAATAATAAGAGTATGTTTGACACGAGGAATGAATGCGAATGAGGCAAAGAGTGTGTGCCCGGACCGAGTTGTTTTGGCGGTCCATTGGAGGTTATCCACTACTTACCTGCCCTGGTATAAGTAACAGATTACTCCTTCAAGGCTCTCGCAAGAACTCTAATTTTTTCTAAAGAACGAAGCTACATTTAATTTAGAACTAATCTAGACCTCCAATGTCCCTGCGTACAGTGTTGGTAAGCAGTATGCAAGTGCTTACATAATAAACTTGATACAATGGTTGTACCGGACGGGACCACGATTATGACTTTTTATATTTATGTTTTATTTTAACTTAGCGTCGCTTAATGATTTTACTTGTTTAACTTAGCTTCATTTAGAGATTCGACGAAGAAGAGGATGAGTTCCTTGAAGGCCGTCCTCTTCTTCTAACCTAAAGGGGGCTTGTTGGATGTTAAAACGAAGACGAAGACGGTACGTCTTCGTCTTCGTCGTACATTGAGGTTTAATTTAGGGCGACTTAGCAGTCACCCATTCGTGGTATAATAATGTATAACTGATGTTTTATTAAGAGAGTTAATAAATTTGTGTTTTATGGGCTATCGGAGAGATCGAATGCGAGGACAGGGTTTGCTGTGCCCGGTCTCGTTTTCGATTTCTCCGTACGCCACTGTGGGCGAAACTTGGCCTTGCCACAGGACCAAAATGCCTGGCGGGGAGCGGGGGGCTCCCGCTCCCCTGTCCTTCCCCGCGTCCTACCTTCGGGCGGACCAATTAGAGCCCTCCTTCTGGGGGTTAGGTATTTTGGTCCTGTTTGATGCCTAGTGTAGCTCGCACTGTTTAATTGAATTACGGGAGTTTGGCATTATGAATTACGAAATAATTAATATGAATTGATAGGCCAGACTCCCCTTACCATGTTTATGTCGGTTAACATAGAGTAAGTTTAGTTTTAAGTTCAATAATTAAGATTCCCCCCAATAAGGTCGGTCCGGGGGGCCGATGATCTTTTTTGTAACTGACCTAAAAAATCGAAATAAATTATAAGGAGAGAGGTCGGGAGGTTCAGACGGAAGCACGGAGAGAGGCGAATGATTGCTACTATGGTGACTTCAGCTATGATGACCACAGCAGAGGTCACGACCCGCTAAAACTCAGACTGCTCGGAAAAGGAGACAGTTTGCCGTTTCCACCCCCGCCGGCGGCAAGGTGGGGGTGCGAGCTATATATACGGGGCTGCTACCCCTATATCGTCACTTCTCTCGACCGGTAATCTTCGGTAATCTTCGCCTCTCTGCCTGACCCGACTTCTCTCCGGACTCTTTGGAAATATTGGACTTATTTCTTCCCCTCTGGACACCTCCACCCCCCGGGACCCAGCGGCTACCAGGACTACCCAGCGCCTATCTACAGTCTTTGTGGGAGTAACCAGGACGTACCCTACAATGGTGTTAGTAAAATATAAGGGCATGGAAAAATGATAAGAAACAAGACGAAGGACAACAGCTCGCGGGGGATTTTCTCGCGGGGGATCTTGCGTATGCTGCAAGCACCTAAAAAGGGAATAGACAAACATGTTTAGATAAAAAAATGTTTTGGCGGTCCGTCCTCTGTGCCTACCGCGGGAAAACGGCATGGTGGTTAGTTAGTTAGTATTTGTTTAACAAGAGATTTAAATTTATTATCAGCAGCCCCTGAAAATTAGCATTTTTCCTAGTGTCTTCCTAGCGACTGCGACGCCCGGATTCTGTCACACCTCCGCGTGGAACAAACTAAGAACAAAGACTTTAAAACACCGCAAGAACTTAGTTCCCCGTTTGTCAGAATGTTTAACATTCCCAGCACACATATAATACGCTAGAGGTTACTAGGTGGCAGGTAACGTTACCTATCTAGCTCCCTCTATGTGTCTTTAATTAAAGCTGTATTTAATACGAGCTAAGGCGTGAGCGCAATATATTACATTCCGGCAAATTATGTTAACACTTTAACACTTATTTGATCAGACGTCTCGAATAGTGGGATAATATTTAAGTTAGGCTGTGCGTGCGGGGAGGTGCGTTATCTCAAAGAAATTAATCTTGCCAACAAACTACATTATAACAAGCACGTAAATTTATCTAGAAATATGTTTAAAATTTATCACATCTAGAAATACGTTTAAAGTGAGTTATCTATGTAAGAAAAGATAGTTAAAAATCTTGTACAAATACGCGTCCTTTTATAATGTATAGTTAATAGTAGATACACGGAATATAGTTATAAGAATGCTATAATAACACATCTCAATCACAATAATCAATGTTAGGCGTGTTAAAATTTGTCTGCATGGTTTCTATATCATATTTTACTATAGATTCTAAACTTCTTAAATCAGATATCTTAACCATCAGACAGAGGAGTCATAGCTAATAATTCTATTTTATTAAAAAAAAATTACTTCATAATTATCATTAAATCTCCTGACAGCCCTAAAATAACATATCTAATTTGCCAACTATGCGTGCCCAGTCATTTCAATCAATGTTAACTTTTAAGGTAACAATAAACTCTATACTAAATTGCTCTTTTTATAACCATTTCCTAGATTTGCAAATAAATGTGAATGTATAAATAGGTATAGGTACTTGATTTTGCTCGATTCTTCGATTCTACTTGCTAACAAGTCACCTTTATTTACATATTTTTATTCGGCGTAAATATAATGTTTTGTTATTTTAACATGTTCTATTCTCTTCCTTAACTTTTCACATTATTTTTTTCTGGTTGTAACACATACCTATTTACTAGCCTTTTTCACACATACATCATATTATTATTGTTTTATATCAGTTCTTATATAAACCTAGTATGTATATTATTTAAATATTGTATAACTAATATATTTTCGTTATTATTAAAATACTGTTACCCTATGTGTACCATTGTATCATGTAACACTTGATTGTAAAAGCCATTTTATGGCGTTTAAATAAATAAATAAAATTTTTACCAATTTCTTCAACTGAGACTTCTTCGTCAAACAGGTGTTATAGAGGTAGTTTCCTAAATATGTGAGATTGACATGTTCATTTAGGAGATTGAAAATAAAATATCAAATCTTTCTGTGTTTTTTGTCGACTACCTATACCAAAATTTCTCAAACGCGATTTTTTTAGGGTAGGTTTTGAAATAATGTTTTCTTATCTCACACGAAGTGTAGGTACCAAAATGAGAGCTCCCAAGATATAAAAAAATGTTTTTCACAATCTACGCGTAATATACTAAATTGAATACCAAATTTTGTTGTTTACTCTTCATATGACAATTTCGTAGAGAAATAATTTGGAATTTTCGAAAACCAAAAAAACGGTTAAAAAGGGCTGCATTGTATCACGTGCATCCAATTCGGTTATAAATTTCATGTCGTAGTGCGTTCCAATGACATCAGAATTCTTTCGATCAATATCAATATTAAATGTTAATTTAATTTGTTTTCAAACAAAATTTTCACCCGAATTCCTTGTGGGAAAAGTAGATTTTCGGTTATGGCGTGAAGAAATAGTCTGTCAATGGATTTTACATTGATTAGGAAAAAAGATTACTCCGAATTTGCTAATCATTTAATAGAGACAAGCCATAGCTTCAATAAAGCAAAAAAGAAGTTTAAACATTGCAATGTAAATTCATATTATATTTTGTGCGCTTTAGAAACCCTAGAAATAAACAAAAAAAAATAAATCGAAAATTAATTTAGTTAATAAAATAATAGCACCTTGTAAATCACCTTTACTAACTATGTTTCCGTGTAATGTTGACCCCTTCCACCGTTCTCCCCCCCAAAATTATCCCTCCCACTACCCCCACCTAATTAAATCTAATTCATTTTGGTACTTACATAGAATTATTAAGCTAGTTTTAAGTCTGCTAGGGAATGACATGGTTGTGTCGAAACCGGTCGCAGAAAATTAAAAATTAAAGTAACAAATATACATTGGTAATTAAAACTCAACAATAGAAAAAAAACAAAATAGGAAAAAAGAAACGACAACCAATATGTGTGCCCACGTCGAATGCTAAGGATTCGTCGAAATGTCTCAGTGCAAGACGCCCATCACAAAAGAACTTTGCATCACCCTTTCTATGGTTTCTTTCGTAATTTGTTTTATAAAATAATATACAACCGTAGAAATGTTCTCATAATATACATAATATCTACTTTCAATGTAATTATGCTCAATCACAAGTAAGCCGTTTGTTAACGTAACGCGAGTTTAGAAGTTCCCGCGACGGTGAAATATAGTTAGGTACTCCATTATGTCTGAACTGCAAATATATCCAATATATATTCTAAATTCGTAGATTGATTGTTTGCGCCACGCACGTCGCACATAGATAGGCACTTGATAGAGTTAAATCCAATTCAGTAGGTAGTTAAATGTTATGACTTGTCTGTTACGATAATATCGTGCACTGGGGATACACAGGATAATAACATACCCACGTTACTAACTCGCGTTAGCTGTTTTCGGAAGGAAATTTTCCCAGGCAAAAAAATAACGAGTTTGTTTTATTAAGTCCCTCGAACACAGGCGTTTAACCCGCGGTAAACATGCCCGAAAAATGTGAGTCGTAAACAAAAGCTATCGTGTGCCGTAATAATTTTACGCCATACATCTGTCTGAAAGGGTTCGCATCATAACTAACGGATCGAGATACAGAACAATCGTACGCCTCAACTCGGCGATCAGGCATTTTAAATTTCATCAAAGTTATTGAAGGCTACTCGAGAATATTGGTTTGGTTAACCAAATTATGTACATTTAGTTCATTTGCACATAGATATTCGCAGTAGCTCTGCGCGTAGACTTGGTATTTATTTTAGGAGATAGATTATTCATAACTAATCAAACATACTTATATACGAGTTTGTTTGACCTCGTGAAATCTGGTTCAATGAACTCCAATTTGCTTTCAATGTGTCATTCTCAAAATTTAAACCAATTGTGAGAAGGATTCAATCAAGCCACTAATTTTTTTTATTTTTTTTATTTTATTTTATTTTTTTTTTTTTATTAGTATCTATAGCAAAATTTGTACATAATGTATTTATAAATTGTATTATATTAAGGTATTATAAAGTTTTTTTTTTCACAGTCCTCCTCACTAGGGTTCTCTGTTCTGAGGCGGCCTGTAGTTTTTCCACATTTGTATTTAGTATCCAGTTGTCTTTACATGGTCTTCAGTATGTTTGATAGTTCATTTTCACTTTGTTCTCTCAACCATATTTTTACTTTTGTTTTAAAATTATTTATTTCTGTTATTTTTTTTGTTTGAATTATGTTCTTAATATTATAATATTTGAACAGAAAATTATTTTCATTGTCTTTCTCAAAATTTTCAGGTATATGTATAAATGTTCATACATCGGGTATCGATAAAAGTTTTATCGATAACGTCGGTAACTTGTCATGGTTCCCGAGCATGATTCCAGATTGCCAACGAACGAATAACAGTTTTCAACATTTAAGTGTTTTTAATTTAGTCAACGCGATCTGTTGTTTGTACATTAGCAATCTGCAGTCGTGCTCGGGAATGAGAAATTATCGGAATTTTCGATAAATCCTTTACTGTTCGACTGTGCTACATAACCAGGGTTTAATTTAAGAATTCGCTATTGTCATTTCTAATTTTGAAACTGATTTCCACTTTCATGTGAATTTAAAATATTAAAACCAATATAATTTAATCACCAGTTAGAAAAAGCCTGTTGCAAGGTGAAACCGGTCCGGTTGATAAAAAAATAAAAAGTGGAATTAACTTATACAGGTTGTAAATTTTTATATGTGTTTTGAAAGCTGTGGATGTTATTATTCCGATAGATAGATATTCCTGTTATATTTATAAAATTAGCTAAGATATTGCTAACAGATTTGGATCGAGACACAAAACTCCTATAGATTTAGATTTTTCTTTCACTTCTTCCAGAAGGGTTGGCATTAGGGTTTTTGGAACACTAATCATTCAATATTTTTTTTTATTTTTCATAAAGCTGGTACACCAGGTTCATATTATTTACTATAAATTTCAAAAAGATAACTCGAATGGTTTTAAAATTATTTAATCCAGAAATCATCTCCAAAATAAAGCCCTAGACAAAAAATACCCCCTTCACACTAATTAGAAACATAAGAATAACTTTATTATGGTTTTTAGTGTACAGATGAGGTATTACCAATACTCTTATACAATAATATTAAATCAATTTATGTGTATGCTTCGTAATGTTATCATTAGGTACTGGGTGGTTTAGATAGGTGGTTTATATTATAGTTTTGACTTCAGCTGTGACTGCTGGGTAAATTATAGCTTTACATATTGTTGCCAAAATGCTGTTTTCAAAATATTGATGAAAATATATACTAGTTGTGTTGAAATTTCTTTCCCTTAGTGTGATTTTCGTTTATTTCGGAAATAATAAAAATATTTTGCACTTTCTATAACAACTAGTAACTAGTGGCGTACCGTCAGGCTATCGGGCAAGAACTAGGAAACCCAGGCTTCGAAGCGGTTGTCACCGAAACATTAAGAGTTACAAAAAAGAATTAAACAATTTAACCTGGAATAGGGAATAAATGGCAAACGTTTGTCACTACACCACTGAGTATAGACCATATACAATGGAAATAAAAGGAGATACTTATATATTTTTATGCAACACCTTACAAGAGCACCCTTGCTTGTACAGTGTAAAGAAGACAGGATAACTATATCGCCATCCGGTTGAGTAGCGTTGTGAGGCGGGTTAACGTAGGAGGTATAGAAAGGGATTCATTAATGCGGGTCTTAGACAGGATCGTATTATATGAATGAGGAAAAACAGATGCCGGTAGCTCGTTCCACGTACGATTCGACTTACACACAAAAAAGTCGAAGAAAAAACCCGTTCTCATGAAGCCAACATCTATTGTGAACGGGTGTTCCGCTGGTATCCGTCGAGTTTCGCGTATATGCACCGACACAGGGAATCAACGCTGCTAGCTTCTTAGAGCTCTTTAGATATGGCATGGAAGCGTGCTGACTGCACGGATCAACGAGTTAGGCGTTGATGTGCAGGAAGACATAAGTGTGGTGCCATGCTTCGTTAAGGTAAGTATTTTAAAACTTTTTCGTCCTTTGCCGATGATCGTATATCAAAGTTAAGGGTGGTTTTGTAGGTTGATCCCGCCCTATTGTCATGCGAGCTACTTTGTTAATTAAATAACTCCAGTACTTTAAGCCATCACATCACATCGCGTGTTTGCATCGGGCCGTGGACAGGTATTCAAATTTCGGGTGGGCACTTCCATCAGACGTCAGATTAATAGAAAAATATTAATTAATTTTTTCGGAAGGGGATTTATTCAACCTTAATGAAGGTCTGAGGAAATTTTATTATTATTATGACAGCTGGATGTGGCGTAAGAAAAAATGATTTTATCTCCAGGTGTAATAATTTCAAATATTGATTATCGGGTGGCTTGAATGTCTCGAGATGTTGTGATGTGCGGACGATATTACATAGGTCGAAGGCCTTTCGTGGCGCAAGAGTCTTCGGATTTGGCTCTGATTTGCTATTAACTATTTTTTTCCATATTATAGGCAACTATCATATTTATTGGAAACAATCATTCTAAGAATTGGTTTGTAACCGAGATCTCGTCTTGGAGAATTATATCCGATTTTATTTATATGGAACATATATTTTTATTTTTAACTTTATAAGTTAAACCTCAATTTAAACAGCTCTACCAAATGAGCTAATTTGGTAGCTGAGCAATTCAGTTGGTATAGCGGTTGCCATGTAAGCAGAAGGTCCTGGGTTCGAGTCCCAGAGGTGCCAATATCTTTTTCTGATTTTTCATTTTTGTCTTCACGAAATTTTGAAAAATTACCCCATCCCTACCCCTTAAAGCAGAATTATGTTACTTCTTGATGCACTTTTGAACACTTGGCTTTCAAAAAAAGAAGAAAAAAATGTCTAATCACCAATCACGGCCGAAGCCTTTTGAAGCAACGTTTTAATTCTGAATGTTGGTCTCACATCAATGATCGATATAGATAGCGTCTACCACTCGGGAACGTGGCGCAAGTATAACTTTTGTCATTTTAAAAGATTTAATTGTGATAACACAAATCAATCAAATTAAATTTAACTGCGCATGCCGGGATTTGAACCCTCGTCCTCCGGAGCACTAGTTGAGAGGCTTGTCCTTCGACCACGGAGACCGTCAACAAATGATTTCGAAAAACTTTGTGTGAAAACCTGGCAACGCCGGGGACTTCAGCCCGTTAGTTAAAGTACCAAATTTTACTGGGCGGGAGTGGAAAACTGACGAAAAATATCTTGGGGAGTAAGCTAAAGTTTGGCAAACTCTGATACAAACTGATATCTTCACAATTTATTGAAGTTTCAAAATATTATAATATTCAGAAATCTCACACCGTGATTATTTTCCGTTAAAAGCATATTCATGTAAGGAAATTATGTGCAAATAAAATTGACATCGTTTATTCAGCAGATTTGGGATATCCATATTTCGATGTGATTCAATTTGATTCTGATTTACATTTGGAATATATTGGCGAATCTCGCGCCGGAATAGTTGCTACTTTCCCACATGTTTATAATATGTACCTACCTACCATGTCTGTAAGGTGTTTAAGACGACAATATACCCTAAAATATATTCAGAATCTTAACGACGTAAGTAAAGAAGTCGTGTACACAAATTTCGACTCGCGACCCGTGTGTTGGACGGACCTACTGTCGAATTTGCCCTATCAAAGAAAAGAAAAAGAAGAAAAATAATATGAGAATCTTAACAACGTAAGTGAAGAAAGCGTGTAATCAAATATACGCCAGCTCACTGCGTATTGGACGAACGTACGGTCGAATTCGCCCTAGTGGGCCTGGAGATTCGACCTTTCCTCCGCATTCATTTTAATTAATTCTGAAGAACGTGTTACAAATATTTAAGATGTCTCTAAACGTTTCCCTCCCGAAATTATTAATTCATCTTCTAGAAAAATAAAATCTGTTGCTTACCGCTAACTTTATAGTTATTATTAATGGTAAGGTATTGTTTTTATAAATCTTAAATATAAAGAACCTACGTCCCCAGGGGTCGGTTGAAATAAAAAAAAAAAGTTATTGTAGTTACGAATTCGCCGGAAATGATTAAAATGTGAGTTTTGAGCAAAGAAAAATTATTAGGGTTGTGTACCGCCTTAATAACGTAAGAGTGTAAAATATATGTGTATTATGATTGACATTTGTATTGCAGATGTGAGGATTCATAGGGTTTTTGGTTTTATGAAGGTATGGAGTTGGGTTTCGATTTTTAGGTTATCACGAAAAAGGTTGAATATTTTGAGAAGTAGGTAGATGAGTTTACTTTGTGCTGACGAAGTAAGTAGTTTATTCAAATATATGTATTTAAAAACAGTAGATTTTTACCTGTCACATTTGGTTATTTGGGAATTGTGTGTTTGGCAAAATGTATCTTCTCCAAGCTTAAACTTTCTAATAAGCGTGTTTATTTGAAGACAGGTCTCTTGCAACCTCCGATATAAACATTTGCTTGAACGTTAACTTTAACATTACTATAAACATTTTTTGTTTTCCGTCTCTTCCGTTTATTGGAACATGGTTCAAACATCGGGTCGAAGTGAGCGTGGCCACACACATTTTGTCTTGCGGTCTGTGGCGAGAATGTATCTTTGCCTACGTACTGAACACTTGACGTTTGACATTTACGTAAATGTCAAGATGAGTTTTGATGAGGATGAGATGCTTTATCAGGGAGAAAACACAGATTTCATAGATATTTTAATAGGTATTTATTACCAAGAAAGATTTTTGGCTAATATAGATTGTCACACAATCAAAATTTACCATTTAAGAACTTTGTCTGCGTAAATAATTACGTAGACGTCAAAACACGTCAAATTCTGGTGTTAAAGAGATTCTAACGGTTTTAGCGATAAGATTGTAGATGTAAGTATCAGAGAGAAAGCGCCGATTTCAAGTTAGACCCTACTAGGTACCTCGAAATTTTATTAGGCATTTACCATATCAGGAATTAAGAGTAGAATACCGATTTGAATTGGTCAATTTCTTACGTGTCTCTGAAACCGATTTTAAAGAACTGGGCTTAATTATACTAAATGTGCAAGGAAAATTTCACTAAAAATACGAATTGGCCTTACATTAACATTTCTAGCTACTAGCATTCGTACGAGACCTAAATGTACCATTTAAGACTTTCACAACAAGTATTATCATAAATAGTTATAAAGGTTTATGGGCCCTCTACATATAAATTAATATACTCTATTTACAGGTCAGTTCACGAAAGAAATAATCATCTATAACTCACATCTATAATCACATAACTCCATAGTCTGGTCGCCCTTCTACAAAATTCATATTCATTATGTTGAAAGAATTCAAAGAAAATTTCTACGTTACGTAAATTTTAAACTTAAAATCCCTTTAGAAAACATAAATTACCCGTCTTTAATGAATATGTTAAATATTCCAACTTTAGAAAACAGACGAAAAATTAACGACCTAACCTTTTTATTAAAATTATTAAATTCTAAATTCAACTGTTGTGAACTCCTGCAATTGATAAATCTACACGTACCTACACGATCGACTAGACAAATATTAACATTTCATATACACACGTCTCATTCCAACTATAGTTTGCATTCTCCAATACAGCGTTTACATAGCCTTGGTAACCAATATTTAAACAATATGGATGTATTTGATAATAAATTAAATTTATCAAACTTTAAACGACGTATGTGCCAACTATTTATTCCTACTTCTTAAACCATATTTATCTCTATTTTTACTTACCATATATTCTATGTTACCTGCTTTGTGTCAACTCTTATATTTGGTGTTATCTATATTTTCTTTCTTATATTTTATGTTATCTTTAGTTTGTTTCTTATATTTTATGTTATTTCCTATATTTTATCAAAAACATGTACTGAACTATATGTAAAAGCCCTATGGGCGTTTAAATAAATAAATAAAATCTATTACGACAGTATTTATTTAGAATTTATTAAACTCATAATTATTAGGCTCGCTCAGTTCACATAACCCCAAATCGTTCGATTTATTCTCCGTGACTGACTAATCCCCTTTGCTTGCCTTCTCCGCTTCACCCGGGAGGTGAATATTTTCCAACGACCATGGAAAGCGTGAGCATAGCATCTGCGAACAAGTATTGTTCAAAGTCACGCCCCAAAAATGCGAATGTTCAACCAATGTTCATGCTGTAGGTCGCGGGATACTGGGATTCAAGTGACCTGCCAGATTAGTATGTTCTCCGTATATGTTTGAAAACAGTTAGTAAGAGACTAGGAAGTCAAATTTGTACAGCGCTTTTGAAATGATTTTTTAGAAAAACTAAGTAATCTTTATTATCCTATTATTATTATCGATGATAGACAAAAAAGTTCTTTAATGTAGTTAAACTAAATATTAAAAATTTTTCGAGGAAAACTTCTTCTGAGAGGTTTTCACTTTGTGATGGCATTATTTATTTTATTAAAATTTCCTTTGTCAGTTTCTAATTAAACTTTAGAATTTAATCTCATTAAACAAAGAGAAATTAATAACGGGTATTATATTAAATTAATAGATCATATACTAAATAATAAAAAAAAAATTAAACAGAATTTCTTCAAACCCTTATGAATCAGTTATTAAAACTTAAAATATGCCAATAATTGTATTTTAGCGAATTTCTTAAATTGGACGCATTTTGGCGTAGAACGCGCTATATACCACGTCTAAATATCGATAGGGATAATATCGATCACAGAAATTTGAAATGCTGTAAAAGACAAAATATTAATTCTTTAGGAGAGCAAAAATAACGTTTTTTAATTTATTTTTTTTAAATCATGTTGCCTGTTTTTGTAGACCTGTAATTAAGATTTTGTATTTTTATATAACTTTGAATAAATCTTTCAGAAAACTATTTTTTTGTTGTAAATTTAAGTTATTAATTTATTTTAAATTTTTCAAAAATAAAATTCTCTTACAATTCGTGTTGTAAAAGACGCACTTATTTTTCTAGAAATATTTCGACGATGCAGGTCAAAAAAGAGAACAAAAATGGAAATTCAACGCATATTTGGATTTATTGTCCAATTTCCTTTAGCGATATATGACAGTGTGTATACCCACCTTTTTTTAATTTCAATGATTGTTGCAATTTTATCACAATCAAATACCATTTAATTGAGTGGTCGTTTGAAACATTATTTGCAATGCTGACTTCTTCATCCGAAAGCAGTTGTTTATTATCGAACTTACCTCCTTTCATTAAAGTTAAGCTTTGCACTGAAGTAAGCATTCGGAGTTCCGGAACAAAAGTTCCGACTTGAAAGTTTTTTTCCGATAATACTGTGTAGATCTTGTTTTTAATTGGTTTTGGTAAGTGTTTCATTTGGAATACTAAATAAAACAATTTTCTCCTTCATTGGCAGAGTTTTGAAAGTTCCTCCGTATTTTTGTTTCGCGAAAGTTTTTTCGTTTTCGAAAATTTAAAACGGGAGCGTCCGCAGTAACTTGCTCCACAGCAGTATATAAAATAAAATTACGACCCTGCAATAAAACAAGAAAATAAAAATATACCTTGATATTTACAGCGCAAAGTTAGATTTTCTTTATGATTGGCATTGAAAAGTTTCAAAGTCATATTCGGGTCATAAAATTGAATTTAATCAAGACTAATTTTGGTAGTCAAAGGACAGTTCAGCATGAAGCATGGATGGCGAATTTTATTTCAATATTCTAACAATGCGATATTTATTTTTACTGAATTTAAAGTAAAGTAGATATAAAGTAAAAGAACAAATTTGATAGATTTCTGCAAACAATGAGTTTTTATGAAACTAACTAACTAACTAACTTGAAATGTTAGATTTAAAATATGTAACGTTGTTTCCATTTAAATAAACCTATTTAACCTGAGCAAAAGAACCTAAGAATTAAATATCTTTCAACTCGACTGCTGAACACTTATGAAATAAAAAAAAATGTTATCGAGGAAAATAAAAAATAATTTTTATAAAATTAACCTTCATTAAAGAATTAAAAAATATAATGTGAAATCGGAAATGAAGTCACATGGATAACAATACGAATACATTATGTAAAAGTTATAATTTATTATATATTATAATTACTAACTATATCAAGTGTGTCTAGTTCATTTTAAAATTATATAATGTTCATTAAACTCCCATTGAATTTTGTGTTCTTGTGTAAAAATAATTTTCTTTTTATTTTCTTTTACTTTTTAAATTTCTTTTCTTTTCTTTTATTTGTGTAATGTTGTCCTTCCCGAAATGAGTTTTATTAAACTCATTGGGAGTAATATATTATAAATGTTATGCAATATATTATCACTAATAAATAAATAAATAAATATTAAAGTAAAAGATAAAAAAAAATGTAGGCATCGATCATTCTCTGAATTTTAAGTTTAATCGTATAAATTCGAGTCAAGGTGATGGATACCTCGTCGGCGTCATGTTAAATTTGAGATCAGGCCTCTAATAAAAATACTATATAGATAGCGATAAGGTTTAATTTCTAAGCCCCCTGTTTTGATTTAATCACGAAAAAAACATTGCCAAAAAGTGTACTTTATTTTATTTTGCGAAGCTCGGGCACAAATATTAAAATGTTTCAAGACAATTATCTAAAAAATTTATTTTACACATAATACAATAAAATCATACCCGAAAAAGGGTTTGTAAGTAGGAGATTTTGAACTTTAAAGCAGTTTAATATTTTTTATCTGGGCTGGTCTACTGGCAGCATATAATTAAAATTTCTGAAATATTTCTAAAATTTTTTGGATTTTGGATTTTTTTTGTATTTTGAATTTTTTTCGATTTTGAAATTTTTTGGATCTTGGAATACTTTGGATTTTGAATTTAATTTTTTTTTTAATTTTTTGGATTTTAATTTTTTGGATTTTGAAATTTTTTAGATTTTGAAATTTTTTGGATTTTGAATTTTGAAATGTTTTGGATTTTGAATTTTTCTTTATTACGAAATTTTTTGGATTTTGAAAATTTTGGATTTTGTAATTTTTTGGATTTTGAAAGTTTTTCTAAGCTATCTAATTTTCAAAACAAAAATCACATGATTTTGCATTGCTGAGTAGTGCATCACCTTAAAGTTGGTATGTTATTGTGTTTGCGAAGATATGAATTATCAAACCTTACAAAATGACTAGAACGCTAATTACGCGAATTCTTTCTGCTTTGAAATGATCAAAGTACTATTTTTTATAATTTAAATAGAATTACGAGTTATTTTAACTTTTATGAAATTATATTTTGAAGTTGAAATATTTGTGAGGCTAATGATTAAAAATCAGTTTGTTTTTAATCCGAGATGTAATGGTTATGAAATAAGCTTTCAATTATGTTCCGAATTCAGTATTTTAAAACTCAAGAGTACAAATTATTAGTGCGATATACCACCGGAGGATTTTTAATTTAAGTGCATAAATTTCCATCGGCGACAATGTTTAAATGATTGCATTTTATGTACCGGCCATAACCCGTGGCCGTAAAGCGTTATTACACTTGAGGCATTGAGCCGTTCTGAAAGTTAATGCGACAACATCATATTTCAGAGCATTAAAGTGTGTGCTCAAGGTGGCTGGAGTATAAGCATGAACATAATACACGCCAAGGTCTATAAAGCATTGTAGACTGTGGAATTTGCATGACGCATTGCCGTGTCAGGAAAACATCAGGTCCTCGCATGGATTCGCTTGTCTTCCCAAAACATCGATGTAAGTAAGAAATATTAAAAAAATCTGATAGTGATCCTTCATTATTTCAAAAATATCAACCTAAACGCGAAATATCCGATCAAAAACATATAAATTACTGAGTTTAATATAATTAGGTTGATGTAAGCGCAAAATATTAAAATCACTCAAGTAGTAAATTAATAGAGAAGCTTAAAGAAAAAGTTTATTAATGTACATTCAATTTGGGAAGCGGGTATGGGTACCAATCCCGGGAACCATTTATTAGATAACCGAAATCCCTGCCATAGGTCACTCCAAGTGATTCGCTACATTTGGTGACTTAGTAGAGGTGCTCAGGTTCGTGGGGTTAGATTTGTACAAGTCTTAGCGACGAATGCGTTTTACCCACCTTCTCTGCATGATGAGCCGGATGGGGAGAGACTGGTTGAGGGAGACCTATCCTAGACCTCTCCAAGCGAGCTTTCTCCACCCATTGCCTTCCACCCGTCACTCTTGGACACATTGACCCCCAGATTCCTTACCCATTCCTTTTTTTTCCTTCCCAGAACTTCCATTCCTTTCTTCCCCTAAAAAGACGCTCCAGACAGCATCCCCAAAGATGACACAAATCATGATACTTTTTTTCCTCAGGGCTTCCGTAATGTGAAAAAAAAAATACAGAAACAGCGTTAACAAAACTAAAATTACAACGAAATAACTATGTACACAATATGTAAACATAAAAGTTCTGGGATCTTTCGCTAAATCAAACTGAAATCTTACCACCAGAGTGGATGACAGTCGTCATCTTCGCACAAGAGCTTTGAAGACAGTTAAGCTGGTCATTTGGAAAGGAATATGGAAAGTTTCGGGGCTCATTAGTAGACGGTGATTGGTATTGACTTTGATTGTGGACAAAATTCAAGAGGGTACTTTAAATTTTCGGTGTGGTAGATCACATGTCTGATTTTCAGTTCATAATCTGTATTATTGTAATGTTGCAACTGTTCATAATAATTTACAAAAGGTTTCAAAATGAATTGATTGTTGCCATAATAACAAAATTTATATTGCAACAATCGAAAAATTTAATAAAATTTTGTTCATGGGATAAATTTCCATTAAAAACACAAATAAGAAAGAAAATAATTCTGGGATACTGCCAGGAGACGTAGTATAAAACTTAGTGGGCGGAGAGTTAAATGCGCTCTAAATAAATAAATAAATCTCCGACAGTAATTTGCACTTTCGATGCTTTCATGTATCGATGTTATTCTAACAACCCTACTCGTCGGGTGCCGGTTCTAAGCGCGAGGTGCTAGAAAAATCGCGGAGTGTTTAACCTCCAGTCGCGACCCGTGTGATATATCACCCCTCGAACATGTCGGGAAATTACTCCCAGGGTTGTTTTTTTGTCCCGGCTCACTTCGCCTATGAAAGTTCGCTAATAGCCCTCACATGCTCGAGGAAATTATATTTACTTAAGACGCGATAGAGTAAGTGCTACTAGAGTGACTTTAGGAGTAGGTACCTTGTACTGTAGCGTACCCGTACAGCAATGTGGGATGTTTACTCTTTAGGAAAACGTATTAAAAGTGTTTATGTTTACGTAGAACACTTCGTATTTTTATAAGTAAAGTCGTAGAGATGTTGCGTTTGTATGCAAAAAATATTTAAAATACATAACCTAGAAACGAAATGGTGAACCTCTATGATTTATGAACTATTTTTGGTGATATTGAGGAATGATAATATGAAACTGTATCTAGTATCTAGGACAAAATTGTAACAAGTCTGGTATGCCTCGTACGTCATGCATGTGTCTGGTAATGTTTTAATATCATGAAAACAAGCTTACGGGTCCGAGTGGTTAAAAAGATAAAAAATTGAATAAGATCCTTCTTAGAAATAATTTTTCTTGGTACCTACCTACAATACTGTCGTCTGCTATGCGTGAATCACAAAAACAACATAAATTGAAAGAGAATTTTTTTAGTTTTGATTTGAGTATTTTTGAGCTTTTTTTATACCCTGTATGGGATGTGTGGGATTGCACTCCCCTCCCCACATCCTGGAATAAAGACCTTATTATTATTATTATTATTATTATATTCTAGAAACAGTAATAATCGGATATTATTTAGAATTAAGACTATTTAAAACTTAATTTCTAATTAAATATCTTCAACAGGTGACTTACTTACACCTACAAACAGTTAAAAACGTATTTAGTATTTTGGTCCTACACGTGCGTAAATTAGAATTTTATCAATAATTATTATTATATTGGTTTAAATTTGAGAGGTTAAGAAATTAATTTCACAGAGAAATCTTTTACGACAACGAATTGTTTTTAAGTAAACGAGAAAATTTTAATTTGTTTGAACGACATTATTAAATAAACATTTTCATTTAAACAAAGTTAGTCCTTGTTTCTTAACAACACTCGTAGTAAATCATTAGCGAATACCAACTTCTTCTCTTATTATAATAAATAATACGAAGAAGAAAACACCCCTTAAAATTAACTTATTGATATTGTAATAATTTGATGTATATTATTTTCGTTCACACGATGCTCCATAAAGGTAAGCATAATAAAAGCAACCACCTACAAACTCAAACTTCCTTACAACAACTTTCAATACAGTTTATCAAAGAGCAATACAATTCTATTCCGACACAATAATACTGTCATCAAATTCATATTTTAATTTGACAAGTTCTGTTTGCTATTTCATGGAATTCTTTTAACGCTTCAGTACTCTCCGTCTCTAATAATACTTGCACCTGGTTCCGTGGTACATAATATAAAATGGTTCTGGCTCTAGCGGACCGTTCACCTCAGGAATAGAGTAAATGGTTCGCTTGAGTTCATCATCTCTTTATTCCGTCGTCCATTCATCCCAACGGACACAATTAATGTTTGTGTGCTGAAACGTTCCAGGAAAACAAAATACCCCATGCAGAAAATTCCCTAAATATACACGCGGTTATTTTGATTTATGATCCGGTCTAGAAATATTGTTTTGACGTGTTTGAATTATACGATTTTTTGCCCCCATCCTTCTCCGACCGAATTAAGATATCTGTTGGCTTTATCATAATGTTTATGAGATTTTCAACAAAAAAACAACATAAACAACCTTCATATCTTTTTAGGCCAAAATATTACACTTAAACTGCGATCTATATTTTATTTTAAATACTTCTAAGCAGTACTTTGGTTTAAGCGGAAAATCAAATCATAATCTGTAATAACAAAATGTTCTCATTATAAAAAAGATAATATATAAAGTAACGTCTAAAAAAAAATAGATTCCACAAGTTCTTTCTGTGAATTCATATCTACAGCTGCAATATAGAAGATCGTATGATTTAAATTGGCAACATTTGATGTTCTTTTAACGAGAAATCAGTATGAGACGTGAGAGGTGTATAAATAACAAAGCAAACATCAAATAATGGTGACAATACGCCTGGGGTTCATCATAAAAAGTAATATATTTTAAAACATATTGTGGACCTATATACGTGTGTATTGTTGAGCTATAATAAAGGTGTTTTGGGGTAGCTTAGGGCTCCACAATGGCCACAATATTCTTCCTTTGAATGATTCGGATTCGTACTCTGTTCCTTTGAGTCCGCAGAATAAGGGATACGTCGGATGGATTGAAATAAGACAGTGATTGTATAGAAAAGAGCGCAGGGCGAAGAGGTAACCCAAATGAAACGATATATTATTGTTTGAAAGAACATGGAAAGCTTACAATGGAAGTGTCCCACTGCCATACTCCTTAACAACTATATAATACGAGAGGTAAACAGAAATGCGCGGCACGACTCACGCTGCGCGCCATCCCAATATACAACTCCATAATAAAATGCCTAATGTCTCTATTGAAAGTAAAAAAGTTGCTCCTTCGACTGCTGGGAGATAAAACGTAAATAATGTTTCTTGCTTAAAAAGTCACAAGTGAAAAGAAAAGAGAATATCTGGAATAAATGTCTTCCGTCTCTCGACCTTGGCATCCGATAAAGGAATATTATTTTATCGCGGCATCTCATCGGAGCGTGAACAATTTTGTTGTTGAATATTTGATGTTTTCTACTTTGATCGGAATATTTGTTTCCATGGGATCAAAAACATAGGCGTGGATCTCTAAAGAAATTACCCTGGAATTTGTGTTTCCCGATTTGTATGTTTGATCGCGTATTTGGAATAAATTTTCGACTCACTAGAAGGAGCTCGTATAAAATACCTATAAATTGGAAGATAGAAAATATCAAATTCGCTGTATTGCGGGATATTTTCCTTTTTAATATTCCCGTTTCCAGTGTAATTTTAATATAAAATCGGTAAACGAAACATTGGGCGACAATGCCGTATTGTGTATTGCGCGCAGGCCTGGGGTAACGTTTTTAATCAAGCCGCGTTACCTATTTACGTAAAATTTCAGTTTCGTACAATCATAATAGCGGAACTTTTCATTAAAAATTATTATCACTACATTATTAGTATTAACACATTTATTTTATTAAAATTTTGGATAAATTGCCTATTCCATAAATAATTTTTTTTGACTCGTACCTACAAAAAGTTAACTTAACTATACTATTATACATGAAGTTATATTTATATACGTATAGTTATTTATTTATTTATTTATTCAAACGCCATAAAATGGCTTTTACAATCAAGTGTTACAAAGTGGTACACAGAGGGTAACGGTATTTTAATAAGAACGAAAATATAATAGTTACAATATTTAAATACTAGGTTTATATAAGAACTGATATAAAACAATAATATGATGTATGTGTGATAAAGGCTAGTAAATAGGTATGTGTTACAACCAGAAAAAAAATAATGTGAGAAGTTAAGGAAGAGAATAGAACATGTTAAAATAAGAAAACATTATATTTACGCCGAATAATATATGTAAATAAAGGTGACTTGTTAGCAAGTAGAATCGAAGAATCGAGCAAAGTCAAGTACCGATACCTATTCACGCATTCACATTTATTTGCAAATCTATGAAATGGTTATAAATAGAGCAATTTAGTATAGAGTTTATTGTTACCTTAAAAGTTAACATTGCTTGAAATGACTGGGCACGCATAGTTGACAAATTAGTTCTGTTATTTTAGGGCTGTCAGGAGATTTAATAATAATTATGAATTAATTTATTTTTAATAAAATAGAATTATTAGCTATGACTATTAATAATTATTATTATTATTACTATAATTATTAATATACTTAACTGTACTAGTCCCAGGAAGAGATCGTATGCACGTACTAAAAGCAGTTTGTAAAAATGTTTCTTCTCACACGTCTTGTACAAAAATGAAAAAAATAGATCCTAGAATGTCGAATATCTTCAATTATAGGTATTCGCGAACGTACGTTTATTTCGAATTGTAAAAGTATTACGGTATTGCCAGTTATAAGCAAAAAGCAAAGAAAAAATGCTTTACTTCTTGAAGCGCACACTAAGGTTATAAAATTAGCACAAGACGAGGTAAATATGGATATAAATAACATATTATTCGTTAATAATTTAAACATAAAAATAATATGATATTATCGTTACAAAATATAAAAGTTCCTGTGCGGGACGACTTGTTTTTAGATTTTTAAAACTTCGAATTCAAATGTCACGTAATAAATGATAAGGTGACCTACCTAACCTTGAATATTAGAAATTATGTAAAACGTAACTAAGTTGATTTTCATAAAATTTTATGTTAATAAATTGTATTCATAATTATTTCTTTAGACATTTTCGACTGAACACGCAAATATTAGTTGCTTATGAAGAGAAAAAAATCTTGTGATAGCTCGTGTTTTTATTTCGACTCAACAAATTTATTAATCTATGCATAAAAATAAAATATTATAAATCTGATACTTATATAAATATACTAGCTGACCCGGCAAACGTTGTCTTGCCATATACATTATTTCTAGGAAATATTTTTTTAGTTCGATAAAAAATAGCTAACACTATAAGTCTGTGGGGATGTAATTATAATTTAAAGAGGAATGAAGCGTTGTAGACAATTAAAGTATATTTTATTTAAGTTAATAAATTATTCTTTATTAAAGTAACAAATATATATTGAATTAAAATTCTTGATAGCTATCTATACATTGAAAATAGTTATTCATATTTCTACTACTAATTATGGCAATTAAAAAACAAACAAAGATTAATCTCTCAGCGCAATGGAGTGTACAATATTTTCGGTCATTCCTTCTTTAGTCAATACAAACAAACTGGATGGTTTTCCTACTCGAGAACATGCCACATATAAATTGTTGACCGTTTCCAGCAATATTTTGAACTATTTCTGTTGCTCCGAACGATATCATTTGAAAACATGAATTGAATGTGCGAATTGACTTTAGGAACAGGCTAGAATCTGGATCCGTACCGATAAGTAAGCAATGGTTCAGGTGGTATTTCAATTTCCGTTAGTTGCACCTTTCCCGATGAGCAACACATCCTGACTTGCTCATTTTTAAATGTAAGTGCATGACAATGCGGGCACTCCTTGTCCGAAGTACCAATGACCAGTTTGGAAAGAGCATAATATTCAACATCAGGCTCATACTGGAATGCTAGTCGAAGGAATGAATCTGATGTAAATGCTCGATGTACTTGTTGGTAAATTGCTCGAAGTCTGTTGACTACGAATCTACGCGATTCTCTTCTTTCTAAGTGTATTTGTTGATTTCGTTCATCTCGTGCCTCTTGCGATTGTGATTCACGTAACTGCGCCATTTTTACACGCACATCTGCATTGTTTTGTTGGATTTGTTCGCCTGATCTTTGTGCTCTTCTATCTTGCATGACTATAAGTTGTATTGTTCGACAATTCAAATTGGACCCTTTACACCTTGTTGACATTGCTGACTGTACATAGAACGTATAAATAAATCAATTTGAAATACTTATTATTTGGTGAAAAAACAGTAGCTTAAAAGTTTGGAAAATCCAAATGAGCATGCCTTGTGCTCATAATACACATAAATAATTTTAATAATAATTAAATAATGAATCTATTAAAAAATTGAAAAAAAAAAATTGACAAAAACCATAATTATCATTATTTTATTGTGCAGTATGTTTTTGTATGATTTGTGTGGTTTTTATTTAATTTAAAAAAATGTCGGTCAGGAACAAATTATTGTGACAAAAAAAATGTGTTAAAAAAAAGGCGTTTCGGAGGAGTATGATAACTAACACCGTGACACGAGAATTTTATATATTAGATTATACTAGGAGTTCCCGGCATGCGTTGCAATGTCAATACTACAGGCGTAGTCCAGCGGTAAGGCTTTTGACTAGCATTCCGAAGGTCGCGGGATCGAATCCCGGCGTGGCAAATAAATTTTATTCGATTAATTTGTATTATTTCACAATTTATTCATTTAAAATAATATGTAGTTAATTTGCGGCACGTTCCAGAGTGGAAGATACTATTAGTATCGCCCTGATGTAAAACCACCAATCAGAATTGAAACGTCGCTTGAAATGGCTTTAGCCGTGTTTAGTGACCAGATCTGAATAGCCAGGTACTTCCCCACCTTCCTCTTCCCCATCTCCTTCCCCTCCCCACTACCTTCAGCCTCACAACATACCCCGATTGGGGATGCCATAGTCCCACTGGCTCCAGACGGGAGCAGTTGGGACTCTTGAGCGGAATTCATATAAAAAAAATAATAAATTCCTCACTGCCTGCCTATTCGTCCCGTTCCCCTTCTGCCTCCCCTTCCCCTCCCATCTCCCCTTTCCCTCAAGCGTTCCCCCTCCACCTCCACCGCCTTCCCTCTCCCCTCTCCTGCGATCAGTCCCGGTACATTCAGATTTTCAAACAGCTCGTATGCCACCTACTGAAATTTTTTTACAAATTTTCATTATGCATTTGTTACAAACATTTGTTTTTGTACATTATAGGATCAATTAATCAAATACCTAATATAGGTGCCTATTTAAAATAAAGACAATTTTTGATTAGATTCAAAGTATTAGATTTTTGTTAGTATCATAGGTGAGTACTTCGATTAAATTCATTAATTTACAGAGTTTGATTGAAAATTGAATTTGGATTTAACAATCGATGGTTTGCAAAATGTCATTCATAAATTTTGACATTTTTGACAGTTTCGTAAGAGTTTTTGTCGATTAAAAAAAGGTATTTTGAAAGTTTCAAACATTTCTTATGCTTAATATAGCGATGCACAGACAACTCACTACATAGAAACATATATTGATTTTTATACATATAGTTTGTAAGGATCTCGTTAATTATAGAAGAATGGTCATTGTCACCAATCAATACTTTAAGAAGCTAGTAAGGAAGTACGTTCCTCTCGAATGTTTCATAATGACGTGAATACGACCCCTGCCTGACTCTACTTTACCTACATTACTCTGAAGCAGAAAAAACATTCGATAAGTCCTGAAATTATTAAAATTAGGTAAACAGTACAATATACAAGTTTTATGTCCATCTAAACATTTAAAAAAAATAATATTTGTTAAAATAGTGACCAAATTTAAAAAAAAAAGTAAATGTAACTACTAGCATGTTAAATTATAAATGATTAAAAAATTAATTTTCTCACTTCGTACGTAACGGACGTAGGTACTAAACAAAATTTGCCATAATTCTATGATTTCTATGAAAACAATAAAGGCAAATAGATACTTTACTGGAAATAAAGGTGATCAATTTTCAACAAACCTTCGTCATTTTCGGTTCAGGCAACAGACAGCAGTCAAAACCATTGATGGGGAATCGGGAAGTATAATTCAAAGGCACCGATTAAAATAAGTTTTAAATGTTGGTATTTGTTTAATTATGATTGACAGAAAGAACCGGCTTTCGATAGGTTCAACTATGAAATAACTTTCGACTGAGATTTATTTTAAATTCTTCAAGTTTGATGATAATAACTTTAGGTACGGTATCATTAGTGAAAGTCTGTATTGTTAAGACGGAAATAATATAACAATTCTATAAGTCGTACCTAAGACTTTCTCGGGTTTTAATTATTGTTAATAAAGATGATATTGCGTTAATTCAATAGACAATGATTGATCAAGTGACACAAGAAATTATTTCTATAAAGGGAAGACATTAGTCTGCATCCATGAAGAAAAAATCGAGGGTTATTGACAACAACATTTTTTTGGTCCCTAAGAAACTAAATTGACAGGCCCCGAGGGAAATTGTTTTCCTCAGAGTCTCTTGTATGGAGCTAATGTAATAAAAAAACATATTTCACAATTTAATAATTTAAAAATAATATAAGGCACGTTTCAGATTTAACGATACTCTCAGTATCACCCTGATGTAAGACCATCATTCTGAAATTGAAACTTTGTCTGAAATGGCTTTAGCCGTGTTTGGTGTCTAGATTTGATAAGCCAGATATTTCCACTTTTTACTTCCCATTTTCCTTCCCATCTCCTTCCACTTTCCACTACTTTCAGCCTCACAACGTACCTATCCCAATCGGGGATGTCATAGTCTCACTGGCTGCAGGCGGTTGTGAGCAGTTGGGACTCTTTTGCGGTTTACATTAAAAAAAATAGCTAAAAGTAAAATATTACATCAGCGTTAAGGGTCCACTATTCGAATTTCGACCGATTTCTTACCCCTTAAACATTTGAAGTTTTTAAGCTCTTAAAAAAATATATGTTATTTTTGAAGATAATATCCAGATACGTTCCACGCCGAAACGCAAATTATATGAAATTCCCTCGATAGAAAAAAATCGCAAAGTATGCTGCGAAAATTATTTAAAACAAGTTTATTTCTATTATTTTACAAGTTATATTTGTGAAAAAATTCACAATGTTTCTATAAATGATACTTAAGATATGTTCCACGAGATTTTTGCTCTATTTTAAACGAGTCATGTTTTATTAAGCTTTTTCGCCATTTTCGCTGCGATTTCATCACTTCAAATATTAGCGCGCTCTGTCCAACATTCTTAATTACACATCTCTCCATCTTCTTATTTTTCAGCCGAATAGCGCCGCCTTAATGTTGAACTTTTATACCTACCAAAATGTCGAAAATGCTCTGCTTTAAGTAATGACATCGGAGGATATACTCTATCAGAACAATGGAGAAGACAAATGGCAGGAAACATTTTACGGGAAACATCAAAATGGAGAAATACGTTTTTAGGTCTAGATAAATGTAGTTTCGTTCTTTCAAAAAAAATAGAGTCCTTGCAAGAGCCTTGAAGGAGTAACCATCTGTTACTAATACCAGGGTGGGTAAATGGTGGATAGCCTCCAATGTCAGCTGATCTCCATTTGATCAAAAGAAGTAGGCTGAGAATCGGTGTATAATGGGGAGCGTCCAAATGTCAAATCTTAAAAATTGAGCAGTTTGTCGATCTGATGGTCACGTGATGGAATGTGAAACATCCCACCCTGACTAATTTTATAGTAAGAATATCTTGAAAAATTAAAGCTTAGTTAAGAAAAGCAAAATTATTATTTGGTGCTTATTTTTAACTCGAATGGACAAACGCGGCAAGGATCTTAAAAGGAAGACCGAAGTCTCAACTGGCAATCAATGGCCCAAGTTGAAACGGAACGCACACAAAAGGGGCGGTTGTTCGACTATTCCAAATTTGATTCTCATTGTCGATTCTTCCGTCGATAATGCTGTTTGATATGGTGTGTGGGCATTTATGATTTATTTTTATGAATGTTCCATTGTGCATTTCATCGCAGTAGGACATTCTGTTGAATATTTGAACAGATGGATAAGATATATGGAAGGAATGTGTGCAACTTTATTTACTTAAGACTTTTACATGGTTTTGGCGTGATTTTTTTTATTATGCTTTATTGATCAAATTATCTTTGCACGTCGTGGGATTGGTATGATTTATTGCGGTTGTTGGTGCATGGGTAACTAACGTGAATTTTTATTTATTTTTTTATATGAATACCGCACAAGAGTTCCAACTGCTCCCGTCTGGAGCCAGTGACTATGGCATCTCCGATTGGGGTTCGTTGTGAGGCTGTAGGTAGTGGGGAGGGGAAGGAGATGGGGAAGAGGAAGGTGGGAAGTACCTGGCTATTTAGATCTGGTCACCAAACGCGTCTAAAGCTATTTCAAGCAACGTTTCAATTCTGAACGGTGGTCTTACACCCGGGCGATACTGAGAGTATCTTCCACTCTGGAAATATTTGAAATGCGTAACATTATTCAAGTTCAACGAGCTTTTTATTTTCAATATTGGAACTATTTATCATACATCAGATAAGCGATTATGTAGACACCAAACTTATTTTTAAGAATTAATATTTCTTTATTCGAAATGCGTATTTATTTTGTTCTAATAATAATGAAGATACCCTACTCAGACAACGCGCCTGGTTTCACTAGGTCCAGTAGACATACTTTAGCGGCCCGTTCATATACATATTATTTGAATGGCCATCCTTTTCATTAGCGGGCTACATTTTTGGCTAAATTGGTATGAATGTAATTTATTTATTTGTAAGAGACAAACAGCTTATAGGTACATAAAAAATATAGAGATACATAATATACAAGTTTGATAAAGTCAAGCCAAAAAGGTCTCCTATGTTAGAGAGACTTGGAGATGGAGTCTTATTATAACTTAAAATTAATTTTAGGTGAGGAGGAGAGGAGGAGGAAAATAGGATAAGGATAGGAGATGCTCCCCAAGGATAGGAGATAATGTGTCTTGTATTTTTTATTTGTCAAATATACTAATATTACTTCATGGTAAATTTCTGCTTTTGAAAGTTAATGGTTTTGAGGCATATACTTTTTAATAAATATTTTCAAACTGCACAAATCTTGCAAATATAAAATACCGTGATTTTTTGTGGGTTTGCGCTATTTTATTAAAATACCGCAAGAAAGCATTATAAAAACGATGAGATCACCGGAATAAAAAAAAATACGAGTGTGCTTTAGACCACACGCTGAAGTAAAACTTCTATGAGAGGAAGAGAGAAATAAAATGTGCACGCGCACTGCTCTCTCTTGCTCCTACAGTGATACAGACAATAGGCCTGCACCGTGTCTTAGATATACGAAACGTAACTGGCTATGAGAGAAAGAAAATGTGTGCTGGCACCTCTCTCTCTTGCCCTTACAGTAATATACGAAACGTAACTCTCTCTATTTCTATCTTCACTAACTTATATCTATCTCCCTCTCAACTTCCGTTCGCCTCGCCCGACACTTTTCGTAACGCTCTCGTCACGCATTCACCAGCTTACTCCCCAAGTCAAGCGTGCGTAAAGAAGTTTTACTTCAAAAATAATGCCTACACAAATAACTATCTCCTCCAACCAACTTGCTAAACAATTTTTCACGGAAGAAGTGCACTCTTAATTAAACATTTGCCCTACCCACATTTTAACCTGTACACAAGCAAAAATAATACTGTTGTTAGATGTACAAAAAATGTGTTTTTTCCTCTCTATTTGTAAAACTCAGCATGACACGAGCGACGCCAGTTGTCATACATGAAACAATTTAATTAATTCTTATTTATTTACGTAGTTTCATGTTTATTTATCTATTTTCATGTTTTTTTATTACTTCGTTTTCGGTCTGCTCCCCAAGGGGTATCACACCTGATGCGTGACGATGTGGACAGCTGGCTTTCCGAAACATCGTTTTATTGGTCGACTATCGTGGTTTGTGGTCGATACTGTATAAAATGGCTAGAAAAAATCCTAGCTAAATATTTGTAAAATGGACAGGAAGTGGATAATTGATTTATATGACCACCGGTCGTAAAAATCTGCTCAATTAAGTAAGGTAAGTATAATGGATAATTGAGGAGCATTTTCACAAAGAGAAATAACTACAAATGTTATTTTGTGGGACAGTTTTTAACGAATAATCACTCGGGGTCAATATGTTTTATGATAACAAATGCACATTCAATAACTGTTAGAGATTACGAAAAATAAGAAAACGCAATTCCTTTGTGAAATGTAATCATCTAATCATTTAAAAAGCAGTCGAAAAATATCTACAATTTTGAAAGAAAAATTCACAAAGAAATATATCCTCCTCACTTTAGTTTAGACCTAAAATATAAATATTTTTTAATGAAAATAAGAATAGATATTCGCTTTATCAGTCTAAGCGCCTAAAATACCAAGATAATGTTATAAATGTTCTCAAATAAAAAAAATTAAATGCAATACCGACAGTTCATACGTCCATACTAAAAACGCATTATTAATAATAACAAGGCAAACATGTACTAGGGAATCAGAAATAAAGTTTATTTTTTTAGTTAACTAGGGACAACATACACCAGTACACTGAAATAAGATAATAATGGATCTTTCACATTGTATATCTACCTAGTTATTACACTTTTATTTCTCTTTTCTAAAATATATAATTTTCTGTTACAAATAAAGCAGGTACAAATATTGATTTTTAAAAATATAAATTGGTCATTTCGTAGACACCTGTGTAAAGAATTCGAATTAAAGAACGCTTTGGAAGATGTTTCTCTTTGTGAAAACGCTACTCCATCGCGTGTTCGAAGTACTCAATGCTTAAATAAAAAACGTTTAAACAAAAACAACTTTTTTATTAAAGTACATAGGTATATCATTTATTCTTACATTAGGTATATCATTTATTCTTAGGCAGCCAAAATAGTAACTAACCAGCGACCACTATCGAAAATTTCTAGGGACCTCAAGAGGAAAGATGGGTGCAGAGCTTGGCAAATTAAACAATGCGCTTGACCCTTCATATAATGCGTCTGGAATCAATAAAAATAGAATGGTGATTGTCGATTTTGCCGATTACATAAGTAGCTGAGACATAATACAGAAAACGATAATCTTTACTTTGAAGTTAGCTTTTTTTAATGTGTAAATGACTTTCAAATTTTTAAAATGTGTGGTTTTGGGTGATATTTACAACACAACATGGGGAGAGATGCCATACAGAGCAAGATTTGTTATTATTGTCCTCCATTATTATTATTTTTTAAAATTATTTTTCAGCATATCCGAAGAAAAAAACATTATCAGGAGGGGATGAACTGAAATACTAGATGGATAAGAGTATCCAAATAGAAAATATTAAAGCACGAGACGACTAGAAAATATGGAATTCCTATTCGAACCTCCAGTATGAAAGTTCTTACTATGGCTCTAACTTTCTGAAACTTCTTCATCCGGTTCTAGATCTGCCCAATTTGAACTTACAATTTATTGTATTTGACGGCCTCCGTGGTCCCGAGGCAAGACTCTCGACTCACAATCCGAAGGTCGCGGGTTCGAACCCGGCGTGCGCAAATAAATTTTATCTGATTAATTTGTGTTATTTCACAATTTATTCATTTAAAATAATAAATAGTATATTTGCGGCACGTTCCAGAGTGGAAGATACTATCAGTATCGCCCTGGTGTAAGACCATCATTCAGAATTGAAACGTTGCTTGAAATGGCTTTAGCCGTGTTTAGTGACCAGATCTGAATAGCCAGGTACTTCCCCACCTTCCTCTTCCCTATCTCCTTCCCCTCCCCACTACCTTCAGCCTCACAACATACCCCGATTGGGGATGCCATAGTCTCACTGGCTCCAGACGGGAGCAGTTGGGACTCTCGTGCGGTATTAACAGTAAAAAAAAAAACAGAAAGTCTAACAATATTCCAACACTGCCAATAATTACTATTAAACTTAAGCAAATAGTAAATATGTTGACATCCACATCAAATTAGATGCATACAAAACCATTCCGATAAAGAGTGCAGCCAAAATTCGGAATCAGGCTACATCGACTTTTCACCAGGCTTCTTAAGGACCCGTAGAAGATGATTGCAACGCGTGAATTGAATGTTGGAAATTTTTTTTTTTAAATAGTACATCGGATCTTATAATTCCTAATGGCTCCAAGATACAGCACGATCTTTGAGACGAAAAATTTCCGCGAAAAAAATATTAAAAAGGGCCTCTGACGCATCACCTCCAAGACATATCCTGGCATCTCACCCACACATTGGAGAAGGCATTTTTCCATCATGTCTTTTAATATTTTTTATAACAAAAACTCTTTACATTATTTTTAATATTTATGGTAAAATATTAGCAAATATTTGCAACAAAAAAATATTCGTTTAATTTAATTTTAAAATTGATTTTTAATGCCATTCTTCCAAATGGCGTCTCTCCTGCTTTTATGTTTAAATATTTATTTTGTTGAAACAATCATGATTGTATCCGTTTTGTCGCCATTTATCTTTCATTTTTTATTATTTACAAAGTAACAGATAAAACCATTTTTTAAATAACTTACCTCGTTATATCGCGTGATTATTACAGCTAATTCACCCAAATGCGATTATTTGGTCAAAATAATAAATAATGCATTCAAACTTTTTAGACAAAATAACTTCAATAAAAAATGTAAAGCTTTCGTTTGTGCAGTGTTGTTATGTTTGTTGTGGTTATATCCTGTACAGAGCACATTGGCCCGAAAGCTCTCAATTGAGAATAAAAAGCTTCGCTAATGGAAAAAGTTTCACTTCCTTCCACGTGCTGAAAGCCGAACAAAGCTCTGATTATTTTTCAGGATAAGCTCCCGTCAGATTATTGTGAATTCCTTTGTGAATATTTTGAATAAACAAGTTTGGTGTAAGCAATATCTTTATAGGCCCGTCTGGATCTCGCGATTTTTTTGTGGTTGTATTGACAATCTTGGAAAAAGGAACTTATCCTATAACGCTGTCATGAAATCTATGTTCAGTTATTTAATTATTTTTTACTTAGTTGTAGTTTTGTGTTTAAACGTTTTATTTGTGATATTTTTTTTATGTTCGTCTTTGAACGCTTAAATTTTCGCTCAAATGACGAGTCTCCGAGGATTTAAATGGTATGCATTACAGATATTATTTTGAAGTTGGCAATAATGTGAAATCGTTGGTTTAAAAATTGTCGACAATCTAATACAAATTGTAAAGACGCGATTGAGTTATGGTCTTATCTTATATGGTGGAGTAGACTCGGTGGAGTGTCAAATTGCTCTTCCGGAGGTAATCTGAACTGACAGATTTACCTTCGGAAAACTGATGAACTGGACATTTTTCAAGGACGCTATTTTTTTAATATGTTCACATTCACACAATTCAGAAACCTTTAGCTCATGCATAGGATGCGATTTAGTGAGGTTCACGTCTTTTGAGGAAGAGTTATATTGAGACATTATTGAGTTATAGTTGACATACAGTGGAGTTATAGTTGAGTTATAATTGAGTTATAGTTGACGTACATTTTAGTTTTAGTTGAGTTATATTTGAGTTATAATTGAGTTATAATTGTATTACAGTTGAGTTTTTGTTTTATTAATAGTTGATTTTGAGTACAGTTATAGAGGAGATATAATTGAATTATAATTGAGTTAAAGATGAGTTAAAGTTGAGTTATAGTTGAGTTATAGTTGAGTTATAGTTGAGTTATAGTTGTTATAGTTGAGTTATAGTTGAGTTATAGTTGAGTTATAGTTGAGTTATAGTTGAGTTATAGTTGAGTTATAGTTGAGTTATAGTTGAGTTATAGTTGAGTTATAGTTGAGTTATAGTTGAGTTATAGTTGAGTTATAGTTGAGTTATAGATGAGTTAGAGTTCAGTTATAGTTGATTTGTAGTAATAATGTTGTAAGAAAATTTTTGTTAACTTTTATGCAGTTTCAAACCAACGAGAATGACAGGTTACTACTTCGACCGGCATTGATATTCGAAATCTTGCGTTAACCTTAGGTACTACTGCTCTAAACCACGGAGCTATCGAGGCAACGTGCTACCAGTGAATATTACGCACGAGTGAATATTAATAACATTTCAAATTCTCTTTCGCCGTTTGTTCATCTTGATTTTTTCCTCCTCCGATTTAATGATGAGGTTAGGCGGCCTTAAGACCGATTAGATAGATTAATTTAAGCCAAATCTTAATAAGGCAAGTACCCACTCTCCTACCTACTTAATATAATGTTATAAAAATAATTCTAAGGACATTGTATTCATATTGTGTACGATGTCTGTATAATTTGTTGATCTCAAAAGCTTAATGCTGTCAACAAAGTATTAAATTTGATGAACTTAATTTTTGCTATCTAGAATGTAACGGCTTCTAACGAACATCTGAATTATTTGTTTGTTGAAAATATGTAACACAAAACAGGTAAATTAATTGATTGTTAATGCTAAATGAATTTCATAATGCTAGGTAACACCTACATTCATATTATGATGTCAAACCACAAAATGGTTGATTTCTAAGAAAGTATATCTTGAGATTACCATTGTATCTACTCCGCGAACAGACAAACCATCTTAATGAATAACGTATAAATACGTCTTTCACACTCAGCGAAACACCCGTTTATATCAATATCAAGAGAGCTTCGCAGAAATTACGTATTATATTTAAGTGGATGTATGTTTCAACGCTTCCCTCTTAGAGATATTGTCTATTTTCTCGGGACCACTTAAGATTTAGTTGAGATATCTCTCTTGCCAGATTGAATTGTATACGGGAAGGTCTGGATACCTGGCGGAATAAAGCCAGGTACAGATTCAGGTACCCACCGGGGCGGCTTCTCAACAGCTCATCGGAGGGGGGCATTGTTCGCGGGGAACCAATATAAAACGGAGCCTTCCAATGAAAACGAACTTATCGTTTACTTTGTGAGGAACTGCCCGGGCATAAAATGTGCGAGTAAATAATGACCATGTTGTGTTTGAGCTATTAACGGTTTGAGATGTTCTGGAAGACCCATTGTTCAAAATATGGTTGCTGTAAAAGATACACGTCAATTCGCCCACGAAATGCATTGATATTCATATTTACGAATAATTAAAATAAAATGGATTTCGTTTCTTTGAACTTGAGCGATGCATCGATTGAAGTTTATTGTGGGATTGTCCATGTACCCGAAGAAAGCGCACTCTTTCCCTAGCATAAGTTTAATAAAAAAATGCCGTTTTCGAAAATACAAATAGGTTTGTGACACCACCGACTGCAAATTTAAAAATGTCGTGTTGCAGATACCCCACCCCAAACAGCCCGCGAAGAAATCTAAAATGAATAATAAGATATGGAATAACCACTTGGGGACATTCAACAAAAACAAATCTTCTTTCAGGTGGTAGACGTACAATAATATTCTTTGGTAAAATTATTATTAAAAAAAAACTGAATACGAACAAAGACACGATGTACCAAAATCGTTACTACAGAACTCTGTAAATTTATTTCTGTTCGTGCTATATTGTGGCTTAAAATTGCGAGTCAGCATACATCTCAATATGAATGTAATAAACTAGTGGTTCATGTTCATAATACAAGACTAACTGCAAACGACGGACTTGTAATTCCCAGATACCTAAACAAATAAGTCAAAGAACTCTAGAATACAGTGTTCCAATAATTTACAATATGTTGCCCAACTCAATATAAACCTGTGATTTGAGTTTCAGAAGGAAATGTACGCTAAAAAAATGGTTAAGTGAAAGAAGTTTTTTGTAATAATCTCTGTTTTTTTTTCCGCTTTTCGTTTTAATGTTTTTCCATTATTATTATTTTTTTCTTTTCTTTTATTTCTTTCATTGTATATGTTCTTTATTTTTTATAAATTTTATTAACAATATTTTTTTCCAAAAATATATGTTTTTATGTATTTATATATATTTATATATATACATATAATGTAATAATGTGTATATTTTATGAACCTGTCTCAATTTAAAAAAAAACCCGTTGACAAACTGAGATCAATCAGTTTAACGGGACTTAATTGAAAACATGTAAAAAATGTAAATAAATAATAAAATAATTTATTAATAAAAAAAAGTTAGATTTATCAAACAGCCCTATTTTTAACATATTTCCCCTCCCCACGCCTACTTTTACCTTCCCCTCACCCCCCACCAAAGTTGATGCTTTCTCATCCTCTTCTACTTTTCATTTGAATACTCTGTAATCCTGTATTTTATTTAATATATTTTATTCACCATGAGGAAGGTTCAAATCAAACTGAAACCGGTTGGTTTTAAAAATATATAAAAAAGTAGTGTCTATACGAGATGATGTGTGTATGTATGTGAATTGATCAAATAGTGTGTGCCAAGACAAAGATGTATGACGTTCCATCCTCTGCCTAATCCGCGGAAACGTAGTTGGTCAGTTAGCTACGAAAGATTTTTTCCAACATCGTAGTTACTGAATAAATCGGATCGGATCCCGCACACCATCTTCTGATTGTTTTCTAGTAAAAATCCCATTACAGGATAATCCCCCGACTACCGTCCCGGGCATCGCCGGGGGCAACATCACCCCTAATCGGACTATTAAATCCAATAAGCCATCTGGGTACTTTTTTTATCTGAATCCGCAGTAGACCGATCAGGCCTCGATCGGTATTTAATTTCGGTATTGGAATATTATAGTAAAATAGGATTTTCAACCATCATTGATCGAAACTAGGTAGAATCAATCGCAGATTTATTCTAGATAATGCCTAATGGAAAAAAGTACAGAAAATTATTTTACGAAGCAATTTTGTTAAGTTGAAAGAAATGTGTATTATTTTATTATAAATGTTAGAACCGGATATTCACGAAGTTTTACTTGATTGCATATTATTTCCGCTTTTCTGTGTGAAATTTATTTTATGGAAGAATTTTTTCTAAACTAATTTAACCATCACAAGATGTAAAATAGTCAAATATTATATCTCGAAAGCATATTATATAATAAGAATCGCTCTTGCGAAAGACCCATCCCGAATCGAAAAGATGATCTTAATAACCAGAGGGGTACTTTACAATCTCCTCTTCTCTTCCCCCCTCCCTCTCAACCCTCTTTTCAACAAACAATATTTTTCGGAACAGTGTTTTTTTCATTGCAGGTAATTAATTTCAAAATCAGTATTACAAAAAAAAAATGTATAAACATTTGTTTTCGTAAGAATTTTTTTAGTTTTGAATATGTTTTATACATTTTGTGATAGGAAAAAGAAGAAGTTCTGAGAAGAAAAAGCTAAAACAACGTAACTACGACAAAATCTCTCTCATTCTCTCTCTCATAATGTTCTCTCTTATGTCAAGATAATTGACGCATGCAAATGATAATGGCCAATATATAGGTTATTTATTATATTTATTAATTCTAAAATAATTTATCAATTTTTAATATTTATATTTTTTATTTATTTATTTGAAACATGTTAGTTTTTACAATTTTACAACATAATATAATATTATATTTTGATTTCTCTCCTAATAAAGCTAATGCTTGTGCTTAGGAGAGGACAATTATATATTTTTACATCTATTTAAATTTTGAAAATTATTACAAAAATTATTAGTAATTTTATATGAAAATACAATAAAAATTAAATGTTATCAATATTCCAATACGAATGAATTTTGTATAATTTTTTTCTAGTTTGACTTTGAATTATTAATATTTTTCCATGTGTTATTAATTCTGTTGAAAAATTTGACTTCATTTGCATTTAGCTGTGTTCGGTGGCTGGATCTAATTGGCCAGGCACTTCCACCCGTTCTCTCCCTCAATCTTCTTGCCTTCCCTATTATCTTCGGCCTCACAACATACCTTGGGGATACCCTAGTCTCAATGGCTTCATGCTGTTTAAAATAGAAATTGATTTTAGGTATTTGAAAGGGGTCAATTTCATTATATAAATTAATGGGTTAAAGATACGTTACTGAGACAACGTGCGTGGTTTTACTAAACCAGGTTCAGTGGACATACTTAAGCGGCCCGTTCGTTTAGCTATTTCATTCGTACATACAATTTGGATGGCAATCCTTTTCATAATCGGTGCTGCCTTTATTTGTTCTATTAGTGTGTCTTGTATTTTTATGCCGTTGGATAAAAATAACCTTTCTTATATTCCTACAGCCCCTCCGTTAATCCGCCTCACAACGCTGTCGAACCGGGTTGCAAAATAGTTCTCCACCGTACAGACATTTATTTTCCTCAGGGCCTCCTGTGTGGAGTTAATGTAAAAAAAAACATCACCGCCCTTATGAAGTGTTACATAAAAAAATAGTAGGTAAAATTGCACCTAAAATAAATAAATTTGATCGCATCAAAGCAGTGGCACACGGTGTCGTGTTTTCACGATTGACTGCAAAGATTCTGAGATACATAACATTATTTAGATTTATTGTTACTTTTTGAAACATGCTGCAGTTATCGCGGATCGGTTAATCTAGAATATTGCAACATGTTTCGAAATAGGATATCGAATACAAAGAATAATATCAGTGCGTACCCTTTATACTTTTTGTAATCATATCAGAAGCAAATATCAAACACGAAATGAAAAAAATGGCCATACTGCTAACATGGTGAATTGAAAATGTAAATTGTTACAAATAGAACAATAAATTGATAACCAGCATCTTATATTGTTCCAGATAGGGTGCTCATTATGTTCACGCAATATGTATGGGATTGGTAGGTATGCATTCACAAACTTGAAAATTTAAATTCTTGCAACAATGCAAATGGTTCCAAGAAAAACTTCATAAAAGGTGACAGTATGCTCATTGAAGCTTTCAGTGTAAATTAAAATCTGAGACAGTGCGGGACTATATTTTCCATAACAGCGACTGTGGAAGAAATATTGCGAAGTTATATTTCAATTTTTGTATTATTGTGAATTTCAATCGTTCAAAGATTCGTATTGTGAAGTGAAGCATCCAGAACGTGTGGCCCCAACTGTGACTGGTGAGTCCTTGTTTCCTATACTCCAATATGGGCTTATCTTATATTCCGAAAGCCCAGATTTGAACCATTGAACTGCCTATCAGGTTTGGCGAATGCATACAAACTTAATCGTCCCATATAACATAGTGTTTGGCGTAGTTTTGGGACTGGTCCTTCGAGTGTGTGGCATAGGGCTTGTCTTGGCTCTGCAGCATCTTAAACACCATCACAGTGGAGCCGAAGTTTCATGATACCACATTATGTAAATTAGACGCTCACGTTTTGCGTTTTATAAAGTTAAATATATTTTTTAAATCGTCACCTTTAATCTTGATGAAGGTGTCGTTTGAACAAAAATCTCACACCCACGACTTTGGTACTGAAAACATTGACAGGTAGCAACACCAATAATACTTACAAAGAAGTCGTGTTGTATATTCAGATGTTTTTGGTCCTTCTTTATATCGTGTGTAACACGATTTTATCTTCTGTAGTACATCTCAGGGGATTAACATGATTAACAATGGGTGTTGGGTGGTAGAGTGTTGAGGGATCTTTCACCATTTGACAGGTTGAACTTCACGTTAAATGATAAGTAAGTTTTATGGTATCTATAAAAGCGTTGTATCGTAAAAAAGAATTATGTCAGCGTTGTTTTTTCAGAACCTTTTTGAGCATTGGAGTTTATATGAGAACAGCGGATACCGCACAAGCACTGAAAGACAATGGTAGGTGGCATTTGAAAATTAAAATAACAGAGCACAAGATTACCAAGTGCTAATAGTTAATGGGTAGTAGGTACTTACATGCAATCTCCATTTTTGAACCATATTGTGAAGTTGAAGAAAGAGAGTAGGTGTCAGTAAACTTAAAAAATAGTGAGGTTCTTAAATCCGAAAGGTGACTTTGCTTTCGTGTAAAATAATAGGTCACAAATTTTTCACGAGATAATGGATATAAAAATGTTAAGAGTTTTATTCGTCATTCGTTTTATACTTTTTTTTTTTTTTTTTTTTTTTAATCTTTATTTTTTCCCATTATTATAAACATTTCAAAATACACATATAAGAAACAAATAAATCAAAAGTTAGGAATAATTAAATCTACGTAAAGTAAAAAGTAGGTGATGGGAACCCACAAAGGCACTGCCTGTGCGTGGGTAATATAAACAAAAATGCATACATCAGTAAGTACAATTAACAATAGTTATAAGTTATAAAAAAGTTATATGAGTTAGAATTAAAATGAAAAGTGATGTATTAAGGTTAACATAGAATTTATAGCAAAAGTGTTTTAACATCTGCACCGTAAAGCCATAATTTTAATTCTTTTATGTAGAGTGATATTTTATCTGTCGTTTGAATGTGTTTTGGTAGAAGATTAAATGTCCGAGGACCAATAAAGCTGCTATGTGTTTGCATTAATTTGGTATTGATTTGAGGGGTGTAAAAGATATTATTAGTCCTTTTGCTAATTCTATTTTCATTTTTTTCGAAACAATTTTTGTTTTTAAATACATATTTCATTGTCTGCAATATAAATAATTTACGGATGTTGAATATTTTAGTATCTTTGAAAAGTAACTCAGTCGAGAATGTTTGTAACTTAGTTGAGTGCTTTCAACCGTTAGCGTAATTGGCCATATTTCGGCCAATTTGCAAACACCGTCGAGCGTTCGGTGGCCAATATATAGCCAATTTATTAGAGATATTTTAAAACATTTATTGGAATTGTTTCAAAAGTTTCCGCGCATTGAAAATTTCGATTAATCATCAAAATTACCTAGTAAATTCTCGCGTCTCTTATGAATTATTTGTTAATGACATTTCACGAACCGAAACTATTTAAATATTTTTTCTATTAAGTCATTGATTATGTGTTACATATTTAAAAATGCATGTTCGAATTTAAATTTATATCAGTGATTTTCAACTAGGCTTTAGACGACAAATAAAATTCGTAATATATGATACTTTCCAAATAGGTACTACGTACGCCAATTTAAAAATAATAATGCGCAGAATCCATGCGTTCATAAATTTTTTTTATTAAAAAAAAAAAATTAATTGAATAAACTGCTAAATAAAGTTCCATTCAATGGTTATCTACCACTATAAGCAGTTTACATGTCTCTATATTGAAATTCGGAGGTTTTTTTTAATGAGGGCGGGAAATTTCCAAATCGGACGCTCAGAAATCCCGGATTCTCGAGTGGTTAATTACACAAGTGCTAATTCACGAGGACGGCGAGATCAAAGCTAATGAAAAAAACCTTCTCACCTATCCCTTTATCCGCGAGGACTCACTTTAAAAAAGAATTGCATACGTCGGTGATTCCTGACGCACCCCATTTCTGTGGTAACTTAACCCCCTGCATCCGCTTCCACAGCTTCTCTCAACTCTATATTCCATACCTCTTTATATCCTGCCTAACATTTCAATTCCAGCGCAAAGTGGAAGAGGATATTGCTATGTAATTAAAAGTGCAAAGGGAAAGGCGACACTTTTCGGTTTCAGGAGGTCAAAAGGGGCGGATTAATTAAAATTGATGTTTAAACATTTAACATTCGGAGATCATTAAGCATTAATATTAGCACTGCTCGAGATGGACCAATTTTATAAAACAAATATCTGACGTGCATTTGCTAGGAAAATAAACAAATAAAGTTGATTTAAAAATGTTGTCTTGTTTGTAAATAAGAAGATTCTGCATCATTTGACAAAACACCGTAAAAAGTTTTGACGAAATAACAAAAGTGCTAATAGGAATAATTTCTTAAATAAGACAAATAAATGTTCATGGTTCTGTCCCTTAACTATCAATTTCTTACAAATTTAATCATTTACCATATAATATTACTTACAAATGATTGCTCAAGTTGACTCTAAAATCAATGAATATAGAAATCTTTAATGGCCTATATTTTATAATTTAAATTACATATAAATAAATAGGCACATATTTGTACTAGATATTTGATATAACTGTTGATTATAATAATAATTATAGTTTGGTTGGGTATTTTAATCCAAAATTAAGATTTGGATGAGATGGTCGCGCAGCACTCTTAAACAAGTAACTCCTACGACAACTTTTTTAAAAAATTTTTCTTCCAAGTTTTTATTAATTTTTTCTTTTTATATATATACCTATCATATAGATAAAATAATTGGTACTACGGCATCCCCGTTTTCAATTGAAAAGTGTTGTCAGGCTGAAGAAGAAAAGTTAAAAGAGGTGAATGTCGGGACATTCCTGGCTTTTTATCTGAATTTAAAGATAATTTAGGATTTTTTTTTTGACAATATCTCGTTTGTGAAACAACTCAGCGGCTATAAAATAATCAATCAATATATATAAATTATAATAGAAAGTCCAAAAAAATGTGCGGACCGCAAAAACTCAGAAATGAGTCCCGGTACGATCGAGGGAGTGATATGGTGTAGTAGATCTCTATCCCTCCTCCAGGATAAGGGGTCCCTTTTTTTACCTAAAGGATGTGCTTTTGAAGATATAAGGGCTGGAAGTTTCGCCCTCTAGAAATTTCAAGAACAGTCTTCTGGAAAGTTCTAGAAGGTTCAATAAAACTCTAGAAAGTCCTGGAAGGAGTGGAGTACGTTGGTGTGTCGAAAAGTTTCGAGAACAGAAGTAGGAACATTCTTGAATTTTCGGGAATAGGGAATAAGGAAGATCATTATGAAACATTCCAGAACACTCTCGAATGTCATCCTGAGGGAAGCTGGGCACCCCAGCTAGTTATAAATAATTATCTTCTATATATTAATACGTGAAACCCCTTTTTACGGAAATTGCGCGGACGGAGGAGTATAAAATTTCGCACACTTATAGTTTATATAGAGGAGTGCAAAATGCTATTTTTTTTAAATTACGCTTAAAAAATACATAAAAAAAACATCACAATTATGGTCGAATTTCGACTTTCGATTGACCAGATGATCATTTGTGGAAAAGTGTGTTTTTGCTGTGGGGAAGATTTAACCCGGACATAAAGTCTAAAGTAAAAAGTACATATTTGGTACGTTATACACTTTATTTTATAAAGTTTTATTTGTAGAATAACATTTTAATTATAAGTTCTTCTTTTTTATGTTTAATAGTATAAATATTTAATAAAACAAAACGTTTAATTCATATTAAAAAGTTCAACTATGTAATTATTGTTGTGCGTTACAGCTGTTTCGCCTTCCGAGGGCAGTATCAAACAGTGATGAAGCCATTTTCAGGCGATCTATTCCTTGTTACATAAAAGTATTTGTAACAAGGTGTGTGCACCCTCTTATACACATTTTATTTATGGTCTCGGTGTGTGGCACATCTGGTGCTTGCCCGTTGATATTTGGACATCGGTTACACTGCGAGCCCTGCAATATTTTGGAATGCAACAGTTGTTGATCCTGCACAGACTCAAATCAGCAGATTTGAAAAGAAAGCCAGTTACTCTTGATGACTTGGTGACAATGTTTGAAAATCTCCTTCTACCACCACAGTAAGCCAAAAATATTGTTTGATTCGTGATGGAGGACTTAGTCAGCTAGAAATTGAACTCACGACGCCCGGGTGGGACCCAAACGCAAAGCCAACTCAAACAGTGGTCGGTGGCTTTATCACGGTTTGAAAATGTATTTGAAAGACGAAACAGCTGCCACGCTTAATGATAATTACATTTATTTAGAGCAGTACATGTTTGTAAATAAAATGTTTTAAAAAATATATAAATTTATACAATATTTAAAAAAACTTTAAACTACTAACGTTTATTACCATTAAATTGAAAACCAAACATCCCATTAGTTATTCAGATATCTACTAATGAAGTTGGTTTGTAGGATACTACAATCAATTGAGTAAAAGTGCGCATGGTAAGGTAGAGTACCTATCATTCATGAATTAATAAGCTATATTTATTTAAATGAAAATATAAAACTGTTTTATTCCTTAGCTATTAATATCCAAATCCAGTACTGTACGCGCTGATGAAAAGAAAATCCTTTGAAGGATTGCCATCAAAGGAAAAGGATATAAAGCAATTAAGGACCAATATTTTTCGAAGACAATCTTCCTCCTGTCTAGAGAAATATGTAACCTCATATATATTTAGGATATTACCAATTATGAAGAACTGTCGGTTCGTTGTACCCCCTCACTCACATTTGCAGATTAGTTCCTTTTTTTAGACGTCGAGGCGCTAGCAATCACACGTCAAACCTGACGTTTAGGTAATTGCATCTCATCGAAATTTAAGTAAATTGTCCGATTTTATTAGTATGGACTATTACATTCACCGAGCGATGAGGAATTTTGACGTTATTAATTGATAATCATTGTAATACAGTCTGATGAGAGTTTTAAAGCTTCAACGCCAGAACAGTTTGTTTTTAGCGGTTAGTTAACATAATTTCATGAATAATGTGCACTGATTTCAGTAAAAAAAATACTATTTAAAATGACTCGCATATGGCAGCTTGCTTATTGAGGTGAGGAACTTAATTAAAAATCAACTCCTAAATTAAACCCACCTAAAAATAAACTGCAATCGGTTTTGAAAGATCGTGATCTGCCGATGCATCTCTCCGGGCTTTTACATGATAAGTATGAAGAAATGAACATCATATGAATGGTATAGGAATAAATTGATGTAAAAATAATGCATTACAAGAAAAGAGAAAGATTTTAAATTACAGGTGGCATGGAAATAATAACATAGTTTATGCTAGTGACAGGGGAACATATATTGAACATATATCTACATTGTAGATAAATATAATAATATGCCGATGTTCCTTAAGAGGAACGTATGTAAGGGTTTGTACAAATCTTATATTTGGATTTGAGATCAAAATACCCAGCCAAAATGAAAAATAAGTTCTGTAATCAAAAGGTATATCAAATATCTAGTACGGATTGGAGCTACTTTATTTATTTTGGCTTTAGATTATAAGATATAGGCCATTAAAGATTTTAGTGTTTCATGATTTTAGAGGCAACTTGGGCAATTATTTGTGAGTAAATGAAAAACATAAAAAAATAATTAAATTATGTTTATTTTAAAAATACAATGAAAAATAAAATAAAACATCGTTAAATATGCATTTTTCTGGGAAGTAATTTTAGTGTATAAATAACAAATTTTTGTTCCGCCGTAAATAGGTATTTTGTATTTTGAATTTACACATATCAAAATGATTTTTTTTCTTAATTTTTATTTTTTATTTTATATTTCATTTTATTTCTACGATATATTTTAATAATTTTTTTTAAAAATTGTTTTTCATTTAATTTCAAACAATGAAGTTTCTAAGGTCTTAAAAAAATATATGTTATTTTTGAAGATAATATCTAGATACGTTCCACGCCGAACCGTAAATTATATGAAATTCCATCGATAGAAAAAAATCGCAAAGTACGCTCCGAAACTTATTAAAAACAAGTCTATTTCTATTGTTTTCCAAGTTATGTTTGTGAAAAAATTCAAAATGATTCTTTAAATGATACTTAAGATATTACTATAGATCACAATTTTCGCTTCAATTTTACCATTTAAAATGTTAGCGCGCTCTGTCCAACATTCGTAATTACATATCTCTCCATCTTCTTCTTTTTGAGCGGACTAGCGCCACCATAAACATAAAAGGTATGGCTGAGTTGGTTGGGGCGCTTGTCCCGGTAAGACGAGAGATCCTGAGTTCGAGTCTCAGTTGAGACCGTTACCTTTGTATTCTTCGGTGTCTTGTTCTTTTTCCTATTTTCGTTTAGAATTATTAATATTATCTTCATCTTCAATGATATATTACATTGATGGGAATACCTTCAAAAGTTATTGTAAAATAGAGTTATTCTAATAAAAATTAAATACGTTTTTTTAATTCTACTTAATTAATAAATATATCGGTTTTATGAAACTGTATACTTTCCATGATAACCTCTTAAAATTTTCCAACAATTGTTTTTAGATTTCTAGTTAAATTTTGTACACTTATGATTTTATGATTATGTGCATGCGTTATACGTTTGTGTATGTATGTGTGTATGTATGTTATGTTTGTGTGTATATGTGTATGTGTTTATATGGATTAATACGTATATATATGCGTATGTATGTATTTATGTGTACATGCACGCATATTTATGTACCCGTCCCAGAACAGACATCGTCTAGTGAGACGGGTAACATACTTTTTTTTTGTATAATATTGTTATTTTAATAAACGCCCGGGTTACCGGTAAATAAATAAAAAAATAATAATAATTACCAGTAGGTACTAAATGGTTTAAACGAAAAAAATCCAATTTAGAATCGGAAAACTTCCAATTTTGTAAACCTACACTGTGTAGCAAGCATCATACGATCAAATATCTAGAAACAATAGGTACAAATACACAAACATAAAATTGGCTTGATAAAATACCTAGAAACAATATAAATACACAAACGTAAAATTGGTTTGGATTAAATTAAAAAAAAAAAAACACAAAAGTAAGATAAAGTTATCTTACAATTAGTGGTTAACTAACTCAAACTTCTTGTTTGAATTGGTTATTTATAAAATAAAAAAGAAACGAAGAAGTTTTTATTTTACCATTACTTCATTTTACAGCGTCAAAAGCGCTGTTCAATAAAAAAAGCTAATGGCGTTGTTATTTTATTAGCTCATTAGGACGGTTTACCCGTGACATTCTTTTATGACTGGAATATTTTAACAAATTAAAGTTTTACTGCCGGGCAGCCCCATCGAAACCAAATTAAGTGATAAGTGCGCTACAAATTAACAAATAAATACCAAAGGCAAACAATTCCGACAATAATTGGCCCAATTAAATGGAGATTCCTTGGCAGCTAAGGGATCTTTGAAAATAAGTTATCGTCGTGAAAAACCGCTGTTGAATTTATTTATACCCAAGTTGTTAAAATAATATATGTATTTGGCAGACACCACAATTTATTTCTAAAATCTATGTATTTCCACAAAAAATCTTTGCGACAGTGAAATTAGTGAAAAAATAAGTTAAATTTCCTCTCCGAAATTGAGGAGCATGTTCAGGAAGAAAAGTATCTACAAAAACTTTATTCGTGAGACAGTTTTAAGTGAATAATGACTCGGTTTATATATTTTATGATAATGTATGCTTATTCAATTAACGTTTAGACATAAGAATCGAGAATTCTTTATTTAATTTAAAGAAGTAAAAAAAAAGTCTCCTTATTAAAAAAAGTTTCTACGAAGCAAAATACCCATATACACGTACATACAAAAATTGCTTAGTTGACAATATCTTGGCAAAAATTGTGATAGGGAATCAGAAATAAAGTATTTTGTTTAAATAACTGGCGGTCTACTCAATTAAGTTGGAATACGATATTAATGGCTCTTTTACATAATTCATTTTACATATTTATCTAGTTACTAGCTGGGCTACCCGGCTTCGCTCAGGACAACATTCGAGTGTTCTGGAATGTTCACAATTTATTTTATTTATTTATAGCGGACCCGACAGACGTTCACCTGTACACAACTGTTGGGAAAAACTAAAATTATAATAGAATAATATTGAATATTCGATACTGCGATGGTAGCGCAGTCTGCCGGATCCTATGTAAAACATTCCAAAATCAACAACTCCTTAGAAATAAAAATAATAATTAAAAGAACATTTTCCAGTGGACCAAATTGTGAATCTAAACCATTCTCAAATCCCCTTGAACCCGCACAAAAAATTTCATCAAAATCGGTCCAGCCGTTTAGGAGGAGTTCAGTGACATACACATGGACATAAGAAATATATATATATATTAAGATTTCACTTTTATCTGTATGTGCGTGAGTAGATGTTTCTCATAAGGAATGTCAGTTGTTTTTTGAAAATCTGAATTAACCATTTCGTAGACAACTATATAGAGAATAAAATTTTAAAAAAAATCCGAGTGCAGATCACACACGGTAGAAGCGAAACTTTACCAAAACAATCTCAAGCCTTGAAAAGTGAGGTCATAATCAAAGCAGCAAATGAGCGCAGACCTCGGACCTAGCATCATTTACGTTTTGAATCTCAACCAACAGGAGCCTTTAAAAGTGACATCATAATCAAATCGGCCAATGAGAGCAGTGTGATGCAGGTGCTAATGGGTAATTTCCGTTTCATCCAAATTCCGAATCACTAACGCCGTTAAAGAAGTTTCACTGCAAAAAAAACCGTTTTGGGAAGGTAACACTCCTTAAGGCCCCGTGCTCGAGCACGAAAAGAAGAAGATGGAGAGATATGTAATTACAAATGTTGGAGAGAGCGCGCTAATATTTCAAACAATAAAAGTGAAGCGAAAAAGCTTAATAAAACATGACTCGTTTAAAATAGAGCAAAAATCTCATTGAACGTATTTTAAGTATCATTTAAAGAAACATTGTGAATTTTTTCACAAATATAACTTGTAAAATAATAGAAATAGACTTGTTTTAAATAATTTTTGGAGCATACTCTGCGATTTTTTTCTATCGAGGGAATTTCATATAATTTGCGTTTCGGCGTGGAACGTATCTAGATATTATCTTAAAATATAACATATATTTTTTAAGAGCTTAAAAACTTCAAATGTTTAAGGGAGATATGTAAGAAATCGGTCGAAATTCGAATAGCGGCGGCTTAATTAGCGAACCTATTTTTTTTCGTTGCACCTCATGAGAATGCCCCAGTTTTAGAGCGTAAAAAATTATTTTATTACCTGCTTGGGAAGCGTTTTGAAGTATTTGGGAGGCGATTATTATTTTTATTTATTTTTATATAGTACCGCACAAGAGTCCCAACTGCTTCCCTCTGGAGTCAGTGAGACTATGGCATCCCCAATTGGGGTGTTGTGAGGCTGAAGGTAGTGGGGATGGGAAGGAGATGGGGAAGAGTAAGGTGGGGTAGTACCTATTGGCTATTCATATCTGGTCACCAAACACGGTTAAAGCCATTTCAAGCAACGTTTCAATTCTGAATGGCGGTCTTACACCAGGGCGATACTAAGAGTATCTTCCGCTCTGGAACGTGTCACAAATATACTTTATATTATTTTAATGAATTAATTGTGAAATAACCCAAATTAATCAAATAACATTTTTATGCCACGCCGGTTTTGCCACCACATCCCGTGAACTTTGGATTGCGAGTCAAGAGCCTTATCGCTAGACCACGCCGCCGAGTATGATTTCCCGGGAACCATTTATTGGATAATCAACACCCTTGCCATCGGTCGCTACGTCTGGTTACTTAGAAAGGGTGCCCTTGTGGGTGAGATTGAAATGAGGTTTGTATAGGTGTTGGCGGCGGATGCGTAGACTGCGTGGCGGAGAGAGAGGTTGGTTCCTTGGATGGGAGGATGGCGGATCGGGAGAGACTGGTTGGTTCCTTTTGAACTCTCCAGCCGGACTTTGGCGGAACATTGCCTTGCACCGCAGTGGGAGGCATTCGTACGTCCGTCACTACTGGACGCACTGACCACCAGTTTTCTCAGAACTTCCTCTCCTCCCTTTTCTCAAAAAGAACCTCCATCCAGCTTCTCAAAAGATGACATATGCAGCGAGGAATTTTTTTCCACAAGCCATCCGGCTAATGTAAAAAAAAATTATAAATGAAACTAGAAAAATAAAAATAGAGCTTAGAAAACCTTGTAGTGAAACAACCTTCTTTCATTTAGAATTTATGGGCTACCGCAACTGTGTTAATATCGCAAAGCCATTTCTAGAATGATGTATGGTGCGTACGTATTAAATGATAAGGAAACAAAACAAAACTTCAAATCGTTTCAAAAGAAAAAAAAATTGAATTCTGCTGTTAAATTTAAAAATTTCTGTGTGAATATAGTAAGAAAAACTTGTATTTTTAAGAAATAAATAATTACCAAATAAAAAATCTAGTGGGTCATAAAATGAAATTTTTAAAGTACTTTTATAGAAAAATGGTTTTATTTTCAGAAATATGTTCTCGTTCATGCTTTTTTAAATAGATATATTTGAATTTCACCTTTGTTCTCTTGATTGAATGAATGACGCGAATCTTGGAAGTGGAAATTAATCCACTTCCCAGCATCCGATCGGGTTGAAATTCGGCAAATAGACTCTTTGTCGTTGACAATGCATTTTATCAATTGGTGGCAATCATATGTATAAATAAGCGAACAAACAAGCATTTTTCTTAAATTCTAAGAAATTAATGCACTTAAGGCGCCATATACCCGCTCAAAAAGAAGAAGATTGAGAGATATGTAATTAAGAATGTTGGAGAGAGCGCGCTAAAATTTAAAACGATAGCTTTGAAGCAAAAATTGTGTAAATGTTTAATAAAACACAACTCGTTTAAAATAGAGCAAAAATCTCGGGGGGAACATCTAAATTAGCATTTAAAGAAACACTTTGAAATTCTTCATATATTCTAAAATAAGTGAAATTAGCGTGTTTATAATAATTTTCGGACCATACTTTGCGATTTTTTTCTATCGAGGGAATTTCATATAATTTGCCTTTCGGCATGGGGAACGTCTAGATATTATCTTCAAAAATAACATATATATCTTTTAAGAGTTTAAAAACTTCAAATGTTTTAAGCCACTTCCGCATAGGCAGGTGGCTTGCTTAGCGCCCAGAGCCTAGTGACTCGCCTAGCGAGTCGCCTAGCGACGTGCCGACAAGCAAATGAGCAAGGCACCTAGCGACCCACCAGGCAAACCACCTACAGTGCGGCCACCGTGTATCCTAGCGAGTAGCCAGGATGCAAGCCACTAGGCACTAGGCGCTAAGCAAGCCACCTGCCTATGCGGACGTGGCCTAAGGGAAATATGTAAGAAATTGGTAGAAATTCGGGATGCGGCGGCTTCGCAATTTGAAAAATCGAAATTTGGCAAAGTTGCCAAAGCGGTTGATTCCGTTGACTGGAAAGGAAGGTTTTAACCTCAACCAAACATTTTTTTCTTTTTAAAAATTTTAAGACATTTAAAAATAGAGCAACAAAAGTTTGTTTATTACGGATTTTTTTTTTAAATAATGCCTCAAATGATTTACAAAGGACAAGGTTACGTGAATAAATCATTGCATGATAAACTGAATCATATTTTATAATTCAAGTCACGACTCGGCGGCAACTGTTTAATGTCGGATAATTATATTCATTGCACGATACAATGATGATTTGCGTCGTTAAGAAAATTAATTTATTGGTAGCCTGCCCTAAGGATGACATTGTGAATGTTTCTCCATGATCGTTCGCTCAAATATAGGTAAGCATTGCACACCTGTACGTTCACTGTATAGGGCGCATATTATGCAATACATATACAAAGACAAAGGAATATTATTATTCATTAGCTGGTTGTTAAATTAGTTGCATAGTTGTTGGTTAATTAAACTATCTAGGAATAACGACCACCGTAAGAGAATTGTATAACCTTGCATTGAATTTCCTTTACGTTTGTGCGCAGCGTCCTCGAGATGATTTAAAAAAAATAAAAAACGGTGTAACATAAAATTATTATTTATTGCACTAAATTTGATATGTGCATTAGAAGACTCCGTCTAAATTTTAACGGGTTGGTCGCTATACAGATTAACGAATCTACCAAGATATTCGATTTGTGCTTGCACAAATTCCTAATGATGTTGGTTCAACGAAAATAAAAATGAAACACCAATATTTGGATGAAAATTACAAAGCGTATAGGCCTGGAAGGTCGGAAGAAAAACAGGTCCGAATAGATTAATATTAAGTATTTTTCAAAGAAGTCCGGAGACAGTCGATTGAAAAAACGGTTCACACAATTTTGTTAAATATCACTAAATGTATGGGCAACACGCCATCACTGGGGTAGGTGAAGAATCTCTGTTTTCTAAGGCTGTAGAATCGAATGGACTGATATTCTGGATGTATGTGAAGATTGATGGTCTGTATAAGATTTCACCACAAAACTCTCAAAAAGTAAACTTGGATAAAACAGAATTTTGGGATCGAAAATATCTATGTTCAAGTCTCTGGTTCAAAAGCAGTGTCCTGTAATTACATTTGTGTAAAATATTGCAAACGCTGTCAGAGAAATAATTAACAAAATCATTAGTTACATTTTATTCGGTCTGATCTTTCATCAAATATTAGGAGGCAACTTGGTCAAAATCAATTTTACATTCCTTTCTTAAAATTTGGTTACACTCCTTCCATGTCTTTTTTGAGTCTTGAAATAGAATTTGAATTTATAATTATTATAGTATGAGGTTTTTAATTTAAGCAACAATTTTTTTAAAACATTTTGGTAACACTTTAATTATTTTTCACAGTATTTGTTTGTTGGAGCATATAATTAAAAATAATAATAAAAAAACAATTACAAAAAATGTCGTATTTACTGACGATATTGCAGCATTAATTATTCGAGCTTTTCGAGACTTGGGTCGGGTAATAAGAATCTGTTTATTATTTGGACCAATTTTAAGAAAGCATCACTAAAAAGAATGGAAGTACAGTACAACAATTCATATCGAACGCTTTTTGGATTGTCCTGGTACTGCAGTGCCACCGAGATGTTTGAAGAAGGGTGCGTTCCCGGATTCCGAGCACTAATGAAAAAACGGATCACCAACTACAGAATGCGACTAGCCTCGAGCGAAAATAGTATTGTGATGGCAGCATTCCACTTCTTGCAGGGTCCCATCTACAAGCGATGGATCCACTTCCTGAGGACATAGATTAAACAAAAAGTTTTATTTTTATTATTTTTTTTTTTATTATTATTATTATTTTCTTTTAAATTTCTTTAACCATGTAAATATTTTTTTTTTTGTATCCTTTTTATATCTTGTTATCATTACTTGATTATTATATATGTATAATATGGAACTCGTGGGACTGCACTACCCTCCCCGAGATCTGGAATAAATGATTAAAAAAAAAAAATATATTATTATATTCTATGGGCACAATTGCCTACAAAAGCAGTCCTTATGAACCTGACGAACCTTTGGTTTTTGACTATTCTAACACAAGTAGCCTGACTGCTTTATCAGATGCATGTGTTTGAACAATGCGAAACTTGGATTTATGCTAAAAGAGACGATTTTCATGGCCAGTTGTAGTAAAAGCTACCCTCAAAATATCTCTGATGAAAAGGGTACTAAGTTAGTCTTTCCAGGCAAGAACCTTGCTTTGCCATGTTAAGTTACCAGATTTATATCTCTGATGAAAAGGGTACTAAGTTAGTCTTTCCAGGCAAGAACCTTGCTTTGCCATGTTAAGTTACCAGATTTATATCTCTGATGAAAAGGGTACTAAGTTAGTCTTTCCAGGCAAGAACCCTGCTTTGCCATGTTAAGTTACCAGATTTATAAACCAGGTACTTCCCAATCGTCCTAATCATCCCTCTTTTCCCTCACATCCTTCAGTCTTTCAAATTTTTGAAATATCAGCACTCTTCTGTGTCTAGGCAGTTACGGCCCTTTGATAATACCTTAAACGGCTGTTTCAAATTTGAAAAGAAGCGCCTTTTTTTACATAAGCTCCACACAGGAGGCCCTGAGGAAAATAATTTCCCTCAGAGCCTATGTCATCTTTGGGGATGCTGTGTGGAGGGTTTTTTTTAAGGAAAGGAGTGTTCTGGGAAGGAAAAGGGTATAAGGGGTTGGTAGGAATCTGGGGTTCAGAGTGTCCTGGTCATCCACATTCAAGACCTAGACAAACCTCGCCCCATGAACCCGGACACCCCTGCTAAATCACCAAACGTAGCGAACTACTTGGGGTGACTTATGGCAGAGGTGTTGGTTATCCAATACAGGTTCCCGGGGCGGCGGTACCCATTCCCGCCTACCAAATGTAAGAGATCCGATAAATATATAATATCTGACGTCTAATGCTACAAGTGCCTCGCTCAGGAATAAAGATTGTTTACCAATTTCTTAGCATAAAAACGCTGCCAATATTTTGACTTCTGCATTAGATAGGTCACAATTTCATAAATCTAGAGCATCTGACATTCGTTTTCATAGTATTCAAATAAGGAACGTTTTAAAGTACTTCTTATACCTCAATCAAATTACCAAAAACTAACCGAAAAAATAGGCACTTGTGGCTTGTTCTCGGCACTGTTCTTCTTCTTCTCTCGTATGGTGGTGGGCCAAAAGGGAACATCTAGGTACAGAAGAAAAAATAAATATTTGGCGTTTTGAATAGTTAATAAAAGTTATTTAATTATTATTTTTTATTTTAACTTTTTATCAGTAAAACCTCAAATTGTAATATTTAATTGAATGAAGACACTATGAGCGAAACTCAATCGAAAATCTGGAAACAGAAAAATCAGAAAAAGATATTTGCACCTTTGGGACTCGAACCCAGGACCTCCCTACTTTCCGGGCGGGTGCTCTTAACCACTGATTGACATTTTCGATTGAGTTTCGCTCGTGGTGTCTTCGTTTAATTAAATATTACAATTTGAGGTTAAACTCATAAAAAGTTAAGATAAAAACTAATAATATTCATCTTAGACTTGCAAAAGAAAGATGTCGCACATTAAATAAAATGGATAAAAATTTATCCAGACACCATCTAGATTGCATTTAGTTCGAGTTGAATCTTGCAATGCTACATAAAGATGGCAGCCAATAAAAATGTGCGTTAAAAAAATGAAGATAATATGGGTGGTTCTTAGTCGAAGTATGGTTCAGTTAAAGGTGACCGAATTGGATATCGACTCCTTAGCTCAGTGGACAAGAGCACCCGCCCGGAAAGTAGGGAGGTGCTGGGTTCGAGTCCCAGAGGTGCAAATATCTTTTTCTGATTTTTCTGTTTCCAAATTTTCGATTGAGTTTCGCTCATAGTGTCTTCATTTAATTAGTTATTTAATTATTATTCAATACGGAAACATAAGTTTATAGTTTAGTTTTCGGGTGTTTGTTTCAGAGCAAGCCACATACGAACTGTATAATGTATATTACAGTTTTTATTCCCAGAGCTACAGAGATCCGGGTCTTTTCCGCCGAGAAAAAGTCGCCCTGACGTTGTTTGCTTTTGTTTTCCTTTCCCGCGATCGCCCAACAAATCATCACTCAGCAGCGGGACTTACAAGTGCCTTGGGACTTGTTGGCTGATTGATGGCGCAACCGCTTCCTCCACCGGATGGACCGAAATTTCCTTCTCGCCTTCTTCCCCCGTCTTCTAGATCAGTCTGCTAGATCAGGGGTAGGTAGCAGGCACCCTTCCTGGCTTTCGAGGGCTGATTAGATTTTTAATCACAATCAGAACTTGATTAATACCTGCATATTATAATATAATATACGTACATGGGAAAATGATTTCTCTCAGGACCTTTCTTTTGGGGATGCTATGTGGAGGGTCTTCTTGTGAAAATGAAGGAAAACCAGAGTCTTGATGAGACTGCTTATTGTAGGAGCGAGGAAACACATAGGCCAGCAAATCGTTTCACAGCCGAGCAGTTGACTTCAAGAACGGGTCGTAAAAACGATCATTGTGAAAATGTTGGGTGCGCGTTTGGTGTATTTCCCGACATTGCACCAGTGCCGAAGGAATCAATGATGCTAGTTCCTCAGAGCATCTGCCATTGAAATACGGGTAGAACAAGGACAGTTATCCTACTTTTCGTCTGTGCTCTAAAGATTGGAAAACCATTTGTTATGATAGGAGAATCTATCAAATGGACCACCCGCAGAGCCGAGGTTTTTTTTCAGGTATTTTGGGGCCCCAGATCAGAAGTGACCGAATTCAAGCGTGGGGCTCACTTGCGATTTATACAGAGTAAGCAGTTGTGTACTATTAAGGTATCGCTTTGTACAGCAGGTCCAGTCTCTGAAGGGCTAACTAAACTCTGGCTTCGATGGAGCCTCCACGCACCAGTAACACCAAGCATATCAATGGAAGGCCTGTCGGGAAGATTATTTCCTTGGGAAGAAGACTAGAATTTCATTTAGATCCATTTCATACGTAATCAGATATGATTGGATCTTTGAAATATTAAATTCGATGAGGTTATTCTTACCCTAAGAGGAAACACTCTCGAGGTATCCGTTTACACTCTGGACCAAAGTCATCCGAGTTGTTGGAGTTTGTGTGCCCTTGGGGGCTTGTCAAACTAAAATCCATCAAGAACTGTGCTCCATCGACATCCGCGTAACAATGAATTGGTGCAAAGTCAAAGTTCATTAATGTGCAACAAAAACAAAGTCGGAGACAGAACCGATTCCTGTGGGACGCCAGCATTTATTGAATGTAAAGAAGAGGTGAAACCGTCGGAAACCGAAATCCGAAACCGAAAAAACCGGAAACCGAATCGTCTTTTTTCTTAAGAAGTCGGCAAACCATGTACACAGAGATGCGACATATTTCACGTGGTCGTTTCGAGGAAAGGATGTTGATTCCTAAATTGCTTCTACGGAAGAAAATGAAACAAGTTTATTATTTACCAGCTGGTTGCGGCAAGAAAATGAAACAAGTTTATTATTTACCCAGCATGCGTTGCCATTCAAAGAAATAAAATGATTCTCCCTGCATGTCCTTTCCCGTGCGTCCCCGTTCCCTTCCACTTTCCCCACCTTTCTCCTGCTTTTCATCCTGCCACTAAAATATATGAAATACACACATTTTCATTTATACAAATTTCATAACGCCAGAGCTTACCATTATATACAAACTGTGTTACTCGCTGATAATGTAGCTTTCTATTGGTGAAAAAATCGGTTTAGTAGTTTAGGCATGAAAGCAACAACAAACACACTCACTTTCGCATTTATAATATTAGTAAAGATAATGCTGAACTCCTAGATTTTTTTTATGAAATAATCATACTTTTTTTCGTATATTCTTATTACTGTTGCCTCTAAAAATTGAGTTGGCGATCCCTGATGATAGACTTAGACTTTTATAAGTCTTGCTTTTGGCGGAGTTATCCTATGTTTTTTGTGCTTTCGTCTTCTCCCTCCTCGCGGGATTTGTTAATCAGTTTATCTCTCCTGGCTTTGTATTTGACGTGGAGCCGCCACTGGAGAGGTTCGCGGGGAGGGAGAGGGGGGAGGGAAGCAAGGCGGAATCGCGGAATCGGTGGGGCATTTTTAGAAATTGAAAGGAATGGCTTTTAAAAAGTTGCAGTCGCAAAGGTGGGGAAGAAACTTTTAAATTAATTAAAATCACGAAGATTTGAGGAGAGATCCCAATTTTTAAAAATAGAACTCAAAGTTGTTGAGACATACACCCAATAATTTTGGATTGAATCACTTTTGAATTTTTAAACTTAGAATTCATTGAACATTGCTAACAAAACTATTACATTAAAAACGATTTTAAATCTACCACTGTCATAGACGTGTTATTTTCAATTTTACGTAAAAAAGTATTGTCTACAAATCGTAGATATATTTTTTTTGTTTGCCTTGCATGTATGATAATAATTGTTGCGCATGTAGCGTTAGCTGAATTGTTAATTTATTTATTTATTTTTTACCATTCTCGGTCATACATTTTACAAATGATTACAGTACGTTGACAATAAGTTCCAATAAAAAAAAGTTATTAATCAGTACCTAACTGTACAATAGGTTAGTATAAGTGTTTTGAGAACACCTCACGGGGAACCTGTGCTGAGGTGTTCATGCGTTTTAGATGAGGTGGTATTCTGTCAAAATATGTAAAAAACGGCATCCTCCTTGATGTTGTCAAATAGGGCACTGTGGTTCGAATAATAGCGGTTGTATCGTTTATAAAAATTATGATAGTAAGACTAAGTTTTTTTAAAATATTTTTTTTATTGTCTGCGTTGGGTTATGTTTGGTTTTTTGTGAATAATTGTAGATTAAAGTAAATTATTAACGATTAATAATTTACCATTAAAAAGGTTACTATAGACAATAATTAATAATAGTAGAGAGGTATTAGCAATTAATTTTCATAGATTGCTAAAGGAAAAATTCATCTTTTTCACTCTACTACCAGTGTGAGAAAATTGTACAAGAAAACACGAAAAATCCAAGCGAGGCGTTAACGCGATCAAAGTGGATTACTGCTCTAATGAACAATGACAATAATGGGTAAAATTGACATGGCGATGTTGGCGCTGCAAACACCCTGCAAAGATGTTCTTAACGAATTGGACAAACAAACATGGCCGAGAAAAGGGCGAGAAAAGAGGAAATCACTTAAATTAGACAATTCTTTCAGGTTATTTCAGCTTCCACGGAGAGTTACCCGTCGCGTCGTCTCGCGTCAGAATAATATTGTTATAAAACAATTTTCGTAATGTAAGTTCCAGCATTGTTCGTTGGTTTTTATTTTTTTTCCGTCAGAAATGTATCTTTTAGTGCTGCGAACTACGGCGGCAGATTACCAACTTTCTTACGACGGATATTAACGAGTTAATGCGACGGAGGGCGGATGACGGCAAGTACGTCTAGATTCTAGATTCCCAGTATTGATGTCGGCTTCCGGATGGTAATTTGAATAACTTTGCTCGTAAAATTTGCGCCGATACTTTAAAAGTTACGAGTATGATCTTCCTCCTGTCAATGTCGCCCGAATATCGTGCTAAAAGGTAAAGTTCACAGACTTTACAACAATGAAATAAGGAAATGTTGATGAAATTCTTATAGCTTTGGTTATATCCTTGTTGCTGTTTAAAAGTGGTAAGTGTTATTAAATATTACGAAACTCATCACTGCTTTGATATTTTCACAAATATCGACTCATTACTGTGTTGATATTTTCGTAAATAATTTTTATTTTCCATAAACTTTCTTAAGTTTGACAAGTTAAGAGATTAATGAATTCACACTGGTTAATCTCTTTTATAACTCTTGGGAGGCGGGAATGGGTACCGCCGCCCCGGGAACCTTTATTGGATAACCAACACCTCTGCCATAGGTCACTCCAAGTGATTCGTTACGTTTGGTGATTTAGCAGGGGTTCCCGGGTTCATGGGGTTTGGTTTGGTCTTGGAGGCGGATGACCAGGACACACTGAACCCCAGATTCCTACCCACCCCTCAAATCCTTTTTCCTTTCCAGAACTCCCCTCTCCTTCCTTTCCTAAAAAAACCCTCCACACAGCATCCCCAAAGATGACATAAGCCCCGAGGGAAATCATTTTCCTCAGGGCCTCCTGCGTGGAGCTCATGTAAAAAAAAATAGCCTGTTCTCTTAATTGGTGAAGAAATACATTAAAATAACACTTTTTTTTTATTTTTTTTATTTTTTTATTAGTATCTATAGCAAAATTTGTACATAATGTATTTATAAATTGTATTATATTAAGGTATTATAAGTTTTTTTTTCACAGTCCTCCTCACTAGGGTTCCCTGTTCTGAGGCGGCCTGTAGTTTTTCCACATTTGTATTTAGTATCCAGTTGTCTTTACATGGTCTTCAGTATGTTTGATAGTTCATTTTCACTTTGTTCTCTCAACCATATTTTTACTTTTGTTTTAAATTTATTTATTTCTGTTATTTTTTTTGTTTGAGTTGGTAGAGCGTTGTATAGTTTTGTCGCATTGAATTTCATATTTCTTTGTCCAAAAGATGTTTTCAAACTGGCTGTAGCTAGAATATTTTGGTTTATTGCCCTGGTTGTGTATCTATGTTGGACAGTGGAGTATTCTGATATGTTTTTTTTTAATTTTAAATAAAATATTTTTTGCATAAAGTTTTTTGTAGACTTGAATGCTTTGAAATAATTCTTCTGTCGGAGTTCTAACCGGTAATTTCAAAATTGTCTTTAGCACTCCTTTTTGGGCTATATTGAGCCGGTCCATGTGAGTGCTCAAGGCAGATCCCCATCCAGTTATCCCGTACTCTATTTGTGATTGACATAAAGCGTAGTACACTTTCTTAATGTCGTTTATGTTGAGGATGTTACGGATGGCTCTAAAGAAGTAAATGTACCTGGTGAGTTTTTTTATGGTTGCTTCAATGTGTCCGTTCCATCGGAGATTATCATCAATTTCAATACCAAGATATTTGATACTTTTGGAATGTGCTATGGTAGGACAGTGGCATGATAAGCCTTGATTTTGATAGTTATTGTACCTATTGTTTTGTAAAGTTACTACAGTGAAGTCTCTATAGTCCGAGACCACTACAATCCGAACTTTATCGAATCTGAACCATCGGGTGAGGAGGGCTCGTAGATGAAAAAACAATTTTTTTTTTTAATCTTCGTAGAAAAAGTGTGGTCAAAAAGTGTAATCTGTTTTTTATTTCTTCTTCTTCGTGTGCCCTATCAGGTCCCCTCGACGTTGGCGATCACTCTGGAAAATGTCTCTCTACATTGTGCTGCCCGGGATAGCTCCTCCGCACTTCTAATGCCGGTCCACTCTCGTATATTTCGTAGCCAAGACATTTGTCTCCTACCAGGCCCTCGGCGAGTTTCTATTTTTCCTTTTTATTTAATGTTATATTTTGAATTTTTTTTATGGCTGCTTAAAACACCACCATCATACTAATAGATATGCCTAAACTTAATTTGGAATCTATTTCTTTAACTCGATTCAAGCATATGAACGTGTAGGCAAAACACGTTCACCGGGAATCAATTCGTATTACGCGGTAGGTATCGAGAGTGTATGAAGGGGAAACAAATTGATATCTCCCACCGGAGTAGTCAAACATTTTTGGTTGTTCCCCCAGAGAGGTCCCGATCAGTCAAACACATGTATGTTCATTTTATCGGTTAGATAAAATGAACCAACATGTGAATTGAACATACATTAGAACCAACCTAACGAAAGTACAGAATATTGACAATACAGAATGAGAAAACAAAAAATTACCTTACCTAACAAAAATACAGAATATTCACAAAACAGAATAAGAAAACCAAAAAAGAACCTAACCCAACAAAAATACAGAATTTGACAATACACAATAAGAAAAACAAAACAGAATAAGAAAAACAAAAAAGAACCCAACCTAACTTAAATTTAACCTAATTTAACCTAACCTATTCTTTTAATAATAATATTTGAATTATTGGCCGTTTCGTGAAAAATCACCTCATTATCCATGTTTTGCTTTGTCGCTTCTCTATATTATACAGTTATTAGAGTAGGTAAATACCTACTATACGATAAACACCCACATGGCTCTTTTACATACGTTAACCATGTAACTAACCAACAATGACGGTAGAGAGAAAGGATGGACCACCCCACAATTTTGTTGTTGCATCCTCTCCTTGCTTCATTTATATTTTTACATCGTCTCATACATACTATTCTATTATTCTAACTTTTGACATGACCTGATATGTATTTAATTGATTTGATCGTACCATGTCCTCCTTGGGCACCCCCGACTTATTCTAACACCATTATTCGAAGCAATACTTCGGGACAATAAACCTTCTACCTTCTTCAGGACAACAAACATATAAACTAATTTACAGTTAATATATGTTAAGGTTTGTGTGTGGGTCCTTTTTTTTAATTTAAAACACCGATAAATTTTCACTCAGTTAATTTATTTACAGTCCTTTTAGGTTAAACATGATTAAAAACACTATGATTAAAAACACTAAGAATTTTACACAGCCCGGTTCCGCGTTCTCTAGTTAAAAAAGTCTAAAATGGCCTTGTTATTTTGTACGATCGTCAGTAAAAAGGTGAACAGATAAACTGGAAACAACCTTTTATATCAAAAGAAGCGGAAGCCCTACCAAAACAAAAAACTGCTTTATCATTTCAAACAACAAAAAGACGTTAGGGTCATCTGGCCGGGCTGTAGTAATCTGCATTACCGACATACGATTTGTAGGTAATCAACTTAGATTAAAAAAACTTAGATGTCAATGATTGCACTAACTTACAGCTTCCAACAATATATTTATTGTCTAGATGAAGGTTGAGTTTAACCGAAACCGGTCAATGTGTATAAATAAAATAAAGTTGTTTTGAACAAAGAAAAATTTTTCATTTGTATAATGTCAAGCCACAAAGTGTTTGTTTTCTTACAGTTTTATTTTCGATTTTAATATAAAAGAGTATAATAATCACGTTTATATGTAGTTTTCAACTTGCTTTCAAAAATAAACGGTAAAATCATAGTAAGATTGAATTTTTAGAGGATTCATTGAAAAATACTTAAACCTGTGATAAATCTCGAAAATTGTTCTTAATGAACTATCAAGATTAACCAGGTTTGCTTGAGATAACTTCTTTCTTTTCTTGGCATAGCGCTAACCTTTGACATCAAACAAATTTAATACATAAATTTACGTTTGATACTAAACTTAACCCCTTACAATCCTCCTACACGGAATGGTTCCGTGTTATGAAGGCAAAAAATTAATTAGTGGTTTCATTTGTATATAAAATAGACTACCACGATAGCGCAGACAACAACCTTTTCACGAAACAACATTCGAAATTTGAATAATTGGCGTTCGGCCAGACAGTAATTTAATTCTGACAAACCCAGGGGCGGCACGGGGCCGGGCTGATTATTTTAATTAACAGGGCTAGTTTAATTACATTCAATAGTCGGGTGTAATTAAACCGAACTGAATAATACAGACACAAACGAAAAAAGTTGAGGTTTCAGAGTCTCTTGATTATGTGCTGAGGAGTACTTATTCAACTTAAGAAAATTATGTTGCCGAAAAGCTTATTAAAAACAAATTTATCTTTGAGTAAAACCTTACTCTGGATCATCTTCTAACGGAGGTTGGCTATTATAATATATTGATTAATCATGTCGCTTCTTTCAAAAGATGTCGATAGATTTGTTTGTAATACGAAGTTCTGATTTTAAATTTATTTTTTATTTTTTTTATTTTAGCGACTATATAAAATAATTGAATATACGAAATATAATGGTGAATTTAAGTAACTATAGATTATATATTTCTTAGTCCGCCTCACAGGGGGGTCCTGTGCCGGGGTGAACTAAAGTTATTTAAATGTAGTTTTTGTCTTCCATGTCGTTTTTAGTGTCTTTATTAGAGTTTCTTCATTGGCCTCTTTCAGCCATATTTTTATTCTTGATTTGTACTCATTATGGAGTTTTGTTGCATAGTATATCTATTTTCTTTGTCCGAATGTGGTTTTATAATTTGGGATATTTCTTATCTCATTTTTTTTCGATCTAGTGACATGCATACACGGTCTGGCAGAGGATTCGGTATTTTTGAATAGCTTCAAAAATATATTTTTGGCATATATTAGTTGCACATTTGGTACGTCAATGCTATTGAAAATTTCAATTGAAGGCGTTCTAATTTTCAGTATGGTCTCTATGATCACTTTTTGAATTGTATTCAGGTTATGTATGTACTTATGTGTAGCAGATCCCCATCCTACGATTCCATATTCAATTCGAGAATGACATAACGCGTAGCTATATCCCAACAGCTGAGTTGGATATCAGAACAGTATCATGTATCGCCGTTTGTGTCTTAGGTATGAACGGTTAAGTTACCAGTTAACACATATCAAGTTGTCTTAACATTGGAAGTTGAGAGACATAATAGCTATCAATCTTCTCCTACAGGCCTTCAAAATCGCGTGATAGTTAGAAGTCTTTCAAAATTATATCGAAAAATAATAACATTTAATTTATCATATTTGTCAAATTTGCTTAGAGTGGGTAACATAAATCGCAATTTATGGCAATCATTTCAATAGTGTAGGCGTCGTCTTTAGATTGCCGCCGCGCTCCGTCTATACTATTTGTTGTGCAAATTTGGCATGCATGAGATATTTTTGCAATAGCTTTCCTACATTTAATATTGAATGTATTATCTTTTAGGAATTAAAATGATATATTATAATTGAAATTAAAACACTTTTTCACTTTATTCCAAAAAAGGTGTTTTAATTTCAATTATAATACAATGTAGTTCCACCACGAATTAACAGTGCAAAAACTAGACTCATTAAAATGATATATTATTTAAATTTAATTCGCCCAAGGAGTAATTGAATTTGTTTAGAAATATATATATATATTTTTTAATCATTTATTCCAGATCTCGGGGATGGTGGCGCAGTCCCACGAGTTCCATATTATACATACATAATAGTCAAGTAAAAAGATAACAAGATATAAAGAGAATATATTAAAAAAAATGATTTAAATGGTTAAAGAAATTAAAAGAAAATAATAATAATAAAGAAAATGTTTGACTTTTCCGGAAACTATAGAACATATTATATCGGGATGTTCTATATTAGCGCCTTCCGAAAATACTTTTAGACACAATCAGGTTTTAAAAATAATTCATCAAAGTTTGGTAATTAAACATAAATTGATTGACTGCCGTAATGTAGTACCATATTATGAATACGAACCAAATTCGTTTTTAGAAAATGAATTTTATAAAATATATTATGATAAAACTATACTAACAGACAGAACGATTCGTCATAATAGACCCGATATAGTTTTACATGACAAAATTAAAAAAATAACTTATATCGTTAATGTCGCTATTCCAAATTCCTGTAATATTCAAAAATCTGTTTCTGAAAAAATTAGAAAATATACAGATTTAGGAAATGAGATTAAAAGAATTTGGCATTCTCGGACTATAAACATATTACCATTTGTTATTTCGGCTACTGGCATTATACCTAGCTCTCTAATTAAAAATTTAGGCTTATTAGATTTATTAAAGAATCTTTATATAAAAATACAAAAATCAGTCATATTAAATACATGTAGGATTACGAAAGATTTTTTAAATATTTATATAGAGGGATCGGTAGGATTTATCGGTTCAGTTAGGAGTTCTATCGAGCCGAACCCTCTGATATGAAAATATCTGGAGTCGGTGAAGTATTTTCCCATATGGTCTCTGGTAGGTTGACGTGTTGTTCTTGTATAGTTTTGTATTTAGTAAACTTATACAATTACATCGCGTGAATTGACTAGATTAGCATTTGTGGAAAAGTGTGTGGAAGGATTAAGTTTTTCCTGTGAGGAAGATTTAACCCGGACATAAAATCTAGAGAACAATTAATTTTTTTTTTTTTTTTTGTTCAATCTATGTCCCCAGGAAGTGGATCCATCGCTTGTAGATGGGACCCTTCCAGAAGTGGAATGCTGCCATCACAAGACTGTTTTCGATCGAGGCTAGTCGCGTTCTGTAGTTGGTGATCCGTTTTTTCATTAATGCTCGGAATCCGGGAACGTGCCCTTCTTCAAACATCTAAGTGGCACTGCATTACCAGGACAATCTAAAAAGCGTTCGATATGAATTATTGTACTGTACTTCCAATATATAGGTCCCAACATTTCTCTTTCCTTTCTTCTACACTTCCCCACTATAATTTGCCTTATGAGCACGTCATTGTTCCACTGACACCAGGCAGTTGAAAAATCAGAACTTTTAAAATAATACCAGTGATTTAGAAATATTTTATCTATATGTGTTTTAATGTAACGATTAATAGAGATTATTCGCCTTCACTGGTAGCGGATATTTAATCAACGAGGAGGTACGACAATCCTGTGAACTGTGAGCGGAGTGGCTGCCGTCGAATTGGCAATTTCCCCTGTTTTTCCAAACACTTGTCGGCTGTGTATTGTCTTGAATTGTTCGCAGAAATATCAAGAGATAATACACCACCAACGCTAGAAAATTATTATGATATGCAAAATTTGTTCCTATTCTTCGTAAAAATAAAGGCATTTAAAATAAAGATCATGCAATCAATTTAAATGCCATTTAGGCAACATTTTACGAAACATGCTCTGTGGAAAAATAATTTATGAACGAACTCGTATGCAAAAATTTTAATAAGCATGTTTATAAACACGAGCAACGGTATTGACACAACGGTGTCTTTGGAAAAACACAACTAAGTAATTCAATTATAATTTGCACATTATGATTAGTCAAATATATAAATTTCAGGCGATTAGAGCAGGACTGAGACTGAGGCAGAGCGTGAAAAGTATTTGACTTAGTCCGGTTTCGATCCTGCAATACGTGCTTTAGGTACAGTGCCAAAGAACTTACCACTCTGCCATGATGGTTTCCATATCACTTTTAAGTCATTTAAAAAAAAATTATGTACAGACTCTGCGATGACAATATTTTTTAAAGGAAAATGACTAATACTCGCGTTATATTGAGGTGAAAATTTTTTTTTCTACAATAGCTTCACATTTCTTTCAGGGCGTAAGTAATCTTAAGAGATGCTGTGTGGAGGGTCTTTTTATGGAAAGGAAGGAGAGGAAGGAAGTTCTTGGAAGAAAAAAAGTATGAGGGGTGGTAGGAATATGGGGTCAATGGGTTCAGGACAGCAGTGTAGCGTGCCTTCGAGGGGCCCTGTATTAGTTGGGGGGCTCAAATGAAGGGTAAAGATTTCTCTCAAAAGAAACAAAAGCCCGGGGCCCCGTATCATTGATACGGCTGATACGGCGGTAGCTACGCCCCTAGTTCTGGAGTGACTGACGTAAGAATACATCGCTCCAACTGCGGTGCAAGATGAGTGCCAACACGTAGACAAACCTCATGAACCCGGATACTTCTGCGTAGTCACCAAACGGATCTCTTGGGGTGACCTATGACAGAGGTGTTGGTTATCCAATAAATGGTTTCTGGGGTAGCGGTACTCGCTCCCGCCAAAAACTACAATTTAGAATCGACATTGCTAGAAATGGATTTAGCTAGATACTTCCCAATTTTCTTCTTCACTATATCCTTCCTTTCCCTTCAACTTCACCACAACATACTCCAATTATGGGATACCGCAGACCCACCACGCCGGACAGACGGGTGCAGTTGGGATTCTTATGCGCTATTCATGTATAAAATATATTAGAAAAATAGTGAAAATAGTGTAAATTTTTTGTCTGTAAAAAACTTATATAAAATATATTATGCCTTGGTTCAGTCAACCTTACAATATGCTATAGTTAGTTGGGGATCCGCGTATAAAACTAATCTTTCCCCGATAGAAGTTGTACAGAGATTAATAATTAAAATCCTATTAAAAAAACCTTTTGACTACCCAACGGATCGATTATTTAAAGAATTCCAAGTACGTTCTTTCAAAGACTTATACAGTAAAAATGCATTGATCCAAGTCATAAAAGAAAAAGATAAGTACCATTTTCTAACTGAAAACCGTACTAGACATAGATATGTTTTTCTATGCCCAAAATTAAACACTTCCTTTGCACAGAATTATTATACTTATCAAGGTAGAATTTTTTTTAATCAACTGCCGCAAGATATTAGGAACATAAACGATAAAATCAAATTAATAAACACTGTCAAAAAGTATTATAAAGATAAATTTAAAAAAAATAATAATATTTAAATTGTTGTTTTATCATTAACAATTTAAAACAGTGTTCTTGGATACATTATTCTAATAGTAAAATAGTTTGATAGTAACGAAATATTTATAATTATATCTCACCTAATAAACCGCAACTTATTGTTCTCTAACTAATCAATGTAATTTACATTTAGCATAAATAATATATATTTGTAACCTTAGTATATATGTATAGTACAGTATATATTAATATATAGTATAACTAATATATATATGTCACTTTAGTTATTGTTGAAGACTGTTAAGTATCTATAAAGAAATGTACACTACTCTCCCAGCCACAAGCTAATGCTTCCGTGGAAGAGAAGTATTGGTATATTTGTTTACATGTACTTAAATATATAAGCAAAAGCATCCACAAATAAAAAAATAAATAAAAAAAATGTGTCATTTGTAATCATTTTTCAGTACCTAAACAGAAACGTTTTAAGGTTGAAGGTAATTTGCTGTATATATTATGTAACGAATGAAACAAAGAAGTTATCCATCAGACTAAAAACAGGACAAGGCTCGCTTGGGACTAAACTTTACTAATGGGGTTGCTCTACTTTTAGTATTTTATTTAAATTGTTGAAACTACGTATTTTTTAAACATTAACAGAATTGTGAAATTAGCATTCTGGTTGTGAAGGTTACGTTAGTAACCTACCCTTTTAGGTATTCTTGTTTCAAATATAAGCTTTTTTAAAAATTCCTTTATCTCATGCTACCTTGAAAATAAAAAAAAGAACTCGTGTCGTGTCGTCTACACGTGCCTTCTATTATAGGTGATTATTTTAAATCATTGAAGAAGAAGATAACACTTATAATCTAAACGAAAATATGAAAGAAAACAAGACACAGAAAAACAGAAAAAACAATGGTCGCAACTGGGACTCGAACCCAGACCTCTCGTCTAACCAGAAACTCTCGTCGACAGAAGGTGGCAATAGCGAAATTGGAAAACGCGCACGTCCCGGTTAGACGAGAGGTCTGAGTTCGAGTCCCAGTTGCGACCATTGTTTTTTCTGTTTTTCTGTGTCTTGTTTTCTTTCATATTTTCATTTAGATTATAAGTGTTATCTTCTTCTTCAATGATATATTACGTTGATGGGAATAACCTTCAAAAGTTATAAAAAGAGAGTTTTTCTCATAAAAAAATGATTATTTTAAAGACTTACAAAGTGAATATTTAAAGGTTTAAATAGCAAAATTTCAGTATTGGCTTTAAACACGAGGTTTTCTTACCTCGCTTTTCACGGAATTTATTTATTTAATATCAACGGTATAAATATACCATAAGCACACATGTCACAAAATCATATGAGACATTAGAAATAGTAAATAAAGATTATAACAGATAATTGTGGCGTTTGAAAGAGAAATGACACCAGAGATGCGATAACATACAAAAATCTATAGTACAAATAAAACTAATATTGATTGAAAAGATTTGATAGTACAGCCCTCTTGTACCTATCTTCCGTGCAGTTAAATAGATCTGCCACATCTGCATATCTATTAGTAACTTCATGTAATCTAGGTACAAGCGAGCGTTTCGTATACTCAGTCCGGTTATTGCAGCATTTAATACATGTGTGATCTTAAAAATAATCGAGAGATGGTCTCCAATCTTCATTTCCACGGTTCCTATATCCTCAATAGGATTGACGGCCTCCGTGGTCGAAGGGTTATGCTGTCGACTAGCTATCCGGAGTTCGCGGATTCAAACCCCGGCGTGTGCAAGTATTTGATTGATTTGTGTTTTCACAATTTAATGTTTTAATAAAAAATGTACGGTATATTTACGGCACGTCCCAAAATGGAAAATACTATCAGAATCGCCCAGGTGTAAGATCACCATTCAGAATTAAAACGTTGCCTGAAAATGCTTTAGCCGTGCCGTGTGACTAGATCTAAATAGCCAGGTACTACCCCACTTTTCTCTTCCTCAACTCTTTTCCCTTACCACTTTCAGCCTCACAACTTACCCCGATTGGTGATGCCATAGTCCAACTAGCTCCAGGCGCGCGGTAGGAGCAGCTTGGACACTTGAAAAAAAAAGTAAAAACGTTATATCACATGATTTTTTAAAATTTTTACGCTGGTGTACAGTGTAAGTGGATTTAGTCTTATTACTTAAATTGGCTTTAGCGGTGTTTGGTGACCAGATACGTACATTTATCACATCTCCTACCCCTCCCCACTACCTTCAGCATCACACCATATCAAAATTGGGGATGCTATAACTTCAATGGCTCGAGACGGTTGGGAGCAGTTGGGACTCTTGTCTCTTGTATTATGTTCAAATTTTTCATAACTTCTGGTACGATCAACCAAATATTTTCAATTTTTGATTATCAAATTTATTGTCCTATCTGAGCCCTAGTAGTCAAATAGACAACAAAAGATTTCTTTTACGTCTGTTTAAAATACAACAATAGTTTATCTAAGAGACCAAGGCATATATGTTTACATATATTTTTTTTCATATATTGCTTTTGTTTTAAAATATCAAATAGGAAGTGACGTTGAAGGGAAAATCGTCGTCAATTTATAGATTTAATATGGATGTCTAGATATGTTTATTCTTCTTTTTTATACTACGGTGTGGGATAGGGGCGTGGGAGGGACCGAAGAATACTTGAAGGTACCCACGCTACTATTAGAGAAGCCACGTACCTATTAGGGGGCTGACAACATAAATAAGGATGTAGGGTTTTTTCAAATAGAATACGGTCGATCAGGATCCCTGATGGAATTGGCAATAAAGGAAAGTATCTTTTATGACACAAAAACTCGGAATTCGAAAAAAATGGTCATAAAAATGCCGACTTTGCGAAAATCGCGAATAAAGTCTTGGCACACCATTTCTATAAAATAATATTTTTTTTACATTAGCTCCCTCCAGGAGGCCCTGATGAAAATAATTCCCATCAGGGCCCGTCAACTTTGGGGATGTTGTGTGGAGGGTCTTTTTAGGAAAAGAAGGGAAGGTAGGAAACTTGGGGGTCAGTTTGTCCACGAGTAAAAGACGTATAAACCCAACCCTCCCACTGCGATGCAAAGCAACGTTCCGAGAGAGTTCTGCTGGAGAGTTCAAAAGGTCTCTCGATTCGGCGTGCACACTGTTGGTGGGCAGACGCATCCGCTACCAAGACAAAGACAAACCTCACCCCATGACCCGGGCTATATGGTGACTTAGCATCAAAGTCACCATGCTAAGTCACCAAACATAGCGAACCACTTGGGGTTACCTGTGGCAGTGGTGTTAGTTATCCAATAAATATAGTTCCAGCAGCGGCGGTACACATACCCGCCTTCCAAATTGGGTTAAATTTAATATGATTATATTTCTACACTGTGTTTCACGTAATTTCGAGAGACGATTCACGATAAAGAAAAAAAAGTTCAAACAAAGCTTTTTATACATTACATTTTTTTTAAACATAAGTTTTCACGTCATCGCTAAATCTAGTGAAAAACGATTAATCTATAGTAAAGCTTCTAAAGATAAATTTTGACAATTTTATATATATTTTAATTTGGAAAGTAGATAATACGATCTGTTTGACAAATTCCACCAGGACTTTTTTGTAATATGGTAAACAGTCTCCCCCTTAAGTTTCACGACATCACCATGAAACAGGATGAATATTATCAAATGATTATTGTAGGTTCTGCTGAGCAATATCATATTGTAAACAATAGTTAGGCAGGTCGAATAACATCCTGTCTCTTATTGAGGTAGTGTTCGTACCTACTTAGCAGGTGTTATTGGAGAGAAGGGGGTCGATTGGAAGAGATACCTCTAACCCAAAGCCCTTTAAATGAGAACAGGTGTTCCGAGAATTAATCGAATATAATATGAAAATTAATAAGGGATCAGATTATTTAATTGCAGAGGAGGTTATGGGAGCACGCTTTTGGAAATACCTGTGGGTGGATGATCTGGGCGTAAACAACTGGAAAATTACGATGGTGACCTCCTTATGGATAATACAAATTAAGTAATTAATTATGCTATATACTTCATTTGAAAAAAAAGGGAAATGTTGGAAAATGCATTCCGATGCATGCAGAAGAAGACCCCGGATTTATAACTGTGAAAGATAGTTTTACATATGTAAATGTTATGCTCCGTGCTGCACAAGAAGTGTCTAAAAATATTTAAATTATGATTGGAATCATACAAATTCTAATGCCCTAACATGAACTCTGGGCATCATTTTGGTGAGCTGGAGGCAAACCATGTGACTTTATTTTTGGCACCAGAGGGTTCAAGAATGACTTGAATAAATTACGTCTTCAGTGGTACATTAACCACCAAAGAGCGCTTATTAAAATAACCAGACATTGCACAGAAAAGTAAAATTCGCTAAAGTAAGGCAAAGGTTTGCAAAGCAGTTCATTGCGGAATTTTTCTGTGCAGAATCTGAATGTTACTTAGCGTAGCAACTCTAAAATTGAGTGAGATGGGCAAATTATAACACATTTGTGTAAGTGTCTAACCAAATTTCTTCTTCAAACACAGCGGACTTATTTGTAGCACCAACATTAGTGTGGGCCGCAACTGTAAATATCGAAATATTTCTATTTTTTCAGCCTTTGCACAAAATATTCTGAAATAGTTTAAAGATATTCATTTATGAGCTCTTGTTAAATAAAGTCTATAGCTTCGATGTATAAAACCACCATTTATTATTTTTGTAGTAGTATGGCACTAAACCACGTCCGCCCGCAGTCCCCAAACCCGCCCTCGCTTGAGCAGCGCGCCATATTGGCCGCTCCTCAGTCGACCAAGGACCCTCCGTTTCGTGATATTGTTTTGTAGTTAACTAAAAAGTATTATTAAAATATGGGAAAAAGCTTCTTTGTAAATGGAGCTGACTTCTAAAGTTAGGTTAAGATCTTCTAATTCTTTTTCCGTTACATTTTCCAAAATGGGAGGATTCATGATTGGCGTATCTTGCCAAGATATCAAATCAAAGTAGGAATGTGCATCAAAATTCAACGGAGGTACTTTAATGTTCGATTCTGTCCGGAATAACTCCCTGGCTTTCGATAAACGCCTTATTCCAAGTTCTTTTTGCACGACCCATGTAGTTTTATATCAAACCACGTAGGAGCGTATGCCCTCATGATAAAAGTGGCTAACATAACGAAAAAATATGATGGCATTGCGCTTCCAATATATAATCGTGGGATTTGACTCACTGTAGTAATCACTTCTGGGTTCTTCTGGCAATATCAGGATGACAACGTCCGCTGGAAACTACTTTGAAAATATCAAGCAAGTATTTTTGATCGGTGCTTAAATCTTGGTGTTGAATACTCAACATAAATTTGAAAAAAGATTGTACCGGTAAATTATGCCAATTATGAAGAGTCGAACCTACGGGGCCGGAAATATCATGAAGTCCAGTGGTTGTACCATCCGACTTCATAATCAAATGGCGTAGAAGCAGCTCGTTGCAATGAAAAATGCAGATCAGCCACTGTGCCGGTCCATTCAAGTATTTCTCCATCGTTTGAATCACACCAACAGTTATTCCCGTGTTAAAATTTGTGCCGTCACACCCAATTGCATTTAAATGGTAGAGTGAAATGTTTTGACCAGCAAAATATTCCATTATTGGTTTGGCTATGTTTACGGCAGTGCTGACCTAGGCATAATACGCGTCAAGAAAATTGGTTCCTCGATTATCGGTAGGTGTTCTTCGAGTACTGTGATTTCATAGTATTTGTGTCTTTTTTATATTAGCTAAGGACTTGTCCTTTCGACCATTACAAAATAATCTACTTACTTTATGCACATAGCTTTGATGAGTACAGATCTGGTACGCGGACGTCCGCGACGCAGTCTATTTTTGTCTATAACTTTATTATCCTGCGTGATTATGTTGAAATCATTTAAATGGCAGAAGCGATTGCTGCTCCAGCTCGATCCGATATCCTGAACCTGTCAAAGATCTTGGAGAGAACTGTAAAAGGTGAAGAATTGCTGGTTGTCGGAAAGGCGGTGTTATTAGACTTAAGTAGCCGAAACAGACCTATGTAGTATGTACATTGTGTATTTCAGCTTTTGAAAGAGCTGCAGCATTATTGTGATAAGAAACGTATGTTTATTGCCATTTTTTGCCGTCATGGTGCCGTAATCGTGAATCGTCACGGCAATTTTAAAAGCATTCTTTGTCTAATTATTGAATATAAATAACACTAAACCAATAAAAAACCAAAAAACTCATATTTTGCTCAACATTCTGAAGTTAGTAGATCCAAAGGAAGTAAGTATAAGTTATGTATTTTAGAAGATATTTTCGCTTTGAAAAGACTTTCGTCTTGAAATACTTATGACTTCCTTTAGAATTTGGCAGAGATATATTATTAAAACCTTGGCTTGTGGACTTGCCAAGGACCGGTTCAATACTTGAAAAGAAATAAAAATTAAATTTCTTGTTTTGAAAAGTCCTTTATATAACTTTAAACAGTGATAAATATTGATCTCTGTACCGAGTCCTCGAATACGTTTTCATCTCCGGATTTTAGATCGACATTTGGAGAACTGATTATAATTTTGTAAGAACGGTTTACTTAGCGTTTGATGTTTACTTCGAAATTCAATTAATTTGCAAGAGAATAAGGAAATGTGCTCGTTTTCAGATAAAATACACATAAAATTAGTTGGAATTATATTTGAACGGAACTGATAATCATGACGTTAATACAACATCAAATGAATTATATTTTTCGAAACGGTGAACACTGCGGTTTACAGCACGGCGTTATTTCAAAGAATTTGAACAATTCATTGTAGGCTAGCCGTGAGATTCGAACTCTCTAACTCTATTAACTGCCTAAGTAAAAAGAGTAAAAAGTACCTGAAAAAAAGTAAAAACGCTGTATTAATTTTTTTTATTTTTTATATGGATACCGCACAAGAGTCCCAACAGCTCCCATCTGGAGCCAGTGAGACTAAGGCATCCCCAATTGGGGTATGTTATGAGGCTGAAGGTAGTGGGAAGGGGAAGGAGATAGGGAAAAGGAAGGTGGAAAGTACTTGGCTATTCAGATCTGGTCACCAAACACGGCTTAAGCCATTTCAAGCAACGTTTCAATTCTGAAAGGTGATCTTACACCAGGGCGATACTGAGAGTATCTTCCACTCTGGAACGTGATACATAGCTACATTATTTTAAATGAATAAATTGTGAAATAACACAAATTAATCAAATAAAATTTATTTGCCACGCCTGGATTCGATCCAGCGACCTTCGGAATGCGAGTCAAGAGCCTTACCGCTGGACTACGCCGGCCATCAAATTCCTACCTATCCCTCATGTCTTTTTCCTTCTCAAAACTTCCTCTCCTTCCTTTTCTAAAAAGACTCACCATACAGCATACCCAAAGATGAGTTAGGCATCTACCACCAAGATCCGAACAAATTCACCCCTGCTAAGTTACCAAACGTAGCAAATCGCTTGGGGTGACCTGTGGCAGCGGTGTGGTAATCCAAAAAAATGTTTCCCGGGGCGGCGGTACCCATATCCGCAATATTTCGAATCTTTCATAACTTTGAGTAAACCTCAAACGAAATTGAAGTAAAAGACAAGCCTAAAGGAAAAACAAAAATGCAATTTAAAAATCGATGCATGCTTAAGCATCGTTTCATTTTTCCGACAGAATCTTTTAGTGTTATTTACGGTAGCGCGTTCATCACTTGTTCGGTGTAAGGCATTCCCTGCGGGGGGATATTTTCTCATAAATATTGAAGAAATAATAATAAGCCCGCGAGGGCAAGTCCTGCAGGAGCAAAGAGGATCTATTGCTCCTGTAGGATCAAGGTATCTAGAGATTGGTTTAGACTTGTATTCTAGGAACGCGGAAAACGCGATGCAGTTGTAGCAGTTATTTGAACCAAAAGTGCAGCCTTTAGAAAGGATTTTGGATACGGTATGTTTTCTGTTTTGGTATTTGATAAACATCAATTAAAATATTGATATTAGAAAAAAGTAACCAGCTTAAAGAATATACTGTTCTTGATTTAACCATATCCTCGCAAAGCAGTAAGCTCATTAGCTTTGGACCAAGGCGTCGGGGGTTCGAAACCCGACGTTAGTAATAAAATTTTATTAAAATAAAAATATATTTTATTTGTATTGCTACCGTATTGAATATACAAGCGAATTGTTTCAGTTGGTTCAGCCTGAACCTTCGCAAAGGGTTGTATAAACCGGTTCGTTTATGTATTTTATTAAATAAAATGGTTAAGGGATTTTTTTATTATATTAACGTCTAACCAAAAAGTGACTGCTTCCTACAGAAGTTATTTTTTTTTGATTTTGTATGGTTATTTCGCATGTTGATTTCATAATAATACCGGTAATTATTTTTAGTTTATTTTCACTTCAAATTTAAGTGGCGGGTATGGATACGCTGCCCTGGGAACCATTTATTGGATGACCAACGCTTCTGCCATAGGTCAGCCCGTGGTTCGCTACGTTTAGGGATTCCCGGGTTCATCGCTTGAGATGTGTTCAGGTCTTGGCGGCGGAAGCGCCTACCCTTTTGCTGTGTTGCGTACAGGACCGGGGGCGGGCGGTTTGGAGAGACCCTTTACCTCTCCAGCTGGCCCCGCAGTGGTATTGTTGGATTAATATGTCCACTTAGATTCCAATCCACCTTCATGCCTTTTCTTTACCAGAACGTCTTCTCCTTCCTTCCCTCAATAAGACCCTCCACACAGCATCCCCAAAGATGCCATAGGCCCTGAGTGAAAATATTTTTCTAATTGCCTTCTGTGTAGAGTTACTGTAAAAAATCTTTTTCTAGAATGAATTCCACTTTCAGAATCACTATGAACAAGGTTATCGTGTTTCGTGATGAATATGTACGGTGACCGGACAGTTGCCCTCGAAATTATAATTTTTATTAAATTATATATATATATTTTTTTTAAAATTATTTTTGGGGTGTTATGCCGTGTTTCGCTACCTCCTTCTTTAGCCAACGTTTCGGACAGCGTTACAGTGTCCATCATCAGGGCATATGAGCAGAAAAATGAAATTCTACCGAGAAAACTTTTGAGAACATTAATAATTGAACATTAAAAATTTATCGAGACACCATCTAGATTGCATTTAATTCGAGTTGAATCTTGAAATCATACATAAAGATGGCAGCCAATAAAAATATGCGTTAAGAAAAAGAAAATAATATGGGTGGTTCTTAGTCGAAGTATGGTACAGTTAAAGGTGACCGAATTGGATATCGACACCTTAGCTCAGTGGTCAAGAGCACTCACCCGTAATGTAGAGAGGTCCTGGGTTCGAGTCCCAGAGGTGCAAATATCTTTTTCTGATTTTTCTGTTTCCAGATTTTCGATTGAGTTTCGCTCACAGTGTCTTCATTTAATTAACAATTGCATTCGGAACGAAGGAATGGTTTCTTTATGTCCTTGAAAGATTCGCAAGGATGTGATTCTTTCAAGGCCATTTGGAGAACATTCATAATTGCATTCAGAACAAAGGAATGGTTTCTTTCGAGAGATCGCAAGGATGAGATTCTTTCAAGGTCGTTTTGGAGAACATTAATAATTGCATTCAGAACAAAGGAATGGTTTCTTACGAGAGATCGCAAGGATGAGATTCTTTCAAGGTCGTTTTGGAGAACATTAATAATTGCATAATTAAAATTACAGTATGTAACTATAATCTTTAAACATTTACTAAGTACTAGAAATTACATATTTATAAACCAAAAAATATATGACATATAACATATGAATTCTCAATGTATTCATGACTATTTAATTGATATAGAGAATATCCCAGTTTAACAAAACTTGTATTGTAGGCAAATTTGAAAAAGCCACTTTGAAAACTCAGATTTTGAAAGGGCTAGTCATTTTTTAAAAGAATCAAAAACAGAACAAAAGATTCGTAGATTTAAATTTAAATATTAACAAAATGGTGGTGTTTGAAATATATTTACGTGTTTAGTGACATGATTTGGAATAGCCGGTAATCCAACCCTGCTCTTTCCCTCCTCCATCCAATTTTTACAACAAAACATTGCATGGGAATGCCATGTAAATATATCCGTTACCTCCATGTAATTAGAACAAATTAAATTTATTAGTAAATAACTGAATAAGTGGGATTTTTAGCGTTAGTCTATGTATATTCTAGCACCATTGCATCCTGGAGGAAAAATAATTAACTTACCGTTAGCATTACTCATTCATTTAGAAAAGAATTTGATTAACTCATGGTTTAATTAAAATTTCCACATAAAATGTTGACATTGTTTGAACGCATTAGCTATTCATCGCCGAATGAATGGGATAGTAAACTTTTATTCCATTGCATAATGCGATAGAATCACCCGTTTAGAGCGAATTTTACTACTGCGAATTTATTTCAATGTGACTGGACGAATGATGAAAATGCTACAGGTCATGTTTCATTAGTCATTAGAAAAATGATAGTTAAAAAAGTAGTTATGGCTTCTTTGATTTTAATGTTGTAATTAGTTGATAGAGCTCACTGAAGTCCTGTTTTAAGTTAAAGCGAAGCACTAGGAGATAATGCAAAACCATGTGTTTTTGGTTTGAAAATTTGATCGTTTAGAAATATTTTAGATACTTTAACAGCTTTTTGAAATAATTGAGTATTTTTTTGAAGTCCTTCTAAAAGCTCAAAAATAAATATATTATCAGGCCTACAAAAACTGCTTTAAAATTCAAACTCTCCTACTTACAAACCCCCTTTTGGGTTACGGTTTTATTGAATAAATAGGAAAATGAAATGTTTTAGAAAATTATCGTAAAACGTTTAAACATTTGTGCAGGAATTTCGCAAAATAAAATAATACAAGCTTTTTGGCGATACTTTTTTCTTGTATAAATCAAAATAGGTGGCCACCTGAAACTGGCAATCTATTGATAGGTATCACCTTCTTCGTAATGGGTGAATATCCGAAGAAGCCTTACTTCAGGGTTAAGTTCGTAGACTACGTGTATACCATTTATAGTTTGGAAAGGGATTTGTTTATTATGGTGAGCTATATGTTGACCTCCTCAGATCGGCAGCTAGTCCTTTTCCATCGTCGAGCTGCAATTGTGTGTATGGAGATGTATGTGTGAATAATACTTCGAATTTGCTCGGTCACATTTTATTTACAATAACTTTATACAAATTACGGTAAATCGGTACACTAGGGGAGATTGATAACACCCGAAAGGTCGGGAAGTAAACAACATAATGAAATTGCAGATTTTTGTCCACTCGGCCTATCGGTAGGTCGTGGTGTTGCCAAACGGTAAAATTAGTTTTTGTTAATTATATGGCTGTTCGCCATATGAGTACTTATAAAGTATATTTTCGATATGCTCACATCTTCATGCATATATATGACGGGTGTCGAACAACCAATAATGCAAAAAGCTACTGTCATTTCAAAAGAAGAAAAAAGAGTGTCATTGAAATCAATTTGGTCTGGAGACCCAAAATTCCTGAAAAAAAAAACCCTTGACTCTGTGCAGAAACGGGTGGTCCGTTTGATAGATTATCCTATATTAACATACGGATTACAATCTTCAAAGTGCAGGCATCGGGTGGAAATGCTGTCTTTGTTCTACCGATAGTTCAGTGGAAAATCCTCCGAGGAATTGATTCCTTCGGCACCGGGGCCTAGTTGGACAACACGCTAAACGGACGACCACTATTTGTACAAGGTTGACATTTCTCACATTAGAACGATTTGCTTCTACGACTCACTCTTGAGTTCAACAGCTTGCTGTAGAATGATTTGCCGGCCTCTGTGTTTCCTCCCTCCTACAACATAGTAAGGTCTCTACAAGACCCAGGTTCACTCCTTTCTTTCCACAAAAACACCCTCCACACAGAATCCCTTAAGATGACACAGGCCCTGAGGGAAATTATTTTCCTCAGGGCCTCACGTGTAGAGTTAAAGTAAAAAAAAACTTTAGAACAATAAATACCACGAATCGTACTTCACGCTGATCCTCTGCAATTCCACAAGCAAAATTCACGATTCCGACGGTAGCCGTTCATAATGAAAGTCCAGGAAATGTACAGTACTTAGTGTATTGTGTTTGAGTCTCGAGTTGGTGGAACTTGTTCCTGGAGTCATAAAAACCCGCGTCCGGCGGCCGATGACCGTTGTGGTCACCCCAGCCGGGCAGTGGGGGCATTCGCATTCGGGCTATTATTGCGAGGGTGAGAGTGCTTCCGACTTTATGGGTACACAAATGCAAAAATCGTAATGAATTTCTGCGGTTTGAAACTTTTTCAATGAGTCGATAGCACCCTGTTCAAATATAGGTCAGATTGGTTTGCCAGTGCGACAAAATGATATTGTTTTAAAGTTAATCAATAGATTTGATAATCAAAGTTTAATAAACCGTTTTTTACTGAAAATGCAAATTAATTCCTTTTATTTTTATTTGAATACTTGATAATTACAATTAAGACCTCTTAAACTGCTAGATAGATGTTGTCAACAATTATATTTTAAAAATTCAACTCCGTAACAATATGTACCTATTCACTAACTAACCATCACGCCGTTTTCCCGCAGAGAGAATGGACCGCCAAACAACTCGGTCTTAGCCCAAACTCGTTGCCTCATTCACATTCATACATCGTCTTATAAAACCGTGCCAAAAAACCATTTTTCTGACTCGTGACATGACCCAACTTAAGATGAAGCTATACGTGTAATCCTATTTAGATACTATTTAGTTTCATCTGTACGACGAATCGGTTTACAGTATGAATATAAAAAAATATGCTACGGATAAATTGAAGCTTTAAATACCTTTTCTATCTTTTGATATTAAAATATTTTTATTATATACATAACAAAAAATATAAGCGTAAATCACAAAAAAATGTTTTTGCATTACTAACTATGAAGTAATATATAGGAAACAATTTTTAAAAAATACCCTTTCATGGCTAATACTATTTTTGAGGTTTTGTATGTTCGAACTTTTTTTCATTCTTATAAAATTAGGTAAAAAATAAATAAAAACCACTTTTTCGCTTACTTGCCTCGTGCAAATAAGACGCTCGATTTTAAATTTTGAAGGCATGAAAATCGAAATATTTCTAGCGCTTATATTCTTCTTAAATATTTGGTTCACTTAATTATGCCACGTTTTCCTCGGGCGTCTCCGACTTCTTCTACCACTCGCATTCGCGTCATATATTCTCTTTATCTATTATTTCATTTTGATGTAAATCGTAGTCAAAACCAACCTAAACAAAAAACGAGTATAAAAATTAAGCAGTTTTTCAGAATAGAAGGAGAAGAAAAACATTGGTTCAAAACAATACAGCAAAAAAAATTTGTTCAAAAAATTTCTTTCTGTTAGTAACAATACAACTCGCTCAAGTTTCATCGCAATCATCAAGAAGAGTATACGGAATAATTTCATAATGCCAGAGTTCGCTATTATATATAGAAACCATCGCAGGGATGCGCAAATAAAATAAAATAAAATCAATAAAGTTACATCGCAATCGGATGAATGTTTTAGAAATGCAGTAGAGTCAAACAAAGGTATACTCAAATATTAAGAATTTAACCATTTTACTTTTAACTACAGACTAGACACACAGACATTGTTACGATACGCACTATGACGTCACAGTTCCAGCAGCTGTAGCCTCGCCTCCCCCCCCGCAAAGAAAGCAAGCATACCCTTCCCCGCGAGACCGGCTATGTACACCAGTCCCTACTCTCGCCCCAGTCCACCGCCAGCCGTTGAGAGACATAGCCGTGTCAATTCGACACGCTCCGAGCAGCCCTCGCGAACACGCGAAATTGCGGCCGCCGCAAACGACCTTCCCGCTGCGAACTACGAGGTAATAGAGCGCTGACTATAGCTGCTCCCTCGTAGTTCTCCTGGTTGCCGCACACCTGCTGTGAGTAGTCACTAATTCCCCCCTGCTATTCAAATGTGTCCGACCAGTAGAATCCCCGGTTAAAAACACCGCGTCCTCAGAGAAACTTAGAGAGAGCTCCTGCCAATAGGAAATAATTACGTAGCCACCCTGCTTGTTTTTGTGATTTATGTAATGTACTTGCCCGATGATGTAGATGTGAATTACTGACATTATAATTATGTTTCCCCATACAACCTGTTTCATTTGATTGGGGTCATGGGGACGGGCTTTTTGGCAAATAACAATGTACCCATGTAAACTTAGCTACCTACGACTCTGGCGAGGTGAGACTCTCCTGCCTACCCGACGAACTTGAGCTAGCCGCTGGCAATAGGTAGGTGGGCCCCTTATCGGACCGCTAACAACATAACAACTGGCTAAAAGATTGCCTCCATCGATATTTTAAACAAAACTATATGTAAAATGCATTTGACCTATAAACGCGATGCTGCGTTAAAATGTACAAAACATTTTGTTTTATTTATACTCTGTACAGGTAGAAAATACACAGGATCATACTTACTCAGAAGGTCACTTGAGACGTACATGATTATTAGAAAAAATAAGATACAATTCGTACACAGAAGACATAAATTTTTTTAAAAAGAAAGTCAAATATTCCAATGTTACGAAAAATCTGACAATATGTGAAAAATCTCCTACTACCACCACGTACGCGGAAAATGTTGTTTGCGTCGTGATGGAGGACTTGGTCAGTTAAGGAATTGAACAAGCGACGCCCGGGTGGGACCCAACCGCATTGCCAACTTAGCCATTGACCGGTTAAAAATAAATGGAAATCCATATTATTGGAAATGCCATTACTTATTCCTGGTATATATTTTATCAATAATATATTATTTAATTTGGGAAAGCGAAAGCAAAATTTTATGAAGGACGGTACAATTTTGCTCTTCATTCGTAATACAGTCGTACAAGGTCATGCATGCTCCTCAGGGAACTAATTCGTCTGCTGCTTTCAATTTACTTACGTCTTTCTTCGGTTCCATTCTTTATGCTTCAGGTTTACAATTTGAAATTGATTGAGTTCGCATAATTGAATCCTGAACAACAAAAACTAAAGATATTATTAACCTTTGACTGCTCGCGGACTCGATCCCGGACTAGCCAGGAGTGTGAGATGCGGGGTCCGGGTGTGGAATATCTACTACGTGGCTAACACCGGCTAACGCAGCGAAGGAGGCACGGGCGGCTGCGGGTCGTGGCCCTGCAATTAACGGCAGCACACCCCTGTGCATAACATTACCCGGAATTGATTTAAATTCCGGTCACATTTCAAAACTAAAAGCTGTGATAAGTTATGATGACAAAAATTTCGGGTTATAAATTCTACGTGATCAGCGTACAATTTCGACTTGGAATTGTGTATAAATCTTATTATGAATAAGTTTTATTAGCTCCTTATAGGAGACCCTGAGGATAATAATTCCCTGCGGACCTACGTCAGCTTTGGGGATGCTGCGTGGAGGGTCTTTTTAGGAAAGGAAGGAGAAGAAGTTCTTGGAGTCAGTGTGTCCAAAAATTTTGAAAGCTGCGGCAGCAATTATTCGTGAATATATTCAAACTTCTGTGTTTGATAATACTATGTACCCTTCACTGGGTAGAATGTTATTATCTTATTTGTAAAATAAAATTGTAGATTAGTATTTTTTGTAGATAATTTTATGATCTACAATTTTTGTCTTACCTATTTTTTGATATAACTTATCGTTTACGAGAAAAATCCAAAAAAAACAAAAATTTTGACCTTTAATTACTTTTTTAGCTGGCATGTGATCGATGGGGACTTTTGGTATTGTATTTTTAATGGTATACGCAAGGTCTCTACCAAATTTTAGCTCTGTCGGAATTTGTACTATTTAACCCCTATTTTTCTAGCTAACTTGACCGGACATAATATAGTGGTGTTAACAATGTTATTTTTTTTCATTAAAAGAAAACAAATCACTTTGTTGACCCCAATTATTTAATTAAAATTATCAACATGTTTCGAAACTAATGTTTCTTGGTATGGATAAAATGAAAAATAATTTAATTAAAATGACGCCACAAAAGTGAATGTGCAATTATTGAAGAAGAATTTAATAGTTGTAAATCTAAACAAAACATCACAATTGAAACCATGCTCTCGTCTTCTCTAGTCAGCTTAATCAACTTGACCGTTGGGACCCATTTATTTAAAGTCATTTATGTCGATCTCGTATTTCAAATTCAAAATTAATAATATCGTCTTCAACTAATTTTTCAAATAGTTTTGGATGCTATCTTTTTAAATGATTGCAAAGTTCTAACTATTTTATTTGTAACCAAGACAGTGTCCCGGAAAAACATATCCGATTTTATTTGCTGACTGGACAACTCAGAATCATGGAATTTCAAGACATCCTTTGAAAAGACATTTAAAAGTGACGAAAAATATATATTAAAAATATGGTTAAATAGATTACGTAAGATTAGATTTTGGGCTATTTTTCAATTTTTTTTTGTAAATTTCAATGATTTATCAAAGGGGTGTTGAAATTGCATGATTCTGAGTTAAAAAATAATTAACAAAGTTATTCCAACAATTAAATAATTTTCAATTCATCAATTATTTTGGTACCTACTCAACCAGATATAAGCAGTTCTGATTTTGAAAATTAACAGCTCATTGAACTTGAATAACGTTACGCATTGCAGGAATATTTTACAATACTTAATTACTCATGCACCAAAAACCGAAAATAGTATGTTTAATTAGCTAGATGGGAATGACTCATATTATGGTCGGGCGAAGTCTGGACGAAGCCTAAGAAGAATTCAGTAAACTAGTTCTTGCAGATGTGGAATTTCAAAATAAAAGTGTTCCTCACCCCCGACATAGCAAACTGACGTAGCTTAAATATAAAACATATATTCGTACGGTTAATATAAAAGAATCCTTCACATTGAGGATGGAGTCATTCTCGGAATGGAGGTTTTCTAAAAAACTAGTTTCCCGAGTTATTTTTACACCCTTTGGTCTGGCCGTGTTTAAAACTTGATAAATGGCGGAAATCTGAATGTCTGAAGGAAAGGAATATGGTAATTCACATATCCCAAAGCATTCTATTTTATAGTCCAGTTACCCTTTCGGAACACGGCATGGGCGTTACTGACTTCCTGTGGGGGCTGGATATGGAGAATTGGTCGGGGAAGTGGGGTGGGTCCTGTTTATGGGGATGAAGGGCTAGGAGCTCATCGGACGGTGGGGACTGTGGACTTTGTGGATTCATTTAAAATTTAAAATAAGAATAGAATGGACTGCGGGACATTGTGTTTTCTCCACACAGGACTGTGATTCTTAGTATATCATTTCTATGATAGCAAAAGGTGTGGAATATTTGATGTACATGAACAAAAACCAAAATAATTTTTAGTTGTAGCTCTATAATAATAAACGATTTATTTTTGAATATTAAATAAGCATTCTTCTTAAACTTTTTATGTGTTTTAGGATAACTTTTATTGGCTGTGAGTTACAGGAGTTTCATGATAATAAGAAATTACCGTAGAAACTGAATAATTTTTTTTGCAATAATCGGAAACTCTACTTAACCACTCCGGCTAATTTGTTTGCTTTTGAGAATAGCTCATAGTAGTCTTATAGAAATCCGAATGTGTCCCTTACTACCATGGTGAGATATGTGATTTAAATGGTGTTGGAAGGAGAAAACACCACGTTTGATATTCAAGTCTAAAAGTTAACCAAAAAATAATTAAAATGTTCACCTTCATGAAACGTCCGACCACAATTTGAGATAAAATTATGAAAATTTGTTTAATTTTTATTGATTATTTTCACATTAAACGACAAAAAGCGAGTAAACTCGTTTATAATATATTCGTCAAATAAAATATGCGTGTGTTTTATCATTATCATTAATTTTGGTTAAAAAAACGCAAAGTGAGCAATTTTTAAAAGTTTTTCATTTTTGTATTCAAAATTTTAATTTTTAAAAATCATGTTTTTTTCGAATTATAAAATATAAAAGCGTATTTTTTTAACAGTTTTCAGTTTTCGGATGCGTTGAAAAAAAATCCATTTATTTGGATTTTACTGAAAAGCAGAAACATTTTGACGTCACAAAATATGCCTTTAGACCTGAGGGGTTAACTTCATTAGTATTATTTTAATTTGATATATTTTCTTTTATTTTTCTAAATAAAAAGTTGTCTCAAGCTATCTCCTTGAAAATTACCAAAACAATTTTTTTATGCAGTAGAGTTGTTTTTTCTATCGCTATATCTTCAGTTAACGAAAGTAGAGAAAGGAGAGAGCGAAAAAAAATAAACATGTAGACAAAAACAAAAGTAAAAATGTAGCGCTTCAACTGTGAAGATTTAAAGATAACAATAGTTCAACGACACCTCAATGTTCGTTTACGAAAAACATTTTCCTCAGGAAAAAGAATTTCATAATATTGTTAAAGAATTCATGTTTTCTGTCATTTCTCTCATCCCTTGGTCGTATATTTTGGTTTATCATATTATGGCAATCTAAACAGCAGTTTTGTATAAACTTAATTAAAAATGCACGAAAAACAACATGTAAAATTCATTTTGGTGTGTAAATGAGGAAATAAAATGCAGCTAATTATTTACAGATTTTTCAGAATATTCCGTTTGTTGCCTTCACAAAATATTTGGATGATTAACACATTAGGCGCACGACCAAAAACCATTATCGTGAATTAAACCAAAGAATATTTAAATTAATTCAACACATGGCATTGTAAGGCAACACGGAACACATTGTTCGATACAAACATATTTGTTGGCAGAGTGGAAAATAAGCGGTTAATGAAACATACGCATGCAATAAAAAATGAAATAAAACAGTAGTAAAGACACTAAAAACAAACTGCGTACTTAATGGGTTTTGTATTCACTCGCCTCGTTCGGATGACACCAAAAATAATCAAAACAACGGCAAAGCATAAAAAAAACATTTCATTTTTATTGTCCCGAAAATATACAACAATATTTACTTTTTCTGCTTTGTGATGGGGGTAGAATTGTTTAATCGCTTTTGTTATTTTGACCTGTTAAATCCAGCGTCCTTAATAAATAAAGTTGTAAATTGTCCCCTTCCAACGAAAGTGACCCCAACCGAGAGAAGCACATAAATTAATTACTAGAGAAGTCCGACTAATTTTAAATAACGTATATGCATATTCATCTTGTATAAAAAAAGCGGGAGGGTCAAACTGCCGCCCAATGTTGGGTGGGTCATATTTTTTATAGAAGGGTAAACTATTAAGCTGTGGGTACGGATTATATGAAACCATATTCCAAAAAGAGTAAAACCATTTCATAAAAAAGGTGAAATTTATATCATTCTCAGAATTTTTTTGAACAAAATTTTTACGCTCTTTTTACGAAATGAATTAGTTTTGCATGTTTTTTATGATCCACTTGTTGCTCTATAAAAAAACGGCTTATTAATAATATCGTTTGAAGATTTTCAGAGTTATAAAATCCGCTGTGAGTTTTACGATGACCGCTCTGCAGAGCGTATACCATAAACATTCACATCCATTCCAGGAATCTAATGGATATCTCGCCTTCCATCTTTTCTTATAATTTTTTCAGGGCATTTTTTCAATGATCTGTGATGTTTTATTTTCACGTTTATACGACCTGTTGGTATAAATATCACTAATAAAAATAATTCATTAAAAGGGTGGTAGAAACAGACAGATTCTTCAATTTTAAACGAAATCTTTTTCTAAAAACTCGTGCTGCGAGAATTCCCGACGGAACCTAACATGTTAACGAAATGGAAAACTATGATTGTTTAAAAGGTGACCTTTCATAATTTATTTATTTTTGGCTATCATTTAAATGGTCAGCGTAGTATTCAGATTTTAGTCAGCTCTAAAATATGTTCTGTACGAAAATGCAGTCACTTGTGGTCAGCAAGTAGAACAAGATTGATCTGCAAAACCTTTTGAACTCTCCAGCTGGACTTTCCGATCCGCCACTTTGCACCGCAGCTGGAGGGTTGGATTCTTACGTCCGTCTCTCCTGGACTAAATTCCTACCCACCCCACATACGTTTCATACATACTTCACAAAGCTTTCCCTTCTTCCTTTTCTTGAAAAGACCCCCCAAACAGCATCTCCAAAGATGACATAAGCCCTGCAAGAAATTATTTTCCTCGGGGTGTGAGGATAAAAGGAACGTTTGTGCGGCCCGTTTTGGACCGTTTCAAACAAACCTTAATTTTGGATTTGAGATCAAAATACCCAACCAAAAATAATCAAAAGGGATGTGAAATATCTAGGACGGATGTGAGTTACTTTATTTATTTTATTGTTTCGTTTAAGAGACAACTTTTACAAAAATAATTTTTCAGTTTGGTTGGGTATTATGATGTCAAATTCAAATTGAAGATTTGTTTGAAACGGGCCGAAAAGGGCCGCGCAAACGTTCCACTAAACGTAACCTATTTAACCATTTTTTTATAATTTAAAATAAAAAATATGACTTTTCAGAGGATGTGCTGAGTTGAGTTTATTCTGAGGCGTCCGGTCACCAATGTTTTCTTCATTTTATCTCTGTGACTCTCTCTGGCAGTAATAATAGTGTTTATTATTACTATAATGTTATTTACCCCTTTTGCGAGTTCGCGTTACCTCATTACCGTTTTGACATATCAAAATATTATATCCCTTAAATATTAAAACTAAAGTAGTTTTGATGTCTTTATTCACAGGTGATGTACTCTGGACTTTATATTAGGGTCGAGTCAGATTAATTTATGTCTTTTTTAGTACCGGTGGTATACCTATTTATAATAAATTATACGGTCTATTACGGAAAACGATGCACAACAAAAATAGGAAGCACTTTGTAAAAAAATTACAAAGCTAAATGAAGATATTTTATTTAGTACTTTTTATGAATCCTTCCTTTTAAAGGTGGGGTGTGATTACTGGGGAATTAACGTGTTTATTAAAGTTCATAGGCGCCGAGATAAGCATTGTTGTTATGGAAATAATAAATTTAATACAAAATGCGGGCAATTTTCTATGGACTATGATTACGTGACAGGTGAAATATGGAGCTTAACGAAGTGGAAGGGGCAGGGTTAGTAAAATAAAATGTAATTTGTAGAGTTTTTTTTTTTTAAATGAAAAACTTGTTTTGAGATGAGATTGAAATGCATTGTAACAATCTTTGAGATAATGCTGTCTTCTAGGTGATTCTTACAGGTACATACATAATAACATATATTATTAAAAAGGTTTTAATTTTTGGGAGGCGGGTATGGGTACCGCTGTCCCGCTATACCACTGTCCCGGGAACCATTTATTGGATAACCAACATCTCTGCCATAGGTCACCCCACGAGACTCGCTAATTTTAGTGACTTAGCAGGGGTGCCCGGGTTCATGGGGTGAGGTTTGTCCAGGTTTTGTCACGGTTGCGTGGCGGGCCCGATCGAGAGAGACCAGTTGAGGGAGATATTTTGACTTCTCCAGCCAGAATCCTTCGACCCATCGCCTTGCACCGCAGTTGGAGGGATGGATTCATACGTCCGTCACTCATGGACACACTGATCCCCTTTTACCCACCTTATACCTATTTCCTTCCCAGAACTTCCTTTAAAAAAAACCTCCACACTGCATCCTCTAAGATGACAGGCCCTGAGGGAAATTATTTTCCTCAGTTCGAGCTTTAAAAAAAAATAAATATATATATATATATATATATATATATGAATTGTTTTTAAATCGTAAATTTAAATGAAAAATATCGCGGATTAAAAACATTACGAATGTACCAAAACTGTAAGATAATAGTATAAAGCTCAAATCTGGTTATTTGAAAATGATTTATATGAATGCGTGAGTTGAGAAAGTAATAAAAAAGTGGTGGGACAATTCCCTTCTCTTTTTCTGACAGGTTCTTGAGAAGTGAGAAAAAGTAACGCTTTGTTCACTTCTTTAAATTTTATATTTGACTCTTGTTAGTGTGATCTAGGTTCTAATAACTTTTACCCAAAGAGGTTTGTCAAAAACATTCGTTAAAAAAACCGCACAATTTCTGTTGTACGTTCAGAGTCTACACTATTTTATATATTTCTTTTTGTCCTGGCGCAAAATTTATCCTGGAAATGGCCTCTACAGAAAGATAAACCACCAAACCTGATTAAAATAAAGTAAATAAAGTAATTTCCAGAACATTCAGGCAATTTTATTTGGCTATGGTGGGTATTTTGCCCCGGAAAACGAATAAAGCTAAACATTATTTTAACTAAACGTAAGGGTATTCGAAAGTCAATATAAAATCCAGAATTCAAAACAACCAAAATAGGTATGCAACTTCGGATAGCTGGTTAATTCCCAAAAGCCTGCTGCCATCTATACCAACAAATTAAAGGCAGGATTGTTTGAACAAAGCAAAGGTGTATAGGATAGAAGTGATATTAGTAATTAGAATTTATTGGCCGCTACCAAAAATGGCCTCAGTCTATTGACTAAAGGATATTAGATAAATCTTATCCTTTGTGTTGCCTACAGGGGACAGCATGGTAATATGCTAGTGGCTGTTTTTTTCAACAAGAGTTATTTGTAGTAAAAAATAATGTTTTTTATAGCCGGAAATTGGTCAGTCAAGTTTCAAATCTAATATTCTGGTGAGTATTGACCTAAATTTACACATCTTTTGTCTTTGTTACGAAGGATATTAACAGTTATATTAAATAGTATAGTTTTTATAACCGTGTTAACAAATGCACATTTTTTAAATTTTGAGAACGATACGTACCTATTTTACAATTTGATTTTGATTAATTTTAGAAATCTTAAAGAAAATATTTTTAATCATTGAAGAAGAAGATAACAATAATAATTTTATTAAAATAATAACCGACTACCGTAATACGGGCATGTGCCTAGTGTGGTAGTTGAAAAACCTGTAAAAATTGTACAAAAAGATATAGCATGAAGGAAGATAAAAAAATAAAAAATTGTTTACATTATAATTATATACATTCTCCTGGTATAGAATATGCTTTTGCTTAGTTGAGGAGAACTTATATATTACAAAATTTTTGTATATTATTGTGTAAGAAAATTTAGACATGCAGAATCATCAAAATAAAATAGCTAAAATAGCTAAAAACACTGTGTAGTGTATAGGAGAAGATGCGTTAATGTGAGTGAAGCAAGAGGCGTGCATCGTGACAATCTGCCTATGTGTGGTCTAGTCCCTCTATCTACTCGTCTATTATATCATCGATATTTAGTAAATTAATGAGCAATTTAAAACAAATCCATATTAATTTAATTTTTGATGAAAAGATCTTGACATCATATATTCTCTTTACAGACCTTTCTTCAATCAATCGCTCTACATGCCCAAACCATCTAAGCGTCCCTTTTTTACATCAGCCTTGCATTCTTTTCGGACCTTCACATTTCTCACAAGATCATTACCATATTAGAAGAGAATAGAATCTTTGTAATTTTTTTTTTATTTCTAACAGATTTTTTTCAAATTTAAACTCCTGGTAACCTTATTTCATAAACCGACCATTCCGTAAATATTTTAGATGGAGGTGATATAACCGCGTCGCCCCGGCAGTCTATTACCAATAAAGTTAAGATAATAATGTTATTATAGCTCCAGCCAGAACAGCCCCTACAGCCTGGGGCGTGCCACATCCTACACGGTAGGTACTATAGTAGGTGTCATACACCTATCTACCATACGTACCCCGTACACCTTAGGGGTAGGTACCGCCGCTGCATGGTAAGGGGCGCCCCTAGCCTCAGCTCGGACCGACCCCCGGAAATGTGGACATTATGCGTTTTAATGTGAACCTAACATGTGAGAATGAATGGATCGCGGTGTTTATTTTTATTTTTTTGGTGTTAAGTTATAGCTCCATTCTTATATTAATTTATTGGTCCAAATCGCTTCCTTATTTTGGTAGGATAATAATTTTTATATTAGGTATATTTAAGATAAATCAAAAACAATGAGCAAAGTAGTCTATACCTCTTACATTTATAGCGAACGAACATGTCATCGGCTCAGCTATTAAACATAATATATATATGGAAGAACCAAGAAACTAATAAAATTGTTGGTGTACCTCCTACACCCATAAGTGAAACCAGCAGACTGATTTTTGGAAATTCCTAAATTTCCGAAATATTTTCACCACTATTTGGTATATGTATATAAATATTTTACGGGACGTGTTGGATTACACTAACTCATTTTCCGAAAAATACGTTAAGATAAAATATATGTTTTTTAAAAATCATTTTACAGCTACATCTAAGTAATTTTTTCAGCTTTTTTACAGCTAACATCTAATTAATTTTAACCTCTGCCATAGGTCACCCCAAATAGTTCGCTACGTTTGGTGATTTAGCAGGGGTGCCCGGGTTAATGGGGTGAGGTTTGTCTAGGTCTTGGAGGCGGATGACCAGGACACCCTGCACCCCAGATTCCTACCCACCCCTTAAACCCTTTTCCTTCCCAGAATTCTCCTCCACTTCCTTTTCTTAAAAAAACCACACACAGCATCCCCAAAGATGACATAGGCCCTGATGGATATTATTTTCCTCAGGGTCTCCTGTGTGGAGCTCATATAAAAATAAAATATTTTTTTTTTAAACAATATATCATCAAACGTGGCAGAGGTACAACATTAAAAAATATATTTTACGTCAATACATGTTTTCTTATTTTTCTATTCTTAATATTTGAGAAGATTACAATACAATTTATTTTTATTGAATTTGTCAACTATTTTAGAAATTTCATTACTGCATCATGTCACCATTCCTCCTGTCATGCTGTGTTGAATTGAACAAGTCGTGGCGAAGACCACGACTGAAGTTTTCGGGCACAAATAAGCCGTGGCATTCCAAGGAGTGAACAAATTCCATCCCCGTTGATTTTTTAAAATCCGTAACATTGTATCATTGTCATCTTGGAAGACCATCCCCTAAATAAATAAAAATTCCATATTCTAATAATATTTCACTCGCCTACCTGTCAGCCACTAATAACATAAAACGCACTCCACTCCTTAGTTAGAATACAAACAAACATTAGCCACTAGCGTGTTGCCGTTCCCATTTCCTTACCATAAAAAGATATATAAATTAATATAACTACCTACCTGGTTCCTATTTAGATATAAGGAAATCCCCTGTGGTTTGCTCGAAGGTATTTAACCTGTTCCTTGCTAAATGCTGTTTGCAACCCGCAATACGTTACCAGGATACAAGGTTTTCGACGATACAATAACAACCTTTTTATAATTATTAGTATGAGAATTTGCCAAAAGGATGCGAAAGAAATTTCGTTAAGAAAACGTAAAGCAGTTTGATGGTGAATTTAGTATCAGGAGATATTTTTATGCGAAAAAAAGTTATTGGCATCATGGGAAGACATGGCACTACTGAAACATGCAAGTACCAATGTCAGGTCTTTTATTTATTTGTAACATTAACGCCTTTTGGTTTTTAAATAACGTAAATCAGGCATAATGGTGAGGTGGAAGGGTCGCCAACCACGTCGCAGCTGATAAGGTATAACGCAAAAACAGTGTCCATATCTCTGTGGAAAGAGTTCTCAACTCTACTGAATTGAATTCCCGGATTTCTCCAAAGGAATTCAAATAATTCTAATTCTAAAATATGCCTTCAACTCTATACACCAATGTGTACCAATATCACCATACCTAGTCTACCAGCACTAAGCATATCAAAATACCTGCTTCATATTTTCTACGTATATTGCTTAATTAAAAATATAAAATATTCCTATTCTATCAAACCTATCAAGTTTTCAATATCTGCAAGAATTTTTTTACTCCTTTTGTGTTATCACACGCAACAACTTTTTAACTAGACTATCAACTATCTTCTTTAACATGATATTGAAAATTCTCATTAGTGTTAGCGGCCGAAAAATAAATAAATTATTGGTATCACTAGTCATGTTTTGTACTATAAAGTAAGGAATTTAAGATATATCAGCGTCTGAAAAATCACATCCATACTAATATTATAAATGCGAAACTGCTCGAGTTTGTTTATGACCTTTTCACGCATAACACAATATAAAGACTTTAATAATTCTTTCACCAATATAAAGCTAAATTATATGCGCAGACTACAGGTTGTATATGATGGTAAGCTCTGGCGTTATGAAATTATAAATATTAATATATTATATTTGTTATACTTTTCTGTCGCTAACAAAAGCGAGTTTTTGCTAACGTCAGAAAAAAATCTTTTCCATGGAAACAATGTTGATATATTTTTGGGCTCTATGCTGGTAGGTGCTCAGTCTATTGGTCAGCTACTACTGCAGAAAATTCAAATATTAGAATTCGTTTTTTTTTTTGGACAAGCTTGGAATAAATGTCAGATTTGAGTTCCTATATTAAAAATATAATTCGTAACGATTATAAAGACTGAATGATAAATAGAGTATTTTTTTATTATATTAACGAACTTCCAAATATTTAAATAAAAATAAACATCCGAAATGTTTGTAAGCGCATAAATTCCGAACGAATGAACAAAATTGGATAAGTAATTCTTTTTTTCTTTGAGCTATAGCATTATGAAATTTAGGTGGTAGGCGAGATGTTTGAAAACTGAATGTAAAGGAATGAATATATGGAATGCGGGAGGGGATGGGGGTGGGGTGGGGGGGAGATAATTGATAAGTGCAAGCGCTACAGTAATTTCCCGTAATACCGTGCGAGCGAAGCCGCGGGGAAAAGCTAGTAATATTATGATTAGAGTATTTGCGAAGCTGAATGTATTTATAAAATATTTGTCTCAGGATCATTGCCTGTCAAAAAAATATTAAAGAGACGAACTGTCACTAAAAATAACTTTAAAAAGTATGAAGGATTCCGATTTAGATCTGTCAAAAAATTTAATAAAGAAATACACATTTCAGATATACAATTATTACTCAAATATAAAATAATTTTGGCATCTATTTTATCGCTTGGTTCTCACAATCAGTTCCATTTTGAAATTTTGAAAATTGAAGGTTCACTGAGGGTGAACAATTTTACACATAAGATAAATCTCATACAAATATTTCACATCATCACAAAAAACTGAAATAAATATGTTTCACTATAAAAAAATAGCTAGTTCATCTGTCCAAAACAAATCTACCCTTTTGAAATTTCCAGGTTCACAACACCGGAGTGGTTAACACCAAACATGTTTTTTCTGGCGTTGAATGTTTGACACGCGATATTTTTCTACTGCCTCTTTGTGCTTTTCGTTTTAATAGGCTTTAACAAAAAGAGCTTATAATTTTTTTATCATGACAGACGACCGGAAGTACCCAAACACTAAAAAACATGACGAGAATTTTGTCATACAAAAGAAGCGAAAAAACCTTTAGCTACCAAGGAAAAAACGCTTTGTAGTTTTAATATAATCGAATACTGTCGTTGGATTTATTAATAAATATTTTAAAAGGTGATATAAGAACATAATATATAACAGATTGTTTTCTCAAAAATACTTCAAAACTTTATTTTATGATGAGCTCGATCGGGCCTTGGAAAAGAGTAAGGAAAAGTAATGTTAGGACATAGATATCAAGTATTCCCTCAGAGGTTGATTCCTGTTCTACTTAAAGATAAGAAATTGTCCTTAATAATAATAATAATAATTGGACAATTTGTAGAGCGCCGTTTTTGTGAAAAATCACCTCAAGGGCGCTTAGCCTTAGAATCATCCGAGACAGCCGGAACCGTTAACGAAAAAGTCGTTAATTATAAGGTAAAGGATAATTCCTAATTATTAAGTAGAACCTGAATCGCCCTTGGTTTTTTTTTTTACATTAACTTAAGGTCAAGGGTAATTTCTTATTATTAAGTGAACCGAAATCGCTCCTAGTTAACGAAAAAATCATTTTTATTTAATTTTAATATTAAGGGCAGTTCCTTATCCTTAACTAAAACCGGAATCGCCTTGATGGTGACCGCACAACAGACCCAGGTAAAAGAATAGGTTAGGTTAGTTCTTTTTCTAGACTTTTCTTCAATGTTCTGTTTTTTCGTTGAATCCAAATTACTACGGCAGACTCTTCTATTTTCTATAATTACTCTCAGATTAATTGCATTAAATAACATTCAATAGACCTAGGAAGTATTATTTGACAAAATTACAGTTTTAGCTGGGAAAGTTTTTTCACTTTTCACTGAGAACTGCGACTAGTTTCCAAAGTAAAATAAAAATATGTCATGAATTTCGATTTCCGTGTGCATGGGAAAATTCAACTGAAACGTTGTACTGATGTTATTATGACGTTCAACTGTTCAGCTAACTCTATGGTGTTTCAAGTGTTTAAACTATTAAGCTGCAGAAAGCAAGTTAGCAGTAAAAGCGAAATGCTTTGAAAATATCAACGCGCCTGCAGTATGTAGTTTAAAAACAGTTTTTAGTAATCATTTAACAATTTATCACAAGGTATTGTAGGAGTTATTATTAGGTGGGTGTCCAATGCTTATTACTTATTACCTACATTAGTCACCGTTCATCCATGCATATTATGATGGTACATGGTACGGTTGGCCGTTGAGCATTGGCATTTCAATATAATCGGATGACCTATTTCGAAAAAGAAACAGAAGTTGCTCTCAGATGAGATGGTTGGCTTTAGGTGGATTAGTACTGCCAGGAAATAGCAAAACAAGGGACTTTTTGGGTTGCCTGTATCAAAATTTAGACACCTTTTTTGTTTTTACGTTAACGCAATACGGAAGGCCCCGAGGAAAATAATTTCCCTCAAGATATATGTTCGCTTTGGGAATGCTGTGTGGAGGGTCTTTTTAGGGAACGGAAGGAGATGATATTCTGGGAAGGAAAAGTTTGAGGGGTGGGTAGGAATCTAGGTGTCAGCGTGACCAGGAGTGATGGGCGTGAGGGAACGGACTCCAGTTGCCGCAGAGACGGAAGACGAATGAGAGGCGAGCGGTCGGTGTAGTGAGTCGAGTCGTTTATTGTAGGGCTACGTAGCGAAGGTCAATGAAGAGCTAATAGAGGTGAAGACAGTGTGGAAGTGCCGTAGATGAAGATGTTGCTGATGCACGGTAGTGATGTTGATGATGAAGGTCGGTGATACTGCGGAGGTGAAGACCGGGTCTTCTGGTTGCCAGGGTGTTGCTCGACACCGTGACGGTAAAGAATGACCTGATCTTCCAGGTCATCGCTCAGCGCCGTGCGTGGCGGACGTGAACGGCGATGACTCCATGAGTGGAGCCATCTGCAGGTAGTCCTTGTGAGGCGGAGTGTGTCTCAGTGGCAGCGAGGCGTGATGTGCTTCGGTAGCCTGAGATGATGAGCTGTTTCCTAGACTGAAGAGGTGGACATTATAGTTGGAGAAGCGGAGCGGTGGTGGAGCTGCTGGTGCGGCGGACCATAAAGCCATGCACTAAGCACCGTAACTTGTAGAGTGACGTTGATGACCGACTGACTATCTGCGTCGAGCCCATAGCTTGTGTAGGCAGACTGGTTTAGTAGCTTCTAGATTCGTCGTATAAATATGTATCAATATGTAGGTGCGAAGGTTCTAGATTGTACTCGCAGTTGTGCCGGATGACCTAAGAGGTGTTAGTTATCCAATCAGTGGTTCCCAGGGCGGCGGTTCACGTACCGGCCTCCCAAATTGGTAAATAATAAATATGAGGAATAATAAATCAGAAAATAAGGATAATTTTTACTTTTCCTACCCCTTTTTTTAAAATGTCGAGGAGTCATTGCTTAGATATTCAAGCAATCAAGTTAACAACCATCCTACCTACTCATATAAAATGTGAAAAATAATAGTGAGCGCCTTTTATGTTTGCATTTTACCATATTCATTCCATTATGAAAAACAGGACTAATGGAAATAATTCCGTACATATGGAAATCTTTATTTCATTTTTAATTAAAACATTAAACCGTTTTTATTACCCACTCCCTTGACCAGAAAGCGCAAATCCCATAATTTGCTCTTATTTGAAAAAAAGCAAAAAGCCACACGAGATGTCAAGTTTGTAACAAAAACAAGGGTCATTCCGTTTATTTATTCATAAATGCAAATCGCGTTTTTAATTAAGGACGTATCTCTTATTTCATCTCTCTTTGACCGTAAACAAATTGTTCATACGTTTTAACGTTTTACCCTGTTTGGTAATTCCCCCAACTGTTTACCTTTCGAAGCAGAACAATACGGATATTGGAATCAAGAAATTTATAATTGAAAAGGTACGCGAGAATATTCGTATTTATTTTATCATATATTTTATATAAAATCAAAATGTGTTTGGGGATTAGTAATACGTCAATGTATTGCTATTTTAAGCATAAGAAATATTTGAAACTTTTAAAATACCTTCTTTTAACCCCGCGAAGGTTTTCGGATTGTTAAAACCACATGACAATATATGTGAAAAGTTTTTAATCATCACAAAAATTCTTGCGAAACTGTCAAACTTCAGAATGAAATTTTTCAAAACAAGATTATTTAATCAAAATTCACCTTTTAAAACTCTTGAATTACTTTGAATCGAATGAAGAATTTTAGATATTTAAAATTGGTATCTATGTTAGGTACCAAATTTGATTGACCGATTTTCGAATAAAATCTTTGAGTAATAGAATTTTTACCAACAGTTTGTTTTCGGTGTATGTGCGCATGACAGAATTTAATTTTTATTTATAAATCTAATAATATTCGGGAACGCGTGAGTAGAAGGGTACATGGGAGGGAAAGGGGAACGAGACGAATGGGAAAAGACACGCAGGCAGAAACAATTTCTTTATCAGTGGCATTGCAACACATGCCGGGAACTCGCTAGTATAAAATTAAGAATAAAAAAAATAAAAAAACAAATTTGCTCTCGATAAATCCCGTACCTATGGGCTCAGAACCATGGTATTTACCGCTCTGATCAGCTCTGTTTGATACTCGTACGCCTGGAAGAAATTGGTGACAAGTTGGTTGTTTCAGTTCCCCACTCATAAAAATGGCCACCACCATTTCAGAAAACACGAATATCTGAAAACTAAGAGAACTGTTAAAAATGGACGTTTTTTTCTGTATAAAGGTTTGTCGGGACAACATTCCAACAATATTCTGATAATAGAATAAAAAAAACTATTAGCGGGATTTGGTCGTACATATTTTACGCAAATTTATTTAAATCTTGAAAACGGTCGTCATAAATCTAAACCCGGGGAGGAATATAGAGAAGTGTGATAAGGCGTATGGGGGCGTCATCAGTTTTGTGACGTCACGAATTTTCAGAACGAAAGAAAACACTCCGAATTCTCACACACATATTCCCACGAGGACAACTCGTAGTATCCCGTTTCGCACCTCCCCGCACGCAATGGATTCACAAAAATAATATCTCTGTATCCCGATTCGCCCCTCCCCGTAGAAATCGCATCACAAAATCATCCCATCTCGCCCCCTCCTTTGTGGTAAATATGACTGACGAAAAACTTTAAAATATTACAAGTTATTCTTACTTTTAAATGTAAAATTGCAAAACGTGTGATGTCACGCTAGGGGGGAAGGGGTTTCACAAATGTGACAGAGACAGGGGGGGGGGATAAAAAATCATGAAATTCGTGTAACGTAATTTATGGATGGCCCCTAAGCTAATGCGACCTGGGAATCTTTTACCTGGGAAGATTTTATTTCTATTGATAAAATATTTTGTAGAGGTTTGTCGGGTCAAAATTCTAACAACATCCTAATAATAAATTTAAAAAAAAATGTATATTAGCTGGGTTTGGTCGTACTATATTTGCCGTAAATTAATTTTTATCTTGAAAACGGTCGTTATAAACCCAGATTTTTTTTCCAGGACAGGAGAAGATAATTTTAATAAATCTATACAAAACACGACTCAGAATTGGGGATCGAACCACTAATCTACTGGGACCAAGGTGTCAAGAATTATTTTTTTTCAATATTACTATCTCAACATCTTACCTGTAAATTAATTACAAAAATAATTTATTGAAACGCAAAAGGAGGTTGGAAGATTACTATATTATTTAGACAGTCCACAGAAGACGTCGTGGTTCGGTCTGGGACCATTGCTTCAGAAAGGCGTTACCAGACGACCTTATCTTGCACTATTTCGGTCCCTATGAAGTCTTGAGTCTTCACATAATATAATGCTTTTATTTTCACCAGCTTTCCCTGACGTTTACTTCGATGGTCGTTCTAGTGGCATCCTGAGCACGTATCGAAAATACCCAAAGTGCTTTTTTTAAAATTATATAAAGGACAGGGGTTCGATACTGCGATTGTCCGTAAGATAGGTACGGCAAGTGGAGTTCTACGTCACTTGTACGGCGCGGCGTGGTGATAAGGAAAACAGAACAAACTGTCAAAACGAAGTAAACAGAATATAAGTCAGTTTATCGTTCCACCGTTACGTACTGTTATCAAATCTGGATGATTTATGAGAGAGTGGCTTCAGGGCCCAGGATGCCGGAATGAGAATTTTGGGAGGGTGACTGGAATCATATTATGGAACGAGTAAACTGAAACCACTACGAGAGAATTACCTACTTTTTGTTTTACACTTTTCACTTTATTTTCCTAGAATGCTATCACTTTAACAATAAATTTTACAACTGAAATAAACAATTACTAGTACTGATACATTGTTATTTGCCCATCGGTTTCCTTACCTAAAGATTTGTGGGAGCAGAATAATATCCGCCTAAATCTTGCTCCAAACAATCGATTCGAGAAGGCGATGAAAAAAATGTTTCGGACAAGGTATTTGTTTCATTTTATAATTATAATTAATATATTCATTTTATAATTTACCTTAATAACGTCAACGACGTCTCTGAAATATTTAAACTTTGAATTTCGACCATTAAAAATATCAGAAATGTAGATTCTTCTGTTTATGTGCGCGTCTGATAATAATAACAAAACATGAAAAACAGTAGGAATAATTTCTCTGGAAACCTATTGGATGGCTAAACTGCAAACATCGATCTTTCAGTTGATTAGACAGACATCTTCAAATACTGAGTTTTGAAAGCAATATTCCAATGCTCGCCTTGGTTCTCTATTGTCCAAACGACCATTAGAAAATTTTCTTTCATTATTTCAATGAAACATTATTAGAGGTATTTAAGATGAAGCTATTTCCGTAAAGGTAAAAGGCCTCATTAGTTTAAATAATTCTTAATTAAGTGATTAACTATCATTTTTTTATACTTTATTTTTAATTTTAAAGTTGATATTGAACAAAAACTAAAATGGTGGTTTGGACAAATAAGAACTGAGGTGACGATAAATCAAATATTTTTAAAGGTGTTTGTGTTTTACATATTAAATATGCTATAAAATAAATAGGGAAACATAACGGTCCGGTATATTCTGAAATGTCCTGCAAGTGACCCAGAAAACATTAACGTTTTATTTAATTAACTATAAGTTTTTCTGCAATATAATTGATTTGGTGACGTTTATGAATAATCTGAATATTGTACCAGAAAGAGATCACTTTTAAAATTCAATTTTTCGGAGATATCTGCCTAATCAATTGGACCATCGATATGTAGATGAAGGTCAGTATAATTTCGTTCCACCCTGTATTGCTTTCGCAATATCATTTAAAAGTATTAATCTGCATCTAGAACACCATTTAATCAACGGCAATTAGCATATTGTAAATACATTTTAGGCAAACGGCACGCGAATACAGGAACACGAGAATGCGGGAATATTAAACCCCCCGTTGCTAAAGCGTCAGTCAAGTTAGCACGCGTTTCCTGCCCAGACTGGGGAATTATTATGAAAATGCAATTATACTGCGATAGTCGTGTTGGTTAATCAAAATAAACGACAACAGATGGCAGTCAAAGCCAGGACTGCTAAAAAACATCGAAATACGATGTTTTTAAAAGAAATTTGTGACTGTGTTTTGGTGACGATTTGAAAACACAGCGTTGCGCGTTGCTAAGAACATGATTAACTTCAATGAATTGGTCTACAGCGCAGAACATTTTTTTATTAAACGACAACCATATTATCATCAGTATAATATTAATACGTGAAGCAAAAACTTTTTACCTCTTTTAACGAAAATTGCGCTGACGGAGGAGTATGAAATTTCCCACACTTATAGTTTATATAGAGAAAGAGAGCAGAATGCTAATATTTTTTAAAAATTATACATAGAAATACATTAAATCAATAAAAAAAACATTACATTTATGGTCTAATTTGACCATTGGGCGACCACTAGTATTATTAAAATAACGGTTGTTATGTTTGGTATCATGGCGAGAAGTGCATATTAAAACCAACATTGCTCGTTTTATTATGTATGCATCTGTTTTTAGTATAAGATTCACTTTATCTCGAATAATGAGCATTATCGCACCGTTATTGTGATTAACAATGACGTGATGTAAATATAAAAAAAAATAATCCACACAAAAAACAATCACTTAGTCAACATACGAAGCACTATCGATCCACATTCTTAGAATGTACACTTTAAAAGTAATATTTACAAATTTTTGGATTCACTATTTCAATTATTACTGCCCGTTTTAATTCAGCTTGAAATACCTTATTGTAAAACAACCCTGCACTTTCAATATTAATTGTGATCCGTGAATATTTATCAAATAAAGTGACATTTATTGAGCGTGTAGGCTAGCATATTGACGAATCACAATATGAATCATAGATGTCAAGATTCCTGAAATCCGTATCGTGATAAATATTGACGGATCACAATAAATATTGAATGTGTAGACTGTGCACCAATATTTATCACGGTTAGTGTGTTCACGATAAGTAATTCAAAAATCTAGAAATCTGTGATCAATATTGTGATTCGTCAATAAACATCATAATATTTGATAAATAGACGGATCCCAAAAATTTGACGGCCTTCGTTGTCGAGGGGTAAGGCTCTTGACAGATCCTGGCGTGAGCAAATAAACTTGTTTGATTAATTTGTGTTATTTCACAATTAATTCATTAAAAATAATATATAGTATATTTGCGGCACGTTCCAGAGTGGAAGATACTCTTAGTATCGCCCTGGTGTGAGACCACCATTCAGAATGGAAACGTTGCTTGAAATGGCTTTTGACCGTGTTTGGTGACCAGATCTGAATAGCCAGGTACTTTTCCACCTTAATCTTCCCCAGCTCCTTCCGCTTTCAACTACCCTCAGCATCACAACATACCCCAATTGGGGACGTCATAATCTCACTATCTCCAGACGGGAGCAGCTATGTAGCATTCATATAAAAAAATATAAAAAAATACCGAACATCTGGATTGTGGTCCATCAATACTGATCGTAATAAATATTGAACGTGTAGCCTACGCCCCGTACAATCTACAATTATAGGAGTTTTTTCAGGTTCTGTAAAAAAATCATTTATATATATCTACATATTTTTAAAGCTTATATTTTGTAAAAGTTTTCAATTATTATGCATTTAATGCAGAGTAATAGTTGTATCTTGTTGTTTCTGAAACTTTTCTGTATAAATATAATGATGTTTTTTACATCGGATTGCAGCCCTAGCACGGTCGCGGTGAAGATTATTTTCCCCGGAATAACTGTGATTTATAGCTTCATTTGATTCTCCGTTTGGGCGCTTGTCCATTTGCAGGGATGGAAAGTTAATCATGTATTTTTTTTTTAATTTCGGGTAAAAATGCGCCCGCTGGTTGATTGATAGAGCTGCCCGGAGAAGTTTCCGGATAAACAGAACATTAAACTATGAAATTGTGCTTAGTGATAAATTTCTTGTGTTGCTTTGATGCTGGAAACGCTTTTAATAGTCACACAATACTCGTATATTAAATTAATAATAATTATTTTCTGCTACCAACCTCTACCAAATGGGTTGGTTGTTCATAGGGAGGCAACACGTAGGTACTACATACATCCAAACCCGTAAAGTTAATCAATATCTCAATCCCGAATGCAATCATTATTGCGGGAATTCAATTATGACTAGAAGAAAAGAAATAGATTTTTGCTACTCTCAGGGGATGCGCTTCAAAAACAAATTCTGGTATCAAAGCTTTCGGGAAGAGATTCAATTAACCGAAGCGTCGATCACACTCGTGAGACAGTATATTACGTTGACTAGTTCACTCTTCCTTGAGGAGCAGTACCATTCCGACGACAATCTTACTCTGACAGTCTCTGAATAGGTACTTGTATAAAGAAGACTATATCGCATCTCCGATTCAAGTTCCTGCAGAGTGCACCGAGAATTGGAGTTCAATTCGATGGATATAAATTGATAGTGAAGTAACAGAACCCGTTCGTATTAATAATTAACCGATACGCCATTTTTAATAAATAAATTTTACACAACCACTAAACAGCCATTTACCACAAATTAATGGATGGTTATCAGTTGTGTAATATTTATAAAAGTTTATTAATAAGGCCTTGTGTGATTAAATAATTTAAATTATTGGCAGTATCCTCACATTTGATTCTGATCATCCTCGCTATATGCGACTTTCCTCGCTCATTTTTAAGCGGGCTAAATCTAAACCGCTAAAGCCTTGGTAAGCCGGAGAGTAGTTCCTTTTTTAGATGTCGAGGCGCACCGAGGCGCTAGCAGTTACATGTCAAATCTGACATCCACGTAAATAATATTAAATACTTATTACGTGTACCGAAATTTACGTAAATTGCCTATTTTTATGAGTATGGACTATGTAGGAGTATGTGTTTATCCAATGATGGGGAATGTCGATGTCATAAATTGTTAATTAATCTAAAAGAGTTCGATAAGGGATTTTGAAAGATTCAAAGTCAGAACAGTTTGTTTTCAGCGGTTAATTTCATGAATAGTGCTGATAAACAAATAACATTTAAAAAATTTATTTTCGCATGCATTTTCATATCATTTAAATTTGTTAGAAATCTCACGTGTGAAGTTGAAATGAAGAATGCGGCTGCGATCGTCTTCCAGTATCCTCGCAGTCACCAGGTCTCCCTGTGCCGTTGCAGTCAATAACTCATCTTTCCAGCATCAGTACAGTCTCCAGGAAGTCTTTCTCAAGATTCCACTAGTAGAAACAGTTCCACCATTCCAAAACGGTCTCTCATTATGTTGTTGCACGACTAATGGATGACCGTTTCAAGTAACTTCATCATAGTGACGCCCTTGAAAGAAAAGCAGTCGAAATAGAAACGGTCCAAAAGTTGGCTGGAAATGAGTGATTTTGTTGGGAGTACATTTACTGGTAATTTTCATATCATATGTATTTATTCAAAACATCTCAAGAATCAATGGTGGTGATTTCAATTTCTTTCGATATTCGCACATTGTTTTACCACAAGTTTTACAACATCGTTTGAAAGTTAATAAAATTGCAATTTCTGCAAAAAATGGGTATCTTCACGTTGCCCGATAGAATATAGTCGATTTGTAGATATTTATAAGAAAAGTTTTACTAAAGTAATGGAACAAATTGTTTCAGACACTTAGTATTGAATTTAGTGAGTCTGAGAGAAGTTCCAGAAGTATTAATTAAATCAGGATATTCTTAGGATGACATAATCCAGGAGAGTTTCTACTCGAAAGAATTTGCTTAAATAATAGTTTTTTTCTTCTTCGTTCTGCTTCTTTCAATTCAGAACATCTATTCTTGCACAGTACAAAAAATACATATTGATTATGTATGAAACATAATGTATTTTTGCAATCGTCCTAATTATTTATAGACATATATTTTTTAACATTAGCTCGTTTTATAATTTTTAATTAAGGCCATCACAATGATTTCATAATAATCAATTTTTTAAATTTTATTTTTAATTATAGTAGTTAAGGCAAATAAACAAAAAACAACATTTACTCACAAATAATTGCCAAATCTAAAATTGTGATAAATCGATTGCTTTAAGGGCCTATATTTTCAGATTCTAAACATTAATAAATAAAGTGTCAAATATCGGTACTAGATATTAGCCACACCTTTAGTAAAAAAATATATTATTTATTTTGGTCAAGTATTTTGGCCTCAAATCCAAATTCAAGTTTTTTTATGGAAAAGCTCACTCAGCCGTTCCTCTTAACAAAAGTTTTTCGGAGGAGAGAGAATATTTCGTCTGGACAGAATATGACGCGTGACAGTCCAAAAATGTTTGTCTGAACGATTTCATTTAAAAATTCAGCGAAATGTGGCCAATCCTCTACGAAGGAAAATAATTGAGATTGAAAGGAGAAAGAAAAGCCTTTCTGGTGATTGAAATTGGAGAATATCGCAAAACGATTTAATATTTTTTGTGTAAATAACGAATTAAAGGTGATGATGTAAGATGATGAGTGATCAGTTTTAAGTTGAAAAGGGTGGTACTTAAAAACCTCAGACAAAATAATTATTTATGTGTATATTACATAATTATTTTTTATTGATACATTTATTTAATTATATATTTATATACAAAAAAAACATTTAAACAGGTTTTTTAGGTACGTTTTTGACTTACTTTAACCAGTAATTCCTGACATTATTTGGAGTAAAAAAATGTAAAGAAAATTTTGATTGATTGGACAGTGAGAGGCGCGTTGAGGGATTGGTTGTTTAATAGGCTGAGTGACCATTGAAGACAAGTGAAAGAATTTTTTTTGTTTGATTTTGAAGAAAACAATTTTAGTTAATTTTAGACGGCCGGCTTAGTCCAGCGGTAAGGCTCTTGACTCGCATTCCGAAGGTCGCGGGATCGAATCCCGGCGTGGCAAATAAATTTTGTTTGATTAATTTGTGTTATTTCACAATTTATTCATTTAAAATAATCCATACTAATATTATAAATGCGAAACTGCTCGAGTTTGCTTGCTACACTTTCACGCATTAATCAATAAAAAAAATTTTCACCGATAGAAAGCTAAATTGTATGCAAAGACTTATAGGCTGTATATGATGGTAAGCTCTGGCGTTATGAAATAATAAATATTAAAATATTATATTTGTAAAACGTTTTCTGTCGCTAACAACAGCGAGTTTTTGCTAACGTCAGATAAAAAATCGTTTCCATGGAAACGGTATTGATATATTTGTAGGCTCTATGCTGGTAGGTACTCAGCCCTCTACCTACTGGTCGGCTACTCCAGAAAATTCAAATATTGGAATATGTTTTGTTTTTTTGGACAAGCTTACGTTTTGGAATAAATGTCAGATGAGAGTTCCTACATTAAAAATATAATTCATAACGATTATAAAGACTGAATAATAAAAAGTGTACTTTTTTATTATATTTAAAAACTTCCAAATATTTAAATAAAAATAAACATCCGAAATGTTTGTAAGCGCATAAATTCCGAACGAATGAACAAAATTGGATAATTCTTTTTTTCTTTGAGCTATTATGAAATTTAGGTGGCAGGCGAGATGTTTGAAAACTGAATGTAAGAGAATGGATGTATGGTATGCTGGAGGGGTGGGGGTGGGGGGGAATGGGGATAATTGATAAGTGCAAGCGCTACAATAATTTCCCGTAATACCATGCGAGCGAAGCCGCGGGGAAAAGCTAGTATATAATATACTTGCGGCACGTTCCAGAGTGGAAGATACTCTCAGTATCTCCCTGGTGTAAGATCACCGTTCAGAATTGAAACGTTGCTTGAAATGGCTTTAGCCATGTTTGGTGACCAGATCTGAATAGCCGGCCATCTCCTTCCTTTCCACAACACAAGCAGTCTTCAATTTCTTGAACAAAATTCTGGAAAGTATTAATGTTAGCAAAAAAACCGTAGGTATTTTTCTCGACCTCTCAAAAGCATTCGACAATGTTGATCATAAGCTTCTTCTAATTAAACTTGAACACGTGGGTATAAGAGGTTTAGCATTAAAATGGTTTGAATCGTACCTAATAAATCGTAAACAAAAAGTTCAAATTTCAAACATTGACGAAAAAATGATGCAGTACATGGTAGAATCCAAATGGAGAACAATCAACAAGGGTGTGCCTCAAGGAAGCATTCTTGGGCCCCTCCTGTTCCTTATATACATAAACGAACTTCCAATTGTTGCTGGCACAGAATGTTCAATGTTTGCTGATGACACTGCTTTGTTGTTTGAATGTAACGGAGACGTTGACGAATTTAATAAACATATTAACGAGACTTGCCAATCAATAGCAAATTGGCTGTTATCACAAAATCTGTCACTCAACACTAACAAAACTCAAGTTTTACAATTTTGTCCAGTGCAAGCTACACCTATAAATATAAATGTAAACTTCAATAATAATATTATCGAACTTTACCAAACTTGTTCACTGCTGGGAATACAACTAGATGCAAATATAAACTGGAAAGAACATGTATCCAAAATAGTAGCCAAAATCAGTAGCTTTTCTTTTGTTCTAGGTACACTGACAAATATATCAAACATCGAATCGGTAATGGCCGCATACTATGGTTATGTATATTCAACAATAAAATACGGAATTATTTTTTGGGGAAACTCAATAAACGCCAAAGATGTTTTTATCATCCAAAAAAGATGTTTAAGAAAAATGACAAACTCTGCTAATCGGGATTCATGTAGACCTATATTTAAAAATTTGAAAATTCTTACAGTCACCGACATATACATAATGGAGTTATGCATGTTAGTGCGATCATCTCCAGAAAAGTTTCCGCAAAAAAACTCTACACATAAATACGCTACAAGGTTTACAGAAAATTTATTAATACCAAAAGCAAACAAAACAATTTTCCAAAAAGGACCCTTTTACATGGCCATTAAAGTTTATAACAACCTTCCACATGATATTAAACAAATACCAGATACACTCAGATTTAAGTCATCACTAAAAACATTCCTTCTGAACAGGTCTCATTACACATTAAGTGAATACCTCACATAAGTACAACTGTTTTTATGTTTATATAATAAATTAAAACAAACTCAATTTGTATTACACCACTTTTATATTTATATTTTATTTGTGTTCATTTCTGTATAACATGTTAGGTTAACTGGAAGAAATAGGATGTAGGTACCTATAAGTTATACCTTTTGTACTAAATGAAAATTTTGTACAATAAATGATTTTGACTACCTTCAGGCTCACAACATACCCCAATTGGGGATGCCATAGTCTCACTGGCTCCAGACGGGAGCAGTTGGGACTCTGGTGCGGTATTCATAAAAAAAAATCTAAAAAGTGACCGGAGACCAATATTTCATTTACATTTTTTACTCCAAATAATGTCTGGAATCGCTGGTTAAAGTTGGTAAAGTACGTCGCTTAACACCCTGTACATGTAAATATCAGCTCCGAAGGCACGGTGATGCTGAAACCGGTTGGTATGATGTTTCAGTAATAGAACACAAAGTAACAGAGCTTATTTTTAAAGGATTTTTTTAAACTTTATTGGTACACACAAGCAATTCATTGAACTTATTGATTTTTCTTTTCAATACTTCAGTGGTAAGTGTTTTTATTATAAATGCTACTCGTAGGTATATGTAGATGATTAAACCGAAAGAAGTATGTTGTAGGTGTGCTTGTGTGTCCAAAGTAAGGTATATTTTATTTTATTTTGTTAAATATTTTCATTAAATCCGTATTTATCATTCAAATTCCAAAATTCTTTCTTGAACAGATCATCATAGTATTATTTGCTGACGACATCGCGAGACTAACGACAACACAGGAGGGACTACAAGATCAATCGATTCAACGAAGAGTGCACGGCGACGGAAATGAAGATGAGTACCTCAAAAATAGAGGTGATGGTTGTAGGAAGGGACCAAACTCAGTGCAAAATACTCGCTGACGGGATTCAGTTGAAATAGGTGGACAGATTCAAATACCTCGGGGTTGAATTTTCCAGCGATGGGCGGCAAGACGGAGAAATTGATCGAAGAATTAGTGCGGCATGCGGTGTGTTGCGTCCTCTCTACAGCTCAGCGACAAGGAAAGCCGAGCTCAGTATCAACACAAAGATGGCAGTGTTCAAAACGGTATATGGTCTGACGCTCACTGACGGCCACCAGATATGGATGCTAAGCAAACGAACGCGCTCTAGAGTGGAAGCTGCCGAAATGAGGTATTTGAGAGGAGTGGCAGGGGTTACGAAATGGGATCATATAAGAAACTCGACGATCCGAGACGATCTAAACATTGAACCACTGCTACTCTTCATAGAAAAAGCGCAATTGTGATGGCTTAGGCATGTACTAAGAATGCCTGATGACCGAATTCCGAGGAAGATACTAATGCGATTCCAGAGGGTAGACGTCCAGTGGGCCGCTCCAGACACAGCTGGGCGAGGCAACTCCAGAAACTGTGTGAGGAGAGGATGGGACTGCCATGTACGGAGACCAAACAGTCAGCACAAGACAGGGACGTATCGAGGAGCCTTGTCGATCTAATGGGTCCCCGACCCGAATAGGATAAGGGGGATGAAGATGATGATGATGTTGATGAGTATTATTTCAAATCGTAAATTACACTTCTAAGAAATTTATTTTCAGTGTTTATGGGCAATCGAAATAACAATACTAAAATCGATGTTGTGAAAAGTTTTAGTATTGAAAAGGCGTAATGAAATATTAAAACTAATTTATGGATGGTATAAAGACTCTAAAGTCTAAAGGACAAAACTAAAAATAATAGGATTGTATAGAATCTCCAGAGATGGGTATTTCAGGTGACAAATTTCCCACTAAACCGTATATCCTTTAGATATTTAAAGAATTGCTGGGAATTCCGTAAGGGTAGAGGGTAGTTGAGGTAGTGCGGTAGGTGGCGCTATATCTAGTGCAGGAGCCCGTTTAATAATAGGGAATTTTAATATGTCTTTGCCACGGATGCCGAACGTGTTATGGCGCCAGCTCATGATTTATTTTCACAGCCATTCCTGCATTAATATAATCCCTGAAGGATATTAATTATTAAACCGGAAGGCCGCGTGATACGGAGGCAGGGGGATATCTGCTGGATGAATTATCATTGTTCAGTTACTTGTTTTAGTATGGAAACTTTGATTGGGAATAGGTTAAAGTTCCAACCCTCTTCATTATTAAGGGTTTTTATCATTTAAAAAAAAAGTGGTTCAAATATTATTTAAAAAGTAAAAATACAGACTTTACAAAAATATAACAACCACGGAACTGGCTAAGGTGAGATGAAAGTATACTGAACGCTGTAGAAATGAGATCCCTAAGACGTATGTGCCGGTAACACTTTGAATGACCGTGACCATGACCGTAACCTTGAATGACTGTGTGAGAAATGTAGAGATTAATAAATAATCCACGGCTGACGTGGCGTAATGAATGAGAATAAGAAAAACATTGGGTTTTGGCAAGGAGAATTAATGGATGAAGAATGGAGAATATATTAACATATTAATTTTCACATTCATTTTAATTTTCTACTTAACTTACTATTACATATTAATTAATTAACCGTTTAGCAAAACATAAAAAGCTTTGTTTTGGATAAAAGTACAGAACCGGATTTTAATATTAATTTAATGCCTTGCAAAAAATTTTTTTTAGTGACAATTTAAATATTAAAGATAGTAAATAGCTTACAAAAAAATATATTATTTCAAAGCTGATTTCAAAACATGGTCACCCTACTTGTTTACATTTAAAAGTTAAAGTTTTTTAAAGTTTGGGTTTCGTACTGAGAACATGCAAATTTTTCAAAAACACTAAGACTTATCTGATTCTCTACAATTCACATGTTCGTCCTCACCTGGAATACTGTTCACAAGTTTGGAACCCGCGCTATATTGTTTATGTTAACAGCTTAGAAAGAGTTCAGGAGCGATTTCTCAAATTCCTCAATTTTAAATCATTTAACATATACAACTCTTACGACGAAATCGAGAAACATTTTCGAATCACAAAACTATTCAACAGGAGGCTTGTCGCTGATCAGATGCTCCTGTACAAAATTATTTACTCAAAAGTTGACTGTCCGGATTTGCTAAACAAAATAAATTTCCACACGTCCATTCGATATAGTAGACAAAATACCCTTTTCTATATTGATAGATGCAACACCAATTCCAATCAAAATGAATGTATACAAAGGACATGTAACTACTATAACAACAAATTTGCAAATATAGACACACGTGCTGACGTATTTACTGCTAGTTACTGTCGCTACAGAACTTCACTGTATAACATTTTAGGTGCGAATAACACATGAATTAATTGTATCTAATATTTTTATATTACTTGGCAACTTTCCCTTATCCCTCTCCTCCCCTTACCCTTCCCAACCCAAATCCCTATTTTGCAGTTTCAGTTTTGCTATTTGTCTATTTCAGTTATAATCACACTTATTTTAATGTTGTGTATTAGTTTACCATTTGTTGAATTCACATTTGTACTCTTATTATTTTTTTAAAATTTATAGTTTATATTCAGTTAGTCTTGTTTCTAAATACCCATCTGTGAACATTAATAATTGGTCTGTTTTTTTATCACCCTCTTATGTTTATTGCATTACTAAGACTGTTAATGTTCCTTAAATAAATAAAATAAAATATTAGTTCCTACAGCTTAGTAGAGGCCTATATTCTGCGAGAAATATTATTGTAACAATATTATCATTCAATACTTGTATTATTTTGTGTATTTTTATAAAATTGTTAACCTACGTCCAAGTGAGGTTAAAAATTTTAATTTTAGTATTTTGCTTTTTCAACTGTTTGTTTATGACCAATATTTATGTGTTATTTTGAATAACTTGTAAAATTATTAACCCCGATACAGGCGAACCCTAGTGGGGTTAATATGCTTAAATGAATAAACTTGTGAAGAAGCTATAAAATAAAAATAAAATATTACGCGAATTTGAATGTACTGTACATGTACTCCTACATTGGTTCCATGACAATTGATCCGGCGACAATTGACCCGCCAATAATTAAAATAGTTGGCCCACTGGCAGTTGATCCCCCCAAAAGTTGATCCGGTGGACAGTTGACACATCGAACAGTTGATCCCTCTGCTAATTGAACCCTCGGACAGCTGATCCCCTAAAAGATTATTTCATTCAGAATTGAAGCTAGAAATGGCTTTACCCGTGTTTGATGACTATATCTGAATAGACAGGTACACTTTCCACATCTTCCCCTCCCCACCACCTTCAGCCTCACAACATAACATAATTGGGGATGCCATAGTCTCACTGGCTCCAGACGGTTGGGATCTTCTGGGACTCTTGTGTGGTATTCAGATAAAATAAGTAAAATTGTACAATTTTTTTCGTATTTTTACGCTGGTGAGTAGTGTATTTAGAGATTAGACAAATAATTTTACCCTCAATGTTTTTGAATTAAAAGGGGTTAATAATTTTACAAGTTATTCAAAATAACACATAAATATTGGTCATAAACAAACAGTTGAAAAAGCAAAATACTAAAATTACAATTTCAGAGTGGGAGATACTTTCAGTATCGCCCCAGTAACACATTCATTCAGAATTGAGACGTTGTTTGAAATTTTTAGCCGTGTATGGCTTTAGCCGTGTTTTCACTAAAGACACCTGCAAATATAAGTGTATCAACTTTGGTTGTACGGCCGTATACCCTCTTTGTATTTGTCCGAGGGATAAACTCTCCGGCCGGTCAACTGTCCGCAGAATCAAGTGTCGGGGGATTAACTGTCGGCGGGCCAATTGTCGGTGGTCCAATTGTCACCGGATCAATTGTCGGGTCATCCCTAAATTGCAGGTCTCACCATAGATGTCACCTTCAATTGGTCAAACCAAATAGAAAAGAGTAACAATATGCAGTCGACTGAGTTCCTCGTTGGGGAAATTTTAGCATCTCAAAAATTATACTTACTGTGTCCATAACGCTTTAGCGGGATCAATTAGGCTATGTAGTAAACAGAAATGGAAAACGTATTTGCTTAAATAAAATTGTCCAAATGTAACTTCATTTAAAAAAAAATAAGGTATTATGTGAAGGCGATTATAAAAAAAACGTTTTCATTACATAAAGTGCTTCCCAACACGAAGAGAAGGGCAGATCATTAATCAATTAATAATAAATAATAATATTTGGATGATTTATATAGCGCCATTTTTGTGAAAAATCACCTCAAGGGCAATTAATAAGCGTTAACCCCTCAGGCCTTGATCATTGATTAGCTTTTGGATTCCAATACGTAATACTAGAAATCGGGATTTATTTCAGTGCTATTCTGGGACTAACTACCATTTGTATTCCTCTTTGCCCAGAATACTAATGAAGGGAAATAATCATACCAATTCAGTGGACATCTTCAATTTGTCACTAAACAAATACAAAATGTTGTTACTGATGCAATTCAGTTGTTTACAATAAATACTGTATAATTTTTACTATACATACGTAAATGCCCCTAAAATGGGCGTTAATAAATAAATACTTCGTTAGAGGGTCAAAATATTTCCGCTGTGCAATAAAATCCAAAGAAATGGAATATTTCTAAACGTTCCCGAAAGCCAAAAAACGTTTTGTAATTTTTTGAAAGGTGAAATCAAAATAAACCTATAAATTTTTAGTCTAAAAAATTTTGCATGCAAACATAAAATGGTTAACCTTACACATTTTCTAACTAAAATTGCTGATAACGAAAAAAAAATTAGACAAATGTATTATAAACATTATTGTTACATCATATAAATATTCTGAACGACATAGTAACGAAACTAACATACACATTTATAGCGTAGGGAGTGTGGCGAACCCATCGCTCAGGGAGTGGAAACACAAAACTGCAATAGCCATCCCAAGCCAAGGTGTGAGCTACCGTGCTCAGGCTGAATGTCCTGGGGAACAGTGTCAAGAACGGTGCCTCCGAGAAACAAGGTCGCATCTCGGAGTATTTAGACCTTGCTCCAACATTCAGGGCTCTGCTGGAGTGGACCTTCTATTTCCCTGGTCACTCGTGGGACAAAAAAATTGGACCATTCGAAAACTAGGGGCCTTTTGGGAACCTAGGAGTGCTGAGGCCACCTCCGTGGACTTTCTTCCTGGGGCCCTTAGGAGGAACCAAGAGGAGAAGCCGTGGAGAGGAGAGCTGAGGCCACCTCCATGAACCCTTCCCTTGTGGGGCCTTCACGGAACCAAGGGGAAGGGCACTCTTCCGGCACGGGGCCTTTGGGGAACCGAGGAGGAGTGAAGTGGAGAGATGATGTCCTCTTCCTATCTGGGGCCTTCAGGGAACCATGTAGGAGTGAAGAGGAGAAATGAAGCCATCTCCGTGAACTCTTTCTTATGGGGCCTTTAGGGAACCAAGGAGGAGTGAAGAGGAGAGATAAGTCCTCTTTCCTCCTGGGGCCCTCGGGGAGCCAAGGTGGAGTGGGGCTCTTCTCTTGTGGGGCCTTTAGGGAACCAAAGGGAGGTGAACTCTCCATCGTGGAGCCTTCGGGGAACTAAGGAGTGGAGAGGAGAGATGAAGCCCTCTTCCCTCGTGGGGCCTTCAGGGAACCGCGGAGGAGTGAAGAGGAGAAATGAGACCTGGGAAGACACATTGTCGAACCAGAAGACATAGCTTCATTTCCAATGACAATCCTGGTGAACTTTGTAAAAGGGACTGGATTACTGTCAAAGGAATGAGGTAAAATGGGAGATAGCACAATGGGCCTACGGCCTAAGTGCTCACGGGAACTTTATTTATGTAAACCGTCTCCGCTCTTGAAAAAAAAAAAAAAAAAAAAACATACACATTTAGATGTTTAAGAGATATTTTAAAAGAAAAATTACTTACAACCACATACCTCGCTGTCAATCAATTATACAATACGGTATTATAGGATGGAGCGGTACATATAAAATCAAACACAAACAATTTACAAATCACAAAAACTAATAAAACAATTTAAAACAAAAACCTATTCATATTCGTCAGAACTTTTATTCAAACAATTTAAGGTCAGAAAATTAAATGCATTATACTTCTACCACGCAACATTGCAAATTTATAAAGACTAGTGGTGATAATTGTAATGTTTTTTTTATTGTATTTTTTATGCATAATTTAAAAAAATATTAGAATTTTGCACTCCTTCTCTATATAAACTATAAGTGTGCGAAATTTCATACTCCTCCATCCGCGCAATTCTCGTTAAAAGGGGTGCAAAGTTTTTGCTATTAATATAATGATAATATTCAAAATAAAGTTGAACCCTTTAAAAATAACAGAAATCTTAGGCAAACGTCAATACTTCCTACTCCAAAATGTAAAAAAAACAATAGGACAGCTAAATCATAAATATTTCGGTGTTAAATTTTTTAATTCATTACCAGAAAAAATTAGAAACATGAATACTAATATAAAAGAATTTAAAACTCACTTTAAATATTATACTGAAAACTTGAACTGAATCACGTCAAATAAAACCAATGTGATATCACCCCCCATACACACAAGCCGTGCTTTTTGGGGTACATCAAATACATCGATTATGTATAAAATTTTGTTTGTAATACATGTATCTTTTTATGACTAATAAATAAATAAAAAAATCACTTTACTGTCGTTCCATGTAAAAATAATTAGTAAAAATTTACCTAAATTTCATAATTCTTTTAAAAATTGCGATTCGAAACTTTGGATTCATAAAGGTGTACATTTTACTACTTTTGTGGTTAAATTTTAGATTTAAATTTAAAGCGTTGTATTTTCTCTTTAAAACATCGTTTATATATTTTTTCTCACTACGATAGTGGAGGAGACATCGATTTCTATGAGACCTATATGAGTTAAAAACAGCACGAATTATAAAAAACCTAGAATCACAACCACCCTGCCGAGCACAAAGGACAGAACAATAAAACAAAATAATATTTATTATTCATTTAAGATATCACAAAATTTACGGAGATAGAGAAACGAGGCATCAAATTCCTGATAATTTTTGAATACATGAAATTGAGACACCTGCTTTGAAAAAAAAATAAAAGTCCCGTCATTCTACCTACTACTAGTATAACCATGATAAACATAAAACTAAGATGGACACTGTAACGCTGTCCGAAACGTTGGCTAAAGAAGGAGGCAGCGCAACACGGCATAACACCCCAAAAATAAATAACGAAAAAAAAACTTTTTCCAATTTTTCTTTTTCAAATTTTCGTTTGAGAGTCGATTATACTGTTTTCGTAAAATAAATATTACAGTACTTTTAATAAATATTACAGTTTGAGGTTTTACTCGTTATTTTTCCAAAATTTTCTCAAAATTATTTTTTTAATAATTTTAATAGATGCATGAATTTTTCTTTATTATTGGCCACATCTTTCAAATTTATGCAAGGTGTCAGGATTCTAATTGTCCTCACAAATATTCGTTCTGGCCATAGTTGGCCTTCGTTCTGGCCATAGAAAAAACGAAAAATTTTGGTATGATTTATACGAATTGTAAAGAAAACTAAATTCTATAATCCTGATAACAGACATGCCAAAGAAATTGATTTTTGTTCAAGAAAGTTATAACATTTCTATCTAACTCATCTGTTCAGTGGTTTGATCTTGTCCTAGTAGGCAGGTTTAATACTTTTAGCATTGGTGTATGCATAATGATGGTATATATTCCATTGGTTACCCGATCACTCTTCGAATTCCGGACGTCGGAAATTCACGGCTATATTTATCAACATCTGTGTATATCAGTTTATATAAAATCATGCAGTTCGTCATTTCCACAAGCAATAAAAATAATGTATTGAATACCAAACTGGAACGCCGCGCAGACTTCATAATAACTCAAAGAATTAATTGTGTACGTGTGCCATAACTATATCAAATAAAACAAAGAATGATTTGGGTCCCAAATCAGTTCTTCGGCAACTTCTAACACGTGGAACACTCCCGAACGAAGTACTCAAAGAGGAAGCCGGTCCTATTTCAGTTTAAATATGTTGGACGTGGTAAGTCTCATTCAGTACCTACCTACATAAATAAATCAGGTTCATAAAATATTGATGACGTAGTACGCCTTTGAAATCAAAGTACTTTATTTATAAAGTTTTTCTGGCTTTTTAAAGCCAGAATTTTTTTTTTTTATTTGTTTAAAAAAATATACACACACTCTATAAGAAAACTTTGATTGTCCAACTAGAAGATTTCCCGTTTTAGGACAGTCAAATTGTCTGGTTTTGTTCACATTAGTGTTGTTACGTGCTGTTTTTTGTAGAACTTAATATTTTAATATTTAATGAATGAGGGCACAACTGCCGTTTACATTTGTAAATTGTTAGTTCACTGTAAGTAAAAGGTTGTAAAAGCAATAAAGCAATCAAACATAATATTATTAGTAGTAAAAAGCTACTGAGAATACAAAGCATTTTTACAAAGTATAAAAAATTAAAATTATAATATATTAAAGCTATAAAGGAAAAAATATAAACTCATTGGTTTGTGAAACAGAAAAATAAAAACTAAATCTTTCTTTGACATATTTATTTCCTATCCGAAAGTTCGAATTTGTTTTTAAGAAAATATATGCTAGGTTTGAGTAAAGGCAATAATTTTTTTTAATTAAATTATTTCCTAATCTATCTTACGTTTTCTAAAAAAAATAAAAAATATATATACTTTTTATAATAATAATTTGAACAGTAAAGTGAATGAGATAATTATTTATCAAAAAGTCCTTGTACGTAAATGGAAATTGAGAAAAATTATAAATCTAAAAGTACCAGTTATATAATTCTGATAGTAATGTATCTGTAATTCTCACAGTATACATTTAATTGAATCTCAATCAAAACTTTATAATGTAAAAATACAAGAACTCAGGAATCCTCTTCATTAAAAATCACAGAAACGACCAGAAATATTTGCGTAATGCTTTCGTACACAATATCAAAACAAAAAAATCAAAAATTATTTTAGTTATTTTTATCTGTTTGTTATTTAATTGTTATTTTTGTTTTTATTGCCATTTGTTAATAAAAAAAAATTCAAAGTATTTACTTTGTTGCTTGCTATAATTACAGTATAAACATGTACGTTTCAATACATATATTTATACAATACATACATATTTTAGGTTTCCGTGTCATTTTCCCGTCAAAAAGGAGGCTTCACATTACTTTTCCAACCCCCGAAGGGAGCGTCCAACACCCTCTCTAATCCCGCATTTCCGGTCCGATTACCGGTTGAACCGTTAGAACCGTTCAGAACCGTTCTGAACCGTTTTACGAATCATTTGGCGCGCCTTCTAATTCGTGCGTTTCGTTTGTGCGTATAAAAATTTGATTGATTCTACCCTACATCTCGGATCAGAGATTTCCGCGTTTATTTTGCCTTTTATTTCATTAAAATACATCCTCAATTCGTTGGATGGGATTGTATTTTCTAGCTGGTGTTTAATTTAATGGAACGACTTTCGGGAATTTGCTCGAGGAAGGAATAAAGATTTAGAGAAAGATTTAAGTAATCGAAAATCTTGAATAAAAGAATCTACATAGGTAATTAATAAGGTAGACGTACATTCTTTAGCAGACAGAGAACGAGTTTTTGAAATTTTTCTATATTAGCCTCAGCTTATTTTTTAATAGTTATCAGGCGATGAATTATAACATAAATAATAAAAAAAATGCGACGGTGTCTGCATTACTTTTCCTTTTCAGGTATAACCTTAAGGATACGAAATTTGTTTATCGACTATCAATAATAGAATTACTTGAAATCTAGGTCATTATTTGTGTACGTATTTAACTTCTTGAGTCAACGTACCTGCAGGAGAATCTGCCCAGAAGCAGTGATGAATGAACTAACGAAGAATTCCGAGAAGTGTAGCACCGCCTGAAAGTTTTTATTTGTATCGGCTTTTTTAATTACTTAATGTATATTCATTGTTGGAAACTCTTACCCAACGACGGAAATATGATTGCAGCATACAGAGGTGGCGTTTCTCAAAAATTAACTCAATAATTAATTATGATGTAATGTAATATCATTTTTCCAGTTTTCAAATTAATTTTCTAGGGTAAGCAGATACAGCTCATTCACAGCTTTAAATGCATACCTTCTTCATCTTCCCTCATTGAGTGGCGGGTCATAGAGTCATAGGGGACCATTGGGGTCGGTGAGCCAGTTCTCTCAGGAGTCGCCAAGTTGAGCTAAATGATGTCGGTAAAACCCATCAGGCATGTTTTTCATCGTATATAACAATCCGACGTCCAGTTCTATGCAGTTTTCAAATGCTTCTATTGGTGTAGTAATTAAATTCTACTTAAGTCGTTTCCTCATTGCTGAAGGTCGTGACTCGCACTACTATCTACCTGACGAAAAAGACTCTTCCACTGGACATTGCATGGAGAGTCACGGACACCAACTTTCAAGATAGATATCTTTGATATTTGAATATTCTAACGCCTGAGATCATCCTCTGCTACTCTTGCCTTTCATTTTGCCAGTGTCCGTGAGTTTTTTCATGTTCGAGTTCTCAGTTTGGCGAGCAACGTTTCTAAAGTTTACTAAATATAAAGTGCTCCGGAAATCCATCATTGCGGGGCATTCCGTACAGTTATGATACCAAATGATTTACCTAGAGCAGGCGCGAGAGATGCTGCTTAATAAAATTACCGTCTTAATGAGGAAGGCACGTCTTGCGAATTAAGATTAAACGTACTGGAGGCGCTTATTGCACATCCGGCGACTTGCGCATCGTTATCCTTCGGGGCGAATACTCGTTAAAGGATGTGCTCCATAATTCAATTAAGCGTGTCGTGCGCGTGTAGGAAATCAACTTGGATGGCGTGTACACTAACACGGTGTCAAATAATATTGTTTCTAACTAACTATCGCGCTTCTTCCTCAAACTCTGGAAGATACTAATGGAAAACTTTACTATGAATTTAACTTTAACTTAAACTTTCCTTACATTATTTGGGACAGTACTATTATAAACTAATTTAAGTACAGGCAGTTACATTATTTATATATAAAGTTAAAATGAAGACAGAGAGAAAGCATATAAGAGAAGGGAAGATCATCAGAGAAGGATCTTATCATGTAACCCCTAATCTGCCCCTACCCCCTCCTTGATGCTCTGCCCTCTTTTGATACGCTTTCTCTCCCTCTTTATTGTAGCCCTATATTATATTAAATTGCATGTTTACTTAGGTTTGTTTATATCAATACTGTCCTGAAAAAGATTAGGATATAAGGTTAGGCTGAGAATATTATTCAAAATCTGTAAAGAATACGCAAATGACCACAAAATGATATCCAACCCCAAGAAGACGGAACCAATTGCATTCCATCACGGAAAAATCCAGAGAAGGTGCTCCCCGTACAACTTAATGAGGTAAACATAAAGACATTTAAGAATGTAAAATACTTGGTGAACATCATTACTGAAAACCGCTCGCATGATGGTGATATTGAAAGATAAGGAGAAATATCAGTTTATTGTCTAATATGATACTGCCCGAAGATTCTTCCAATGCAGCAATAATGTATAAACAAATATTGTTCAATGCATTTTGCACTAGCCTTTATAGTTGTGAAACATGGTGTCACTACTGAATCAGCTCGATGGAACGACTCCGGATTCAATATAATAACGCATGCAGAATTATATTTGGATACAGATGGTACATCAACGCATCGACAATGTTTACGGAGGTCTGCATGGATTCACCGGATCACTGGAGCCAGGATGCACCTAATTGCCTCGACAGAACGACAGTTGGTCGCGGTCTTCCAGCACCAAGCGCCACTCCTGAGTGAGCGCTGGGCCCGAGCTCTCCCCAGATCACGCCCTACACAATAATAGATAATTTAATTATTTATTTTATTCTTAATTATTATTTTTTTTCCTAGGTACTTGTCGCTTTACCAAAAATCTGTTGTGTAAATATGTATAACTATATGGGAGGTGTGGGATTGCACTGTGTTCCCCATATCTTGGGATAAATTGCACGTAAGTCCGTTAATAAATACAGAAATAAAACATTATTATTATTATTATAACCGAAAGTAGTTGATAAGATGATTAAATTATAATGCAGTAGTTAAAAAAAAAAATTCATCAAAGGCACCTTCAAGCAATTCCTTTTTTGTGATTAGGTGTACATGACCATTGATGACCTTAAATATAATATTGTGTAAAATGTATGAATAAATGGAACCCATATTTTTTATATTATGATGATAATTTTAAAAATCCTTATAATGGCAAGCCACACAGTGATGGCTTTCTTCGATAATTTAACTTTTCATTTAAGTTATGACTTTTTTTTTCTAGAGAAGTTTTATACGCCGTTGTTTTTTGTTTTTTTTTTTTGTTATTTTTTTTTTTATTTTATTTTTTTTTTTTATTTGTTTATCTCAAAAATGGTACATATAAAGTAGTACTGGTCTTCCATTAAAAGCATTTGCTTGTGGATGGAAGAAGAGTTTACATTCTATATATATTTATACATTTAAACAGTCACGTGCGTTACATAATTAATTAGTGCAGTTAATACAAACACATCGCAATTTTTAACTAAAAGACACCCATGCATTCCATAAGAGTAAAAACAAGTATATTTTTTAGTGTTACATTCATGTGGAAATAGGGGAAGCAGTCTTCCCGTTGCTGATTTCTTTAAAATGATTTTTGATAGAGTTCGATAATTTTATTTTGTTATTAATGATTCTGATTTCTATGGGTAGGTTGTTAAAAAAGTATTTTCCTTGGTATGAAAAATGATGTTGAGCAAAAGAAGTTTTTAGTTTCGGGCATACAAATACATGTTTGAGTCTGGTACGATTTTCCGTTACGAATGAGTGTTTTTCTTTTTCTTTTACAATTTGTAAGATTGAATTTTTTATAAATAGATTTTTGAATGTTGGGACTTTAAATTCTTCGAATATTCGTTCAGAAGGGAAGTCTGGAGGTTTTTTTAAAATAATTTTTATTATGAGTTTTTGAACAATTTCTATGGGGGTCAAACTAGTTTTGTAAGCTGCTCCCCAACTGGTAACGGCATACTGAAGAATAGACTGTACTAATGCGTAGTATATTGAGTATAGATTTTTCGTTGATAAATTCCTTTATTTATGTTTGTCCCACCAGAGCTCGTTAATAGCTTTACCAATGATTATTTAAATTTTTATTGGTCATTTTTCATCGAATTTCAGTAGTAATATCGCGTTTTCATTGGAGTTCCCAACCCGAGCTACGAAATTTAAAGTTTGCAATGGAAATTACAATTTTACAATTCATTAAAAGTATATTGAAGAATTCATTTCTACAGTCGGAAATTTCAATATTGGAAAAACCGTTAAACTTTAATCTGGGAAACGATTAAGCTCAAAAAGTTATTTTTTTAAATTCCGCTTTCCCAAAATATAATTTGGAACTACTTTAGTAATTTTAATAGAACAGTAAAACAATCAATAGTTTGATGAATCGGTCCAGTTTACAGTTATTTATGATCTTCACTGTAAACTATTATTTTCTTTCCTTTAGATATATTTTTACATAACATCTTATATCACATTTTTATTTGGGAGGCGGGAATGGGTACCGCCGCCCTGGGAACCTTTATTGGACAACCAACACCTCTGCCATAGGTCACCCCAAGTGGTTCTCTACGTTTGGTGATTTAGCAGGGGTGCCCGGGTTCATAGGGTGAGATGAGAAAAACCCTCCATACTGCATCCCCAAAGATGACATAGGCCTTGAGGGAAATTATTTTCCTTAGGGCCTCTTGTGTGGAGCTCATGTTAAAAAAAAATACTCAAAGAGTGTCACTAACTAGATAATAATCATCACGTATCTACTTTTGAGGTAGGTAGAGAGATGAACTTACACGCAGCTCTGTCTTGGCACGCACTCCTTGCTTCATTCACATTTATACACCGTCTTTTCAAAAAAAAAAATTTTCCTGACTTGACACTTTAAATTTTTTAATGTGAATACCGCACAGTATGGAGTCAGTGAGATTAAAGCATCCCTTTTGAGTGTTTTGGCTGAAAGTAGTGGGGAGGGCAAGGAAATTTTGAAGAGGAGGGTGGGAAATCACCAGCCTATTCAGATCTGGTCACAAAACATGTTTAAAGCCTTTTGAAGCAAAGTTTCAATTCTGAATGGTGTTCTTACACCAGAGCGATACTGAGAGTATCTTTGACTCTGGAACGTGCCGCAAATATACTATAAATCAAAAATTGTTCACGCAAGCTGGGATTTGAACTCGTAACCTTTGGGTTGCTAATTAAGAGCCTTACCCCTCGACCACGGAGGCCGTCATGAACATAATATTCGAGAACACGGCGGCATTGACGTCACGCTGAGCAACGTTGGTTACAGTTGGTTTCTACGTTGTAATGATGTTGTAGCCTGTTGGATCCGTTTCGGAATGTGCGGTTTTTCAAATCAATAATTATGAAAGGAAAATAATAAAATTACTCAATATTGATACAATGATCAGAATCAGAAAATGATTTTTAAATCTTTGACACATTTTTAATAGTAGATATTCATAGTTTGTGAAAATACCCCAATACAGTCAAATCAATTCAATCCCCCACCTTTGTTTGTCTGCACCTGGAAAACACGCAGAGTTAATTAAATCACAGCAGATTGTTCCTAATTTGACCTAAATTTCATGGTGGCAATCAGCGAGTGCGCCCAGCTCAGCGCACACTACACACCGCGCGGCGTTCACAGGCCGGGGCAGTCTACCTACCGCACTGGTTCCACTAGCTTCTACCTGACTTGCTAGTACGAACTTTCATCTCGTGTATGTTTAATCTGTGCCGAAAGTGCAGTGGCTAATGGCGGCCTAAACCACTAACGCAGTGGACATTGGACGTCAATTTGTTCGTACACAAAATTATTATGTACCGCTTTGGGCAACCTGCAGAGTCGTGGGCAATGGTTTGCATTTGAACATTTCCAATGTGGTTAATATACCTACTCGTACTGCTTAAATTTGGTTGTAGGTTTGAATGTTTCACCAAAATGCCAAAGCGTAGTAGAGCTTTACAAATTTATTTTTTGTTGTACGATTTTACACGACCAACAGATTTGCTGTACCTACCTATATAATTTCGTGCATTAATTTCCTAATGTAAGCTGGTACTTATGCTTATTGTTTATTGCTTTTATTTGCTTCTTTCACCGTTGCCACCATTTCACGATGCGGCATATCATGATGTGGCTAGGCGAATGATGATCTGCCTGATTTAACGATCGGCCTACGACATATATATTTTCTCTCACAATTTACATACATCGTATTTGGTGATGCTGTGTGGAGCACCTTTCGAAAAGGAAAGGATGTCTGAAACTGTCTTTTGGAGACCAACCAATATTGAAGGTGATTTAAGGAATGAGCCAAAGTAAAATTGTGAAATGTAGTACCTACCTAGCCAGTAACAACCACTGCAACTAGCAACCAATAAATAACCACTTAGCAACAACATTAGCGAAGGTCGTTAATATATCCTAAGAAAATAAAATAAAATTCATTGTACGAAAATGATTGTACGTTAATACGAAAATGATTTTGAAATGAGACAAACACGGGATTCTGAACAAAGAATTATTATTCTAATTATTGGTCTGCGGTTCATCTGGAATCTTTCTCCTGAATTTTAAATAATAATAAAAGAAACGGAAAAGTGCGCATTCTTGGAAAATTTCGAAAAAGACATTTAAAATAATTTTCTACTAAAATACACGCTTGTCTGAATTCTTTACTCAATCAGTTCCAATTTTAATAAAGACACTTACATTGAAAGAAAAATTGAGGTCATTGAATTATTCGTTTTGCAGGACACACAGACAACCGAAATTAGTATTTTGATGATGATAAAGAGGGTAAATCATGAACTTATCGGACACATTTTTGAGTTTGGATGAATACTAAAATTACAAGAAATGAAATAGTCTTTTGAAATAATTGTTCTTTATTAAATCGATCAATGGCCGTTTTAAGTATGATATGCTTTTTTTTCCCTCCACGACTTTTCACTCCAAAGGAGTGTTCTAGTGGCAAGTGAATGACTTTGTGAATAATGCTTGTAGGTGTAATTTTGGATTAATTTTTACAAATTTAGTATTAATAACAAGTACTTACCTACATTACATAATAATAATAATACAAATAAATTAAAAAATTATATCATTGATGTCACTATTCCAAATTCTCGTAATATTCAAAAATCTGTTTCTGAAAAAATAAGAAAATATACAGATTTAGGAAATAAGATAAAAAGAATTTGGCATTCTCAGACTATAAAAATATTACCATTTTTTATTTCGGCTACTGGCATTATACCCAGCTCTCTCATTAAAAATTTAGGCTTATTAGATTTGTCAAAGAATCTTTATATAAAAATGCAAAAATCATTTTTAAAACATGTAGGATAACGAAAGATTTTTTAAATATTTAATTGAGGGATCAGTAGGATTTGTCGGTCAAGTTAGGAGTTCTACCGAGCCGAAACCTCTGATATGAAAATATCTGGAGTTGGTGAATTATTTTCCCATTTGGTCTCTGGTAGTTTGACATGTTGTTCTTGTACTGTTTTGTATTGATTAAACTTATATAGTGCAATTGCGTAGCGTGGATTGACTAGATGATCATTTGTGGAAAAGTATGTGGAAGGGTTTTGTTTTTCCTGTGAGGAAGATTTAACCCGGATATAAAATAAAAAAATTATTAAAATAACACAAAACTCTCAGAATACAAAATGATTGTAAAAACATACAACAGGTGGGAGCAACAGAAAATTAATAAATATGTTGATATAATTTATTATGTGTAAAAATAAACAACACAATAGTTTCTTTTTCAAATCAGTATCGTGCACTTGGTTTAATCTTTATTGGTTTTCGAGTTATCACCGTGCCAAATATGGGTCAGTGACTGATTTTATTATAGTACTCAAATAGAAGCAAAATCGTGTTTGGAGCATTATGCAGCCAACAGAACCGCTTAAAGTCACTTATGTACTGTATCTCGTGCCACTTCTCACCCCGATCTTCAACACAAGATATACAGCCTTGTATTTTGAATGCACTGCATATACTGCAATGGCTCTTACGATTTGTTTTCGCAACCGCTAAAGCGTACCGCGAACTTCTTGTTTACTTTTTTTTTTTTTTTTTTTTTTCTTTATTCATTATAATGTTTGTCACATGAATTTTATGATTTTTCGACCACCATGCTAGGCACATGCCCGTGTTAAATGCATACTATTCGTATACATTTTGTACCTGTAATACTGATTGTATTAACAAGAAAATTTTGCCTTTTAGTAGGCATGCACTGTTATTTGTCCGTTGGCGTTTTGCAGTCATGGCCGAGAACGATGACTAGTTACCGACAATATCTATAAAATCTGTATGTATTGATTGTTTAAATATTTACCGAGGGTTTACAGTAATAAAATTTAGCAATTTATTACAGCATCCGTAAAAGGCAAAATTAACGTCATAATGTTATATTGCAAAGAAAGAGAATAAAAATATAAATGTTAATACAGAATATCATTGAAGAAGAAGATAATAGATACAATCCTTTTGATATCACTCTCCTGTGAACTCGATATTCAATAAAAATATTATTACATAACGCAGATCTAAGATAAGCCTGTAATGAACGTAATCTAATACGGTTATTCACAAAAAACCGAACAAAACTGGTCTGGAATAAACTATTAGTAAAACACGTCAAGTCGTGCGCTAAATTCAGTTATTACTTCACTCCACTACCTTTGTAAGCTATTTGTAACAAATTCGCCACGAATCCGGCACTTGGTCCAATATTTAATGTTCGCACTTGCACGCCTAAGATTAAATATCTACAAATAAATGTAATGATAATAATATTTTTGTCCTATTCAGCTGAACAGAGGAACTAAATGAATTACTTGATATGAAATTGCAGACTTAACTAGCAGAGTTGCACTACGGTGGCTTGAGGGAAATTCTCCATCTATGGTGTTTGGGTGGGTCCTGTCACTGGGCGACGGCCTGGACGAGAGTGTTTTCCGATTTCTGGTAGCGTTGACTCTTCCCGGCCACTCCATGACATATCAAAGCAGCCAATCCACACACCCTTTCCTTTGCTAACGTCTACGAGGCGCTGCGCGAGGCCTGGAGTTGGCGCCGAAGGGAGGCCGAACAGCGCCCTGTATGCGTGGTTGTACTGTACTCGGAGTGGTTTCATGACGCCCTGAGTGTAAAAACTCTTGCAGTACATTAAAGTATTATGTACAGTTTCTACATGAAAACAAGGCCGATTGTAGACCACGATCAGGGTAATGTAAAGATCATTTAGATTTATTTGTTGCTATCCTGTGCTAATATAATGTAATTTAATGTCAATAATATGATTAGTCCAATAAGAATCGATTTAAATTATAGTACTACAGCAAAAATTGATGAAATTGCAAATGAAGTAAGTTAACTTTTCCCTTTATTAAACCGGCATAAAATACCTATTTAGAAATACAAAGCCGCCGATGAAAGTCGTTCATTTTTGTTACAAAACTTAATAATAAAGGCTTTAAGAAAAACGATTTTCCTCTGGGTAATTTTGCACAACCTTATTCGATTTTCTAAAAGGAATTATTAAAAGCCTCCCTGCTCTCTTGATAAGGAACAGCCTTAATTAAAAAAAACTAACCTGTTTTAAATACCGGCTCGTCCCACTTAACTTTTATAATTAAGCTTCCAACTTGATACTCGGGGCTTAGAGCACGTTAATGGGCAGTCCGAATTCACACTATGAAAGAATCGGTTGGAACAACAATAAATATATATACTTAGGTCAATAGTCATTGCTCTTAGGTTGAGGTTATGCACCACTTATCCGCCCTGGTATAAGTAACAGATGATTACTCCTTCAAGGCTCTCGCATGGATTATAATTTTTTTGAAAGAACGAAGCTGCATTTAGGTATGTTTTTAGGTTTTCACCACCAAAAACTACTTTTGTTATTGATGGCTCAAATGGCTCATCTGCCCTGATGATGGACACTGTAACGCTGTCCGAAACGTTGGCTAAAGAAGGAGGTAGCGAAACACGGCATAACACCCCAAAAATAATAAAAAAATTTAAAAAAAAAGCTGCATTTAGTTTAGAAAGAATCTAGATTTCCAATGTCCCTGCATACGTTGTTACTAAGCAGTATGCAAGCGCTTATATAATAAACTTGATGCAATGTTGTAAGTGAAAAATATATAATGGCATGGAAATATGATAGAAAGCAAGACGAAGGACAGCAGATCGCAGTGGAATTGTATCTCTTGCTAAACATTCATAAGTCAAAATTTTTGGTGATGTACGATTTTAGATTTTCACGGCCAAAAGTATTTTCGTTATTCGGTTTTGGAGTGTTATGCCGTGTTGCGCTACCTCCTTCTTTCGCCTTGATGTGTGATGATGGACACTGTAACGATGTCCGAAACATAGGCTAAATAATGAGGTAGAGCAATTCTTGGTAACGATTTCCAAAATGGTGATTTAATGGACTCGTTAGAAAGTGCCAGGGTGCGGGTTGGCAGTCCTAGTTACTGTAGTGCATTTGTTTGTAATTAGAATACAACAATTTCAATTTGGAGGGCGCGTTTGGGTACCGCCACCACGGGAACCATTTATTGGATAACCAATACCCCTGCCATAGGCCCCCCAAGAGATTCGCTACGTTTGATGGCTTAGCAGGTTTAGCCGGGTTCATGGGGCGAGGTTTGTCTAGCTCTTGGCGGTGGATGTTTTTGATCATCTACTGCGTGGCGGGTCGGATGGGAGGGACTGGTTGAGGGAGACCTTTTGACCTCTCCATCCAGACTCTCTCGACCATCGCCAGTGCAAGAGATGGATTTATACGTTCGTTACTCCTGAACTCATTGACTCCCAGATTCCTACCCACTCTCCTCCCCTTCCTTTCATGGCATAGGCCAAGAGGAAACCTTTTCTTAGGTCCTCTTGTGTGGAGATACTGCAAAAAATTCACTGGAAGTATACATAAATGAGAAGAAGTCAGCACTGGTGATAATCTAAAGATGTTTATTTATAGGATAATTTGAGCAAATTGTCAATGAAACGTAAACGTCGAGCATCACATGTAAAGTTTTCTCAAAAGTTTTGTTGAAATTTGCCTTCAACAAGTGAAAATAAAATTAGAGTTTTTATGGTTTAAAATACCTTCACGACATTTTTCCACTTTTTTTTTAATTTATGACTGATCCGTTTCACTTTAGAAGGGGTATATTGAATCGCTTAATTTCTGTATCCGCTATATCAACTTTCACCGATTCGGAGGAAACCGCAAAAAACTGTCACATCTCTAGCGTAAATAAATAATTGTATTTTAATTTTTTATATAATGAATGGGAATAATTTAAATTCGAAAAGTGTTCATTTTTCAATGTATGTCTAGCAATATTTAAGTAATTTCGATAAATAAAATTTATATAGCGGATTTTGATACTCACTTCGTGATTTACTCATGATACAGAGGGTTTTGATACTCAACTGACCTGGCGCGCGAGTTTCTAAACCAGCCAAGTTGGCAAAATAACTTCCCGTGATTGGTTGAATTCCGATATAGCGGGTTTTGATAGTAACTTCTTGAATGATATAGCGGGTTTTGTTTCTCACTCGCAGTTTTAACATGGTTTTTGGTCGTGATGAGGGAGGAACTCAATTTTAGGTTCATCTCGCAAAAATGTGAACAAGATGTCATACTCAGATCAATTTTTCAAAAAATCGGATACAGCGGGTATTGAAATTACAGGACTCATATTCAAATATGGGTGGTACATTTTAACAAAATCTATGGTGTATGATTCCATGATTCCATGAATCAGAATCAACTCAACACCTCTTTAATCAGAACAAAAAAACTTTTTAAAATGGAATCCCACCTCGGATTAAGCGTTTGAAAATTAGAAATAATAAATATAAAGTACACAATTCTTTTGGTTTCTTATTCCAAGCACACGATCGACATTAAAGTTTGAAAAAATATACATCGAAAACACAAAAATTTTTTTTTTTCAAAAACCATGGACTACCTAATTAAAATCGGTTTATTGAATGAGAAACTAATAATAGCGCAATTCATTTTAAGAAGATCACAAAAATTGATTTTTTTAGGTTGGTACTGTGTTAAATTTGTTTTCACACGTGACAGCCATTTTCAAACTTTTCTGAATCGTAAAATTATACTTGGTATAAAAAATGGCACCTTTCAAGCTACAACGCATAATATTAGTAATAAAATTAATTCACTGAAACGCTTAAAAACATAAAGAGGGTGAATAAAAGATTTCCAAAATCATGGCACGAGTTTATTCAAAATGAAATTCCCGCAGAGTTAACCCAGTGTGTGATTTTTAATCTGTTTCAATTTGGTATCCTTTGTGTCTGCCAGGATCCCGCTTCGTTTATTTGTCTTTAATTATATTATATTTTCAGACCAATTATGATTCTTTGTTATTCGTGCTATCTTTCGCTCCTGCATTTCTATGTAGGTTGTACTTAGATTATAAAAGTAATGAAGATGCCGTGTTTTATGAATACTAATTAACCCAATTTTACGATTTCTAATTTATCTTAAAAGTGTATTCAACTTAAAATGAAGCCATGCGAAATATTGCAAAATCATACAAAATCATGTTTTTTGTTTTGAAAATTTGATCGCTTAGAAGTATTATAGATGCTTCAATTAAATACTCTGTGTAGAACATATCTTGGCCCTTAAAAATATCGGTCATTTTTTTAATCGGTCAAGTCTTTTGATAAGCCTAGAAAAAAATAAAGAATTAGGTCTATAAAAAAATACTTTCAAGTGCAAACTCTTCTACTTTTAAACCAGTTTTCGGATATGGTTTTATTGTTTAATATAGCAAATTCAGTTTCTTTTATATAATAATCGCAAAAAATGACATTTACGTCCAAACTACACAAAATAAAATAAAATATGCGTTTTCGCGTTGTTATTTCATAATACGGCCGGCAGTCGACGAATTTGGATTTTCAAAATGAACCTTATGCGGTCCGCCCAAGGACTACTGATTTGCCACACCCATTTTGTATCAGTTCGGTCCCGGCCTGTGCGGGGAATAGACGTATGGCGCTTGGTTCCGTGAAATCAATTTTAAATTTCCTTGTTATTACAATAAACAATGCGTTAAAAAAGATTTAATGTTTTTTACAGGCCTTTACGAAATCAACCAGTAAAAAAATTCTCTAATACCTTTACCAACCTTTCCAAAAGCTTTTTCTCAAGTATTTTTAAACTCTTCCCACAAATGGGGGTTAGTTCCGATTTCGATTTTTCCCTGGACTATTGGATCACCTTAATGATCCTTGTTTTTGAAACATGTTGATAATTTTTATTAAATGGTGGTTTAAACGGAGTTCATTATTCTCATTTAAGTAAAATTATGCCACAAAGTGAATAAGCAATAATTATAAAATAAGTAATTAATTATTATTTGCACAATACACGGGTACTAAAAACGGGAGTAAAAACTAACTAAAGAGTAATTTAAAGTAGAATAGAAAGATGCACGCAAGGAAAAACGTGGACAATCACGCAAACAGAGATAGCCAACAATGGATATTTCTGAATGAAGATTCAATGGTGCCCAAAAGAAAATCAGACAGCAGCCGTTTTGAATCCCGTGGAATCGAAAAGAATTTTTTTTAACTTAATGAGTAAAACCTCAAATTGTTTTTTAATTAAATAAAGTGAACATTAGCGGAACTCCATCAAAAATCTGAAAGAGAAAAATCAGAAAAAGCTACGGTCACATCTAGGACCCGAACCTAGAACTAAAGCCTTGTATCTTTTTCTAATATTTCTGTTTTCTAATTTTCGATTGAGTTTCGCTAATATTGTCTTCATTTAATTAAAATATTACAATTTGAGGTTTTACTGATCAAGTTAAAAAAAAATCGTCCAAAGCTTGCAGAAAAGTCAAAAAGAAAAAACAGTTTCACATAACGTGAACAATTTAATGATCTATTTTTTTTATTTAAAATAAATAATAACTGGTTTGACTCCCCTGAACTAGTTTCGCTGGTGAATTATCACGTACCTAGTAGAATAACTCGACTCAAAACACCTTATTATTGCAACAATACTCTCAGTAATGCTGAACAAAATTCAAAAATACGTCGTCTACACTCTTTAGGTAATGAATTTGTTCATATCGATAATGCCGGAAGTCTGTCATCATACAAAAGATGCATAAAACAGAATTTGTCTGCTATTACTACGATGTAATCATAATATAATCATTAATCATGTCCTACCACCAGTACGCACTCGCTATTATTAACTTTGTAAACAGATGTATGTATACGCAACTGTATGAGCGTTCCTAATATCTATGGATTAGAAACATATTATAATCAGTGATACCTTTTATATTTGGTAATTTTATATTATCTTCAATTTTTGGCTCCTAAGAGCATTTCTTACTCTTTACTTGTTACACTTTTTTTTAATATTTATAACTTTACACTTTTTATTATTTTTAAGATATCTATCTTATAGTCTATACATTCTACTTTTGACTGTATTATTTCCTACCTTTTAACTTTCCATCTCAATCTGTAACTTTTCATTATACTTAATATTTTATAATTTTATGCTTTTACTTTATACTTTCATTTATCTATCTTACTTTTTACTTACTGCTTACTACCTCAACTCCTTTTTTTACCTTTTGTTTTTTATTAAACTTTAATTTATGTTGTTACTTTCGTTTGTTATTGTATTATAATACATATATAAATATAATTTATGTTAATGGCACATGTTGTGCCGTATGTTTTTGAAATAAATAAATAATAAATTGAGATGAGCGTAAGGACTTTATCCAGTGATGGGTTTTAATGCAGAATGTGATAGGTTAAGATACGGCCATTCGCTTGATTAAATTAAAGTAATGTGTACCTGCTAAGTGTTGGAATGAACGGGGAGTCCATAACACGCAGTGCAGGCCCCTGCATATCTGTTAGCTTTTGTTATTATTCAGGCAAGTTGAAATCTTTCATACAATCATTACAATACAAATCACATACATTAGTTTAAGAATAAAATCATTTCAATAAAAAAAAAATATTCATCAAACTGAATTCAGAGAATCCTTATTCCGTATACAAGAACCTATTCTTTTGCCCATCCACCCCGATCGATGTTGCAATTTCTCCAACGCAAGGAACTGTCCTCTAGAGTTAGTTCATCTTTGTCTCGGGTATACGTGGCACTCTTTTATGCCATCCTCGAGGACAAATTATTTAATGGTCAAAGGATACCGGAAGCGGATAGGAAGTGTTTGTTCCTTTTTCAAAAATAAGTGCCGGAAGGGAATAGCGTTTGAAATTCGTAACCGCAAATGAAAGGTTTTTGACACCGCTTTAAATATTACAATAATTTTGTTTACGAATTTTGTGATGTAAAAACATATTTTTGAAAGACGGTGGCAAAGCTAGATAAAAACCCCATAATTTTTAAAAAGTGGGCTTTAGAACTAGACAGCATTCAAAATTACAAAGGCAATATTTGTGCTTAGTTGTAATACATCATACAATTGTCTTTTTATATTTTAGTTTCTCAATTTTATTTAATTAACCTTTTCCAAGTGAACACAGTGATTTTTATTTTTTTATTTATTTAAACGCCCATAGGGCTTTTACATATGGTGCAGTACATGTTTTTGACAAAATACAGGAAATAACATAAAATATAAGAAACAAAATATAGATTACACAAAATATAAAAGTTGACACAAAATAGGTTGCATAGAATGTAAGTTAAGTAAAAATAGAAATAGTTTACGAAGTAGGTAGAAATAGTTGGCACATACGTCGTTTGAAGTTTGCAAAATTCAAATTGTTGTCAAGTACATCCATATTGTTTAAATATTTGTTACCAAGACTATGTAAACGCTGTATTGGAGAATGCAAACTATAGTTGGAATGAGATGAATGTTATTTGGTTAATCGTTGATTAATATTATGAAGTCTGGAATCCCATCCGTTGCCACAAGATTCAATATTCGTGGCAACAGAGTGAAAGATACTCGCAGTATCGCCCTAGTGTAAGACCACCATTCAGAATTGAAACGTTGCTTGAAATGGCTTCGGCCGTGTTTGGTGAGCAGATCTGAATAGCCAGGTACTACCCACCTTCCTCTTCCCCATCTCTTTCCCCTCCCCACTACCATCAGCCTCACAACATACCCCAATTGGGGATGTCATAGTCTCACTGGCTCCAGACGGGTGCAGTTGGGACTCTTGTGCGGTATTCATATAAAAAATCTTTATTCCATAAAATGGGTTTGAACAGACTCACCTGAAAAAAAGTTTCCTGAAAAAGAGTTTCGATTATTTTTCTACATAAGCTCCACGTAGGAAGCCCTAAAGAAAAAAAAATCCCTCAGGGCCTACGTCATCTTTTGGGATGCTGTGTGGAGGGTCGTTTTAGGAAAGGAAGAAGAGGAAATTCTGGAAAAGAAAAGGATGGGTACGAACATATGGATCCATCCCTCCCGATGGTGCGATGCGATGGGTCGAGAGAGTCCGGCTGGAGAGGCTTAGTTAAGTCTCCCTCAACCAATCTCTCCCGATCCGGCCTGCCATGCAATAGGCGGGCAGATGCATTCACCGCTAAAACCGAGATGTTTTTATCCAATAAATGGCTCCCGGGACGGCGGTACCCATACCCGCCTCCCAAATTGAATGTAATAACTTATTTATGCAAAGAATTTGGGTTTCATATCTTCAGCGATTAGTTTCATAGCAAATATGTAAAAAAAATGATATTTTAATAAACATTCATTAATTAAATTCATATTTTTTAACCACTCCGGATTTCATCGAATTGAAAATAATTCATAGTTTCATTAAAAAAATTGGGTGTTTGCCGGCTGAAGTGGGAGAATAAAGAAGAGATTTTGAGGAATTAATTTAAAAGCTCTTCACAAAACCTCCAAAGGAAAAGGAAAATATTTCCCGAAAAGCTTGTGCGATTTTATGAGCTTTCAAATGATTTAATTTCTTAAATAGTATTTTTCCTTCGATAATTGCCAAATTTTTTTGTGGCGTAATTCAAACAAAATGAAAATAATCAACTATGTTTACAACACCATTTAAAAAAAATCTCATCTTTGACTCTTTTCTTAAAATAAATTACTCCCAAACATGTTCGGTTATATACAAAAGAAAAGATCAACATAAAAAAACAAAAGTTTCTTCATCAGGATACAAAAAATATTGAAAATTAGTATAAACAAATAAAGTCTTTCAATTTACTTTAAAAATTAATATTTTCATAGTTTGTTATGGATTGGCTGGTTCAGACTGCAACGCCACATAGATGACAATTCGTGGAGAGATATTATAATCATCTTCAGCCTCTTTAAAATAGTAGTTAGATGGCCACCGTGGTCGAGGAGTACGACTCTCGACTAGCAATCCGCAGGTTCAAATTCCGGCGTGCGCAAGCAAATTTTATTTAATTGATTTGTGTTATTCAAATTTAATCATTTAAAATAATGTAAGGTGTGATACGATTTAAGATTTTCGTTCAAAACGTTAGCTAAATAAGGGCGTAGCGCGACACGACACAACACCCCGTTGGCCGTGAAAACCTAAAATCTTATTATATATCACTGCCACACGTCTGTCTTGATGATGGACACTGTCCTAAACGTTGGCTGTCCTAAACGTTGGCTAAATAACAACACGGCATAACACCCCAAAAATAAATAGCGTTTCGGACAGCTTTACAGCACTGCCACACATCTGCCCTGATGATGGAAACTGTAACGCTGTCTGAAACGTTGGCTAAATAAGGAGGTAGAGCGACATGGCATAACATCCTAAAAATAAATAATGAAAATTTAAGGGTGGTTTGCGGCGTGTTCTAGAGTGGAAGACACTCTCAGTATCGCCCTGGTCTAAGACCACCATTCAGAATTGAAACGTTGCTTGAAATGTCTTTAGCCGTATTTCGTGACCATATCTAAATACCCAGGTGCTTACAACCTTTCTCTTCCTTTCCCCCATCCTTGCCTTCCCCACTACCTTCAGCCTCACAACATACTCCAATGGGGATGCCGTATATCATCACTTGCTGCAGATGGTTTGGAGCAGTCGGGACTGCTAAACATTCACAAAAAAAGTTTCGCAATGCATTGTACAGTGTAAAATGTATTTGTACCGGCAGATAAAAAGATACCATCCATTAAAAAAGAAAATAACTTTTGTAACACAAAAAAATACAGTTATTTTATTTATTGAATTTCGACGAAAACTGTCACTTGACTTTTTTTCGTTCATACAATATAAAATTATAAAAAAATATAAAAATTATGCAACGAGAGTAATTTAAACGTTAATAATAAATCGAAATTAATATTTAATTACACATGCAAAAGTCATTTATGTTATTAATTAAATACTTAGGAATTATAATAGACAGCCAACCCAATTGGACAGATCACATACAAAAGCTTGTTAATAAACTTAGGTATTTAACTTATATTTTTAAACGTTTAAAATACATTAAAAGAATAAAATTGGTGTATCATGCATTGGTGCAATCATCAGTATCTTATGGAATAATTGGATGGGGGGTGTGTATAATACACACATTAAGCCACTAGAAATAACTCAAAAATTAATACTAAAAATAATGTTGCATAAAGATATGAACTACCCCTCCGTGCAACTGTTCCATGAGGCTGAATTGTAAGATATAAGAAAAATTTTCATTTTTTTGTAAAAATGATATAAGAAATATTGTTTTTACAAAAAATGAAAAGCGTTTTAGTAATAGGTTAAATAATGTATTTGAAGTTCCACTGTGTAAAACTAGGCTTGCGCAAAGACATGCATATTTTATTACACCAAAAATATATAATGCTTTCTATAAGGCTACAGAAATTGATTGTAAAAATAAATCCACCTACAGCAAGTATAAAAATGTATTAAAGTCTTGGATAAATACCATCGACACAAACATTTACTTGCTGTAACATCTGACCTGCTGTAACTTAACAAAATTTTTATTAATCTTTATTTACATGTCTTTTGAATATGTATTTCAGTAAGCACTGAATCTATTTTGTGTGTATTTAATTTTATTATTATTTTTTTAAACTTCTACATAGATATTGTATGTTTATGAGTAATTTTCTCTTAAAAACACTCACTCACTTCTCTTAAAAATCCCACGAACCGGCGATGCCTATGTGGGATTTTTTTGGTTAATCTGCTAATCTATTTGTATTATTCTCTACTTTTTTAAAACTGTTTATATAAAAAGTTTGTATTAAAAAATTTTACCAATTGTACCAAAAAAATTGTTAATACTTAAAAAAAAAATAACATTACTTTTTTGGAAATTTATCCGAAATAGCCTTTTTTTTTAAATAACAAAATTAAATTAACAATATGATATTTATTATGAAAGCACTAAAACGGACAAAAATAACGCTAATAATAGTAATTATGTTCAATTATACTAATATAATGGTGAATTGATCATTGCAACGGAAATCAACACAGACGACACAAAAATGTCATTATGTTATTAGCGGTTATTAGTAACGTTGCGGAAACACCGTTTAACGGTCACCGAACGGAGAAACCGCTAAACGGCACAAGTGTTTTTTTATTAGTAAGGCTGTTAGCGTTTATCATACGTACACGTGAATTCCTTGGGGGTGAATCTATTATGTACACTACATCACTTAACGCCCAATGCAAAATATGTACACTCTACCCCTGTTATTTTACCATTTTTGACCAAATAGATGCCTTTGAGATTTGTATCTGGCAAGAATTCGACGTGACTTCAACCATGACTTGTTTTTCAGAAAGATATTTGATAATTTCATTGTTCGTAATAAAATTCTTACGTTGCATCTTTCACTTAATAATTAAACAAAGATACTTCGTCAAATAACAGCCCACTTCGAAGCTATTGCTTTGTTTTTGAACTACGCAATGCTTTGTGAGGTAGAAAAAGTGCCCATGACCGCTGGGGTGATTTGACGTTTATTAAAATACTTGACTGATTATAAAAGATGACTGGCAGTTTGTTACTCAAATATAGAGTTATTATTGAAGTCATACCTACCCGTCTCTTGCGGCCCCCGAGGTGGGGAGAGTTTCTACTTTGCGCTTCAAATAATAAGAGCTGAGTACACAACTTTCAGTAATCAAGAACGTGATTCAAGGCGGACAATGGAGAATAAGTACCTCTCAAAATATGTAGGCACAGTCTTTTGTGTAAAACATACCCATACGGAGAATTATTACGAATATTAAATAGGGTTACTTGTTATACAAATATTATTTAACTCATGTTAGTGTTAACCACGCTTTTATTCAATCGATTTATCAGAATCTGTTTGGTAATCACACGCTGGGAACTCATTTGTATGTAATGTTATGACCCTGTGCGAGGAATCCTATGCATTATAATATATGTAAAATCACCGTCAAATCAATTTCAATCCGCGTTCTTCGATCTAGACATAATAAAAATTGTCAAGCACCCACTTGGTCTTGATTTTTGAACCGAACAGATACGCGAAAGCGATCAGTTTGAGACAAAATTCAAGACATAAGGCCTCTGAAGATGGACATTGAGATCTGTCCGAAACGTCAGGAGTTAAAGTCTTTTAAAGGACTACGTTACGCGGGTAAACTGAGAAAATTATTCTACATCTTACACCCGTGAAAACCTTAACATACATATGTATGTATATATTGTATATATATATATACATATTTTTTTTTCAATACATAAGGCAGGCATGATTCCAAATATTTTCCTACATTTTTTGGGTAGGGGAAAGACATGGGGAACAGGAAGATGGGGAAAAACCTGGATATTCAGATTTGGTCACCAAACACGGCTAAAGCCATTTCAAACAACGTTTCAATTCTGAATGGTGGTCTTACATCAGGGGCAAACTGAAAGCATCTTCCATTCTGGAACGTACCGAAAATAAACTGTATATTATTTTAAAATGAATTAATTGGGAATAAAAACAAATAAATGAAGTACAATTTATTGCGCAGGCCGAGATTCAATCCCGTGACCTTCGGATTGTGAGTCAAGAACCTTACCCCTAGACTTGTTCATGGCTTGTTCCATCCATCTTTACATATCATCATAATTAATCGTTGTTCGATAAATTTACTTTTACAATAATTTTCGCAATTAAAAATAAACCGCTCTATCTCTCTTTTTTTTAAATACCTATATATAATAATAATCCATTTAAACAGAAAGTTTAAAACCGATAGCCCATTGATTTTATAACAATCCAGTTGTTCCCAAAAGCTTTGTTGTCTAAAAAGCTTTCAGAGATTTCTTTTGAAATCACAGGAAACAACGATTTCCTGAGATTATTTAGTTTGCTAATAGCGATTGCCAAGTTCCGATAATGTTCATATAACTAAAAAGAAATCTAAAACCTTTTCGAAACAGGTTTTTCGGTTTATAAAGAAAGCGTGGAAAAGGAACAAAAAATTTGACAAAACGCACCGTTTCGTTGAAATTAAAAATCAATCCTTTTCTCCACATAGCCACAACCTTCGTGATTATTGGGTTAACTCGTTGAGTTGCCATATTAAAAATATATTACTAAATTCAACATTAAAAAATATTTTACATTCAGAGCAACTTGAAAGTATTTGGGATTTTTTTTGGTTTTAGGTGCAGCTAGGCTTTAAATTATTCTGTTGGTGGTTATGATAATATCACCAGGATTTATTTTAATCGGCCCTTCTAAGGTTTCTTCTTTCTCAATTGGCAGGCGGGAATGGGTACTGCCGACTCGGAAACCTTTATTGGATAACCAACACCTCTGCCATAGGTGATAGCAGGGGTGCCCGTGTTAGTAAGGAGCCCAGGGGTGAGGTTCTTGGAGGCGGATGACCAGGACACACTGAACCCCAGATTTCTATCCACCCCTTAAACCCTTTTCATTCCCAGAACTCTCCTCTCCTCCTTTTCCTTAAAAAAACCCTCAACACAGCATCCCCAAGGACGAAATAGGCCCGGAGGGAAATTATTTTCCTCAGGGCCTCCTATGTGGAGCTCATGTAAAAAAAATTTCTCTACAATTGAGTCGTTAAATTTCTATAACCGCTATATCAACTTTCACTAATTTGGAGAAAACCGCAAAAAACTGTCACATCTCTAGCGTAAATATATAATTGCATTTTAATTTTTTATATAATGAATTGGAGTAATATAAATTCAAAAAGTGTTCATTTGTCAATGTATGTCTAGTAATATTTCAGTAATTTCGATAAATAAAATATATTTAGCGGATTTTGAAACTCACTTCGTGATTTAGGTACTCTCGATATAGAGGGGTTTGAAACTCAACTGACCTAACGCGCGAATTTCTAAAACCGCCATCGTGGCAAAATAATTGCTCGTGATTGGTTGAATTCCGCTATAGCGGTTTTTGAAAGTAACTTTTTCAATGATATAGCGGGTTTTGTTTCTCACTCGCAGTCATGGTTTTTGGTCGTGATAAGGGAGATTTTAAAACTCAATTTTAGATGTCATAATACGATCAATTTGGCAAAAAATCGGATATAGCGGGTATGGAAATTATAAAACTCAATTGTGTACGCTGTACTTACTAAGAAAAGTAAATTAATAGTCTATTTTTTCCACTTGTAACAACATCCTAAACTAACCAAGAATGGAAAAACCTCGCAATGCCTTGGAGAATAACGAGGAAAAAACAAATCTGGTATTCAACGCCTTGAACGCTTTTATTTAAGTTTTAAATGGCTATCGCTTTATTTACATGATCCAAAAAGAATAGTACTTCTCAACATTTATCTTGTCATTCTCCTCCCCCACTTCTTTCATTTCCTAAATATTCCCCAAATGAGAAGGATTTAGTTTCACGGAATGAGTGCAATCAGGACTCGGTTTATGAAAAAAATTAATGATGTGGATTCAGCAGCTGATATTTTTAGAAAGTGAACAGGTTATGCTCACATGTTTGATGGTTGCCAATTTCTGTCCCATAGAAAGTCGTTGCCTTTCTTACTGATTCATTGAAAATTATGTAAAGGCCTGGGTCCTATATTATATTATAATTACTTAGCCAATATAATAAATTATTCCGGCCAAGACAAAGTGGGGAGTAGCTGTTTCTTTCGCGGTGAAATGAATGAAGGACCCTCAATGCCAGCGGCAATGTAAAACGCGTATTGCCGTGATTTGAAAACTCGTAATATTAAATACTTTTTTTTGCCCTTTGTATTAAATGGGTACAGATGGTAGATTAGATCCCTGGGAAAATGCGTATGAATGGATTTTGGTTTTAAGCAGAGGTTTTATTAAAAACTCAGGTAGGTAGTTTGTATAAGGGAGCCTTGAAGTGGATTCGATAATAATCATTATTTGAAGTTTATGCAATGCAATTCTGTGAATTTTTTAAGTGCACTATTCTCCCCATAAAATTAATCTAAGCGTCCATAATTTTGTATTTTTATTGAAAATCTATTCATGGATTCTTTTCTTAAAATAAATTACCCTGAAACTAGTATGATTACATAGAAAAAAAAACAATTTATGGTAATCTAATATTTAAGGTTTTTATTAGATTAAGTAAAATGCATGAAAAATCATCAATGTCACCGGAAATCAAAATTTCCTTTACACTTTTCATTCCAAATATGGCCAGGAATCACAGGTTTTAAGTAAGTCAAGTGTACCACCCTGTACATGCTTTTATTGAATTTTATTAAATTGTAAAATCGGGGTTCCGGGCACGGGCAAAGCACATAGTGAGGCCCACGTTATCAAATATTGTTTGAAAATGCATGATGTTAACGTATCACTAATATTTTTTTTAAATTTAATGAAAACTAATATCTATGTAAAATCACCACATGTAATCAACGCGTTTCTTCATCAGAATAAGATTAATATTAAAAATAATAAAAGAGAAACAAGTATAGACAAAAAAGGACCACAGCCGAAATATTAAAGGGAGATTTATTACTTAAATATATCATCGAAAACAATTATGTAAAATGAAATACAGAAGTTATTTTCTAAAAAAGTCTAAAAATGGCATTTATATAATAACACTTTTGAAACCAACAAAATAATAGGAAGTCTAAATAACAAACAAAAAAATTATAAATGCAAGTATTAATATGAAAATAAATTTAAGAGATGCCTATTTAAAAAAAAAATGGTTGTTAATAATATTATTCTGAATTTGAATTTACCAACCACATTTGATATAAATAAAGGTTTAAAAATTTTACGCACAAACACAATGGGTTTACAATTAGATAGTTTAAAAATTTCCGAAATTAGAGAAAGTTTTGATAGTTAATTAAATATTATTACCAACCAAATATTTTCTAAAAATAGTCACTTCTTAAATTTATTTTCACATTAATACTTACATATATATGTATTTTTTGTTTTTAGGCTTCCTGTTATTTTGTTTGTTTTAAAAGTTTTTATTATATAAAAGCAATTTTTACACATTCTAAAATAATTTTTATATTTCTTTTTGTAAACTTGTTTTTTATGATATATTTAAGTAATTAATCACCTCTCCCTCTAAAATTTGCCTACAGTTCTTATTTGTCTACAGTCCACACTTGTTTTGTTATTTTTAATATTAATCTTTTCCTGACCAAGAAAACGTAGTTTTCGAAACATGTTGATAATATTGTTTATATAATGGTGATTTTGCAAAATTATTTGTTTTCATTTAATTAAAAATTACGCCACAAAATTTATTTGCTTTGAAGAAATTTATTTATTTAGTTTGAAGAAATACTTTTTTTTAAGTTGTTAGATATTTTACAACAGTGGTACAAAAGCATTCAAAGAATCTTCTCCATCGGTGTAATAAATAATTACAAATTCCGTAATCAGGCGTTAAATACTATTAGTCTTTTGGTAAAGATTGTTTTTCCACGAGTATGTTTTAATTATTTGGACAATAATTCATAGTCGGTCAATTTAATACTTCGAAAATTAAATCACCTATTCGTAATGTTGCAATTTCATCCATTGTGTACGATACGCAAATATTGAGTCCACTGTTCATTTTGAAGCAGCGTACATTAAAACCCAAATGGCATGACAACAATAACACAAAAGTTCCGGACAAATAAACCTTATTGAAAAAATTCAATTTCTGCAAGTGGCATCTAGATTGTATTGACGTCCTTGTAGTATTTTTCAAAACGCATTCAAAGCAATTGAAAGCCCAGTCTCTTTTAAAATGGCCAACAATTAATAAAACAGAGGAAGGGTCGCTTGAATGGAAGTAATAAAAAATGTCACCACAGACTGCTCGTGGAACAGGCCGGGAAAATGGCGGAGTCGTCTGTGAAGTTTTGTCCAGTATACAAAGTATCAATATGCACAACCTCATCAAAAGATCCCAATCATCAAAATAAGATTCTAAATCAATTGCTCTTTGATTTGGTGAATTTTGATAAAGTGGTTATGGGTCTTGCATTTGTTTGCAAAGCCGTGGACCAAACTTCGGAGCAAATCAAACACAATGTGCTGCCATCTGTAAGGAAAAAAATAAGTACCATGGCGCTAGGCGGGAAACTTGCGCAATGGACGTAAGTTCCTTTGTTTTGAAATGTATGCCTTGTGATTTTAACAGACAAATAGCTTACAGGCACTCTGCTGCATGATAGGTTATTTCTTTTAGATAAAGTTATAGATTTCGTTATTCATCGACTTGTCAACAAAAATTTTGGCAGATCCCTGCAGAAATTAAAGAAGAGATAAATGTAAATAAATAATAAATATTAAGTACTAAAAATATTTGTGTTTTATTTAAAAAAATGTAAAAACACACACGGTAATCAGCGTTTCATGCAATCATTATAATATATCTTTACTCAATGAAATTTGAAACTATAACTAAAAATACACGATAAGTTTTATATATATACGAGTAGTGTACATTGGTACTAAAAATATTTGTGTTTTATTTAAAAAAATGTAAAAACACACACGGTAATCAGCGTTTCATGCAATCATTATAATATATCTTTACTCAATGAAATTTGAAACTATAACTAAAAATACACGATAAGTTTTATATATATACGAGTAGTGTACATTGGTACTAAAAATATTTGTGTTTTATTTAAAAAAATGTAAAAACACACACGGTAATCAGCGTTTCATGCAATCATTATAATATATCTTTACTCAATGAAATTTGAAACTATAACTAAAAATACACGATAAGTTTTATATATATACGAGTAGTGTACATTGGTACTAAAAATATTTGTGTTTTATTTAAAAAAATGTAAAAACACACACGGTAATCAGCGTTTCATGCAATCATTATAATATATCTTTACTCAATGAAATTTGAAACTATAACTAAAAATACACGATAAGTTTTATATATATACGAGTAGTGTACATTGGTTTATAATTTAGATACACGTTAAAACAGATAAATAATTTAAATCCAAAAGGTAGGTAATATGTAAAGAAGAGAAATGTACAGTTATAAGGTGTTTAAGCCTGTGATGAGGCAGTAATTTTGCATTTTACAGTCCCATTACAAATATTAAAGTTTACAATGCTTATTTATATCCGTTTCAGCTATTTTTGTAAACGGCTAGCCAAGTGTCGACTTCAAACAGTGACAGTGACATCGGCAAAACTAACGAGTTTCACCTGAATACTGTGTTGCATTAGTCGTTCATATACAACAGGGGCAAAGACGGTCCTAATATTCTTCCTTGTGGTTTATCGTAGTTACATAATAGTTTAAAAATAATAATAATTTTCTGTGCCTTTATGATTGAGTCTAGCGCAGATGAAGCACCACCTCTCCATGCTATGATACCGTACTCAATAATAGACTGCCAAGTGAAGTTTCGTATCCTTCTGAAAAATTGCATGGTATTTCTTATTTTGTGTTCTATTATTTGAGAGTGAAGATTCCATTTGAGGTATGGATCAACGGTGAGGCCGAGGTACTTCATCCGATTAGTGCGCTCAATGTAGGACAACATTAACCGAAATTCAAACAATGTAGTACTATAAGAAGACTCGCAATATGCCTACAAGAAGTATGTAGTAAAATTTCGGTTTATGTAATATTTTGATCATGGTAAAATGTCTTACCACTCGACAAACGAAGAGTAGGTACCCACACAAGACAGAAAGAAAACTTCCCGTAATGATAATATATTGACTAATGACATAAATTACTCTTACAACTAATCATGATCTTATTTAAAATCAAAATTCTAAGTAGGTAGGTTTATACAGGGTGTCTGGAAACTAGAGAAAGCGGGAAACGACAAGTGAATAAGATGAAAAAATATATATAATTTTTTTTTTAAATAGTACCTACTTTTGTGCTTGAGAGACCGTACTCGTCGGTAAGTCCCAAATGTTTCATTCATAGGTTGGAATATTACGGTGGAAGATAATGAGAGGATGAAAAGATTTCTATGTTAATTTTTAAACATTTTTCCCAGACGAATGCAGCTTCCTTGTAGTTATACATATTTTATGACTGCCGGAGGAATTTTGTGCGATCAGAACAGAATGGTTTTATTCGTCCGGAGTCTGACTAAGCAGCCCTCTGCAATTTTAGCCCAAAGGTGGAGATATATAAGAATGCAATAATAATACCAATAAATTGATCACTTGTACATCGCCGTTTTCATAGGAACAATCACTTAGGACTTTTAAATGAACTATTATGGACGAAAATATTTAAATTAAACTTTTACAGTTGATCAGAGTCAGAAAAATAAACATTAATCTTCCACACATTTAGGAGCCATCCATAAATCTTCCATCCATAAGTCTCTTCAAGACCCATGTCCATTCCTTCTTCTCCTCAAAAACATCTTCCACATAGCATCTTCAAAGATGACATAGGTCTTGAGGGAAATAATTTTTCTCAGGGCCTCCTGTGTGGAGTTAATGTAAAAAAAAAAATAACGTCCCACGAATTTCATAATTCCCCCCCCCCCCCTGTCACACATCGTCACATTTGTGAGACCCCTTCCCCCCTTGTGTGACGTCACATATTTTGCAATTTTGAATTAAAAATAATCAAAATTCAGATTTTTACACGTGATGTCACAGAGCTGATAACTCCCCCATACCCCTTGTCACATAATGTCACACTTTTCTACCCCCCTCCCCTTAAGGTGTGACGTAATTTATGGACGCCCCTTACGACGATATCCATAATATGTCCTTAAAAACCCTACCATCAATTTATATGTACTTCCGAAACACCAAAATATTAGGGCATTTTTTAATGATTTTTTTTTTCTGTTTATACGTGTACTTTCACAATATTATAATAATTAAAAAATTAAATTTCCAAGATGTTATCACAAAAACTTTTTTTGTGGATTCTTACTCGCTCCTGTGCAGACGATTTTTTTTTCTAAATTTATTTTCCTAATTTTTCGTACCCAGGCCGGTAGGCTAGTCAAAATCTATCTTAATGTATCGAAAAGAACCAATCACCTTGAAACCATCCGTTGCCGTGAACAAAGGACCGGCAAAATCTCTTCTGAAGGACCCATCACGCAGGATCAATTCTTAAGAAAATTACATAACTAATAAATAAATAGAATATTGTGTTACGCCTTTAAATACTATTGATCAGCCATAAGGCTGGGTGTTGCTTTCCATAAGCTTTCACACACATTTCATTCCCCCACATACTAACTGAGGTAAAAACGAAAATTGTGGTGCACTCTCGTAATTAAAAATAACCAATGTGCTACGTGGGCTGGCGGTTTCGCGTCACTCGTATTTCATTTTGTTGGATAACAATTTAACAGTTATAAATACAGAATTTTATCATTATTTACATTCACGACGCATTTTAAATACTTATAAATAGCAAAATGATAATGAAAATGAACTTTGTAAATTCACGATGAAACTCCATTATGGAACTGTACGATATAAATATAAATACCACGTCACTGCGTTTTTTCCATGAACTGCGTATAGCGTATTCCCGTGGGTGGCAACTGAGAACTTTACGGGTCGTCATGCCGTTGCAATCTCCCCTTTAGATGATATAATGGTGGAAAATACATGACACGTATCTATGATGGAAAGAGCTTTTATATTTATGAAAATTCAGCATCACCGACCGACATAGTGAAATTTAAAAAGGTGTTAAATAAAAGGGATTGTGTAAAAAAGAGTATATTGATTTTTTTTTTAATTTACTAAACACAGGAGGCCTTGAGAAAAATAATTTTCCTCAGAGGCCGGCAAATCGTTCCACAGCCTAGCTGTTGAACTAAAAAATGAGTCGTAGAAACGACCCTTAATAATGTCAACCATGTATATATGTTGGGTGCGTGTTTGACGTTTTTCCCGACTATGCACCATGCCGAGGGGATCGATGATGCTAGTTCCTCGCAGCATCTTCTATTGTAATACCGGTAGAACAAGGACAGCATTCCCACCTGACGCCTGTTCTCCAAAGATTGTAATCCGTTTGTTAAGTTATTAGAATCTATTAAACGGAACGCCCGTTTCTGCACAAAGTCAAAGGTTTTTTTTAGGTATATTGGGGCTCCAGACCACAGATGGCTGCCAAATTAAGCCATGCAGTTGTGTACTATTAAAGAATCTGCGTGTCTGTACAGTGCGCCCAGTTTGCTGAGATTAGCCGATATTAAAATGATATCTATACAATTTAAAATCTTACCATTCGAGAAAACTGTTCAAAATTAAAAAGCCTCTTCAAGATACCCATTAATAAATTTCTTGGTACATGCCCTTCCTTAATCCACCTCACAACGTAGCCCATCCGGTTACCTATATAGTCCCCATCAGTTATTTTTATAGGATAAGCAAGGGTTCTCATCAAAAGACATCAGTGTTCTTGCCTTCGATGTTGTGAAGAGATTTTCTGTACAACTTAAGGCGGCGCTTCCCCGCTCAAAAATAAGAAAATGGAGAGATATGTAGTTACGAATGTTGGACAGAGCGCGCGAATATTTTAAATGATAAAATTGAAGCGAAAATTGTGAAAATGTTTAATAAAACATGACTCGTTTAAAAAAGAGCAAAAATTTCGTGGAAGGCATCTTAAGTATCATTTAAAGACACATTGTGAATTTTTTCACAACTATGACTTGTAAATAATTTTTGGGGCATTCTTTGCGATTTTTTTCTATCGAGGTAATTTCATATAATTTGCTTTTCAGCGTGAAACGCGTCTAGGTTTTATCTTCAAAAATAACATATATTTTTTTAAAAACGTCAATTGTTTAAGTGAGATATATAAGAAATCGGCAGAAATTTGGGTAGCGGCGGCTTAAAAGCGCCGTACCGTTCATTCTGCATTCAGAAGACATAATCTATTTTCTTCAAGTGAGTACCGCACAAGAGTCGCAACTGCCCAAGTCCCGACCGTCTGGAGCCAGTGGGACCATGGCAGCCCGACAAAGAAATGTAGTGAGGCTGAGGATAGTGGAGAGAGAACCACATGGGAAGAGGAAGACGGGGACATACATGCAAATAATTTTTAAACTCGCACGTTTGAACATACATAAATACACACCGCGATAGTATGGAATGTTTTGAAAAAGTTTTTCTAGTTTGGAACAGCCACCCGCAGTCCTCTATTTCCCCGTAGTAGCCCAAAAATACTGGGGGCGTAGCGAGGTTTATCAATTGCAATATTTATCAAGAACAAAATAATAAAACTAAAAGTCATATTAAATACATGTAGGATTACGAAAGATTTTTAAAATATTTATATTGAGGGATCGGTAGGATTTATCGGTCCAGTTAGGAGTTCTATCGAGCCGAACCCTCTGATATGAAAATATCTGGAGTCGGTGAATTATTTTCCAATTTGGTCTCTGGTAGGTTGACATGTTGTTTTTGTATTGTTTTGTATTTATTATACTTATATAGTGCAATTACATAGCGTGAATTGACTAGATGATCATTTGTGGAAAAGTGTGTGGAAGGGTTAAGTTTTTTCTTGTGGGTAAGATTTAATCCGGACATAAAGTCAAAAAAACAATAAAAAATTATTTTCTCTAAGCATTAGTACCTACTCAAGTACTTTTAGAAGTGAACCATTTAAATTTAGGCTCGCGACATAGGTTGATATACGTATTTAAAATTAAAATGACCATTTTAATACTACAGGGTGGGGCAGAGAGGAGTTACTAGTTTCAAAAAATCAAGGCCCCCCAGACCGAGCAGGGGGGCGAGGCGGATGCCGTTAGATCGGGAAAATTATGCAGTTTATGGTAGTGACCATGCCGTGGTCAGGCAAGTACCGGGGTTTTGTTGTGAAGACGTTCTTTAAAAGCGGGGAAAGCGTTGTGGCTACGCATGGAGCTTTTCGGATCCGGTTCGAGTTAAATCGTAATGACAGTGTTCCTGATTCTAAAGCCATTCGGGAATGGATCAGTAATCTAAGGTGGATAGGAACTGCAGATCCTAAAATACCAGTTGGGCGACCTAACAGTATGTGAACACCTGAAAACATCGCGGTAGTAAGAGCGTCAATTGAAGAGTCTCCAACCCGATCAGCGCGGAAACATGCCGCTGCGCTTGGAATATCGTCCAGAATTGTAAGGCGAATCTTACACTCAGACCTTCACCTGTACCCCTACAAGATGGTTCGTGCACGGGAATTGAGCCCACAAGATTTTGTGAAACGTAGAGATAGTTGCATTGCAATCGTTACTGCTGTAACCCTTGGCGCTGCTTTGTGCACAAGCGACGAAGGATTAATCATTAATCATTACCGTGTCTTCGTCTCGCTATTGTGAGATGTTGGAGAACCTTTAGAACATGGCGAGGAACACGACACAGAAGCCTTTTGGTTTCAACAAGATGAAGCCATTGCCCACGCTGTCCATCGTTTACACGAAATCTTGCAAGAGATCTTTCCAGGTCGCCTGATCTCTTTGCGGGGAGGCGATTGAGGACGTCATCAATGGAATTCCACAAGATGTGCTGGGAAGAGTGGCCGAAAGGCTGTGTATTGCTCGCCAAGGCCGCTACGCCAGACGAAATTATTTTCAAAACATCATAAAAAAAACGACATCATTTCTCCGACCTAACAGCATCCGCCTCGCCGCTTTGCTCGGTCTGGGGGGCCTTCCGTGATTTTTTGATACTAGAAACTCCTCTCTGCCCCACCCCGTATATGTAGACGTATAATTTTTACTAGCCATTAATTTATTTTTAAAGAAACGCAGACGTTCCGTGGTTACGAACAATCTGAAAATAGTTAGAAAATTTCCTACTATCACCATAGTAAGCGAAAAATGTTTCTTGTGTGTCACGGTGGAGGCTTAAGTCAGCCGAAGAATTGAATTCACAACGCCTTGGGCACTGACCGGTCATTGACTGAGTTGGCATTTTTCTTCGACTTACTGTACGAACTATAATGTACCTATGAGTTTTAACCTACGTAGATTATATTGTACTAGTACACGAAAAAGACTTTTTAGAATTTATATTTGAATTTTTCCATCCAACACACCAATACACAACCACGAAACTCTTTCATATAAATCACTTCTTACTGGTTTTTTAAAGCTGTGCATCCTTGTTAAGCAAGGTTTCGATTTAGAATAATGATCTTTCTTTAATATTACAAATAATAAATATAAGTTTGAAACCAACATTAAAAGATGCTATTTAAATAATTAAGCTTTTTAAAAATAGCTGTCACAAATTCATGTCCTTTATTTATTTTCCTTCAATTCCCCCAATCCGTCCTTATTGAGTGCATTTGGATAATTCACGACATAAATTTGTTAAGTTTCTATTACGCTCTAGCTGTACGCTGAACGTTCCGCGCATCGACTGTGACGTCATCGGAGGAAAATTTGCTCGTCCCCACTCCCCCGTCCCAAGGGGGCAGTATCACGAATTTGGTAATGTTGAAGCAATTTCTGGGACGAAAGTAAAATGGGGAAGTATATAAATGGCTTAAGTACGTGAATCACTTAATATTATGGTGTAAGACATCTGATTTATTTCAAGACAATCTTTCTTGCAGAGTTTTGTAGATATGGAATAATTTTATAATAAATGAAATATTCAATTCAATTGATTTATTGTTTTAAAGACATTACGAAATTGTAATTTTTAAAAAAACAATTGTAAGGAGGCTATAAACAGTATGTATATCAACGACACTAGCATTCAAACATGAAATAAAGAATTAGATTGCAAGTAAAGGACGTCGCATGATTGCAAACATCTGTAATACAAATCGCACTTAGATAGGAACATTATTTTAAATACGACCAAATCTAAATAAAATAATATTATAATCCTGTCCAATCTAACATACATAATTATTATTTCAAAATCTATTTTCCTTCATCTTTACTTTCATTTTGCACACGTGAAACTTCATTTTTTATAGTGTGGTCTCCATAGGATTAATCCACACTTCCTTTTACCGTTTTTGATTTTATTGGAAGATAATTCTGTCAACCACATAGAAAGAATCTAAAAATGTATTTAACCTAATAATGTACTATGTATGTATGCCTGTATCAACACATGTACATCCCGTTTAGACAGGTACCGAAAAGCACCAGTAACCAAACTTTATATACATAGATAAAAAAAATAAAAATAAATAATAGAGCTTGCCTTTTAAAGGCAGCTTCACTGATGCTAAATAATATGTCGATATCTGAATTGATCGTGTTTAACAGCAAGATTGCTCTCCCGACCCATATGACTATTGGCAAGCTATACCTGCAGGCTGGGAGGTAGTGCCGTCGCGTCGGTGGCGGAGATAACCATTGAGAACACAGAAATGAATGTTTTCTATGATAGCCGAGTTTTCAAACCATCCGCGAATCAGTCTGCAGAAATGTGTAGCAATGGGTACATCCTTTCTGATTCGTAGATGATTCATTACGAGCATACCCAAAAAAGTCGTCAGGAGAGCCACGGGTAGTAACCATACTCCCTCATGTATAAAAATCTCACAATGAACCCATCGAATTCCTTCACAGTGTTTTGTGACAGCGAACGATGCAACAATTTTGATTCGCGGAAGCAATCTTATTGGTTCATCACACGCAGCGGCGGCTCGTAACTGTAGGGTGTGCTAGAGTGCTTATATTAAAAAAATGCTTTTTTGATGTTGTGGGAGACGAAATTTTTTTTTTTTTCGAAAATCGGTTTTTTGTATGAAGATTTTCAGGAAATCCGTGCGCCGCACGGCCAAACTGAAATTTCCTGAAATTTTTCATACAAAAAATTGATTTTCGAAAAAAAAGATTTTTTTTTGGCTACAGCGAAACCATTTAAAGCTGTTTTTTAATATTAGTACTCTAGCACACACAAGTCACGAGCCACCATTGCTCACACGCCAATAGTGATCCTTCAATATTTCCACACATCTACCGTCTGTCGAAACAAATTAAAAGGAACCATTCTGTTTCCGACTGCCGAAAAAATAACAGCTTTGTGGATCGCTACTTGTTCGCTCCCACTATTCATATACGAATATTTTATAAATATTAAAATATGGCACGGATGTAAATTGTTATAATAAACTTGTAAGTCTAGTGTTAAATTATTTGTTTTATACGCAATCTTTACACCCATGCCCTCATTTTTTTTCGCTATGGTATAAAAGTATAACTATCAGTTCTCGTATATATTATAACAAACAAAAGTACATCTTCGAATTAAGTATGATAACATACATCGTTATTATTTCTTACCCATGGCGATGTGATAATAAAACATCGCTTGAACTAGACCTCAATAATGGGCGCTTTGTGCTACTTTTCGCCAGCCGTATATTAGGCGGAATGAGGAATTATTGTCCTGCCTAATGAAAGAACTTTGTATTATTATTTCTCAGAAATGCCTGGTGATTGTGCCCACACCGTAGTCAGTGGTGAAGACTAGTGAGTAGAGGATGTGTGATCCAGGGCCGCTCCTGAGCCAATCAGCGCCTGGCGCTAGTAAAAACCTAAAGGACGCTGTGTAAGGTATTATCATCGCCTTGACTTTTTGGCTCCTTGTGTTACATGCAACTTATGTGAATGAATTGAAATGTTAGGGCGCCATCCTGCCTATTTCAGCAGGAACACAAAAAAAGAGACTGCTTACCTCAGGTTGTGTACCCAATGAACAGGTAATCTGGGAATGAGGGTTTTACCAATTCAAGATTCAAAAGCATAGTTTTTCGATGAGCAATAAAAGGTTATAATGTACCATAAAAAAAAAATATTACATGTAGATCATCCTACATCCTAAAGTACTCGCTTTACCAAAGGGGCTTTTGTTAACACTGGTAGAAAAACAGGATTGGTCCAACGATCCTCCGAGATCCATATGATTCTTGATTAAAGTGTCTATCCGGGCGATCACACACTTAGTCATCCAAGTTGCCATAATATAGGGTTGTAAAGGCCTTGAATGAGACCAGTAACTCTCCTCCAAGGTGGATTCACACCAGCTAGCCATCAGCTTTCAATTTCATCCAAAAAACCAGGTAAGGTGGAAAATAATACAAAATACGACCTTGTATTGCATAGGGGAGATTGTCTTCAGAGTCTGTCACAAAATTGCCTCGCCGAGCATTCTGATTACATCGGATTTGTATCCATCACTCGTTTTTATCAAAGATTACATCTCGTACAATTTGATTCTGGCTTGATTCATCGGGCAAGATACACACCGAGACCCCAAACGGTTTGTGTTTCAGACAAGAAATGAAATTTTTTCTTCCTGTCACTTCATCGACAACCTGGTGATGCCAGTGCGTAAAACCAAAGAAAATTTACTGCCTGTGAATGTAGGTACCTCTTCATGGTTGCATAATTTATATGTTACACTTGCTTTGGCAAGTAGGCGCCTGGGGTGGACTGCTCCAATTGCACCTTCTCAGGGCGAGGACCAGGTCTGTGAATTAGGCGATGAAGCAAATACATCTAAGAAAACTAATTTAAGCGGTGGATAGAGGTTGAGGGGGGGAGAGGGGGGTGGTTTTTCAAATTTTTAGTGTAGTGTAGTAACCTTTTTCAAGTTTAAAGGTCAAGTACGCAATATTTCATCAAACCATAGATTTGCATGAAAACCAAGCCAGACCTTCCGCCAGCTCGTCACAGAAACTCTTCTTTCTATATTAGAAGAAGAAGAAAATAAAGATAGATAGATTTTAACATATTACCGCCAGAACCAATTGAACTATTAGTAATTATTTTTTAAAGGAATGTTGTGGTTGAGGTGGCAGGAAGACCGGACTGCTACGACACTGAATTCATCTTTGATCGGTCAGTGGCTGAGTTGGCATCGCGGTTGGATCCCAATCTGGCGTCGTGAGTTCAATTCTTCGGCTAGATAAGTACTCCATCACTACATTAGCAACATTCTCCGCTTATTCTGATGGTTGTAGGAGGTTTTCAAATAAAACCAGGTTATTCTTAATCCGAAAACCTTTTTCTTTCTTGAAAAAATAAAAGTTAAAGGGTAAGGGATTGATTTGTGCTATTTCCGCAAATATATTATGTGCTAATTAAAAATAGCATATAATATATTTGACACGTTTCACAGTGGAAGATATTCTCAGCATCGCCCTGGTGTGAAATCACCATTCAAAATTGAAACGTTTTATATTTGGTGACCAGATTTGAATAGCCCCGTACTCTCCAATCTCCCTTTCCTTCATCACTTTCCCTTCCACACTACCTTCAGCCTCACAACATATCCCATTTGGGGATGCCATAATCTCACTGGTTCCAGACGGAACATTTGGGACTCTTGTGCGGCATTAACTGAAAATATCTTTCGCTCTGTAACAAGCTGCTAATACTATTTTTATAACCCGAAGAGAATTAGCTATTCCTTTTTTTGCCCGCGTCGCGTTGGGTCACGAATTCGCCACGTTTGTCGTCCAAGGATGGTGGAGATTTGGTCTATGATGATTTTAATAAAATATTCAACCATATAGTGTCGCTGCTACATATTTTGTGAATTCAGATTTTTTTTTCATTAACTCTACACAGGAGGCCCTGAGGAAAATAATTTCCCTCACGGCCTATGTCATCTTTGAAGATGCTGTGTGGAGGGTGTTTTTGAGGAGAGGAAGGAGTGAACATGGGTCTTGAAGAAACCCATGTTATAGGAGGGAGGAAACACAGAGGCCGGCAAATCGTTCCACAGCCGAGCTGTTGAACTCAAGAACGACTCGTCAACGACTAATGTCAACCGAGTACAAATGTTGAGCGCATGTTTGGCGTGTTATAACTATGCACTGGTGCCGAGGGGATCAATGACGCTAGTTTCTCGGAGCATCTTCCATTGTAATACCGGTAGAACAAGGACCATCCCACCTGACGCCTGTGCTCTAAAGATTGCAATCCGTTTGTTAAGTTTATCAAACGGACCGCCCGTTTCTGCAAAGAGTCGGGATTTTTTTGGGGCTCCAGACCAGAGGTGGCTGCCAAATTCAACCGTGAGGCGCACTTGCGATTTGTAGAGGGTTAGTGTACTATTAAAGTATCTACGGGCCCTGCCCAGATATACATCTTTTAATAGTTTGATTTAATCCGTTCGTTCATTAGTTCCTCCTTTGGTCAACTTCAAATATAAATATGTCTACCTGTACTCTGATTTAAAAGAATGTGCCATAGGTAAACAGCCAAGTTTGCACTATTCATCCTGATCCTTTGTAGCAAGTTTTTCAAGTATTATTTCTATGGAAGGCATTCACTGCCTGCTACGGCCACGGTAGGCTCGCCATTACTTTATTGCCAAATATATGAAGTCCGGTACGTATTAAACTGACTGCTCAGGGTCCGTTCACACGCGTCCCACAGACGGAATTATATATGCCACCTGGTCAAAAAATTCAGAGATAACCAACAGACTTTTCTGCAAAAGGGTATTTTAGTTAGTCCTTTTTGTGGATTCTCTACTTGTTTTGCTCTGCTGTTGAGGTCACGATGTCATGTAGATAGGACTTAATGGATGATGGCTGTAATAAAGAGCCTGAAATAAAATTTCATGTGTTTGTTTCGTTTATCTTCTCCTCTGTGCGTCATTATTCCGACTAATGCTGATGAATCGAAGGGAATAAAGAATCCTGAAGGAACCCCTTTTTCCTGGTCATTTTGAGGACCATTACGAAGGAATTATAATTATTTTCTTTTTACTGGGCTATTTTGAATGGCCGTATTATTGTGATGTTTATTTTTTAGGCATTTTATGATTTATTTTAGCTACTTACACACAAGTAATGTAACATTTATATATATATATTAACGAAAATTTTTAAACACTAAAAATACTAACCGTAACTGATCTTTTCTGGAATCACAAAAATCAAATAATATTTTTTTCATTATTTTTATTATCATTCAAACCTGATAAACTACTATGTTAGCAGGTACATATTAACAACATTTTATATAATAAGAATGTACATTTTCAAACAGTGTGTGTGTGTATAATGATGTAGATAGACCGACAATTAGTTTAATTGGTTAAATGAATAAAATAGTATACATACAAATATGTAAAAAGAAGTTTAAGCATTACACAACAAAAAGTACAAATGAATAGTAACTCCAATTGTTTCTTAGATGTAGGTACATGAGGATTTACAAAATTATAAGTCATAATGTGAATTCCAATTAGCAATAAGAGGGCTTCAGTGGGGTATCAATATAAATCATCTATATCTAAGAGAAATTTTCTTTGATTATATTTAACTTTAGCAGCATTAATGGTATTATTTTTAATTGCATTTCGTGGATAATGAAATATTTTGGGTTATTATACAAAATAGTATATAAAGTTAAAAGTTCTTTAACCGTATTTATTGGTACATTTCAGAAGCACTAATCATAATAAGGAATTAGATAATATAAAATGTTGACTTACAATATTATGTAGTAAAAATCCTCTAAAAAAAAGTTTTCGCCTGATTTAATCTTAAAAATAATTCATACTTCAGTTTCTTCAAGTGAAATTCCCTTCTTCAAATAAGTTAAATTTTGATTTATTACGAACAACTAATTACTGTTATCTTGGATACGTTATTCTAATAGTAAAATAGTTTGATAGTAGTAAAAAACTTACAATTATATAACACCTAACAACTTACAACTCATTGTTTTCTGCTCATGCATTGTAATTTACTTAATATAGCATATAAAATTCGGTTCCATGCCAACTGAGAATAGAGTCAACTTAACACCTACTTGAAGTCATTAAAAGCTATGAAAAAGATAATTTTAAATTATCCGATAACCCTAACCTAACGTAACCTATTTAACCAATTTTTTATTTATACTTTTTTATCACTCTTAATGACTTATCTGACGGCCGACGTAGTTCAGCGGTAAGGCTCTTGACTAGCATTCCGAAGGTCGCGGGATCGATTCCCGGCGTGACAAATAAATTTTGTTTGATTAATTTGTGTTATTTCACAATTTATTCATTTAAAATAATCCATACTAATATTACAAATGCGAAACTGCTCGAGTTTGCTACACTTTCACGCATTAACCAATAAAAAATTCTTTCACCAATAGAAAGCTAAATTGTATGCAAAAACTTATAGGCTGTATATGATGGTAAGCTCTGGCGTTATGAAATAATAAATATTAATATATTATATTTGTTAAACGTTTTCTGTCGCCAACGACAGCGAGTTTTTGCTAACGTCAGATAAAAAATCGTTTCCATGGAAACGGTATTGATATATTTGTAGGCTCTATGCTGGTAGGTACGCCCTCTACCTACTGGTCGGCTACTGCTCCAGAAAATTCAAATATTAGAATATGTTTTGTTTTTTTTTGGACAAGCTTCTATTTTGGAATAAATGTCAGATAAGAGTTCCTACATTAAAAATATAATTCGTAACGATTATAAAGACTGAATAATAAATAGTGTAATTTTTTATTATATTAACAAACTTCCAAATATTTAATTAAAAATAAACATCCGAAATGTTTGTGAGCCCATAAATTCCGAACGAATGAACAAAATTGGATAATTCTTTTTTCTTTGAGCTTTATGAAATTTAGGTGGCAAGCGAGATGTTTGAAAACTGAATGTAAGGGAATGAATGTATGGAATGCGGGAGGGGGTGGGGATGGGGAGGAGGGGGGATAATTGATAAGTTCAACCGCTATAGTAATTTCCCGTAATACCATGCGAGCGAAGCCGCGGGGAAAAGCTAATACATAAATATTTGAAATAAAATATTTTAGATTGTCGATATGGTCCAGTAACCCTTGATTATCCAAAAACGAGAAATCTGTTTGTTAGATTTTCCTATATTAGCAAACGGAATTGAATCTTTACAGCACATGCGTACGTTGTGTAGGAATGCCGTCCTTGTTTTACCTACGTTTCAATGAAAGATGATTCAAGGAACCAGCGTCATTGATCCCTTCGGCACCGGTGCAGTCTTTATTTTTTAGATATGTTGACAACTTCGTCATCTTAAAAAATCAATCAGTTCTAATTGACGGATTGCAGCAAAGTCGACCATTTGGCATTTCATCAATAATTTGTTGCTAACTTCTCTGTTGATGTTGCCTGGATGTTGGATACTACATTTTTTTTCGCATGATGGCCCCAAAAGTTTGAAAAAAGAATTGTCATTGAGATAGAGACATTTCTTTGGAAAAATTCTATTTATTTATTGCTTCTTCACAATTTAAACACATTTTTAGCATGCAATTATTAACCCCACAAGGGTTCGCCTGTATCCGGGTCTATAAATCCTTATCTATACTAATATTAATAAATGCGAAAGTGAGTGTGTTTGTTTGTTACGCTTTCACGCCTAAACCACAGAACCGATTTTAAAAATTCTTTCATCAATAGAAAGCTACTACATCAATATCAGCAAGTAACATTTACAGGCTATATATAATGGTAAGCTCTGGCGTTATGAAATTTGTATAAATGAAAATGTGTGAATTTCATATATTTTAGCGGCAGTGACGAGGGAGGGGGAAGGCGAGGAAGGTGGACTGGAACTGCAACGCACGGGAAAGGACACGCAGGGATAATCAATTTATTTATTTGAATGGTATTGCAACGCATGCCGGGCACCAGCTAGCATGAAATATTTTTTATTGGTTTATTATTAAGAATCTAGGTAGGTACATAAGTACTTACTTCTTACAAATCTTATGACTTCAGAGAAAATTTGGTTTTGATTTATTAAATAAGAGTCCAAGCTGCCGAAATGAGGTACTTGAGAGAAGTGGCAGGGGTTACGAAATGGTATCATATAAGAAACTCGACGATCCGAGACGATCTAAACATTGAACCACTGCTACTCTTCATAGAAAAAAAAAAAAAAAAAACAAAAAAAAACAAAAAAACTGAGGTGGCTTGGCATGTACTAAGAATGCCTGATGACCGAATTCCGAGGAAGATACTAAGTGCAATTCCAGAGGGCAGACGTTCAGTGGGCCGCCCCAGACACAGCTGGGCCAAGCAACTCCAGAAACTGTGTGAGGAGAGGATGGGACTGCCATCGACGGAGGCCGAACAGTCAGCACAAGACAGGGACAATGGGTCCCCGACGCGAATAGGATAAGGGGATGAAGATGATGATGATGATGATGATGATGATGATGACGATGATGATGATGATGATGATGATGATGAAATAAGAGAAAATTAGAAAAATTTTGGACGCGAGGTCTACTTTTCAAAGAATTACTAGTTTAGGCATGAAGGGAAGACCGTTCAGAAAACTTTCGTGAAAGAATCCTTCACAACAATCTCCAAAGATGTGGAGAGATCTGCGTAGACCAGTTCAAATATCGGAGCTTTAAGCCGCCGCTATCCGAATTTGACCGATTTCTTACATATCTCCCCTAAAAATTTGAAGTTTTTAAGCTCTTAAAAAAATATATTCTATTTTTGAAGATAATATCTAGATACGTTCCACGCCGAAACGCAAATTATATGAAATTCCTTCGATAGGAAAAAATCGCAAAGTATGCTCCGAAAATTATTTAAAACAAGTAAGTCTAAGTCTATTGTTTTACAAGTTATATTTGTGAAAAAATTCACAATATTTCTTTAAATGATACTTAAGATACGTTCCATGAGATTTTTGCTCTATTTTAAACGAGTCATGTTTTATTAAGCTTTTTCGCAATTTTCGCTGCAATTTTATCTTTTAAAATATTAGCGCGCTCTGACCAACATTCGTAATTACGTATCTCTCCATCTTCTTCTTTTTCCAGCGCCGCCCTAACGACGCTTGCGTAAAGCAGCTTTCAGATAGCCAGGATTCCCTTTCGGTTCCATCAGCCTGTTCAATAATGAAGAGAGCCCCAAACTACTTGAATAACTTTCCGATGCTAATGAGGGCGATTTCACTAAACAGCAATATATCAACAAAATCAATAAATCTATTGCAGTCTCTTGTTTGAACCTGTTCTCTGTCACTTGGTTTTGTCGGGGTGAATGATTATAAAGTGGATTATAATCTATGTTACTTCACCCGGGGGACTATTTACGGAAAATTCTTTGATTCTTTCAAGACTTTTCAATAAGCTCTGATTATTTTTCGAAGAATTTTGCATAATTCACTCAAGCTATTGGGGAAAATGCACGTTTGATAAAATCACCGTATTCCATCTTCTGATGGATTTTTTTTTCACCACAGATGAGAAAACGTACATTCACGGTCTCGTATTAAATTTATCATATATTTTAATCTGTACAAACAAAATATATAAAACCGAGCAGAGTCGGATTTTAAAAGATGTATACAATTCGCACCTGAGGGTTAACAGTGGCATAAGTCAAAAAAATGCATTTTTGAGTAAAGTATGCAGAAAAGTTCCTGGACATCTATTCTATCTACAATAAAAAAGGCAAAATTAAAAAAATGTTATTGCGGCCTTAAAAGCGAATATGCCGTTGTTATATAGTAATGTTTAACTCGAATTCAAGCAAAAATACTGACACAATGATCATTGCAACACTATCATAATATTAAACCTGATAAATATTAATATTCTGCTTTTCAACTTTTGTGAAATGATGTATTTTTATTGATTTACACAATCGAAATATTCAAACAGCTCTCCTGAAAAAAGTAGTTTTTGAGTTGTGCCATTGTTATCCCCCGGGTGCGACATATACGTTTCAATAAGTTTCACCTGAGCATTCTATTCAGGATTAATAATTTGATTTGTTAGAATCACTTTCATGTTGACGAGTGAGACTCTCGCCCTGCAACAACACTGAATGGTTTTGTCGTACAGCGGTTTTGAGATGTTAAGAAACTGGAAAACACTTTTTTCCTTTTTACTAGTGAGTTCGCGGCATGCGTAGCAATGCCATTTATATAAAAATAAAATGTTTCTCCCTGGGTGTCCTTTCCCATTCGACCCCGTTCCCCTTCCGCCTCTCCTTCTCCTCCCGCGTCTCCTGCCCCTCCGTCGTTTCCCATCCCTACCTCCCCCTTCCTCCTTCCCTCCATGCCGCAAAACTGTATGAAAAGCACTCATTATAATTTTTTTTTTAATTTTATAACGCCAGAGCTCTCCAGTATATATATAGAAACCTTCGCGGGCGTGGGCATAGCAACTCACCAAAGTTTCATCGAAATCGGATGAATAGTGTAGGTAATAATTTCATAACACCGCAGCTCACTATTATATACAGAAACCATCGCGGGCACGCGCACATAAAATCCACAAAATTTCATCGTGATCGGATGAACGGTTTAGAAACGCTTAAGATACAAACAAAGAAACATTAATTTTTTGTATATAAGATTATGTATATCGTTATTATACATAGGTACATTGGTGATTTAGCAGGGGTGCCTGGGTTCATGGGTTGAGGTTTGTCTAAGTCTTGGAGGCGGATGACCAGGGCACACTGAACCCCAGATTCCTACCCACCCCTTAAAACCTTTTCCTTCCCAGAACTTTCCTCCCCATCCTTTCCTAAGAAAAACCTCCACACAGCATTCCCAGGGATGACATAGGCCGTGAGGGAAATTATTTTCCTCAGGGCCTCCTGTATGGGGCTCATGTAAAAAAAGAAAATTTAAATAAATTAGAGAATACAAAATATTTTTCTTATTTTTTTTTTTAGTTAATGTTTGGTAATAAACATACATAAATGTGATTTTTAACTGCAAAGACACCACATCGTCATAGTGGTCAAAATCTTGTGGATCGTTTGGACTATTGGAAAATGATTCTATTTTTAACAATTTATTTGAAACAACCTCTTGGATTGCACTACACGTGATGTTCGGTAACCGGACAACTCAGAATGAATTCAACAAACACCTCCTTTGAAAAGTGATGAAAAAAAAAAAATAAAAAAACGTGGTTAAATAGGTTACCTGGGGTTAGGTTACGGGCAATTTTTTTTTTGGAACCGTGATGTTCAATAATTGTACAACTAGCGAGGCGGGTATGGCTACCTTTACCGCCGCCCCGGGAACCATTTATTGAATAAACAGCACCTCTACTTTAGGTCATTCCAAGTTCATAACGTTTGGTGAATTAGCAAGGGTTCTCTAAGTGAGGTGAGGATTGTCTAAGTCTCAGCTGTGAATGCGTCTGCCCACCTACTGTGCGACGGGCCTGATTTAGAGAGACTGGTTCAGGGAAAACTTTTCACTCGGAATTTTCAGGACTCGCCCGACCTATTGTTTTCCTTAGAAAATATTCTTCATCCAGCATTTCCAAATTCTTACCCTTCAATTATTTAAAAATGAATCAACATTTTGACAGTTCAATATTTTGTTTTTCCTCATTTTGTCTGGCATCCCACCTTTTCTGTTTTTCTAAAAATTAGTTTTTCCATTTTTCACGTTGAATTTTACTTTCCCCCCTTTATTCTATGCATCATCATATTGCTTTTTTGGTGGCAAAATTCAAATATTTAACTACAAATCACTTTTTGATAAATTTGTTGCCTGTTTTTAAATTCAAGCCGATTTTTACTACAAATTTTAAATCAGCGTTGAACTGTATTCCGAGTAAGGTTGTGTAATTCAACTTCGCTCTTCGTATCCTTTCTGCCTATGGTGGATTTGGTTATTTACCCGAGGCTTTTTGCTTTTCGTAATAATACTTTCCCAGGAGAGTGGCGTGCACACGAGTTCCATAGAACTAGAACCTACACCCCCCTATTGTAATTTTAGAGGAAGGGGATGCTCTCCCACATGATTCTGCTCCCTTGTACTATCCCTAAAGCAATTTTGATTTATTTTTTTTCCATTGAAGATCATTTCGTAATATGTATATTCTTACATTTTAAGAATATTTGCGAGAACTGGAAAGGGAAGATGATTAAATTTAATCGTAGATCAATATTCAAAATTTGAGAGGCGGGTATGGGTACCATCGCCCTAGGAACCGTGTGTTGGATAACAAACACCCCTGCCATGGGTCACCCCAAGTGGTTCGCTACGTTTGGTGATTTAGCAGGGGTGCCCGGATTTATATGGGTGAGGTTTGTCTAGGCCTTGGCGGCGGATGCGTCTGTCCACCTTTTGCGTGGCGGGCCGGATGGGAGAGACTTGTTGAGGTGGACCTTTTGATTTCTCCAGCCGGACTCTCTCGACTCATCGCCTTGTACAGCAGAGGGAGAAATGGATTTATACGTCCGTCACTCCTGAACCCTATCCCCCAGATTCCTTCCTACCCCTCATACCTTTTTCCTTCCCAGAACTTTCTCTCCTTCCTTTCCCTAAAAAGACCCTTCACACAGAATCTTCATAGGCCCTGAGGTAAAATATTTTCTTCGCGGCCTCAGTAAAACTGTTAACCTCGTACATAATTTGGCAAAGATTGGTGGAAGAAGAGTGAAACAAATAAATACATTTCTTCTAGATTCGCCAGTTGGTAAAATATTATCTCAAGCTTGCTGTGCAAGGCACAATCTAAGTCTACACTTTCATATTATGTTTTGTGTGTACATGAATCTATCACTTTTATATCCTTCAAGAGCTTATAATCATTTTAAACTTTTTGAAGCCATTTCACGATCAATTTTATTTTTAGATAGTCGTATCCATAAAGTAAAAAAACCTTTCCAAACTTATGTAAAAGTCATTTTATAAAAATTCTCCAGCCCTAAAGAGTCCAAAATTTTCCAGCCTTTCAAAATAAATATCAACTCTACTTTTGCCCCTAATCTTCTCTAAGTAAATGTAAATAATAAAGTAAATAAATAGTAAATGTAGTAGCCAACACCTCTGCCACAGGTCACCCCAAGTGGTTCGCTACGTTTGGTGATTTAGCAGGGGTGCCCGGGTTCATGGGGTGAGGTTTGTCTAGGTCTCGGAGGCGGATGACCAGGGCAGACTGAACCCCAGATTCCTACCCACCCCTTAAACCCTTTTCCTTCCCTGAACTCTCCTCTCCTTCCTTTCCTTAAAAAAACCCTCCACACAGCATTCCCGAAGATGACATAGGCCCTGAGGGAAATTGTTTTCCTCAAGGCCTCCTGTGTGGAGTTCATGTAAAAAAAAAAAAAAATGTAAAATTATGTAACGTCCAGTATTTTAAATATAATGTCGTCCGCATGCAGCCGTTTCTCCTCCAAACATAAACTTTCTAATTAAAGTGTGTTTGTCGGAAGTGACCTGACAGGTAAGTATGTTTTCTGTATCGATTTGTATATAATTACATTAAATAGAACCAAATAATTCATAATAAATTGTACAGCAACCTTGAGGTGATTTTTCACAAAAACGGCGCTCCACAAATTATCCAATTATAATTATTATCATTAATTGTCTCACTTAATTGTTATTAAAAAAATATGTATTTCTAGTATTGGCTTATGGTATATTTATACCGTCGATATTAAATAAATTATGCAAGGAGTGTGTGCCAAGACCGATATGTTTGGCGATTTATTCTCTCTGCCTACCCCTGCGGAGAAACGACGTAATTAGTTAGTTAAAACTTTGACAAGCTAAAAATCCGATTGTTTTCGAATACAAAATAAATAATATTTGCTTAACAACCGTTCAATCTATTAAATACCTTGGTGTCACTCTTGATAGCAAGCTTTCTTTTCGGGAACATTTAAATGTGATTGTTAACAAATCTCTCAAACTACTTGGTTTCATCACTAGAATCACTTCTGACTTCAAAAACATAAATACCCTAAGAACTCTTTACTGCTCCTTAGTCCGCCCTCATCTTGAATATGCTTGTGTTATATGGTCTCCTTTTTATGGGTTCCATGCCAACTGAGAATAAAGTCAACTCAACACCTCCTTGAAAAGTCATTAAAGCAATGAAAAAAAAAAAATTATCCGATAACCCTAACCTAACATAACCTACTTAACCAATTTTTAATACATATTTTTTTATCACTCTAAATGACTTATCTGAGATGGTTCTGAGTTGGTTTCATTTCGAATTGTCCGGTCACCCACGTCAAGACCTTGATTTTTTGGGCACAAACCTAAATGATTTTTGTCGCTCACTAAACAATTGAAGATATTTTAAATTCTCTATTTTTAGCAAAGTCTTGACTTGTCTTGACACTTCTATTTCACATCCATTTTCTTATGTTTTATGTCTTTGCTTTCATATACCATCCTTTATTCTTGTAATGTACATTTTCAAAATTTCGTGTTACTCGATTGTAAATTGGACGTTAGTCCGTAAATAAATAAATAAATAAATTTCAAAGAATGTATTCCAAGAGTTTTCCCTGAACCATCATAATTGTATTATCGTTCAATGTTGTTTTTATTTTTCGAGGGTGTTATTTAATTAATTAAAAACTTGCCTAATATTTTGCAATCACAAATAAAAGTTCGTCTTCAAGATAAATTTATTGTTGCAACACAACGTTAGTGTATTGATTATTCATGTAATTTTAAATTTCTATAGATGTCGATAGTTTAGTTTGTAATACGAATTTCTGCTATATCCCCACAGATGGCAGTTGAGTAGGATGTCATAAAAGTACCATTTATTGTCGTTCGTGTCTTATTTTAGAACGGTTACGATAATGGCCGTAGGCATTGGCAAGATTGGGCGGGTCCCCATAGCGATAGAACCAGTCGTCTAATAAGTGCAGAACTAACTTACCAATGGTGATGCCCCTGGGAAGACTTACTAGGTTAATTAACTGCCTTGCAGGAAATGTGGATATTTTCCACATTTCCTGCAATGATTTTAAGCGTGAAATAGCACTTACTAAATAAATGTTTTAACTGTAAACGTAATGATTATGTATCTTGTACAACCGTTTTTGCAATATATTGGTGTAATGCTGTTTTTTCTAATAAATAAAATAAATAAAATAAAAATAAATAAAGTCTGTTCAGTTGAATATTAGTTTTATATATTTACGATCTCCAAATAAATAAACTAGTAATCACTCGAACCTATAAGTTATTTAGAATATATCCAATACATCTTAGTGGTCTTACTATTGGAAAATATGAGACATAAAAAAATTATAACCTCAAAAACGTATCTCATATTTTTCAACATCGTCTACTTGATAGAATATTATTTCCCATGTATTTATCAGATGTTTCGGATCACGCCATTACACCCTTTACCGTGAGCGGGCGGTGAAAAATGATGGCTAAATTATAGGATAGGGTTTTGGTTATTCCCCTGCTCTTATGCCTTCGGTTAGAAGCTTCAAAGTACAGGGGGGTCCGGCGATCAGGCGCCTCTCACACCATGTTAACAACCCTGCTCCTTCGAAACCTCACACTTACGCGTAATCAATATTGACGTTTATTTCATTACCATGAAATAGGGGTTGACCCATTCTAAGACGATGTTGAAACCAAAAAGCTGCATTATTAAAGGAAACTGATACATCACTCACATCGTATAATGTAAATTTGCAGTACTCTCGCTCCCTATATTTTCTATTTTTTCTATATTATTAAAATGACACTTAAATTCAAAGCAATCTGAGTTCCAGAGTTCATTGAACAAGAGATACAGACAGTCACACAAGAAACTAATATTTTTTTTTATGATAATAATTATTTTTAATTTTTTTTTTAGAAAAACTCTCTTTTAATAACTTTTGAAGGTTATTCCCATTCCGCACTGAAGAATAAGATAACAATAATAATCTAAACGAAAATTTAATTTTCTTATAAAAAATTAATAATCATTTAGACTTTTATACAAAGGTCAAAAGTTCCGTATAAATAAAATCGGATATATTTATCCAAGACGCTATCTGGGTTACAACCCAATTCTTAGAATGACTGTTTCCAGTAAAAGGGGTAGTTGCCTATAATTTGGAAAAAAATTAGTTGAAGATAATATTGTTAATTCTAAAATTTAAAATATAGATTGACAAATATGACGGTTTGACAGAAGGTGGCAATGACGGAATTGATAAACGCGCACGTCCCGGTTATACGAGAGGTTCTGGGTTCGAGTCCCAGTCGCCATCATATTTTTCTATTTATTTGCGTCTTTTTCTCTTTCATATTTTCGTTTAAATTATTATTGTATCTTCTTCTTCAATGAACTATTTTAGAGGCTATCCACTCCAAAGACCTAAATTTTGGAGCAGAAATACCTAAAACTTCGTATTAAAAAGTAAATTAAGAGTTCACTTCAATGTCATTTATAATTTATAACTTATAACATTTCTCTAGAATTGACCTACAAAATAGTTTAGAGTGCAAAGCTGAGTTGCTTGCATAAATAATATCTTTTAATACGTCCTTGCTTTATTTAATGTAAATAGAATTCGCATTTCAAATTAAATTTATATTTTAATTTTCTTGCTTTTACTTAATGTAAATAGGATTCGTATTTCAAATTAAATTAACGGTTCTTTTCTATTAGTCCATCCCCTCACGGGGCAACTAAAAAAAACGGTTGGCGACTCAAGTCGCTATCCTATGTATTTCAATGGCGGTCCGCACACTGCGAAACTTATCAAATACCAGTTTTCAACACCGACGGAACCAGTCACTCGCTACTCGCCATGCTGGTCGCCAGCGTGTTTCAGTTGCCAGGCATGGTTACTCCTAAATTATTCCTCAAGTGCTGTTAGTTTTTGAGTAATTTGCGATATGTCCGAGCAGGAAAATATCAATTTTGTTCAGGAGGTTGATAAATCACCTTGCATTTATGACTTTAGGCTTCCTAATTATGCACAAGAGACAAAACGTTATGATTTTAGTAATTTGTAATTTTGAATACCTAAGTTAAAAATAATATGAAAACTAAAAATAAATAATAATAACATTAATACAAACAAGCTGATAAAATTAATAAATTCATAAAGTTGAGTTGTGTCGTGAAAGAAGCTTGGTTGCCAACTAGCCGCAGTTGCCAACCAGATTTAGTTTGGTTTCAGTTTCTCCATGAGCCTAAGTTAACTGAGAGAGTTTTTTTGGCTGAGCAAAGGTTTTTGTCTTGCAAAAGATGGTCTGAAAGATATTTTGAATTTATATTTTATACACCCTGAAAAAGTCAAGATTTTGACCTTGGGTGACCTCCGCCAATGTCGCCATTTCGTATGAAAGGTGCCAAAAATTGATCCTTTTCTTTCAAAATAATTCCACAGTGGTTGATCTTACGATAAAGTTTTTGAAGTCAAACTAGAAGACGATCTAATTTAAAACATTTTACGTTCTACATTCGACGCTCATTTTATGCAACAGTTAATTTTTTCATTATTTTCTAAAAAGAAAATATTTGATGCATACAAAAATCATGAGGTGTTAAAATTGCAATTCCGAGAAAAATATTTTCCTGACAAATATTAAAAAAGTCGATTAATATCGCTTGTCTGAATTCTCCAAATAAAAACTTCTGATTTGGAAAATGACATTTAAATTCCAAGCAAAAGTTCTAGAGTTCATCGAACTGGAGTTACAGTCAAAAAGACGACCAAAAAAAGTATATTTTGATTTAAAAATTGGTAGGATATAATTTATTTTTCGATTAGTAAATAGCTTTCGAAAATAAGCATACTTCCACCCAAATTATTTTTTCAAAGAAAATTATTCTTTTCAAAATTGCAATTATGATACCTCACGATTTTTCACAGGACGTGCTGGTGTAAATTAGTCAGTGTGCTGATAAAGTTGAGCACAAAATTCTTTTGTGTACTCATACCCGCCCCCCCCCTAATTGAGAAAACCGTAGAACTATTAAGTATATAATTAAAGAACTGTCATTGGTCCTTCATTCTTCATTAAAGAACAAAAGCATCTGGAGATTTTTCTCTCAAGCCAACTTCTATCCCAACACTTTATTTGGACCCCTTCGTCTTTATTAACAAAATTGCGTAAATTATGACAGCAGCAACTCGTTGTTACAGCAAATAAACATATGGGTGTAACGGTATCCGTAAGGATTCATCAAAAACTTACATAAGTCGTAAATATAACTTACGAGTGTAAAGCTAGACTATGAAATGTTACTGTCTTGAGTCACGCGGCGATGCTTTTTTTCGTCATTGCTTAATCACATTATTAGGTGCCTAAACTGCCTAATCCTATTTATGATACTGATAGGTATAATATGTATTATGTTGATAATCCTGCCATTTTGTTGTCGAATCTAATCTTCACTATTCTTACTCACTAAGGACTTACTTCACTTATTTATTGTTTGAAACATTTACAGAGTGTTAACAATTATTACAATAGTAGAATTGCCATTGAAATGTAAATAGATATTAACACTCCAATTAGAAATGTTCACAGCATGAAAAATCAATGCTTAGTTTTTACTCGACGGAAATGCTTGTAGTGATATCAGAAATAATGATAATCAAAATGAAATATAAAACATAGTAGTGTTAAATATAAAACATAACCTGCAGAGAAAGAGAAAAAGAAAGAAAGAGTATGACAATAAAGCCGCTACATAACTGTTCTCCACGAAGTATCATGGTAGGAGTTTGATAATTTGTTTTTTGAAATATGTGAGATTGTTTGCGTAGATATCTTATATGGTCACATTTAACGGTATTATATGGACCACACTTTCGAGACAGTGGATTGAAGTATGCAATATTGTTATTAAATAATTCAAGATGGAATATTTTATGCCTCCTTAAATTACGTCTATTAGGAAATTTGATATGAATATTGCTGACAATGAGTGCATTTCAATTTGGGAGGCGGGAATGGGTACCGCCGCCCCGGGAACCTTTAATGGATAACCAACACCTCTGCCATAGGTCACCCCAAGTGGTTCGCTACGTTTGGTGATTTAGCAGAGGTGCCCGGGTTCATGGGGTGAGGTTTGTCTAGGTCTTGGAGGCGCATGACCAGGACACACTGAACCACAGATTCCTACCCACCCTTAAACCCTTTTTCTTCCCAGAAGTCTCCTTTCCCCCCTTTCCTTAAAAAAAACCCTCCACACAGCATCCCCAAGGATGACATAGGCCCTGAGGGAAATTATTTTCCTCAGGGCCTCCTGTGAGGAACTCATGTAAAAAAAATGCACTTCCTGCATGTTTCATTTTAAATCTCTCAAACATATATTTATGTCGAGAACCGTTATTCTTTAATTTAATTTCTAAATATTACTCTATTTTTCTGCATTCATAATAATTTATTCATTTCATCAAATATAACTCACCGAAAACCTTTAGCATCCATTTACGAAAGCTTTTATTACGCTATAAAACGGTACTTTCGTTAAAAATGCATACGCAGTGCACTGCCCTTCGAACCGAAGCGGATGTCAGTTCGACCATCATGGCGTCATGATCATCCCCCGTATTTATTTCCTGCATTTACTTCCATAAATACATCACGGAATGTTGCTTTAGGGGGTGACCCTGGCAAGTTTAATGGCAGAATATTTATTTATTTATATCTAAATTTGTGATGTAAATAAAAATGTTCAGCCGCCATTTTGGGGGCGGCATGAATTTATAACGCTCATGGATAGATTCACTTTATCACGGAACATGAAGGGAAGAGGATTTTTGCTAACAAAACTAGCGATGCATGTTTCCTCTCAAGTTTTATGTATCAGATAGAAAATTGTATTTTTATTTATTGTATTATAACCATTTTATTAATTTAATACAATCACTTTACATACTTTAAAACATTATTTGATAATGTGGGCCTCACAGGACGCTTTACCTGTTCTAAGGCCCCCATTTAAAATAAAAAAAAACATAAAGGTGGTAATGAAAAAAAATCGGCAATCACTATGAGATACGGTTATATAATGATGTGTGTATTATAATGGTATTATGCATTACGTATAAATATTTTATTATTTTTCATTGTAATCTATATGAGGTGTACCGGCGTATACCGAAAAGATTTTAACTAGCGTTTCCTGACCACGTTTTCAGTAAAGAACATAAATGTCATTTTGCTGTCCGATGACACATTTTTTTCAATTTATAACAAAAAACTATTTTTCTATCACCCGTCGGGGTCGCCACTGATCACTCTGTTATAAGTCGCAACGGATCCGTCGCTCTATCTCGTCTGTTCAGTACTGATGGAATGAGGCAGGGTGATTCTCACATTTATAGGTTGAATGACAGCAAATTGAAGTCTATTTTTTTTACTCCAAATATAATTAGGAATCGCTCGCTACAGTTTTCCTGGGGCGTACTGATTCACCCCCAGTAGTTAAAATTAGGTTTTGTCTGAAAATACAAGTAATTTTTACATCCACATTTTCTGATATTTGAAGCACCCTGCCAAACCAGATTCTTGACAGTAATGATACGAATTTTCGGCTCCAACAATTTTGCGGAACGATTTAGTCTTCAAGCGCGAAAAAAGTCGACAGTCAAGTCAACATTATACTTAAAATTTTAAGATTATAAGCTTTGATTCATGTGGCTTGGCAAAAATAATGTTTGATCTCAACTCACCATCGGAGACGCTTTCTTCTCTATAAACGTTTCAGGTTTAATAAGTTTGATAAACGGGTCGGAAAGCCCGTCTTAAGTGAATGTGTAAACATTTATAGAGAAAAATTTGGGAGAAATTCTCCCGGAGGGGAGAATAAAAATTTATGCGCGGCCCCAAGGCGCGGGCGGGGGTGGGTCAGGGCAATTTATCCTCCACCCGGCGCGGCGTGGCGTGCTAAGAACATGCTTTTACATTGGGTACAATGTATACACCTTGGAGGTTATAGTACTGATGGAGTGCTTGGAGGACGCGAATGCGAAAGTGGGACTGTGGATGACCTAATTTGAGATTTATTGTGAGGCTGGAAGTTCTTATAAAATTATAAATTATGCATTAGGAGTCCAGAATTGCTTGCCTTAGAAAATTTAATTCTAGTCAATAATGACAGTCGGCTTTTATTTAATTGCAGAAATTCTGGGATTAACTACCATAATGTTGTGTATTCCTGATTGTCCAAAACTTTTTATTAAAATTGTTAAACTCTAAATTCGATTGCAGTGAACTCCTGAAATTAATAAATCTACGAACAACTACAAAAAAATTAAACATTTTATTTATTAATGAACGCCCTTTTTCGGGACTTTTACAAATGTTAACATCGTTCTAATTATAGTTTCCATTCCCCAATACAACTTTCACATAGTCTTGGTAACAAATATATATACTAATATTATAAATGCGAAACTGCTCGAGTTTATTTATGACCTTTTCACGCATAACACAATATAAAGACTTTAATAATTAATTTTTCGAAGAAAACTTCTTCTAAAAGGTTGTTACTTTGTGATGTCATTATTTATTTATTAAAAGAAAATAACTTAGTTTACATCACTTTATTTATTTTATACTATCAACATGCTTCGTGAACTGTGTTCACTTCTTCAGGAATAAAAGTACTTTTACTATACTTTTATTCCTGAAGTAAATTTTTATTCCTGAAGAAATGAACACAGTTCACGAAACATGTTGATAGTATAAAATAAATAAAGTGATGTAAACTAAGTTATTTTCTTTTAATAAACTTTAATAATTCTTTCACCAATATAAAGCTAAATTATATGCGCAGACTACAGGTTGTATATGATGGTAAGCTCTGGGGTTATGAAATTATAAATATTAATATATTATATTTGTTATACGTTTTCTGTCCCTAACAAAAGCGAGTTTTTGCTAACGTCAGAAAAAAATCTTTTCCATGGAAACAATGTTTATATATTTTTGGGCTCTATGCTGGTAGGTACTCAGTCCTGGTCAGCTACTACTGCAGAAAATTCAAATATTAGAATTCGTTTTTTTTTGGACAAGCTTGGAATAAATGTCAGATGAGAGTTCCTATATTAAAAATATAATTCGTGACAATTATAAAGACTGAATGATAAATAGATTATTTTTTATTATATTAATGAACTTCCAAATATTTAAATAAAAATAAACATCCGAAATGTTTGTAAGCGCATAAATTCCGAACGAATGAACAAAATTGGATAAGTAATTCTTTTTTCTTTGAGCTATAGCATTATGAAATTTAGGTGGTAGGCGAGATGTTTGAAAACTTAATGTAAGGGAATGAATATATGGAATGCGGGAGTGGATGGGGGTGGGGTGGGGGGGAGATAATTGATAAAAGCAAGCGCTACAGTAATTTCCCGTAATACCATGCGAGCGAAGCCTCGGGGAAAAGCTAGTAGTGAAATAAATAAACAATATGGATGTATTTGATAATAATTGAACTCGCAAACTTCAAACTTCAAACGCCGTTTGTGTGAACTATTTCTAACTAATTCATAAACTATTGTGAACAATAATTTTATTCAAATTTATAGTTAAGTTGGAGGATTATGGCAGATTATTTATATAGTCTGTCTCACCTATATTTTGACAACTCTTAAATTTTATGTAACCTATATATTCGGTTGGTGTTATATGATTTGTATATTTTGTTTCTTATATTTTATGGTTACGTATTATGTCATTTCTTTATTTTCATTGTAATTTTTCAAAAAGATGTACTGCATTATATATAGGGCCCACAAATTTTGCGCATCATTCCAAAAGGACAATAATGATGTAGCGCTTTAGACCTGTGATGTTATCGGGCATTAATATTAAAAAAATATATATTTATGCACTTCGACATGTAACCTAACCCAACCTCTTTTCCATTGCAACCTTAAATCCTTTAAACACTCTGTTGACATGGGAGCAAAATATATTTCAAAACGGTGTCCACAACCTCCTTGGTAGGTACCTACCAATAGCATAGCTTCAACTTATTTGGAAAAGGTTCTAACTGACATTTTATCCAAAAACGATCATTGAATGCCAAACCATTTCTTTTGCTCATTTCTGTAATCAAAATCATCTTCAGAGCAACCTATTGTTGTATTTAGTTAGATATTCGTATCACAAAGTTCTAACATCAAGTTTTTAAAGTTTCCTTTTATTTTACATGGTTCTAGCATCACTGTGAACCTTTTCACAATTGCCATTTTGTTTATATCTGAAAGTTGATCGTTTTTACGAGTGTAGCTCATCATTTTAGTAGAATAGGGTTCTAACTTCGCCTCACCATGTTCTAAGATGTCGAAGTTTGGTAGACGATTTATCATAATATATTTACCGATTTCTGATTTTGTGGTTCAATATTGAGATGAGTATTTTATATGAACTTATTTCAAAGAAAAATATTTAATTAGAATGTGGCCCTATCTTGGAATGGCAATAAAGAAGTAGTAAGAACCTTTTTTTTCATTTAAAAAGAAATACAAACATTCCTGGGTTACGAATAACCCAACAATGTTTGAAAATCTCTTACTACCACCACAGTAACGTTGCTTGAGTTGTGATAGAGGACTTAACCAGCCGAGGAATCGAACACGCGACGCCCGGGTGGGACCCAAATGCGATGTCCACTCAACCACTGACCGGTCAAATGAATTATTATGCCCTAGTTGGTTGCACATGGTTCTATCTGCACATTTAGGTATGTTCTAAAATGATAAGAATACGTACTAATTAAATATTTTTTTATTTAAAATATGTTAAATTTAAATACTTCATTTAAGATTCAACTTCAAAACCAGAAATCGATAAATAAATTATGAGAAATCGTATTTGAAAACTTTGCCACCTCATATCTCAAAACAAGGTAAAGTGAAATTAGAACCCTTTCCAACCAAAGTGACGCTGAGGAGTTAGGCATCTGGTACACACGAGACGGGTTTACAGCTTTTATGAAAGAAATTTCTCGTTCACGCTTGATGGTGTACGACTGGCAGGGCGAATAATATACTAAACCATGATATATCCCGGCCAATTCTTTTGTAAATCTTCGCCTTTTCATGCGGTTCGACATCATGAAACACGACCGTGAAAACGCGATCTGTGAAATCCCGAATATGCCTCTTTGTCAAACCTCTGTTTGTCTTGGCCCGATCTGAATATCTAGGGTTCTGGAGGTAAGATCGTTAGTTATTCTATAAGACCCGTATTTCAAAAGTTATTATTTGAGAGCTTGGCTGACTAAAGTATTAGTGCGATTTATTCGGCAAAATACCCCAAAATAAGTTTTGAAATGTTCGTTGTTGCTCTCTTTCTCTAAGTTTATTTGTTAAAAAAATATCAGTGTTTATCAAAATATTAATTATTTTACTTATTCGCAAGACAAAATAAATTTAATTTATATACGAAAAAATAAATTATTATAAGTTTAATTTATTATAAAACTTATTATAAGTTTGTTTAATTTGTTCGCTTTTGTTAACCACTCGTACAGGTCTTAAAGAAATCGTAGTGTCTCCTTTACTATCATGGTGAGAAATTTGATCTAAACGGTGTTAGAAAGAGAAAACACCGGCTTTAAATTAAAATCTAATCTTTTTGAAACCAAAATTTTCGACCGCAATTTGAAAAAAATAAGAAACTTTGCGAATTTTGTACTCATTATTTTTACATAAACCGAAAAAAAGTGAGGTAGTGTTAACTTTTATATTAAATTTGTCTAATAAAATGTAGGTGCATTTTTATTTTTTCATTATTAGTAATTTTAGTTCGAAAAAAACGTAATGTGAGCCATTTTTAAAACTTTATATTTGCATTAAAAAATATATATATATTTTAAAAAAACATATGTTTATTTCTATAAAATTTAAAGGCATATTTTATTAGCTTTCAAAAACAGTTTTTAGTTTTCAGATACGTTCAGAAATATTTCTATTTGGATTTTATTGCAAAGCCGAAATTTTCCGACTTTCTGACAGAATATGCCCGAGGCCTGAAGAGTTAATTTTAAGTTTAATTTAAAGGTAGCAAAAGCCTTGCTATTGTTCGAGGGTTATGTCTCAATGTTGCGAAATCCGAAATTTTGTACAAAGGTTATATAATATTTTATTTTTTAGAATAACTTTCGAATCGAATTTTGCCAAAGAAGCTTGACAAATTATATAAATGTGAAATCTAAAAGCTTCCGAGCTTCTCACACGGATAAGAGCTTTCCTAAAAGTCCGCAAGATGGCGGCATGATTGGTTCCCAGTTAATTCGCCAGAGGGCCGAGGGCCGAGGTTAGCGGTTCCCACAAAAGACAGTGGGAACCAGATCAATCATACATAGCCAGCTCCTAGTTAGGTCGACTAACCGTAGTCACCACTTGTATACGCGAAGTATTAATGAACCACAGATTAACCAAAAGAACTCTATTTCTTCCCTAAGAGAAATCTTCTTCCAAGACGTGTTGGAGGTACTGATTGTGAGAACACAACAATAAATCTATAAAATTCTTTAAAAAAAACGGTAATTTTCACACGGAAATAAATCGTCTTCACAATTCATATCACAAAACCTCGCAGGCTTCCGTCGAACGACGGTTCTTTGAAATAAAAATTTTCACCGCAGTAATTAAAATTGTTAGCGTCGTACTAAAAGTTCATTGTACATTTCAATGTTCTTGATACAGGATTCGTGAAATTACTAGTTATTAACAAATTAGCTTCTAGTAAAACTTCTCGAGCGTAGTCAGCAGAATGAGTCAAATCAAAAACAAAAGAATGATATTTAATTTTTTTTTAAGTCGGTTCCTCATTGCTGAAGATCGTGACCCCCACTCCAATTTCCATGGTGGACAAGGCCTCTCCACTCCGCGTGGAGAGCCAAGTCACACGATATATGTGATCACTCCAACGCATTGGTGACCTTCTCTCCTCTGCTACTTCTGCCTTGCACTTTGCCAGGGACTATGCGTTTCTCCAAGTTGGAATCCTCAGTTCGGCGAGCAACGTCTGGTTGCCAAAGTATCTTAAAAATTCTAAATATTATTATCTGAATTCAGAAAGTGTAATTATTTAAAATAACGCCGAAAAGACGCTTTTATACCCTAAGGCAAAAGTTTATAGAATATTTTATGGAAATTATTAACATTCCTTAAATAAATTACTATATCAAAACTTGAAATTATAAAAAATCCGTTATTAGCAACCACCCTACCAAATTTCTCTCTATTTTATTTTTGTTTTACCAGGAATATTTACAGACTGATAACAGTAGGTACCTAGTACCTACCCTTATAAAATTACAAATATTTTTTTATTAAATATCATTAAAAATATTCCATTTTCAAAAGGCCAGTTCGTCACTTTAAATTTAAAAACCATCAACATAGATACACCTGTGTGGATTATTGGTTCAGTTTGAATATGTATTTACCATACCTTAAAAATATTGTATACTTCTTGTTTTCCAAACAAAATAAATTAATTTATGAATAACCCCCCGCTTTTTTAATGTGCACAGATTTTGAAAAGTACACTACTTTTAAACTTAGTTATCACCAAAGACATCGGTTTCAATCGCGGCAGGTGGAAAAATATGCATTTTAAATTTACATTTCATAAAAAAAAAATTGTACGTAATTTCTCGTTACGGCTGACATTTTATGTTATTTTTTTCGCAAACAATGATTTCCAGCAATTTCCACGGGTACCAATCGATAAATATTTAAAAAAAGATTGCCATATCGCAATAATGTGATTATATTCGAGGAGGGTACTAGTATAATGCAATTTTCGTATGAAGGTACTAATATGGTGCAATTTTCATGTTCTGAATAAATAAATAATTGAGCATATTTAGGATATACGAATTAAAATCAATGTACTATTAATTAGGTTAGGTTATATTAGGTTTGGTTAGATTAGGTTTGGTTAGGCTAGGTTAGGTATATAAAAAGGCGTTTTTAGACGACATCCAGAAATTAATTATTGACAAGTTTAAATCTGTTTTTATAATAAAAATGTATTAGAATAATTACACACCCGCTAGACAAACCCTGCTTGCCGTACAAACCATTCAAAACCTGGGCCGTCTTACTCACGATGAATCCCTATTACGACGTAATAATGACGCATTAGCTATCCAGGGGTGGGGGCCTATACTGCTCAGATTAAAAATCTTTACTCACGAACACATTTTGTCCTGATACAACTCTAACAGGTTTTGATATTTTTAGACTGGCATCACTCTATTCCAAATCTCAAAAATGCCCTGTATTTCGCATTTTTGCGCCGCGTTGCCGACTTCACGTTCATTCAAATGTCAATATTATTTTGACGGCTCAACGGTTCGCGTTATTACATGGTTTGTAAAATGAATGCGGAAACATTAAAGAAGTAATATTAACGACAATTTTAATGAAGTAAGTATACCTACATGTTAAACATATATGTAATGTCAATTTTTCTACATATTAAAGTGACAGCCACACAAAATTTGACATGAATGCATCTGATCTCAGTAGTAATTACATTATTTTTTTGGCTCGTTATTCATATCATTTTCGTCAGGGGGTAGGCATTTTTGCCCTTCGTCATTATTTATAACGAAACTAAAATGCACTTGAATATATTTTAATTGGAAAAAATGCTTATAGTACCTATACAATTCGCATTAGATTAAGACACATTACGATGTAACTACGTATGCAACTTAAAATAATGGACTATTTTTCAGTTATAGGCAAATGATAATCACAAAGATCTAAACCAGATACAAGAACCAGAACTGGACGAGTTCGTACTAAAAGTACCGGCGACGTACATTTTCAAATCAAAGGTAAATATCGTGGCTTTATTGTTTTTTAAGATAACTTTGTATGTTGAAAGTAATATATGAAAATATCAACGGTTCTATGTGTAGTTGAACTTGAACTTACCGTAAAGATAGAATAATACCTTTGATCAAACAAAGTCGAAGAATAATACAACAGACTTTGTCATATCAAAATTGAAAGTTAAGAAAATGAGTAACTTTGTTCAATAATTAATTATGTAAACCACAAAGTGATTGATTTTTAAGAAATTAGGAAAGCTTTATGTCATATAATGTCTTTTTTCCAGAAAGTTAATTCTAACGACATGTTAAAGATGAAAATAGAAAGCACCGAGAAGATGGACTGTATGCTCAGGTTTATGAAGGAAGAGTCCAGAGCCAATATTCAGCTAAAGGAACTGGAGTCACAGACTAGAATAAGATTGATGGAGGAGCTTAATGTTCAAAATATTGATGCTAAAATGTGGACGGGAGCTAAGCAAAAGTACACATAAATAAATCTAGTTGCATTCATTTTGATATTGTGTTTTATTCTTCTGTTGTTGTGTAATATGTGTCTGTTTCAGCAAGTACATTATATTGACCAAGTAGGTACATTTTTCAAATAGTATAATATAATCTTATAGTTGGCAAATCAGAAGTTATAGATTCACATTTATGATAAAAAAAACAGAGCAACATGATACAGTCATACATATTACTAAAAATGTTGACAAATGAAGACCCGCATAGAAGCATTTCCAATCTGGTTCATGTTTGGGGCTGCTTCCGGTTCCACAACAGCACCACCACCTGCTACCGCTACTGCTTCCTCGTCGCGTTCATCATCATCTATTCCAAATTACAAATCATAGCATTAGCACATACAAAACTCTAAGAAATATCTAAAGACAGATTGTATTATAATGTTTAATTTTAACATAAACATATTTTATCATATATTTAATGTAAGAAGTGTATAATATAGTAGTGGCATAGTATAGTGTACGGTCAGGCACGGGGCACACGACGTACAGCCCCAATGATCCACAACTGTTGCTGAGGAGCATAAACTATTGTATTAAATTATTTTCTTACCTATTGAGGGTCATTCATATCGATGAATCAAGACGAGACAATCATATCAAGACAATGGAGAACTTGATGTCTTGATGGTATCATACACATACCCCGCAGCAGATACTTGTGTTGCGATAGATATTTGAGCCCTGTTGAAGGCAACTTCTCTGGGGTATCTTGGTTTCTGAACTGGGGTGAACAGATACTTCTCCCGACAGTGCACACATTACTCAGGGGAAACGTTTTATTCCTTACAACTCTGCAGAATTTGCTTGTTGTTTTTCAATGCTATGCGGCATTTTAATGTGCTGTGAAGCAAGAAATCCGTGTCCGAATTTCAGCAAAATCACATGTATCTGCGAAAAAAAATTTAAGTATAATAATATATAGCTTGTTTGGTAATCGATTTAGCTGATTTTTTCACAGGAGTGAGTATTATAAACACAATCTTACCTCGTTTTGACCCCAGTATCGTACGGCACAAAGAACCTGGAGATCAAAACATCCAAATATGGCCGTACAAATCGATTAAGCGTCTCATATTTACTTTGGCAATTCTATATTTATATCTGAAATCACTCTGTTAACGCCGCAAATGGGTCGTACCGCTTTTTATACGTTTTCCGTGCCCGTGGTGGACGAAAATTTGCTAAACCTTCGAACTTTTATCTCAGATTGTCAACAAAGTTTGACATCTCGATTAATTACGGCCGTAATAACGACGCTAACCCTGGGTGTCAGGTGGTTTAAAATCTGACAGCTGCTAATATAACGATGTTATAACGGCGGATAGAAATCGCGCATGCGCGCGACTGTCGGACCGTCATGTGAGTAACAATTTCACCTAACCCGTCCGTATTACGGCGTAATATCTTTTTTTTGCGATTATGAGTAAGACAGGGGATGTATATCTAAAAGAAAAGAATAGCGCGTGCGCGTTCTTTATTTTCGTTCATCTGTCTTTTATTTTGCAATAACACATACCCGCTAGACAAACCCTGCTTGCCGTACAAACCATTCAAAACCTGGGATGTATATCTAAATGAAAAGAATAGCGCGTGCGCGTTCTTTATTTTCGTTCATCTGTCTTTTATTTTGCAATAACACATACCCGCTAGACAAACCCTGCTTGCCGTACAAACCATTCAAAACCTGGGATGTATATCTAAATGAAAAGAATAGCGCGTGCGCGTTCTTTATTTTCGTTCATCTGTCTTTTATTTTGCAATAACACATACCCGTTAGACAAACCCTGCTTGCCGTACAAACCATTAAAAACCTGGGATGTATATCTAATTGAAAAGAAGAGCGTGTGCGCGTTCTTTTAATCGTTTTCGTTATTTAAAAAAAAATAGGCGTATTTGTAATGATTTTTGCGATATGGCAATCTTTTTTTAAATATTTATCGATTGGTACCCCTGAAAATTGCTGGAAATCATTCTGTTTGCGAAAAAAATAACATGAAATGTCAGCCGTAACGAGAAATTACGTACAATTTTTTTTTATGAAATGTAAATTTAAAATGCATATTTTTCTACCTGCCGCAATTGAAACCGGTGTCTTTGGTGATAACTAAGTTTAAAAGTAGTGTACTTTTCAAAATCTGTGCATATTAAAAAAACGGCGGGTTATTCATAACTTACCCAAAATAAAATAAAAAGTATAATGCAGTATTATTAAAAGTATTACCAGTAAGTTCGCAATAACTTGGCTAATATCCTCATATCCACCTCTTACTCACTTAATTGTTTCTGTTATTCTTTTTGCACCAGTAAATACATGATTTTTAAACTTGTCTTTAAAAATGTTTTCATTCGTGGCTCGTGGATTGACTTACGTCTAATTAATAAATGGAAAATTGGAAAACTGCAAGAAGTCGACATCGACATCTTCAAGCAGTGGCTGCAAACAGAGATGTGTAGTTCTCGTATTATAGTAAAAATGTTGACTGGAGGGTTTTGTCAAAAGAAATTATCACTCATTCCGAAGCCCGCTAATATAAAGGACTTTTTTTTATAATTTATAGACTTTTTTATAACTCACTGCTACTAAATGTATTGGGCGCCCCGATGGAACATATCCGTACTTAAATTCAACTCATTTTTTTTATAGAAATGACTAACTAACAAAGAAATGCATATATGAGTTGTTTGGATAAATATTTAAAAACGTATCAATCAGTGAGATTCTGACACAAACCAACTTATTTATGCCAGAATCTCACACTTGAGGACGGCGCCACAACATGTTGTATTGTCGAGCAAGTCGTTAAAATCTGTATCTTAATTCGACCGTAAGGAGAACAAATACTCTCTCTGAATATGGTGGATGAAAAATTCGACGTATTCTTTGAAACCCGTATTATTTGAAACCCGTATTCTTTGAAACCCGTATTCTTTGAAAACAGTGGGTTTACAAGGTTTTTTTTAGCTGCTACATGCTAAATGTACGAACGCTACTGTCAAAACCAGAAAATGCTATTATATATTATGAACATACTTAAATAAATCAAACCAGTAGTTCTGTGAACAGTAAGCCTCTTGAAAATGTTTTCTAATTTTTTCTTATTTAAAAAATCAAAAAAAAAATTTCCTATTAAATCATAAGTTTGGTAAGAAAGCACTCAAATATTAACCTACTTTATTATAAATCATAAAGGTTTTTTTTATTCAAACTTCGCAAACTCACTTTGTGGCGTCATTATTAATTTAATGAAAACAAATATCTTTGTGTACACCACTATTTAAGTAACAATATCGACGTGTTTAAAAAACTATGTTTTCTTCGTCAGGATACATAGTTTTTGAAACATATCGATATTGTTAATTAAATAGTGGTGGACACAAAGTTATTTGTTTTCATTAAAAAAACAAAAATGTTTTGTTTAACGTTATATTATTTTAATACAGAATTACGCCATGTATCCAAAGATACATCACAATCAAGATTCGTAGAAAATGCGTTTAACAAGGTTATCTCATACGGCCCTTTTTCGACAAAAAAAACTTATCGGGCTGTTTTCAAAATTTCGAACGCGTGACGTAGCTAGATTGTATTGCAGTTTATTCAAATCTACCAGTGGAACATGGACTTCAAGCTGCGTCACGAATTTTTAGCCAATCACCGCTCTACCCCCTCGATGGGCTAACCTTGTGAAATGCATTTTCTATGAACCTTGCGTCACAATCTTAACGAAAATTCTTTTTTTAAATTCTCTTCTGGCCGATAGTATTGATTTACGTACCTACTCTATGTATGTTCGTGGGCACTCCAAAGGGGTAAAAAGAATTTGAAGACAGATGAAATGCCAAACGGTCAAGTAAAAACAGAAATTCGCTAAGCTATTAGCTTATTACGCCTCCAAGACGTAACGCATGTGGAGACTTCTCACAATGATATCATATGTATGAAATTTACTCAGAACACTAGCGAAAATTTTAACTGGCAAACTTTTGATTGTAATCAGGCAATTTAAGTACTTACTCACACTATTAAGGCGATCACATTTCAACCCTATCAGGAGAAAAGTAGGTACTGTAGGAAGGTACGGAATGATGTGTTTGGTAATCAGCAGAAGTTTCTACAGTATTCTTGGAATTGTAGTTGGTTTCCCATAAGCCCCATTAGCCTACACATTGTGACAATCGTTCGCTTACCCGAACCTCTGTACTTTACTCTGATACCATCGTTTCCGGTAATATCAGTTTTGATTATTTCATAAGTGATGTGGGAATAACATAGTGTATGAACTTGTATTTATTTAAAATATATGTAGGGTGTCCCGACAAGAGTGCAGAATTTAAATTTCGCGCAATGTTTTAATTATAATGGCAGCTCTAAAAATCATCTGCGTCATTTGTAAATCTAGCAATTAGTAAATAAACACTACAAGAAAGATCAATACTTTTTTTATAGATTCATTGAAAAGTTGGAGAAGTTTTACTGAAACTTTTGAATGTTTTGGAATTTTTGGTCGAAATAGTAGCTGGCGTTTATTTGAAAATATAACCATCAATTCAATTTCCATTAAATAAATTAATGTTACCAACAAAAAAAAATTTAAACTTAAACCAATTTGGTTGCAAACTTGCGAGTACGAACACAAAAATATTGTAAAATTTTATTTAAAAATGTAAGAATCTTCTCAGGAAAGATATTCAGAGAACAGACATTTAAAATAAGCATAACTTATTTTCAAAATAGAATAACGTCATTGTTCTACCGGTATTTTAATGGATGATGCTCCGGGAAACTAACGCCATGGATCCCTTCGACTCCGGTGCGTAGTAAAACATGCTTTAAAACAAAACATGCTTTGAACATTTACACATGTACACGGTTGACATTTTTGTAACGTGAAAACGGATCGTTTCCAGGGCCGGCCGTGTGCAAACGCGATAAGAACAGTCCGTTTCGGGCTCCGACTCACCAAGGCGCCAATGAGTAGAGGTGCTGATAATACCTAACTCCTGAAACGCCCCTGGCTGTCAGCCCTGGTAGTTTCTACAACATTCTTGAGTTCAAGGGCTGAGTAACGATTTTTCCGACCTCTGTGTTTCTTCTGCCTATAACATGGCTCTTAGAAGTCAGGAATAAAAAAAAAACTTTGCCCGATGTTCAATACACTTTTTCAAAAAATATTTTTAAATTACAAATTTCTTAGAACAAACAAAATATATGGAACATTTTTTGATTTTCAATCAGAACGATTTTATCTGTGAGCATCTTACTCAATCTGTCTATCTGCTAGCCGAGCGTCCTTTACCCACCGAGCTTTCGACCACCTCGTAACATTTTTTAAAACAAAAAATCATGTCTTTCTATCGGAGGTTGGCCGTCGTCGGGGTAATATTCTCCATGTATGCTGCAGCCCGGAAGCGAATTTACAAATTCCTTACCATATTTTTCATGGTGACGACTATTATAGATTGGTTTTTATTTGTACAAACGTACTGTAACCCAATCTAGCTTATAGACTGCAAGGTCAAACTTTATCTACCCTAACCCATTGACTGCATTAATCTAGACTTGCTATCATAATGCATCTTCCACTCTCATTTATAAAATACAGTCTTAAATGTTATATTGATTGGATTGAAATAGTATGTGCAGGCTTTGTAAATGATTTTGCACAAACAAAGGCTACTCTATTAAAGTCGTCACCGTGACTGAAATGGTTACAGGCTTAATAAAAACGTAGCCTGAAACTGCATTCGTATCATGCTAGCACATAATTTGAATTATTAGAGCAAAGTTGAGTTGTAATTTCATCTCTTTACGATTGTCATTCTGAAAGTCGTTAAAATACATTTTTAATATACTAAAATGATTTTTTCGATACCCTTCTGTTACAGCACAATTTCATGACCCCAATTATTGCTATCCGTCCAATACAATGCCAAAAATTAACCAACCCTTATCTGTTTGGTTCAGTCAGTATTTTAACGTTCCCCGATTGAGTGTCAGAAACATGAGGTTGCACTGAACAAGTATTTCCCGGAAGTGAGATCTACACCGATTTGAAAAAAAAAATTGTTGACGCTACTTTATTTTTTTTATTATTGAACAAAAAAGGCACAGAGTATAGTCATTTATAAAAAGTCCTATGGACCGACATAATCACAAACACAGAAATTCTCAGGCGGGCTAGAGCAAACAGAGAACTGCTCACATTAGTAAAAGTCAGGAAAATTTCATATCTGGATCACATACTTCGAGGGGAGAAATATCACTTGCCCCAATTAATATTAAAAGGCAAGATAGAGGGTCGTCGAGGGCCTAGTAGGAGACAAATGTCTTGGCTGAGAATTGTACTAGAGTGGGCCGGTATTATAAGTGTGGAGGAGCTATTCCGGGCAGCGGGAGATAAAGAGGCATTTACCAGAGAGATCGCCAACGTCGGGGGGACCTAATAAGGCACCCGAAGAAGAAGAAACAGTTCTCCTCACTAGGGATTTCAGTTCCGAGGCGGATTGAAGACAGTTGTGTTGGTTTTACGTCATGATTTATTCATCTTCTTGTTGATCTCTTCATCTTCATGTTTGTTGATTTCCTCATCTTCATGTTTGTTGATTCCTTCACCTTCATGTTTGTTGGTGTGACTTAACAATTTTTGTAATTTTCTCATGTTAGTGTTTACTTAGCCATATTTTGATATTGGTTTTAAACGTTTTTATTTCCACGATATTTTTATTTTAAATTGAAAGGGCTTTACATAATTTTTTGGGATATAATTTTTTTGAATCGGAATCGGATCAAAAGATATATTTAGTGTTGGGATGTTAAATAGATATGAGGTTTTAGTCCTTGCGGTGAAGTTGTTTTGGTCGGTGAGATACTATTTTTTTTCATGTATATTTGAGAAGAGTATTTTTTGACTAGTGTATACTATACATGAGACCTTTAGATAAGGGTTTTTAATGCATGAGACCTTTCGACTCCTTTCGACTCCTTTCGACTCCTTTCGACCCTAAACAGGTAAATTTTTATTTTATTTCATACATTTATTATACATTATATATAAAATATTTTGACGCCCCAACTAGGAGAATTCCCTTTTTATGACAGTCAAATTAGGATGAGTATGAACATCGGATCTTGTTTTGTACAACCAATGGGAAAATGTAGGAAATGAAAAGAAAAGAAAGAATAGAAAGATAAAAGTTTAAAAAATTATAACTGTTTGTTTGCTTGGCGCAGTTATTAAAATAATATTAATGAAAAAATAATAGGTACATATACTTAATAACAACGGATTAAAATATAAAGGTAGCTGGTGTTTGCATTTCATATGCATACACATTTTGTATAAATAAGAACTAGAAAGAGAATAGAAATAATAAAACAAAATAACCAATAAATACATGAATATTGCTGTTGCCAAATAATAATTAAAAAAGGTATATACGTAATAACAAAGAATTAAAACATAGAAATTAAGGTAAGTGCATTGCATATTATAAGACTACATACAAATTTTGTACGACACGACTAAAAAAGAGAAGAAATTAAATAAAATATCTCATTAAACATAAAGTTAACTGCTGCTTGTTTAGCATTCTATCTTAAAAGAAAAATGTTGGTACATACACTTAATAATATAGATTATATAGATTAGAAAATAAATTTAGGTTTTGCATAGTTTTGTCTTGTTGGAAAATATATTATCCTTAATCCATATTCTTTTTTCAAATATAAAGACAGCAGATCTGCAAATGTTATAATGTGATTAGAAAAAATGCTATAAAAAATGCAATCATCATTATATCCTGATGAAGCTTGGTCGAAGCGAAACCGGTAGTGTTTGTTTTAATTATTTTAGAAAAAATGCTGTCACACAGATTATTTATATAAATACTGAACAAAATGGGTCCTAAGGTACTCCCTTGGGGTACACCAAATTCTACAAGGGCCGGATCACTAAAAGAATGATTAATTTTTACTTTGGTATCAGTTAGTTAAGTAACTACCCATCCATTTGTAAAGCTGTCTCTGAATACCTAAAGCCTATAGTTTTTTTAGAAGTACTTTATGCGAGAAGGTGTCGAAGGCTTTGGCAAGATTTAAGAAGAGGGAAATAATATCCGCATATCAGCTTAGCAATAGTATTTTCTGTTTCTAGACCTGGTCGAAAGCCGAAATTTTTATTAAATAAGATCTTATGACTTTCTAGGTAGAGGTTGAGATGATTTTTTACAATTTTCTCAACAATTTTCGAGAATGAATTGAGTAGAGATATTTACCGATTATTATGTGTATCCGATTTGTTCCCATTTTTGTGAATCAACATAACATCTGATTGTTTTAAATGGTTTGGGAATGTGCCTGACTTGAACTTTCAGCAGATTTGCGGAAACTTTGTCTAGGCACTCGATGTCTTAAGGCCATCTATCATTTTCATGATTTCATTAGACGTTGTTTGTATCTCATTTGCTTTAAGATTAAAAGCTGAAGGTATGTTGGCTAGTTCAGATTCAGTTTTCTTACTTTTCTCAATGAAATGAAATAATTGATACGTGATCAAGGAAAAATTTCGATATTCGAAAATGTTGATCAATTTTACCAGAAGTAAGGTAAATCGGAGCTCATTTCGGATATACGATCACCCCTAAAATGTGCTTCTATCAACTTATCTCTTCAGAGTGACGTTGTGATTCTGGGCTACCGATTGGGGGAAGTTTTGACAGTAGGCCGGCCAATGAATGACGATAATAATTTGTCGAGTGGCTTTTGCTTTGATTCAGAAAGCGATCATTTAAATACGAGGAACTTTGGCATGTTCAATATGTATCGATCACTTTATTGATGGGTTCCTCTGGTGACGGTATCTATCTAATATTGGGAAAGGAAGGACCAACAAATTCGTCGCATTTCCACAAAGTTTATCTTGTTGTACAATTTGTTTTTCATTCAATGGAATGCTCGAAATATATTCGTTAACTAAGGTAGGTAATTAGCAATTTTCTTCAAGAATCTATTAAATTATTTCTAAAGTTTCAACGCCCATTCTTCGAAACGGTATTTTCATGTCGAAGAATTAAGAAAATTTAACAAATCATTTTGACGTTTTGTATCATCTTTCTTTGTGAAATAAATAGATGTTACAAAACAATACACACCTATGTAGCTCAAATTTTAATGTATTGATCACTCAAAATTTGTTGCGCAAACCTAGAAATTTCAGATAAACAAAGCTATGATTAAGTAGATAATTTTTTTCAGGCCAGGCTCTTTGAAACATCTTACTAAGCAGAGAAATTTTTTGTGTTCTTTTATTTATCATTTTTTTTCAATGTTGTTATTTTATTACAACTGTTACACAATTCCTTAAAATTATTATTTTCTAATTGTTATTTTCTTATTCATCAAAATCTTATTTATTGAAAATTGTTATTTTCAGAATGTTATTATATTTTCTTAATTCTGTTATTTTCTTAAAAATACTATTTTTTAGGAATTTTCTTATTGCAACTTTCTGTGTTGTTGTTTTCTTATATCTATATATTCCAGCATTCTATTTACGATCTTCTAAAAATTGAACAACTTGCAATGTACCCCATATTCCTATTTTATGCATTCTGCTCATTATCTGATGTATTCTTTTTTATCGATTTGTGAAAAGCTCCACAATATCACGTCTTTAAAAACTAACAATTCCCGGTAGCTCCACTCAGTGCAAGCTTCTCTTTTCCCGGTAAGGAAGACCTGACCACTATGGTAGCTCGTTGGCAGACCGTTCTTTTTTGCTCTGCGAGAGTCTTGTGGATTACCAGAGGAATTCAGAGGAATTCTCTTCTGCTCCTCCCTGTTTCATCAGGGGTGTCTACTGCGTTGTCTGATTGTTTTCTTATTTTTTATTTGGATGAAGATTATTTTTACGATGGTTTTTTTGCTGTAGGTACTTAATGAAAGGAGTTCCCCGTGTCGGGGCACACGTAGACATTGCTAGATGATATAATTTATTTATTTGTTTTTATTAATTACCGAAAAGAACCTTATATTAATTTTATTTGCGTTTTAAGGCAGAGGGTCAAACCATTATATAAAATACTTAGTTTTAATGCATTTTAACAAAGACATGCGTTTTAACTGGTTTAATTACAGCAGACCAAATTTGTCTCACCTTCCGTAGGTCTCATATAAATCGTTGTATCTCCCTTACCATCTTGGTGAAAAATATGATCTAAAATCTAAACGGTGATAGAAAGAAAAAAACTCCACGCTTCATAAGTGCACATTTAACCATAGAAACGTTTAAATGTGCACCGCTATGAAACCAAAGTTTCCGATAGCAATTTGAGAAAAATGTATAAAATTTCGAAAACTTTTTACTTAATTTTTTTTTAATACTAACGTAACCTAAAAATTCTTTATTTTGATATATCTGTCTTGCATTAATGATTTTTTTTACTACATATTTTTGAATCCACATTTGAGGTTGCTTTTGTCAGTCTCAATTTTCATAGCCAGTGTGCATCTCGAACGACATTATAATTAACCGACGATATTTTTTACTAGTTTTGGGAAAAAGCATAAAGAAATTTCGTAATGGAACCATTTATTTGATAACCTCTGCCGTAGGTCACCCCGAATAATTCGCTACGTTTAGTGACTTAGCAGGGGTACGCGGGTTCATGGGGTGAGGATTTGTCCGGGTCTTGGCAGCGGATGTGTCTGCCCACCAACTGCGGGGCAGGCTGGGTCGTGAGGGATTTCGAGTCAAGGGAGACCTTTGAACCTCTCCAGCAAGACTACTGACCCACCACTTTGCAATTCAGTAGGAGGGATGTCCGTCACTTCTCGATACACTGACCTCCGAATTCCTACCCACTACGTACCTTTTTTATTCCCACGACTTCCTCTCCTTCCTTTCCTAAAAGACCCTCCACACGGCATCCACAAAGATGACGTAGGCCCTACTGGGAATTATTTTCCTCAGGTCCTCCCACGTGGAAGCAATTTAAAAAAGTGAACTTTAAAAATCTTAAAATAACACGCAGAAACAGACAAACCGTTGCCTTGTTTGGTGCAATCAATTAAATCAATTTGTTTTTAAGAAATAAATAAATGTTGTTACTTTGATTTAATAAATATTTACAAATTATTCTTTACTCTATATATATAAACAGAGTAACGAATAACGATCTCCTATAGTTATATATAATGTAGGAGACCAACCTAAAAAAATCACTGCAGAAGGTCTCTACGAAAACATTTTTTTACAACTAGGTAGACAGGAACTGACTGCTACATGAAATAAACTTTCAAAGTTTTCTTCAAGTCCCTTGTCTGGGAACTTTACTTTTGCAGAATCGAATCGTGTTTTTTTTCCAACACTGCCGACGATTTTAATGCTTTCTCTGTTTAATTTTTAATTTGATGAATTTATATGTGTAAAACTCACAACGCATTGCTAAAAAGAAAACTTTATAGCATATTAAAATGTTTTAAAAGTAGTTTACACACATAAAAATTACTTTGATAGACCTTTCTCACCAAAAAGCACCAGTAGACTTAAATTATTCCTTGAAAGTAGATACGTTATGTAACGTCCTACGTAAACGATACTACATGGCACGAAAGGTTTTCATGTTAGTTTCTCATTAAATATATTGGTGTACAAGATTAGCTCGGAGTCATAAATAATTCACTAAGTACACTTTAATTGTCCATGACCATGTAAATATATCGTTTTAATATACGTGTTATCAGATATTGAATGTTTTTAAAGCTAGTAACGTTAGCTTAGTTTGCAAATGACCAGAGAAGTAAAACTAACGTGCTCATAAATACTCCATGCTTGAAAATTTTTAACTTATACTTTTAATAATCTTAGGATATTAAAAAAAAGACTTGTATCGGAATACCATTACCATAATAATATATCTCAATAGAGGAAACCTTAGTAAAATGTCCAGTTCATGTTTTTATGTATTACATTATTTTTCAATAAATAAATAATAAAATAAAATAAGTGAATAATATTAAATATTAAGTGAATATTTTTATAGTTATTCCAATCAACTTGCAATGCACTAATGTTATCAATAAGTCATTGGTACAGTTTTTCCACAGAGTTTTGTTTCTAATTTTGTGGTACCAACCTAGAGTGTTGTACCATTAATTAGAATTACCATTGTACCATTAACCATTCAGAATTGAAACGTTGCTTGAAATGGCTTTAGCCGTGTTTAGTGACCAGATCTGAATAGCCAGGTACTTCCCCACCTTCCTCTTCCCTATCTCCTTCCCCTCCCCACTACCTTCAGCCTCACAACATACCCTAATTGGGGATGCCATAGTCTCACTGGCTCCAGACGGGAGCAGTTGGGACTCTTGTGCGGTATTAACTGTAAAAAAAAAAAAAGAATGATGGTGACCGGACAACTCAGAACCTCAGTAGAAAAATCACTAAAAATGATGTAAAAAAATTATAAAAAATAGGTTAAATGGGCTACGTTAGGTTTGGTTATTGGCTATTTATCAATTATTTTTTTTCATAGCATTTAATGATTTTCAAAGAGGTGTTGAGTTGAGTTGATTCTGAGTTGGCATGGAACCTAAAATGATATTATGTGAAGATTGATTTGAGGTAACTGGGTTAAAAAAGTCTTCATTTTGTATATTGATGAAGTACCCTATTTGGCATTTATTTTCAAGGTGACAATGACGATGTGAAGCACAGCATTCGAAATTAGCTCTTAGGTTTTTTAACACTTACTGGTCTTATTTTATATGAAAATCGTTATGTTCAATTCAATAAATATATCAACAAAAAACATACTTTTTTTATTTGATGAAAACAAATAACTTCGTATACACCACTTTTATGACATTTTAATTAAATCAATAATGACGCCACAAAGTGTATTTACGAAGTTTGAAGAAGAAATTTTTTTAATATTTGGACACGACGTGAGGCAGAAAAAAATGGAAACACACGGTTTTTTTTTACAATAGCTCCAATAATAAAATGGTAATGCTTAGGGAAGAAAAACGGTCTTTATCTTTTGAGAATAGTGTGTTCTATTAATTTTGACAAACATTTTTAAAAATGTAATATATTCCAACTAATATTCATATAACTTGGGATTCGATATTGAGAAAAATCTCCAGAGGCGAATAGTGAGGAGGGGTGGAAAACGCGGAAAGCTAGAAGCAAGATTCCACCACGCTAAGTTTCCATGTAGTCTGTCCGCATGAACGGGTCTGCATCCGAACTTATTGGTGCATGGATAGGACGTACTGTAACGTTTGTGAAGTGTCTATGTGCTTATGTTACAAAGTTAAATCTATATTGGAAGGCAATGAATGGCTCAAAGAATAATACGTAAATCATACTACGACACGCGATTTGTGAGTACATAAAAAGCTTACCAGTAGGTATTTAAAAAAAATAGTCAATACCGCTCAAAAGTTTAAACTGATTTCAACCGTCTGAAGCAAGTGAAAATATGGCGTACCCAATTGGGGTAAGTTGTGCGACTCAATACGGTGGGAAAGGGAAGGAGATGGAGTATAGGAAAATGGAAAAATACCTGGTTTTTCAGATTTGGTCACCAATTACGGCTGAAGCCATTTCAAGCAACATTGCAATTCTGATTGGCGGTCTAACATCAGGGATACTGAGAGTATCTTCCGTTCTAGACCGTGCCGTAAGTGACTATATATTATTTTTAATTAATAAATTGTGAAATAACACAATTTAACAAAATAAAATTTACAATTATCAAATTAATTAATTCACTTAAAATTTAAAAACACAATTTAATCAATAACATTTTAACCAGGATTTGAAGCCGTGACATCCGAATTGCTAGTTGACTAAGGTATTTACCTAGACTTACCCCTCGACTAAGGTATTGAAAGCATGACAAAAATCTGTTATTATTCTTAAATTTGTGATTAAGCGGTTCGCTAGGTTTGGTGATTTAGCAGGGGTGCCAGGGTTCATGGGGTGAGGTTTGTCTAGGTCTTGGAGGCAGATGACCAGGACATACTGAGCCCCAGATTCCTACCCACCCCTTAAACCCTGTTCCTTTCCAGAACTCTTCTCCCCTTAATTTCCTTTAAAAAAAACCTCCATACAGCATTCCCAAAGATTTCATAGATCCCGAGGGAAAATATTTTCCTCGGGGCCTCCTGTGTGGAGCTCACGTAAAAAAAAATATTTATGAATTTATTTTCAAAAAAATTCTTCAACTAGTGAAAGCTGTGGATGTAATTCTTTTCGTTATGGCTAAAGATGTTCTCTTCAGCCAACTGATTCGTCTAAATATTATCTTGTACCGACAGCTGTCCCGCCTGCATAGGAATGTCTCCTTGATCTAATCAGCCGACAGAGGAGCTATTCCGAATTGGCGTCCCCCCCTAACTCGATTAGAAAGCCTTTCGGAAAGTATGAAGAAAATTGCCAGTGAGATATTATATTAGTGATTGAAGCTAGTAAATCTTATTGGAACAACCCTTATAAGTACGTACTTGGGTTTACCTTTCCCAAAAATAAGTTTTTTGTCCTGGATTTTGGACCGTTTAAAAAGGAAAAAAAAAATTACAACAGATAGTTTTTAATATCAAAATCTCTCTGAAAATATTGTACCTGGTAGCACGTAACACAAAATGAGTAGGTATCTATAACGTTTATTAACCCTACCATTGTAATCAAGAATGGTTGAATTTTGTCACACCAAAACAGGTCGTTTCTACGAGACGTTATTGAGTTCACCAGCTCAGCGGTTGGTAGATTTTTTGGCCTCTGTAGTTTCTCTTGAAGATTTCTTTCTTTCAGGTCTATTCAACACCTGTGTTCACTACTTCCTCTCCTCAAAAAGACCCCACTAGTTAATGTACAAAACAAATCTTTTCAGCAGACCGATTTTTTTGTGGAGCAAACAAAATTATTGGAATGGCTGCCAATAGTCGGTGGTGATTTTTTGCAATGCAATGTGAAGGCAAAAGGGAAAAAAATGCCATCTTAATTTTTCAGTAATTTTAGTGATATTAAACAGACACATTCCTGGAGTAAGTACGTCGGCCTTATATATTTCATTAATATTGTTTTTGCGGTAACGTACCACACACTAAAAAGGCCATTTCAATAGGCATATGTCTAACGCCAACCAGCGTACCACCCTCCGTTACAGTGGAGCCATTTTTTTTGCTCAGTGTCTCATCTAATATACATCCATGCCTCTAACAGCCTAAATTATTGTAATCACAACGTGTTCTTTTTGAAGTGAAGCTTTTATAGCACGGCTGTGATTTGGATTTCAGATGAAACGGAGATGATGATTACTGCACCTGCTACGCATCAACTGCGCTCATCGGCCGCTTTGATAATGATGTCACTATTAAAGGCTCTCCTATTGGTCGAGATATCAAACAGAAATTACGTGAGGTCTGCGCTCATTGGTCGCTTTGATTATGATCTCACTTTTCAAGTATTGGTTGAGATTGTTTTGGTAAAATTTCGCTTCTACCGCGTGTAAACGGCACTCGAATTTTTTTTTACGGGAGCGGACTAAACATGATGACTTTTTACTCTCCCATAATCCAGGTCCTGCCTGAGTTGGCTGTCGCCAAATATTTAAATATATCTCGTGGCACAAGGGTCGTGGTGCCAAGACGCGTAAGTTTTCTAAAATAGAACATTGTCCGTTGCTTATTATTGCGCGTACGTCATTGGACGCTTACGTACAAACAGGGATAGGGGTCAGTTAAAAAGCGCAGAATTGACTCTGTGCGACTAAATAATCAGTCATAACTCCACCGCAAAAAGGATAACATAAGTCATTCGTGCGTCGTTGTGTAGATCTTGGGATGCTCTAAAAATAAACTGAGCAGAAAAACACTAATTAAGCCCAGTGACGAACAAATTACGAGCAATAACCCAAAAACAGGACAGTTCTGCGAGGGGCTTCGAAGTTGCATAGGTACACGAAGATATCAAACATTTCGATTTTTTATCAACATGTATTCAATGAAATATGATGCCAAAACCAGGATTTTTTTCAATATCCACTCAAAGTTTCAATTAAAAAAAGCATATCCAATGAAATCCATTAGTTGGCATTAATTATTCAAAACGAGAGCGGGGCATATTGGCACTATATACCCATAAATATATTCACACACAAGCACGTTAAAAAAATCCTGCTAACTGTAAATAAATACAGAACACCGCATTTTGTAGCGATGGGAAAACTGTTTACTTCGCAACAAATCTGCGAAATAAAAATGTCGGATTTAAAGAAGTTGCACATTTTGCATCCAACGTTTCAACTGATGGCTCCATACACTATTCATGTGAGATTTGAATTTCGAATGGACAAACGGTTATTTTCTACACTTCCTTTGCTCGGCCCGAACGTACATCCGAATCAAAGGCCCTCTTTTCGACGTTTAGTTTTGCACTCCAAACGTAATTTTGTGAAATACACCCCTTTGAGAATTCGTCCTCCATTCTGAGTTTCGTTTAGCCGTACAGATTCTCATTTTTGAGCCGGTGTTTCTTCAATACACACCTGTAATGCAAGGGATAAATGATCTTTTGAAATGTGCACTGTAGCACGTTTAGCTTTAAACTGCTTTGGAAGGTTCTCAAAGAAAGTTCTTGACACAGAAACAGAGGAGCGATTCTTATGCGCCAAGATAGAAACAGGAAGCTAAAATATTTGTACAGGGTTACTGTAGATCCTTGATGCTAAATATTTGAGCTTATAACTTAAAATATATTTTAATACAGGAGAAAAGTTCAAATGAAAAAACATTAGTAATTAAATAGTTACTTTTCGATGTGGCTTTTTTAATGTTTTAGGAAATTAAAACATCGGTCATGAAACGCAATCAAAAAAATACAATTTGGTAATCTGCCATTATAAAAGTTCTTTTAAAAATTACGATTTTTTCAGAATGGCCTAAGTCATCCAGCAAATGGGTCTAAGTCATGACTTAGATTTTTTTGAGTCAATATTTGGATGATATTTATGGAATCAATAATAAAACTACATCTAAGAAGGTAAAAGGAAATAGTATTTATATTTAAAAAAAATATTATTTTCATAAATATTTCAAATTTTTATGATCGATGAAGATACAAAGTAATAGACTGAAATCAATTTCAGTTTTTAAAACTTTATATTGTAGAAGTTAGCGGGAGTTAATCATGCTAGTTATACAAATTATAATATAATATTCTTGGTATGAGGCCATACCAAGTGGTTCGCTACGTTTGGTGACTTAGCAAGGGTGCCCGAGATCATGGAGTGAGGTTTATCTGGATCTTGAACCCGGATGCGTCTGCCCACAAACTGGTCTGATAGGTCGGATCAGGAGAGACTGGTTGAGGAAGACCCTTTGACCTCTCCAACAACTCTTTCAAAAATTTTGTCTTGTACCGCAGTGGGAGGGACAGCTTTATACTTTCGTCACCCCTGGACACAGTGACACCCTGATTACCACCCACTTATCATATCCTTTTCTCTCATGGAACTCTCATTCTTATCATATCTTTTCTCTCATGGAACCTCCTCTCTTTCCTTTCCTTAAAAGACCCTCCATAAAGCATCCTCAATTTTGACACAGGCTCTGAGGGAAATATTTTCTTCGGTGTGGAGCTAATATAAAAATAAATCATTTAATATAAAAGAAATGGGAAGAAAAAAGAGCTAAAGTTAACGTTCAAAATTGGCTATATTACTCAATTTTCTGCCGAATCGCTGCGATATGCGTGTCGCAAGTTGGGGTGGGATCTTCACTAATTTCTGTCTGCTGAAGTAGTTGGTATTTTGTTTCAGTCATTTGAAGGGAGGTCTATCAGCAACGAATATTTTCTTACTACTTAACAGTCTTGCTTTTATTTCGAATGATCGTATCTCAATAAACAATCACCAACCTGGAGATACACAGGTTTTTTACACGTAGAAAAAATTAAACTTTATCTCTTTTTAATGCAATTTATAATAATTAATGAAAATATTTGAATTCGTGATCAATATTATATTGGATAATATGGTACGTAATTTTGGATATTATTTGACGACTTGATCGATATTCATCTTTATTGCATGCAAAATAATCACATCAATATAATTACGCATCATTTTATGAGGTAAAACTGATTTGTTCAATTACCAACCTAATAAATTATTTTACTCTTTTGGGTGATTGGAAAAATTACTAACAGTAGTACTACGTGCTTTCGCTTAAGCTGTTTTCAGTATTAAAAAAAGATTGATACAAATCAATGTAATTATGTAATCATTGTAATAAAACTATACATTATTTCAGTTAAAATAACAAAAAAAAAACTGTTTAAAAAATTCAACGAGCACACCGCAAATTTTTTTTTAATATCTGGAAAATATTTTTGGATATCGAAAATCGTTGATCGTATACAATGGTTGTCCCTAATAATAAAACGGCGAAAGCAAGACACGAGTTGGAGTTGTTTCTCGGTGACGTTTGTCACGGACATCGCTTTTGGAAGTTTACATACATTATGAAAACCAAAGTACACGAGCGTTAGTGTGTGCTGTTGGGGTCAAACTAATTATGCAACCTTCAACACTACAAGTATTGAAAATCGTGTCGGGAGATATCATTATGGCATTATTGCAACTATCTTTTATTTAGTGCAGTTTTTGTTGAGAAATTCACTGAATTAATGATTATAAGAAGTGATTAATGCAGTTTTGCCTGTGAATTTCCCTAAAGTTATGTTAACAGGCGTAATACGAACGGCGAATATTTTCCGGCGAACATTCTGCCTCGTTAAAGGAGCAGCTAATTCGTGTTAATGGTCGCTTATAGCAGAACAAAAAGTGAAATGTATACACTTTAAATGTTGTGAGGGAGAAATAATTTTCATGGAATGATAGTTAAGGCAGCGCAAAGTGTGGAACATCCATTAACAAAATGCCTCTCCTTGAAAGCCTTAAGGAAACACTAACTACAGGGAAACTCGTAAACACTTGCCACATTTTGCTGAAGTAAAACCAGTTTAAATTTGAGATCAAACCTTGTTTTAGACCTCACAATTGGTGCTCAAACGCAATGGGCACCGCAGAAACTAATAAAAAGCGGTGTTGTGGTTGCTGGCAACGAGACCTTCGAACCTTTTTCGAAATTATTAAGTAGTTTAGATTCTTTTTTGTGACCCGGTTTTATCCTTTGGCGGCATTTACTTATTTTTATCACTGAGAATGGCAAATTAAAATACTAGAAAAAGAATAGAGAAATGCTGTCTATATTGAACTGTAGCTGGTAAACGAAGAAAATAAAATAGAAATATGCTGATATAAGTAAATATGCTGTGTAAAGTGTGTGGTAAACTTTCTATTATACCGTTTTAATTATTTATGAGTCAAAGATTAAAATGTTGTATGCTAAAAATGTTAGTATTTATTAGTGCTGTTCACGGCAAGTGACTTACGACAAGTTGCGACCACTTTCAGGTTTCTGTAAACAAATTTATCAGAAATACAAAATAATATTTATTATAAATCTTTTACTTGTTTAGGGAACTTCCTATAAATGTAAAGGACTTCACATTTTTCGAAGGTTATGTACCTATCAATGTTATAAAGTCTAAATTTTAAAACTTATTAGATTTAAATGTCTAATGTAAATGATACATATGGGGCATACATTAATTACGTGAGCTGTTCTTTTTTTTCAATTTAGACTCCTCCCCGCCACCCTTGGTGAGATTGAGTGAGATTTGGTGGGACCCCCCTCCTCCTCACGTGAGATTTACACTACAGTTGTTAAAGGACTACATTTATTAGCAAATTTATTTAAATTTAATGAAAATAAAAGTAAAAACTGACAACAGCACCACCTCCCTTAATTTTAATAAATTTAAATTTATATTATCTCTGTAATAATATATATTCTTTTAAAGTTGAATTGGGATTTTTGTTGACCCCCCTCAGTTTAAATGAGAGTTAATGAGATTTTACTGAACCCCCCCCCCTTTTTTTTTGCTCACGTAATTAATGTATGTCCCCATACCAAAAGAAATATAGTCATTTTGATTTGTTATATTATTATACGGTACCATGAATTATTTTGCCCATAAATTAAATATGTTCAGAACAAATCTATATGTATCTTTATTTTACCATATGAATGTTTACCGTCGCTTATTTTTACAAATTAAAGTCTTTGAAATAAAATATTTTTTAGAAATAAAAGTATTTGCGACAATTTTTTGGTTCAGCGGGAGTGAAATGTATTTTTAAAAAGCCATATTAACTTACATTAGATCCCTGCTATTACTGGCAAATTGATTTACTGGCAAATTGATTACTGGAATTGCTATTACTGGCAAATTGATTTAAATATTTGTATTACACAATTACAAAGGACTGAGTACATTCTACATTATTCTCGTGATATACCATTATGTCTTAATTTCGCAATGTTATAATATTTCACATTTAGATGAATTGAATTATTATAGGATAATTGCGTCAAATCGCTGAGAAAAAATAATTTTATTGTTTTGTGGACATGAGGAGATTTTTAAAAGCGGAAGTCTTGAATCTTCAATAATAAATTAATGTATTTTTCAAGAGTTTGTATTCATATAATTCTTTTTATATACATATACCTAACATGTTTCATATAAAATTGTAAAAATATATATAAATATGCAGTTAATAAATAAAAAAATTAAAATTAAAATAAATTGTGGTATGGTTTTATCGGTGACCGGACAATTCGGAACAAAACCAACTCAGAACCATCTCAGATAAGTCATTTAGAGTGATAAAAAAAATATTTAAAATTGGTTAAATAGGTTATGTTAGGTTAGGGTTATCGGCTAATATTTTTTTTTTCATAGCTTTTAATGACTTTTCAAGGAGGTGTTGAGTTGATTTTATTCTCAGTTGGCATGGAACCGGTTTTTTCCACAAACATGTAAATCTTAAAGAAAAAATAAAATCTATAGTTATGTACCTACGTAGAGAGGAAACCATTGTAAACAATTTATATTAAATAATTCATCACAAGGGTGTGCAAAACATAATCATTCTTTAAAAGCTTTCTTCCTGAACACCCTGTGCGCGCAGTAGGTTTTGTCTGTCCCGCGGTTTGGATGTAAGGATGGGCGTTTACTTTCAGATAAATTATCATTTACAAAACAAAGCTCGCGTACAAGAAATTCTCAACGCCCTGAATGTTTTAAAATGAATTCCTCGTTTTGGGAGTCGTGAATTTTACCGGTGGTTTATTTTGATTGAAAAAGTTTGCGTGAAAAACTCGAGGTCGGGAGAATTTAGTACCACCAACCTCTGAACACCAACTTATCGCTTCTTTCTTGTCCAGTGTCTTAGGCAAATTATTTGGTAATCTGGTCATGAAATCTCTTGAAAACGTTTATCTGAAACTCTAAACTCATTTTACCTTTTCAATTAGGACAATTTTGACATATTTTTGTACTTCTACGTACAGAGTACATTATGCATATGCACGCGTCGATTATATAACTAAACATAACACCGTTTCCCCGCAGGGGTAGGCAGTTGACGGACTGTCAAACAACTCCCTCTTGGCGCATACTCTTTGCCTCATTCGTATTCATACATCGTCACATGTATACTCTTCTATTATTCTGACTCTTGACATGGCTCGATTCAAATATCTGATCGTGCCACGCCTTCCTCGGGCGTCCCCGACTTCTACCATATTGTCATATATTCTCCCTATACTCCGTTCTTCGTTCATTCGCTCTATGTGCCCAAACCCTCTGAGGGTACCTTCCTTAATCTTACCCATTACGCTTGCATTCTTTGCGGATTTCAACATGTCTCACACTACCGTACATGGTTTTACCACACATTCTCCCCAGGGTTCTCAATTCTTCAGAATTTAGTCTGAATGAAAGAACGAAGAAAAACGTTATGACACATTTTATTTAATTTGGACATTTGAATTAATTATGCTCGCAAATTTCTGTTCGAAATTATTTTATTAATAACTTATTTATAGAACAAAATAATAATATATGTGTAAGCGGCAAAAAACCTTTTTAAAAAAAATTCTTTATTAACATTCAAATCTGGTAAACTACTTTTGTAGTTCGTCAGCAGTTACATATTTATAGATAACATTTTATGTAATAACATGGTACATTTTTAAACGGTGTATATTTGTAATAATAAGTGAAGAGTTAGATCAATAAGTTAAATGAACAGAATAGCAAGTAATATAAATATTAGTTTAAGCGTTACATAACAAATAAGTATATGTTTTATTATAGTTATTTAACAAGTCTTTGAAAAATGTTTGCCTATTTCCCTTTAAGACTTTTTTTTCTTTATGCATGTAAATACTCCTCCCATAATCATAAACTACTTACTGGAGCTTAACTTATAGAGTAGTAGAATAATTAGGAAAAAAACATATATTTTTTCAGAGTGTTTACAATTTGAAATGTTATATTTTTTTGTAATCTATATAAATATGAAAATCAAAACTTGCTTGGGAATATATAGATACGTGTTTTATTTAAGTAGATGTCTATGTATGATGTAAGTAGATGTCTATGTACAATGTCTATGTATGATGTAAGTAGGTACCTATTTTATGTACCAAATTTGTTTGATTGTGTGAATGAAAAAAAATGTAATAAGCGGCACGCGAGCTGTTTGAAAACTGAATGTACTGAGACTTAATATATGGAACGCGAAAGGGGGGTTGGCGGGACAGGGGTTGGCAGGACGGGGGAGCGGGAGAGGGGAGAGGAAAGGCAGAGAAGGTGGAAGGGGAACGCGGGAGGGGAAGGGGATGCGGAAAGGGATGCGGGAGGGGAACGGGGACGTACGGGAAATGACATGCAGGGAGAAACAATTTATTTCTTTGAATATGGCATTTCAACGCATGCCGGGAACCAGCTAGTAAATAAATAAAAAATAAAAAATGTAAATGAACAGTCGCGCTAAGAGTTTCACAGATTTTGATAGGTAATCTAGGTATATGAGGTACGACAAAATTGTAATTAAGTAATTATGTTAATTCTTATTATTAGTGATGCAAGGGCTTCAGTAGGGCAACAATAAAAAGTATGATTGATATACTGTCAACATAAATAAAAGAATAAACATTTTCTAAATGGATTATTTATTTTTGTTCTTATAAATTTTAAATTTTTTCTGTTTATGTTCTTGTTTCTTTACTGTATAAATATATAAATAAACTATATGGGACGTGTGGGATTGCATTATCCACCCCACATCTTCGAATAACAAACGATTATTATTATTATTAAATCATATTTTGCTTGAGCAGTAAAAATGGTAGTTTTTTTTATTTTTCATTGGTAGTTTGGTTGGTAATTAAACATTTTTGGAACAAACTAGTTTAGGATTGCTTGCGCTGTATTTATTGGTACATTTCAAAACCACCAATCCTTCATTTAAAGCTCGTTCACACACAGTTATCAAATGTAAAAGATCATAGCACGCCAAATAACGCTCTCCATACAATCCCTTCAGACCGTTCGCACCTAAGCGTTTTTAAGCGCAGATCAATCATAGACAATACACATCTTAGACGTAACCGCTCCAGAGGCGATATGTCAGAAGATAACTCTCCCCTTCTCCGACTAAAACAGGAGAGGGGGTCATTGTAATTACGGAGCTGCCTAGACCCGTGGATGACAGATGTCAAGTTGACAGATTTCAGTACAAAAAATATGCATTCCGTTGCCGCTCCCTCATTCGACTGACCCCCTCTCCTACCACAGGAAGAAATATTTGATAGCCTCGTCTGAAAGGACAAACGATAAGCGCTCGCGCTTCAACAGATATCTGCTCGCAGATTTATAGCTCTGTGTGAACCAGCTTTCAAAGGGAATAATTATGTTTAGGGCAAACTCCTTCATTTTACAAGGAATCGGGCAATAATATTATGATGTTGGTATAATATTATTTGGAAAATATTTCTCTTTCAAAGACTTGAATATTAATTTAATGCTACTTCTGTGTGCATTGGTATATTTATGAATGAAAACTTTTGTAATGGAGTTTTGGAATTTTAAGATTTCACATTTATATTAGTTAACTTGATTCTCTAAATTAGCTATTTATTGATACATTATTAATATAACTCCATTGAATTGTCTTTTTAAGTTAAAATTGTATTATTATGCCTAATTTCTGTTGTTTTAGTTGGCAATTACAGGAAGCAGGAACATTTCTTTATAAAAGCGTTCCGTTCATAATTCCATTTACTTTATTTCTATTTTTGATACTGGCATTTCGTGGTGCTTTCCGTTATAATGATTTTAATTTAAAACTTTTATCAATCTAAAAAAAAAAATTAATGGTTGCAATGCAACGTTTAAAATCAGGATACTGCAATACCTACTTAGCAATAAAATTAAAATAAAAAAGTCGTTCACCACTCTTGATGTACTAAAAATTGTTTAAACCATAGTTTAATGAAAAAATTGTACCAGCTTAAAAATGGTTGTGGGAGGTCGAAACAGGTAATGGTTTAAATATAAAAAGTGAATAAAAGTTTTAAATTGCTTTAATAAAACATTTAATTAATAATAATATGTTTCCATTCCGTTAAACGATGCTAAATATGGTTACATCTCACAACATGGAAATGTTTTATTTGTGATGAATGTATAAAACATTATTTGACATTTCGCTTAGGTAAGCCTCACTCAAAGCAACAAAGATGGAATATACACATAAGTACATTTTACAAACTCACCGTCTTGAATTCATTTTTTTATTATGGCATTCCATTGTTTAACCACACCTTTCACGATAAAATAACACATAATATATAAAAACATCTTAAGTCGTAAAATTTCTCAGTTGACTATAATTTTATGGTGCTGAGCGTAAAACCAATATGGAGTAAATCCAACAGTGTGAAGAATATTATATCTTAACCTTGTAGATTGCGTGACTAAAAAGGTGCCGTAAAACGACCCTTAACCTAAATAGAATCTACAATCTTATTTTACTCAAATAGATAATCGATACTAAAAATGAATGATGTCTCACGCAAGAATCATTCACTGATTAAAAATATTCACAAAAGGAGGGAATGGTTTCTTCGTGTCAGTTTCTAAGGCTTACTGCAATTATTAAAACCGTGCAAAAAGACGGAGTTTGAAAATTATTTTATTTAGAAGTAAAAATAGGCACATTTTGGTGTATGAAAAAAAAAACACTATTTGTAAAACATTTTTCTTGTAAAGTTTAGTCTACGAGAACTCAGTTTTCCAATAAAATTTTCTTGCGAACTACACATAGCATATTTATAACGATGCTGTTATGTGGGTTTGCCGTTTTAGTTTTTGGCCGCCTAAAATCCTGACTACCTCTCAAAGAGATTGTGGCTACATTGATGGGTGGTTACATATGTGTTGTATTTTAGTATGTATTCTAAAATTTTTTCTGATATTTTAATAGATCTATCCTATTTTTGGACCCATAGTTTTATTAGATACCAACAGAAGAAAACATTAATTTTTTTATCTATATCGGAAGATGTACCAGTTCAAGTAAATTTGGGAAGAAACTTTTATTTTTTGAATATGTGTCCACATTTCAAAATCCTCTCAAAATATCCTGTCACTTACAGACTATTTCGAATTCACCGTTACAATACAATGTGTAAAATCAGAATGTAACAACATCTACTGAATAATAAAATAAATAAAAAACATTGTTGAATACCCATAATATACCTAAAATTTTATAAAAGTATCTTAGTTTAAGTAAAGAAAAGAAAATGTGCTTAATACAAGAAAGGGAAAGTTAAGAATTAACTAAGTAACTGAAAAATTTTAAATATTCATATTTTTTCTTAGAAATTTGGAAGAAGGATGAAGTTATCTTAAAATTCTCGTTGGAAGATTTTTTTATAGTTTAAATTCGTGGAACTTGAATCGTCTGCAGTGCCTTTTTTCCCTTCAAAAATTAAATGTAGGAACAGAACGTGACAATTAAAAAATATATTTTTGTACGTTTTTATAGCGTTTGATATAATATTATAAAGATTTGTAGTTATGAGGTGATTTTTCAAAAAAAGGAGCTAATGAAATTATCAACATTTTATTATTATTATTACAACCTGTTCACAAGACATGCAATCTTCCCGTCGTGATCCGTGAGATGTAATTGCAGAAATTTAGATCCGTAAATATAACTCCCATCCCTCCAGCAATGATGCATAGTCGAGAACCATGACAAACGCGTGCCCAACATTCGTAGGAAGACTAAAGTTAACCGCATGAGAACTAAGTAGTCGTTTCTACGAAACGTTCCAGCTCGAAACAAATTGGTTATGCAACAATTTTCTTTGTACTTGACGTCTTCGTTAAAAGTTTGGGTGTTTAAAGCTCCACCACAATTGTGGACCGAAGGACCATCGCAATTAAAAAAAAAGCTGAAGAAACGGGTCAATAATTACCGTTTTACAAGGACCTCTCATATGTCAAACATTCAAAATGGTACTGACAATTGGATGGGTAGTCATCAAATGCGGTAGAGTTTTAAATACTTAAACAAATAAACATTTAAGAAATTTATTTTTATTTTTATGTGATTACGCACAAGATGCCACCGTCAGAGCCAGTGAGACCATGGAATCCCCAATTGGAATTTGTTGTGAGGACAAATGTAATGGGGAAGAGAACGAGATGGGCAAGAGGGAGATAGAGAAGTACCTGGCTATTCAGATCTGGTCAAATAAGGTTAATCCATTCCTAGCAACGTTTCAATCTGAATGGTCGTCTTACACCAGAGCGGTAAAGAGAGCATCTTCCATTCTCGAACGCGCCGCAATAAACTACTTATTATTTTTAATTAATATATTCACAAATATATAATATTTTAATTAATATATACACAAATCAATCAAATAAAATTAACTTGGGATTCAAACCCGCGACTTTTAGATTGCTAATCGAAAGGCTTATTCCTCGACTACAGAGGCCTTCGAAATTTAATTAAATTAAAAAATATATCAATAAAGAAGAAGACATTACTTATAAATCTAAACGAAACCTCAAACAGAACAAGACACAGAAAAGAAAAAGGCAACGGTCGCAACCGGGACTCGAACCCAACATTTCTTGTTTTACCTATAAATATGACCTATAGGTAAGTAGGATTTTTAAATTTTAAGTGATTTTTGTCGATCTCATGTTTCAAATTCAGAATTAAACAGCATCCTCGTCTAATTTTCCCAATATTTTTTGGCAGCTATCTTTTTGAATGATTTTAAAGTTTTAAGAATTTAAACAATTCAAAAAATTTATTCATTTCAACGAATTTATTGAATTCAAAGAATTTATTCAATTCAAAGAAATTATTCAATTCAAAGAAATTATTCAAATAAAAATAATAGAATTTATTTAATTCAAAGAATTTATTAAATTAATAGAATTTATTTAATTTAAAGTATTTATTCAATTCAACTAATTTATTTTAAAACTAGATAGTGCCTCGGATAAGCGTATCAGAATTTATACGCATGAGTACTTGCTAAATACGGGGAAAAATTAGCAAAGAATGATATTATTAATTCTAAATTTGAAATATGAGAGTATTTTTAAAATTTTTATATATTATATACTTATTATTTTTTATCTTGGCTTCCATTCTTTACTTAAAAGCACGTTAGAACTTATAAGTATATCTTAGTATTATTACCATAAAATTATAAATTGATTCTAAATCATGTTAATTATGGATTGTGCATGGTGTTAAGGGATATATTTGACTTACTTTTAACCGGTGATTCCTGCATTATTTGGAGTTAAAAATGTAAATGAAATTTTGGACTCCGGTAACATTTTTGATGTTTTTTTCGGCAAAAAACCTAGAAAAATAAGTACGTATCGAGCAGTTAGGGGCGGGTGAGGGGCTTGTCGGTTACTTGGCTGAGTGAAAGCATATTTTTTTGTTGTTGTTCGATTTTGAAGAAAAAATGTTGAAAAAAAGACCAAAATTTCATTTGTGGTTTTTACTCCAAATAATATCAGGAATCACTGTCTAAAGCAAGTACGTCCCTTGACACCCTATATGTATTATCCTCACACAGGCAGTGTCTTAGTAGTCTCCTATTACTAACTTTTATTTTACATTACATATATTATTGCATTTTATAAGGCACATATTTAAAATTTCTAAAAAGTCACGGCCGGCGTTGTCTCGCGGTAAGGCTTTTGACTCGCAATCCGAAGGTCGTGGGATTGAATCCCGGCGGGGCAAATAAATTTTATTTGCTTAATTTGTGTTATTTCACAATTAAATCAATTAAAATAATATATAAATTGTGTATTTGCGGCACGTTCCAGAGCGGAAAATACTTTCAGCATGGTGTAAGATCACCATTCAGAATTGAAGAGTTGCTTGAAATGGCTTTAGCCTTGTTTGGTGACCAGATCTGAATAGCCAGGTACTTCCCCACCTTCCTCTTCCCCATCTCCTTCCCCTCCTCACCACCTTCAGCCTCACAACATACCCCAATTGGGGATACCATAATCTCACTGGCTACAGACGGGAGCAGCTGGACTCTTGTGCGGTGTTCATATAAAAGAAGTAAAAATAATGGGAAGAAAAATAATGTTTCCAAATAAGTTTGTCTGCGTACGAAAGACATAGGTACATAATAAAAGATTTATTTATTTAATATCAACGGTATAAATATACCATAAGCACACACGTCACAAAATCATAGGAAATATATTAGAAACAGTAAATAAAGATTATTACAGATAATTGTGGCGTTTGAAAGAGAAATGACACAAGAGATGCGATAACATACAAAAATCTATAGTACAAATAAAATTAATATTGATAGAAAATATTTGATAGTATAGCCCTCTTGTAGCTACCTTCCGTGGAGTTAAATACATATGCCACATCTGCATATCTATTAGTAACTGCATGCAATCTGGGTACAGGCTAGTGTTTCGTATACTCATTCCGGTTATTGTAGCATTTAAACAGAATTATAGAGCGAGTGGCTCTCGTGGTTATATGAAATTAAATGAGCTTAGTTAAATCAGGACTGTTTATTCTACCATCTACAATTTTAAACATAAATATTAAGTAGGATATAATTCTTCCATCTGATAGTCTTAATACATTTCATATTAACATAATACATTTCATATTAACATAATACATATTATTTAAAGGTACATATTAAAAGATATGTATTTTTGAGTGAGCTTTTTTTGTTATAAAAAAGTATTTCATTATAACATTAGTTAACAATGATAGGCAGTAATATTTCATAGCTAACCAATCAAAAACGGTATTACAGTTCCGAATTCTTCTAACAGGTTCGTTTATCGGTCCCATTTCAAAACCAATTACTGACCACCAATGGCGCCTGTGAAATATCTCCTGGCATAAATCATTTCGCCTGTTTATTTGTTTGGTCAGGTGTAACAATATTTTAGTACTTAATCCGCTTATTAAATCTAATTTATGTTCACCGCTGGAGGATTGAAACTGTGTTTGGGAGCGGTGCATTTAGAGTTCTGTTTAATACTAATGGAAAACATGGGATACACGCGGCTCATGCAGCGATTCTATAATACCGATATTAATATCTTTTTTAGGCTTGTGGTGTGAAGTTTGAGAGAAGATAATAATAAAAAGGAGAGATAATTTAATTTTAAACAAAGAAAAATAAAATTGTTGAAAAAAACTATGTGTTTTGGCAGGACTATCCATTGGCTGTGGGTATTTATAAAGGCAATAACTTACTCCATACGTGCTACATTTCCTACCTACTTATCAAAGATAATGTTGGAATGATATCTGTGTCACGTTTAATTCTATTTGTAATTAAATTCACTTTGGGAGTGGCGTTTTATTCAAATCGTCGATATTTCATTGATTAATTTTCTTAAGAGGGAACCAGACAAAACCGATTTGTCATTTTTAAATCAAATTTTGGGCGTATTGACTGTTCTTTTATCTAGTCTATTTTTTTTTAAATTTTGAGAAAATATGTTTATTTTTAGTACAATAAGGTTTTAACGTAGGTCGTTATCAGATTTGTTTAATTTAAAACAAAATTTTGAATTATACAACATACATTTCAAATCATATAACCATGCAGTAAAATATTTCAATAAATTATTTGGAAAAGCTACTTTTCAGAATTAATTTAAGTTAATAATTTAAGTTAATTTAATTAAAATCATAAAAAAGATGTATTAAAAATATATATTTAAAAAAAACATTCTTATTTTGACCAGACATTACTGAAAATTTATAAATACTTAAGATCAAAAAATAATCCAAAAAAGTTTAATTGTTTTATCATCATGGGTTTGAGCATTTTTGAATGTGGGTATTTATCAAAGCTAATTTGGAATGAAATAAAATCGATATTGAGTTATTATGTTAAAATGCTGGTATGGAGAATAGTTAATCTTTCTCACCGGAACCGCCCTGTACCGTTGCAAGGGTACGATCGCAAGACCATAGTTCGACGAAATTTAAATTCTCGGCCGCTGGTTAGCGGCAGTTATTCTTAACAAGCGCAAACCCGTGATATTAAAGGGATTTTTGAAGAATTTCTGAAATATTTGATAATAAAGCCGTACGAAATTGAGGTAAAAAATATTCTTTGCCTAAAAGAACGATACATGATCGACCCTTGAAAATCGCTCGGCGAAAACAATTAACAGAATGGAAGCTGAGAAGTAGGGGAGTAGGTACTGGCTAAATAGTGAATTTCCTAGGATGCTCGAGCACTTTAGAATCAATAAACTCTGAGACAGCCGGAAATTTGGCAGCCGTTTTCAGAGCATCAGGAATTTCTCCTTTCGATCCTGAAAGAGTTATTCGGAAAATTTCTCACAGAGAAGAATACATCTCTGAGTTGAGTGGTATACGCCAATCCTGGGCAGAAGCCTTCACGTTTATGCTGGAGGATGCTAGATCAATTAATCCTGGTAAAAATAACGTCATCTGAAAAAAATTCTCTTTTTGCATAGCGCAATTTTGTGTTATTTTACTTTAAGGGCGCAAATTAAATTACTATCTTGTATCTAGCTATAACTAAAGGCAATGTACTATATAGTAAACACGGTTTTAATACCCACATTGGATGCATTAACGTTAGAGTAATATGCGCCACAATTATCAGCCTTGAGCAATGCAGGTTAATCTCCTTGAAGGCGTGGAGCCTCACCACCGTAGTCCTGTACACTATATATAGTATCAATACGTACAGTTTATGGGCGAAGCGATATTTAATAGGCACTCACCTATTCACAGCAAATACAAACTGTGGTACGCGAGTTACCGCAAGGTAATTTCTAAAATATGCTATTAGGGAAGAAAAAATGCCTTTTGAAACACAATAAATCATAGCGGTGTTACCAACACAGCTAAGCGTATTTAAGCTCAGTTGTACACAAATCAGTTAATTTTTTGTCATCAATGAACTGTCAAAGTAACCTCTGTGTAGATTTTTGGTTTGAAAAATAAATTGAAGTTGTTGTTTGTTTTTTTCCGGTAGGTCAGCGATCGGAAATTGGCGGCCCGCGGTCTAGATGTGGCCCACGAAGTGCTCCCTTCTGGCCCGCAGGCCCTGGAAGGAAAGCCTCTGAATGGACGATTATTCTTTTGTACCATACTTGACTCACCATCGGTCATAATCATATATTATATTTTCCATATTCAGTTCAAGCGAAGAAAACAAAAATGTAATTTTTTAAGAACGAGCAACGCCCGCGCGGGATTCAATAACTATACACTACGCTACTAAATTGTTGGTTGTAATATTTCAAAATAACGTAATGTTCACTTTAAAAAAAATTCACCTGCTGCGCTTTTTCTGCATGCCCCAATTTATTTATCCACGTAAGCAAATTATTTCAGAATTTTGAAAATCCACCCATTTTCATCATTATAAGTGGAAAATATGGCTGCAATGATGGACGACTAACTGGTAGAGGATTGTACCAGCAGGTTCCTAGTGGGAACCATGTAAGATACTTCGGATAAGGTTGAAAAATATACTTCAAAGAAACATATATCTACTTCAGATAAGGTTGGGAATATTTGTGCCGTACGATACTGCTAGCTGCTAGGAACGACATGAAGCACGATGACAACGGACGATCAGACGGGCAGTCACAAGCGCACTGATTGAGCAGGTGCACATTTTTTTTTTTATTTTTTTTTATTTTTTTATTTTTTTTTTTTATTTTTTTTTTTTTTTTATAAATCAACAATCCAGTCCCGCTAAGCCAATTGCAATTGGCTTGACAGCAGGTGCTTATAATTCCTTACAAATATATTTAAAGTTATAATTTACATCTTTTATCTACAGTTAAACATTTTTTCATAAATTTTATCAAGTATCAAGTATCAAAATAAATATTCTTTTTCCAATAACCAATTTTTCACCATATATTTAACCTTATTCATAGAATTATGTTGCTTTATATTGTCAGGTAATAAATTAAATGTCTTCGGTATGTTGTATTCAAACGTTCTCTGTCCGTACTTATTATTGAATTTCGGAACTATTAACCCGTCGTTACGCGTGAATCTAGTGCTATATTTATGATCTAGTTTCTCTTTATGCTGCGGGGTAAATATATGCTGAATTATAATTTTATACCATAGTATTGCCTTCACAGGTAAAATTTTTGCACTCTGAAACAGCAACGGAGTATTGTGTCTTTGTTTGAAAATGTTAGGGACAACTAATAATTTTACAATTGCGTTTTGTGCAACTTGTACCTGTTTCAGGTTGGTTACAGTAGTATTTCCCCATATTGTTAACCCATATCTTATTATTGATTCTGCTAGTGACATATAAATTATTTTAAGTGTATCAATTGATAGGAAAAAATTTAATGTGTACATTCTGCTAGCAATTGATCTGAGTCTTTTACAGGTTTTTTTAATATGTTTGTCCCATTTAAAAAAACAATCTACTGTAACACCAAGATACACATATTCAGTAACTAATTCTAAGCTTTCACAATTACAGTTAATTTGAATATTTTTGTGGATGCAATTAAAGTTATGAGAAATAATATTAGGATTAAATTGAAATTTGGCATTTGGTGATCTTATATGCATTACTTTAGTTTTTTTAGCATTTATTAATAGCCCTGCATCATGTGACCATTTACAGAGTTGATTAAAGTCAATTTGTAAGAGTTCAATTGCAATTTTTAGATCTTTGTGTGATATGACCAATGCCGTATCATCTGCGAATACAAAATGTTTTACAAAAGAGAAAAGTTTTTTCATTATAGTTACATAGATTATATATAGTGTAGGTCCCGATATGGAACCTTGTGGAACTCCTGCAGATATATTTTTTGTTTTACTAAATGTATTATTTATTTTGGTACATATTTTTCTATCTGTAAGATAATCTTTAAATAAATTTAACAAATTTCCTCTTATTCCAATTTTTTCTAGAGTTTTTAGCATTTTTAAAGAGTTTATTGTGTCAAAAGCTTTAGAGTTGTCGATAAATAAAACAATAACATGTAATTTATTATTTAACTGATTATTTATATACTTGGAAAAATCTTGCAGTAGTTTTTCAGTGTTTTTTTTTCTTTGGAAGCCATATTGATTTGGATCTATGATAGCGAATTTTTCAATGTAATTATTTAATTTATTTGATAAAAATTTTTCAAGATTTTTTTCTAATGCTGGTAGAATACTAATTGGCCTATAATTTCCCAGTTCAATGTGTTTTCCACCTTTAAACATTGGTCTAGTGATACTACATTTAAATTCTTGTGGAATTTTTGCTTGCTTTATTATCATATTGATTAAATGAGTTATTATTGGCCCAAGAGTTTTTATATTTCTTTTTAAATCAAACATTCTTATATTGTCAATACCTGTGCTTTTAGAGTTTTTCATTTTTTAGCATTTAGTTTTTCATTAGCATTAGCATTTTACAAAATCCAATAGAAACTGGTTCCAAAAATAGCCCGTTCCTCGGATCCACTGTCATCCTATTTATGTAGCTATTTACCGGGACAAAGTAATCGAGACAGGCAATGACGTCATATGTAATATATAATCGCTTGATTCAACTATGCATTACCGTCAATCTTTCCATATCCGGAGATATACTACATATTCACAAATTTGTAGTACTTATACCTACCTAGGGGGAACACGTCCCCACCTGAGCTGCTGGCAGAAGTGGCGACGTCTTATGACGAATTCTTGAATTCGAAACTGAATTACAACGGTAGCTTTATTTGAAATTCTACGTATACAGATGTTATTTGTGATGCGGAGCATAAGGCGTGGCGTCAGAAATGCACACAAAGCCGGGTTCTGAAATTCAACCACGCAGACGCAAGCCTATTAAAACTATGGGATGATCTCACACATGGGTGTCACTTGTTCAAAGTCTGTTACCGCACTGATTTTATGAAATTATAGTTTTTATGCCACAGATTGTGGGTGAGAACAGGAATGATAATTAAAATAATAATTTAAATATCTTTTATTTACCCATCCATCCTATTATTTTATATTCCTATAGATTGTTTTGAGAATTCGTTAACAAACTGTTTAACGGAACTCTATTGAAATTATACATCATTAAAAAAACTATAAGAGATATGTAAAAAAAGTAACCGACGCGATGTTAAGGGTCCCTGGTGGAAGGTTGTACGGGTATAAGTGTGTTGTGTGCATGAATTCCACGTTGCTAATGAAGCGTGCAGGTCGTTTCCTTCTCGGTTGTTGGCTCTGTCATCGGACATGCTTGCCTTCGGGGCTTTGGGTCAACCCTTTAACTCTGCAGATCTTACGTGAATTTAGGAATCAGAATAATATTATTTACATTTTTAGAGGTATATATTATACATTTTATTAGCATGTTATTTATCTGTGTTTATTTGTTTCGAGGTTTTAACTAAAATACTGCTGATTGGTTTTTACAATTACCGACAGTTGGCGTCAGAGTAAAGCTTTGACTGGTAATTAGGTCAAAACTGGTGTATATAGAATAGGAACGTTGTCATCTCCAATTTGGGAGGCAATTTGGGTATGGGTACCGCCGCCCCGGCAACCATTGATGGGATAACCAACACTCCTATCATAGGACAACCCAAGTGGTTCCCTACGTTTGATGACTTAGTAAGTATACCCAGATTAATGGTGTGAGGTTTGTCTAAAGTCTAAATCTTGATGGCGAATGCATTTGTACACCTTCTGCGTGGCGGGCCGATTCGGGAGAGACTGGTTGAGGGTCACCTAAACGAGACCTCTCCAGAGGAACACTCTTGACTCATCTCTCTGCACCGCAGTAGGAGGGATGAATTCACACGTTTGACACCTTATTTCTCAGAACAAAGTAGAGTGAAGTTACAACCCTATCCAACCATAGTGACGTATTGCAGTTTAGTTTTTTTTTAAATTTAATTTTAATTGCAGAAAATGTTCGCAATTTATTTATGTCTATTCTTAAATACACATTATAAAATGATTACAACGGTTTATATAGTAGTACAAAAAACGTTAAAATTACCATGTTGGGTGATAGGTAGGTTTGAGGTGTTCACGAAACATACAATGTTACCCACACACAGTTTTACCTTCTCAAACCTAGCTATATTACCATGTTGGGTGATAGGTAGGTTTGAGAAGGTAAAACTGTGTGTGGGTAACATTGTATGTTTCGTGAACACCTCACTAGGAGAATCTGTGTTGAGGTGTTAACGTGTTTATGATTAAGTGTGACAAGTACTTATATGTTGTAGTAGAAAGTTAGTTTTTTTTGTTTTTACATTTTAATTATCGCATACATTGATTATTTAGAAAGAAAAAAAAATCTCTATATACACACACATACACACACACATACACACACACACACACACACACACACACACACACATATACATACACATTCACATACATACATATAAATACATACGTGTATATATCTATAAATATACATTTTTTTTTGCCGGCAACCCGGGCGTTTATTGCAATAAAAAATCTTATACAAACAAGTAAGTAACCCGCCTCACTAGACAATGTCTGTTCTGAGACGGGTACTTATATATGCATGTGGATACAAACATATATTTTTTTTAGGAAATCGTTAAAGGTTTCGAAAATTTACAAATTTTACAAAATCTAAACATACGTAAAACATTAGCAGAAAAGAAAACAAAACAACTTAACATGCGTAAAACATATACATTATACATACATATAAACATATACACACATACACATGTATTTACATAAGTGTGTGTATAGTTGGAGAATTTTTGAAAAACTTGTTTGATTATTTTATTTTACTATTTAAAGTTTGGTTATCTTTGATTTATAATCTTTTGAATAAAGTGAATATCTTAATTTTTTATCCAGGCTATGATATGTTTTTTGTGAATGTTTGTAGATATATTTGCAGTTAGTGATTGTTTCAGCAATATCCATATATTTACACAGTATCTATGTATACACAGTACACAGTATCTATGTACATAGCCTTAGAATATTCAATGCGGTAGAAAGGTAGTAGATATTGTATTATCTATCTTATATACGTCATGTTAATCCTGTGGAAGGCGCTGGACCGGCGGTAAAGGATAATTTACGCTTCAAGTAATATAGTGTTCATAATGTGTGGTATGCTGTGAATCATTGGAAAATTATTTATGATGTCATCCTGTACGCGTTACTTCATATTTTGTACCCATTTTGCTTTCACTGAAATACATCGTTATTGAACGCTTAAATAATACAATTTCATCGACCTAAATTGCGTGGTTTTTGTGTTTTAATTTGAAGATTTTTTTTTATTTCACAAAATATGCTCTGTAAAGTAATTTTTTTAAATTTTTAAATAAAATCAAATTTGATAATGTTTTTTCTAACTTGTACTCAGTATAGGGTGCGGCAGCATAACCTCCTTTTTTAAATGCGCGTCATTCAGTCGGTTGATGTCGTAGCAGAGCGCCAGTTGGGACAGTGAGGAGCGTGCGTTTGCCATTGAGGCCTACTTTTCAAACGGATGTTCTGTGATCGCAATCGAAAATACGAACAAAATAGAACTTCATAATAATACACTGCTTGCTTGTTGAAGGTTGCCACTGCACTGATTTGCATGTGTAGGTAGAGAAAGGTATGTAGGAATTTTGAGAAAGGAAAAATATATTCCAAACAGTTCTTTACCACTCAATCTCGGAGATCGTCACAGGAAGAGAGCTTAACAATTTTCCACTAAGTTGAGCTAATGTTATGCACTATTTAATGAATTGAAGTGAACAAAACCGTTAAGAAAGAAATTTAAATACTTACGTGATTCAAGGCTCTTCCTCCATCCCTTATCGGGTTCGTTGACTCTGGGAATGCTAAAAAGGCTTCTACTTATATTCTAAGTGTGAACATGGGGATGCACTCAGCTCCTTGGGGGCGGCTGTAGTCTCCTCAACGCCCTCAGTCGCTTGAGAAGAAATAATGAGCGGTCATTATTCTCCCGCTAGTGTGAGAAAGACGGGCCCGTAAGCTCAATCCACTCTCTAGGTACTCTACTCACCATACACTTTTAAATTACACAGATTCAAAGCTACAAATATTTTTTTGTTTGATGAAACACAGATTTTTTTTACTGGAATATTAAATTGGGTTGTTCAGTATTGTTTTTACCAATATTTTACAATAATTCATATTAAAACGGTGAAGGTTTTAATTAAATCTAGTTTTGGTAACTCAACAAATGTTTTATCAGCTTTCCTGTTTTGAAAATAAATTTATTAAATTCAACGTCAATTCAATTCGAAGTTTGATGTATTGTAACATACAGATAATTTATACTTAGTGGCTTTCATTGGAAAAAAACAATTTTTATTTTTATGTGAATACCGAACAAGGGTCTCAGCTGTTTCCGTCTGGAGCCAGTAAGACTATGGCATCCCCAATTGGGGTATGTTATGAGACTGAAGGTAGCGGAGAGGGGAAGGAGATGGGAAGAGGAAGGTTGGGAAGTACCTGGCTATTCAGATCTGGTTACTAAACACGGCGAAAGCCATTTCAAGCAACGTTTCAATTCTGAATGGTGATCTTACATCAGGGCGATACTGAGAGTATCTTTCACTTTAGTTGAGTTAAATGAGTTAATTGTGAAAAACAATACTAATTAAATAAGTTTTTCGTATTCTTTTGTGAGTCGTTTGTGGTTTATTCCTGACGAATCTAAACAAAAACAATTAAGTATGTGATGTGTCTGGTGCTAACTGTTGAATTAGTATGTAAGTAGACATATTGTAGATGTTCACATGCTCAATGGTGTAAATACTTGTACAAATTACACGCCGCGCGGAGTGGTAAAATTGAAAAAAAAACGGCAAAGTTTGGCATAGTATTTCAAGAAACGGATTATCTTGATTATTTTGAATATTAAGTATAACGTAGTAACGAATATACAAAGATATCATTTTTGTGGATATGGCTTCTAAAAGACACTGTATTCTTGAATATGGTGACAGTTCGTAGATTCCATATATATATACGAGTACATGTACATTATAGTATAATTAAGGTTTTTTTTTTTTTCCCTTTATTTTCCCAAATTTTACATTTGATGTATACAATATTACGATATAAAAAGAATAATGGGAACTCACTAAGGCGCAGCCTGTGCGTGGGTAATATAGTTTAATATGTTTTATTATTGTACCCAGAAAGAACGAACAAAGGGCATATAAAGCAAAAACATGATTAAAATTTGTCTAAACAGCTGTGCACAAAATGAGCATACAACAGTGCAACAGTAAGTGTATAGTGTAGTATTAAGTCTAATGTAATAGTAATTGTATATTAAGTGTTGTAGTGTAATCATAATGAAATAGTATAACAATAAGTGCATAGTGTAATAATAAGTGTACTATTTGTGAAAAAACTTTGTTATACAAATTAAAGAAACAACGTTTCAATATCTATATTGTCCAGCCACGACTAGGTTAACGCATACGTAGGTTCACGTGATGACTAAAATTTTTGCCTTGTGTTTCTACAATTTTAAAGTTGTAAGTGTGAGTTGTTTAGTCGTTATTTTATTATAATTTCGATATCTCCTTACACACTGTGATGTATTGTCCATTTCAAAATATTTCAACCTTTATTTTGACTTTCCGGGTCCGGGAATTGCGAATATCATTGTAATTCTTAAAGTAAAACTTCCATCCCAAATTACATGTTTTACGACCCTCAATAAATAATCCCAAGTTATTTAACCAACTGGTTCTCAAAGTGTCAAGCCTCCCTTCCCGCCCATCCGCCCATTCTCCCATCCCGCTGCATCTCAAGGGCGTGCTGTAAGAAATTACTTCGCACACTTTGCTACCCTTCCCTCCCTTTATGGGAGCAAATACTACCCTCAGGAACAACCAAAAACTTAACGCACTTTCCTCCAGGCGTTTCTGTTCATCCTTTCTTAATTTTATTTATTTCAAGCAGTCTCCGAAGAACTTTTATGAACCAAGGCACTTTGATTCAAATTTGATGCCATAAGAAGTTTGAAAGAATCATCAGATACTCGATTATTTTGATGAAGCGAATGTCGCAAACATTGAGGAGGTAGAATCTGTCTTACAAAATGAATAAGTGTTATTGAACCAAAACCATGTCTTGTTAAATTACTTATTTAATCACTTTTCAATCAAATCTTTCATTCGTTAACCACATAACAGAAAACTGTAGGGCTTAAAAATGTTGGGATTTATAACTTGACTAACTAGAAATTTTACCAATATAAAGTAATTAAATTGTTATATTTTGCCTATGTAAGAAGTCAGCTTGAATACAATTCTCCCGTCTGGAATCCACATTATAATACTTATGTACAAGCTGTTGAAAGAGTACAAAACAAATTCTTACGTTTTCTAAATTTTAAAATGGGTATTTCAGCAATTATGTTGAACTATAACACTCTGTTAAATAAAAAAAATATGCTCAAATTGTCAGACAGAAGAATTTACACTGACTTGGTATTTCTATATAAAATTTAAAATAATTTAGTTGATAGTCCGGTATTGCTTAAACTGATAAGCTTCCGGATACCACAACGTAATACCAGAAGTCAGGATTTATTTCAATGCAGAAATTTTGAGACTAACTACCATTGTATTCCTCTTTGCCCATAATACAAATGGAGGGAAATAATTATACCAATTCAGTGGACATCTTCAATTTATCTTTAAACAAATAAAAAGTATTGTTACTGAGGCAGTTCAATTACATGCAATAAATAGTAAGAAATATACGGATATTATTAATATTATGTTAAAGCCCCGAAGAAGGGTGTTAATAAATAAATAAATATTTCATTATAAATACTTACTCATTTTGATGTAATCTCACCAAGCCGACAGTTTTTTTTTGAAATCAGCAATTTAGTTTTTCTTAGAATTTTTTACGTAAAATTTATTTTACGTAAAAAATTCTAAGAAAATATCAACGTAGGAGTTCAATGACAATCTCTCCGAGAAAAGTGTGTAAGTTAACTTAATTTTCTTGATGAAAGATGTTTTTGGTTTCATAGTTTATTAATACGTTCAATGTAAAGATGCCATTTGGTTTTTGTTTTGTTTAGTTTCAAGAGATTTATTTATTTATATATTATTTATTAACGGACTTACGTCCAATTTACAACCAAGTGTTACGAAATTTTGGAAAATGTACATTATAAGATTATAGGATGGTATATGAAAGCAAAGACAAACAGATAAAACATAAGAATATAGATAAAACATACGTCAAGTCAAGTCAAGTCAGTTTTGCTAAAAATAGAGTAAAATATCTCGAATTGTTAAGTGAGCGACAAAAATCATTTAGGCGTATGCCAAAAAAAAATCAAGGTCTTGACGTGAGTTGACAATCTACACATTCTGGATAGTGGTGAATTATAACCATAATTAGTCGATTGTTGATTAAGAAAGAACAGTTCTTTATTTCTGAGTCTACGAAAAGGTATATTGAATGAGATGAGTTGTAATAATAGTTGTTAATTTTGAAGAAACAAATGAGATCAGATTTTTCCCTACGGTCTTCTAAAGGAGCAAGGTTTAGAGTTTGTTCGATCTCATTATTATGAGTAATTGCCTCGTTCTAATCCTAGCCTCCTAGCAATCCCTTTTCAGAACTGATGTTGAACGGACTCAATATGACGAATATGAATAGCATAAAAAGGAGACCATATAACACAAGCATATTCTTGAGAGTTCTTGGGTATTTACGTTTTTGAAGTCAGATGTCGCATTCCTACCGATGGCTTATAAGCTTCTAAATGGTTTTATATCAGTACCATATATTTCTGCTAAAATAGGATTCTATGTCCCGGATGATTTCACGCGAGGCCGCCAACACAGGCTTTTGATTCTTCCTAATTACTAACTTACAAATTATGACGCCTCTGGGCCGTCTCTATTATGAGACTCACTAGATTAATTAACTGCTTTGCAGGAAATTTGGATATTACGTCGAATTTAAGCTTATGTTTTAACCGTATGTAGCTTTAATGTGAATGTATTTTTCATGTAATTTTCTTTACCGCTTTTGCAATGTATTGGTTTTTATACTGTTTTTGCAAATAAATAAATAAATTAGCTCCACACAGGAGGTCCTGAGGAAAAAAATGCCTTCTTTGAAGATACTGGGTGGAGGGTATTTTTTTGTGGGTAAGAAAGGAGGGGAAGTCCCGGGATTGAAAAATGTGTTAGGGATGGGTAAGAATCTGGGGGTCAATGTTTCCAGGAGTGACGGACGTATGAATCCATTCCTACCATTACGGTACAAGGCGGTGGATCGAGAAAGTCTAGCTGGAGAGTTCAAAATGTCTTCTTCAACCGCACGCAGTAGGTGGACAAACGCATAAGACACCACACATAGTGAACCACTTGGGGTTACCTATGAGCGTTGGTTATTCAATAAATTGTTCCTGGGGCGGCGGAACCCATACCCGTCTCCCTAATTGAAAAATGAACTGACAAGATTTTGATACATGTTTTGTTCCAACACCAAACTCGCGAAAAATGAAAACATGAAAACACCCGGTTCATTAGAATTCACACCTTAGTCATCGATACTGATAACCACATACTTGCATCGAGGTGCAATAAAACTCAGAAGGTGTGTTGATACTTCACAGGCTAAAGTGAGAGATTATGCAGTTTCTTAGATTTATTACTTTCGTGTGCTGAGGAAAAATTCAAAATGCATTCAGTATTGTTTGCTAGTTGTCGATCTTGCTTCGTCCATGAATAAGTTTCAAAGAATGCAAATGAGTAAAATACAAAAGAGACAGCTAAATGAGAACCGCTTATTCCACAACCACAAAGTAGTCATAATGCCACAGCATCCAAGCTGGTCCGGTGCAGTATCTCCCTCCTCTCGAATAATAAAACAGACAATAAAATGCAGCCGAAGTAATATAACTGTCATATGCAGTCGATAAATATCTGAAATCCTCCCATAAAACCGACGATGATTTAATGTCTGGTCTGGTGATGTCTGTAACGTGGAAGCGTTAACTTTTTACCGTTAGCAAAGATTTGGACTGCTCTGTGACAAGATCACTGTCTTACGGCCGGTATTTCCAACCTTTCGATCAATCTGAGTCTCCGATCAGCTAAGTGAATTGTTTAGTGACGCCCGATTTGCCTGTTGTTTGGAGAGCTATTTTGGGAAGAGAGTATTTTTTGCATTTGAAGAGTTTTGAGCCAAAATTTCAGCACAGTTGATCAGTAGGATTGGAAACAACGGCGGTCAGTTCCGCTATTGATATCGTCCGCATCTTATAGTGTACATAAAGAAAAATATTTTACGAGCAGCCCCATTAATGTTGAATCTTTCAGTGTAAAGTATTTTTAGCACACATTTTTTTCTATCCTTAAACAGTAGGTTTAGAAGGTAAGTCTTATTTTATGTTTTCTTTCATCAGACATCAGAGACTAGCATGGTACTTCTAATGCTGCGTAAACGTTTGGCTTATATAATCAATATGGCTTCCAAAGAAAAAAAAACACTGAAAAACTACTGCAAGATTTTTCCAATTATATAAATAATCAGTTAAATAATAAATTACATGTTCTTGTTTTATTTATCGACAACTCTAAAGCTTTTGACACAATAAACTCTTTAAAAATGCTAAAAACTCTAGAAAAAATTGGAATAAGAGGAAATTTGTTAAATTTATTTAAAGATTATCTTACAGATAGAAAAATATGTACCAAAATAAATAATACATTTAGTAAAACAAAAAATATATCTGCAGGAGTTCCACAAGGTTCCATATTGGGACCTACACTATATATAATCTATGTAACTATAATGAAAAAACTTTTCTCTTTTGTAAAACATTTTGTATTCGCAGATGATACGGCATTGGTCATATCACACAAAGATCTAAAAATTGCAATTGAACTCTTACAAATTGACTTTAATCAACTCTGTAAATGGTCACATGATGCAGGGCTATTAATAAATGCTAAAAAAACTAAAGTAATGCATATAAGATCACCAAATGCCAAATTTCAATTTAATCCTAATATTATTTCTCATAACTTTAATTGCATCCACAAAAATATTCAAATTAACTGTAATTGTGAAAGCTTAGAATTAGTTACTGAATATGTGTATCTTGGTGTTACAGTAGATTGTTTTTTTAAATGGGACAAACATATTAAAAAAACCTGTAAAAGACTCAGATCAATTGCTAGCAGAATGTACACATTAAATTTTTTCCTATCAATTGATACACTTAAAATAATTTATATGTCACTAGCAGAATCAATAATAAGATATGGGTTAACAATATGGGGAAATACTACTGTAACCAACCTGAAACAGGTACAAGTTGCACAAAACGCAATTGTAAAATTATTAGTTGTCCCTAACATTTTCAAACAAAGACACAATACTCCGTTGCTGTTTCAGAGTGCAAAAATTTTACCTGTGAAGGCAATACTATGGTATAAAATTATAATTCAGCATATATTTACCCCGCAGCATAAAGACAAACTAGAACATAAATATAGCACTAGATTCACGCGCAACGACGGGTTAATAGTTCCAAAATTTAATAATAAGTACGGACAGAGAACGTTTGAATACAACATACCGAAGATATTTAATTTATTACCTGAAACTCTAAAGCAACTTAATTCTATGAATAAGGTTAAATATATGCTGAAAAATTGGTTATCGCAAAAAGAATATCTATATTTATGAAAAAATGTATGAAAAAAATGTTGAATCTGTAGAAATAAGATGTTAATTATAACTTTTAAAATATATTTGTAATGGAACCATAAGCACCTGCTGACAAGCCAATGCTATTGGCTTAGCAGGACTTGTTTGTTGATATTTAAAATTAAATTAAATAAATAAATTATAAAAAAAAAAAAAAAAAAAAAAAAAAAAAACCGAAGCACAAGCCGAACTACTAACTACGGGAAAGGAATGAAGCTGCTTTGTATGACCATTGCTTCTTACCTTTCCCATAATTTGTGATTCGGAACTCGCGTTGGATCGCAAATGAAGTTTGTTCTAAAATACCCCTAGTTTTACGCTGTAGGTAGTAGGTATATGGACAAATAGGGAAAACCTCACGATATTGACGGGTATAGTCGATGACTCGTGAAAGAAGTTTCTTATATATACAAATAATATGTACACGATATCCAGAAACTCGTAGAGTAGAGGTAAAATGAATTTACATCACGTTTAATATGTTTAGAGTCGATTTTGTCTCACAACTTTTTTTGATTTGAGATGTTTTATAGAATAAATTGAGCCCGTAGTTGGAATTTTTTAGATAAAATTTGAAAAATAAATCAGCTGCTGAGGGATTAATAATGAAAGGTAGACACTTCTCCAAAAGTTTTTTCAAACCATTCAATTGCTTAAAATGGCTTTAGCCGTGTTTGGTGACCATATCTGAATAGCCAGGTACTTCCCCACCTTCCTCTTCCCCATCTCCTACCCCTTCCCACTACCTTAAGCCACACAACATACCCCAATTGGGGATGCCATAGTCTCACTGGCTCCAGACGGGAGCAGCTGGGACTCGTGCGGTATTCATATAAAAAAAAAAGTTGCCGAAAAAAATGGTGATCAGATCGAAAAATAATAGGTTTTTTGGATTCTCCATATGTTGTACATTCACAAGTTTCTTGGTTTTATTAATTTTTTGGTAGATTTATTTTATTTTTATTTATAAAGAAAAAAAATATACATACTAATTTTGGAACTCCAAAGTCACTCTTGTTCCGTACAAATTATTTTAAATATTCATAATCTCATTTGGGTAACTTTTGTATTTTGAATTTAATCTACGTAAAGCTCTTTTATAAATAATAAACGCTATAAAAATATTATGAAAGCATTACGCCCTCGGAAAAGATTAAAAAAATAAAGCTTACAGAAATGTGAGAGCCAGAATAAGATTCTCGCCGAGTAAGGCACTGAACCTTTTAGTGTCATTTGAATACACTTCACTGGAGGCGAGGTCCCGATAAATTAATAATGTACGAGTCTAAAGCATTATTAATACGAATCTGTCATAAATGTATTCGTTCATAAGATTTAGTTTTGAGATAGCGCCGACAAAAAGAGCGTAATTTGATACACCTAGCTCCGTACAACGCGGGATTTAAGGCTGTACCACGATCAAAGGGATTCACCAGGGGAGCAGAACCCTTTAATGCTGTAGAAATGAGATTCCTAAGGCGTATTAATGCTCATATCATATAGGTGTGAGACCGTATGAAAATGCAGAGATCCATATTTATATATATATACGGATGGGGAAGCTCTGTGCGATTCTACTGTAAAACCAGTCTTCATAGCACAAAGGGCAATTTTGAAAATTCTACTTAGAATCCCCATCAGAACTCCTACAGACTACGTTTTTAAGGCGCTGAATTTAATGTCACTAAAACAATTATATGCAAAAGATATCCTAATATACGCATTCAAAAACTAGGAAAACTTTTCACTGACAAACTTGGGCCGATTCACAAGATCCACATCACAACATGTATTTCACCAACCAACAACTAAAACGACTTTTGGACAAAGAAATATGCTATACTTCTCTATAAAATTATTTAATATACTCCCACTTGCAATAAAAACCGTTAAAAAAATAAACGACTTCAAAAGAAGAATTAAGCTTTGGATTATGGACATGAGAAGGAAAAACATAGATTCAATTTTGCAACCAAATAAAGCTTAATGCTTGTAGTATTGTACATTTTTTTAAATATAACTTTATAATTTTCCTCTTGCAATATTTTAAAATAGGTATTAACTTATAATCCAAAGACGAAAACATGTACAATGTGACCTTAGAACGGGGTACCCCAGTAAGGAAACATTATTTTCTTTTCTAAGCCAGTGAGCTTAGAAGCTTTCTGGAGCCAGTGAGGTATGTTGTGGGGCTGAAAGTAAAGAAGAGTGGAGGAAAATAGGGAAGTACCTGACTATTCAGATCTGGTAACCAAATACAAAGCAATTTAAAGCAACGTTTCAAAACGGTTGTCTTACATACACCAGGGCGATATTGATAGTATCTTTAACTCTGGAAAGTGCCACAAATATATCATGTTTTATATTTAATTAATTAATTGTGAAATAACACAAATTTATCTTATAATATTTACCTTCGCCGGGATTTGAACCCGCGACCTTCAGATTGCTAGTCATTCGACCACGCAGGCCGTCAAAACCCTAAAATTCCCACCTCTGCCGGGAAACTGCCTGTTAATTGGTTTAGCGGAATCTACTTGGGCATTTACTCATGTAAACTTGTTTATAATTGTTGTTAACGCAGAGCAAATTTTAATGAGAATTACGCACTCTCTTTGTACTATCAATTCAATATCGCAAAGTTTGTCGTATTATATTTTTGTAAATTAGCCTATCGAAAATTTACATTGAAATCTACATCAAACGAGTACGACTTTAAAAAATATTGAAGGTTCATATAATTTTATTGCAAACGGAAAATTCTATTTTTTCTTAAACCCACAATATTATTGTTTATTGCTTTTTTTTAGAGTCAATTAATTTTTCCGTGTTCCTGACTCACAAAACTTTAGCTGTACATCACCACGATATCACAAGATACTACACGGATACCACACGGATACACATTTCAAGATATCACAAGGCAGAACATGTGTTCTAGCACTGCAAAGCGTGACAGTACGAATGGTGAAATTGAATGCAAATTTTTAGAAGAGTGGATTTGTATATTTTGATTTTAAAACCCTTTTATTTTATTTTTATTAATAATCTCCATAAAACATAACAGTCATGTACACTTGCTGAGTTGAGTTTTTGCTTCTGACAGATTTTCTGCTTTTCATCTCTGTATGAGACCAACTAATCTGATCTATTCAATACTGTAAAACTTGGCGGCTGGACCCCAATATTCACTTTGGTTCGGGAAATATTTTGTAATTAACAACTTGGAAATCTTTTCGGTAATGAATAATATTTATTTTCAGTCAGCTTTTATATCAAAATATTCAAGCACCTGTTCCAAGTTTTTACGTAAACATGTTATTGTTTTTGTCGATGCACGTGCAAAGGATGACTAATTTGTGTACTGTTTTCCAGCAGGTGTTGAAAAATAAAATTAGTTGCTAAGTGCTTTCGTACATAGACTGTTACAATAATATTTTTGGAGGAACACGTGTAACCTGTCTTCACAACAGCTGCCCAGGTTTCGCTGAAAATAAGAATCGTCTCGTACACATCTCTTTTACTCATATAAATAAGAAGACACGTCTATTGCATTTATTTGTATACAGCTACAGCTATGAATCTACTGAAAATAATAATTATTATTTGTATATTTACTTAAAATCGACGTTTCACCTTCTCTGAAAGGCGGGTTATGTTATAAACGCTTGCACACTATTAACGTGATATCAAATGAAAAAATTTATAGACACCTGCTTTACTCAATATAAGTATGTTGGATGTAGGCGGTTGTTTATAATTAGTTCCAACATTTTTTGTGTTACAGATTTAACTATGAATCCTAATACAATACGTAGCAATTTAAATAATTTAAAAATAAAAAATAATGCTTTTTCTACAGTTGTTGCCTAATAAGACTAATTTTTTTTCAGTTCAGATTGGTTAGCTACGTTAGGTAATTTATCAGGGGTGCCCGGGTCCATGGGATGAGGTTTGTTCAGGTCGATGGGTCTGCCCAACTACTGCGTGGTGGGCAGGATCGAGAGAGACTGGTTTATAGAGGGTTTATACTCTCCAGCCAGAATCTATTGACTTATCGCCTTGTACTGCAGTTGGAGGGATGGATTTGTACGTCGGTCATTCCTGGAGCCACTGAGCCAGATTCCCATCCACACCTTATACCTATTTCCATTCCAGACTTCCTCTCCTTTCTTTTCTTAAAAACAACCCCCCATACTGCTGTACCCTAAGATGACATAGGCCCTGAGGGAAATTATTTTCTTCTGTCTGGAGCTAATGTAAAAAAAAAGAGTCAGTTTCCGAACTAAGCGTCGGATGTCCAGTCCCCCTGCAGCTAAGACCTCCGTCATTACACAAGTATATTTTCAGTTTACAATGATGATCTTAAATATTGTCAGGTTTTTCGTAATTTTGGAATATTTGTCTTGTTTTTAAACATTAAAACAAACATTGGCAAACACTCTTTGATTCGTTCACATTATGACATAATAACTAAGTGCTTGAGAAAAACTGAACCGAAGTTCATCTTCTTTCTATTTTTAAATTGTTATTATGTTATTACTACTTGCCGAAATGTGGGAAATAAGACCAAAATTTTATACAGCCATTAACCTCTTGCTAAATGCTGACATTTTGACCTAAATATCATCTCACTTAATTACGTGCTGTAGAAAGCTGGCTGAATCTTTGTCGCTAAAAAGGCTTCACACATAAATCTTGCGTCATCTGAAAAGGAATCATCCATCATTCTATTAACGAGACCGAACGCAAACAACTTCCTATATCAGCTTACACGACAGTGTTAATACGTGTACACTGTACAACTCTTAATCTATTACATAGATCGCTATTATTTCTTCTCGCGCTATTACGGAGAATGGAGAATGTCTTGTTCCCATACTAAGATGTGGGCAAACTGCCGACGTGTTTTCTGGAGTATCGGATTTCAGTATCGCTTTATTTCCACCCAGTTTATCCTGGAAATCCTTGAAAACCTGATTTTGTCAGCTTATTATGTCACTGATTAATTATGAATGGATGTATTGATAAAGACGGCAAGTAATATAATGCCAATCCGTAACCAGGAAGGCGATTTTTAGACAGATCAAATACTTTTGTAGGAGTATAAGCAAATCCAAGGCTTCGTGGTTGAAGGGCAAGGTTTTCGGCTAATGATCCGGAGAACGCGGATCGTTCTTTTAACATTAAGTTATCTCTACCAGTTAGTGGAGAAAAATTCAACAAAATTACCAATATTATTATTTTATAATTACTGAAAAATCTACTGTACTAAAGAAGTAACGACTGTGTGCGTTTTAAAAAAAAAATGTGTTTATATTTTTGTAGAAAAATTACGTTACAGAGTTGTAACTCAACTCCTCGTGATACAATACTAATCACAATTGTCTTCTGCCACCTCGAATTGCGTATATTCTATAATGTTACAAAAAATGATATGACGACATCCATACTTCCATACTAAGGATTATAAATGCGAAACTGCTCGAGTTTGTTTATGACGCTTTCACGCATTAACCAATAAAAAGACTTTAAAAATTAATTCAACAAAAGAAAGCTAAATTATATTCGAAGACTTTAGTCTGTATATGATGGCAAGCTCTGGCGTTATGAAATTATAAATATTAATATATTATTTGTTATACGTTTTCTCTCGCTAACAAAAGCGGGTTTTTGCTAACGTCAAAAAAAAATCGTTTCCATGAAAACAATGTTGATATATTTGTGGGCTCTAACTCTAATCTCTGGGCCTTGTGGGCAGCTACTGCTCCAGAAAATTCAATAAAATTTTAATTTGTTTTGGAATAAATGTCAAATAAGAGTTCCTACATTAAAAATATAATTCGTAACCATTATAAAGACTGAATAATAAAGAGTGTCATTTTTATTATATTAACAAACTTCCAAATATTTAATTAAAAACAAACATCCGAAATGTTTGTAAGCGCATACATTCCGAACGAATGAACAAAATTAGATATTTCTTTTTTTCTTTGAGCTATAGCTTTATGAAATTAAGGTGACAGGCGAGATGTTTGAAAACTGAATGTACCGGGAATGAATGTATGGAATGCGGGAGGGGGTGGGGGTGGGGAGGAGGGGGGATAATTGATAAGTTCAACCGCTACAGTAATTTCTCGTAATACCATGGGAGCGAAGCCGCGGGGTAAAGCTAGTAAAATATAAAACTATTTTTAAATTCCAAAAGGAATAAAACAATCTATCAAGTAACAGCGATTACTATTTTTAATGATGTTAAATGAAATATTTTTAAAAATCTCAAAAACTTGTCTCCTACAATGTCGTACATCAATTCTATCACGTGGGTTGTCATTCGAAATGGGTATACACGCAGCTCGTATTTCTCACCCCAATAGGCATTTTAGGCCTCATTCCCCCCATGCTACAATTTCCCCTCTGAGATCCAGAGAGAATTCATTTATAGTAAAAACAAAATGTGACAGAGTGGTGGAAATGTGACAGAGTGGTGGAAATGTGACAGAGTGGTAAAAGTTATGTAGGTTAAAAAGAAAAACCACCCACGCCTGTTCAAACCCTAACATGCACAAAAAAAATTTTGTTACATTAATTTTATTAAATAAAATTTCACCATTTTATTTAAATAAAAATAATATACAGCATATTTTCGGTACATTCCAGAATGGAAGATACTCTCAGTATCACCCTGCTGTAAGACTATCATTCAGAATTGAATGTTGCTTTAAATGGCTTTAGTCGGGTTTGGCGACCAGCTTTTATAGGCAGGTACTTCTCCACCTTCCTTTTCCCCGTGTCTTTCCCCTCCCCACTTTCTCCAGCCCCACAACATATCTCAATCGGGTACGTCATAATCTCTCTGGCTCCAGACAGGGACTCTTGTGAAGGTATTCACATAAAAAACTCAACTAATTGAAAATAAATAACCCGCCAAAAGAAAATTTGCGTAATTACAGTAGTAGAAGATTGTCACACAAGTTTTTAAACAAGAATGTATCGCGTTTGCTATGAAAAATCAAAATTATTGAATTTGTTAAATTTTCGTCAGCTGCCAACTAAACGCTTCAGTATACCAATAACTAGATACGTAATGATTATACTCTGTAAACATGATGAATTTTAATAAATTAATTCCAAATATACTTGTGTATTAATTAATACATGTATTTGATACAGTAATTATTTTGCTTTGTGCTGATGCATGTCGAAGTTAATGACCGATTTAAACCAATATTGTTACTAGGAAATATTCTGTTTTGTTGTTGGATTTTGGAAACATGTAAAAAGAAAGAGATCAAAGTGTAAATCATTCATTTATTGAAAGCCCGTGGGGCTTTAATTTATTTATTTGATTTTTTGCGCCCAGTTGCATTTTAGCATAGATTTTAAGAAAATATTAAAATGAGCCATTCAAAATTACACAAAATGTAATAATAATACACTAATGTAAAACTGATAAACTAAACATCTAAAATATGTAATAGTTTTTAAAGGATACAGTAATGTAAAACTGGTTAACTAAATATGTAATATTAAACGATATTTTAAAAATACGTCTTAACAGTAATATGGAAAAGAATAGAAACGAAAAAAATAATTTGCGAGGCGGGTATGGGTACCGCGGGAACCATTTATTGGATAACCAACACCCCTGCCATTGGGTGAGGTTCTTTCAGGTCTAGAGGGCAAATGCGTTTGCCCACCTACTGCGTAGTGTAGACTGCGTACTGCGAGTCTGTTTGAGGGAGGGCGAACCTGGCCCTCTCCAGCCGGACTCTCTCGACCCATCGCCTAGCACCACAGTTGGAGGGATGGATTCATACGTCCGTCACTCCTGAACACATTGACACCCTGATTCCTGCCCACCCCTTTTATTATACCTGTTTCGTTCCCATAACCTCCAATCCTTCATTTTCCTAAAAATACCCTCTACAGAGCTTCCCCAAAGATGATATAGGCCCCGGGGAATTTTTTCCCCAGTGCCTTTTGTGTGGGGGCTATAAACAATACCATCAAACTTGTTGCCCAGATCATGCATCTTGCTGGTTAGGTTAGGTTAATTACTAAATATTATAATTTCAATTGAGTTTTTGAGATCACAATTTATATACCTAACTAAGAAATTTCCGCGCAACCCGTTCTTTTTTGATAAATATTTTTAATTTGTTTAAAATAATATTAGTTATAATATTATTTTAAACAAATTATTATACTCCACTTGAATTCTAACTATTGAAATTGAGAGCGTTCTTATATAATCTGTTGACTTGAAATAAATTAAAAGTCTGCAAAGGTTTCCTCGGAGAAGCGATTCTTTTCCAAATAGTTGCTATGAATTTTATAATTTTAAAAGCTTGTTTTAATTCAACGGTATTTTATTTGTACCATAAAATAGCCCCTAGTGAGAAAAGTTTTCGACTTTGTGAAAAAAAATGTTTAGATACATTTGAAAGAAAAAAGTTTAAAGCGTCCTCGTGGAATGGCTGGCGATGTTCAGCAAATGTAATTTGCTCCAGATGCTAAAGCTTAATTTAGTTTTGTTGAAAGTTTTCAGTTTCGAGAAAATCCCCTTCAAATAATATCATGGCTGCCGTTTTCTGCCAGACTTTGAACCTTCATAGAGTAACCGGGTTTTATATTTGTCTTCGGATGAGCAACTTAAGAAATGCATCTGTACTATTTAAACACAAGACTTAATTCCTTGTACAAAAGGAATTTTTGAGCACGTGATGTTGCTGATTTAAAAATTATTCAATCGTCTCGTACTTTTCAAATGTTATGTGTAATAAATTTCCATTAAACTGATGTTGATTAATATTTTTGGTCATCAGAAATCTATTTGTATAAATCAAAATATGCTTGCTTATAAATTTGTGTATAAGTGGTATATAAGTGGTATATAAGTGAATCGTCTATATATTGCTATATTAAGCATTCAAGGAAATGTTTGAAACTTTCAAAATACCTTCTTTCCACCCCCGCAAAGATTTCTGGATTATTACAACCACATGACAATACATCTGGAAATTTTAAATCATTAAGAAAACTCTTGCAAAAATGTCACAATTTGAGAATGACATTTTGCAAGCCATCGATAGTTTGATCAAATTTCAATTTTCGAATAAACATCTCTAAATTAATGCATTTACTTGTACTACTAAGTACGTAAGAATTACGGGCATTTTAAATAGGTACCTCTGTTAGGTACCAAATTTGATCGATTGTTCTAATACAAAAATTAATATTTATGATGTATGAAAAATGAAAATTTAATAAAAAAATTGTAATAGATGACACGCGAGCTGTTTGAAAACTGAAAGTACTGGAACTGAATACTTGTAACGCGAGAGGTGGGTTGATTTTTTTTTTTTTTTTTTTTATATTAACTCCACACAGGAGGCCCTGAGGGAAATAATTTCCCTCAGGGCCTATGTCATCTTTGGAGATGCTGTGTGGAGGGTGCTGTTGAGGAGAGGAAGGAGTGAACATGGGTCTTGAAGAGACCCATATTGTAGGAGGGAGGAAACACAGAAGCCGGCAAATCGTTCCACAGCCGGGCTGTTGAACTCAAGAACGAGTCGTAGAAACGACCCGTTCTCATGTGACTAATGTCAACCGTGTACAAATGTTGAGCGCGTGTTTGGCGTGTTTCCCGACTATGCACCGGTGCCGGGGGGATCAGTGACGCTAGTTCCTCGGAGCATCTTCCATTGTAATACCGGTAGAACAAGGACAGCATTCCCACCTGACGCCTGTGCTCTAAAGATTGCAGTCCATTTGTTAAGTTAGGAGAATCTATCAAACGGACCGCCCGTTTCTGCACAGAGTCGAGGGTTTTTTTCAGGTATTTTGGGACTCCAGACCAGAGGTGGCTGCCAAATTCAACCGTGGGGCGCACTTGCGATTTGTACAGGGTTAGCAGTTGTGTACTATTAAAGTATCTGCGGGCCCTGTACAGTACGCTCAGTTTCTGAGAGGCTAACTTAACTCTGGCCTCGATGGAGCCCCCGTACCTGAGCTGGTCACTTAGAGTTACACCAAGCATATCAATGGAAGGCCTGTTCGGGAGATTGCTTCCGTTGAAGGAGACTAGATTATCATTCCGATCCCTTTTAGACGTAATCAGACATGATTGGGTCTTTGAAACATTAAATTCGACGAGGTTATTCTTACCCCAAGAGAAAACACTCTCGAGGTAACCGTCCATTCTTTGTTTCAAAGCCCTCCGAGCCATTGGGATTTGTGAGCCCTTTGGGGGCTTGTCAAACAAAAAGCTATCATGGACTGTACTGTCATCCGCGTAACAATGAATCGGTGCACATGTCAAGAGGTCATTGATGTGCAACAGAAACAAAGTCGGAGACAGAACCGAGTTGATGGGACGGGGGAGCGGGAGAGCGGAGAGGGGAGTGGGAAGGCGGGGAAGGTGGCGGGGGAAAGCACGAGGAGAAGGGGACATGGAAGGGGAAGGGGCGGCGGAAGGTGAACGAGATGATTGGGAAAGTACACGCAGAGAAAACAACTCAACACATGCTAGTTTATTATAAAAATCTTAAACTCTCCGTAGAAAGTATTCCATCGTAGGTTAATATGTAGGATATGTATTGTCATCGTAAATATTACTTTTAATTTAACTATTGATAAATTTTCACTAATGTTCACTCTTGCTTTGTGCACTAAAATTAATATCCAATCTTCAAACCACTCCAAAATGAACAGGAAAGAGAATACATAAAAAGCGACTCCGAAGAAAAGAACACAAATGTATAGGAAAAGGTGCACTGGAATTCGACAAAAATGTGGAAAAAAATCATTGATAAAAAACATTCACATTGATAAAAAAAGTGCTTCGTAGTCTCCCCTCTCTTGTCTATTTTAGTTTTCTTAATGTTTCGCTTCTACCTAGTGTGAATTGCACACTTTGATTTTTTTAATAGTGCACACCTCGGATAACTGTACTTGTCGATCAATGTATTGAACAATACTAACAAACGTGTTTTTATGAAGTTGTCGCCTAATTTTTATTTTTATTTCGATGAAAATGTATTATATTTAAAGTGATAATAACCACAGCAAAATGAGATTTCCGATATCTCTAAAAAATGACAAAGTTATCAGCTTTCACAATGAACTTGTTTAAAATGTCAGCAACGGTCTCATGACTTCACAGGAGACACGATTAAGTTCACAATTCATAATTTGACCGGCAGTGCTGCAGTACTACCGCATACGCATCGGATGTCACACGCTTTTCCGGAAATTCAAAAAGTTCTGTCCTCAGCGTGCTCTAATTATTTGTATGAGACAATATCATTATAAAGACCCGTTATCTTAAATTCCCTTTCCTCTATTCAAAACCTCATTCCTTCTAAGTCTGAACTCACTCCAATCTTCCATATAATTCTGAAATTTGCACATTTAAATAAAATTAACACAAATTCACCTTTCTTTTCTCAATTTTAAATGAACACCCTTGAAAGATGAAAGCCAGAAATAATTGAAAACATTACATCGATATGATAATTATTCACCAAACGAAAATAAACCATCTCTAAGAGATATGTAATGCCTGTCATCGACCTTTCAATGGAATAGTTTTCCCTAAACCATCTTATTCCCTTCTATTTATCCTTCGTCCTTCTGCATTTCTCAATCCTGAAGACCAACAAACCCTGTAGACTGAATGTAAGTTTTAGGAATTTGAAGGTCAATATTACCATGACATGTTATGCTTGGGAACAATGCTCAACACATTGTTAACCGAGTCTAAGGGAGACTTTGAAACCATAACAAGATCATCTTACGTAAGTCAAGTTATCTTATTTTCCTAGGATTTCGGATCATAAACTGGAGATATTAAGAGGCGAAACAACAGACGTAGAAATGTTATTTGAAATTCTACGGCCCAGATGTAATCTGAAAGACGGAGCGTGGAGCTGTTTGCTAAGGAAATATGCGGTTGGTTATTATTCTGCGTTCTGTGAATCGTAGTAATAAATGGTTCATGAGATTTTATCAGGTTTTCAAAACGTGATTTTATTAAGAATATGATTGTGTTTTTGATAAGCTGAATAAAATTTTCATCGCTCTTGTGTAAAAGTAATGTTTATACCTATTTTTATTTAGCCTATTTTTTCGTAATATTTGTTAGGCCATCATAATACGGAAGCACATTATGGTCAACTCTTTAAGCCTAGGATAATTTGCAATTTGTTTATGTAAAGTTCTACTGCAAAATTTTAGGTCACCACTACTTTTTACTTAAAAATAAATTCGCTTCCATCTCAACATAATAATATGATCCTTAATAAATTAAAATAATTTTTAACTGAAAACAGTAACTACGAATGTAACTTAATTGAAAGTTTATTTTTATTGTCAGCAATATCAAAATTCAAAAACCTTCGACGAATACCTCTGATAATCGTTTGACGAAGAGTGTTATTAATTTTCCACCGATTTTATTTTTATTTTTTATTGTTCCTCTCTTCGTTTTTGCGGGAAGTGGAAGTGTGAAGAGATAATGACACGTGAAATTGATGTCGTAATGGCGTCTCTGCCTTACCCAATGGTAAGGAACCCACTAGGATGCACCTACTGAAAATTGATTATGACCTTATGGAGACACTAGCCCAGCTTGACTTGGACTCAGGTTGTCGGTTTAACTGTTCAATTTTTTCTTGGCCATATTTAGCAAAAAATACCGTAAAAGAGAGCGAAGCATGCGATAGATTTATAGATGTTTAATATATTATTTTAAATATATGTTTCATACATTATTTTTGTGTTTTCCATTGAGATAGTATGTAACATGTACTTGGTAACATATCTTTTTAAAAAAATTATATTTTTACGGCAAGCTTAACATCTTTTTTAAACACATTCATTCTCCCTTTATTCTTCCGATTTTCAGACCTTTAATCATTTCATCTTTAGTCCTACATAAATTAGCCAGTTTTGTGACTCTGGCTTTCTGACACGTGGCAATCTAATTCTATTTACTTATTTTCCTGGCTTCTTGTAAACATTTTTTGGCTTTTTTAAACTTTTCTCGCGTTATGTAATTATTTTCATCCTTAAAGTATTTTGGCATTTCGTTTTTCAACACTTAATGCACAAAAATTAACATTAAATAGCAGTCGCTTAAGAGGAACCTTTGCACGGCCCGTTTCGTCCCATTTTATACAAAACTCAATTTTGGATTTGAGATCAAAATACCCAACCAAACTAAAAATAATTTTTGTAATCAAAGGTATAACAAATAATTGCCCAGGTTGCCTCTAAAATCATACATTAAAATCCTTAATGGCCTATATCTCATAATTCAAAGCAAAAATAAATAAAATAGCTAACATTCGTATTAGATATTTGATAAACCCTTTGATTACAAATATTATTTTTCAGTTTGGTTAGATATTTTGAACTCAAATCCAACCTTAGATTTGTATGAAACAGGCCGAAATGGGCCGCGCAAACGTTCCACTTAAAGCACAAACGCCGTAAATGTAACAAATACGTTAAGGTGCTTCTAATGTTTATAATTCATGTGTCATTTTTTACAATATTAATTTATAAGGATAATTTAGGAAATTATAATTGAAATTAAAACACTTTTGCACTTTTTTCCACTAATTTATTTACACCAGGACCGGTTTCATCCTATTACGGACATTTTCAGACTGGTAGTTGAAATTCTTATGCTATGGCATTTATACAAACTTAAGCAGGGGTACACAACATTGTCTCTATATAATGAATGTTTCTATTTTGTTAATATAAGGTACATATAGGTAATTATAAAGTTAATTATTAAAATTATGAATGATTTTACATAGTAAATAGATATTTGTAATTCACATGAATATATACGAATTTATACAATTGAAAAGGTTTTTGATTTCTGATATTTTATTTTGGTAATGTTGGGATATTCCCTTCTTGTTGCTTAGGGATTATTGACAAATATTGATGGTGCTATGGTCATTATTATTATTAGGGTTCTCCGTATAATCGGGTTATTACATTTTTAAATTACATACTTAATTACACCGCTGCTCTCTGAAGTAAAATTATTCTAAGGAATTATAATGGGTATATTAATGGTGATTGGGCATTATGTTCTAATTGTTTATTCATAACATATTTGCGATCAATTTTCTTTGTTAGGCGATTAATTTCTAAGGACTCTAATCTGTCTAATTTTGGTCCTTTGTTGCAAACATGAAGGATTTTGACATCTCTATCTTTGTCAAAATTTAGGAAATCATTAGTTAGATATGATTTATAGTGAAATGTGCTGATTCGTTGATGAGTGAGTATAAAATGACAACACGTTTTATATGTATTAGAACACCTTCACGACTTTCTTCTTCTTCTTATAATATAAAAATGTTTTTTATATAAAAAAGTGAAAGAATGTTAGAAAGGTGTTTTAATTCATAAAAAAAAACAGATTTATTCGAATTGAATTCCATCAAGCATAAAAAAGCTTTAACAATTAAAAAGCTTTAACAATTAAAACCTTGTGACATTATGTCTGTTGTGTTTTAATTTAGTTTATGTCACTTCTGTTATCGCGTCTATTGCTCTCTATTTCACTGGAACCTCCACATTTCCCGGTGGTGTTCCGCTGAAAGTAGCGATAAATAATGCGATAATTTGCACATTATTGACTTTTACAATTTAATTTTCAGCGGTTTCAGTAATCGTTATGAGACGGACGGAAAACTTTGACGAATAATTTATTTATTTGTAACATTAACGCCTTTCGGCTTTTACAGAATATATAACAATATAAGGCATAAACTACAAAGATATTAGAATTCCTTAAATAATAAAGAACCATCAGCGTGTAAAACAGCAAAGGATGGTAAATAGTAGAATAATACGCCAAATGAAGTCTTGCTTAAGGGCGAATAACCAGCGGCCGAGAATTCTAATTTCGTCGAAAGACGGCCTTGCAACTGTACAGGGCGGTCCCGATGAGAAAGATTAATTATTCTCCGTACCAACGTTTTTAAATAATAACTCAATATCGATTTTATTTCAATTAGGATTTGCTTTCATATGTTCAAAAATGCTCAAAAGTGTGATGATAAAACTATTAATATAAAGTGTACTTTTGTAATTATTTTTTGATCAAAATTGATTTGATTTTGATTGATTCAAAAGTACTTATAATTTTTCATTAACGTCTAAGCAAAATAAGAATGAAAAAAAAACTGATATTTTAGTTTGTATGACCTTAAATAAATGACAAACTGAAGTATTTTTGTCACAAAACACGTGCTCGAATCTTTTTTTAATTGTTTGCTGAGACAATGTCTAATAATATATTTGACAAATTCCGATTTTGAGTTTCAATTATTGTCAAGCATTTTAGTTTGAAATTTTATATTATTTTAAAAGAAAATATTCAATTAGAACGTGGCCATATCTTGCAATGATATTAAAGAAATACAGTTAGAACCTTACGGAATGAATTATTATGGCGTAACTGTTGCATGTGGTTCAATCTGCTTAGGTATGTTCCAAAATGTTAATTTTGTAAGTTTCAAAATCTGTCTTCTTTGAATATTTTTCTTGAAACCACGTTAAATTAAAATACTACATAAGGTTCACTTTCAAAATCAGAAATCGGCAAATAGATTATCGAGAAATCGTCTTTGCAAAATTTGACCCCTCATATCTGAGAACAAGAAGTGAAGTTACAACCCAGTCCTACCAAAGTGACGATTAAGTAATTGGATAATTTAAATATCATCTCAAGGGCGCAAGCATCAACAACGATTTATGTTATAAATCATGTCAAAAATGGGTAGTCGAGTTGTAATAATCGTTGACAGATTTAAGCATTTAAATGTTTTCTAAGCAAAACTTCAACACGAAAGCACACTCATTTGATTTTGACAACCTATTTACTATAGTTTCTAATATTTACTTATTTCTGCAGGTTATTAAGTGGTATTATTTTTGCGTTTGCAATATTTAATATTCATTACAATGACACAGTTAAAATGAAGCTTGTAAACCAACTGTAATTATATTCATATTTTCCCAAAATAAAATATGCGTCCGATCTCTTTTTTACAGAAGCGATAACTTTCGTCCCAGGAAAATTAAATTCTTTGGAAATGTCAACCCTAATAATATGAGAAAGGCCAACCTAATGCTTAAGGAATTTAGATTTTCATCCCTTAGAAATTATAGCACCATAGCATCGCTGCCAAAAGGGGATATAACTTTTTATTATTAAATCGCTGAGGTGAAATTTCATAGGATCAGGTTGAATTAAAACATCTCATATATTCATTACACTGGCCTAAGTTTTGCATGACTTACCTTAAATGATATTTAGATTTCTATGGTTACATTAAAAATATATATATTAATTTGTTATTAAATGTGAAAACGTTCCTGTATAACTACCCTTTCAGTTTCGGAACATTTCATTGGGATGTTGCCATAGTTCCACTAGGATCACACAAAAAGGGCATGCAAATTTTCTTCGACAAAGTATTGCAAAAAAATATAAAAATATGTGCCACTTTGTTCCAGATTTTATTTTCAGGATTTCAAAGCACTTTTTTCAGCTTTATTTTCAGCCACCCTAAATGTACCAGGCTGCGGGTGACAGGCGATGCGAAGGTAAATAGCTTGTTACCTAATAACATAATAAATAAGGAGCTACGTTACGTACTAAGGCATGTGTTACATGTTTGTTTAGGTAAACTCTCTACAAGGCTAAAGGATTTTTTTCTTATGTGCCTTGAATAGGTGTTGCTATGTATATAAATTTATATTGCAAATAGTTATTGGAGTTTAAATATTTGGTTGACTTTCCCTTAGTAGGTATCTATTTATTTGAATACCACCAAAGAAAATTTCAAATTCAATGAATTCTGTATTTCTCGTCTTTAAATCGATGGTAAAATAATATTATTCATACTGTTGAGAGATTCGAAAAGAACTCAGAAATGTTAAATTTAACAAGGCGAATAATGCAAAGATGATGTTATATTGTCGTGTTTCATTTTCTCTGCTTACCTTATGCATATGGCATGGGATTAGTTACTTTTTTCTTTATTTTTTCCCAATAATTTTACAACACGAGTGCATACAAATACAAACAATTAAATACGTATAAGTTCTAAAACAAATTTAAGTAATGGGAACCCACTAAAGGCACTACCCGTGTGTGGGTATTTTAACAAAAAATGTACTAATAAAATAAAAATATCGTTTTAAATTAAATTAATAACTAAAATAATGCAAGTTCATATTTATAAGTCAGTACATAGTGTGAGTTTTGTTAAATGAAAAGTGAATCATGAAGGTTTACAAATGATTTACAAGAAAAGCGTTTCAATATCTAAATCATTCAGCTACAATTTTTTTTTTTTTTGTGTTTGAAATTTTATTTAATATTTGAATTTGTTTTTGTAGAAGTATCCATTTGAGTATTATATTTAACTTTCAATGTCTAAAAACCTATCAAGTAGATTCTGTATTTTATGATTATATCTTAAAGCTTATGATTAATCTCGAATCCAAAATACTTTTTAAAAAAATCCTTATTTTCAATATGAATTTTACGTATTTTGAACGACTTTGATATCGAATTTGCAAATCACCTGGACCGACAAAAAATAAGCAATCATTTAAAAAACGGGATGAGAAGCTCCGTGATATAAGATAATATTTTCAATTTTTTCCAGACCATTATCAAATAAACATGTCAATAAAAATATAGTGTTTCGACGCTTTGGAGGTCGAAAATGTTTTGAGCAAAAATAAAGATGTCGTTAGCGAAGAAAATAGCCGGTTTTTTTCTTGGGAAACTGTAACGAGACAGATCACTAGGAACCAATAGGCCGCGATGAGAAACGGCTTCAATCGAATGCTTAGTCTTCTGACAAGTTTCATGGCAATAAAGTTCTAATATCAAAGGACTTGGAAACTTTTTACTTTGAACGCGACTGAAAAACACATTCTCCGCGACGAAGAAAAAAGTACTTAATTTTTATCGCCGTAGACGGTGTAGGCAATGATTATAAAATGGTTTTTTGGATTTTTACCTGAGACTCTTGAATTTGCTTCTTTTCGATGAATGGGTTGAAAATTGTGATAAACCCCAATTAGCAAAGTGCGAGTCGTTTTACCACGAATCCTAAATGAGAGTTATTAAAAATAATATTATTGAAAAAAAAAAATTAAATTGATGAAAACCTTCAATAATAATGTATTTAATATTAATAAATGACAAAAAAATGTAATTGATGAAACCCTTGTACCAGTCATAAACGATGCATTAAACTGCTGAAATAAGCGACAACCATTGAACAGAAGGGAAAGAATTTCGTTGAAAGTTATTTTTGAAGATTGTTGTGACCAGAACAAGATGACAAGAGGCCTTTCAACCATACCAACCAAACCTAGTCCTTCCTGAATGGATGAAGGGTAGGCCAGTCGGGGATCAGCTCGGTCAACGAAGGACGACGCTGGCCTGGAGATTTCTAAACATGACACATGGTGGTGATTCAACAGCTTTCTCCGTGAAAAATAATAATTTATTAAACTTCTTTTGTAAGGTCGATCAATTTTATCACACAGAATCTTAAGACCCGTATTATGTTAAAACAGAACTCAATGTAATATTATGCGCTGCGACTATACAACGAAAGTAAAATGCTTAGACAGTCGATGATATAGTTGTACTTCATCAATCACCATGGGGTAAGGTTTGTCTAGGTCTTGGAGGCGGATGACCAGGAAACACTGAACTCCAGATTACTACCCACCCCTAAAACCCTTTTTCTTCCCATAACTCTCCTCCCCTTCATTTCCTTTAAAAACCCTCCACACGGCATCCCCAAAGATGACATAGGCCCCGAGGGAAATTATTTTCCTCAGGGCCTCCTGTGTGTAGCTCATTTAAAAAAATCACCATTGTGAAAAATCATTGACATATATATTTCATAATTTTTTAAAATACACTATTTCTCGCTTATCACACTCAATTAATAAAAATAAAAAAGGCCGGGCACATGCTGAGACTGCCCTGCAGTTCAGTGCAGAGCAGAGTAGGGCAGATTTTGTAATGTATGAACGAGTACGAATCAACGTACGCAGCGGGGCAGGCATGTGCGACACAGACACGCGTCTGCTCTGCCCTGCGCCGAGTTGTGACCGGGGCGCAGATTTTATTTTTCAGGTAACAGAATCTCACTTTTCAGGAAATTACTTTGGCCAAACAGTTTTTTGTATTATGAAAGACTATAAAATAATATTTTTATTTATTAAGAAGTCAGAATCGGAACTCGACATTCCTACAAACGACTAGCACCCATGCTGTATCATCTGTGTCGCAGTGTATGCTAATCACCGATTTCTGCGCCTTGTTCCTCTTGCGGCAATATTTCTGCTCTGCTTTGCGCCTCGGCGTATGATTGCCCGCTTACCGAAATTTTGACTTTGAATGGCTGTAGTACAGATTTGGGCCTAACCAAAATATTAATATTTAATTAATTGTGTATCAAATGTTTCCAACACCAAAACTAAATGACTTTATTTAAGATTGATATATAAATGTGCAGTGATTGCTACCTCGAGAATGTTTTCTCTTGGGTTAAAAATAATCTCGTTGAATTTAATGTTTCGAAGACCCAATCATGTCTGATTACGTCTAAAAAGGATCGAAAAGGATCTATCTAAAAGGGATCTAGTCTCCTTCAACGAAAGCAATCTTCCGAACATGCCCTCCATCGATATGCTTGTAAGTGACCAGCTCAGATATGGGGGATCCATCGAAGCCAGAGTTAAGTTAGTTTCTCAAAAACTGTGCGTGCTGTACAGGGCCCGCAGATACTTTAGAGGTACACAACTGCTAACCCCGTACAAATCACATGTGCGCTCCACGGTTGAATTTGGCAGCCACCTCTGGTCTGGAGCCCCAAAATACCTGAAAAAAAAACCCCAGCTCTGTGCAGAAACGGGCGGTCCGTTTGACAGATTCTCCTATCTTAACAAACGTATTGCAATCTTTAGAACACAGGCGTCAGGCGGGAATGCTATCCTTGTTCTACCGGTATTTCAATGGAAGATGCTCCGAGGAACTAGCGTCATTGATCCCTTCGGCACCAGTGCATAGTCGGGAAACGCATGTCAAACATATGTACACAGTTGATATTTGTCACATGAGAACGGGTCGCTTCTTCGACTCGTTCTTGTGTTCAACAGCTCGGCTGTGGAACGATTTGCCGGCCTTTTTTGTTTCCTCCTACCTACAACATGAGTCTCTTCAAGACCAATGTTCATTCCTTCCTCTCCTCAAAAAGATCCCTTCACACAATATCTCAGACGGCATAGGCCCTGAGGGAAATTACTTTCCTCAGGGCGTCCTGTGTGTTGTTAATGTAAAAAAAAAAATAGTGGTTGACGGTGTTTCGATAAAAATGGTTACATTATATAAAATCTGAAGGTGGTACATAATTATTTGTTTTGTTTTATTTTCAATAATGAACATAATAATGATAGTTAAAACGTTAAGACCAGTATTTATCACTTTTCAACAACATGTCGGTTTCTGCCTGTAAGGCAATCTGACAATTCACATTGAACTAATGGAGATATCTGTGATGATTTCGGTGAAATATTTACTGTATATATATTTCTCCTGTCCGTGTGTATGTCACTGAACTCCTCCTAAACGGCTGGACCGATTTTGATGAATATTTTGTGTGGGTTCAAGGGGATTCGAGAATGGCTTAGATTCACAATTTGGTCCACTGGAAAATGTTCTTTTAATTATTATTTTTTTTTATTTCTAAGGAGTTGTTAATTTTAGAATGTTTTACATTGGATCCGACAGACTGCGCTACCATCGCAGTATCGAATATTCAATATTATTTTATTTTAATTTTAGTTTGTCCCGACAGTCGTGTACAAGACAACGTCTGTCGGGTCCGCTATAAATAAATAAAATAAATTGTGGAACATTCCAGAACACTCTCGAATGTTGCCCTGAGCGAAGCCGGGTAACCCAGCTATATTTACTGTATTAATGAGAAAAGAACAATCAAATGACACGGGGTAATCACTAGCTGAGGGCAATCGTAGTCTTTTTTTTTACTCTATACACCACAATATTACTTTAAAAAACAATGATTTATTCACAGTAGAACAGATTTCATCTATTCTATCCTCTGTTTTAACTTTAAATAACAGTATTTTTTGGTATATAAGAAACCAAGGACGCTGCAGATAACAGGAATTGACAATGTTCCGTCCGGCAGAAAGTGTAATCTTCTGGTGATTAAATTGAATTCCTCAGTCTAAGCATTTCAAATAATATTCTTAGGGCAATAAGATGAAAGGGATAATCGTTAAGGCGATACGCGACGGACTATACGGAGCTATATATGATGCGTACAATAAAATCAAATGGAAAAGCTATTTCCTTTGTAACGTTTTCCCAACGAATGTTGCGCTCAAATAATCACTATCCCAAAGAGATTTTCTTATTTGGCTCGCGAGTACAAAGTATTTATTTCTTTATAAACAATTTCAGGGAATGTTTCTTGGAATCGTTTTTGTGATAACGACTGTCTTGGTCGATTAGCATTTAAAACGCCACGATAAGAACAGATTGAGAAAATAAACTGGATGTTGTTTCATGTTATTAATATATTTGGTCTAATTACTTGCTTCTTAAAAGAAAACATTGGAATTATCAAGAATAAATATATTACCGGAAGGCAATTTCGGAGCGTAACATTAGAAACTGACAAAATCAGGCACCCTTTACGCAGATGACTTTAAGATTAAAATTCGCGTTTAACATCGGCCTCCTGTTTTGATTTATGTACAAAAAAACATTGCCATATTGCATTTAATTTTATTTTGTGAAGGTTTTAAATTTCAACATATTTTGAAAGACAATAAACAGCTGATAGTAACCCATTTAGCGACCGAGTAATTTGAATTTAACAAAAACGAGAGCTCAAATCAAAAAAAGTTTTGCCTACCTGCCACAAAATTGATTCAAATGTGATTTAAATTTACCAGTGTTCCGCTTTCTACTACTTTCTGGATACACTGTACTTAAGCAGGGTGTAACAGCACGTACCCGAAGGATTTTAACTAGCGATTCCCGATATTTGGACTGGTTTTATAACAATCCGTTCGTTACGCTTGATACCAATATTCGGTCTACCGCCAAACTAATATTGTTAAAAATGATAACGGATATAAAAACAATTCTTGAAGTACAAAAAGTAGATGTCATTTTTCTCACCAATGATATTTTTTTCAACAAAAAAAAAATCAATCACACATCACTACTGATCCTACTCCTACACGTCGCGTCATAATACACGTGCTGTTCCGTGTGTTACCGTGCTGCTGGAATGAGACTAAAGGCTTGTTCAGACTAAGCCAATAGTTTAGTCGAGTGGCGAGTAACTCGCCACTTGACTCGCCAAAAATCGTTCGCATTGCTTTTAAGTAGAGTACATTTGTCCCCGCCGCACGTTGCAAGTTGACGGTGGTTGACAGGCTGCTACAAAGCAAAGTAAATACGCTAATTAAGCATATTGTAATGCTTAGAAGAGGTGAAATTTTAGGAGAGGTGGTAAGAAAAAATCAGTAAAATGAAAATAAATAAACTGTACACACGAAAAAAATCAATAGCAGCATTAATAAATTATTTTTGAGTTACATCTTCGCTCCAATGCCATGACATTTCCGCGCGTCTACAAATGAACTCTGCTGGTGGGTTTGCGCATTTTAGTGCGCAGGAACACGTGTAGGGGAGCGCTACTCGCCGAAAAATTAGAACGAAATGGATTGAATCGACTAAAGAGCTGACTAACCCACTCTACTAAAATTATGGTGTTCGGACGCGTTTAGTTACTACTACACTCTCCACTGGATGCGAACGGGTCATTATGACCCGTTCGCATCGCAGTGCTTTTCACGACTTGGCTTTATCCTTGGCTATCACCGCTTGGCAATACCCGACTACTGAATCATGACATGTGATGGAAAAATATTTTTTATTGTTTTTAATTGAAAAAAATGTCATCGGACAACAAAGTGACATTTACATTTTTTACTACAAATATGCTCAGGAATTGCAGAATTAAAATCCTTCGGCCACGTGCTGTTACATCCTGTACGCAAAAAAAATATTTTACGGATGCAGTTTTTTTACATAAAAAGTACATTTTCACCCTCCGTAAATAAATATTTTGAAAACCATAATGCGTAACACGTATTTGCATTTTTCACGTTCTGTTGTTGAAATTCTCTTAATTATTGTGAAAACGTTGCTATTTTGGATGAAAAAACCTTTCATGCTATATGATACTCATAACATGTTACTCTTGCAATTTTTTTACAACAAGGAAGGCAAAACCGTGCAAACATCGTCTAAGCTTTGCAAATAGCACTCTAACTCAAAATGCGCATTATTAACCTATACGCCATATTAGTTATATTACTATTATATTACTACGGATTCGTTAAATCATATATTTCAATAAAGTAATTATAAAGAATTCTTTTTATAACTAACACGGAATCTTTAAACATGTCTACAAAATTCCCAAATTTATTGCCAAAATGATTTAGTCTATTTATGGGTGTATGAGCCTCAGAGTTTGTTTTAAAATTGTCACAGAAAATGGTACCACTCTTCCTCGTACTTTCTGGTTGGTACGTAAAATTTTATTTTGGCGAGAATTTCAGGGTTGTAAATGCAATTATTAATAATTGTATATAATAGTACAAGGTCAAAGATGATCCGTTTATCTGACAGAGTAATTAAGTTGAGTTGGTTCATCAAAAGGACCTAGTTAATATTTCGAATTGGAATATTCAGCTTAAAGTTAATAAATCTTAGAAAATTTGTGTTGTACCCTTTTTATATTGTCGGAATGTGTTTTATACAATGGGGACCAATAGGCGAATTATACTCTACCTGGCTTCTTATTAAACAAGTTACTAAAGAGACTTACTATTTTGATGTCCCCTCAAGTTGGAACGCAGTGCAAATCGATTCATAACACCCTTAATAGAAACAAAGAAGAATTATTATTCTTCAACGACAAATTTTCAACACTCGATACATTCAGCTTCCAATGCGTTGTTAGCCAATATCCATCCTCTATTGGATTACCCACGGGCCATTAACCCCCCTACCCTTTGTACACTCGGTGTGATGTCGTTTTGCTAATGTTTGTGCAGTAAAGCTGTACACCACACTCCATTGATAAACCATTAAAGCCAGTGTGTCCACTTGTTCCGTCGTCATGGATAATTGATAATATATTTCGCTTCAATCAATGACCATTGTGGAAGCGAATACACGAAGAACACGTTCAATGAACATGTGCATTTAATCATGCACGGTGTTATCGGATAATCGCTAATGATACACGTACGTTGTCGTTGTTTAGTGACGGTAGTAATAATATTAAATGGGTACCTATATTTAAAAAAAAATACTCCTTCTTGTTCATGTTATATTCTTTATTTTTATACCAAAAGTAGTTTCTACCCAGCGTCAACATAGTTACATATTATAATACTAATAAAAGGGAGAAGCCCCTTTTCATATCGAAGAGTTAAAAAATATTATGTATTTTCTATTTCTATACTAAAGACATAACTACAGCTCTTGGTGAGAGTAACCTTTGAAATATAGTACGTTCAATAGACACGTAGTTATTAAAATTTCAGAGATAAAGGATGGAGCTAACTGTTCGAAAATTTTTGCTGTTTCATAATATTTTTTACATCTTTGAATAAATAAGTAGTCACGGAGAAATAAAATAGTTTTTTTTAAATTTAGGTACGAACCATTTATAAAACAAAACACATATTACGCAATTAGATAGTAAACAGTAAAAACAATTGAGGTATGTATGTAGATATAGCGGTGACTGGACAACTCAACACAGTGGTAAATCAACACATGTTTGAAAAGTGATATAAAGTCATGAAAAGTGATGAACAAATTTTGTTAAATAGGTTATGGTCTAATTTTTTCGTCACCTTTCATGACTTTACATTTTCAAAGATGTGTTGAAGTGCCACTTTGTTGAGGTGTCATTTCTCGAAATCACAAAGCGTAGTATTTTAAACAATACCCACTTATTATTTGAATGCCTTTTCATTTTTGATTTATCCAATAGTTTTAAATAATATTTATATAAATATTACATAAAATTTTTTTGTTCCCTTGTACATCTTTTATTATGTCAGATTTTTATCTCTTTCTTGTTTATCAGTTTTATTTTAGACTGTCGTGTATCATCTTTATAACATTCAAGGGCGTTCAAAGCCGCAATTGCTTTTACGAGCTACCTTTTATTCCCTGATAGACCGTGGAGGGTTATTAAGGGTTTATTGGCCCTTTGTTGTTTGTGGCTAGCCGACCTACAGCGGTAGGCGGTAGGTAGTCGTAATGAGACCGCAGAATGCTTGCTAAGCGGACTTCTAAATTTATTTATGATAGATTCGTAATTATCGACCGATTGCCGCGAAAATCATTTAAAAATTGTTTAAAAACCATTTAAGTTTAAACAAGAGTGAGTGAAATCTGGACCACCGTGCCATGGCCGATCTTAAAATCGATTCAAATGTACCGAAATTTGTAACTGAAAGAATAGGGATAAAAATAACAGCCTACTAATTTTGATTCGTCGTCAGGTACCTACGTAACTTTTCAAACGGTGTTCTGATTTTTGCCAAGGAAATTATTAAATTTACTTCAAAATAAACCTAAAGAATAGAAAAGTTTTCCAAAATTATTGTTGGTATGTTACTGAATTTTCTGAAAGGAGTTTCTTGTTTCACAACAATTTCTAGTTCTCAGCAATCAATAGCCTATATAGCTGGATAATAAAAATAACCAAACGTATCATCACTCTTGGCTCTACAACCTCTGGTGGGTGTTGGCCTCCTCAAATGTATTCCTCCACTCATCTCGGTTTTGTGCCAGCTCTCTCCAGTTTAGAAGCTCCAAGGTAGATATGTCTTTGAGGACGTTGTCGCTCCATCTTAATCTTGACCTTCCCAGGCTTTTTCGCCCTATCGGTCTTGAGTTCAGCAGGGACTTTAGTGCTTAATGCTAGGTCATTCTCTCCACATGAGCCATCCACTGAAGTCTTCCCAGTTTTATAAATTTAGTGATGTTTAGCTACAGTGCTCATTGTTGTAACATCTGGGCCAAAATCCGTTTCCTAGAACCGGTCCAAAAATACGCATCAAAATTTCACGAAAATCAAACGAATAGTATCAGTTAAACATAAATTAAATGCCTATATCTGTTTGCACACACACAAAGCTTTTAACAAGTTAATCCAATTTAAATATGAGTATTCCAGTATTGGCCTCAAGCGATAATCAATAATCATTTACCCAACAAACCTTTGCCGGCAATTTCTCAACTGCATATTATAACAACAGGTTAAAGATGTTTTGCATAAGGCGTCTAATTAACTTGTCTGTTCGTATGACAGGCTACGGGGAGAGATACCTACCACCTTTGATAATTAGAGATTGTACTTACAAGGTATATATTGTTTTTGACAATTAAACAAGAAAGCTAATTTGCGAATATAAAGTTACATTATTTAAGAATTAATTAATAAATTATTAGTTTTTTATAACAATTGAGGTTGTGCGTAGTCTAATCGACCAACGGATTATTATAAAGGGTCTTCCAATAGGGACTTCCGAACTTTGATAGTTAATAGCGGCCATATTGTTGAAGCGATATCTGCCAAATTGGCTGTCATTTATTCAGTCTGTTTTGCCAAATCACCATGGACGGATATAGCGTTCAAAAACACGTGCAAATGATAAAATTGTTTAAAATTTAATTAATTGTGTAATTATTTCTTCAAAATTCGCAAATTCATTCAAATTTTTATATTTTATTTTATATAATTGTTTTTTATGATGTATTTTAAGTAATTAATCACCTCTCCTTTCTAATATTTTGTCTTTGTTCTAATTAGTCTATACTTGTTTGTCTTTTGTTATTTTTATTAACATTATCCTGACGAAGAAAACATAGTTTTCGAAACATGTTGATATTGTTAATAAAATAGTGGTGTACACAAAGTTATTTGTTTTCATTTAAAAAAAAAAAAAGTGTAATTATTTAAAATTGTTTAATGATAAAATCTCACGTGGAGGTGGTGTGAACTGGCCACCGAGATCATCCGGTTTGGCCCCGTTAGACTTTTTTCTGGGATTTTCTTAAGTCACAGGTCTATGAAAATAAGCCAAAAACCACAGCGGCCCTCAAACAAACATAACCCACGCCAGCGGTCAAATTCAGCCTGATTTATGCGCCAGTCATGGAAAGTTGGACATTTCGGATGCGCGCCACCCAGAAAAGCTGCGGCGGACATTTGAATGATGTTATATTCTATACATAATGGCATCGATAGGCCTTTCAAACGAATAAAAATTTCGACGATATTTCACACACACTTTGTTTTATTAAAATTTAAATATATGAAGCGCTTAATGAAAGAACCTTTAGCTGATTTAATTTGAAATACCCGCGTTCACAAATACAAATAAATAAATTCATCCAAATTTGTTTATTCATTTGCCATTTTTAATACTTTTAACAAAAAATCGTCCCTGGTTTCTATCAATTTAATTCAAAACTCTTTTATAAATTACTCTGAAGATTCATTGTCATCATCTGCACTTTACAGTTGTAAATGATTCCATTCCTTTGTTAAATCTCTAAGTCAGGTTACCCGGCAGAGCAGGTAAAAGTTATGAAAGACAAGCCCGTAATTGGGGGAATAGGTTGCGGGCAGATGTTTCAACGCCGCTCGACCGGTTGAAGGTTAAAGACGTTAAGAAATAGTTTAGAAATGCAAAACATTTACTCTATAATAATATTGAGGTAAGGAGGTCAATCCTCGTTGAGGTACCGGAGGCATGCAGCAGTAGACTCCAAAGGTTTGCGTAGAAAAAAAATATTACTTTGCCACTCTGCTGGACGGGTAAAACAATGTTTTACACATTTTTCTTACTTTATTAATATTTTTTATTGGGGTCCACGCATAGACGTCCCACTTACAAGATTTATAAATTTATTAGAAGCAGGAAAAAACTAAGGAAATATAGCGTTTTGTTTTATACGTAAATAGGGAAGAGGAAGGTGGGAAGTACCTTGCTTTTCAGATCTGGTTACCAAACACGGCTAAAGCCATTTCAAGCAACGTTTCAATTCTGAATGGTGGTCTAACACCAGGGCAATACTGAGAGTATCTTCCACTCTGGAGCGTGCCACAAATAAACTGTACATTATTTTGAATGAATACATTGTGAAATAACACAAATTAATCAAATAAAATTTATTTGCAACGCCGAGATTCGATCCCGCGACCTTCGGAATGCGAGTCAAGAGCCTTACCGCAAGACTGCGCCGGCCGTCTGTGTTTCATGTTTTGAGTTGGGGTCTGTCAATTAAATACTATGCTACCATCACTCAAGCATTCGTGCATTTGAATTATTTGAACAACAAAAAAATTAGGCAGAAACGTCGAACTTTGATTACTGGTCCCAACGAGAGATCGTAGTGACGTCATCGTTTTAATATCTTCTGCCTTTTTCGTTTTCAAATAAGACGCGAGAGAAGGAACAGGATAAACGCCGATTACGTACGAGCTCTCGCAGGGATTAGTTTAGTTTCAAATTATGCATCGACATTTAAATTTTTACATCGTCATTGGATAGATATTTATTTGATTCGTAGTTAATATTTGATTTGACGGGCTGGCAGGTGCAACAATTTCCTTGAATTTCAAAATAATTGAAAGGGTTCGTGTAAACGGGGGAATTACTCCTTAAATTAGGGTCTTAATTAGATTCATGCCTTTAAATGGTATTTGAAAAAAAAAAACAAATATTTATATGTGTATATATTTTTAGGAGTTTTCGGAGAATTTAAAGTAAAAGAGAGGTAAAATAAAATACTTAAACATTTGTTATCGATATTAAACGCAAGTGTTAACAGAGGAAATCGTCTCTTTTATTTTAGCACACAAAAAATATACACAAGTCAAAATGAATGGATAGGTAATTAATTCTTCAAACTTCGCAAATTCACTTTGTGGCGTCATTATTAATAAATGAAAACAAATAACTTTGGGTACACCACTATTTAATTAACAATTTCGACATGTTTCAAAAACTGTTTTCTTCATCAGGATAATAAGTTAATAGATTATTGTTTAGGAGGTGGAATGCGGAGGCAAAACTAACATTTCAGATCTCCTAATTATTAAAGGCAAAACAAACTATCGTTATTTGACCGGTCCAATTTGTTTTATGGGGCCAACAGAATTAGCTTTAAAAGATAAAAGATCATTGGTTTTGGCCTATTTCAGCACATTGCTCGTCATACATTCCCAATGTTTTTGCCTCCGCCAGCCGCCTGTTAGTAATTATCAATCAACGTGACACTCGTTAAGTTTTCAATTAGCAACATTATCGACAAAAACTTTGGAGTTTTATGACCAAATACAGGTTAGTCAGTAAGTACAATCACTGCATTTAAAAGTTTGTTCCGAACCCCAAATTTAATGGTTTTGAGACATCTGCTCCTCGGCGCACAGTGTTGCCGAGGCATCTTCTCAAAATACCCTAGTTTTATTGAAAATGTACTGAAAACGCTTAAAACTATTGTTAACCCTCTCATAGTTTTAAAACTTTTTTTTAGTCAATCATTCTTTACCAGTAATTATTGTCAGTATTACTCAGAATTGGATAATGCTTTTTTTGTGTTCGTTATTTTGTATAAAACTACTGGTGAGCTCTGGCATTATGAAATTTGCAGTAAGTGGCACGCGAGCTGTCTGAAAACTGAATGTATCGGGACTGAATGTACGGAATGCGGGAGGGGGAAGGGAACTCGGGAGAGGGTTCGCGGGACGGGGAAGGCGGGAGTGGAGTGGGGAGAGAAAAGGTGGAGGAGGCGGAGTGGGAACGCGAGAGGGAAAGGGCGCGGGAGAGGAAAGGGAGGCGGAAGGGGAACGGGATGAATGAGGAAGGACAGGCAGGGCGGCCTCCGTGGTCCCGAGGCAAGACTCTCGACTCACAATCCGAAGGTCGCGGGTTCGAACCCGGCGTGCGCAAATAAATTTTATTTCATTAATTTGTGTTATTTCAAAATTTATTCATTTAAAATAATAATTCATTTAGAATAATATAAAGTATATTTGCGGCACGTTCCAGAGTGGAAGATACTATCAGTATCGCCCTGGTGTAAGACCACCATTCAGAATTGAAACGTTGCTTAAAATGGGTTTAGCCGTGTTTAGTGACCAGATCTGGTACTTCCCAACCTTCCTCTTCCCTATCTCCTTCCCCTCCTCCACTACCTTCAGCCTCACAACATACCCCGATTGGGGATGCCATAGTCTCACTGGCTCCAGATGGGAGCAGTTGGGACTTTTGTGCGGTATTAACTGTAAAAAAAAAAAAAGGGAGAATTTTTTTCTTTATTAAATGGCATAGCAACGCATACCGGGTACCAGCTAGTTATTAAATAAATGTTCAATCTGTCAAATAACTATCTAATTTATTTAATTTACAAATTTAAATAATCATATCTTTAACTTATGATTGCATATCCCTTCACAGATCACCACTTCTCACGCTTACAAACATACTCACCCTTTTACCCACACATATATATATACCACGCACATCACCCAGTAATTATTAAATTTACGTACCACATACGAGTATAAGACATTACAAACACATCGCAGGTATCCACTATAAAATATTTTTTTAATATCTGTAAATTGTTTCATCACCGTAACTTATTTACCAATTGTTACTATCATATAAAATTCATTATATGATTTGTATGAAAACTTTATTAAAATAAAAATTACTGGTTTATTTCCTTTAATTCATACTTGAGGCAACACTGTGCGGAGTTAGGTACTGCGCAAGAGCCTGCGGAAAATTATGAGACTAATTTACGAATCACAGTTGTCATTAAGGGGATTAGCAAGGCCTACGGATGTTCGGGTTTGATTTAATTCCGTCTACCTTGACAACCTAGATGACTTCAGGATGTTCTGAGATTGTTGTCATTAGCATTTTAACGGTATATCTACAAACCTTTAAAGGTTTGTTCGTGGTAAGTAAGTATGTTTCCACTTTGTAAATAATCACAGATGAAATTTTAATTAAGGGTTCTGAAGTGTATAGGATTATGTACGTAGTTTCAAGATCCTCCAACAGATGTAGTTGGTATACGTGTCTAATACCCGAACGGTTACGGAAATATTCGATAACATTTGATCGACACTTTCAGTCGATTTCCCTTGATTCAGAATTACACAGAGCATCCATTAGAGCAGACGTTTTGTCCCGTTAAATATTCATTGTTAACCACACGATAACGAAATAAAGTAACTTGTAATTTCGACGAACCACGAGCTATATTGAAAATTCACATGATCAAGTGATCCCAATCAATGGGATTGAAGAACATTACAAATTCGAACAAATTATTTCAAGATTGATATACTTAAAACTAAAAGGCAATTCACTGATCGAATATGTTTACATAAAATTATTCACGGCCATCTTAATACTACACCTTAGCAGCATTGAAATAAATGTTCCCAATTACCATTGTTTAAGAGGCCATAACATTTTTCATACGAAATTTTTTTATCGCCTACTCTAGCCCTCTGACCCAGATGTGTCGACTATATAACAAGATAGAGTGTGCTGAAGTAGATATTTTCGTCGATAATTTGTATGGATTAAAAAAAAAGTTCTGGTGCTGTTAAAAAACACTAACTAATAATATTTTGTCAATTGTCTCTCTATGCATGCCTCGCGTATTCCTTATATCTCTTGCCACTCATTGTAATGTGTTACTTGAGTGAGCTTGTATACATATAATTCTGTATTTTATTTGTGATGTTTTGTTTTTCTAAGTATACATATCTGTATTTAATTGTATGCAATTGTAGATTTTGTAATTGTGGAATAACGTAAGTGCAAACATCTATAAAAACAAATATAAATAAGTAAAAAAACATATCAAATAAAACTTAGTTGACGGAGGCAAAAACGATTGTGTCCCACAAGGTCGTGAAAATCGCTATTTCGCTGGAATTTTTTTATCCTTTACTCACTGTTCACGCTCCAAGTTTTTTAGTATAAATCTCTGAAATTGTGGTCAGTATTTATTATTATTTGTTAATTATTATTGTATTGATATAAAATTATTTTCCACATTATTCAGCTAGTCCGTGCTCATGCTTTCCGCACGTGTGTACTAATTGCACACTTGTTGTCAAATCGACTTTATTAACCTTTCAACATTAAATGCGTTACATAACTATATTTTAATTTTATTAAGCATTTTTCTGGACTGGTTCGATGCTGCATACCTAACAGAGGCAAATAATTTCAATGACTCGTAGTTTATAGTTAAATTCCAACAATACTTATTCAAGTATGTTTTAAGGTTTTCACGGCCAAAAAGTATTTTTGTTATTGTTTTTGGGGTGTTATGCCATGTTTCGCTACCTCCTTCTTTAGCCAACGTTTCGGACAGCGTTACAGTGTCCATCATCAGGGCAGATGAGTGAATCACTCATGATGGACACTGTAACGCTGTCCGAAACGTTGGCTAAAGAAGGAGGTAGCGAAACATGGCATAACACCCCAAAAACAATAACAAAAATACTTATTCAAATTCCTTCTCGTTATTTATTTACATATAAAATTACCATCTTATGCAGCTATGTATGAATATTTAATGTGAATAATATCATACCATCACGATTCAACTTCTGTAACAACGAAGATTAATTTGGCATCTCCGGTCTAGTTAAAAAAAACATTCCTCAAAAGCAAATGATCTATCTTTATATTAGTGCCACGCCCAGCAATAGAAACATGATTTAACTTCGCAATTCAAATGAATTCAGAGAATCAATCCTATAAAATTATATTTCTAAATCACCTGCCTCCGATAATTTAATCTCAGCCATCTTTTTATTTTTCTTCTATGTTAATAAATTATTATGATTTTTGAATAATGACGTATAAAACCGCACAGCGGAACGTTTGTTAAAGGGAGGATATATTAACTCTTCTACTATCCTTCGAACAAATTATAGGGTATAGTCACGGTGCCTGTATAATTCTGGGTGCTCACGTACGAATGAGCGTGTAACCAATCAATTGTAATACGCATACCCCCTACATTTATATTAATCATGCCCTCCTGATACAAAATTCTAAAATGTATTCAAATAAGACTATTTTTATTGTGTTATTTATACGGAAATGTGCTTTTCAAAGAGAAGGTAAGCACAATTAAATGTGTTATGAATGAATGTTGTTGTCTATCGGTTTGATATCGTTCTACAAACCTTTTAGGAAAGTATTCAGACTAATTTTGATGTAATATCTTCTGTGTAAAGTGTTACTTTTAACCACTTGAACCAATAAGCTTGTTTTCACGATGATATAACATTATCAGACATATGTTTGACGTACGAGGCTTACCTGAATTATTAAATAAAAGTATCGATTGTCAGCAAAAAACGTTAAATAGATATTATTAATTTAATTGATTTGTTTATACATTTAAAATCAACTTAAAGATCTTCGTCAGTTTTTTTGTTTTTTATTCATACTTATTAATATTAAATTTCTTAATGACAAAAATCTTCTGAATGAATTGAATATAATAATCGCCTCGTTCGATGGCAGTAAAAATAATATCTAATTATTTTTTTTTTTTAATTTTATTTATCAAAAGTACCTATACAATACAGAATATAGTATATTATATAAAGCATTGTACTCCCAGGAGTTAATAAACTCATTGCGGGAATGATACGCATTACATGAAACATATAGCTGTATGTATTAAATGGACATATGATGGGGACATACACAACATTATTATTTCAGATAGTCATTAATAAGATGAAGTTTGAGCATGTTAGTTTGGGTCTTTTTACATTGACTTGCACGTTTGATCTCGTTGGGTAGTTGATTATATTTTGTGTGAGCTATGTATTCTAGGGATCTTAGTCCATATTTTGTTGATTTGATTTTTGGTATATGAAGTTTGTTGTGATTTCTTGTGTTGTGTTGGTGTACGTCGCAATTGTAATAGAGTGTAGTGTTGGAATGTGCCGAGTGTTGAATTACTTGTAATATATTTTTATTTTTGATGCTTGGAATGCAATCTAGCAATTTTTTCCAACAACAAAAACTAAGATTACATGAAATTTTCACCTGAACGCATTTTTTAGTAAAAAAAACCTTCGGAGAAACTCTGACATTGAAAGGGTTAAGAATTATTTAATATGTTTAATGCGAAGTAAGAAATTTTACTTAATTTTTGCTAATGTTAATTCATACAAAAAAATGGCGGCAAAGTGATCGTTTAATATGGGAAATTTTGAATTTGGATTGATTAAAACTGGAATTAAGAGCATCTTTTACCATCTTTCCCAACGTAATAAATATTTTTTTGTAGTAATTCAGTTGAAACGAAGTGTAATTTCCATAATCTGGGCCTGTTAAATGTTAGGGGTTAGGGGAATAGGGGAATATTTACCAAAAAAAAACTTTGGCACGCACCCGCGCCCTCACAAAAATATCTGTCAGGTAAAAAATGTCAAAGGTTTTGAATTCACTATTTTATCCTTATAAAAAAATACCATAATCATCACGCCACATCCCCGCAGGGACTCGTAGGTACAGAGGATGCAACGCAACACAACTCTGTTCGCTTATACCACCCTTTTGTAATTTCTGGCCTAAATGGCCCAACAAATGTTTTATTGGTAAGTTTACTTCATTGTCTTCCTGGGTCATCCCCGTCGCCTGCTACCATTTACTTGCGCTTGATATAGTCTCCTCCACTCATCCGCTCTCACTGTTTAAATCACCTTAGCGTCTAATTTCAAAGCTTGTTCTCTGCGCTTCCATCGGAATTGCAATATTTTTGAATATCTTCATTTTAATAGTAAGTAATTAATACCTTTTTTTTTGTAATTAATACCTTGTTGATATTAAATGCCACTCAGCCAATAGAATTTACTTAAGCAAGCGTTATTTAAGTAACCAAAAATGTAAAATCTCGTTCTCCCGGATTTGGTTTGTTTGATTTGGGGCCATGAATTCCACAACTTCTTTATGGTTATTATTGCAATTTTGATAGACAATAGGTCAAGTCATTGTTAGTACTTAAAAGCCATTGGTTTGTGAAAACCCTTTTGAAATTAGATATGATTATTTTTATCGAAATTATAAACATATTGAAAAAGTTTAAAATACTCCAAACTATTCGCATTTATTTTTTAAGGTAATTTAAAAACTGTCGTTGTTATTTTAAGACAACAAATTGCTAAAAATTAGTCTCGCGTCTTGTTTGATAACAAAAAAGATATAAGATATTAGAACGATAATCTTACGTTGGGACTAGTATACTCATCTTAATCTGAATAACTTATCAAAAGCACCTCTGAATATTTTTCCATTACCTAAAAATCAGTTTTAATTTAGTTATTTTTTAATCGACACAAAAATAATTAGGGTTTTCTTAACTCTTTCTGCTTTAAGCGCTCTGAAACAGTGTTTTACATTAGCATCAACACATATCATAAAAAATAAAAAAGTTAAAAAAAAAACAATACTTCTACCCACAAAAGTGCAATTTAATAACTACCCATGAATCTTCACCTGCTAGTAGGATGTTAAATGTATTTTACCCTTGCAATTTTATTTCATCATCGGAATCCTCGTCAAACGACACGCGATCCCTTCTGAAGGCACCTACTACGTGCATTCGCCCAAAAATGACAAGGCTAAATCATTACATTTTTAATAATGTTGAAGCACGCGAGGTTGGGGAAAATGATACATGTTTAGCAAGCTTCTCGATTCTTTAATCAATTTAATATACGAAGCAGCCAAACGAAATTCAAATATTAGGTTTAATTATTAGTTTTCAAAAGTGCTAATACTCTAGAAATTTTATTTTGTTTACAGGTCAGAAGTCCACTGGAGTATGCTTCCACAATATGGAACCCTCAATATAAGGGTATTATTTTATTATAGTCAACACACTATTTACATGTAAAATATCTGTTCATTTTGACTGTTCTAAAACGGGCAAATTGCCTAGTTGGACAGCCAAAGCTCATTATAACAATGTAATATGTAATGTTTCTCAAAATAAATAAATAAATAAAAGGTTTACATAAATTTAACTTGCTATTATTAGATTTAAATTGCTAACATACAAAACCATTTTATTAAAATTCTGATACAAATTATTTTAAACTAATAACACTTAAATTTTTATAACACTTTTATGAAGTTAGTTTTATTAGTTAATTATAATTCGTGAGCATATTAATTCTTGATTTCAAAATTTCTCTTTATCTCTCCACACACTTTGTTCGTTTATTTTACTCTTAGTGAAACATTCATTAGTTTAGTTTTAAGAACCGTTCTCATCTCAGGCGAAATTGCCTACTGATATGCCATCGAGTTACGTAAAAGGTATTGTAATCATCTAATAATTTAATTTAATAGGTATACATAATAACTTATATGATAATGTATTATAACTTATATGATACGTCGTAATAAACAAATAAATGCACAAATTATGGACCTAACGAGAAAGATGAAAGAAAGATAAGTGTTGTAATTTAAAAATGTCAATAAAAATAACAGTTTATGCCATAATTACAATAGGTTCCACAAATGTCGTTCTTTAGCCTACAGAAGGTAGTGCAGTACACGGCATAATAAACCAAAAATAAATCACGATAATACTTTTAGCTGTAAAAATCTAAAATTATATCATGTTGCATAAAGTTTATCCAAACAACTCACTTACACCTTTACTTAAGAAACGTGTTTTAAGTTTTCCACTACTTTCAATTTGGGAGGCGGGAATGGGTACCGCCGTCCCGGAAACCATTCATTAGATAACTTCACATTCAACATTCACTTCTGCCACACGTCACCCCAAGTGGTTCGCTACGTTTGGTAATTTAGCAGGGGTACCCGGGTTCATGGGGTGAGGTTTGTCTAGATTTTGGCGGCGGATGACCAGGATGCACTGAACCCCAGATTTCTACCCACCCCTTAAACCCTTTCTCTTCCCAGAACTCTCCTCCCCTTCTTTTCCTTAAAAAAACCCTCCACACAGCATCCCAAAAGATGACACAGTCCTCGACGGAAATTGTTTTCCTCAGAGCCTCCTGTTTGGAGCAAATGTAAAAAAAATAGCAAGACAAACAAATCGATGTTTACATTTTTTAAATTAAGAATAATTAATTTAATTATAACTACAAAAATATAATCGAACCATGTTTTTTGTTATAAATAAGATGTTGAGAAATGACATCTCGAGATACAAGAAGATAGCTTTGAAAGAATGTTATTAATTTCGTGAGTAGGTACAACAAACGCCACGCTGGCGCTGTCAGTTTTATCTCAAAACCACTGGTTAACCCTTCAGATGCCAACTTATATAATAATAATATATTACAGTGTTATTTTTCTTACATCATTAATCATACTCGTTTAAACCCTCCTTTCTCCGAGGATCGCATGGTAACTACATGCGATATAATTCTTAAATCCACTTGACCAAAACAAAGGTTTTAGTAAAAATGGATGCGCAGGCTTTATAATGAAAACAAAAAATTAAATCGAGCTTTCCGTTCGAGGTTCGGACTAACAACAAAAACAATTTCAAGTAGAATAATATTTTCATGCACTTCGACGAAAGTTCCATGTTTTTTTTAACTGGTGGTGGTTTTTAAAAGTATGTTTTCAGTTTTCAATTGTTAATATTTTTTTCGAAATAAATACAAAAATATAGATACTCTAATAGACTTACCTAGGAGTTTTGTGATTCGCTTACAAATTATTGTGACTAAGACTGATATTTAACCGATTACGAAATTATTATTATATTAACTACTAGCAGACCCGGCCACAGTGCTGTGGTTAACGAAACACAACGCCATTACCCAACCTTTATAACCAACGCCATCTGTTAATTTGCATACATATCAAATCCACACCGCCCGCTTGCCAGCCCGCTGCCCGCTACCTGAATTGAATCTTTGAATTTATCGGCTTTTCACTACTATAATATGCATGTATTATACATATAAACCTTTCTCTTTAATCACTCTAGCTATTGGTGAAAATTGCATGAAGATCCGTTGCGTTGATTAAAAGGACTAGTCAGCGGGAGCTACTTCATTTTATACTAGTGTAAAGATTAGCTGAAGCTACCGGCATTGCCCGGGCTTTAGTTTTGAGTTTGTGAACTTGAGTTTTTCTGAATCAGAAGTAGACAGTGAAATTTCTCTTGTTTTGAAGATCAAGAGTGTGAAATTCACCATTTTCGGAATAAAACTACTGTAGGTTTGTATAAAAATCAAGCCCAGTGTCCGCCACAGATACAATTTTTTTATATACAAAAAAAAAACTCTTTCTACTTAACTAACTTACCATAAGACCGTTTTCTCAAAGAGTAGGCAGATGCGATATATCACCACCAATCTGTCTTCACACATCTTGCTTCATTCACATTTATGTGTCGTCTCATACATACATCTCCGACTTTTCTACCATTCGCTTTTGTGTCGTATATTCTCCGTGCCCTCCTTTCTCAATTATTATTCCGTCTAACTCGACAATTATTTTTCCACCTATTTTGACAATACGTAATAGGCATATTTTCGAATGTCGAAATCTTCTTAAAAATTACAACTTACAACGTAGAACAGCTTAGGACGGGTCGTTTCAAAAAAATTTGAACAATTCATCAAATCAGTTAATTTTCACATTTTATGTAAGTTCTATTCAAGTTCTGTCATTATATCATTATAGACCAGTTGCTTCATAAAACTGAAATAATCACAGAACTTGAATGGAACTTACACAGATGGTGAAAATTAACGTCAAATATTTGATGAATTGTTCAAATTTTTTGCAACAACCCATCCTTAGTATTTTTTTGTAAAAAGCAATGCAGTTCTACAAATAGAAAGTAGGTGACTGACCTCAAAAAACTTCCATCCGCTTTCATAAATTCCGAATGCGATTATTCGGAATAATAAAAACCCATAAAATTTTACATTCCTTCCAACTCCGAAACTACTAAGTCAGTCAACCCAGGGACTATTAAATTATCTTTTGCACTTCACTATGCACCGACTGCAATAATACTTAAATAACGGATGAATTGGGCATACTTGACAAAAGTTTTGCATGTTTTTAAAAACATTTTCATCTAGATCTTTATAGATATATTTTTAAATCTGAAGTTTCCAGTGCTTCGAACTGGCTTTCTATTTTAAATCTGGCTAAATTTATCTAAAGCGGATTCAACCATTAAAAAGAAAGTTGTAATGTTTTATTGTTACTTATTTAATGAACAAAATTAGAGCAGATACAAAACACTCATCATGAGGGATGAATACGTTTTATATTTAAATTTCAGACGTTCTCAATAAAATATTTGAAACAACTAACATTTCTAAGGTCTGATAACACCTGCAGCTGGTTTTTATTTATTTTTTTGTGCAAACTAGAAAACTCATGTTTAAATTTAATAAAGACGTAAACTGCATCTTCTAAATTCTGAATAATCAATACGCAGCTTGCCATATAGCCACAAAAAGGTATTTTTTAAGGTTTTAACAGTGCAACCGCCCAGTCATGATAAGTGGGATATTACACCATTCGAGCTTATGTTGCGTGCGCGATGAAGATATTTTCTAGAAAAAATATAATGATTTTTGAAAGAACCTTAGGACCTCCTTGATATCTTCGCGGACCCAATTTATGGAAACACCAATTCAGATGTTTCCATGTTTAAAATAAATGGTTTCTTGACTAATCGCGAAACACCATTAGTTGCTTTTTTCAGTAACTCGGAGGAGGAGAAAAAAAAACAAAATAATTAATTAATACGAGTATATTACAAATTATATTATACTAACCATTACATCCTATCAGACCTTACCAAAAAATCGTTTAATTTATTTCAAAATTTTTATAAACCAAACGATTTCGTGTCTCCAATGATCATGATGGAAATTACATTACGAGCTGACAACAGTTGTCTTAAAATACCAAAGAGATTAAGGTTGACAATTCACATGTTAAATGTTCACCGTTTGGTATTCAGTAGTTATATTTGCTTCAGCACACTTTGATTTTATAGTTAATAGATGTTATGATATGCAATTTAAAGTAATTAAGCCAGTTGTGATTAGGTATATCTTGTTAAGATTTAGCTATTTTTTAAAGGAAACCTTTATTTACTGTAACTCAATTTTCTTGCCTTGTACATATGTTTCTAGTTTGTTATATATCTTTCTAAGATCAAGCAGCAAAAAATGAGATGCCGAAAATGTCCCAAATCTGCCAGTGGCGTTGAGAGTTTTTTTGTCCATTTGCCAGTGAGCTTTTCATTGAATTACAATAGGGGGATTTAAGAGGTCGCCTTAAGTGTGTCCGAGGTTCAGCCCGTGGAGTTCTTGAAAGCTGCTGATTGATGGTCCTCTTGACTTGGGAATATCTTCATCAGGAGTCGCGTCATCTGAAGGAAGCTCCCACTATCGGTGAGACTAATTAATGGATCTTCCGTATAATAAAAACAAATAATCCTAAGATAATGTATCTACAGCTTGTTTTCTGTCGCCTGGTCCGCTTTGTTCAAAGAAAGTTTTTTTAACAAAAATGTCTGAAGATAAGTGTGTTTTTAGGTTTTCACGGCCTAAAGTATTTTTGTTATTTATTTTTGTGGTGTTACGGGTGTTATGATGGCTCATTTGCCCTGATGATGGACACTGTAACGCTGTCCGAAACGTTGGCTAAAGAAGGACGTAGCGAAACACGGCATAACACTCCAAAAGTAAATAGCAAAAATGTCTGCAGACACTTTTCATTTTGAACATTATTTAAAAAAAATAAATTATTTTGAATATTTTTTTGTTTTGTTTTTATATTGTTTTAATTTATTGCTAGGGCAATCCTGAGGAGTTACAAAGCTCATTTTAGGTAAGGAAGAACTGACAATTCATAAGTGGGAGGTAATAGGTACAATTTAACATCGGTATTTTGATATCCAAAATATAAGTTTCAGATTAATTACAGATAAAAATAAAATTCAGGATAAGCAGAACCAACATTAAGAGAAAAAAAAATAAATATACAAACAAGATGGTACAAATAAAGATGCTTTCAAATAAATGAAAAAGAAAAATGAAAAAGAAAAAAGAGAAAAAAAGAAAAACACCAAGAAATTTACATATTTTAATTTTTAAATACACAAACTTAAAAAAGCTCTTTGCAAGCATTATTTTGAAATTTTTTATTATGTATGATTTTGTACTTATCTGGAAGTAATCTTATGTGTAGGCAATAGATTTCATAGATTTTATTCACAATTTTATCTCTATTTATTATCTCTATTATTTTTCTCTTTTTCTAGTATTGCGACTGTCTCGATTGTAAAGTGGCTTGCTTTCGGTGTGAGCTGATTGTTGAGTAATTTGTGGGATGATGTTTGTGATTTCATATTTAGTAAGGATTTTTATTGGACGATTACCATAAACCGAATAGATTTACCTAGTTTCTGAGAACTCGGTTTTGAACCACCTGCAGGACGACTATACATTTCTTTGAGGCAAAGCCCCAGATACAGAAATTTTAATTTTAATTTTGATGTACAGATACTTTCCCACTGCATAATGTCACATAAATGGCTGTAGTTATTGTTAGAATATTTTCTTAATTACATATACCAACGTGTTGTGTTTCGAACAGTGATAACCAATAATAATTTATAACATAACTGAAAATCGTACTAGACAACACTTATTTGTATGCCCCAAACTGAACACTACTTTTGTCCAACATCATTATACACACCAAGGAAAATACTTCTTTAAGTAAACTAACTAACTAACCATCATGCCGTTTCCCCACAGGGGTAGGCAGAGAGGACGGACCGCCAAACAACTCGACCTTGGCACACACTCCTTGCCTCGTTCACATTCATACATCGCCTCATACATGCTCTTCTATTATTCTGACTCTTGAAATCGCCCGACTCAAGTTTCTGATTCACTTGGTCGTGCCATGTCTTCTTCGGGCGTCCCCGACTTCGTCTACCATTCACATTTGCGTCATGTATTCTCCTTACACTCCTTTCCTCATCCATGCCCAAACCATCTGAGGGTCCCTTTCTTAATCTTATTAATTACGCTTACATCAGCCTTGCATTCTTTGCGGATCTCCACATTTCTCACACGATCATACATGGTTTTACCACACATACGTCTCAGGGAACTCATTTCTACAGCATTCAGTCTACTTTCATCCTTTCTCTGCCAGTTCCATGCCTCACTGCCATATATCAGGGTAGGTACCAGCATTCTATTAATGACGGCTAGCTTCGCTTCTTTTGACAGTTTTTTCTTGGCGCCAACGTTCAGTCCTCCATTAATGGAGTTACCGGCATTTACCCTTCTTTCCATATCTCTATTAGTCTTCCTATCTCTTGTAAACATACTTCCCAAATACACAAACTCATCCACCTGCTCCAAGTATTCACCATTCACAACTATGTTGCACATTGTTTTCGTACTCTCTCTTTCAAATACCATTACTTTAGACTTACTTACATCCATCATTAACTCATTCTTCATACATACTTCGTTCATCCTAGACACGAGCGACTGTAGATCTTCCATACTGTTAGAAATCAGCACCGCATCATCAGCATACAATAGGCAACATACTTCCAGATCACTCAATTTCGCGCCCAATCCCATTTCTTTCAATTCTTGCATACAATTATCCATGTATAGATTGAATAACTACGGTGACATTACGCAGCCTTGCTTAACACCTTTTGTGATGTCAAACCACCCCGTAAAATCGCCGTTCACCCTAATCTAAGCAACGCTTCCCTCGTCCAGAGACGCAATTGCGTGTATGAGATTCGTATTCACTCCATACTTGGACAACACTTTTCATAGCTTTTTCCTGTCAACTCGGTCGAATGCTTTTTGTAGATCTACAAAGGCATAGAAAAGTTTATGGTTTTTTGCAAGAAACTTCTCAGTGAGCTTACGTAATGAGAAAATCTGGTCCATGCAACACCTTCCACTCATAAAAGCACCTTGCACATCCCAAACTTTTTCCTTTGTTTTCATTCTTACCCTTTCGATCAATATTCTACCATACAGCTTGCCGATTGGACTAAGCAGGCTAATAGCCCTATGATTCCCACATTCCATACGTGACCCTTTACAATTGTATAATGGCATGATTACAGCCCTTCTCCAATCTAAAGGCGTGTAACTTTCCTCTAAACACTGGTTAAAAAGTTTGCACAACCATGTGAAAATAATATGGCTATCTACTTTAAAGTATTTGGCAGCAATATTGTCGAAACCAACAGCCTTACCATTCTTCATGCATTTAATCGTTTTTTTTATTTTTTTAAATTTTTTTATTTCATGCATGCTGATTTTAATTAATAATAGTATTCATTAAAATATTAATAATTTTAATTTAATAATAGAAACCAAAAGCGTTAATGACCAAGTACAATTCGCACCCGAGGATAATAATGGCACAACTCAAAAAACAATTTTTTTCAGGAGAGCAGTTTGAGTGTATTGAATCAGTTTTTTAACCAATACAAATACATTATTTCACAAAAGTTAAAAAGCAGTATATTAATATATATAAAGTTTAATACTTTAATAGTGTTATAATGATCATTGTGCCGCTATTTTGCTTGAATTCGAGTAAAACATTATTATATAAAAAACAAAATATTCGTTTTTTTAAGTCATAACAACATTTTTTTCAATTGTGACTTTTTTATCGAAGATAGAACAGATATTCAGGAACATTTCTGCATACTTAACTCAAAAATGCATTTTTTTGACTTGTGCCACTGTTATCCCTTGGGTGCAAATTGTTGAACTCAATCAAAAAGCATTTTAGAGAAATCATCAACGGGAAGACTGCTTCCCCTATTTCCACATGAATGTCACATTGAAAATTATACTTGTTTTTCTTCTTACGGAATACATGTAATTAAAGGGAAGTATGTAAAGTTAAAGGGTCTTGATTGCGATGTGATTGTATTAACTGTACTTATGCATGTGAAACACGTGACTGTATTAATTGAACATAAATAAAATTTAAACTCTTCTTCCATCCACAAGCAGATGGTTTTAATGGAAGATCAGAAATACTTGAATATGTACCATTTTTAAGATAAATAAAAAAATAGATAAAAAATGTCCATCAAACTTAACAATGTAAAGTTCAAAATCAATTTTTTTTTGTCTTTTATATTTCATATTTTTGGCTTGAGAGTGGTTGCAATTTTGTCTTTTATGATTAAAAATGACAAATAATATTAAATAAATGCTGTGAGTTACTAAAATTTTGCGAAACTATTGGGACCGAACCCGCAAACTCCCGATTCTGCGGAGTAATTAAGCCATTACGCTACGAAGGCCGTACTATAAAATTTTCTCCGGTAGCTTTTTAGTTATTTCATAAAGAGTAAAAATGAAACTGCCTTTTTTTGTAGTTCATTGAAACAAAAGACTAGAAATTGTTTTTTCCACGGGACAATATACTTTCATGCAAATATTTTTTCCTTTCAATTATGTGTTTTTTGCTAAACAATAAACTGTTTTTCAATTACGTAGCATAATGAAAAATCTCTTTCAATATAATTTTTTCGGAAAACAACATTTCATTTCGGCGGGTCGTTCGCGAAAAGTAATCCTGGCGTTTTACAATGCTAGTTATTTTAAGCCGATGAAAGAAATAATCAAAAGCAAGCGCTAACACGAAGGCTCGTGAGATTTCGCAGAATGATACCTACCCACCATTTTATTCTTTATTCTTTTCACATATTTAAGGCATAAAACGGGCGATGTTGGAATACAAATTTATAAAAATTCTGCTAAAATATTTTTTAAAGATCAAATGAGGATGTGTTTCTTTCGTTGCCATATAGCACGTTAGTAATCAATAAAGTTCTTCTTGAATAATTGTTCAAGATACTACAACAGTGTTCCGCAAACTTTTTGTGGTCAAGGTACACCTACCTAAACAAAAAATTTTAGAGGTACACCAAAGAAAAAACAATTTTTATTTAATATTTACTATTAAAATCAATGTAAACATGTTTAATGAGAAATATGAGCCTGCTTAACTCAGCACAGGCGATCAAAATTTGGAGCAATCGTTGATAATGCTTCTCTCATCTTTTCTTCGATCGTTCTCAGACGTTTTCTTTTTTTTTTATATCGTAGTGGGAGTTGAAAACCCCAATTCGCATAAATAAATCGTGGCAAATGGTAAGATAATTGCAATAGCACGCTTTGAAAGCAGTGGATACTTAATTTGTATGCGTAGTAAAAAATGTGCTAGCTCTATTTCGGAAAATTTTTACTTTTAATGTCTGATTTTCCTTCAAAATTCTTCCTGCTCGTTTATTGGTGTGTCCAAGAAAAATGCTATCTGAGAATGGATTTGGAACCCAGTTCATAGGTTGCAGGTCACACTTAGGAAAATACGAGTTCATTTTTTCTGCTGTGTTTTGCTAGCCTGTGCACTATCAAAGTCTGCACTTTTTTATTGAATCGGCAGCCACAACATTTGGGAACATTTTGTTACTATATACCATCGGGCGTGGCTGATCCATAATACTAACTTAGCGCGAAAGCTTTCAATCTTATCTGATTTATCTGATGATGTTAAAGTATTAGAATTCTTGCCTTGCTTTTTGGGTTGAGCTCATTTAAATGAGCGGATGTGTCCGCCTGGCCTATTTTATTACCGATCCGGTAGTCGGATCGCCTAAGCTGGTGCAGCGTCGTAATGTTCCCTTGTTACAATGTACGACCACGGCACACCACTGTGCCGCGGCACACACTTTGCGGAACACTGTACTACAAGATAGAAAAGGTGTTCTAGAACAGCAAGATATAGAGTGACAAAATAATGGTGCCATTGATTGAAATTTTGAAAACAGTAGACGATATCTAATTACTCTTTAAATAATGTGAAAACTTTTTTGTGTTATACCTACCAATCATCCCTAACAGTAAGAACATTCAAATTAAATAAAATCATGTAACATGTGAAAGGATAGTTAATTTTTCGTACAATAAATTTATAAAAAATAAATATTCCAAAATTTGTTGGTAAGGATAATATAAGCTATTGTTTGAACTAACCAATTAAAATATATTACAAAATCTGAATGATAAACGACAATACGTTCGACGGTTCAAGTTGCCGAAATTATAATTTTCAGTAGGTGTGGCAAGAGTTAGATAAAGGAATTAAATAATAAGCTTGATGATCCGATAGAAAGATCACACTTATATTACGAAGAATACCAGAGGACCGAGTTCCACCGAAAACATTGGATGCAGTATCAGAGGGAAGACGTCCAATGGGCCATCCCAGGCAAAAGTAGAAACAACTCCAGAGGCCGTCCGAGGAATTAACTACAAATGCAGCCCGCCGAAGCAGCGCAGGAGCAGGCTAGGTCCCAATTTCCGGGTTTCCGCTTAATCATTATTGCTGTTCATCTTTATAATGATAGCAAGGTCGACCAACGCTTGCAAGGGTCCTCACATCCAAAGAGGATGAAAACCTGAATCCATATAAAGTTGAGAGTGCAACATGATGTTATTGAGAATAGTGACAACAATGAGGTTTATAATTTTATGTTTGTATAACAATGAGGTTTATAATTTTATACTTTGTCACGAAATAGAATAAAATTATCATGAAATAATTATCATTATAAATATCATTTTAAAATGCAATTTATATAAATATATTTAATAAATATTTTCAAGTAACATGATTTTTGTCTACTTTATGTAATAACTGGCTTTAAAGTGTGGTCACACATATTATTAGGCGGATGAACAAACAAAAATTGTGTCAGTAATAAGATAAAAACAGCTTATGCTGAAAATGACAACATTTTCCAAAAAACTTAAATTGCTGTAATTGTTGACCAATTGGAGATTTATTTGCATAGGTAATGTATATATATTCTTAAAGAAAATTTAGTTTTATACAACTTATTTTGAATAAATTTCTGTCTTCGATGACGATATGCATGAATGTTTGATGAAAAATGTGAGGTTAAATGATTTTTTTAGAAAATATCTACATTTGTGGAGGGTGTATTTAAAAAAAATAACGTTTGGTTAAAAAGTTGTAGATAATTTTATAAGCTTTCATTTATACTTTGGAAAAGTTCCCCTGCAACGCACCGTTTTCGAGATATAAGCCGAAATCCAACAATTGAGATCTTCCTCCCCCCTCTCTCCCCAGCTCACCACCTAGACGTCAGGACTTTTATAGTATAGTCACACCCTAAGCACCCTGAACAAATTTCTGAAGCAATCGCTTAGGTTCGCTGCTCACGCACTCTACACCTCCTTTGTGACCATTAATTAACTGGACTAAAAAGCTTATAAATAAGAATTTGATTACATTTTAACACAATTAGTTATTTACAATGTCGCGGGCTGTGAAGGTGAAGGTGGATAGTTTTTGACTTTAGGATACGATTGTCTTAAAAGATGAGCTGGTAGTTCTTTTGCAACTAATTCCTTGCTGCACGCTCTACAGTTGTGTTGTCAAGCCAAAAAATAAATAAAAATATCTCTCCCACAGGCGCGGGTCGTGGCGAAGTCTATAAAAATACACGAACCGTAGACGGAAAGTGATTGTGATAGCGGGAATATGGCGAGTTGGGATAAAAACGCAATTCCGCCGTGTGTTTTATAGGAAGACACATTGCGACAAGGTGAAGGAAGGTGAAGGGGACGAGGGGGAGTTAAAGCATGATGTGTGGTAGCGGCAGGTACTACAGAGAACTCATACCTTTTACCCTACGTGGGCAATTGGTGATGAGGAATAACAAACTTTTGCGAAAGGAACAATGATTCGCAATAAGATCATGTTCTCCACGTTTTCATTTTCTGGCTTTTTTCAAATTTGTTTTTCTTGATTTACATCACCATTTGTATATTCCAGACAAGCCTTATTTTCTCATCGTGGCATCGTTTGGCGTGTTTAGTGGATAGTAAGATTAATTAGAACACTCGCATTTGGTTTAAAACCCACCACAATTTTTTTATCTAGTCACGGTAAACTGGAACTTTTCTCCTGATGGCGACATAGCCGGAAGCGAATACCAAGAAGTAGGAAGCAGGAAACGAGAATCAGTGGAAGCGGAAAGCGGAATGCTATAAGCAGCGAGAAACAAGAAGTGAGAAGCAGTGGAAAGCTGGAAACAGGCACCAATAAGCAGGAAGAAAGAAGAAAGAAACAAAAAACCAAGAAATAGTAAACGGGAAGAAGGAAATAGGAAGCAAAAAGCGGTGGAAGCGTTAAGTACGTAGCAATGGGAATGGGAAGAAAGAAGCGGAGGGAAGCGGGAAGCTGAAAACGAGAAGCAAAGAAGCAGCAGGAGGCAACAACTAAAAAAGGCTATATGCGGGAAGCTGGAGGCGAGAAGAACCGTGAAGCAAAAATAAGGAAAGGCGAGAAACGACAACCAAATCTACGAGTACATCCTTTTCCAATATTGACTCATGTGGTTGCCACATATACCAGTCGATTAAACTCCAACTTACTTCCCATCCTTAAAGCAGGCGTTCCAAATAGTGCCTAACAAATCAGTGCCTACTAGTGAACCGGTTTCACCGGGACAAGAGTGCTCCTGGCTGGCGTGGTACATCCGTACTGTATGTTCGCACTCACAATAATAATAATTTCTAAACTTTTAAATTCAAGTAGAGGTGTGATAAATACAAACCGTTGGTTACAATGATAATATAAAAAAATAATTAGAGCACTAAATCTTCCTGGCACGTTCACGAGTTCTTCTACAAAGATACAGGCACCAACTATTTTGATAAAAAAGTTTTATATGTTGGAAAGTATCGTTTATATATTTTTTAATAATGCTGTAAGCATGTCGCAGAAGAAGTAAAAATAATTTAGCTTGATAAAAATAATGAACCAAAAAATAAAATAAATATTCGAACTGACCATTTGATCAAACTTAACAATACCAAGAAGTTAATCACTTTACTACTCTTGGCTTGTTCAAGTGTACCTGATGAGCGGTGTTTAAGGCGGGAAGATTGATGTATACTTGTACACAGACTACAGATACCTACATTAGATGCAGATACCGCAAAGGAGTCCCAATTGCTCCAAACCATCTGGAGAAAGTGAACCGTGGTATCCCTAATTGGGGGTAGTGAGTGAGTGAGGCTGATGGTAGTAGGGAGGGGAGAGAGATGGGGAAGAGGAAGGTAGAAGAAGAAGTACCTAGTTATTGAGATCTGGTCACAAAACGGGGCTAAAGCCATTTCAAGAAACGTGGAATGTGCAAACATACCTTACCTAAATTGTTTTAAATTTAATAAATGGCCGGGTTTGAGCCTGCAACCTCCGGATTGGTAGTCGGGAGTCTTTCCCTCGACTACGGAGGCCTTTGTGCGTTACGTTAAAAAATTGTCTTCTAAAATTGACCCCGATTCTCTTAAACTTCTCTCGAAAATGAACACTAGGAAATTAAAATAACAGAATTCTTTCTTTAATTTAAAAAAAAAATGTATGTTACCACGACTAAATCCAACAAAATTTGTAAGACAGTGAGTTAAGAGTCAGAATTATTAATTTAACGGAAAGCGGTTTATAACCCAAACCAGCAAACAAATACAGTTTTATGTAAACCTTTACTCTGGCTGGGAGCTTTTCTTGCATAACAAACTTTTTGATGGAATTTTACAAACAAGCTATTTAGCCTTGATGATACAAAACTAAGCAGGTAATTCGGAATGATGTGGTAATTTTTCGAATGGATATCATACCTGTATGAGTGCTAGAAAGTGTTTCAAATGTTCATTAATTGAGGTGTGTCCACATTTATACCCACCCAGTTTTAAGGGAAGTGGCGAGTACTGTAGCCATTTTGCCTCAAAATTAATGTTTGAGTCTGAAAAAAGGCGTTTTGGCAACATTGCGCACTCGGTAAAATGTAAATACTTGAGCAGCTTGAATTGGCTAAACCAAGGTTAGAAGTAAACAATCTGACAGTTATGATAAATCTTATTTTTAATTGTAGTTTATGTTTGTACACAAGATACAGAAGATTGATATAAAATGTTACAAATAAATAACAAAGTTTAAATAATACCAACCGTCCAATAAAAATGGTGTACGAGAGCGAAGGCAAATCGTTCATCTTTTCGTGAAGCTTTCACAAACTTCACGAATGTCTCGGACATGTTTAAGTTACGGATTCGATACGATCCGTAACGTAAACATGTCGATACGATCGATACCTTTACTTCATTATTTGAAAATTTAAACTTTTATTGAAAATTTAAAATTATTGAAATTTAAAAATTTTTTAATTTGAAGTTTTTTTGAAAATTTTAAATAAGTTTTTTTTTAAAGATGATTTTTTTTTTAAATTTGAAGATTTTTGAAAATTAAAATTTTTTCGAAAATAACAAATAATAAAAAAAACACAACACTTTTTGTACGCAAATAACAAATTTCACCCGAGCTCCCGATTTTCCAAATGATATTTTTTTAGGTGCAATAGGTACATACTATTATTACCTATGAGAAGCCTCACAAAAAAATTAAAATTACAAATATATTAAAATTTAAAATTATAAAAAAATTAAATTTAAAAAAATTGTAGTTACTACTAAACACAATTAAATATCAAATTATTTGCAAATTTTTAACATTAAAAAAACACTTTCCAATTTTAGATATAATGTAGTAACAATTCGTAATGAAGTTTCTGATTCATATCATTCACAGATCACATGATGGATTTATTTCGAGAATCGGAATGATCTGTGACACGAAGCTTTGGGATCTGTGCAAAGCGCTTTACTCGAGGCGACACCGCTAGTGCACAACAGTAAATAAACATATATAACGAGTATGAAGAACAAGAAACAATAACACTTCAGAGATACACGATTGAAATAATATATTGATAATGAATGACATTAAAAAAAAACGATATTCTAAAATTTATATTTCGGTAATATTAAGTTATGTTATTGCCATTCTGGAAGAGCTATTCATCAAGAAGAGGTTATCAATGATCGGCCTGTGGAGTATTCTGTGGACACATTATTCACCAAACCGAGAAATCAAACTCCAAAAATACACCAAAATACTGTACGTAATAAAAGCTGAATTCTTTTTTAGTTTTGTTTCTGTCCTAAAAGCTTAAAATGAATTCTTTTATAAAATATTAGTTTATAAATATATCTTTTATAAAATATTTAAATAATTTCTTAAAGCAATCTCAACAAGCTTAAAATGAATTCTTTTTGCCTATTTTTTCACACTACTCGGATAATTTAATCAGGGTCTTTTAATTATTCTTATCGCGTATGTGTGCAGGTACCTGCAATCAATTTCACACCAAAAATGTTAAGTATTCAATTTCTACCGTTTCTATAAATCATCCAAAATATTACAACATTTAGTTGGAATGATTAAGTCTCAATTTTATCCTGTTTGAATAATATATCTTATAAACTCGAATAATAAATGGGAGCAGATTATTCGTCTCAAAACCCCGTATTCACACCTAATTACCATCAGTAGATCAGCATTGGCGCAGCAATATTATAAAGTCTTGTTTTATTAACTCATTCGCATTTCGCTACTCGACTTATTCGCTAAACGTCTTCATGAATATGAAAAGCCTTAACCCGGGCTTGTTTTAATTTACATGAATGATGAAAACAAAAACCCAAGTCGAGTAAAATTTCTGTCTTATTTTGAATTTTATTTGAGTGCTTACAACGCGGCCCTTTTCGCCAGAGGGCCTGGAGAAAGGGGGACGTTTTGAAAAATGACATCCATACATCTGTTTACGCGAAGGAAAAAAATGTAGGCCGAACAATTTTATGAAAAAATTGAAAAATGACAAAATCGTACAAGATTTCAGGCATGATTCGAATTTTTCAAAACCAGGGCGATTTGATTTTTCTTATCAGAGCGCTTTTTGCGCCCTCCCTTCGCCATGACGGACATATTTTTACGCTTTCTGGGGAACGTGTTTTATAATTGAGAATCAGCAGAAAGATGTAAATAACGAATTAAATAAATAAAAATCATTTGCATCCATTAAAAAACAATCCCAGATACATATTTAAAATACAATAGATTGGAAATTCATATTTAAAATCTAATTATTAATTTCCAAGTTTACGTTGTCTGTCATGACACGATTGTGCTGAAAAAAGATAAGATAATTAAAATATGAGATCACATTTACAATATTTTATATTGGTAATGTCACATCACAATGCATTTTTTTTTTCAAAAGTGCTTTATAATTATATTAGGGGAAATTACTGTAGCGCTTGGACTTATCATTTATCCTCCCTTCTCCCACCCCTCCCGCAATCCATACATTCATTCCCGGTACATTCAGTTTTCAAACAGCTCGCGTGCTACCTAAATTTCATAATGCTAGAGCTCAAAGAAAAAAAGAATTATCCAATTTGGTGCAGTCATTCGGAATTTATGTGCTTAAAACATTTCGGAGATTTATTTTTAATTAAATATGTGGAAGTTTGTAAATATTATAAAAAATAACACTATTTATTGTACAGTCTTTATAATCGTTACGAATTATATTTTTAATGTAGGAACTCTCATCTGACATTTATTCCAAAACATAAGTTTGTCCAAAAAAAACAAAACATATTCTATTATTTGAATTTTCTGGAGCAGCAGCCGACCAGTAGGTAGGGGGCTGAGTACCTACCAGCATAGAGCCCACAAATTTATCAACATCGTTTCCATGGCAAAATTTGTTTTCTGACGTTTGCAATAACTCGTTTTTGTTGGCGACAGAAAACGTACAACAAATATAATAAATTAATATTTATAATTTCATAACGCCAGAGCTTACCATTATATACAGCCTGTAGTCCTCGCAAATAATTTAGCTTTCTATTGGTGAAAAAAATTTTAAAATTTTTTTGTTTAATGCGTGAAAGCGTCACAAACAAACTCGAGCAGTTTCGCATTTATAATATTAGTATGGATTTTCCCCACTTTAAAAAATCCGACAGGTAAAATTCTTCAAAGATTTTACTCTAAATCTTTCATTTATTTGAACCTGTTAATCGTTTTCCGTTAAGCGATTTAAATTTTCCAAGTGAAGAAATGTTTAGTCGTCTATGAGGGTTTTAATCTAAAAGCGTTCTGCGTACTCCCACCCCAGATCGACGGGGGATGCATCCCTTAGTGCACTTAAAAGCGTATTGGTGAAATAAATTGCCACCCCTTTAGCCTATAACCTCAGACCTCGATTTACAGACACTAACGACTTGGAATTTTTCCCCTTTTCTCGGGAAGTAAAGCTGTTTTGAAGTACAACTTACAACCGTAATAGTTCTATATTATTTTCCCTGAATTAAAGACGAACTTTTTATTATTGTTTTTCTCATTTAAAGTTTATAAGATTTCTACCACGTTTTATATTCTTGTCTTTGAAATATGAACCAAATATTATATTTAAAATGTTGACCAATTCCAATCCTTAGAAAGTAGACGATTGGTTAAAATTTGTTATACTTGTATTTAATTGAACGATGCTCCGATTAACTATAGTTATTGATCGAAGAAATTTTTTAATATTCTATTTTGAACGTATTCAAAATCTGCATAAATACTTTTGTTTTTACACTCCTTTAATAGTTCATTGTACTGGTGCACAGTACAGGAAAATAAATATAAAATGGGGCGATAAAGTTAATCCTTACAAAAAAAAGCTCTATAATAAGGGATTTATTTTTAACCACAACTAATAACCGTTTCCATTAATGCTTTTACACTACCACTGACTTTTCTGTGAACCAAATCAAGGTTCGTAGCTCGAAACCAATGTTCCAACCTTAACGCAAACGATTTTTGTTTCCATTGTCACACAAATAACTCATTTACCACAGTGCGTTTATGGTGTGACGTAAATCAAAACAGTAAAAAATACATAAATAAATACACTGCTAGATAACTTATCATTTGTCTTATAGGCAATATCTCATACGGGGTATCAAGGGACGTTCTTGACTTATTTTAACCGGTGATTTAACCTAGACATTATTTGGAGTAAAAAAATGTAAATGAAATGTTGGTCTCCGGTGACATTTTTTTTTCTCTACAAAAACAAAAAAAAATGTAGGTTTAGACAGTTGCAGGCGGGGTGAGGGGTTGTCGATTACTCGGCTGAGTGACCAGTGAAGACATGCGGAAGAATTTTTTTGTTTGAATTTGAAGAAAAAAAAAATTGAAAAAAAAGTCACCGGAGACCAAAATTTAATTTTTAATTTTAATTTGATAATCTAAACGAAAATATGAAAGAGAACAAGACACAGAAAAATCAAAAGATAACGGTCTTAACTGGGACCCGAACTGGGGACACGAACCCAGAACCTGTCGTCTTACTGGGATGAGCGCCTTACCAATTAGGCCACTGCCACCTCTAACCTAACCGTCGTATTTGACAATCTCATATTTCAAATTTTAGAATTAACAATATTATCTTTTTTTTATTTCTTTCATATATTTAATAATTTTATTATTCAATTTATAAAAACAGTTTATTTATAAACAGTTCTGCTACGTAATTATTATTACACGTGACAGCTGTTTCGCCTTCTGAAGGCATTATCAAACTGGCCTTATCAAACTGGTATTATCAAACTGGCATTATCTTAAAACAAATTATTATAAGTCATGTACCTGTTATGTCAAATAATATGAGGGAACAGACTCCGCGTGTCGACGGAGACGGAGGGAGGAATGAAAGGCATCCGTGTTGGTTGTAGGTTCAGTCGTTTATTGTATCATGAGCTACGTAGCTGAGGTCGGTCGGTGTAACATGAGATGATGAAGAGTGAAGCGTTGCGGGTGCTCGGTCATGATGGGTGAAGCAGGTCGGAGATGCTGTGGTAGAGCAGGCCACGGGCCTGCAGGTCACCAGAGTGTTGCTCGACGCTTGTTGCGGAGAGGACCTGATCTTCCAGGCCATTGCTCGACGCGCGTTGCGGAGGGAAACGGCGGTGACTCGGTGAGTGGAGCCACCGGCAGATAGTCCTGGTGATGTCCACGTAGGAAGCTGTCCTGGGAGAGAGCTGAAGCACCAGGCACTCGATGCTACGATGGTTCGCTGTAGAGAGGCGAGACCGTTGAGATTGCACTGAAGTGTTGATTAGCGCGCCGCGAGACTGACTAGAACTGAACAAGTTTGTAGTTTAGCGGACCGCTTTATATAAGAGCGAGCGGCCGAGTAGCTTTCCACTCGCTGGCAATACGTGCGCTGGAAAGTGCTAGAACTAACCCGTCACTGTAGTCGTGAATGCACGCTTGAGTCTGGACCTTTCGCGAAGGTGGTGCATATTATTATTCAGCCGGCAGCCAGCCGCACGAGTACATTGTCTGCCAATACGTGTATACGTAGGTGCTGCGCGTAGTGAGAATTTGCAAGCACTGGCGGCGGTAGTTCTTTCTCGCGAATTCTAGAGTGGCGAAAAATAGTTGTATGAACGCCACAAATATATCAACTTTTCCTAAATGGTTCAACAATGATCTTATTAACTTAGTTTTCAAAAAGAAGTTTGCACACCACAAATTCAAAACAACGAGATCATTTCATGATTATACTGAATTTCATAAGTTGCGTAAGCAATGCGCTGAAACTTCAGATAAATATTACAAAAATTATATAAAAGAAGTTGAAAATTCCATAAAATATAATGTTAAATCTTTCTTTAATTATTCTAAGTCATTACAAAACAATTATTCTTCTATCCCTAATATTATGAACCATGGTGGCAAGACTTGTGCCAAAACTGAAGATATTGTCAATTTATTTACAGACTTTTTCAAAAGTGTATATGAGGACGATGTCCCTGTTGATACAATTCCTGAATTTGTCACTGATATAAACTTGCAATTATCTGAATTAGTAATTGAACGTAATGATATCACTGCCTCGATTAAACTCTTGAAAAATTGTGTAAATAGTCTTTCCTATCCATTGTACAAAATCTTTGACAAATCTCTTAAAACAGGTCAATTGCCCAATAGCTGGAAATCCTGTTATCCACTGGAGCGACTAAGGTCAAAATATCAAATATGGACCACTTTTATTTTTCTGCGATTGACAGCCGTCCAAAATTGGACCACATTCTTTTTAACGATTTTTACAATTTTACGATTTTTACGAATTTAAAATATTTTTTTTCTGTAAATCTTAAGAATATGTGATAATTGACAAAAGATCAGTTTGTATGTCTCCATATTAAAGTTCGGAGGTATGATTTTTTTAATGTGGGTGGAAAATATTCAAAATGATCTCCAAAAAATTACGAGCAATCGGAGGAAAAAGTTTTAAATCTCGCTGTCGCTCGAGTGATTATCTCACCCCCGTGTTCAAAAAGGGTTTACAAAATGATGTATGCAATTACAGACCTATTTGTATTCTGTCTAGTGTTCCTAAACTCTTTGAAAAAATCATTCTTAGCAAAATATCCTCTAATATTAAACATATTATTACCAATTGCCAACATGGGTTTGTCTCATCTAGATCTACTCTCACAAACCTTACAGTATATGAAAACTACATAAACTCAGCTTTGACTAACAGGCAACAGGTTTACTCTATCTATTCAGATTTCTCCAAGGCTTTTGATAATATCTGTCACAAAATACTAATAAATAAACTAAAAAAAATTAGGGGTAAAAATCAATGATTGTCTATCCCACGAATTTATTACCACTAGCGGTGTCCCGCAAGGTTCGCAACTAGGACCTTTATTATTTATCCTATTCACCAATGACGTCACTATCGTTTTCCATAGTGTTGAAGTTTTACTCTTTGCCGACTATGTGAAGCTGTTTAAAGTCATAAAATAAATGATGTGCACGATTGCATAATCTTGCAAGAAAACCTTAATAACTATTTAAATAGTGTTCGGGTAATAAACTTCAACTAAATATTCCACAAAATAAAACATCCAATAATATATAATTATGCACTCTGTAAGTTGTATCTCATGTAACTTCTACAGCTAACAGGGCTATGAAAATGTTACGTTTTATATTAAGGATTTCCAAGGATTTTAAAAATATTTACACATTAAAAATTCTGTTCACATCTCCCGTTAGAAGTATTCTGGAATGTAATTCAACAATTTGGTCACCTGTCTTCAATAACCACATCAATATCATTAATTATTGTGTATTAATTTTAGACTTGGAATTCCCTTAGAATCAAGAAATTATGATTTTTTATTGCACTCATTAAAATTGTTGAAGTTAAGTGACAGAAGAAAAATTTTTGATCTAATGTTTTTGTATAAAATCGTAAAATATCAGTTGGATAGCCCTGATATATTAAAGTTGATACACTTTCATGTACCCACCATTAGATCAAGGTTCCCAGTATGTATTATTGTGACAACTACACGTCGGTCTCAGGCTACAATTCTGTTATAAATAGATTACACACCATTGGTAATTTTTATGCCAATGTTGCTGATATTTTTAATATTTCCTTACTGAAATGCAATGTTGTACTGATCAAACATTTCAGCCAAACATATTTTAACGAGGTCACTACATAACGAGTTTTTAAATATTATCGTTTATTTTTAATGCCTTAATTAAGTTGTTAGTAATTTATTTTCTTATTCTATTGTTATGTGTAATTTAAAAAAAAAACATATATTTCTAATGTAATTTTCTAAATAAACACAAGCTTGTAAATGGCACTTTGTGCCGTAAATTTTAAATAAATAAATAAATTATCAAACTGCCTTCAGAAGGCAAAACAGCTGTCACGTGTAATAATAATTACATAGCAGAACTTTTTTATAAATAAACTGTTTTTATAAATGGAATAATAATATTATTGAATATATAAGAGAAATAAAAATATTAAAATGGAGTTCTACAAATTAAACTTGATAACAAAAAATTAATATTATCTTCAACTAATTTTTTGTCCCAGTTGCGACCGTTATCTTTTTTTATTTTTCTGTGTCTTATTCTCTTTTACATTTTCGTTTAGATTATTAGTGTTATCTTCTTCATCAATGATATATTACATTGATGGGGATGTGAATAACCTTCAAAAGTTATAAAAAGAGAGTTGTTCTAATAAAAATTTAATATTGATGAGATGGCCTGAATACACCACTGTAGGCACAAATGATTTCATACACTTTATTTAACCGCTTTATTTTGAATTTGCTATATAGGAGAGGCTTACATGTACTATACGGCCCTAATCTGCTGTCTGGAGGCAACTAATGAATACTTTTAATTTAATCATTAAAAGCCTTTTGAAGATTGTTTTGATGCAAAACAAATATTTAAATGTTCAGCGTTTAATAGCTTTTCGTGAGTTTTTTGTTAGGTACAAGTAGAGTAGTTTAAAAATAAAATAAACTCATCACCCTAGTTTACAAGTAGTTGCAACAGAGTAATCTGAATCTGCAAATAGCACAGCTTCTCAGAGAGACATTTATTTTTACACATGCATATTGCATATCCTCTGCTGCTGCTAAATGCTTTGAAATACGTCGCAGACTCGAGGCGGTGGATATCTGTATTTCTACATTTCTAGACCAGAGATACTCAAACTATGTCTCCTATAATACTCTCAAATTTTTCGTAATCTATCGATATTTAAAAAAACTTGGTTGTCTGTAAAGTCGGTTTACGGACGATAATTTTACGCGATTACGTCACGAGGCGAACGCTTAAGCTGAACGCTTAGGCCGATCGTGCCTCTCTATCGCTTGTTCCGCGATCTCGCTGAACGCTTAGGCCGAACGTTTGTTCTGCGCCTTCGCTTGTACGCCCGGCTCAGGCGGAACGTGACATCGTGACATCGTGACATCGTGACATCGTGACATCGTGACATCGTGACATTGTGACAACGTGACAGCGTGACAGTGTGACAATGAGTCATGCTTTTTCGTGAATGCGGCCGGCGTGCATCGATTTATAAGACATTATCACGTCAAAAGTGTAACCAGGAGACAGCAGAATGTTCAATGATAAATCCACTGAATTTTATCAAGAGGACCGGATTACTGTCAAAGAAATGAGGATCAATGGGAGATTGATCACGGAACCGTAAAAACGTAAACCGTCTGCCTTTTATTATATAATAAGTAAATAAATTGACGGCCAGTCATATAAGCACACATATATACAATTAGTCTACCGCACTCTTGCAAATACCACTTTCAAGAGGTACATTATTATTCATTCCCTCATGACTTCGCTTCTACCCCAAGCGATGCGACGTAGGTTCAGTTTCTAGGCTAACTAAGTCCTCCATGTGTTGTTGTTTGGTTATGCGTTTTTTGTTTTCCCAGTTACATTTATGTAGGGCTTGAAGTTGCTAAAAATGTGTATGTATGAAGATCACTCAAAGTCGATAATATATGTAGTGTAGAACTACAAGAAACTTTTATGCTGGAGCATTCGTCATAAAGAATATTACGCAAAAATGCGTAGTGAGAAGTCAGAAGAAAGTATCATAATTCTCGACTAAATCGCTTTTGATCGATATCGATGTTCAAATCTTAAAATTATTCTATGAATTAATTTCATAAGACGTTCGAGTCAGAGGTTAGATAACGTCACTCTCCTGGTCACATTAATCGCCTCCGTCAATAGAAGTTTTGAGAAATGAAACCGTGTCTTTCAAATTTGTTGTTACCAATCTACTTTTGGAAATGGTGCTACCAAAAGAAGCAGATCATGATTATTCACTCGATACAAGCACGATAGATATCGCACTTTTCACCTTTTTTCTAAATGTTTGCACGCCTCTGCTCTATGCTATCACCCTGGCATTTTTATTGTCAAGCTCGGTCTCCTCCTTGCCTTAGTTGCCATGTCTCCTGTAGCTATGCTGAGAGATCGTTCAAAGCGGTTAAATGCGTTCATTCGCGGGTGCATTTTCTTGGAAATAAAGATTTACCGTGGAAAATAAGAATGAGGAAAGTATTAGGTATTGGTTACTGGTGAGAAAAGTAGTTAGTATTTCTTTTGACAAGTGTTAAAAATTCCCTGGCTTTTATTTCCTTTCAATAGTTTAGTTAGTCGATGAGGACTTAAAGAGGTTTGGCAGGATAGTGTGTTGTAAATACGTGAGCATACAACGAAAAGTGGCCAGTTCAAATTCCCATTTTTGTGCATTTCTTGGATTTTTTTTACGCCCATGCCCTAATGGGCTTTTACATTAATTGTTTTTAAGTTAAGTATCACAGTATTTTTAAATACTTTAAAACTAAAACAATAAAGAAAATATAATATAATGAAACAAATGTAAGAACAATAGCATATAACACGAAATAAAATGTATTGGTAAAAATGATTAGAAGTCACACATAAAATGATATTCAATATAAACAAAAATTGCAGAAATTATCCACGACTATTTGTGTCCATATTTATAAAAAAATTAGAATAAACATGTTTATACTGGTTATTCTTAAGGTGAAATATATCTCCCAGATCAGAATATTATTTCCGAGATTGTGAAGTCTCGGAATCGGGGAATTTTGGTAAGAGAGTGTCCTGATGTTGTTAAAGTAAAAGGGTAGTAAATGTCGGCAAGATCTTTCGGGAATGTGGATGTTGTTTAATAGAAGTAATTCAGCACAGTCAATTTTACATATATGCATTATATTTCGTATGGTTAAATCTCTATCTATAGTAGCAATGCCTATCAGTACATAAAACTTTGTACATTCAATTTGGGAGGCGGGTGCGGGTACCACTGCCCCAGGAACCATTATGGGATAGTCATCCCAAGTGATTCGCTACGTTTGCCTACAACTGAATGGTAGACCGGATCGAGAGAGATTGGTTGAGGGAGATCTTTTGACTCCCCAGCAGCACTTTATCGGAATATCGCCTTGCACCACATGGACAGGATGGATTCATACGTCCGTCACTCCTGGACATACTGAGCCCTAGATTCCTATCCCCCACTCATATCCTTTTCCTTCCCAGAACTTCCTCTTTTAAAAAAAAACCCCATTATAGTAGCCTCAAATATGACTTGGGCCTTGAAAGAAATTATTTTCCTCAGGGCATCCTGTATACGTAATAATCCAAGTTAATGTCTACACAATTTGTATGATTATTATTATCTACCTTGTAAGGTATGCAAACATCGCTGTCACATGAAACATTAATTTTATATCTAAAGATTTTCAAAAATCCACGTTCAAGTGTGATTCAATTGGCTTGTGGGAATCTTAACAAATGCCATAGCGCCCCGACGCCGATGTCCCGGAGGGGTTGAGCCCCGAGCGGGGGCGGGCGAGGGTGGGCGGGCGCCGCGGCGGCTTGTCGCATATGTCTTCCGTCACCCTCAATAAGAGGAGACATTAGCACTTTCCATACATTCGTGAGACAAAGAAATGCGTTAGCCTGGTGGCGCAATATGAAACCTTTCTCCTCTATATGTAATTAAAATGTTGCTCTGGATTATGATGGAGGGTGTTATTTTCATAGTTACTTAATACTAGCGCAGACTCGTGATAAAACACGAGATATTATAATAAAATTTTTGAAAAATACATAAAAAATTATATTTTAAAATAATCGTAAAGTTGATATTAAAGTTCTGTTCTTATTTCAGTATTGACCAGTTTGTTTCACATAGGCTTATGTTTCACATAGGCGGTACGATACAATGCGATTGCACCCCCCAGCCAGAAGCACTCCTGTTCCGGTGAGACCGGTACTCCGAGGGGCACTGATTTGTTAGGACTTAGAATACGTGCTCTGAGGAAGTTAAGGAGGTTGGAGTTTAATCGATCGGTAAACATCAACAAAAATACTACATCGAGCATCATTAATTACATCAAACATCAACATAATATCAAGCATCATCATAAGTAGTTACATCAAGCATCAACAAAAATACTAAAGCACTTCAGAAACATTCAATATAGATTATTTTCAATGTTTACGTCAATGATGTTGATTGGTGCGACTAATTCATCGTTTAGGGGGGTAATTTGATTTTTTTTTCCCTTGAGAGATCTCATAGATTCAATTTTTTAATGAAACAACAACTTATATTAACCATCGCAGGGCGTTTTGACTATTATTATACCCGTATTATTTTGCATTGCACAAAGAAACTCATTCGCAAATTATGATTAGAAGTTTAATACTTTTTGATTTCTCGCGGTGTTTGAATGCTTACCGTCCCAATTCCTTTGATATTCCTGGAAGATTTTTTTTCTTTTACAGTTTTTACTCTGTCAAAGAGAAGTTTTTGCCATACTTCGTTACCGTAAAATTTTAAATACAGAACTGCCGCAAGCGGTCAAAATAACCACTACCTCATTTTTCTTAGGATTACCTGCAAGTGAAATGACTTGTGTTCGGATCGCGGCAAGGTTGTATGGTTGGATTATCTCAAATAATATTATTAATACGGAGAACGTTCTACAAATTAGTCAACTTTTAAAAGTAAATTGTGATATTAAATGAAAAAACACACTTCGTCGTATACAACCTTTGCTTGAATTAATAATTATCAGCTATCCTGGTTTCGCTTAGCTCATGCTTCGCCAGGACTTATTATATGAACTAAAGATAATTACAAACAGACACATATGTATAATGTATATAAAAAAATTATACAATGATTGAAAGAGATTCAAAATAGAAAAGAGTTTGATTTTCGCATCTCTTTCAATCATTCTTTTTTAATTTTTTTAATAATGTTTATATGTAATTATGTCTGTATGTAATTATCTTTAGTTACTATTATAAGCCCTGACGAAGCTTGAGTGTGAAACTGGATTGGTTGTTAATTATTAATTTTCAAAAGTGGTATATTACAAAGTGTATTTTTTAATTTAATTTAATGTAATGTCAAACCTCAAAGTATATGCTACTTTCGAAAAAAATAAGCAGATTGCGAACTTGGTTTATTTGGAAAACATTAATATATATATTTTTTTAGCACCTCGCTAGATGTAAAACACTACCTCACCTCATTAAAATTCGTAGCCACACACACAAATATTGAACTAAAAATAGTAATAATTTTTTTACAGATGTTGCGGGTTCTGAATGTGTTAATATGCAAATAAGTTGTGTAACTACTCTGATGGGTAATATTCAAATTATCAAAGAGCTGAAATAATTGTAATACGAGAATATTCCTTTCAAGTGTCAGTAGTAAAAATAATTCGATTAAATATGTAATTCTCAATGTCTAGAAGCCTAGGCCTAAATGTCAAGACAGCCTCGGTTAGCACGTAGCACGCGTACCGAGGCACCCTCGTTCCAAGGAATGTGTATTGGCTATGACGTTTTTATGTCACATCTGTGAATTGAGTGTCAGGCGATGCGCACCCCAGTCTAAATGTAACCTCAGAAATACTCTCATCAATCTGTCTGATCTCAGTTGAGAGGGTGGAAATTGTTTCAGTAAAGTAACATATAAATAATATGAATTATTTATGCTCCAAATTTAAATATGTTTGTACAGGTACCTCGACATCACACTTCCTTAGAAGGATTTTATTTAGTAGCGAAATATTGTTTTATGAATGAACTGTCAGCTTCAATGGATTAACTTAAAATATCTTATAATTAAAATATTTTTATAATTGAATTTATCAATCAGCATTTAATATATTTTCTCGTATTCTTCACGAAGAAAACTAGTGACTTCGTTGTGAAAACGCATTCAATCCAATTTTGAAGAAGTAATTGTTGTGAACAGAGATTACTCTGAGATTTTTAAAAATATAAATAACTGGTTGTATAAACTTCTATTAACATCAAGATCAATGAACGCGGAATAATCCAAACTACATTTTGAAGCAATCTCAATTTCAAGGGAGTTTATTTAATAAATTAATCGTTTGATTTTTTCAGGCCTTCCAACAAAAGAACCAGTTTTTTTTCTTGTTTTCAGGAATATTATAAAGTTTCCTTTCAAAGCTTAAATACCAAAATGAAATATTATTTCTCTTAAAAAATAATTTTACAAAGTAAATAAACGTCGAAACAGTTTTACATCCATTTTCGCTTGCCTAGTAATAATAACAATATCGTATTGGCATTTCACTTATTTATCAAAAATGTTTTCAAAATTTCATCGATAAAAGCGATAGAATTTTACGTTTGATTACACCGAATGCTATGTTAAATGAATTTCAGTTTAAAAAATATTTCTAAAACTACAGATAAAAAAATATTTTTAAAGCGTGCCTTATTTATGGGATTAAATATAAGATAAGTCATCTGAATTAGGGATTGCCTGGGGTTGCCTGCATTCAAATATAAATTATTACCTTCACAGCCACTCCATGGCAATGCACTTCGCTTAATTCCTCAAAACCAATAGTTATGCTCCTGTGAAGGCATCCCCACCCTGTTGGCTTCGAACCCTAATCCCATGAACCCTCCCGGTAAAAAGGGAGAGTCGTTTATTATTGATGACACCTAGAGTAACCAAAACAAGAACCGGGGATGATGTATGGCACCCTGTCTCGTCTATGTGCTCCTGGTGTTTCGGAATATGATCTTAAACAAAGACTTGACTTTAATATATTAGACCTATTAATAGCTGTTTTTCGGGAGTCTTTATGCTACCCTAGATCTTCAAATAAAATATGACAGACAATCGATATAATATTATACGGGAAAAGGACAGTGATTTACTTATAGCACACACCGACGCGAAGTAAAAAATGCGGATTAAAAATACTTGGCATTTGTGTTTATTTCGAACAAATGTTTCTATTGGTTAACTGTTTTTACGCTTGACATTTATTTATAATAAATTATTACAACTTTAGTAAATCCTTAAAAAGACATTTGATACTTTACAGTTTTTTAATAAAAAAAAATGGTTGTCTGTAAAGTTGGTTTACGGACGATAATTTTACGTGATTACGTCATTTTTTTATTTTTTATTTATTTATTTTTTATTATTTTTTTTTTTTATTGTTTCTGTTCTCTTTATAGTTCTCATTAATAGGACTACATTATGAAATGCAAACACCAGTTCCCTTTATGTTTATGTGTAAAAATATTTTTATTCCTTTTATTTATTATTATTATCATGTTAATAACTGTTGTATGCCATGCATACACAAGTGAACTATATGTTTAAACCCTTTTTTTTCAAGAACCTATAAATATAAACCTTTTTTTAAGTAATATGTTAATACGCTTTTAACTTTCCAATTTTATGTTTTATTCTTTCTCTTCTTTTCATTTCTTCAATTTTCCCTCTTTTTTTATAAATCATGGTCCATATATATTCACACTTATCCTAATTTGACTGTCCTAAAGCGGGAATCATCCTAGTTGGACAGTCAAAACATTTTATAAATAATGTACATAAATGTGTAAATATTTTACTAAATAAAAATGAAATAAAATAAAATAAATAACGATGGAGTGAGATAGATACGTCACAAGCCTAACGCTTGTTCGCGCTCTTGCTTGCACGCTCGGCTCAGGCGGAACGTGACAATGAGTCATGCTTTTTTGTGAGTGCAGCCGGCGTTCATCAATTTATAAGACGTTATCACGTCAAAAAATATGTGTAATATTACATTATCTACAACAAAACGAAACATAAATCACTGAAAAGTAAATAGTTTTCATTACAACTGCTGTGTTGTGTTGTAGCGTGTTTAAATTGATATCTTAATTCTGCTGCCACCATAAGAGATCATACATATCATAATGTATTTGAATATTTCTGTGGTTTGTAATCAATAAAAATTTGTGAAGATTTTTTAACAAGCATCCGAAATATCAAAATTTACCAAAAAAAATTATTTTGCAATGAACGTTTAGTGGAGTAATCGCGCTTTGATAATTTTCATTCGTTAAATGCTGCGTAATGAGTGGTTACTTTTCAATATAAGCCTCTATTTTTATTTAATGAGTTACTTAATACTTTAAGATACCCTATTAATAAGAGCACGAACCGCAAGAAAATGGCCAAAAACAAAATCCCCAGATTTTGTTAACCCAACAAAATTACACAAATTCTCCCAGCAGCTCTTCAGATCGCGAAACAAAAGCTCCCCCAAGAAGCCGAAATTTATCACAATTTGTAATTAATCACCGATGTTCATTAATTTATGTTGAATGTAACCGGCTTTCATCTGTCACCCGCCGCGAACTAGAAGAAACAGGACGATGTACAACACAAAAAGAAAGTATTCTTGTAGAATGACTTAGCAAACCCCCGGATGAGGTAACTGTTGTGAACACAGTGATGAAAGCATACATCGACGGCTTCGAAGAACAATGTCGCTGTTGAAAAATGAAAATAGTTTTGTTGGCTTATTGATTGGCATATTTCGTTGATTTAAGAGACTATTTTTTAATAATCAAAACAACACTATGCTTCTTGATCTAAAAACAGTGAAAATGCAGAAACGAAACTTTAAGAGCCAATAACCAGCGGCCGAGAATTTAAATTTCGTCGAACTATGATCTTACGATTGTACCCTTGCAACTGTACAGGGCGGTACCGATGAGAAAGATTAATTTTTATCCATACCAGCATTTATATAATGACCCAATATCGATTTTATTTCATTCCAAATTCGCTTTGATAAATACCCACATTCAAAAATACTCAAACCCGTGATGGTAAAACAATTAAAATTTTGAACTTTACATAATTATTGATTAATCATAAGTATTTATAATTTTCGATAATGTCTAAGCAAATAAAAATGTAATTTTTCTCTTTAATACATTAGTTTGTAAGACAGTAAATAGATAGACAAACAGAAGTATTTTAGTCACAAAACAAGGGCACGGATCTTTTTTAAATGATTTTATTTGAACGAAAATTAACATTCTGAAAGTAATTTTTCCCAAATAATTTATTGATTTATTTTACTGCATGATTATACGATTTGAAATGTATGCTGTATAATTCAAAATTTTGTTTGAAAATTTAATAAATATTCCAACGACCTACGGTAAAACCTTATTGTACTAAAAATAAACATATTTTCTCAAAATTTTAAAAATTATTTCACTAGATAAAAGAACAGTCTTTCGAAACCAATTTACATTTTTTTGTGGAAAAGAGTCAATACGTCTAAAAGTTGATTTAAAAATGACATATTTCCGGTTTTGTCTGGTTATACCCTCTAACAGATCTGCTGCAAAACTACAAAATCACACATCCGGCATTGTTCTTCGGGACCGTCGACATGCAAGTAACGATTATTAACAGAGTTTATAAGATTCATTTTTAACTTAACAAAGAATTCATTTTTCTTACACTGGGTTGCAAAATGCTTGAATTTACATTTAGTCGGGTTTCTCTTAGATCTAGGCATTTACTCTTGCTTGGTGGAAAAGATTGATTTAAAAATCTAAACCTTCTTGGGAGTCCAAAATAAATTATCAGTCAAAGTAAACGTTTGAGCACATCTATAAAAGTATAGCAATTCCATTAATGAGAATTGTAACGTTGCTTGAAATGACTTAAACCGTGTTTGGTGACCAGATTTGAGTAGTCAGGTACTTTCCCACCTTCTTCCCCATCTTCCTCTTCCCCATCTATTTCGCCTCCCCCTACCTTCAGCCTCACAATAAACCCCAATTAGGGATGCCATAGTCTCAGTGACTCCAGACGGGAGCAGTTTGGACTCTTGTGCGGTATTCACATAAAAAATAATTCCTCTTATAATCTAAGATGAATAAATTTTTAAAGCCTTCATAAAATTTCAGCGTGATCAATGTATACGAGTACATATGCCGACTCATCGCCATTTCAGGACAGTAAACTACTTCGTATTTATTTTATTTATCAAAAAGAAACCAATTTAATCTTGAAGAATATATATGTAACTAAAAATGCACAAATTTTTTAATAAAATAATTGCCCTTAAAAGCACGTTAAAAATATTATGACTAAATATTATTATAATCTTTTAACTTATCATAGAAACACGTCCTCTATGTGTTTTTGTAGTGGGGAAAACATCCCTGGTCTCGATCTCAATAGACGTACAAAAAAGGGATGGACCACCTAGGAAGATGTAATGCGTAGTAAAAACAAATTTCATGACGTGCGTTACAAAGTAGCGGGGAATTGGTCGGATGGAAGATCATTTACAGGAAAAAAGACAATTGTTTTGAGAAGTTGATTTGTGTCGAGGGAAGCTGTTTCACGCATTTAATGTAAATCGTAACCTTGTACGATAATCACAACAAAACATATCTTGATATATTTTTAAGTACTCACAATGAGTACTTAAAAAATGTACTTTCTTTAGTTCAACAGCTCGGCTATGGAACGATTTGCCGGCATATGTGTTTCCTCCCTCCTACAACACGGGTCTCTTCAAGACCAATGTTCATTCCTTCCTCTCCTCAAAAAGACCCTCCACACAGCATCCCAGATGACATAGGCCCCGAGGGGAATTATTTTCCTCAGGGCCTCCTGTGTGGAGTTAATGTAAAAAAAAAAAAAATTAGATGATTTGTCAAATGTTCTTAATAAGTGATACCATTTTAAAAATTATTCTCAGAATTTTTTTGAAGTGAAACTTCTTTACGCACGCTTGACTTGGGGAGTAAGCAGATGAATGCGTGACGAGAGCGTTACGAAAAGTGTAATCGGGCGAGGTGAACGGAAGTTGAGAGGGAGATATAAGTTAGTGAAGATAGAAAGAGAGAGAGTTACTTTTCGTGTATTACTGTAGGGGTAAGAGAGAGAGGTGCGAGCACGCATTTTCTTTCTCTCTTTTTCTCATAGCCAGTTACGTTTTGCTTACCTAAGACACGGTGCAGGCCAATTATCTGTATCACACTGTAGGAGCAAGAGAGAGCAGTGCGCGCGCACATTTTCTTTCTCTCTTCCTCTCATAGAAGTTTTACTTCAGTCGTGTGGTCTAAAGCACACTCGTATTTTTTTTACATATTGCTATATTACATTAAAACCAAAGCTTGAATAGAACTATTTTTTCATTAGCTTCACACAGATGGCTATGAGGAAAATAATTTCCCTCGAGGCTTTTGACATCTAGCGGAGGCTGTGTAGAGGATCTTTTCATGGAAAGGATGAAGAGGAAGTTCTGGGAAGGAAAAAAGGTACGAGAGGTGGATAGGAATCTAGGGATCAGTGTATTCAGTATTAGTGGAGGGCGAGAGGGTCGAGAGAGTCCGGCTGGAGAGTAGTGGAGAGGTCAAAAAGCCTCCTTCATTCAACCAGTCTCTCTCGATCCGCTACGCAGTAGGTAGACAGTGCCTCCGCCGCCAAGACCCGGACAAACCTCACCCCATGAACTCGGGCACCCCTGCTAAGTCACCGAACGTAGCGAATCATTTGGGGTGTCCTATGGCAGGGATTTTGGCTAGCAGCGGAACCTTTACCAGCTTCCCAAATTGGTACCTTTTTACGATGATTGTGATATAATTAAAGATATCCTTATACGTTCTTAGTTTTTATAATGGGATGTTTGGTGAAATTTCCAGGAAAAGTTATTTTCTTAGAAAAAAAAATCGTGTGTGCAGTTCACACGTGGTAGAAGTGAAACCTTCGAAAAACTAAACTTCGAGAGAATGAGACGAATGCAGAGTATCAGGAGTAGAATAATTGTAGTGTTTATTAATTATAATATTGTTACCAAGTTTAAAAATTATTTTACATTTTATTCTACGAAGCACCGCACAAAGAGGACACCGTTAAGTCTATCTCATTCTCTCGCAGGCTAAATCCTATAGCTGCATATGTTTGTCTCTATTAAGTGTCGCTCGTTTCCGTTTCGTCGAATTTCAAATCACAACGTGCTAAAGAAGTTTTCACTTTCACATTCACAAAAACTAATATTGGAAAAAATTGTCAATCAAATCTGTTTTTTGTCGAACAAGTCTATCATAGCAGTGAGCCACCAGCTTAAAGGACCCTTTGTCTATTTCTGTCTTGTTGCTTTGCGTGTGGCTGATTTTGCAATTTTTGATTTTAGTTTGTTCAGCATTATTTCGGTCGGCTCAACTTAATTACTTAGTTTAATCAATACTCAATTTGATTATGTTTCAATTAAGCCTTTATTCCCGTTAATTTAATTTGAAAGAGCACTTAATGAACGCAAACTTTTGTCAAATACGTAGTAGACACATAGTTAAACTGAACTTAATAATGAAATTTTAAAATTATTTTGAATTAATCTGCCTGAACCATAAAAATTACGCACAATAACATTTTCTCACCGCCGCTGATTCAAGTAGCGTCGTTAATGAGAAAAATCACCTAAAGGACAAATAAAAAAAATCCAAAGGTCTTGATCTTTTCAGGTTTTAGATATTATATGTAGGTACCTACATTTTTTATGTGTCGTTTTACGCTGCTACTTCAGTATTACTACCATACCTTAGTCAGAAGGGACCTCTTATGCTGTGAATAACAGCGTACAGGTGATATCATTTTATTTTTGCGTTGGTATTGGGTGATAGATACATTGTATATCATCATTTTAATGGTTGTATTATTCCATCAAAAACCCAGGTAAATAACAAACAACTCGAGGCAAGTCGATATAATTTCTGTATCAACCAAATATACAATACTACTTTCCTCATCTTTTCTCCTTCTAAAGAATATATAAGAATATTATGTGCTTCTTTGAATGTTGTAGCTAAGTCTACATAATTTCTAAATCAATCAAATATACAATACTACTTTCCTCATTTTTTCTCCTTCTCAAGAATATATAAGAATATTATGTTCTTCTTTGAATGTTCTAGCTAAATCTACATAATTTCTAAATCAACCAAATATACAATGCTACATTCACAGCCATTTTCTTCACCTTTTTCCCTTCTAAGAACTATTTAACCTCTGGGCGAAATGGTTCGGCGAAGCGAAAAAATGCCCAGAAGAGTATAAGCGAAACGTTTCGTCCGCGGCTATTATTCAATTACCGTCATATTAATTAAACTATTTGACTTGTATTGCCTTCTATTGATATCTGCGCGCAGTTTGTTGAAGTTTTGGTAGACATATCTACAATACCAACTTCACGGTTTTAGTTAAAAATTTCTTTTTGCGTCATTTAGCGGTCGTCAGAGGAAGGAAGCAGTATTTTTTGTATGGACATGTTTTTTTTCGATGTCGATTTATTTTCGTGGATTGATGTCGACGCCGTTTTAATTCAAAATGTAACATTATTTTTAGTTAATCTATGATAATTTATAAAAAATTAAAAAAAAAAAACTCACTCCTCACGTACTGTTGTTCGCCAAAACTCACTCGCGGAGAAGTTAAGAATGCTATGTCCTCCTTTGTCCTAGTCTTATTTGAGGTGAGTTTATACATTAAAGATGCATGTCACCCGTGTTCAGAATAATAACCATTCCTTATGTTCAGCCTAACTTAAATGACACATCTCTTGAAACTTTGATATTTTTTCCAGCGTCATTTTGTAAAGTGTAACTCCCACGAGTAACGATATTTAAATTGCGGTATCCCAATCCCATTGCTTTTCCAGTTAAAAAATTACACTCTTTCGTGTAATGATACATGACATATATATAATATTTTATAGAGGATTATCAGCATGCATTATAATTGCACGAAATATCTAAGATCTTATTTTCATATTATTAAAAAACTTTACGACTTGGGGTTTGAAATCTAATATTACAATTTAGCCATCAAATAAAGGAATGTTTCATTGTTGTCTCGTTATTATTTCCTCCCTGGAAGTTTTATGTACAAAGCGGAAGCAATATGCAGCAAAGGCTGGCTGTACGCGTAATTTTATTCGATAGATTCCTTAAGTGCAAGCGGGGAGTTCCCCCAATGCGAAAAACTTACTGGAAAAGGGTAGGGGGGATGGAATCGGGTGAAGTGGGGTGGCTAAGAACGGAATTGACAATTGACGCAATTGGGGGTAGCTTACGCTTTTTGGGGTTGCATTAAACACGACTCTTTGGGTTTGATAGCGATCCTAAACCCCACGGCATTTAAAATATTCTTTATGCTTAATATTTTTATTTTTCAAACAGACATTGATTGATTCGTGATGGAATCCCACCAAATGGTCTCGGCATTATTTTCGATTCTAAATTTAATCTTCTTTTAGACATTAATACAGTAAACGGATTAAAAATGCTTGGTTTCGTTATCCGTACTGGCAAACATTAAAAAAATATTCTTTAAGTTCGAAGTCAAGTAGAATATAATTCTTTTATTTGGTTCCCTTACTTTAAAATCCACTCCGATTCCATTGTCAAAATTCAGCATAAATTTCTAAGATAAAATTACTCGTTTAATAATTAATAAATATATATTATATAGGTCCACCTATATAAACCATAAAGTACACTGCGATTCATACGTCTGTCACTCCTGAACACATTGATTCCTACCCACCCCTTATACCCTTTTCCTTCCCAGAACTTCTCCTCCTTCTTTTCCTAAAAATACCCTCCACACAGCACCAGATTTCTAACCACCAGATTTCTACCCACCCCTTATACCCTTTTCCTTCCCAGAACTTATCCTCCTTCTTTTCCTAAAAATACCCTCCTCACGGCACCCCCAAAGATGATATAGATCATGAGGGAAATTATTTTCCTCAGGTAAGTTAATGTAAAAAAAACTGGGACTCGTACCTAGGATCTCCTGTTTTATTGGGGCACAGCGTCTTAACCAACTCGACCATTGGGACCTTTATTCTGTCATTCGATATAATTTAAATAGTATATTTTAATTCATAATTACTAGTAGGCGGATGGTGGAGGCAAAAACATTGGAAATGTATGGCGAGCGATATGCTGAAATAGGCCAAAACCAAATGATTTTTTTATCTTTTATAGCTTTTTTTTTTAATATGTTTATTCAGTTTTAATTTTACAATATTTTATTTTACAAATCTTAAGAAACTGATCAATCAGTTTGATTGTAAGAAATCTCTCATTTTTTTCTAATTATTTAATACAGTATACTTTTCAGTTTTACATAGTAAATATAATTACTAAATATAATACTTAATATTAAAATACTAATTATTACGACAAACTAATTATTATAATGTTTTAATGTTTATGAATTGCGTTGTAGTAAAAATATTTTACACAGTACAAACATACGGTGAGAAAATAAATAGATAGGAACTATTTTATTTGATTTCATGTTCTTCGGAGGTAGAAAGATTTAACTTTTGTTTTGATTTTTGAATAAGATGTCTCATTTTTGATATTTTCAGGTAATGCGTTAAATATTTCCGGAATTTTATGACTTTTTGTTCTATCTCCGTATACATTTTGAGATTTATTGACAATAAACATTTGTGCTTCTCTATGCCTAGTAGGGTAGTTGTGGTTTACAGGTTTTTTGAATTCTGTATTCCAGAATTCATCTAGCGTTAATTGGCAATTTACCTTACTGTGTATAGAGAGGACATTACACAAGGAGTACATTTTTTTATAATCACCTTCACATAACTGGACCTTTTTTTTGCCTGATATCAATTTTAGGAAACGGATTTGTAAGTCTGTTGGCCCCATAAAACAAATCAGACCGCTTAAATAACGAAAATTTAATTGTCATGCCTTTAATAATTAGCGGCTTTGGAATTTTCATTTTGCCTCCGCATTCCGCCTCCTAATAAGTACTGCTCAGCAAAATTATTACGTGTATTATATGTTTGTAAAAACCCGTAAAGGGTTGTAATAAATATAAATAGATTAATTGAGTTATTACAACAGTTTAAAACTTTTATCCACTTTTTAAAAATTTATGAATGTTACCGGTTTTATCCTGATTAGTAGTACTATAACATTCTGCTCCTGATACCACAAAAATTGTACGAAGGTACTTTGTTCCTATAGTTCAAGGAAATATAACACCAGTTTTAAGATGCACGTGATGGGCTCAAACAAGTAACGAAAACAAATAAAAAACGTTGATGAAAGTTTTAAATTGATCCAAAAATATTTATTTATTTATTTTTGTTTTCAAAATCTTCATTTTACTTTAGAAACCTAAGCTGGTGGTTATTGAATATGGTGGAACATTCTAAATGAATTCTGATTGAATGTTGACTCCACTGGAAAATAGCAAGACCAGCCTTAACTAAAGTGTATAAAAGTGCTTTTACCATATTTTGTGACTAGACCTCGATAGCCTAGAAATTCCTAACCTTTCCCCAATCATTTCTATCCCTCAGATTCTTTGCTAACTTCGCCAAAAAGAAAGAACAACATAATGCTTCTGGCACAAAAGTAACATACACACACACATAATATATGTGGGCTTGACCTGTTTCACCGTATCATCGTTATCCATAATTGCGACATCTATTTTCGAAAGATTTGACTATCGAATGTTTTGCATTTTACGAAGACTTAATTCCGAACAATAAATATGTGGGTTTGCTATGAATACTTTAAGGAAATCGGTTAGACATGAGGGCTTTTAAAAGGTATTTAGGAGTACATTATTATAAACGGTTTGTAACCCCTGCAAAACGTGCGAAGGTGGTAGGAGCGCGTCTAATGGTTTGCCCTAACATCTCGAGGGTGGTTTTCGCCAGTGGGGGCGGCAAGGAAACGCAAACAAAGATTCCGCTACCCTTATTTTATTTAAAAAACGTTTTGAAGAAACGCCATTTCAAGTGGAGTGGTGATTTATCGAAGTAAAATATGAGTGTGATTAAATTTCCGTGAAATGTTTTGGGAGTTGTGGTCGAGCCCAAAATATAATATCAAAAACAAAATTAAAAGAAAATCCAAAATTCATGAAAAAAATATTAATCCTTTTTTACAATACTATCTTTGCACCCGCAAAAGTAATTGAAATAAAATATTTTTATAAGGCATTAGTTTTTCATTAAAAATAAAATAAAGTTATTATGCCTTATAAAATCATACCAATTACTTGACGAACCACGAACTCTGCAGCATTTAGGTCTATGCGATTGTCACGCAGCATAAAAATAATTGACCTGTATTTGTCATAAAATTGTTAAGTTTTATAAATTTTAATGACTTCTGACATTCATACATAATCGTTTGTTTAGTAAAATCATTTAAGTACGACCGTGTTTCAAATGAATATATACATGGCCAAAGGAAATGTAATAAACAATATTAAGAAAGGGTACATTATAATATGGTTTGGATATGTTTTTATAGCAGATGGATGGAGTAGGAGTGTCAGAAGAAAATATGACATGCAATTGCATGTCAATTTGAAGTCGGCTCCGGTAAAACATATTGACCCCATCAAATTAATTAAATTCTTAAGTTCAGTCATGTTACAATTTGGCATTGCAAAAGAGTTTGTATGAATATTAACAAAAGTATGTGTTACGAAAGAGTTGGGTAGTTTTCGTACCTCACTATCTACCCCTGTCATAAAATAATCCATTCATTACAACGCTAAATATTTAATTTAAACCATTTTTTTTCTCAACATATTGCAGATGAAATTCATCATCAGAAATATTTTAGACGTTACATTGCGAAGGAGAAAAATTATTATTGTGTGCAAGATTCTGTGTGCACATTTATTATTTCATTATTGTGTCAATAGGGCTTAACAAGGAGGGTCATGTATCAAAGGGTCCCGCATCGATTCCTCGCGATCACGCCGGCAGAGAAATTAAATTAATATTTCATTCTTTCATTGTTGCCGCACACCGCAAATATTTCCATCCCTTAAAGTAAATCGTATGGGTGATGCATTAAAATGTCTACTTTCATCCCCTTCGAACGGAAGAGAGGGCTGATAACTATATTGTTAAAGTGCTGAGTAATACTGGAATGGTGTTGGTTATTTTTCTTTTACAATACAAGCATATGTGATATTTTTATCGCTAACAAGCCGGCTGTGTACGAACGGATATGTTGTTATTACTTTATGTTGTCAATGAAAATAATTTTATTTTTGTTATAAGTAGATTTCGCATGGAATTAGGGTGATCATTAATGTTTTATTTTGTTATTTCCTAACAGTTTCGTTTTGCTACAATTTAGTTTACCGTTTGACACATAAAAAGATTGTGAAGAATTATTACATTAATGAAATTGTCATTGGGATCAGCGTAGATATTGATACTGTAATTAAAAATGTTTACAGCATGCGTGCATTTAGGTGCAGATGTTACTGGTGAAATAACTGAAATAATAATAAGCAAAATAAAATATAAAATAAAGTAAGAATATAGTCGAGAGAAAGAGAAAACAAAATGAATGAAATAATAATAAAAGATAATAGTAGAGCAAAAACGTCTGTTTACCGTAAGGTCAATTGAGCTTATAGCTAATAAAAATAGCACATGTTTTTTTTAAATATAGGAAGCTGCTTATCAGAGTAAATATTAAGGATCTGTTGCGGCACGCACTCCATGCTTCAATCACATTCTTAATTCGTTCTATGTATTTTCTGCTGTTATTCGGACAATTCTATGTTTTTTCTGTTTAATTCATCCAATCGTGCTTTCCTTTCTGGGACATCTTGGATAACGTTTTTCATCCATTTGCGCGACATATATACTATTAAAATGTAGATATACTATTTTTTACCATTTTCACTACTTCTTAGATTGCAAATCTTCACAGCGTTCCTTTCATAATTTTGCAAACACTTAGGCTCTTACAGTTTCAAACTCTTGCAAACACCTAGGCTCTTACCCTTTTTCTTTTTAACGGCCGGTAGCAGCTTGTCCTTCTTTCTTTTGGAGATGAATTTAGCCACAACGTTCCGAGGGTATGCGTCAAGGGGAGCTGCTGCAATTCCATATTGAGATTTTTGGCGTGGATTGTTTCTAGTAATGAATTCGAAGTCCTCTTCCTTAATGATTTTTCCAACGTTTGATGCAATTTGCAATAGACTGGCTCCCAGGTTTTCATCTTGCTTTATGGTGAGACCGAAGATTTTGATGTTATTGGTGAGCAGCTGCTATACTCTTTCGTTATTTGTTTTGTCCAAATATCTAACGAACTTTTTTAATTCGATCACTTCGCCTTCAAGTTCATTCATTTTTGAAAGTTTTTCTTCTAATGACAGAATTTTATTGGTGCAGTATTCAATTGTGATCTTATTTTGAATGATTGTCTGTTCAAGGAAACCAGTTTTTTTATTTATTGAGTACAGCTGTTAAGAGAGTTTCTTTATTATCGGTAAGAAGAATTGACGGTTCGACTGAATTGATTTTGCCGGAAAGCGGTAATTTACAGAAAACTGAGATGCACTTTATGCACTTCATAGAGTCAGCTGTTTGTACTGACTTGCTGCATTGGTTGCAGGTAGAACCCAAGGGGGGTAGATTGCTAGTAATAATACACATTATATGGAATATTTATTTAAGTTTTTATTCCAGCAGGACTGGGAGGATAGTGCAATCCCAGTCTGCCGTATTACATGAGATCTAATTTATACTTCTACAAGTATTACATAGAAAAATATGATAATAAAGAGTAGAAATATATTTTTTTTAAGTCTCAGGTAGGTATTTAATGACACGATAAAATAAAATGTACCATAGAATAAGTGAAAATAAAAGTAAAATTAAAATTAAATATAAAAAGATTACAGGATTATCCATCAGTGAGGTCGACGCATCATCAGCATTCATCGCTCATTTAGTGGGGACCTGTCGTGTGTAGCCACGACAATGACCGTTTCCTGCCTCAGAAGCTGGCTAGTCGGTGGCGAAGTAAGACTGGAAATGAGTGCACCCTACCTTAATAAACATCTTGGAGGCACTGCAGAACCTTGGTAGTTGCATAAGTTGTAACATTGTTGTAGCACACCGCCAGCCTGTCCCATTGCGTTGCTGGGTGTTTTGTCCACAGATCAGTCGTGTACAGGGCAATGCAGTGTGCCTTTAATTAAGTAATTTTCTGACATCGTCGATACTCGCTATTTGCCCCTCTTTGTCGTTCCATATTTTATATATCCTTCATTTCTACGGTTTGGATATATCTCAGTTATTTAAAATGTCGTCACTTCAGTTGGACAATGTTGCAACCGACATTTTTTGTCAAAAATTTTTGAATGCAAAACCATTTCTTTTAGCGAATAGTAGTAGTAAGCAAAGTAATTTTACAGATCCATATGTGTTGTATTTTGGTAGATACTTACTTGTATGAAGAAATTCTAAAATCAAGCTACATTTATTTTACAAAGTTTTAACATCACTTACACTCTCTATTTTATTTGTATCGAATATTTGATCGTTGTTACGAGGCGCATTATAGTTCTTCACTATGGTTGGCTAAGGTTCTAACTTAACCCTACCATGTTTTGAGATTTCATAGTTTGCAAAGACGAATCTATTTAACAATTTTTGATTTTGAGGTTCGATCTTGCGTAAAATATTTTAGTTTTCATTTTTAATGGTAAATATTTAAATAGGACGTGGCTCTAGCTTGGTATTGCTTTACGGAAATGTAATTAGAACCGTATGCAATGAAATATTATGCCCTAGCTGGTTGAATATATGGTTTTATTTACATATTTAGGTATGTTCTAAAATAGTAGGTAAACTCCTATTTAAATATTTTCTTTTAAAATATGTTCAATTAAAATACTTTACACAAGATTCATCCTCAAAATAGGCATTTGGTAAATGGGATTATGAGAAATCGTCTTTGCGAACTTTGACACCTCATTTCTCAGAACAAAGAAAAGTGAAGTTAGAACCCTGTACGACTGAGTTGACGATGTGAGACCACAAGCAGTACATTTTCTTCTAGACCTAGATTGGAGGAATGTTTAACGATTAAATTCTTTAATTTTAGTTTTACAATGTTGTGTGACGTATTTCACCAAATTCAATGTTCAGTATTTGGGATGACTATTAAGAAAATTGTTTACACACAATATAGCACTAAAGGATACAGGTATATATTAACGTATGATAATAACGTTGACTCTTTAATATGATGTTGTCACACCGGTAGTTGTAGTTATTATATTACAGTAATAAAATAATATGTGCTGGAAGATATGAAAAGAGATTTGATAACATCTATTTTATACGAGCGAGCAATTTAGTCCTCGAAAAGCTCGACATAATACTTTTGGGATCCATTTTCCTAACTACAGCGTCAGGCAATAAATACTAAAGTATGCCGCAATAGCGACAACGGCCGTACTGTTTTATTAGAGTAACCTAAAAAAGGCACTGGCTAAAATGCCTATATTTTTTCCAAGGCACTATATGTGCGACTACTAATTTACAAGAACAGAAATTTTAAAATGGGATGAAAGTTTATTACGCTAGTTTGCCGTTCAGGGTTAAAAAAACTTGGCATTTTCAAAAGTGGGTGGAAGGGTGGAGTGTACCTACCACTGTAATGTAATGTGTACTGTTCCTAGCAGAGAATGTAAAGCTCCCTTGTATTTTTTAACGCGATATTTCAAGCACGCTCTAAAAATTTGCTATTTTACCAGTTATGGAATGTGTTTGTGGAATGGTGATGAGATGTTGCCACTAGATTTTCCATCCAATTTTCCATGGAGAATACCATTTTTTGTTAATTTTTGGGGTATAAATAATTGATTCGGCCTTTTTTAGCTTCTGGTTTGCTTTTGTAGTGCGTATCTATTTAAACCGCGTGTTTTCTTATCGTCAGAATAAAAAACATATTTTATTTTATTTTTTAATCATTTATTCCAGAACTCGGGGAGGGTGGTGCAGTCCCACGAGTTCCATTTTATAAATATATAATACATCAAGTAAAGATAAAAATATTGCATGATAAAAAAAAATGGTAAAAGAAATTAAAAGAAAATAATAATAACACAAAAAAAAATTGTTTAATCTATGTCCTCAGGAAGTGGCTCCATCGCTTTTAGATGGGACCCTGCCAGAAGTGGAATGCTGCCATCACAAGACTGTTTTCGCTCAAGGGTAGTCGTGTTCTGCAGTCGGTGATCCGTTTTTTCATTAGTGCTCGGAATCCGGGATCGCGCCCTTCTTCAAATCTCAATCTTTATTTATATCAATCTAATTTTTCGTACATCATTACGAAATACTTTGTAAGTAGACGGAAGAAGGCAGACCAAGAAAAGGAAGGTCATCAATACGCTGGAGAGACCAAGCATCACTGACTTCGGTAGGTCGGTGTCCTTGACTCTCCACGCAGAGAGTGGAGAAGCCTTGTTCAGTATGGAAATTAGAGTAGTCACGATCCTCAGCAATAAGGAACCGATTTAAGAAGAAGATGTAAATACTAGCACCGACTCGTGAAAAATCACAGAATTTTATAATCTTAGGATTTGTTAAGTTGAAAGTATTTTCCAAAAGATCATTGCCTTTAAAAAACAATTATTATTAATTTTCTTTACTTTACAATTATATTTTTAATTAACAATTTAGTGAAACTTCAAAAATTAACAGCTGTAAGTTAGTAAGTGTGATGGTTTCGACTGCACCAACTGTGGTAGATTTACACCGGGGTTGGTGTCAGGATTCCCGTGGTCGAGGGCTTTCACAGATTTTATATGGTGGTGATAATAAATAGAGCTTGGTTTTTCTTACTCAGTTTAATGCACAAGCAAGCCTAATATACAATGTTGTATCAAGAGAGATTTCACGTGAAGAGCCACAAGAGACAAAGTAAATTCCTTATATAGTCATACATGCTATCTCTTTCATGCATGCGATCTCTCACATATCATCGTACGGTTCCATGCCAACTGGGAATAATGTCAACTCAACACCTCCTTTAAAAGTCATTAAAATCTATGAAAAAAATAATTTTAAATTAGCCGATAACCCTAACCTAACATAACCGATGTAACCAATTTTTAATATATACATTTTTTTCACTCTAAATGACTTATCTGAGTTGGTTTCATTCCGAGTTGGCTGGTCACCATCATCGTACATGCAACATTCACCACAGTTAGGGCTGAGATTATGGTATCATTTTCATAATAAACACAATTTTAATTAGCCTGAACACGTTTAATTTTATTTGTAAGGAAAAAGAAAAAAAATATTTCTTTTAAAAATGCTGAAATTTGAAACGTGTGATACGCTTTGACATTAAACATGTTTAATTTCCACCCATTGAACAAAAACCAAATACATGTTTTTCATTTCATATTTTCAAACATTCGTGTCCCTTGAATCATCTTTTCACCACTGCAGCTTCATCACAGGAAGGACGGGTAGGGACGCAACCAGCCAGTACCTGCAGCATAATAATTTGTTTTAATAGCATCGTTAACATGCGCACTTAGTGGTAGGTGACGTGCCGCGCCGTGTCGGGGGTAGTTCTGTGTTCGTGCTTTGGGGTATGAACTGTGCAGGCTGGGGGGCGGAGTGCAAATTGGGAGGCTGCAGAGTGGAGGGTTGCGGTTCACAGTTGTTTGGGAAATTTGCAAAAAGGTCAAACACACATAAAAATATCATCACTCTTGTCGTTACGAGATGGCTCAGCCCGAGATCAACTTTTGTAAAATTAATATTTGTACTGAAAAACCAGTCACAATAATATCAAGTAGGTGACTTATCTATGTTTTACAGTTATTTGATTATTCAGTAGCTCTACAATTCGGGTATGACACAATTTTGCGTTGACCTAGAAATTTTAAAAAGAAAAGTCTGTACGAATTTGCACGACGTTTGATTAGCACACAAAGCTTCTCGTTCCAAAATGGTAGGTAATTTCATTATCGCCCTATTAAAGAAGGCCATTTAGAATCCTCACTTTGCTTTAAACGGCTTTAGACGTGTTTAATTTGGACAATTGGTGATATTGAATGACAAAGAAGAAGTATTAGTGTACTGTCTAATACGATTGCCCGAAGATTCTATCAATGCAGCGATAATGTTGAAAAAAAACATTGTTCATTGCATTTTTTTGCATAAGCACATCTACGAATGTAAAATATTTATCACATCATCACTGAAGACCTCTCGGATAATGGTGATATTGAAAGACTGAGGAGAAGTATCAGTGTTTTGTCAAATATGATTGCCCCAAGATACTTTCAATGCAGCAATAATGTTAAAAAAATATTTTCAATGCATTTTGCACTTGCCTGCATAGTGTGAAACATGGTGTCAATACCGAGTAAGTACCAATACCGATGGAACGTCTCCAAATCCAATATAATAATGAGTGCAGAATCATATTTGGATATAGAAGGTATAGTAGCGCATTTACAATGTTCACGGAATTAGGACTCAATGGATTCGTCAGCCTGATGAGACACCGGGTCACTGGAGTCAGGATGCGGCTAATGGCCTCCAACAACACGGTGGTGACCGCAGCCTTCCAGCACCAAGCGTCACACCTGAGTGAGCGTTGGGCCCGAGCTCACTCAAGACCACGCCCTGCATAATAATGGATTATTTATTTTTGTTATTATTATTTTGTTTTATATTTTTTTCTATTTATGTTCTTTTTTCTCCACTGTGAAAATATATAAATACGTATAACTATATGGGATGTGTGGGATTGCCGGGACAGTGGAGCCAGAAAGCTGCTAATGGCCTCCGACAACACGGTGGCGACCGCAGACTTCCAGCACCAAGCGCCACCCCTGAGTGAGCGCTGGGTTCGAATTCACTCAAGATCACGTCCTTCATAATTGATTATTTACTATTATATATTTATTTATTTATTGTTATCAAGTTTAATTTGTAGAACTCCATTTTAATTTTTTTATTTCTTTTATATATTTAATAATATTATTATTCAATTTATAAAAACAGTTTATTTATAAACAAGTTCTGCTAGGTAATTATTTTTACACGTGACAGCTGTTTCGCCTTCTGAAGGCATTATCAAACAGTTTGATAATGCCTTCAGAAGGCGAAACAGCTGTCACGTGTAAAAATAATTACCTAGCAGAACTTGTTTATAAATAAACTGTTTTTATAAATTGAATAATAATATTATTAAATATATAAAAGAAATAAAAAAATATATTTATTTAGTTTAGCTATTATTGTTCTACATGTTTATTATCTTTAAAATTAACAGTATTCACATATATCCCTATAAATTTGTATAACTATGTGGGACGCGTGGGATTGCACTATCCACCCCTAATCCTGAATTTTTTTTTTCATTTTTTATTAACATCTGGATAGCCAGGTACTTCCCAACCCTCCTCATTCCTAAATACATGTCTCCTTTCCTTTCCTAGTTCCTTCAGCGCTTCAACCTGACATTACACCTCAATTGGAAATGCCAAGTACCACTGGCTCCGGATAGTGATGTGTTGGAACTCAAAATAAAAATAGTTAATATTTTATTCAAAGACACATGTATCCCAATACCAACCAACTTCTGAAGGTAACATCTTTCATTTTTCATCAAAACGTAATCCTTCACTTTTCATCAATATTTGCATTATGAGATGTATTTCGCCGCACAGCATTCTTCACTTTCCAGGACGATTTGATACTAAAATCTCATTCCGCGGTGTTATACAACTGCAGTATATTGCCCCGCATCACCATATTAATAATAAATTATATACACAGCTCACTACTGGGCCGGGTTTGCCGTTACTAATCTACTATTTTTACAAAATATCCAAATGTAGAGAGTTTACAATAAATAGATATTTTTGTTTGATATATCTTTATCACACTTATTTTTTTAATTTTTTTTTTATTTGCAACAGTCTTTCATTTATAAACAGTCCTCATACATCAAAATTTGGCGGTATTAGGAATATTATATGACTGACTGACATAACCAGATTAAAAGTAAGACTTAAATAAAACAAGTAGAATAACGAATATAAAATAAACCGATTTAAGACAATAAACAGGGTTTGCTAGTGATATAGACTCCGCATCAAACAAAATACAATAATTTACTGGAACAAATCCAGAAAAAACTTATCCGACATTCATACACTAAATGGATTTAATTTGAATCAACTAATAGAATTACCCTAGAAACCAGACCTTGCATATCTTGCAACAGGAGTTTTAATATTTTGCCTAACTCCATTGTTCGCCCATACCTCTTAGATTCCCCAATGGTTTATGCGTGCCCAAAAACTTTAGCCGCAAGAAGGCAGAACAGATATTCTGGCACAGCATGTCTGTTTATAAATAACCTTAACAAATATTTCCCAAACGTTAGAATGTTAAAATAAGATATATTACCTTCTTTTTAAATAGACGATTAATCCGTCATGCAATAAATTATATTAAAATATTACAAAATTCTTATTTCAATACGAAATTATCCTGATTTTCACATTCGTAATATATCACTTAACTTTGAAATTTTTGGTAAATAAATTCTAATTTCAATCCTTTTAAGCGTCAATTTCCTTTGAAATATAAACTGATTTGATTGACATGTCGTGACATTTTGGTTTGAAAACGGAAAAGGTTAACCCTGATCTACGTTTTTTAAGCATCCTCGAATGTTGAAATTTGAATAAACAAACATTCTGAACCTTTCCATAATTCATAAAATTGTTACGTTTATTTTATGAATAGATTTTACACTTTTTAAATAACGAATTTTTGGCAAGAAAAATACCTAGTTTAATTTAAATACCCACACACCTTAAAAAAATTGACAACATTTTACGAATTCTTTGATAGTAAACTAGTTATTATGTTTTTATTCCGCGACAAAATTGTATTGTTTGAATATATTTTATCATTTTTATGAAAATTTTGTGAATAGTTTTCCGAAAACTTTGCTTGAAAAACTGGAGCCAGTCTTGCGGGTGTATGAAGCTAGACTGACTGAATGCCTATTCATAATTCAGAGAGAGTTGACAGGGGTGGTAAACGCGGGTCGGTCAACAAAGGATTAGTGTTTAGGCCGTACACGGACCGCGGGTTGCGCTTGACGTCCTTTGAAATATGAGATGGATTATCCGGGAAACTCTTATTTCTGGAGCTTTTAAATGCGAGAACAAACGGAGAAATATAAGCGTCGTGGTTTTGATGTTTTCTCTTCGTTCTTCTTCTTCTTTTATTACTGATGGTCGTGACCCTCACAACAATAATTATTATCTATATAAACCACACACCTCCACTCCACAGGATCCTTAGTGGCAAAGTAAGTCAGGGTGGTAGTTTCTTTCCAACTTTTGATTATTTTAGAGTGAACGGCTTCAAGCGTAGTAAGTGAAAACGTTTTATGTGTTGTATAAAAACAAAAAAAGAATTGATTAATTCAGAAATTAATTGAGTTAAATAATAAACTTTTGGTCAAATATTTAACATTTCATCATGCAGTTACAGAATCTTTGCTGATTATTATGGAATACCAACTCAATTGCCAGTTGATAATGTGCGACGCCCATTACTGACCGATGCATTGTAATTCTTTGGGTGGCCCGCAATACCTAAATAATGTTATTAGCGATTACCGTAGTAACATTTTTAAAGATCCCATAAATGCGAAAAAAACCACAGCGGTATTTTTATAATTATTAGTTCTTATTTACTTAAGTTTATTAAGGATACAAACAGTTATATATTATATATAAATATACTTTACATGAAATAGTGCATATAATACAAACCAGTTACGTTCCAATTTGTATATGTTTTTTTATGGTTACAGATTAGGAAGCAAGTAGATAGTAAAATCAACTAAGATTTCACAAGCAAGATTTCCTCTTACTCGAGTTAACTTAAGAGTGTATTATGATTCACATTGTATAAAGCTTTAGAAAAATCAGCATAGATAGAGTCGACCTGTTTTTTTGTTCATAAAACTAAAAACAAAATCGGTGACCTGCCCCAAATTCGACCAAGCAGATATACCTAGAAAAAACCGTGTTGGTTATTGTGTTTGGTTGGTTATTGTAGGGTTGATTATTGTGTTTTTACATAAATAATAAGTTGGTCATACACGATTTTTTCGTAAAATGAATAGTTTGTGTTTATCTCCCTTTTTAAAAACAAGTGTTACAATTTTGTTTTCAAAATAGAAGGTAATACGCCTTCTTCAATCTAAAGTATGAACAGTATTGTCACAGGGATAACAAGTTGTTCAGCACAATTAAAAATAAAGGTTGGATGTCGTTTACCACGTCAAGCACTTTTTCGTCTTGACATTTTTCAGATACTAGAAGCGTATTACATTAATTGAATTCAGATGTATTGAACTCTTATTATTATATCTAAACTATTTTCTCTTCTAAATAACCAATGTACAATAACTATTAAAATTTGAAAAAAAAACACATAAATACTTGTCATACATAAACATAAATAAACACGTAAACACCTCAGCACAGGTTCTCCTAGTGAGGTGTTCACGAAACATACAACAATACCTATCCACAGTTTCACCTTCACAAACCTACCTTACACCCAACATAATAAAATTACAAAATATATTATGTAAAAATGTTTTCGAAATTGATCTATAGGTAAATACTGTAATATATAGAAATAAATAAATAAATAAATGGTTTTTTGTTTGAGAGGGGACATAAACGGACTGAAAATAATCTAAAGATTGCCAATTTGTTTCCCATCACTCGAAGAAAAGTTTTCCTGGAAGATGTTATTAGGTATACCAGAGGAAGTTTATTTTGATTTCACGTAAGCCCAAAAACATTTCACGTAATTTTTTTATGTTTAACTCAGCATTATTTTCACACTTTGTGTGTTTCTTTTTCCGACACTGAATGGTAATCAGAAAGGTGTGAATATATTTTTAATTTACGATGAAATTAGATGTTGTTCTTTGATCATTTTTATCAGGCTAGAGGTACATCATGCGGAATATTTTCGAGATAGTTTAATGGTTGTGTTGGGAAGTAACCATTGATATCTTCAGAAATAATTTCGAATAATTTATTAGTGGCTTCTTCCATTCACATTTTACTAAAAATAGGTGTCCAGTTAAAATTTTCCAGTTAAACAACAAGACTTGCTATGTTGTGTTGTTTTAAACTGGGTCTCTTTGAATAATTATCTCGATATGTAAAGATTTGTTATGTGCATCTTCGGTAAGAATAGGAGGACAGCAGGGCAGGAATGCACAGTTCAAATTGCTTATTGCTAGATTCAGAACACGTTTGTTTAAGTAAACTATGTTGTTATATTGATAAAAGTCACAGAGTGATATACAATCTATCACGTGAATGCTGGCTGGTTGTTTAAGCATTTGATTTAAATTAGGATTTGAAATTAAGGCAAGTTTTGAGATATTGTAGTCTTCTGTAAGTAAGTATGAAGTCATCATTTGGATTATTTAGTCAGAGATAATTATCAGATTGAAAAAGATTTAAATAGTTTTTTATCTAGATTTCTTGGTTTATAAGGTTAATAACTTTATAACCTTGGTGGTGTTTTTCGAGTTTTGCAAAAACCCGACTGAAATCCCGTAGTGGTATTTCTGGAGTTCCAGAAAACGGTTCCAACCAAATAGTGTATTTAGGGTTTTAAAAAAACCCGTTACAAATGTAGTGGAATTTGTAGGTTACTAAAAAACAACCATTACAAACGTAATAGAATTTGTAGGTCCTAAAAAACCGTTATAAACGTAGTAGAATTTCTGCGATTCTGAAAATTAGAAAAGATACGGTTACATTCACAATATTAGAGTGTCATTGATGCAATTTTTCACAATCTCGTAAATTAACGGCTACAATGCGAGTAGAACACGCGAAATTGTGACGTGATCGAAAAACCCTGATGACTACCATTGGAAAGCATGCAAATATAGGGCATCGGTGAAATTTTCATCTCTTCGTAATGCAGTTACGAAATCCTAGCAGTTTATCACGATATGTATCGACGCAATGTGCAATAGATGGAATAGATACCCAGTACGTGCAATGTGCAAAGTGATTTGTGCAACGCGCATTGTTGGATGAATTGTGCATGTTTGCACGGCGCGGTGTCGGCTTAAAGCTTGTCGGCATCCGCGCCCGATTCAATGGAATTTACTAGCACAGCAATAAATACATCAACTCCAATCCACGGTAAATGTGACGTATTTGTTCGGCCACCGATTCGATAACGGAGCTGGAGCTGAAGGGGTTTTCGTGTTCGCGAGAGTAGAGCGACGCGTCGCGAAGTGCTTGCCGCATTTTGGCTTCGCGTCTCATCTTCACAAACTTAATCATAATTTTCTTTCCGTTACTTTAAAAGTCAGCGAGTCTAGATCAGGAACCTTACTTACCTGATACCTATCTCAATTCTGTCCAGGGCCGAACTTTATACGAAGAAACTACAGAAAGAAGATATAAATATCTTTCCCTTTGTGAAAACTAGCTTCAAATCGAAACATGTTTTTTATGTTTTACTTTACTAAACCTTTACTTAAGATTGTCTATTACTTCAATTCGTACATCACGCCCATCTTCAGACTGGTACATTTTTGACTAAAACGGTGGTATTTGTACCTAACTTATTATGTATTTGTATCTGTACTTAAAAAAGGACGAATTAAATTATTATTATTCCCAAAATGAGAGTGCTGAAATAGGCCAAGCCACGATCAAGAGAATATAGCACGCATGAAGCGTGGTCTGACACAGGCATTAGCATTAAAAATGAACAAAATATAAGTTGTTAACCAATTAAGTATAAATACTTTAGTTAAGCTAAGTTTTACCCACAAATCTGAAGACAGATGTGATTGTCCGAAATCGGTCCCGTCGGAGAGAAATCAAAGTGGAAAAAGTTTTTAAAAAGTTTTACTATTCTTTATTGATACCATGTACGGGGTTTGGGTACCACCGCCCCGGGATTCATTTATTGGATAACCAACACCTCTGTCATAGGTCACCCCAGGTAGTTCGCTATGTTTGGTGACTTAGCAACGAAGCCCGGGTACATGGAATGAGGTTTGCCCACCTACTGCGTGGCGGGCCACTTCAGGAGAGGCTGATTAATGGAGAAATTTTGACCTCTCGAGCTGGTGTCTTTTGACCCATCGCATCGCTTTGCACTGCAGTGAGGGGGATTGATTTAGACGTCCGTCACCGCTCCTCTTACCTTTTTCCTTACCAGAATTTCATTTTCCTTAAAATACCCCCCACAAAGCATCCCCAAAGATGATGTAGACCCTGATAAAATTATATATTTTAGGGCCTCCTGTGTGGAGCTAAGGAAAAAATAATGTAAATTATGTATAGATGAATTTAAATCAGAGAAAAAAAATACTTTTGATTTTTTTTACTAATGTGTTTATTCCATTTTTTGCAACAAATTGTGAGTGAATCTCGGAGTACTCGTAAAGCGATGTAAATGTCTATATTTGAAGGGTAAGAGAAAAGAAACATCAATGCCCGTGAAAGTTAGTTTTGAGATAATCAAATAAAGATTTCTAAATTGTTTTGTTAAAAAGTTAGTTGTGTTCAAACTTGAAACTTCTATTATTCACACGTATTTTAACATCATTTCACTAAATTCATATTGAAAAATAATTATTACTTTTAAGCTAAAGAAGGATCATATTTTCGTGTGACATAGATTTTTTCTAAATTTTTCTTACATTTTTTTAAAATTATTGTAGAAAACGCGAAACTCAGGGGAGGAAAAAATTTTTTCAAAGTTTGTAAATCATTGATTTTTTTTACTAATGGTTAAGAAATATTTACGTAGCGGTTCAAAAACTTCAGATTCACGCAATGTCATTAATTCTTTTGTAAGCAAACGTAAGAAAAATCAGGGCTACTGTAATTATTTATTAAAGTACCTACTCCAGATCCGGATCTGAACCTTTGGTATTTAAACGGGATTTGTCCATATACAAATTCTTCCCAACAAAATTTTCATCAATCTCATCTGGAGATACCTACTGAATTCCCTTCAATCTTGTGTACAGGTATAGGGTATAGGTATATGTAGATGTATCACTATTTTTTATGACAATTAATTACTCTCTCTTTCACCATCGATTTTCTTTTTATTTTTCTACTTGAGCAAGCCTTATGGGGTCGATAAGTTTTATTTCCAGATTCATCAAGAACTACCAACCACAAATTAACTTCTTTTATTTATGTTGAAAATGTATTATTTTTTATGATAATTGGGAACAATTCTCTCTCTCTTATCTTTATTTACATTATTCTACTTAGAGCAAGCCTGGAGTATCCTACCAGTGAAATAAAGAAAAAATAATCAGGTAGATGTAATAATTATAAATATATATTTTTTTACATTAGCTCCACACAGGAGGCCCTGAGGATAATAATTCCCCTAAGCTTTGGGGAAGCTGTGTGGTGGGTCTTTTTAGGAAAAAGAAGGAGAGGAAGTTCTAGGAAGGAAAAAGGTATGAGGGATGGGTAGGAATCTGGGGGTCAGTGTGTCGAGAAGTGACAGATGAATGAATTCATCCCTTCCAGTGGATTCTAAGTCCTGCTGGAGAGTTCAAAAGATCTACTTCAACCAGTCTCTGCCGATCCGGCCTGCCACGCAGTTGGTAGGCAGATGCATCTGCCGCCAAGATCCGGACAAACCTTACCCTATGAACCCGAACACCCCTGCTAAGTCACCAATTGGAGCGAACCACTTGGGTTAATAAACATTTTAAACCTTATTTTTTGTAACAAGAATTGATAATGATTTCCCCACTGGGATTTTACGTTGTGCGGATAAGGAGGTCGAAAATTTGATTTTGAAAATTTGATTGAAAGGAAAAGTAGATTTACATTTAACTGCACCAATTCTAGAGCGACTCATTAATCGTGTTAATTGCAAAACTCCCCTTAACGAGCTCCCATCGATGAATACCATTAAGAGAATAACACCCAACTCCGCAGCATCCTAAATTTCATATATAATAATGGCCTAAGCTCTGTCTGATTGCCTGCCGAGGCGAAATTACACTTTGCTCATTGTCCGTAATGCTATCTTCTAGTTGTGCCATAGAACGCTTGAATGTCTAGAAGTGTCCTATTTTCTAGAAGCAAACCAAATACTGGTGTAAAGACCTCTCGTGGTAATTGGTTCGACCATTCGATTTGGAAACCCGGCGTGGCGGAGGGTATCTAATATTTTTGGTTAGGCATTATAATAGGTTTTTTTTCTTTTTGTTTGTTCGAAAAAATAATAAATATATTTATATTGCAAGACTGGTGATTCGGCGGTCTCTATGGATTGTCAGAGACACTGAAATGTATTTTTCGAAAAAACTGCTATATCATCATAATCGGCCACAATGGATCATAGATGGCGCTCACTTGTCCGTTTGGAGAAATAGTGCAGTTTAAAATGTATATAAAAATATTATTGTGACATGTGGGAATAACGGTTACATCAACCTGTGGTTTGAATATATTCCAATTTATTGTGATTTCTACTTTAGTTGTGTAAAGTTGAAAACTGACTTGTGCATATTTCAAGATCACAAAAATTGTACATCTTAATTTAAGTGGATTGAATTTTCCGTAGGGCCTCTCACGTTGCAAAGATCAACATACAAGGTTAGTGTTTTTGTTTTTTTCCCTTGAGATTTGTCAGATTGCTATTTTTTTGTGAAATATTGTCCGTGCAAGGTAAATTCATAATCATATTTTTGAGTATTACGCTCAGAGAGTTCTGGGGTTATTTACACACCCCAGGCTTGCATATCATAATGCAACATCTTTTAAATAAGTTGTAGCATCAAAAAATTCTTACGAATTACAGCTTCAGATGCACTTACTTGCAAAGGCCTTGTTAAACTAAACACGACAATATGGCGTTTGCTGGAATTGGGTGATAATACGTATAGGAAAAACAAAATATGCAAAGAAGTGACATTTCTAGTTGTAAATATTTTTTCTTTTTTCATTATTATTTCTTATTCCAGGCTTCCTCAACCGAGTGGAGTTCTTATTTGTCTTTTTATTTTACTAACATCTTTATCTCTATATATTTTTCTCTATAGATTTCAGAAGAATTATTCCACAGGCTGCCATTTTTATTTATTTTTTGCATTCTGTTAATTTAAGTACCTGCATACTACTTACTAGCTCCGTATGCATGGACATTGGTGGGTCTAGACTCATTCAAATGAATGTAGCTTCGTTCAATAAAAAATAGAGTCTTGATGTGTGCGGTGAAGGAGGAAAATGTTTCCTTATAACGCCGTTGGGAAAGTAGTGGGGTCCCCTTCAAGTTCAGTGACAGCAAAATTTCACAGACAAAAAGCTGCTTAAATTAAATACCATCATATTGAGTCGGAAGAATTGATTCTTTTATTAAATTATCCTATTCTTAGATAACATTAACACTATTGTATTAAAATGAGAAATTGTTCAAAATCTCTCTGTTATATCATGTACATGATAATTTAACTACAAAAAACAGAACATAACAATTTTTAGTTTTAATCGGGGATATATGTACGTGGAAAACATCTAATGTAGCCATGGTTAATTATTTATGTAATTGAAACTTTTTTCTAAGGTTTCGTGAAAAAATTATGCGCACTACTAGTGTATTAATGTTCTCTGTCATCTTTAGGGCTGGATAATAATTCATGGTAGCATTTTGGCCGCTCTACTTCTTGTTACAATAGTGTATGGAGAACGGCTCAGGCCCTCGACATGAATTTAGCCAATTTAACAGCCGCGCCACTCTCCGCCCTAACAACCCTTCGCGCAATATTTGCAAATCAAAGGGCACTGGATGATTACAAATACCCATTTTATTATTACGAAGAGTAAAAATGTTTTATTAATATTTATTTATAAAATTAACGCCATTCGGCTTTTACATATTATCATAGATAAGTTATAGCAACAACATGAAAAAGACAGCTCTAGAGAGCTTGTATATTTAAATATTACAATATTGCAACAATGAAAAAATATATTTAAATATGGTATAAATGCAAATAACTTAACTTTAGAGGTACTTTGAAAATGTTTAATTTATTTATTTATTTAAAATTTACGGCACAAAGTGCCATTTACAAGCTTGTGTATATTTAATTACAGTCGTAGTACATTATACAGGCATTAAAAATAATCAATAATATCAAAAACTCATTATGTAATGACCTCGGTAACGTATAATTGGCTGAAATGTTCGATCAGTACAACCTTATATTTCAGTATGGAAATATTAAAAATATCAGCCACATTGGCATAAAAATTTCCAATGGTGTGTAATCTATTTACAACTGAATTGGAGCCTGATACCGACATGTAGTTGTCACAATAAAACAAACTAGGGAACCTTGATCTTATTGTAGGTATATGAAAGTGAATCAACTTTAGTTAATGTTCGGTAAATAAGTAAAATATATTACAAGTTAGGAAACAAACCTTATTTCTAATGAAACAATAAAATTAAGAAAATCCGTGAACAAAATAATAAGAATAGCCACTATTGTAAGATAGTATCAATATTTGTAAGTTGGTAACAATGATGAAAATAAAAAAAGTTATAATTTTTTTTTGAATAATTGTGATGGTTTGTAAAATTACTATAAATCACTACAAATATGCATTAATATGATACGATATGTAGAGATATGTTATAAATATACTTGGTAAATTTATTTCACAAATTTACATAAGAATTTCCTTAGTGTGTACTTGAATTATGGATAAACGATTTCATAATTTCATGTTTATATTTTATTAGCGACACATTCCATACGTCTATGTGCGAGTACATATTGCCTAAGTTTTGAATTCTATGTGGTGGTATATTGAAATGAGCCATGGTCGCATTATTGCCACAATAAAACGATAGTACTAATCTTGTGTTTCTGGCTGGCACATTACAATTTATGAGCGCCAATAATTCAGGGCTGTTAATTGTATTATGCAAGATTTTAAATAAAAAGACTCGATCGAAAACAATTCTTCTATTTGTAGAACTTAATTTTATTCATCAAGTAACACTTATTCTAATTTCTGTAATCATATACTAACTTCTGAACGTTTTTCACGGCGTGAGCTGAGTAGAGACTTTACAGAGAACCATGTAAATAGAGATTTTTAAGATTGACATATCTTTGAATCACAATTCGTGTATTCGTATTCTAGTTTTTGATACAAACTATGTAGACGTTAGTAATCCTGAGAAGCGTAATAAAGTATTTAAGTACGTAAGAAGTAAAAAACTTTATTTACCCTCTGATGAAATTCACTTGAAATAATTTCTCTTTTATACACCGTTCTATAATGATAATTATATATTAAAATCTGAGAATTTAATTTAATAGTTTTCAAGTTTTTGAGGCCAATTGAATAATTATTGTAAGTTTCTCCTAGGGCGATTTCTGAAAATAGCTGCTAATTTATTATTCAATTTTATTTCATAACTCACAAAGGGAAGCATACAACACGTTCATCCCCGAACAACATATCATATACTAACTCTAAAAGCAACGTTACACCTTAGTTGTCAATAAGTGCTTTCCATACCCAAGGATATAATATACTCAGCCTCTTCAATTAAGACCATACATATTCCTACAACAATGTTCGGTTTTATTGGAAAATTAATAATTCAGTTTGTTTGGGTTAAGCTCACCAGGTCCCGCGGGAGTACATAAGTATGATTCTAGTTTTGCCCTCCTTTCAAAATATTTTGAAATTCTGTTATAATTTATGGTTAGTAACAGCAGTTCAAAGGTGGTTTTGTTATAATACGACTTCATTATTTAGAGTGACTATTTACCTTTAGAGTAAGAAGAGTCGTTATCGAGGACAGCCTATTGTAATCTTACAGAAGACATCGATCATATTCCTCACAAAGCACATTAAGTTAGAAAAAGAATAATAACGTTTTTGGATTTATCTAGTCCTATCAAAAAAGATTCACATTTCAATTGATGAAACTTGCTATAAAACCACTCGCAATAATGACTTTTTTACTCCTGCGTAAAACCATTTTTTTCTAGTTCTTGTGAAAAGGAATTTAAGATCGTACAGTATTTTGGTGTTTAACGAAATGGTTCCGTGCCAACTGAGAATAAAGTCAACTCAACACCTCCTTGAAAAGTCATTTAAACGTATAAAAAAAAAAATTAAAATTAGCCGATAACCCTTACCTAACGATACCTATTTAACCATTTTTTTATGTATATTTTTTATCACTCTAAATGACTTCTCTGAGATGGTTCTGAGTTGGTTTCATTCCGATTTGTCCATATGGAGGAGTATGTCCATATGGAGGAGTATGTTTTTTCGATTCACAAAAATGCAAATCATGTAATCGGGAATAGGCAATCATTTTTAGGCTTTGTTTTGAGTCCGCGTCCACAGATATTTCGTTTATATTTATGTAGGTGTATTGGCTATTATTATAAATAAAATTAAATTAATCAATCAACTTTCACTTCGATTTGTTTATAATTTCACTGTGGATAGATATCTTCAGAGTGGAGAGATAATAATTAAGGCAACTAATAAAAATAATTAATCTCAATTCTGTGTTAAATATTTTTTGTTTTTATTTTACGTTAACTCCACACAGGAGGCCCCGAGAAAAATAAATCCCCCCAGGGCCTATGTCCTTTGGGGATGCTATGTAGAGGGTCTTTTTGTAGGAAAGAAAGGAGAGGAAGTTTTGGGAGGGAAAAGGGAATAAGAGGTGGGTTGGAATCTGGGAGTCACTGTGTCCAGGCGTAACGGACGTATGAATCCTTCCCTCCCCCTGCGGTGTAAGGCGATGTTCCGAGAGATTACGGCTGGACACGTCAAAGGAACTCCCTCAACCATTCTCTCCCGATCTGGCCTCAACTGGTGGGAAGAAGCATCCACCGCCAAGACCAGGACAAACCTTTACCCCATTAACCCGGGCACCCCTGCTAAGTCACCAAACGTAGCGAACCACTTGGGATGACCTATGGCAGAGGTTTTGGCTATCCAATAAATGGTTCCCGGGCTGCGGTACCCATACCCGCCTCCCAAAATGATATAAAATTATTTCCAAAATGTTATTATTTTATTAAAAGTGAATCAATTTTTTTTTTGATTTGAAAATTTTTTTTACGTAAATAATTTTTAAAATCTACCTCCACAAATAAATGAACATTAATATTACACTTATTTAATTTGCAAACGTTAGATACACAAAAAAAGTATTATCAGTATCAATATTTATTTTTATAAGGGCAATGGTTACGTTTATACAATAATTTTTCATTTCTCAGAAAAAATTAAGGACATAATTTTAATGAATTGCAAGTGTGTAATATTCGCGGTGTTTTATCGAAATTTCTTGAATTCTGATAATATTTTTTTATAAGGCTATGGCCTCTAGCATTTTATCTTATATACCTACGATTAATAAATAATTTATAAAATGCAAAAGTGAATGAAGGTATGCACGAATGCATTATTCGATTTATTTTTGTTGTAATTAAACAGTGTGTACTTTTATAATTTTATACCCTCGAGTATTTAATCATCACGAACGTTTGGTAAAATTATGTGACATAATAATATTTTATTCCACATATCTTTCTAAGTGTAAGTTTACTCCATAGTAAAACATAAAATGTTTTTTTTAGTGAGAAAGATTCAGAATACTTTATGGACAAAATAAAAAAAACTTAGCTAATATTTTGAATGATCGTGGCGTTAAAATTATAGCGCGTCACACGGCAATAGTTTTAGCGTTGGCGTGGCTTTAGCTATGAAAGTAGCAAATAAGTTTTCTCGAATCAGGACAAACATTCTCCAGATGAAACTGATTTACAGCCTGCGCGAGGCTTTCAGGGCAGTTAAGGCAGTTGAAACGGTCCATTTTACTGAAACCAGCGTTCGGGAGATTACTTAGGGGAGGTTCCAGTTACACCTGAAACTTATCCATATCATCGGAGTAGGGTTGGTGCAGGGTTGGGAAATGTATTAAAATTATTTGTTATTTATAAATAATGTCTATGTAGAGCTTAAAAAAGTAATAAAACCCATATATTAAAAAAAAACATCATTAGAAGCTTCGACTGAAGGTTTTCAGTTATTTTAAATGCCTCTATTTACGTTAACCCACACAGGAGCCCCTGAGGAAAAATTTCTCTCGGGGCCTACGTCATTTTTGGAGTGATTTTTTCTGTGTCTTCTGGTCTTTTTTAAGGAAAGGGAGGAGAGGAAGTTCTGGGAAGGAAAAGGGTACGAGGGGTGGGTAGAAATCTAGGGGACAGTGTATCCAGGAGTGATGGACGTAGTGAGTAAGTGAGTGACCTTCCGCTTCGGTATGTGGTCGAGAGATACCGTCTGGAGAGGTCAAAGGATCTCCCCAAACTGACCTCTCCTGATCTGGCCCGCCACACAGCTGGTGGGCAGGTGCATCCACCGCCGTCCTGGACACACATCACCCGATGAACCCCTGCTACTATGAAACCCGGTGACCCATAGGTCAGAGCAGAGGTGTGGTTATCCAATAAATGTTTCCCGAGGCGACGGTACCGAAAACCACCTCCCAAGTTATTTTAAAAAGTATTGTAGCACTTCATATAAATTATTCTAATAATAATATCATCCCTAGAAAAATACAAATGGTTTCTGCGTACTGAAATCTATCAACGAAAAATAAATCGTTAATGAAAAATCTTCTCATTTTGATAACATGCGATATGTTTGCGAGAATGTTCCAAGAAATGCTTGAATATAATCATGTTAAAATAACATAATGGTGAATTGCGGTAACTCCAGCCAAGGGATATTCGGTTGATTACATTAATATTGAATTTGTAGATGTCTCTAAGATATCTCCTTATTGCAGAGATTTCGCGTATTTCATAAGTATGATTACAAATATGAATTTAAAGTAGTTTTTTTTTTCACATAAATCCATAATGTGTCCAGGAGTGACGGATTTACGAATCCATACCTCCCTTTGCGGTGCAAGATGATGTTCCGAGAGAGTTCTGCTGGAAAGGTCAAAGACCTCCCTCAACCAGTCTCTCCCGGTCCGGTTCGCCACGCAGACGTGACTGCTGCCAAGACCCAGACAAATTTCACCACATGAACCCGGACATCCCCGCTAAGTCAAATAAATGGTTTCCGGAGCGGCGGTACCCTTTCCCGCCTCCTTAATTGAGCAAATCTATGATATAAAAACTATAAAGAAATATTAAAATATTGATTATCGCCGACGCAAAATTTTTGTCGTGTGTCACCAGATTCAATTTTTGTAATAGTTAACTTGTTTTTTTGCAAAATGATGTTTTGTAAATTGTATAAATGATTTTTCAATAGTGTCCTTAAGGTACGCTGGCGTACAAAATGTTAAGTTTCTTCGGACGTAGAGGTCGGTGTTTCTTAATTTTCTTCTCTTCATTTCATTCCTCCTTCACACTCCAGTTTTCCAGACTCCAAACCTCCCCTTAAATCTCATAAAAATAAAATAAATGAAATAAGATGTCCATTAAAATAAATAAATAATTCACCGCCAGGTATTTTATAAATGCGGGGAAGAAGAAGTAATCAGCCCTAAATCCTGGAGATGTAAGCCCCGCCTCTCACTTAGAGCTCATCTGTTGGCCATGAATTATAAAGCGTTAAAACACTTTCACACCCGTTTAGGTTGTGCGTACCACGAGTTAACTTTGGCCATTCCGACTTTTTTATTCATGTACATTTTATGTGGTAGGCGGTTTGTTTGCGAACGGTACTTCGGGTAACTAACTGTATGTAATTCACTCATGTTGCTTATACGCTAAAGATACTCACTGCCTTGACTCTCCCCTCTTTGGTGGGTTTAGTATCATCGTAAAATATTTAATCCAAGATGCCATCCTGCATCTTCCCTTGATGTTATTGACGGAGTTTAATGTGACACTACGCAACAATCTTAGTCGCCTGGGGCAACATTGTTCAAAATTTGAAGACATCTCTAAGAAAGATTTAATAATACAAACAAGCAAAAATATTTTGACCGGTCAGTGGTTGAGTGGACATCGCGTTTGGGTCCCACCCGGGCGACCCGTGTTCGATTCCTCGGCTGGCTAAGTCCTCCATCACAACACAAGCAACATTTTCGGCTTTCTGTGGTGGTAGTAGGAGATTTTCAAACATTGTTGGGTTATTCGTAACCCGGGAATGTTTCTCTTTTCTTTTAAGAAAAAATGAAAAAAATGATAACACATTAAAACAATCATATTTAATTCTTCGTTTATGCGTACAAATAACACCAAGATTAATTTATTTTCTACACAACAAATGCATCATAATTATATTTTCAAATTGATAAAATATTTAAATATTCCTTCTTCCCGATGAAGCAAAACAAAACAGAATTTAGTACAAAAGAATTCTTATTAACACTCGTAACATTATCAATAAAAGCAGTAACTAGATTAATTAAAACCATACTTACTTACATTTGTTGCCTCGTACTGAAACTAATAATAAATTATTTTTACCAATCTCAAGAGCCACTTACAACTTCATTGAATTAGAAATACTTTAAAAAAATTGTAAGCCATTGTTTATTTATTTATTTATTTAAAATTTACGCCACAAAGTGCCATTTACAAGCTTGTGTATATTTAATTACAGTCATAGTACATTTTACAGGCATTAAAAATAAACAATAATATCAAAAAATGATTATGTAGTGACCTCGTTAACGTATAATTGGCTGAAATGTTCGATCAGTACAACCTTATATTTCAGTATGGAAATATTAAAAATATCAGCCACATTGGCATAAAAATTTCCAATGGTGTGTAATCTATTTACAACTGAATTGGAGCCTGATACCTGAGCCTGATGTTGTTTATTATTGTAATAATATTATAATTGAAATAAACCTTGAAACCCCAACTAAGATAAGTTGTGAGGTGGATGACAGTAGGAAGGGAAGGCGATGCGAAAGACGGAGGTTGAAAAGCTTCTAGTTATTAATATCTTTGGCAATGTTTCGATTCTGAATGCTGGTCCTTTATTAGGGCAATGTTTCTTCAAGCATGTTTTTTTTTTAAATATGATACTCCACAATAATCCCAGTTGTCCGGAACCAGTGGAACTGTGGTATCCCACCTTAGAGACAGTAGAAGGTAGAAGTAAGAATAGAAATGCTGTATAACAACTGGGTATATAAATATATTACTTTGTAACTAATTTAAAGTATGAATATTTATGAAATAAAGGTGCGTAATGTAAGAGAGATGTGAAATGAAACAAAAGGAGCATGATATTAATTTCAAAATTGGTATTCCTATTATTGAAATCAATTATGTCAATTTACGCATTAAACTTTACTTATCGAAATTATCTGAAAGGCGAATAATATTTGATCTCCTGTTACTCTATAAATTATTCATTCAAGGTTGGACTGCCCTGACATTATAAATTTGTTATGTATACACATACCTTCAAAACACACAAGGCGAAATATCCTATTACACAACAATAACTTCGCCACGAACTGTGTATTAGAAAGAATACATAGATTGGACAATGAATTAACTGATGTCCCTGATATATTTAATTTAAACTTTGAAACACTTAAAGCCAAATTAGTCCATCACTTTTTAGATGTAAATAATGAATGAGAAATCATTTTATTTTGTTTTGTTTTTTTATTGTTCATATTCTAGATGAAAACAACGAGTAGTTTATTGTAAAATTAATGTATTTTGATTTTTGTAATGTTTTTGTTGCTCGTAGGTATATAGATCATACCTACGAGTTCTCTAAAGTCATCCAAGTAAAATTGCATTAGATATATTCTTATTTATTCTATTTAATCTATGCTTTATTTATATATTTTTTATGGTTTTACTGTTGTTATAAATGAAATTTGTATTGTACATGTAAAAGCCCAATAGGGCGTCAATAAATAAATAAGTAAATGAATGATATGCAAAATGCCAATCTACTATTGGAAATAAAAGTCAGAATGTTAAATAATATAAAGGTTTATTAAATCTACTGTTGAACAAAGATTATGGTTGAATTAATAGATTGACTCTAAATAATATTACACTCGGGGTTGGTTGGAAACACGAAGTAATCTTTCAATAAATAGTCAAATTTAATGTTATATGTAAAAAAAAAAACTAATGTGGATATGATATTACAAATAATTTTAAATGCACCAGATCGTTTAGACTTTAATAGTCAAGTATCATAAAAGCAAGCAAGAAAATAAATAGAAAACCAAAATGAGAAACTAATAAATTAAGATGAGATATTACGAAATGAAGTTCCGCCATTGGTTGATAATATCCTGTGAGCCGTGAGTAGCGCCCTCTCTTTGGGCCTGCCTGGATTCAACTGATGTGGGCTCGGAACTGTCGCGGCTGATCGGTCCGTCAAAAACTGCAAGGTATGTATAGTCAATGAACGCTATTGTTGTAACGATAATGGATATCGGGGTTGGATGCTCCATGTGACAGAATCAACACGTTACAACTTAGGCGCTTGATTTGGATTCTGTACTTTAAAAAAAGTCGTTTATATTTTCCCATTTTGGTTTGCGAAACCTCTAAATATAAATCCGAGGAGCTTACCACTGTGTCAAGGAGATCGCTTAGTTAAATATTGTTATATCAAACATTTTGTGAGAAAAAAAAAATACTGATTTTCTTTAACCGTTCGAAAAACTGTCAAATGTATTGGCAGATAAACCTTTAAAATCGCCTATTTTTAAAATGTTCACATTTAGTGCAATATAATCGTTTACACTACTTGAAAAGTGCTTTTAGATAAATTCCATAAAGGCTTACTATTGATTTTGGTGTTTGAATTCTTCAAAAACTTTTGAAATTTTGTATTCCACAGATAGCTTTTTGATCTTCCACTTTAAAAGCTACCGTCGATTTAGTAGGTACGTAGGTACCCATTTCAAATGCAGAAATATCTTTTGAGCGTACACTTTTCACTGGTTTCCTTTAAGTTTGGGAACGCGATCAAATTTCGCAAAACTTTTTATTTCTTTTTGAACACAATACTTGGTATCCCATAGCCATGTATATTGCTCGGAGAATATTCAAGCATATCGCATTACTAGAAAACAGGGTTGGCAAAATACAGTCAATGAAAATATTATAATATATTTAATATAATAACTTTTAGTAGATGCACATTATCAGAACTGTTGGTATTATATTATCACGTATCTTATGTTTTTTTTTTTTTTTTTTTTTTTTTTTTTTTTTTTTTTTTTTTTTAATTTGGTTACGTTACATTTCGAATGTCGTTATTTAATTCGTCAATTATATAAAAGTCCTAACGCTATCAAATCTGAATGCTGTGGTGTTATGTGGTGTTAGGTGGTTTTCTCTGTGAGATTTTAATAACACTCGGTTCATCAGGTTACAAGTTGTGTGATGAATGTCAATTCATTCAAATGAATGCTCAGTGTACTTCTTCAGAAGTACACTGAGCATTCATTAGTGCCCATTTCCCTTGCTTCAGCAAGGGAAATGGGCACTAAAGAGGCCCAGCTATCTATCAGATATCATCGGCTGTATTCGTAACCGTTCGGGTATTAGGCACGAAGAAGCAACGGTTATTGATTCTCTTGTACGGTACAACTTTACTGACAGCTGTTGAAACACCTCAAAACTACATATAACTAAATATACTAATGACATCTGTCGATGGACATTAAAACTACATATATATATCTAAACACCACATTTGTACACTTGTATATATCGTAAACGGTTCATGGGTTGAGGATTGTCTAGGTCTTGGAGGCGGATGACCAGGACTCACTGAAACCCAGATTCCTACCCACCCCTTAAACCCTTTTCCTTACCAGAACTCTCCTTTCCCTCTTTTCCTTAAAAAACCCCTCCACACAGCATCCCCAAGGATGACATAGGCCCTGAAGGAAATTATTTTCCTCAGGGCCTCCTGAGTGGAGCTCATGTAAAAAAATCAATAATAACAAATAAATAAGCATTCTTAATAAGACAGGTACGCCTCGCACTTCATACATGTCTGGTAATGTTATATTATCGTGTAAAAAAGCGTACGGGTCCAAGTGGTTAAGCTTGTTCTAGTAGTTTAATGTCTACTTGCAGCACTCCCTAATTTGGAGTTATTTACATGCAAAATGGAACAAATCTTGCGGTATTATCGCCTCCGTGCGGCGTTCAAGAAATCGCATTTCTCGTGCTCCAGCTAAAATAAAATTAATAATGTGTCAATAGAAGCTGCGCAAAAATTTGGTGTATGACAGTGAGGCATGGAACTGGCACAGTAAGGATGAAAATAGACAATGCTATAGAAATGAGAGCTCTAAAACCATCGTGATGAATGTGAAGATTGGAAAGAATACAAAACAGATGTAAGCGTAATGAGTAAGATTAAGGCTCGATAGGAAGTTTAAAAGAAGAAGGGGAAATTTGTAAATGCAAATGATAGAGGGAGCGCGCTAATATTATAAATGATAATAATTAAGTGATAATGCTTAATAAAACACGACTCGCTTAAAATAGAGCAAAAATCTCACGGGAAATGTCTTAAATAGCATTTAGAGAAAAGTGCGATTTTTTCATACAACTATAATACTTTTAAAATAATACTTGTAAAATAACAGAAAAAACGTGCTTATAATAATTTTCGGAGCACACTTTGCGATTTTTTTTCTATCGAGGGAGTTTCATATAATTACCGCTTTGGCGTGGCATCTTATCTTAAAAAATTACGTTTTTAACAAATTTTATAATAAATTTTTAGAAACTTAAAGATTTTAAATGTTCAAAAGAAATAAGTTACAAAACGGTAGAAATTCGAAATGCGGGGGCTTAAAGAGATAAGGGACGCTTAGTTAGAAGAATCGGAGAAGCCCGAGAAAGACGAGGCACGATCAAGTGAACCAACACTTGAGTCGGGCCATGTCAAAAATATGTAAGAAGAAAAATGAGAAGATGTATGAATGTGAACGTAGACAGTGTGCACCAATACAGAGTTGTTTGGCGGTCCATCCTCTCTGATACCACTGCGGCGAAACGGCTAGAAATCTGAGATGGTTAGTTAGTTACATATAGTAGAAAAAAACATTTTTAACATTATTTGGTAACCTTGTTTCATATTGTTTACTCAAAGTCTTTGAGGCGACTGGATGCTCCTGCTTCAGAGTTCTCAGAACAGGGGATCAAGTGGTTTGCTTATTTTTTATAGTTTGAAGAATATATTTCGGTGCTTTTCAGGAGAGTCGCTAAGGAAATCACTTATCGACACGATACTCGCTAAATATCGAGCAGGTTGTAAGAATATTGTAAATCATTTTTAATATGGCGAGTAAATAGATATTTTGTGTTTTATTCACATGTTTTTCCGGGTGTGAGGAGGGCAATATATATTAGACATACCTTATACCTTACAAAGATAAACAATATACATACCATATCATTCCGTAAATAAAGAGTTATGCATGAATTTTTTATGGATTAAAATTTAATAACATTGGGAAATTTTATGGATCAAAATGAGAATTTTTTCTTTCGAAGGGGGGCCGTTATGGATTGCACCGCCCCGGAACCATTTATTGGATAACCAACACCTCTGCCACTCAACTGGTTCCATACGTTCGGTTACTTAGCAGGGGTGCCCGGATTCATGGGGTAAAGTTTGTTCGGGTCTTTGTATATACCCAGCAACTGCGTTGCAGGCTGGATCGGGAAGATTGATTGAAGGAGACCTTTTGAACTCTCTAGCACGATTCTCTCGGAACATCACCTTGCATCGCAGTGGGAGGGTTAGATTAATAAGTCTGTCACTCCTGGATATGCTGACTCCCAGATTCCTTCCCAGAAATTCCTCTCCTTCCTTTCCTTAAAAGACTCTCCAGACAGCATCCTCAAAGATGGCACAGGTCCCGAGTGGAATTTTCCTCAGTACTACCTGTGAGCAGCTAACGTAAAAAAATAAACAATATTAAAGAATTACTTATCCCCAGATTTTAAAACGGACGGTAAAAGGTATGCATAAATACTGCGCATTCAAACAAATTGTATTTGTTGTACAAAATGCAGGTTTTAATTTATAAAGGGAATTTCAAAACTGCATTCAAATATTTATAATTTAATGAACATGAGTGTTGCAACATTAATAGGAATGGATGTTTGCTGCTTTTTACGCGTATAAAAATGTTGTTCATAACCATGTGCATGCAAATTTGTTTTACGTGAAATAAGAGAGAACTTTGTAGTTACCTGTATTCGTTTTAATAGTTATCTAAAATCTTTTTCACGTTTCTATAAATATGCAAAATTCAATTAAAAATGCTTTTAACGGTATAAAATGGGAAATAAAATTTAATTTCGCAACTATTTCTTTAATTACCTACCTAATGGTACATCGTTTGCCTGAAAAAGAAATTTAATATATTAATGTAGAAAAAATAAATTAATATCTCCGTAGACAAATAATCTCCTTCAGGATTACTCAGAAAATAATACATTTTCTCTGTTTGGTTATCTTTATCAATTTTGATTACGAAAATACCAATTCAATTTAGTCTCTTGAACGAAAAGACTAAAAAATGTTTAAACAAAATTAATTATATTAGACTTTTATTTATCACTTAAAAAACTAAATTTAAACGTTAAATAAATATTTTATTTTTGAATAATATATTACGAAAAAATTAGTACGAAACGTCCAAATTAATTTTGGACGTTTTTTCTATGGAGTTTTTGAAATAAGCAAGCAAATATTTTCGTTCTACAAAAAGTTTTAAAAATTGTTATCCTCATTGAGCTTTTCTTTCACAAACAAAGTGTATCACATTAAAAAGTAGATTGTTTTTCCAATTAATAAATAACCGTAGTGAAAACACATCTGTTGTAACTGTGAAGATAAAAACAAAACTTTGAAATTGGCATGACAAGTGACATTTGAAGTCATAGACAATAATTTTCTGAATTATTGTTCAGGCTGTTTCTGCAAAAAGAAGCATTATTTTTAATTCTCTATAGTGGGGAATTTTTGAACACAAATTTTTGTGAACTGCAAAATGTCTAATACTCAAACACGTAGCAACAAATCAAACCTCGATAAAGAGGACAAGCAAAATATGGAAAAAATTTTCGAATACATTGATAAAAAGTTTGATTCATTGAAAAAGGATATAATAAATAAAATAGAATGCCAGACTACAGAATCCATCAAAAGTATTGAATACATAAGTGCTCAATACGACGATATAATTAAAAAATTGGATATGTATAACAGCCAAAATAAATTAATTCAAAATGAACTCGAGAATATAAAAAAAGAACAAATGGAAAAAAATGCTACAATAAAGAAAATGGAATTTAGACTAGATGAAATTGAATATAAATCAAATGTCAACTACCTGGAAATTGCAGGAATCCCACAAAAAAATGGAGAACAGCTGGTGGAAATTATTAAAAAAGTCGCATCTGCAGCAGGAATACAAATCAATCACGCTGATATCAGCAATGCAACCAGAACTACAGACCGAAGGTTTAATGCTCCACCAAAAATCCTCGTAAAATTTACGGACACTAAACAAAAAGACATCCTTCTATCCAAAAAAAGAGAACTAGATCTGGATTTATTAAAGGATTTGACACAAGAAAAAGTATACATCGGTGAAGTTATTAGTCCCTACAGAAAAGAGTTGCTTTGGAAAGCAAAACAATTAGCGAAAGAAAAGAATTATGAATTTGTTTGGATTAAAAATGGGAAAATAATGGTTCGTAAAGGTCATGATCAAAAAATCCTGTACATAAATCACCTGGACGACCTCAATAAATTATTTTAACAAAACTTTTACTTGAACAAACCAAACTGAAGTACTGCGAACATGGATAAGAAAACAATAATTACAAACGAACCAGATAAACTCTCAACTCTAAAAAATAATTTTAATATATTAAATAAAAACATACGAAGTATCAATAAAAACTTCGATGAACTTCAAATACTAATTAAGAATCTAAAAATAAATCTAGATATAATTATCCTCACTGAATGCTGGATAAAGGAAAAATATTCACCCTTACATATAAATAATTACATCTCCTATGCAACCAACTTGAATTACACAAAAAATGATGGTGTGATAGTGTACATTAAAGATGACATTAAAACTGAAGTCAATGAAATAAAATTCCCAAATGCAAACTGTTTGAAAATCAAAGTAGGCGATGAGACCACCATATTAGCTCTGTATCGATCACCAGCTACAACTAATATTAATCAGTTTCTTGAAACACTTTCTAATGAACTCAATCTTCTAAAAAGCACAAAAAATGTCTTCCTTATCGGAGACATAAATATTGACATATTGGAAAACGGTCATCCCAATAGAACTGAATATCTACTAACACTGGCTTCCCATGGACTTAAAAGTATGATAAATGAACCTACGCGTGTAACTAATGACAGCAAATCTTGCATCGACCACATTTTCAGTAAGACTATTAAAACAACCTACTCTATCATATTCACCTCTACTATAACCGACCACTATACAACAATATTATCCATTACAAAAAAGAAAATACAGAGATCGCAGCCCTACCCAATTATCTTACAGAAGACAGAAACCGAATGGAACGAAGTTAAACAAAAATTACTTAATACTAACTGGATAAGCCTACTGGAGAACCTTGATGCAAATAATGCCTGGAGTAAATTCATTGAATATACAACTCATACCATCATGTCAAATACCAAAACAATAGAAAAAAAGATTTCACATAAAAACCAACATCTGAAACCATGGATAACTCAAAGCGTTATAAACTGCATTAGGAAAAGAGATGAACTACACAGGAAAGTTAAATTAAATCCTTGTGATATTTTTATACAACGATACTACAAAAGGTACAGAAATATTTGCAAAAATGTTATACGCAATGTCAAAGAAAATTATTATAAAAAGAAAATAGACGAATGTAACAATGACCCGCGCAAATTATGGAAGATCATTAATGAAATTACCAATGGAAAATCATCCCAATATACGAGCATTGATGAATTAACAATTGAAAATGCCCAAATCTCTTTCGCAAAGCATCCAGACAAAATTCTCGAATATGTAAACGAATGTTTTATTAATATAGGGTCACAATTAGCAAAGAAAATCAGACAACAAATAACTAGCATTTTACCAGAAGAAAAGAAAAATACGAACCAGATAGATAAGTTAAAGTTAACTGTTGTAACCAATACTGAAATAAAAAACGCATTTGCAACCCTTGATGCTAATAAAACATCGGGAAATGACATAATTTCAAACAAAACTATAAAACAAAACTGTCAATATCTACAAGTGTCTTCCCTTCATGTCTTAAAAAAGGTACAGTTATACCTATACATAAAAGTGGTAGTAAAAAGGATATTTATAACTACCGACCCATAAGTCTTTTAAGCTCCTTTTCAAAAATCTTGGAAACTGTAATGAAAAAGCAGATTGTTCAATTTCTTGAACAAAACAAATTACTATCACCATCCCAATATGGCTTTAGGGAAAATCTAAGCACCAATGATGCCATAGAAAATCTAATAAGCAAAGCCATAAAAAACATAGATGATGGGAAAAAATGTTTGGCTTTATTCATAGATCTTCAAAAAGCTTTTGACACGATTGACCATAAAATATTAATATCAAAGCTAAAAAAAATAGGAATGGCCGAAACAACAATGAACTTATTGGAGTCATATATAACAGGGCGAGAACAACAAGTACAAATTGGCAAATAAAAGAGCAAACTACTTTCTTTAAACTATGGAGTCCCTCAAGGAAGTGTACTGGGTCCGATTCTATTCATTATCTATATCAACGATTTAACTAACCTTACCATTAAAGGAAACATAATCAGTTTGGCTGATGATACTGTTTTATTATTTCATGAAGAAAATTGGACGGATACATTTAATGTGGCTGAACAAGGGCTTAGTGCACTTCAAAATTGGCTTAAAATCAACTCGCTTACCCTTAATATAAGCAAAATATATAACATTCTCAATGAACTCAAGAAGCCAACCAATAAAATCACTAAAACTAAAATTACACGAATGCCATGGAAATAATATACTATGTTACTGCCCCATCATCGAAAAAACACAAAATATAAAATATCTCGGAGTGATAATTGATGAAAATCTTAGATGGGACCTACACATCAAAGGAATTACCGAAAAACTAACAAGCCTCATATATTTCTTCAAAAATCTAAGAAACGTCGTAAATAAAAAGGATATGAGAAAGGTCTACTACGCTTTGTGTCATTCTCGAATTGAATATGGAATTATAGGATGGGGATCTGCTACACATAAGTACATACATAACCTTAATACGATTCAAAAAGGAATCATAAAGACCATATTGAAAGTACCCATTAGAACGCCTTCAATTGAAATTTTCAATAGCTTTGATGTACCAAATGTGCAACAAATATATGCCAAAAATATATTATTAAAGCTTTTCAAAAATACTGAATCTTCCACTAGACCATGCAAGCATAACACTAGGTCGAATAAAAATGATGTAAAAAACATTCCAAGTTACAAAACCATATTCGGACAAAGAAACTACACATACTTTGCAACTAAACTTCATAACATCCTTCCCCAAGACATAAAACTAATAAAAAATTCTAATGTATACAAATCAAGAATAAAAATATGGCTGAAAGAGATCAATGAAAAAACCCTAATGGAAACACTAAAAACGACATAGAAGACAAATGAAATATATTTAAATAATTTTAGTCCGCCTCGGCACAGGACCCCCTAGTGAGGAGGACTAAGAATTGCAATATTTAACGTTAAATTCATCATTTTATTTTGTATGTACAATTATTTTATATAGTTGCTAATAAAAAAAAAAAAAATAAATAAAAATAAAAAAAAATAAAAAATAAAAAAATAAAACTTCTTTCTGATAGGTCCGGAGAATACAAGTGAATCTTTTTACCATTCTTGCATAAATTTTCAAAAATATTGTTAGTTAGCTACCTATCTAAAACAATTTTCATTATTTCCCTCATCTCCGAAGCTGAAGTCATTAGTCAACAGTGAAAATGTAGGAGATGGTGAAGCTAATAACGGCGACTTTCAATTAGATTTCAAAGCAAAGAAAACTTTGTCACTTTCTTCAATGCAGTTTTCAGCGAAGATTTGGGAAGGGACTAGGGTAGATTTGCATATTTTATAACTGGATACGTAGGAACTTTAAATTTCTTCGTGAAATTCCTTACAACGTAATATGGAATTTAATTTATTTGAGCCACGCCATGGATGACAATAATAATTTAATTATATTTATATAAACGAATTTTGTGACATTTAACTCACTGTTATCACACAATCTAAATAACTCGGCTCCATGACTGTCCCGCGTTGTAACACTACTACAGCCCAAAAATTCTATAAATTTACTGGAGTGAAATGGTTTAACCAATCACCAGTTAATCTAAGATTAGAAATTAATTATAAAAAATTAAAAAAATCAATAAAAACATATTACTACGACTACATCTTATAATACTATACTTCTCAACACAATTGTAATATCAGATATCCTTTTTCCTTCTTTATTTTTCTCCTTTCTTTTTTGTTACCTCCTCTACTTCATTTCTGTTATATTCATATATATATGTACACATGTACATATGTTTTTATGTATGTACACATTTACATATATTTTAAATGCGTATGTATATACATGTGTATTTTTTTAGGTATGTGTATATCTACGTGTGTGTACGTATATATTTACATAAATGATTTTTTTTTCTGTTTCACTGTTGAATACCTATCTTTTTTTTACACATAAAAAAAAAATACTATTTTTTCTTTGTTAAATTGTGCTTAACATTCGTTTTCTCCGCCTTTTTAACTCGAGCTCTGCTCTAAAAAAAGTTGTAATACGTATTAATTAATGTATTTTTGAAAGAAAAACTTTATTTTATTTATAAAAACATGTAACCTCTGTACTATTACATTTAATAAAAAAATAATTTAAAAAAACTGTAATACGAGTACATAATATGATTATACCCAATCTCTTTGGCTTTGGACGCCTTTTGTTAAAATACTTCTTTTGTAGTGGAGCAATGTATTAAAGACTTGAAGAAAAACAATTAGGTTTTTAAATACAGATGATGTAAGTGCATTCGTGGTTCTTAATCAAAGTGTAGGAAATACTTTCATCTTGGTAGATGTAACATTACAATTGTTATGTGTGTGCGACATCACTAATGTAGGTAGCGAGAAGTTTATTATTCTCTATGGTCTATCTCTATAACACATCAAAGTCTGAAATAATAAAGTCATGTTATAAAACAGTTATCAGTACTTCCTACAATTCACCCACAATGAGGAATAAACAGAACAGAAGGTTTGTTAGTTTGAAAAACAATTGAAAATCAGGATGTAGATAATCAAAAGGAAATAAAATACTTTGTTATTTAAAATTTAGCCATTATTTGTAAGAATAATTAAAAACAAGAATTGAATTTATAGTTTTATAAGGATAAAACTGAACCTAAAAACAAGCTTAAAACTTTCAACTTGGCATTCTAAATTAAAATTTCATTTTGAAATCATCTTGATAATTGATAGTCGAACGTTACTGAATTACCCACTAGTGTAAGTTTGATACATACATTCCACAATCATTTTTAAATATTGCAAGAGTTGTTGATCCGTGGTTGAGCAGTTTTAATTACTCCGAATCATAATAATTCATTTGATTGCCTCAAACAATTATGTGCAAATGTATTTGTGGCTAACTGCCTAATCACAAACAACAAAACGCCCACGGATATGATTTAATTGAGCGGAAGAGTCATTCTTTGTGTACATATCTCATAATAATTGTGGTCCCAAATTGGCCGTAATGTATTAATTTCCCTAAATTAATTAAATTTCCTCGACACGGTTTGAATGTGCGCTGATTTTAATGTTGTGCAGGGGAAACGACTATTATTATTTTACCGTATCAAAACAGTACCTAATAACACAATAATAAACAATTTTCCAATTTTGTCATTAAGTTAGCGCGCTAACACAATTTCGGCATTTTGCATAATATTTCAAAATATCTTGATTATTTTAACTGTTCAGGAATTAATTATTTATATTTGATGATATTTTTGACGGCCTTTCTTGCCGTGTGGGTTATTTGTATATATATGGCATTATTTAACATAGCGCAGACCCGTGAAAGTTCACGGGATATCATAATCATTGTAGGATATGTGATGCTGAATATTGTCTTCAGGATAATTTTATTCAGATTTTAAAATAAACAAAATCAATTTTAGAGACGATAAAAAATTAATCTTTCAAATGAACACCGTTAATAAACTTTAAAACATAACGTATCTTTCAAAAATTTAAACAAAAGTTATTAACATTTTAAACGTAGAATTAATTCAAAGAAAATAATTCAAATTTCAAATTCAAAAAACCATTTATTGCACAAAAAAAAAAACACAAGTATAAAAGGTGTAGCTCATAGACGAATTCTATTGCTTACAGCTAACCAAAAAATACAAACATTATAAACCAAACAATAACATGTTTACAGTGAGAAAATAAAAAGTAAAGATAAAAATTAAACATAGTTATTTTACATAAGGTATTCATTAAGGGTAAAATGACATTTGTTTAGAAGAAATGTTTTTAGTGATGATTTGAATTTGAGTGGATCTTGTATTTGTTTAATTAATTTATTATAATTTATTTTTAATTTTAGTATCTACTTTATCACCTGAATGAGAAGCTCCCACAAAACGTTCCAATTTTGAAAATTATACTTAAATTCACAGCAAATCCAAGTTCTACAATTTTTTGAACTGGAATAACAGATAAGAGTCACAACCGAAATGAGTACGTTTAATACCTTGAAGTTAATATGCATATTTTTTATTAGATACTCTCAGTATCGCTCTGGTGAAATCTTTATTCGTGGTTTAGTGAGTTTAGCCGTGTTTAGAGACCGAATATGAAAAGCCAGGTACTTTTTCGTCAACCTATTTCCCATCTCCTTAACTTCCCCACTTCCTACTGGCTATAAATAGCACAAATGCTCATGTCATTGTCTCACTGGCTCCGGATAGTTTGGACTTAAAAAATATAAAATTTAGGTTTCAAAATCATTTCGCATTGAAAGTAAACTTTTAAAATTCCTCAAAATAACAATGCATTTGCAACTCTTTCTTATGAAATCTGCATCATAATTGTATGATTATGGAAGGTTTAAAATATGCGTACATACCTACATAACGTAACCAAATATACATATGGCCAAAATCACCCTTGCCACCACGGAAAATAAACTTTGTCTAAACCATTATTTTGATAAATTTAATATTATCTACATGTTTCAGAACCAAAGACTCTTGCATCAAGATACAAAGAACACAAACATTAATTGTTCTTTTGACTTTATGTCCGGGTTAAATCTTCCCCACAGGAAAAACTTAACCCTTCCACACACTTTTCTACAAATGATTATCTAGTCAATCCACGCTACGCAATTGCACTGTATAAGTATAATAAATACAAAACAATACAAGAAGAACATGTCAACCTACCAGAGACCAAATAGGAAAATAATTCGCCGACTCCAGATATTTTCATATCAGAGGGTTCGGCTCGATAGAACTCCTAAGTGGACCGATAAATCCTACTGATCCCCCAATATAAATATTTAAAAAATCTTTCGTAATCCTACATGTATTTAATATTACTGATTTTTGCATTTTTATATGTAGATTCTTTGACAAATTTAATAAGTCTAAATTTTGAATGAAAGAGCTAGGTATAATGCCAGTAGCCGAAATAATAAATGGTAATATTTTTATAGTCTGAGAATGCCAAATTCTTTTAATCTCATTTCCTAAATCTGTATATTTTCTTATATTATATTTTCTTTATATATACACATATATCGTAGGTATTTATTTACATTTGGAAATTTGTTCCATTTGATAGTTGGCCGCCGATGACTTCGATAACTCAGCTTTAAGTACACATTTCGCTGAGTAAACATTATCAATGATTTTATCAGTCAAAGGCTAGCGAAATCACGATTCAGGATAGTCCGATTAATCAAAATAACATCTGAAAGGATTTGCAGCGAAGCAATACCGGAAAGCAAATCCTCTGTTCAGGATGTTTTCAATGTGGCTAGTATAATAATCTTGGCCGGTATCCGGATCTAGGGTGTGATGAATACATTCAGGATATGTCGAAGCATATTTTCTTCCTCTCTGTATAATTTACATTTGAATCCTAGACACTTCGATAAAGAAGTATGTTCACTACCGCGTTCAATTCTTTCCTTTTCCGCGAAAATTTAAAATTGAATACTAAATTGTCTATTCCAAGTTGGAATTCTTTGGATGGTCCCCATTGTGAAACACTCTTAACGAGAACAACCGCGGAATAGAAAGGGACGTTAGAAATATTATTTTCATAGTAGTGTTTGATTTACGAATACGTACTTCTTTTTTCTACTCGTATTTACTGAAAACAAGTTTCAATTCTCAATGAAAATTCTATGCCCGCAATGTTTTTTGCCCCTTTAACTGTTTTAGCATATGTAATATTGAAGAATTATTGGATGATATTTAATTAAACGGAGACAATATTAGCAAAACTCAATCGAACATCTGATAACAGAAAATCAGAAAAAGATACCGTCACATCTGGGAAACAAGGCCTTGCCCGAGGGCGACTCTACCAACTGAGCAAATGTGTCCCTATCCGATTCGGTCATATTTATCTGTATCATACTTCGACTAAGAACTACCAACATTATCTTCTTTTTCTTAACGCATATTTATGTACGGCTTATATGCGAATAACGGTTGCTATCTTTATGTATGATTGCAAGATTCAAACCCGAACTAAAAGCTATCTAGATAGTGTTTTGGATAAATTTTTATCCTTATCGAAGAAAGCAAACACCTTGTGGCTTGACATTCTACAGAATGAAACAAGTTCTTTGTTTAAAACCACTATATAAATTTAAATAAAGTGGTTTTAAACGAAGAAATTCTTTCATTCTGTAAATTTTTATCCATTATAATTTTTAATATGCGATATCTATTGATTTTTCTGCAAGTTTAGGATGAATATTTTATTTTTCATTGTGAATAAAGCCTCAGATGGTAATATTTGAAATAGAATCGATCAATCGAAAATCTGAAAACAAAAAGAGAAAGATACGGTCACATCTGGGACCGAATCTTTCCCTGATTTTTCTGTTTTCAGATTTTTGAATGAGTGTCGCTAATATTGTCTTCATTTAATTAAATATTACAATTTGAGATTTTAATCATTAAGATGAAATAAATAAATCTAAATTATATTTTGACCAGTCCTATAACCAAGAACAGTACTTCCTAAGCAAATAAGTATGATTTTTAATATGAAGTCAAAAGGTAACCAAAAATTAAAGAGATCGGCAAAGTAACGAAAAATTAAAAAGACCACATCGAAGAACATTATCTCAAAGAACAGATCTGTCGGATCTGCTAAAAATTTAAAATCGTTCTGATGGCTTATTTATTGGCATATTTGTTGTCTGTCTGATTTTCGGAATTTTTCATGAAATGAAATTGAAAAATATCGAAACAACATTATAGGTTTTCTTGATCTCAAAAACATTAAAAATGCAAAAACGAAACTCTAAATAGCTCTACCGCAAAACTACAAAATCACACATCCGACATTGTTCTTCATTGGACTGTTGATACTAATATGTGCAGCACCCGTTATTTTTGAAGTGATAACGTCTTATAAATCGATGAATGCCGGCTGCACTCACGAAAAATCATGACTCATTGTCACGTTCCGCCTGAGCCAAGTGTGCAAGCGAGAGTGCGGAACAAGCAATATAGAGGCACGATCGGCCTAAGCGTTCGGGTTGTGACTGTAAAATTCTGTGCAAAAGTTTTCTTATGACGTTATCACCTAAAATAATCGTCCGTAAACCGTCTTTATAGACAAACAATTTTTTATTATTATTATGGTCAAATTATGCTGTTAAAATTGGTATCACCAAAGACATAATGTCTGTGGATATGCCTAAAGTTTTGTTGTTTTATGCATATACCAATGTTTTCATTCTTCATTCTAAGTATCTCTTTCATTCAAAGTTGGATGGTGATCCAATCTCTAGGTAATATAAACATGTTTTGTGAGTAGATACCCTTTTTGCGTGTGGGTTTTGCAATTTGCGGTATGTAGTCCACGCTTTGTGCAGCGGTCGGGTAAACGGCTAGGGAATATTCTATGGGAATCAATGAATATTAGATCCCCGCATAGCAACCCTCTGGATCTAAGGCCGCTGTGGAAACATCAGAGCATGTGTAGTTTGTATAGGCTTTGCATACCGCACAGCAGACTTCATGCCAAACTCTGGACATTTTATATTGAAGGTGTGATTGTTGGTGACCACTGTAGAGAAGTTATTTTGTTTTGGAAATACTAACAGAATATTTTAATACGATCAGATGTTTATGGTGAGCAAAAAGATTTACCAAAATAAATTAAGCAATATTTTTCTGTGTTTTGGTAGGTTATGAGAAAATTGTTTTACGTGATAACTATTCGTACTTTAAATTTAGACCAACCAACTAATATTTATTTCATAGCTGATAAGTTTTTTGTTGTTGTCAAAAGCCTTTGAGGGGAACTAACTTGAAAAAAGTGACGTCACTTTGAAGGAAAACTTTTCAAAATACAATTTTTGTTTGCATAATAATTTATATTTAACAATTTTTCACTATTTTTCTTCCGTGTTGTTATTTTATTATTTTGCTTATTTTCTCTATTTTATTACTGTGAAATATGAAAGATACATATTGCTATTGATCTCAAAAAAATGTAAAAAAATGGCTAATGGATAAAAACTTTTTATAATGATGTTGTTTATGTATAAATATGACTATCAGTAATTTGCCTGTGTTATATCTATCTGTCTGTATTATTTATGCCTTTATATTGTATTTAAATACTTAAAGGTTATTCTTCTGTATCTACTCGTATTTTGCATATTGTGGTTTCTTGTTGTATTTGTGTTTCATGGTTATATTAATATTGTAAAATTGGCCTGCTGACAAACTGCTTTGGCAGTTTAGCGGATACTTAAAATGAAGAATAAAAATTTAAAAAAAATTTTTTCGAATATTTAATTTTTTATTACGCACAATGTGACTTATTTTAAATCATTTGGTTTTCAAAAGAAATAGTAATCATTAATCATTAAATCATTACCCATGTACGAGTATTATACATTTCACATAGAGCTATTATTAAAATAACTAATATGTTCCTTCACAGTCCTTTTATTTTGTTAATAAAGAGAATTTTTCTTTTAGCACTGCTTTATTATTGATTGCACAATTAGAAGAGTTTTCGTAACAAAACCCAACCTAAGCTACATGGTCCCTTAGATCCACGGAAACTTCCATTTTCCCATTGTAAACACAACTGCACCAGCCCGGCTTACAATGGCCTTACAGTTCCTGTTCAAGTTGTGTTTAAAATTTCATAATATTATCACATTGTGGAGCCCTGGTCCCCTCGAGGCCGGGGCTTCCCTGGTATTAGTGTTAGGAGCCACCCGATTTGAATATACATTATTAAAGCCATTTTGCGATATTTAAGCGCCAGCGGACGAAATGAGACAGGCGGGATACGAGCAGGTACCTAATACATATCGAAACACGTGGTGAATTTATTCATTGCGTTATCTAATATTGACATGACTATCTTTGGGTGGGGGGGGGGGGTGTGCTAATTCATACGGAGGCGGTCGATAACACGGTGGATAGGGCGCTTGGCTAGTAGTCCAATTGATAGTATGGTTCTAAGTTTCAAAAGTCACAACACACATTTAAGACAGGTTAGACATACATATTTAATATTTATTTTTTAATTTTAGTTTATTAGGGAAACAAACAGTTATAGTAATTTTATTTAAATAATTTCATGTACATGGTTGTAGAACCAGCAAAATTCATATTATATACAGAAAAAAAAACATAGATGACTAAAAAAAGATAAAGCGGAGTTGGTAGAAAAAAATATAAAAAACACAGATTAAACTATATAGGTCAGATAATATGAATAATATGAACTACGTACCCTAATAAAAATAATAACATTACTTAAAACAAACAAATCAAAGATCAACAAATTTTAAAAAGGAAAACAACATAATGAGAATGAGAAAATAACACACAGCAGGGGTAGAGGGTTCATAATTAACAGTTTGTTTTATTTTAGGCAACTATATGCATCTCCCTTTAACACGCTTTCCCACATTCCCCCACCCAACCAGTGTTGGAATCATTTCTGAATGATCTTGCAACAATTATTGTACTAGTTACTCTTATGGAAGCTTGTGCAGTGATCCCTCGGTGCCATTTTATAGTTTTACTTTTTTATGACACCTCATAAAGGCGCCCCTTTCTGTAAAGGATAAAAACGGGGGAATTACTAGACTTATTGACGTCTGGAATCAAAATTGCGAGCTTACGAACTTCAGCAGGTCGGACGCCCTCTTAGTTGAGAAAACCAATTATTCGAGGGCACCTCGCAGGCGGTGGGATTCGACGGCGGAGCGTTCACCTCAAACGGAATCAAAGATCGCACTGAAGCAGCCACCAAGCCGGATGACCGCTCGTTTCTTAGGGGAAAGTATGAGCTACACGCGTCTATATTTCTCGGACAACTCTCGTAATACCGACTTTCATCGTAACGTGCAGTGCAACAATTAAAATACGTCAGATTCCTTTCCAATGTCATGCTATTCCTATAGTTGTCATATTTTTAATACAGTCCATCTTACTTATAAAATAAAAATATTTCGCAGACAAATTTTGCGGCTACATTTTGCATTGACGACGGGCTTAAGAGGGAATAACCAGACAACACCATAAATTTGTCATTTTTAAATCAAATTTTAGACTATTGACTCTTTTCCACCAAAAATTATAAATTGATTTCGAAATACTGTTCTTTTATTTAGTAAAGCTATCTTTTAAATTTTGAGAAAAAATGTTTATTTTTAGTACAATAATGTTTTACAGCGCGTCGTCGGCAGATTTGTTAAATTTTCAACAAAATTTTGTATTATACAACATACTTTTCAAATCATATAATCATGCAGTAAAATAAATCAATATATTATTTGGAAAGGCTACTTTTCAGAATTTTAATTTTAGTTCAAATACAATAATAAAAAAAGATCAGCGCCCTTCTTTTGTGACAATAATACTTCAGTTTGTCTAGTTATTTACGGTCTTACAAACTAATATATTTAAAAAAAAATACATTCTTATTTTGCTTAGATATTATTGAAAAATTGTTAATGCTTATGATCAAAAAATAATTACTAAAAGTCCATATTTTTAATGGTTTTATCATCACGAGTGTGAGCATTTCTGAATGTGAGTATTTATCAAATCAAATTTAGAATGAAATAAAATCGATATTGAGTTATTATGTTAAAATGCTGGTATGGAGAATAATTAATCTTTCTCATCGGAACCGTCCTCTACCGTTGCAAGGGTACGATTGCAAGATCATCGTTCGACGAAATTTAAATTTTCGGCCACTGGTTAATGGCTCGGACAGATATCTTGAAAAATTTCGACTGATTATTTCCCTTCCCTGCCTAATGCTAACAACTAATGCCTGCCTCAAAACGCCTGAGAGCTTTCCAACATATATTTCACTGAACTAATATCGTAGGCATACTGATTCCGTGCTGTATGATTTATTATGCAGGTCTGATGTATCCGTCTAAGAAGTAACATTTCACTTCTACGGCCGCCATCACTCTCTGGTTCCAATTGATCGCTCTGTGGCAATACTACACGCTACACAGGCGACATCTGTTGCCGCAACGAGAGAGTGAAGGCAGGGAAATCCCCGTGGAATTTGCATAATGTCTGACACGATTGCATAATATATGCGCCGAGGCGTGGGGCATTTCCAACCCTCTCGACTGTCGATCTTTGTAGCCTTCGACGCTGGGCAGTGGACAGCTGTTTAAAGATAGACTAAGGATGGATCGGATCATTCTGAGCGTTCTGGGAATCGTGGTCACTAGGCTAACGAATTCCCTATTGAATTAAGGAGGCGCTATTCGGCTGAATAAGAAGAAGATGGAGAGATGTGTAATAATGTTGGACAGAGCGCGCTAATATTTTAAGTGATGAAATCGCAGCGAAAATGTCGAAAAAGCTTAATAATACATGACTCGTCTGAAATAGAGCAAAAATCTCGTGAAACGTATCTTAAGTATCATTTAAAAAAACATTGTGATTTTTTCACAAATATAACTTGTAAAATAATAGAAATAGACTTGTTTAAAATAATTTTCGGAGCATACTTTGCGTATTTTTTCTATCAAGGGAATTTCATATAATTAGCGTTTCGGCGTGGAACGTATCTAGATATTATCTTCAAAAATAACATATTTTTTTTTTTAAAGTTCAAATGCTTAAGGGAGAAATGTAAGAAATCGGTCGAAATTCGAATAGTGGACCCTTCAAACAACAGGGTATTGCAGGACGCACTTGACTTACTTTAACCAGTGATTCCTGACGTTATTTGGAGTAAGCAATGTAAATAAAATGGCGACTTTTTTTCGGTTTTTTTCTTCATTTTTTTCTCTTCAAAATCAAACAAAAACTTTCACATGTAATTCATTACTCAGCAGATTTTTATGTTTTCAGATGAAAAAAAAATAACAAAAAAAATGTCGGAGACCTTACAAATATCAGGAATCACTCGTTAAAGTAAGTCAAGTATATCTTGTAAAACCCCTTATATTCATTTTTTGCGATATTCCCAAATATAAAAATATAATAATATTTGAGAAACGAATATTAAACACGAAGAATATTTTTCTTAACAATCTACTACTATGCTTGTAGTTGAATGAAGTATTGTGTTGTGCCAACAGTAAGCACTAACTTTTGGATTCCTAGAAAATGTTTACGAAATTATGGGTCAACAATTTCAACAAACTTATATATACTGTACACATTTTTTCAAATATGCGTCAATCTGTCTTATATGTTGCTGGTAATAATAATAACGTTCTAACAAAATTTGAAACATTTAACTGTCATAAAATTTGATTTATTTATAATAAGTTACCTCGCGTCGCGGTTATTATGTATACCTATTCCTATTATGCATAAACGTATCAAAAATATGGAGATTGGCATTTAAGATTTTCAGTAATTTTACGACGATTAAGTGGGCAGTTTTAATTACATTCAAATACACATTCTTCAAGTGTTAGATGTAATGGTTATTCGGTGCAATTTATTCCACGAATCCTAGTAGTCCTTATTTATTCTCCGGTAGACTTCATAAATTGAAAAGCTACCAAATTGAATTTCATGAAAAGGGGATAAATTTAATTTGTATGCATTTCTTTTCCTATATTAAAGGCACATAGGGGCAGTGGTAAATTACGTGCAACCTGTTAACGAGTGTTTAAGCGCGCCAAGGTAAATACTTAGTAAAGGCTAAGGTTAAAGTAATATATTATGTATAATGAAGACTGCTTCCTAGTGCCAAAACCTGGAAACGGTCACAGATTGCCACCTGTACTTCTCGTGACAAAGGTGGAATAATGCATCATACCTGACCACAGTAATGATGGCTTCAATAGCACCTGTGCGGCTTGGGAAGGTGTTGCCTTGGTAGCTTACAAGAAATACCTACGTCAAAGCTCTAAATGATACATTATGCTTATTAATCAGGCCGTATTATACTACTGATTGCTCTTAGCGTAACCGTTCACGATACTGTGCAGTTAATAATGGGAAATAAATAAAAATACAACGAATAAAGTAAAGTGTAACCAAAAATTGTAATCTCATGGACAATAGAATAATTTTCAATCTACTTTTGACCTCTTATCTATTATACTCTGTAGATTTTATTTTGTCTTATAAACAATTTAAAAATTCGGAATCAAAAGTATCGCGCTTGTTATTATTGTTTGATAAAACAATTGATCACCCAAATCTTCGAGTTAAAAAGTTTTGGGAAATCTACGATAGTAGAACTCTTCGTTCGAGAGTTTTTGTATTTCCGATTCCTGATGAACTCAAAACAAGTATCATTCTTAAGCTTAAATAGGGCTGTAAGTGGTTTCCAGTTCTATTTATTAAGCAAATCTTTAGTTTAAATTTAATATTGAGCATTTTTCAGCGGCCTTGGGGTAAAATTTATATTGAAATAGATATTTTTTATTTTACATCGTTTTTCAGAATAAAAGTATATGCATTTAAAAAACTTTTCATTATTAATGTTTTTTTTTCATCTTTTTATTGTTAGCTGTAATCAGCTGTTAAGCGAGAAATTTAAAAAAAATATTCTTGGTATATCAAAATGAAATTATTTTTTTACCTCAGCCATCAATTAATTAAAAATTGCAAGAATACCTTGGAGGAATAATTAAACTAAAAATAAAGCTTTGATTCATAAATAAGAAGTATTTTAAATTAAAAAATGTAAGGATTCGCATTTATTTTCAGACGAATACATTCATAAATACATTTTCTTCCCGTGTCCTATTCTTGGTATATCGAAGTGAAATTAGCCTTCAACCGCAGCAATTGATGATTAATTAAAATATTCCAAGAATACCCTGGAGGAATTAATCGTCTAAAAATACTGCCTTGATACAAAAATGAGAGGAGGATTATATAAGTTCATGTTCATTCACGTTAATTTTAAACATATATTTTCATACAAACATCTTCTTTACCCATCGCGTCGACGCAGCGCCTCCAGGCGTCCCTGTCCTGTGCTACTTCAGAGGCCTCCGTCCACCTCATCGCACAGCCTCGTTTTTTCTCAAAAGTATGTCTAGTGCGGCTCAGTAGACGTCTTCCCTCTGGAATAGCACAAACATATTTTATTCGTGAAAAACTATATAAAAAAAATACCCAAGAGGCAAAAACAGCCAATAAAATCCAAGGAATGCCAAAAATCCAAAAAGAAAGCCAAGAAAGCCTGCAGATCAAAGAAGAATCAAGAAGATGCAAAAAACGGAAGACACAAAGAAAAAACAAAAAAAAATTTTAACGCTCAATTCGTTCTTTTATTCCGGCCCATCCTTAATTCCAATATTGGCTTCATAGGTTGTCATGTATACTGGTCAATTAAACTCCAACCTTCTTCGCATCCTCAGAGCACGTGTTCCAAGTACTTACAAATTAGTGCCTCATGGTGTACCGGTCTCACCGGGATAGGAGTGCTCTTGGCTGGGTAATCGTTTTGTATCGCATTGAATCGTATCGTATTGTATCGTATCGTATCCGATCGATATCCACTGTTTAGCCATGCTCTTTGGCATATTACTATTGTTATAGCACAAATAATAATGCTTACGGCCTATTGTAAATAATATTTGGCACTGGTATCACATTATTTGTAGTTTCTTGGAAAACCCAGTTGATAAAATTCTATCGAACGTGGAGTGGGATGATTTGATTGCAACTTCTTCAACTGACTAGATGATCATTTGTGGAAAAGTGTGTGGAAGGGTTGAGTTTTTTCCCGTGGGGAAGATTTAACCCGGTCATAAAGTCGATAAGAAAAATTTAAGAATGTTTTTCAAAATTACTGTTTTTTTATTGAACATTTAAAAAACACGTGCAGTTTTTTTTTATTTTTTATATAGACCTCACTAGGTGTTGTCCCCGTTTTGAAGTCTGTTGATAGTCTGTAGTTGATTTATTTACACGATTTTTTAATGCTTTTACTCCCCTAAATAGATAGTTGGTTGCGCGCGCCATTTTGGCTTGGAATTGTCGATATGCATGCAATGAAAACGATATCCAATATTATTTCGCAGGAATTCTTTAGCGTAAACTTAGTTTAATTTACCAAATGCCCCAGGAAACGATCACAAATATCAACTGCATTTGTTAATCTCGTGACCGGAATAGAATTTGTGGGAATTTCACGCATAATTTGTGAACCCCGGCTCGGTTTCCTGTTTATGTTCAAACGATCCGTGAATCGAACGCCACTTGGCAGCGCTGTTATGTTGAATGCTGCATGAACCGTGTTACACACGCGGAATATGCTATATATTAATACATGTGGGCGTGTAATATAGCTTGTGTGGGCGTGATCAATATAGCTTATAATATGTTCACGTTACGCACACAAGCTATACAAATACTTGATGTATTTCAAGAAACTCCCAAACTTTTTGATATTAGCAACTACTTTTTAGGCTTGGTTTCATAGGGATCGACTTGATCGAAAAACGATTATTCGCTGTTAGTTTATTGTTTCGTCAAAACTTTGACCATTAAAACGCTTCACTAATACGCGTCTTTAAGTAAGAAAGAATCAAAAAAATTGTCCACAACCTATTTGGTCGTAACCATGATTTTTTTTCGTGCATGATTGTAAATTTAAAATATGGAAATATTAATTAGTTTCAAATTTATTGGGATCGAGAACTTTAATAAATAGAAGGCCACTGGACAACTAAATACGTGGACGGTTGAGGGGTGGAGAGAGGCACCGAGCGTGAAAGAGGTAAAAATATATAGTACAGCATATCGCTCGGATGGCAAACCAGGGAATAAAATCTAGGCCACAAATATAAAAATATTGATATTTCTCGTCTGAGACGACCGTATGAACCATATGAGATAAGCCATACCACATACCTAATATATTAACGTAACTTTACGCTAGTCTCATACGGGCGCTATACTCTCATAAAAATAATACTTATCCCTTGTTAGAAGCCTAATGGAACATAACTCCATAGTCTGGTCGCCCTTCTACAAAATTCATATTTATAACGTTGAAAGAATTCATAAAAAATTTCTAAGTTTCGTAAATTTTAAACATAATATCCTTTTAGAACATGTAAATTACCCGTTTTTAATGAATATTTTAAATATTCCAACTGTAGAAAACAGACAAAATTAACAAATCTTTTTATTAAAATTATTTAACTTTAAAATAGATTGTTGTAAACTCCTGCAATTAATAAATCTTCCTTGTACCTACACGAACGACTAGATAAATATTAACATTTTATATACATACATCTCATTCCAACTACTCTTTTCATTCTCCAATACAGCGTTTATACTGTCTTATATATAACAAATATTTAAACAATATTAATGTATTTGATAATAAATTAAATTTGTCAAACTTCAAATTTCGTATGTGCCAACTTTTTCTTTCTTCTTCATAAACTATCTTTAACTTATGTTCTACTAGCTTTTCCCCGCGGCTTCGCTCGCATGGTATTACGGAAATTACTGTAGCGCTTGCACTTAGCAATAATCCCCCCTACCCCCACTCCCTCCCGCATTCCATACATTCATTCCTTTACATTCAGTTTTCAAAAATCTCGCCTGCCACCTAAATTTCATAATGCTATAGCTCAAAAGAAAAAAGAATTATCCAATTTTGTTCATTAGTTCGGAATTAATGCGCTTACAAACATTTCGGATGTTTACTTTTATTTAAATATTTGGAAGTTTGTAAATATTATAAAAAATTGCACTCTTTCAGTCTTTATAATCGTTACGAATTATATTTTTATTGTAGGAACTCTCATGACATTTATTCCAAAACATAAGCATGTCCAAAAAAAACAAAACATATTCTAATATTTTAATTTTCTGGAGTAGTAGCCGACTAGTAGATAGGGGGCTGAGTACATCTACCAGCATAGAGCCCACAAATATATCAACATTCATGCAAACGTTTTTTTCCAATTTCCATGGAAACGATTTTTTCTGAGGTTAGCAAAAACTCGATTTTGTTAGCGAAAGAAAACGTATAAAAAATATTTATAATTTCATAACGCCAGAGCTTACCATCATATACAGACTGTAGTCTTGGCATATAATTTAGCTTTCTATTGGTGAAAGAATTTTTAAAGTTTTTTTATTGGTTATTGCGTGAAAGCGTAGCAAACAAACTCGAGCAATTTCGCATTTATAATATTAGTATGGATGTTACCTACTCTGTATCAACTCTTATATTTTATGTTACCTTTATTTATATGTTATTTCCTGTATTTTGTCATAAACATGTACTGCACTATATGTAAAAGCCGTACGGGCGTTTAAATAAATATAATAAACACAATGATATAACTTTGTTTGATTCCACTTTATTATTTTCTTATCCAACTAGTTTCGGTTCAACCTGAACCTTCATCAGGGATGAATAAAAATATATTAGTATATTTATATTTTACCTTAGTATATTTTTATTCATCCCTGATGAAGGTTTAGGTTGAATCGAAACTAGTTGGATAAGAAAATAATAAAGTGGAATCAAACAAAGTTATATGTGTTTATTATAATTATGTATTCCCACAACGTGTTTGCTACCTGTGAAAAAAAAAATTAAATAAATAAATTATAGAAATGTGAAGTTAAAGCTTTTCGGGTAAATACCTAAGCGCTTGTACATCCTATATAATGTATTTATTTCGGTTCAATTAGACAATTGGTCGAAAAACCTACTGAAACATATATATTCAATACGAAATAAATATGTAATGATTATTATTTTTCTCCTGTGTACCGCCAAATGTCCTTATTTAAGTAGTATTATTATCATTATTTACGCCATGTGTTAAGTGAGCGGCTTTCATTTCCTTTCATTCACCTTTTAAAGCTACCGCCTGCAGAAAGCACAAAGAAGTCAAGCCACATCGCCACATGGCGGCTCTCAAAGTGTTATGATACCAAAACAACCTATCCCGCCCACTAATGATCTAGAAAGTGTTGGCCATTGTCACTTAGGAATATTACGGCTATAGAGTAGCTACTTTAAATGCAGGTAGGTACCTACTTAAAGCACGTAAGGTAGCTACCATTGTTGTCATATCACAAAGCGAAGTTATTAGTTGTAAATAAATAAATAACAATAACATGTTTTAACACTTGAATGAATTTTTAGAAAATTATTTAATTTTCGTACGTTTTCACTACTGAAGAGTTTAAGTGGGCGTGTCCGTGTGCCCAAAGGAAGCACAATTATGCTCTACTTCCGATTTTTGTTTATTTTTATATGAACTCCACACAGGAGGCCCTGAGGAAAATAATTTTCCTCAAGGCCTATGTCATCTTTGGGGATGCTGTGTGTAGAGTTTTTTTAAGGAGGGGAAAGATAGGAGAGTTCTGGGAAGGAAAATGGTTTAAGGGGTTAAGGTTTAAGGGTAGGAATCTGGGGTTCAGTGTGTCCAGGTCATCCGCCTCCTAGACCTAGTCAAACCTCACCCCATGAACCCGGGCACCGCTGCTAAATCACCAAACGTAGCAAACCACTTGGGGTGACCTATCGCAGAGGTGTTGGTTATCCGATAAAGGTTCCCGGGGTGGCGGTAACCATTCCCGCCTCCCAAATTGAAATTCTGATGAAATTGTTAAAGAATTTTCAAATACTGGAAAATATTTCTAGAACTGAAAATCAATTCATTGGCCAATCTGCGGCCTAGGAGTCGAAGGTCTCATTTAAACCAGCGACAACAGTTTTCGTTCAAATCGAAATATATCAGTCTTATCGAATGTACCTTACAGGTTGAAATTATTTATAATTCACAATTATTTATTATATTTTATCGCATTATGGCCATTCTTTTTGTCGCCCGGTTTTGCCTCCGTTCAAGGTTCATCAGGGTAGTACAATCAAATATAGGTACTACGAACTATTAAAATGTTATTTTTAAAATAACTTAAGAAGTAAATCCTCAATTCGTATGTTTAATCATTGAAGACAATATTAGCGACTTTAAAACTAAAATTTGAAACGGAAAAATCACTTAAAGATACGGTCAGATCTAGGAGTTGAACCTTGGACCTTAGCCTTGCCGGGGTTCTGCTCTATTCACTGAACTAATTCGACCCTTGGGTCATATTTGACTTTATCACACTTTGACTAAGAACTATCAACATAACCTTTATCTTCTTAACGCATAACAGTGGCTTGAAATTAGAGGAACGTTTCGTGACTTCAAATCAACTTCTCAGAAGTTTTAAAAACCACGTCAAGCCGTTAACATCCTTCAATACGGATCCAGAAGTCGCGGGTTCGAATCCCGGCGGGCGCAAATAAAATTTATTTTATAGGTATACAGGTAGGTACTTCCCAACTTTCTCCTACTCTAACTCCCTCCCATTCTTACTCCCTTCAACCCCTACACGCACCGAATTAGGTAGCCACAATCCCACTTGGTTGGGACACTCGGAAGCAGTTTGGAATCTGGTGCGGTATTCACACAAGACATCACCCAATCAAAGAACAAACTAGTAGGTATTTGTGTGTTGCTATATTAATTTTAAATTTCCATAATTTTCTTTTTACTTTGGTAGAAAATATTTACAAATCTCGGAAAATCATCAATTTTAAACAATTAATTCGACCGCTACGCGAACAGCCTTTAAGGAACCACTTAAAGGAAAATCTTTATCCCTTATACTTTGATTGCGGGATAATGAGCAGCCTTGCATTATATGCGCAGGTCTTATCCGTTAATCCCTCTCTGAACTACCCTTAAAGGAAGCTTACGGTAGAACCTCCCTTTCCTTCTGCGCCCCTGGTAGGTAGGTAACGCCAGGAGCTTGGCGGGAATTGTTTTGTGTGAGCAAGGATTCGTTTAAAATTTTGATTATGGGAGATGAAACTAATTGTTATCACTCGAAATAATTTTGTCCTCCGAAAAAAAGGATAATGATTTACAAACACATTCTCTTCAGAATCACGTAACTCGTTCTTCAAATTGAATTACTAAATGAATAGTCGATTTTTGGCCACTTGCTATAAAATCAACATCATTCATATATTATATGGAATTAAACAATTTTTTTATACCCACCAAAATTTTATTAAATCTAAGCAGTGAGTTTGAAATATACCAATCTGTAGATGCCAGAAGTAGGGTAAAACCGGTCTGGTCCTCAATAAATATTGGAAAAAAGCTGACACTTTTTTTACCACCGAAGAAAACTCTCGTAAAAAATTAAATAGAAGAAAAACACGAAAATTTTTTTTATTTAATATTTTTGGGATTTGGTTCCATTTAAAAATATATTATCATTATTCCTCCATGTTTATTTGAACCAATTTTTTTATAAATCAATGTATTTATTTACTGGAAGTAACATTTGGGTATTTCCCCACCCTCCTTATAAATTATCCATACGATAATTTCCATTTTAGATAATTTAAACACGATTTATTTATATTAAAAGTGCGAGTTTACTATTCGGTACTTGAACCTATGAATAGTGGCTATATGCAGAATAAGTTAGCGAATTTTTTTTATCTGTTGCGAATTTTTATTGGTTTATTAATTAATATTAGTAATCGTATTGATAAGCTATCAGGAAAATGGTGAAAAACCTTCTAAATCTACTCTAGTATCTTGCAGTGTGTGAAGTTGTCTACGTATTTATACTAAAAAATCATTCGTCAATGGTACAATAAAAACTATTTTAATCGGGTATAATAAATGTTGATGATTCGTACTTTAAATTCTATGGCTGGGGTAAAAATTTAAATGGTGATAACATTAAAAAAAGAGATAAAAACTTATTGCAATCATAAACAACTATTTATTTAATAATTACACAAATAAAGCCATCTGGGATATTCATTCCACTGCAAATTGCATCACATTTCAGCAGTATGGAAAATCCTTTACATTATCTGGATTCTCCACAAAATAAGTACAAGTCATTGATGCGTCTTTCGATGGAGCATAAGGCATTTTTTTTTTCAAATACATATTTTTTATTATATTTAGTATCTTTAGTTGGTGCTTATCGTTAAACATTCATGTGAAAGATAACTGACTTTTTACTTCGACGATATTAAGTACTTACATTAACTTAGTTATTGAATTACAAAAGTTGTCAAATATTTTTTTCTAAGGTGCCATTGGCTCAAACTTCAAAGTTTATGTAGGTGTTTTAATTTTCATAATTTAAATGATAGTTTTATGTGTTTATTAAAATTTCAGAAAACGCTAGTCAAATTGCTGATAATGCTCGGAACACTACCTTGCACCGCATTGGGAAGGATGGATGCATACATCCTGGATACACTGAACCCCATATTCTTACCCACCCCTAATATCCCTTTCCTTCCCACATTTTCCTCTCCTTCCTTTTCTAAGAAGACCCTCCACATAGCATCCCCAAAGATGACATATGCCCTGAGAGGAATAATTTTCTTAAGGGCCTCCTGCGTGGAGCTAATGTTAAAAAAAATGCTTCCTAATTAAATTATTGTGGAAGCTATTAAAGCCTAAACATGACATAAGCATATTTCATTGAACAAATAATTACATAAGTTTTTCGCATTTATTATATGCACAAAATAATAAATTTAATAAAACCACTTGATCCATTTTATCAATATAAAAGCAAATTTATGAACTAATTTAAAAAATTAACCGAATTATGACTTTTAACATTTTTTTCATTAGTTTCATACGGAAAAACCTGGGAAAATAATTTCACTTAAGGTTTATGTCATCTTAGGGGATGGAGGGAAGTTCTGTGGAGGTAAAAGATAGGGGAAGGTAGGAATGTGTGGGTCAGGGTGTTCAGGAGTGACTTATGAAATTATCCCTTCAACTGCGGTGCAATCGATATGCCGAAAGAGTCCGGCTGGAGACATCAAAAGGATTCACTCGACCAGTCTCTCTCGAGTCGGCCCGCCACGCAGAAGGTGGGCAGACGCATCCGCCGCCAAGGCCTAAACAAACCACACCCATGAAACCAGGCACCTTTGCTAAATCACCAAACGTTGCGAACCATTTGGGGTGATCTATGAATGGCAGAGGTGTTGGTTATCCAATAAATGGTTTCCTGATCTGCGATACCAATTTCCGCCTCCCAAATTGAAAAATAATTTCAGTTAGACCATTCCCATCTCTAACATCACACAGTGAGGGCTGAAGAATGAATTATGGCTATAGACAAACGTAAACTTTAAATTCGTGAAACATTTTTTGTGCAGCATAAAATAGATTTTTTACCTTTTCCTTGCTATACATAATCATCTCGCAATGATCACCGAACCTTCTGATATCTTCACATCTTAATTAGCACTTGCTATACTTAGGCCCGTGATTGTCGTATTAATAGCGAGTCACGTTCCAGGTCGTGCTACCAGGTCCAGTTTACGGGTCCCGACCCGTACCCGGACAGCGTCTCCCCGGACCAGACTTCACGGCCGGAGTGTTTACCCCGGGTTTAGCGCCCCTGTCTAAGAGTGTTTACAAAGCGGTGGGCCACAAATATACAAGGGGATGGTGTATGATAAACCTCGATAAATATTATTTTACAGGTGCGGTAAATGGGACGTAACACGGAAGGATATAATATACCTAATTGGGTGTGAAGCGAGAATTTTTATATTTGCTTTGTGTAAATGTGTGCTTCTTTTTGGTGATAAAAATAAATATGATAACTTAATTAAAATTATGTCAAATGATTTCTATTGGCCGGTTATGTTTAGCGATCTCCGTATTCAAGCGGTTACGCTCCTCGACTACGAATCCAGAAGTCGTGGGTTAAAATGTCGGCGTACACAAATAAATGTGATTTGTTATTTCATAATAAAGTAGTATTAACTGCAAAAAAGTGCGTTGAATTCAAATTGAGTTAAAAGTTTTTTTTCTTTTCAATTAATATATGCCTTTATTTAATTAATTTAAAAGAAGCTAAAAATGCAGAAAAATAGTGTACGTAGGACTACAAACAGGACTTTCTACCGAAACCGAATATTCGGTATCTGTCTCAGTTTCGGCCGAAACCGAAACTTTTTTAGACATGTTAAAAATCTCTTGTTTACTGAAATTTGGCTAATTTACGCTTATACAGACAGTTAACACGTATTAAATGAAATAAAAAAATGAAAATTGAAATATGTGAAAATATAGTATTTTTTTTTTGTATTACTTTTTTTTTTTTTTTTTACAGTTAATACCTCACAAGAGTCCCAACTGCTCCCGTCTGGAGCCAGTGAGACTATGGCATCCCCAATCGGGGTATGTTGTGAGGCTGAAGGTAGTGGGGAAGGGAAGGAGATAGGAAAGAGGAAGGTGGGGAAGTACCTGGCTATTCAGATCTGGTCACTAAACACGGCTAAAGCCATTTCAAGCAACGTTTCAATTCTGAATGGTGGTCTTACACCAGGGCGATACTGATAGTATCTTCCACTCTGGAACGTGCCGCAAATATACTATTTATTATTTTAAATGAATAAACTGTGAAATAACACAAATTAATCAAAATAAAATTTATTTGCGCACGCCGGGTTCGAACCCGCGACCTTCGGATTGTGAGTCGAGAGAGATATTACTACTATAAAACCAACAAAAAATTTACAAAACATGTTAACTACTTCTTGGAACAAAAATTTGTCAATTAATAATCAACACAATTAATGAGGTCCTTCTTTTATAATGCATCAACACTTGCATTATAAAAGAAGGACCTCATTAATTGTGATTTTTAATTTCAATTGTGTTTACAATCGCAAGAAATGTAATAATAAATAACATGAGCTCACAATGCAATCACGCCGGACCAGTTGGTGATGGCGGGTGACACACGAGCCACGAACTCAACTGAAGGCAGCCAAACGAAGCACCATAATTCACAAACGCTGAGTTTCGGTGCGGCCGAAGGTTCGGCAAATTTTCTGCTAAAACCGAAACTGTGCCGAAAAGAGATTTTTTTGCCGAAACAAGCCGAAATTGAAACTGAAACTGAACCATCGGTCGGTCACTAGTATTATGATCACATTGATTTATCGAGACATGTTGTTATAACTCCACTCCATATAGAACCCACGCAGAAGAATATTATGCCAACATTGATTTAACGACGAATGTTTTTATGGCCTTTTGCTACTATATTCCGTGCAGTTGAACACATCTACTACTTCTGAGAAAGCATTTCCAGCTATGTTCAATTTAGGTACCTAAAGGTACGTAGTATCTAAATGACGCAGTCTTAATATTGTTGACGCAGTCAAATTTTTTGAGATCGAGTAGCTCTTGTTGGTACATGGAAGTAATTAAGCTTAATAATTCAGGGCTGTCTACAATACCATCAATAATATAAAAAAAATCATGTCGGAAATAAGTTTTCTGAGAGTTAAATTTTAATAATTTATAATTTTAATTCTATTTTAAATTGCAAATTTTTATGTTTATAAAGTTATTTCTTTTTTTGTTTCTATATTATTTCCATTCGGAGGCATCTGGGTCTTTGTCTGATTTGAGGATGTTAAGTAAATGATCTGTTTATAGCAAGGAAGCAGTAAATCGGGGCCTTAAATAGACCCCTTTTGCAAGAGGGAGTAAACACTAAATTCAGCAAGTCGTTCCACAGCCAAGCTTTTGAGAAGCAAATAAAGAATAGTAAAAACGTTTCATTCAAAATGTAGAGTAAATTGTCAGTAAGTCAGTAAATATTTCTCGGCCATGTACTGGTATTATTTATTACAAAGAGAAATAGTTCTTCATTCTTGGAGCGTGTATCGAAAGTCAACATTTCATAACAGGAGCAAACCAACTACGACTGTAGCAGGATAAACGAACCTCCTAAAACCAAACCTCATGATAACCTTAAAATTATAATCCACAATATAAGACGCAATCATGAAATACGTTCACTGTGCTATGAACTGGCTAAAGACAAAATTTTTAAATTTTTGATGTACACTTTGTCAAATAAGAGCAGACACCCGGCGCCCTAAGCGTCAAAGTAAAGGACGCTTCTTTGATACATAGCACTTTCCTTTAAAATACCTACCGCTAGAACTAATGTTCGCATTCCTGATTGCATATTGTACAATATATGGAGATTTCCTATTATCTAAATTGGAATCTCAAGATTGTCGCCGAAACATCTCACATTAATTTATGCAACAATCATCCGAGTTATGATTTTACATCATGGATCGTGGATCGTGTATGAAGAGTCATGAGTCATGATTATGATGATTTTACTTCAGTAGTTGGGGTGAAATTATTAAGTCGTTGCTGCACACGTTTTACGATATACATGGCTTAAAACGTGATTAAAATTTAAGCCAAAACAATTTTGAAGAATTTTTTTTCAGACATGTTAACATCATCCTGGATCGTTATTTTTTATCATCACGCAATTTCATCGCACACGAAAGTAATAAGGAGGCTCCCTAAACCAAATTATTATATTAATTTTGCTAATTTATTTTTCACACACGCACGTGTCATGTTATGTCTGTTCTGACATATTCATCTACCGCAATCTTCATCCAAATGAAGCGTTTATTTGCGTTTGTTGTAAATTGTGAAGGGTAATCAATTCTAGTAGTACAAATTTGCTGTGTTATTTCTTCATTATTAATTTAATTAAAATTACTACAACTCTTTTTCGTGATGTAACAACGCTGTTTAACATTCATGATGTTACATTCCGTAAGTTGGATTTAAATAGTTTTTTCTGGAACATAATTTTTGGATTATATGAAGACAATATAAGCGAAACTCAATCGAAAATCTGGAAACAGAAAAATCAGAAAATGATAATAGCATCTCATAAAATATGCGTTAAGAAAAATTAAGATAGTGTGGGTGGTTCTTAGTCGAAGTGTGATACACTTAAAAATGACCGAATTGGATATCGACACCTTGGCGCAGTGGTTAGTGCGTTCGCCCGGAAAGCGAGAGGTCATGGGTTCGAGTCCCAGAGGTGCCAATATCTTTTTCTGATTTTTCTGTTTCCAGATTTTTGATTGAGTTTCGCTTATATTGTCTTCATTTAATTAAATTTTACAATTTGAGGTTTTACTCATACAGTTAAAATAAAAATTATGTAACGTTTGGACTATGTGTTAAATTGGATATCACAACATTTATTTACATAGAGAAGAGGTTCTCTGATGAGAGGGGGGATTTGGATCTTATAGAAATGTATGGTTTTATTTTGAGATTGAGGTTATTTTGGACACTTTGAGCCGGTCTTAATAAGATTTCTAAAAACCACCCACCCCCTCTTACCACCCTCGCGAAGAAGAATTGTGATATTTTTTGAATAAAATTTTTCACACTTGACGTTCAAAATAAGAAGCAAATTACTATATACATCTAACATCGAATAACTCTGCGTAAAGCTCTAGGGGAAGGATAGAAAACTTCAGTTATGTATGTAAAGAAAGATGTCCTGGTGTTTTCAAAATAAAACCTGCAGTCTTGTTCCGCGACTGATGAAATTTTGCAAACATGACCTTTAAAATAAGGGGAAGATCACTGTTTACTTGAAATTTCGAAACACTACCCATCACCCTTTCCCTTTCCTCAAAAACTAATTTGATATTAACGTAGAGAGGGGGTGTAAGAAGAATGTGTGACGCGAAAGTGAATGATAGATAAAGTCGGTAACGCCCGAAGAAGAGACAATCAAGACACGACCAAGTGAAACATGTACTTAAGTGTAGTAAAATTAGGCGTATGTGATGAGCGTAGAAAGGGGTATAAGGAGAACGCGTGACTGTGGAAATGAATGGTTGAAGAAGTCGGGGGAGACGAAGACATGGCACGATCAAATGAACCAAAATCTTTTTCAATTTCTTTAAAATTCCACCTTAAAGTTTCCGGGTACTTCTAGAACTTACAACCTTAAAACTTTAGACACACCAAATCATTCGTAACCCCGTGCAACACTGGGCAAACATCAGTTAGCTAAGTATAAAATATGGCATTCGGTACTTATGTGTAGTAAAACGTGGCGTATGTCATGAACGATGAAACGGGTGTAAGGAGAATGTATGACGTGGAAGTTAATGGTAGAAGAAGTCGACGATCCCCGAAGAAGATATTGAATGATCAAGTAAACCAAAATCTTTTTCAATTTCGTACAATAATTCAATCTTAAAAATGCACCCAGTTTCAGAGTTCATTAGAACTTACGACCTTCAAACTTTATGTACTTTATCTTCATACAAATCATTCATCCCGAGCAACACCGGGCACACGTCAGCTAGTTAAATATATATTCGGTACGCTTTAAAAACTTCAAATACTGTACCTGAACATCATTCACACAGGCATCTCAACATTTCTTTTAAAACCTCTACATAACAGAAATAAATTTTAGACTTTATCAATCATCTAAAAAAGGCTATTCAATAAATTTGACATCGATTTTAAAGCTTACATTATGTAATAAGTCTTTTGAAGTCTAAATGAAAGTTGGCAAAGAGATATTAAATTTTTTCTATATTTACTTACGTTTTGTGAACATGTTTTGTGGCCCAGAGCATTAATAAAACGCTGAAGTGTTATTGAAAATAATAAAACCTTTACTGCTTTTGTGCTCTCGTTTCATCTACATATTTCTAATAATTTTTACTACCACACATAAAATAATTCCCGTGTGGAGTTATCCAAGTAAAGCTAATTCAATTTTCTCATTTTTAACAAAAAAAAAGCTCTTGCAAGCTTGTTTATTCAATTAAAATTTTGACAAATATTTCCAATTTTAACAAATATAACACAAGAACTTCAACAATTTTTTTTATTTAAACTTATAATGCTCACTTTTAATTTCAATTTTATGAACTCATATTTTCACTATGTATCTCACAAAAGTTAAGGATTCCGATGTGCTAAAATGGGCAAAAACGTGAAAAGAAATTTATTTCGTAACATAAAATAACACAAACCAACAAAATATGTGGCGCACTCGTTTAACTTAAGTGTGTCATAACAAAAAATAAATACAAATATAGGTTAAATAAATAAACATATTTTAGCAAGCCGGAGTTACTTGAAAAGGTCGATTTTTGTACAGTAAACAAAATTTATTTACGAGCTATATATTCCACTGCGACCTCATACGGATGTGTATTTTCATCGAGTCGTTAAGTATTATCGAAAGTTCGAGTTTTTCCTCTTGCAACACTTTTCCTCGCCCCCTCTCTCTCTCCTTCGAGCCCTCGTGCTTCGGGAAAGGGGAAATTGAAAATTGTGAAAAAATGTTATTCCATCGTTTCGCGATTGGTTCAAGATGTCACCTAGCACTTTCCGTTATTTCCCCGTCTCCCCTTTCCGAGAGCGATACGTTTCCAGTACATTTGAGGGAAAATATCAAATTCGCAATTTACGAGAGGATAAATTCGAAATTAGGATAGTGTGCAATATATTCACATAAATACTCGGAAGGGTTGAATAATGCAGATTATCATTTTCACATATAATCGTGTTTGTGAAAACGAATACCACGATGTGTTTCCTTTAGACATGAATCTCGGCGAGTAAGTCCTTCTAGTTCTGCGTTCTAGTTCTATTCTTTTACAGTCTATCGCAGTCACAGACTGTTTTTTTTATCCATGAAGTTTTTGTGACTTTTCGTGACTTTTGTGACTTTTCGTATCTGAAAATTTCGATAATTTACTAAGTATAGGTTGTTTCACAGAACTTGAACGAATCATCAAATTTCCCACTTAATATTCAAGTTTTGTGAAAGTCTTATTCAAGTTCTGTTATTAACCAATTACTGTGAGCAACCCGATCATGGTGAAATAGTGACAGTTAATACGTATTATTTTACCAGAGTGGAAGATACTATCAGTATCGCCCTGGTGTAAGACCACCATTCAGAATTGAAACGTTGCTTGAAATGGCTTTAGCCGTGTTTAGTGACCAGATCTGAATAGCCAGGTACTTCCTCCCCTTCCTCTTCCCTATCTCCTTCCCCTCCCTACTACCTTCAGCCTCACAACATACCTCGATTGGGGATGCCATAGTCTCACTGGCTCCAGACGGGAGCAGTTGGGATTCTTGTGCGGTATTTACTGTAAAAAAAAAAAAAAAAATTTAAATTTTCTCAAATCAAATAATATGTTATGCCCATTATGAAATATCTTTGACCATTTACGATATTCTAATCATTTTCTGTAATCTATATCACTTCTCCTCTCTCATATATCAATATCCATATTTTAACAGACAATTATTGTCACTTTGACAATACATAATGTATGGATGAATCGCATTTCGTTCACTTTAAATTAGGAATATTTTGATGTCGTGTGATTTCAAAACACCAATGAAAATTGTAAGCCAAAAATATTTTAATGAAATTTATCATCTTATTTACCATTTTTTAGTATGTTCTTTTTGAGACAAGTTCTTGAGAAAACTTTCCAAAATATATTAATAGTTACCCAAAAAATACAGGTCTCAATAATAGTCACGATAGAAATTTTTTTATTTAATATCAAATTATATTTTACTGTGGTAGCAATTCAAAAAGCATGTTTCCTTAGATCATTTTTTGCTACCCCAAATGTTTATTTTGTCGCCACCCCGCTAGATGGGGTGCGGATTGTTAGCGATATTTTGGCGAGCAACAAAATAAATAACGCTTTATTGGCGCGATGCGTGCGGCGTTGATGGGCGTCCCGGACTAAATGTTTATTTTCCCTTATTTTTCCCTATTTTCCCTTCGGCGGAGAGATTTCTCTTCCCTCAATCTTGAAATTCAAATATAACTAGAGAGGATACAGTAATCCCAACAGGAAAAGCAGTAAAACTCGAAGTACATGAACCTGTTTTAATTGATAAAAATTTTCCAATGCCAAATTTTATATTTTCGAAAATTGATTAATGACGTGAGGAGTGTCACAAAATTCTTATTTAAAATTAAAAGACCTTTCAACTCTTACCATTGTTGATTTTTTAGGGTGTTATGTCAACGGTATCAATGTTTCAGAAACCCTTGCAGTATCCATCAGCAGGACAATTGTAGATAGACCTTCACTTTTAGAAGGTTGGAAAAAAGGGATGCATCAACATTTATTATTACTGATACATTTTTTTCTTCAGCCAAATTCTCTTTCCCATTAACGTAATAAGTAATGAGTTAAAGTATATATTTTTTCATATCTGAAAATATGACCGAAGCGCCAATTTTGTTTCTTTCCTTTCTTATCACAGCAGAACTTAACTAATACTTTATTAATTCAACTTAATTTACTTTATCAATTTAACTCATTATTTTAGTTAATTTAACTCAATTAGTACTAACGCAGATATGTGAAATATCACGTGATATAGTTGTAGCATTTGTAGAACTGATGTTTTTAAAATATAAAATACCAGGATTAATATAAAAGGTCAGGATCCATTGCCTTTCAAAAACAAACGTTGTCATTTGTAAATCTTATAGACATAGCGGATCAGATATTTACCTTTCCAACTAACACCGTTAGTAAACGTGATTTTTTTTTGCATTAGCTCCATACAGGGGGCCCTAAGGAAAATAATTTTCCCTTAGTGATTATGTGATCTTTGGGGATGCTGCGTGGAGGGTGTTTTTTTCGGGTTACTGTATACGTTAACATTTTAAACAAAAGAAACATATAATTGGTTTTTGGTTATTAATGAATTTATTAAATAAAATAATTTTGGTACTCATTTGTGGCTGGTCTTAATTGTTCCCACAATCACTTCGAAATTTAAAAATGACAAATAAAATCAAAGCAAATCCAATTTCTACATCTGAAAATAGTATTTTTAATTCTTCTACTTTTAAATTTCCACACTTTCTAAGAAACGGTCAGCTTTTTCAAAATTTAACATATCCTTTTAATTCATGACCGAAGCTTCAACCCCGTATGAGTGGCTGTTAGGCTGTTAGCGTGTGGGTTAAAGTGTGCGGAGTTTATTAAAATAAGTTTGTTATTACTTACATATCCCGACACGCCACATGACGGATAGAAAGAAAAACATTTATAATGGCACGAATCTTTTTAATTACCACAGCCTACTGGGAGTTAAGGTTCTGTACGTAGAAGGTTCCTTTAATAATAATATATTGAGAAATATCGTGGGAATGCTGAATGTTTTAAGTGAAGGGAAAAAACCTTCAGCCAAAACTAGATGAGGTACAGAGGTTGTATTAATGGTGTTACTTTGTATGGTAAAAGGTGAAATTTCACGGTGGAGATTTTTTTCTTAAGGATAAAAGCAGTATGGCGTTATTCTTGCAGCAATATCATTATCCTTGACGGTTGATCATAAATTAATTAAAATCTGAAACGGGGCGAGAATGGTAGCAAATACGTCAACCATAAGTCTATGATTGTTACAATTTGGGAGAGGGGTACGGGTACCACCACCCCAGGAACCATTTATTGGATAACCAACATCTGTCATAGGTCACCCCAAGTGATTCGCTACGTTTGGTGATTTAGGAGGGGTGCCCGGGTTTCACGGGGGGAAGTTTGTCCGGATCTTGGCGGCGGATGCGTCGGTCCACCAACTGCGAAGTTACATATAATTAGTGACCGACCGAACGTTCGGTTTCGGTTTATCAGAAAATGTTCTCTGCGTTCGTGAATTATCGCGGGTCGTTCGGCTGACTTCGGGTAAGTTCGTGGCTCGTGTGTCACCCGCCATCATCAGCTGAGTTCACCGGCCGGTTAAAATACTCAATTAATGAGGTCCTTCATTAATTAATAGCAGTTATATCAAAATAAATAATTATTTTTTCACATACTTCAAATATTGTTTTTTTTTTAAATTTCATTTATAACGTGTTAACTGTAAGTATAATTGTAGAAAATAAGCCAAATTTCACTAAACAATAGATTTTGAACATGTCTAAATAAGTTTCGGTTTCGGTTTCAGTTTCCGCTCAAACTGAGACAGATACCGAAGATACGGTTTCGGTAGAAAGTCCTGTTTCGGTCGGACACTACATATAATAGATCCATACGTTTGTTGTTCCTGGACACGTTGACCTCCAGATTCCTACCCACCCCTTATACCTTTTTCCTATTAATATTAAATATATTCCCGGAACTTACTCTCCTTCTTTAACTAATAAATACCCTCCAGGATCCCCACAGACGACTAGGCCCTAAAGGGAATAATTATGGCCTCCTGTGTGGGTTTAATGAAAAAAAAAACATAAACATTTTTTTTTTATCTTCTATGAATTTTATCCAAAGTTTATAAGCTGCACTAATCGGATTTCATAAAAAAATGGTTGTCTGCGAAATCGGTTTAGGCCGAACGCTTGTTCCGCGCCCTCGCTTGTACGCCCGGCTCAGGCGGAACGTGACATTGTGACAACGTGACAGCGTGACAGTGAGTCATGCTTTTTCGTGAATGTGGCCGGCGTTCATCGATTTATAAGACGTTATCACGTCAATAATAAATTGAAAAATTAATATCATTATGATGGTTCTTGATCTGCGTAATACTTGATTATCTTTCTTTAACAGTATTCTTTTTTTGACGTGACAACGTCTTATAAATCGATGAACGCCGGTTGCATGCACAAAAAGCATGACTCATTGTCACGTTCCGCCTGAGCCGAGCGTTCGGCTTATGACAATCTTTCTCTCTTCCACTCCATCGTTATTATATGACGTTATCGTCCGTAAACCGACTTTACAGACAACCAAATTTTTTAAAACAGTTTTATCTTATACTAAGTAAATTAATAAAATACATAAGATTAAATCATTTTTTTTTTTTTTTTTTTAAATATGTTTATTCAGTTTTAATTTTACAATATTTTATTTTAAATACAGTGGGTTTGGTTTAATATTAAAGTATGTTAATACATGCTTATTTACAGTGGGTTTGGTTTAATATTAAAGTATGTTAATACATGCTTATTTTTGTAGAACATAAATCCCCTTTGCAAGAACGCCACGCGAAGGCAGCCTTAATATTTCAGGCGGTAAGCTGAAATGGCTGACCTAAATGCTGCAGTTTTCTCTTTAATAACTATATTATTATGCCCATTTCACGGCGTAAATATTCATGGCTGTTTGAATATTCACACTAGGTATTATGTAAATCAATTAGAACTTTAAAACTTTGCTCGCAAAGTGTATTTTACATACAAATTTAAAAAAAAAATCCTTCTTTCATATTTATTCATAAGTTGTAAGATTTCTTTTGCTTGTATTTTTATTTACTCGAAACTTTATGTAGGTAAGTATGTAAAATATCACATTTGTTTTATTGAAGGTAGGCTTATAATAGCTTATGTTCTGTAATATTCTTGTTACAAAAGGCAATGTACCAGTGGGATTATTTAATAAATGTGCATTTTTCTGCATTTGGTATATGTTGAATGCAGTTTATGTTTGTGACAGCAAAATTATTTATGCAGCTCTAAATAATGAGAATAGTAAATACACTCAGCATCGTACTGGTGAAATATCCCCAACTTCTTCCCCTCTGCTCTACCTTCAGCCTCTCACGATATTGGTGATGCCATAGTCTCATTGACTCCAGACCGTTAATATTACGGATAAGATACTTGGGACACATGCGATATTCACATAAACAAAATAATATCTGAGGATGTCACAGTGTCTAATAGGCACTCTAGTGTAATAGGCTTCATATTTTTTTTCTTTACCTTAGCTTCACGCAGCGGGTCCTGAGCAAAACAATTTTCCTAAGGGCTTTTGTCATTTTTGGGGATGCTGTCTGAAGGGTCTTTTTAGGGAGAGGAAGTTCTGAAGGAAAAAAAGGAATGAGGGATGGGGAGGAATCTGAGGGTCAATGTGTCTAGGAGTTTGAGACGTATAAATCCATCACCCCACTGCGGTACAAGGCGATGTATCGATTGAGTCCGGCTGGAGAGATAAAAAGGTCTCTCTGTCTCCGTCTGTCTCTTCCGATCCATCCCGCCACGCATGTGATGGCCAAACGCATATGCAGCCATGACCTAGACCAGGAGTCGGCAGTTTGTCAAGAGAAGAGCCAATTGGTCAAAGAAACAGGATGACAAATGTATCAGAGAGCCATATTATAACGGTGGGGAGGGGGGGGGGAGCGATAAGCGATACCGTGCGATACGGAGCTGGCAGCACGGTATCGCTTCGACACACATAAGTAAACACTCTCACCAATATCATTTACTCATCTGCCCTGATGATGGACACTGTAACGCTGTCCGAAACGTTGGCTAAAGAAGGAGGTAGCGAAACACGGCATAACACCCCAAAAACAATAACAAAAAAAATGAATTCATTTAGTCTAAACTTTAACAATGGGCTCCAAATAGAGCGTCGGACCATCGCATAGCGTAGGTTACACATTTAGATATTTATTTATACAAGTAATATTCCTACAACTACATTCTTATCAAATAAAATCATTGTTCTGAAGCGATTTTAATAATATTTGATTTACACAACATACTTAAAAAAATAAATAGAAATATTTTACAGGGTGTTCAGGGACATAATTGTCTTACTTTAACCAGTGATTCCTGATTTTATCTGGAGTAAAAAGTGTTAAGAAATTTTGGTCTCCGATAACATTTAAGTTTTTTCATTTTTTTTTCTTCAAATCAAAAAGACATTCTTCCACATTTCATTACTGGTCATTCAGCCGAGTAAAACAACCCCTCACCCTAACTGTAACTGTCCAATATCTACTGATTTGTTAAGTTTTAAGTTGAAAAAAAAAGAAATATCATAAATGCAACGGAGACCAAAATTTCTTCAAATTTTTTTCTTCAAATAATGTCAGAATTCACTTATTAAAGTTACTCAAGTTCACCCCTAACATCCTGTATAATAACATATTCTGCATGCAAAAAACGACTCTCAATTTTTCTAAAGAAGTGTTGATCTCATGTGACCTGCTAGATTTGTGTGATCCTGTGTCTTACCATCTGCCTGCACATAACATAAATTAATAATTTGTTGTGTATTTTAACGCAGCGTCACTTTTATTGGTCATATGCATTGTATTTTAATATATAATTTTATATTCGGCGGAGTATTCGGTTAGGAATAGAGCTTTGGAAAACATAATATTGTTGTTACATGTTATTATCCAGGATTTTTGGTTTGGAAATTTAGCCCACCACGAGAATCCATTCAAAAATAACAGGTACGTGTGATTTGTCTAAAAATTACTGCCATAAAAGTGTTTTACTCTGTTCTCCCAGAAAGAAAGTGCCTTAAAACTGAAAAGTGTGATCCCGCCCTGGGGATCCCTATCTACCCTCCACATCCTGCAGCACACAACCTTTTCCCTACAGCCTTAGTAAGGTCCTAGTCGGGTAATGAATGAATGCCATCAACGCGGCAAGTTTTAAGCTAAGCATTCACATGTTAATGTTAATGCATATCATTAAAATAATCAAGGATATATTTGTTCATGATATTATCAAGATTGCATTAAGATAGGTAGAATCTTGCATTCATTCATAAAGATAGCAATTTGCGTTAATAAAATAAAGATAATTTTGAATTCTTTAGTTGAAGTATGATACAGATAAATATGACCGAATGGGATAGGAAGCTAAAGTACTGGATTCAATTCCGAGATGATTGATTTTTCTGTTTCAAATCTTTTTTTGAGGTTGCCGATTAGGTGTTGTTTATCCAATAAATGAGGTGAGGTTATCCTTTAAGTGGTTTCCAGGACGGCGGTACCCGTATCCACTAATGTATGTCGATGATTGTATGTCATTTTTAAACAAAAATAAAAATAAAATAAATAAAAACGGGTAAATCCATTCCTTGTTCATATTCTATTTTAAGTCACGAGTGTCCTGATTTATCTCTGAAGCACGTGTTTTACACGTTGAAAAAATAGTGCGGCATATTTTAATCTCCTTACCGGCAGGATCTTCGCACGTTCTGGGCTTAAATTTAAATAAACCCGTTTATTACGTTTTATTTCCTGGCAACCCCTCTGCACTACACATGAGGTTGTTTAATTGGATTCTGAAACATGTGATTCGAAGATTAACTTCCTCATAAGGGCGGGACGTGACAACTAAATATTTAAAGCCACAGAAGACAAAAAAACACCAGTTAATGGTGGCTTCTCGAAATCTAAATAAATACACAACATCATGCTGATTGTCTGAATGAGAATTAAAAGTTTTTATAACATTCGGTTTAATCATTTGATTGCCCAGTCAAAAAAGCAGCGTGAATAAAATATTTCTAAGTTTTTTTTGTCATTTAGAGTTAACGGTGATCGGACAACTCAGAATAATGCGTCCTCGAAAATTCATCAAAAGTGATGAAGAAATGCATAAAAATTTTGGGAAATAGGTTATGTTAGCTAAGCTTATAGTATTAAAAAAATCATAAGTTTTATAGGCTTTTCAAAGGGGTGCATTGCATGATTCTGAGTTGTCATGGAATCATTCAAGAAAATGAACGATTAAAGATGTTCTGGGAAGGAAACATCGTATGAAGAGTGGGTAGGAATCTGGGGGTCAGTGTTTCCAGACCGTAGGTAGGCAGGCGCATCCGCCGCCAAGACCTAGAATAACCTCAACCCGTGAAACCGGGCATTACTGCTAAGTCACCAAACGTAGCAAAAACTTAGGGTAACTGTTGGCAGAGGTGTTGGTCACCCAATAAATGGTTCCTGGAGGGACAGTACCTACCCATAACCGCCACAAAGAGTGAGGCATGAATTAATAGGTATAAAAGAATCCATCATTAGTTGATAGTTAGATAGGAATATGGTCATCTTTCCCCCTGCCGACACTGATAATACCTACATTCCATGATGTCAAACCAATATTAGCGAAGTTTGAAATTATTCAAACAACATCACAAGTAATTCTACATTTTTAGAAGTTCTATTTTATTTGAGACGGATACCAAGACACAAAATATATTGCACTAATTATTTTTTTTATCAAAAGCTATAGCCTTAGCTCTGTTTAGTGACCAAATTTTATTTTCAAGACACTACCTCTGCCTTGCTCTTGTCTATTTCCATTTATGTATGAATCCTTTCGACTAATTTAATCAAACTGTGGATGCCTTAGTTTCACTGGCTCTGAGGAATCGTGATTATACGGTAGCTAATAAAAAAAATGTCTCTCAAATGAATCTTTTATCTCTATTGCAAAGTGCGGTTTCTACGAGACATCTCCAGTGTTAAATAAATAGTAGTTCATTTAAAAAATATACATGTAGATAAATACGAAATGTTGACTAAACGGTGCCAATTTTAGTATTTCTAGTCTCGACCTTTATGGAATGACGCGAAGGTTATGTTTTATATATTTGTTTGTTTGCATTGAGTTTCGCTGGATAAACAAACACAAATCATTCCAAAGTTCTCTGAATATGTTGACAGAAGAAACAAACAAATAGGCATTGACTTATACTTGTCTATTATGGCGTTATTATGTTGTACGTCTAGCCCAGGGGTCGGAATCTACGGCTCGCGAGCCGCCTGCCGCTCTTTGCATAGGCTTCTGCGGCTCTTCGGCTCTTTAGACCTCAATTGCAATTTCACCTCTACTCAACCAGCCATATGAGTTGGAGCCCCCGAACGTTTATTTTTTTGCATTCCGAACACAAAACTGGTTTTAATTTAATAAGGAATGTATGCGCAAGTCTGTTTATAGAAACATTTAAACGGGCAGAAGTGTGATATTACAGTAAAAATTTAAATAACGCGAAAAAAATCGTAACTATCGCCCCGCCACATTTTTACCACAGTACGATTACAACCTGTTATAATATGGTTTTCTGATATATTTGTTATCCTCGTTAGTTGTTTTGGGGGTGTTACGCCGTGTTGCGCTACCTCCTTCTTTAGCCAACGTTTCGGACAGCGTTACAGTGTCCATTATCAGGGCAGATGTGTGATTTGTTATCCTGTTTCTTTGACAAATTAGCTCTTCTCACTTGCCAAACTGCCGATCCCTGGACTCTAGCCTAACATTTACCATTTATCATTTTCACGTAAATACGTGTTGGGCGAACGATGATTTGCATAATAAATTAATAAAATTGATTGCTTATGCAAAAATATTGTTGTTCGGTATGAACCGATCTTCTATTTTGAGAGCAGAAAAAACTAGAACAAATTATTATTATAAATAATTTCTAGTTCCTCTCCCATTTGGTCCCCTTACGGGTCAAAAAATCCGCTGCGTTTTTTTTCTTTCAATTATTTATCTAGGCCATCACTTCAAATTACAGAGAAAGGAAAGGTGATTTTATATATTAATATTATTTAAATGTGCATATTTCAGAATTAAATGGAAGATTTTAGCTTCAATTCCTACTAACACACTAACTTCAAGACATACTAACTATAAAATTAAATGTAACTAAAATTACTACCTCTATAAGTAAAAAACTTGATGAATGAAATAAAATTATCACAACTCTCAGAAAAGAAGACTTATTTCCGACTTGACTTTTATTTTAAAAATGCTAATGCTATTAAAAAATGTCCTGATTTGCAAAACTTAATTACCTTCATTTACCGAAAAGAAATACTCGATCTAAAACTTTTTATGATTGCAATAACAATATCAGAACTGAGACATTTGCTTGTACCTAGATTGCATGCAGTTGGCAATGCTTTCTCAGAAGTAGTAGATGTGTTCAACTGCACGGAATATAGTTATAAACAGACTATAATAACATGCCCCCATAAATCATTGTTAGCATAATACCTAATGTTCTTTAGATGGGTTCCATATAATTAGATTAACATATTTAGCCTCATGATTACTAATAAATAAATTTTAATTTGAAAATTTTTGGCGGTTATATTTTTACTCAATAATTTATATTTTTTTCTATTTTGATTTGCATTATTTTTAGGCCCCAAAAGATTTTTTTATCAGTAATGAGAAAATCTATCACACAAACAATCGTTTAACTTTTAAAAAACCAGAGTGCGATTCACACGCGGTAGAAGTGAAACTAGAAAGTCGCTAGATGTCGCTTTCTTTTCTTTTGCCCGTGTTTAAAGCGGTTTGAAGATTGGATATTAATTTCAGAAAAATAAAAATGTTTTTTTGGATTTCGTAGGATTCCAACTTCGTTTGCTGGATTTGTCACTCTGGCCGCTTGGATTTGTCAGGCGCCTTAGCCGCTGCACTACGGGAGTTTCGAGCCGGGGCGCGATTTTAGAGCATTATATTAGAAACTAGGACCCATCAAATAATTCATTCTAGTGACGCACTTCCTTTTTACCCGAATTTCAAATCACTAACGGGGCTATAGAAGTTTCACTTCAAAAATAATAATTTACAGCGTAACGTGGATAAATATAAAGAAAACGATAAAACAACAATTTATCTCAGTCCAAGCAAAACAGCTGAAACAGGATCTGATATTTACGGTAATTGTCGCTGAAATAAAGATTGCATTTCACCAAAAAAATAGACGACATGAGCAATATCCGCTGCAATATACATTGCAAAACTGGCCTAATTGTTCCACAAAATAAACATATATATTTTTATAATAAAAACAATGATATTACTTTGTTGTATTCCACTTTATTATGATTTTCTTCTCCAACCGGTTTCGGTTCAACCTGAACCTTCATCAGGGATGAATACAAATATATAATATACTGTATATATTTTTATTCATCCCTGATGAAGGTTCAGGTTGAACCGAAACAGGTTGGAGAAGAAAATAATAATAAAGTGGAATAAAACAAAGTAATATCATTGTGTTTATTATAATTATGTATTCCCACAAAGTGTTTGCTAAATGTGAAGATATATTTTTTTTTCTACCCGTTCCCCAAGAAAAATTTTGGTACTGAAAGAGTAAAAAAATTAGTTGTCACTGGCACTGTATCTGAATCTTTTGCTTCCGATCCCATCTGCTTTATATGAGTTATGACCATTTTATTTTTGACTGGCATGAAAAGAAACACCTATATCTTCGATCTCTCTAGGTTAGAAATAACGACCTTTTAATAATAATTAATAACATTAACTCCAAAGGCGCGTTTTAGAGCTCGTAGGGTGAGTTTAGCAAGATATTTATTATTTACCTAGCTAGTTCCCTTGCCCTGTGGATAGTCCAGTAGTTCGGTAGTCTGGTGGTAGTCTGGAAGAGGTTTGGACCTCTCGTACCCTTTGCGGCACAGCACACGTACCTGCAGCGGGACCGGAGGCTGTAAATTATAATTAAACTTGTCACCATGTAATGCTCGGGGACTCCGGGGCGCTGTTTTACAGTCCAGCGTCTGGTCTAGTGTAAATATTACGGTTTTGGTCTGACAAAAGCTCGAGGCAAAATAGGTGCAGAATAGCTTTAATCAAATAAAAAGTTTGATTAAAAGAAAAATTTATTACTACATTAATCTACCTTTCACTTTATTTGAGTTTTGAATAAAGCCGTGATTTAATCAGGATAAATAAGTACATATGTAAAGTACGATCTTATTTTTGTAATTCTATTCACGAAAATTGAGTTATCCTAACTAGTTTCGTACACAGCCGTTCTTCATCAGGACAGTACAAAAATTTATTAATGTTTTCATGTTGTTAATTCTACAATTAAATACGTTTGCATAAGACTTACTTTACTAAAGATTTCCGAAATTATTTGGAATAAAAAATGTACACGAAATTTTGGTTTCCACTGACATTTTTGATGTTTTTTTCGACTAAAAACATAAAAAAAACAGTAGTATTGGACAGTTAGGGCTGGGGTGATCGGTTAGCTGGTTACTCGGCTGAGTGATGGCACATGGAAGTAGAGTTTTTTTTATTTGATTAATGATGAATTAATTGAAAAAAAAAATAAATCTCTTAAGTCTTTTAAAATTCTTTTCCATTTTTATTGCAAATTACGTCAGGAATCACCAGGGTTAAAGTAAGTCAAGTACGTCCCTAACGTCCTGTATAAAGAAGAGTGTCTGTTGCGGGCGGCCTTACGGCGGACACTGGACAGACATCGGACATGCTTCGGGCGGACAGCGTGGACTTGATATTTTTATAAATTTACAGTTTTAATCAAAGATTGGTAAAAATTTTTACACTTGACCTTCAAAATAAGAACAAGGTCTCTGTCAAAATATGATTTAGAAATACTCTGTTTTCAGCCAGGGTAACGTATTTACAAAACCAAAGTCGCAGCGGTGACCAAAAATGGGATTGTTTGTTTTTTTTTGTGTGAAATCATTTACAAACCCTGTACCGTTTCAGTCGCCGATCCGGTTTGTTGCGCTAAATGATCTACAAAGCTTATTCTATTTCAATGACGGTAGTTATAGAGATTCCATGATCCATTGATCCCCCGACAGTTGGCCCCCCCGCACACTTATATACATTACGAAGTCGGTTTGGAGAAAATACGGTATACTTACTTACATGAAATATAGCGTGTCCACGAAGAGGTGTGCAAAGAGGGTGTGAATAAAAAAATAAAAAAATAAAAAAATAAAAAAATAAAAAAATAAAAAAATAAATAAATAAATAAAAAAACAAATTTTATTCAAATTCATCAACGATACAAATACTTGGCTATATACTGTGTATATCGGAGAATAAGTACAAAAAATCGTCACGATATATATACATAAAAAATGAGATACAAGATCAATTATTTTTATTTTATTTTTTATTTTTATTTATTTTGGAAAATCAACAGATATTTTACACTTATAATAATAACCTTAATAATATACATAATATCCAATGATAGATTTTCACATAATTAAAATTATAATTAAAAAGTAAAACAAAAAAGTAAGGGTCCTGTACCCCTAAGAACTTAACAAAAAAATAAAAATTATTCAAAAAAAAAGATATAAAAACACAATATAAACTATAATAACCTGCTTACTAAATTTCAACATGAAGTATTCTCACTCCACAACAGCAATAATAATAATATGTACATTGTACACACCTACAACTCAATAGTTAAGTCGAATGACAAGTATGCAACTGGAAAGGATTCACAGCAATAACATGGTAACTTGCAACACGGTCAAAAAATTATTTAATGTTGGCTATGACATACTTTTTTAAGGTACTTAAATTACATGAGAATATGTCTATATTATTAAAATTCTTATCAAATACATTGCATGTTCTGAATATAAAAGCATTTTGTCTGAGATTAGTAGAACATTTTTGAAGATGAAAAAGTGATTTTTCTCTGGTTCTAACACCTGGGACTCTAAAATCAGCCAAAAGGGGCGAACAATCAATAAAACCATTGATAATTTTATGAAGATGTATTATATCTGCAGAGTCTCTTCTAATTTTTAATGGTTTAAGTCCATAAAGGTCCAACGAGCTGTTTATGTCACGATAACCAATATTAAACTTGAAATTTAAATGATAAACAAATTTTCTTTGTATGGCTTCAATGCGTTTAATATAAATATTATATTGAGGATTCCATATCTGAGAAGCAAATTCAAGATGACTGCGAACATATAAAAAATACAATATTTTAAGAGTTTGAATGTTCTTGAATTCTTTTCCAATACGGAATAAGAATCCTAACATTCTAAGGGCTTTCTTCACAATCATGTTAATATGTGCCTCGAATGTGAGTTTACTATCAAGTAGAACACATAGATCACGAATTTGAGTAACCCTTTTGAGTGATTGGTTCGCTATAAGGTAGTTATGGTCAAATTTAATTTTATTTCTAGTGAAGGAAATCACACAACATTTAGAAGTGTTCATGTTGAGATGATTAATTATACAGTAGTCATTAAGTCTATAAAGATCTTCCTGTAATTTAATGGTCACAGATTGGAGTACTTACTACGTAGCCCGTGTGAATTTTGTAACACATAATTTCCTAAATTTTGCATTTGTTTTTTTATAATGAAGCTAACTTGCTTTGAAAATCTTGTCCAAACATGTTCTAAACTCTCTCCCTAGTAGGTACCTATTATCTCCCTTCCACATACTTATCTGTTCCCATTTTTCCTTCCCAGAAAGTAGTCATTACCCGGGTCAGGTGAGTTGTTAACCGAAATGGTGGAAGACCCGGTTTAACCGAAGCGACCCGTTATGCGGAGGTAACCGGGATACCATTGGGCTAATTGCGCATTAAAAATAACAGCTCTCATAGACGATAGACGAAACTTCCACGATATGAAAATAATGGGTTTATTACCCGGGTAGGTACTGTACACACTTTCGGGGACTTGCTTTTAATAGGTTTCAATAAAAACTACATTATGCTTATGGTCACACTTAAATTTGAATAAAAAACTAATAAATGTTATAATTTTTTCATCTTTTTGAATATTAAATTCAACTCGCGACCGAGTAGTCAGAGATATGCAGCTGTAATAATATGTTGCTGAAATTGCGGGTATCTTATTAAAGTAAACGACGCTAGAATTCCTCACTGTAATTCCGATGCCAACCCTGATTTAACTTTGGGGATGATGTGTGAGGTTTTTTTTAGGGAAAGGAAAGAGAGGGAGTTCTTGGAAGGAAAAATGTATGAGGGGTGTTAGAAATCTGGGGTCAATATTTTGAATGTATGAATCCATCCCTTCCACTGCATTGCAAGGAGATATGTCGAGAGAGTCCGTCTGGAGAGATCAAAAGGTCTCCCTCAACCAGTGTCTCCCAATCCGACAGTAGAAGCATCCGCCGTCAATACCTAGACAAACCTCACCCCATGATCCCGGGCACCCCTGCGAAGTCATCAAACGTAAATAATGGTAACGAACCGCTTAGGGTGTTTTTTTTTTTTTTACATGAGCTCCACACAGGAGGCCCTGAGGAAAATAATTTCCCTCAGGCCCTATGTCATATTTGGGGATGCTGTGTGGGGAGTTTTTTTTAAGGAAAGGAAGGGAAGGGAAGGAGAGTTCTGGGAAGGAAAAGGGCTTAAGGGGTGGGTAGGAAACTGGGGTTCAGAGTGTCCTGGCCATCCGCCTCCAAGACCTAGACAAACCTCACCCCATGGACTCGGGCACCCCTGCTAAATCACCAAACGTAACGAACCACTTGGGGTGACCTACGGCAGAGGTGTTAGTTATCAAATCAATGGTTCCCGGGGCGGCGGTACCCATACCTCCCAAGTAATTTTTTTGGAGAAATTTTGAAAATGCGAATAACTAATCGTCTCTTGGGTCGTTCTTCTTTTTAACCTACATAACTTTTTACTTTACCAACTTAACTTTATAACTTTACCACTGTGTCAAATTTCCACTACTCTGTCACATTTTGTTTTTACTATAAGTGAATCTCTCTGGATCTCAGAGGGGAAATTGTAGCAAGGGGGAAAGGAGGCCTAATATGCCTTTTAGCAAACAAATTTCATGTTATTGGGGGTGACAAACACGAGCTACGTGTATACATATTTCGAATGACATGTGACAGAATTGTCGTACGACATAAAAATCGTAGGAGACAGGTTTTTGAGATTTTTAAAATATTTTATTAAACATCGTTAAAAATAATAATAGCTGTTACTTGTAGTGATGAGTAGGTTCAGCCGGAATGAGTTCTTGAACACGAGTCTTTTGCGAGAAGCGGACCCCACTCCCACTCTTTTTTCAAACCAACCACTCCCAGAGAACTCGAACGAATGCCTTTTCCCAGCGCTTGACAACCGATGCGAACTTGCATCCGTATGTGAAGCTTGACGGAGCGCGGACTGAATGCCCCTACCGACCGGCGCGGCGGGTGCGACGGGTGACAGTCCCGAGTCCGCGTGCGCGGTGCGGGTCCTTGCGCGCTGTCGGGCTCTAGTTCCTGTGCAGGTCCCGGGTCCAAGTTCTTCTGCGGGCTCTATCCGGGGCCGCCTCCAAGTTCTTGTCCGAACTCGTGCGTCCCGCCTCGGTGCGCCGTCCCAGCGCCCAGTCCGCAACCAAGAACTCGAACCCGGGACCCGCTCCTATACCTCGAGTGCTTTAAAAACAAAGCACTCCTCGGAGGCCTCCGGCAAAATGCAGAACCTACCCACCTCTAGTTACTTGATAGATTATATCTTTTGAAGTTTAAAAATAGTTTTATATTTTATGTCGTCATATCATTTTTTTTGTAACATTATAGAATACACAAAAGTCGAGGTGGCAGAAGACAACTGTGATTTGTATGAAATACACTTCCATCATTTACAACTCTGTCACGTAATTTTTACTACAAAAATATAAACACTTATTTATTTAAAACGCACACAGCCATTACTTCTTTAGTCCAGTAGATTTTAAAGTAATTATAAAATAATAATATTGGTAATTCTGTTGAATTTTTCTCTACTAACTGGTGGAGACAGCTTTATGCATGTTAAAAAGAAGAACGACCCACTTACGTTCCGAAATCTTATATTTTAGTGTTTATATTTTATTTGAAGTTTTATTTTGGCGCTTCATTTTTGCTACTTACATATCTTTTTGATTTAGAATCTCTGAAACTGGACTTTTTTCTACAAGTAATCCCACCTTAGGTTATAGATACCTAGTAAAAAATCAAAATAATCTGACTTATGAAAATTTTAATAGCATGTAACATATTTTAAAATAACCAAGTCAGTGAGCGTGAAGAGGTAGGTACCGAGTTTCGGTCAAAATGCACAATGCTCACAACATACAGGAAATTTTCCTGTTCATGTTGCTCTTGTACAACACGGCGAGGGCATACTATACAGCATGTAACACGCCAGGAAGTAATGTTGTTAAACATTCGCAAAATCAACTCAATTGGCTCAACAAAAATTCCACGGAAAACTCTCGTTCTACGTCCAACTTGCCTTCCAAACTTCTTCTCGGTTCAGTTCACTAGTTCAACTATCCCGCCGGAAAACTTCGGTTAACTTCGGGTTACTTCGGCCAACTTCGGTTAACTACGGCATTCTTTGCGAGCATATAAGCACTGCTGCTTTGGGAAACATGCGATATTGTTAACAGTTCAGTCTGAGAGGGTTTTATGCAGGTAGCGAGGTAACTACTTGAATTTTAGATTTTCTTTCATATAATTACAAAGAGGTTTGCGACAGAATTTAAAAATTGACCGAAGAAATATGTTACGTTGGTTCTGAAAAACTAACGTAAAGGAGTCCAGAATAATTAAGATTCTCTTTGTGTCGCAATAATCTTATGTATTTATTTATACAATCACCATCACTCTTGGCTCTACAACCCCTGGTGGGTCTTCGCCTCTTCAAGAGTCTTCCTCCACTCATATCGGTTTTGGGCCCGTTCTCTCCAGTTAAGAAACTCCAAGGTAGATATATCTTTGAGGACGTTGTCGCTCCATCTTAATCTTGGCCTTCCCAGGCTCCTTCGCACTATCGGTCTTGAGTTCAGCAGGGACTTTGGTGCTTGATGCTCGGTCATTCTCTCCACATGACCCATCCACCGAAATCTTCCCAGTTTTATAAATTTTGTGACGTTTAGCTCCGTAAACAGAGCATACAGCTCATTGTGGTAACGTCGGTGCAAAAATCTTTTTTCTAGGACCGGTCCGAAGGTGCGCCTCAAAATTTTCCTTTCAAAAACGTCCAGTTCTCGCTCATTCCTCTCAGTTAGTACCCACCGGTCTGATTAGTGTTTTGTACACTAATATCTTCGTGTTTATGGACAGCAGTCTGGATTTTATTCATACAATACATGTTACATAATTGTGATAAAACATAAAGTAGGGATATAAAATCACCTTATTAGGCGGCTGCCTGTTTCATGGTGACCAATGGAGGATATTTATTATTTATTGTTATCGAGTTTAGAACTCCATTTTAATTTTTTTATTTCTTTTATAAATTTAATAATATTATTATTCAATTTTTAAAAACAGTTTATTTATAAACAAGTTCTGCTAGGTAATTAACTTGTTTATAATAAACTGTTTTTATAAATTGAATAATAATATTATTAAATATACAAAAGAAATAAAAAAAAATTAAAATGGAGGATAGTTATTTTGAATGAAGTCTAATGTAATCGTTTTCGTCTGATTTTCCATGTTCTTTTCAGAAGCTTTATTTAAAGAGGTATGTTTTATCTACATTTTTCCACTCTATAGCACTATTTAAAACGTTAAAGGGATCACTTCGTCTTGAACAGCATGTATCAGAAGACTAGAATAACGCTAAGTTAACCGCGATCGCTCGGTTGTAAGAGCAATTGCCCGACTATTGTGAGATACTGACATTAAATTTCGGTACCGCGATAAAATATTTTTTCGGTAAATAGTTAAGTGGCTAACAGGGATATTTTATTTAAAAAACACATTTTATCAGTCTATAAGACAATTATAGTAAGTCACCGGAAATGGAAATTATGCATTCAAATAATTATTTCGTTAATATTATAATCGATTGTTCACTTGGCAATCATTATTTTTTGATGTGAAAGTTTTAAGGTTAATTTTTTCTTCCCTTATTTTACCCAATCTAGAAACTAAGAACCTAAAATAGGTTCATAGGTTCCCAGTTTGGGTTTAATTTTGAAAGATTTAAAAAAAACGGCCCGACAACTTATTTTAATATTGTTAAGCAAAATATGTTGTGAAGGGAATTCGTCAAATCGCGTGATTTTTTTAATGAAATAGCGATTTTTAATAAACATGTGATTTTTTAATAAATAATTATTTTTCATTATTAACTAATTGATACCGTTTTTAAACGTCCCTATTTTCTGTATATTCATCAATTTTTCTGTAAGGTTTTTCTTACTTGTTCAACAATTTTTTTAGTGTCTTTATTGTCATGGCTCGTCACGTATTACAAAATCTTGTTGTTGTTTTTTTTTTAATTTTAAGTACGAAAAGCACTCTTGGATAGATTTTGATAGTAACAGTAGTATATAGTACAACAGTGGTTAATTCAAAATAAGAGTCAGTAGAACTTCCGTTGAAATGTTAATTAAACCCGACGTTTTAGTCGATTTTTATAATCCAAACATCAATCCAATTAAAACGCTCAAATGAGAGAAATTCGAGCATACAATCAAACTCACGATAGTTGTTCGACTTCAACAACTATCGTAAATTTTATTATTTTTAAATACATCTTTTGCAATCACAAGGAGGTTAAATAAAAATCATATTCAAATTGCAAGTTTATAAAATATCATCGATATTGTCTACTGAGCCACCTAGTTCGTCGATTGTGATGTTTCTGAATAAGCGCAACATATCCAATCAATCTAACAACCGGGAAAATTTTTGCATTTAAACAATTAATAAAGCAATTTCCCCATTGTAAACATCATCGCGTTTGCCGGCACCGGCTACGCAGAACTGTTATTGCGAGATGCAAATATACGGCCGATCCAATTTATTAATTAATAACGTCCATTGTGCATTTTAAACGGATATGAAAAATAGAAAAATATCGTTTTTAACAACGACTGAAAAGTGAGTTTTACTGCAAAAATAATCTGGATTGAAAACTGGTCGTTTTGTGTTTCGTTGTTTCGAGTCGGCGAAAACTTGTTTTTTTTTGGTTTTTCGACAGTGATTTGCGTTGCCTAAATTGTTATTTGATTGCCGACTTTGCTTTCAACTAGTCTTTGGGAATATTAAAAAAAAACCCCAAAGGTTTTGCTCGTGAAATCGTATAAGGATGATGAAAACTTCTTAAAATAAGTAACTTACAGTAATAAATTTAAATTAGAATAAACTAATCGACGCCTCATTGTAAGTAAAATGAATTATTCGAAACATTATTATCAATACTTTACAATGAAATATGACAAAATAAAAAATATACGCAGTGACTCCAACTCGGAACCGATAGTGCGCTTTTATAATTCTCACGGTTACGGCACGGTAACGGCACAAAAAAGCATAAAACCTATGTTCTTTATCCTAATAATGCTACTTCTCTTTCTTACACACTAAATGTTGGTGAGACAAACGATGTGCTTGTGTATGCTTCCTGCAAAAAAAGGAAACAATTTTTTTGCATCCCCTCATTCTTAATTATGTAATGAGATGCCGTGTGTCGCTGCCATTGCCGTGCCGTTGCCGTAAAAGCAGCCATACTCTATCCAGAAGTAACGGCGGCCTCCATGGTCGAGGAGGTCCTTTGGTCCTTCCCACCACTCATTCCTTTTCCTTCCAAAAACTTTCTCTCCTTCCTTGTTCTGAAAGGACCCTCCACATAGCAGATGATGGCGAAGGCCCCGAGGAATTTTTTTTCTCCGGGTCTAACTCAAGGCCTCTCAGGTTGAGGTCAACGCAAAAAAAGAGATTTTATTTCTTGATAAATCTTTTCAAATATGTTCTTTTGTCATGGAACCCATATTAACAACTCTCTTCTATTACGGAATATTACAACATATTTTATTTATTATTTACGTAAGTACGTAACTTACATAAATTGAACAATCTCGTATATTGCGTGCCTCAGCCTAATGAATCTTATGGCGTGATTATTGCCCTACGTTATTCCAGTGAGAAAAATAAATAAGATGATGTGAAGGAAAGTGGATGAAATATGCCATATGAGGCAGTGTTTATAATTTTATATTTTTAATATGGCGCAGACCTCATAAATAAAATTCTGCGCTCCGAACGTGACGGTTTTGGGTTCCTAACGTAACACGTAGTTTCACACGTGCCACTGTATGGTTTTCTTTGCAGGAATATATTTATAATATAAATAAGTATTCCAACACATGCGAAAGTGAACATGTATAAAATATAGGTACCTGTTTACCATATTTGCATTTTTTTTAAAACATAAAATTTAGTCATTTAACTAAAAAAATGTTCAACATTTTGATTGACTATAATTTACTAACGGTTCTTTAGATATGATTTGACATTTTCACGACTAAAATAATAATGGTGATTTATTTTTCGGATATTATGCCGTGTTTCGCTAGCTCCGTTTTTAACCAACAGCATTACAGTGTCCAGCATTAGGGCAGACGTGTTTTGCAGACGTGTACAGCATCACTATTAGGTTATTATTTAGGTAGTGCAACACGGCATAATAAGTCAAAAATAAATCACGATTTCGCTAACGGCAGTTCGAATGGTTAATTTCAGACCATCTCTAATTATTTTTTTGATAGGCAATTATTCTGAGGCAAATGTGTATAAATTTTTGATTTTATTTTGGAAGGCGGATATCCAACATCCCTGCCATAGGTCACCCTAAGTGGTTCGCTATGTTTGGTGACTTAGTAGGGGTTTCCGGGTTTCGTGGGGTAAGGTTTGTCTAAGTCTTGGTGATGCGTTTTCCCACCTACTGCTTGGTGGGCCGGACTGGTTGAGGTAGGCCTAACCTAGACCTCTCCAACCGCACTCTCTCAACCAATCGCCTTGCACGGCAGTAGGAGGGATGGATTCATACGTCCGTCAGTCCTGGACACATTGATTCCCAGATATCCACCTCTCATACCCTTTTCCTTATCAGAACTTCCTCTCCCTTCTTTCGCCAAGCACCCCCACACAGCATCCCCAAAGATGACATAGGTCTTGAGGGAATTTTTTTTCTTCAAAACCTGTACGGTAATATTGAAATTTTTTTTTTTAAATGTTTTATGAATTTTTTATTTCTTATTTCTGTTTATGTTGTTCCCTTACCTAAAAAAACTAGGTGGCTTGTTTTTATGAACATAGTTAGGCAGTTAGTAAAACATTTCCCTTTCCATGCATGCGTGTTTGCTCACTTAATAATATTTGTTGGTGCTCTTAGCAGTTTATTTACTAAAGTTGGGTAAATACGGCCGAAGAAGGAAGCTTATTTCGTATAAATATAATAAAGGTGGAAGGCAGTCAACAGGAACAAAAGATGCGTGCGAGAAATTGCTAAATCCCTTGCCCGTAAAATATGACCAAGTGAGGCTTTCATCCTAAGTAAATATTGCGAGAATATAAGATATTAAACCGAACTTAAAGTAAGACGAATTTATAAAAGGAGGCAAAGCATTCTAGATTTCATTAATTTCTTTCTTATAATAACAGTTTCCTTTTTTTAATGAATCTTTTACCATTTTGATGTTTGCAGTCAGCAAATGAAAAAAATTAAGTGTTTCTGTTACTTTTTACTTGCTTGAATTTTTTGCCGAAACAAAAACTTTGCTCCCAATTTCATAGCGATTTGGGTTTTTTTTTTGAAGTGTAAATTGTTTTCAGTCGGAGCCAAATTAATATTTTCTTTGTAAATGGTGTTTAATCAAATTCTTGTTTTGAATAACTGTGTCACAAAATGTGGAATTCATAGTTTTTGTTGAATGAGAATGGTCTTACTTAAGCAGCTTGAATTGCTGTTTGATTTAATATAAGACTTGACATTGACTCAGAAGAATCCCACTGTTATGATGTTAGATGTTCACGGCCAAAAGTATTTTCGTTATTTATTTTTGGGGTGTTAATCACAGGTACTCTGATGATGGACACTATAATGCTATTAGAAATGTTGGCAAAAGACGAAGGTAGCGTAACACGGCATAACGCTCCAAAAATAAATAACGAAAAAAAAATTCTGCAGTTATTAATTTCAAAGCAAACTCTACTGACAATAAGGCTGAAAAGACGGACCGCCAAACGACTTGATCTTGACACACACTTCTTGCCTTATTCACATTCTTGCACACTCCTATTTTGGTCGTGTCTTCAACGGGCGTCCTCAACTTTTTTACCATTCACGTTTATGTCATATATTCTCCTTACACTCCTTCCTTCGTTCATTCGCTCTTCACGCTCTCACCATCTGAGCGTCCCTTTATTAATCTTACTCATTACGCTTACAGCAGCCTTGCTTTCTTTGAGAATCTCCACATTTCTCACACGATCATGGTACATGGTTTTACCACAAATACGGCTAAGTGATCTCATTTCTACAGCATTTAGTTTGCTTTCATTCTTCCTCTGCCAGTTCCTCGCTTCCATTGTGGACCGTGGCGTTAAATCCTCTGTTAATGAAGCTACCTGCATTTACCTGCTTTCAGCCAGCCTGCTTCCAGCCTTTCCATCTCCCGAAAACTTACTTCTCAAATGCACAAACTCATCCACCTACTCCAAGTATCACTTTTTCACAACTATTTTGTACACTGTTTTTGTACTCTTTTTCAGACACAATGACTTTAGACTTACTTTCATTCTTCACACATGTTCATTCTAGACACGAGAGGCTTTAGATCTTCCATACGGTTATCAGCACTGCGTCATCAGTGTAAAAAACACAATATAAAAGTGAAAAATACTCAACAAAGAATAGATACGATACGATACGATACGATTGTACCCCCCAGCCAGGAGCACTCCTGTCCCGGTGAGACCAGTACACCAAGGGGCACTGTTTTGTTAGGACTTGGAACAAGTGCTCTGAGAATAGGAAGGAGGTTGGAGTTTAATCGACCGGTATACATGGCAACCTTATAAGCCAATATTGGAATTTAGGATGGGCAGGAATAAAGGAATGGATTGAGCTTTAATTTTTTTTTCCTTTTCCATATGCCTTCTTTCTTCTTGCCTCTTCTCCGCTTTTCTTGTCTCTTCTTGCTTCTTCTCGTCTCTCCTGGAATCTTAAAATACTCACAACAAAGAATAAAAGACAAATAATACTTAGGACACGCTAACCCCTATTTCCTAGCCACACACCTATTGAATTTTCAAATAAATTTATATGTCTTGATTTAAATGCTCGTTATTTTTATAACCAACCATGTTATCTAGAATTATGTAAAGTTGGTAAACGGGTACCTAATTATTACCACACGAAAAACACGTTAACACATAATATTAACTGCATGACTTGACTTGGTCATGGGCAGATAGATAATATCTTAATTAGATCTTCGGGTACAAGAGTTTTAAAAACGCTTAGAAATTTAATTTTGTAATGTTTTTAAAATGAAAAAATTGAATTGAATTGAACAGGGTTCATTACAACTTTCCTCAAACATATCAGTGTCATATACATACTTAAATTTTCTGAAGATGATTTTTTATGGATTATTGTTTTTTTTTCAAGGTTCGTTTCCACGCTGGGTCTATATAGCGTAGGTACCTTGTACCTATTCATTTTTGATCTATAAAATCTTTTGAAAAACATTTTAATTTATAAATTTCATATTTAATAAGAATTTTATAAGAATTTCTTCGGGGTTTTAAGAACAATTCCTACACAAGACTCTCCTTTCAGGTTGGTAAATGTGCTAATAATTGGCGTAAATAATTACATAATATAATTTATATGTATATTTATTTATTTATGTCCTCAAGGTCTTTACATAAAACACGTATCCTGAATGATATTAGAAAAATAACAATAAAATATTTAAACCCAGTATTTATTCTTGTAGTAAATAGCAAAATTCAACATTAAAGAAAAAGTAGGTTATGTATAAGGAAAATATTAACATAAGTAAGTTAACCCTTCGAATAATGAGAAAATAATATCTATGAACTTTTGTCTGTCAAGATTTGAGCACAAAATTCCTGGTTCTTCCCACGCATTTTTAATGTTACTTTTTATTGGTTATTTTTTAACTTTTTTGCAAAAACAAAAATTTTTCTAAAATCTAGATAAAATAAACTTTTCGATGTATTTATTAGAAATCAACATTTTTGTTTTAAAATATTAAAATTTTGATATTGAAAATGTAAATTAGCTCAAAAATACTTACCTGGGGATTCCTCAAAAAAGTACATAAAATAAAATAAACCGAAAGTTTTAAATACAGATTCGTTTTTTTAATAAAATTTGTGATAAAACTGTCACCTCACTTTTTATGACATTCATACAATTTTATTTTGAAAATTAAGTGTTTGTTACGTCACAAATTGGCGCAAAATAAAATCGTCACTTATGATCGGATTTGTAAAAAATCTGACCAATATAGCTCGTATATTCCTAAAGCAATAAGAAGCATTATTTTATTCGCTTTCTAACATAAAAGAAATCACAAATGTTTGCCTGATAGTTAAAGAGATATCTAACTTTTAATAATGCACGGTCGCCAATGGGACAATCTGGGTCTCCTGTTATTATAACGGCATATGATGTTTTGGGACAACTTGGGTCTCCTGTGATTAGACGGGTTAAAGGGCTTTTGCGATGGCAGGCCCAACAGCTTGGAACAAACTCCCTTCACATTTGCGAAAGATCGACAGCACTTCTGAGTTCAGAGCGAAGCTAAAAACTCACCTCTTCAAATTATTATATCCAGAATAACTGCATTTCTTCAATAGTATTTCATTGCTCAGTCCACCCGTTCCGGTCAGTCCCAATTTCACTTTATTGTGCCCAACTCTTAACTAACACTGACAGCACGGGCAGTAATCATATGTGTTTATAAATGTAAATATGTATTAGCAGTAAATAACTAATTTTAACTAACACTGACAGCACGGGCAGTAATCATATGTGTTTATAAATGTAAATATGTATTAGCAGTAAATAACTAATTTTAACTAACACTGACAGCACGGGCAGTAATCACATGTGTTTATAAATGTAAATATGTATTAGCAGTAAATAACTAATTTTAACTAACACTGACAGCACGGGCAGTAATCACATGAGTTTATAAATGTAAATATGTATTAGCAGTAAATAACTAATTTTAACTAACACTGACAGCACGGGCAGTAATCATATGTGTTTATAAATGTAAATATGTATTAGCAGTAAATAACTAATTTTAACTAACACTGACAGCACGGGCAGTAATCACATGAGTTTATAAATGTAAATATGTATTAGCAGTAAATAACTAATTTTAACTAACACTGACAGCACGGGCAGTAATCATATGTGTTTATAAATGTAAATATGTATTAGCAGTAAATAACTAATTTTAACTAACACTGACAGCACGGGCAGTAATCATATGTGTTTATAAATGTAAATATGTATTAGCAGTAAATAACTAATTTTAAGACACATGTTAATCATAACACGAGTAATGCAGTGTTGTACTGGTTATAAAAATAAGTATAGTTTTAAGTCACTAGTTATATAAGTATTAGTAGTTGTAAGTAATTAGTTATAAGACACTTGTAAGATAAATAGGTTTAAATGAATTTATAAAGCGCCCTTGAGGTGATTTTCTCACAAAAATGGCGCTATAGAAATCATCCAAAAATTATTATTATTATTATTAAAGATTTTATATTTTAATATTTGTTTAATTTAAATTAGCTAAGGCTCACACCTCTCCAGACATTTCAATTTGTTGGTTTGTTTAAAGTCAATTAATTAACAAATGAAATTATCAATAGATGTCAGGAGACGCAAACTCTCTTCAGACAAGACCGATATAAAAGGCCTGTGTTTAGGTTTTTTCCTTCTCTTTTTCACCATCCTAACTTCTTAACAAGTAACAGTAAAATCCTTGGTCTGTCTTGGGTAGTTTGGGTCTCCGGAATTATTCACAATGTAATTGGGAATAAAGCAAAATAAAATGTCACGAGTCCTTTGAAAGTTTCCTGAAGCGGCCTTATTATTTTATGAAGTTCCTTCTTCCAAAACAAAACATATGGTCCTTCGAGCCGGATAATTTAACGCGAGTGATTAAATTAGTAAAGAAGAACCAGCACTGAAAAAAGGAACAGCCAACATGCAGTTTCCAGCATCCAGCAAGCAGCAGAGGCCATCAGCGATAAAAAAGGGCAAGTGACCAATCCATATCCATACTATCTACCTTACCATTAAAATCCTTAAAAGCAAAAAAATCAATGACATCAATATTGTGCATTACTCAAAAAAAATTGTTGCAAGCCGGTATGACAAAATTATTGACAAAATTATTGATTATTGACAAAAACTACAGCAATGTTTTTAAATTTCGAGATTTATAAAGTTTGTTTGAAATTTTTATTTTAAATTAGCCGCGAAGTCAATAAAGCAGTTTTTGTTGGAAATGCTCTATGGGCGATTGAATAAAAATCAACGGGATTCATCTATGATTAACGACGTTGGTAAATTATTATTATTGTTATTGTTGTCTCGTGACAGTTCGTGAAGTAAATAACTAAAATTTGGGAAGTTATCAGTGCGTATATTATATGATTAATAGTGATTAAACGGTGATTGCGATAAAATAATTGGATAACTCTGTAAATTGTAAGTACACATCTGATTAATCAAAATGGATTTAAAAACGCTGATCGCTCAACGGGGCGTTTGTAAAGGCAAGATGACAAGGTTCAGAGAATTTTTAAACAAAGATTCACTGACGCAAAGCGAACTAGAATTGCGTATAAAGCGTTTCGAATCTTTGCTAGATAATTTTGAAGAAATTCAAGATAGAATAGAGGCATTATCTCCAGACGATGTTGAAGGCGACCGAGCGAGCTTTGAAAATGATTATTTTTGTATATTGGCCAGCGCAAAAGAGAGGTTAGCTAAAAAGGATTCTGCAATCACGGCGAATAACAATATTAAATTACCGATAATTGAATTACCGAAATTTAAAGGGGATTACTGCGAATGGATGCAGTTCCGGGATGCGTTCATATCTTTAGTAGACAGCAATCATAACCTGGATGCCGTTCAAAAATTTTATTATCTGCGGTCTTGTCTGAAAGGGGAAGCGTTTAAACTCATAACAGCGTTACCGATATACGCGGATAACTACGTTACGGCTTGGGAGATGCTTACGGATAGATACGAAAACTCAAAAATAATTATAAATAATCATGTAAACGCATTGTTTAAATTACCGGACGTAAAGGCAGAAAATCACGTCGCAATAAGGAATCTATTGGACGAGGCGCAATTACATTTAAAATCACTAAATAACTTAAATATAGCTACGAAAAATTGGGATGTAATATTAATTTATTTGTTATCAAGCAAATTAGATTCAAATACAAGGGCTCATTGGGAACAATACCCAACAAAGAATAATTTACCTACCTACGAAGAATTTATTAGTTGTTTGTATACAAGGGCCCAAGTACTAGAAGCCTCGGCAAATAACGAAAAAAGAATTAATCCGGGAAAAACGAATCCGCATAATTATAAAAAGGAAGTTTTGGTGTCGTTGTCCGCACAAAAATTAAAATGTTTACATTGCAACGATAATCATAAAATTTATTATTGCCGCAAATTTTTGGAATTAAAACCGAAAGAACGAATTGATAAAATACACAAATTAGGCGCTTGTTTAAAATGTTTAAACCCCGGTCATAAATTGAAGGATTGCAGGTCTAAATTCAATTGCCGTAAATGCGATGGTGAAAATCATAATACTTTACTTCATGTTAAGAAGGAGGAGGAATCAAAACACGAAAGGGCATCAACATCTTCCGCGAAGGAAGCGCCTTTAGTATCAAATCATGCCGCGAAGGTAGAACAAAATTTCGTGTTATTGTCAACTGCCATCATCAACATAAAGGATGATGCAGGAAACTCAATTCAAGCAAGAGCTCTATTAGATTCTGGAGCTCAAACGAATTTCATAAGTAAGGCATTCGTCAAGAAATTAAATTCAAAAACGAAAAAGGTCAACATTCCTGTCACGGGAATCCACAATAAAATTTTAAATATAAGATCTAAAGTGGGATTAAATATAACTTCAGGCTACTCTGAGTACGAAAAGAAGATAGAATGCCTGATTATACCTGAGGTGACCAGTAATCTGCCCCAAATTTCCTTTCAGAGAAAAGAAGCGGAGATCCCCAGCGGTCTCCAATTAGCAGATCCAAACTTCAACATTACCAGCCCGATAGATCTACTACTAGGAGCGGAGGTATTTTGGGAAGTCTTGCATAACGATCGAATGAGGATTGGAGATGCGGGACTCACGCTGCAAAGGACCGAGCTAGGATGGCTTGTATCCGGGCCTATCTCCACTCCGAAACCAAAAAGGCCAGTAAATTCCTGTCATTTATCTTTAAATTTATTGCATAAGCAATTAGAAAACTTTTGGAAAATAGAGGAACTAGCTCCTGTAAAACATAAAAGCCACGAAGAAAGAGCATGTGAAGAGAGCTTCTTACACACGCACAAAAGAGATGAGAAAGGACGTTTTGCGGTAAGATTACCGCTGCGGCCTAATATTAATCAAATGGGTGAAACCCTAAAGGTGGCTGAAAAAAGATTCTATAATATGGAGAAGAAATTCCTTGCCAATCAAGACCTGATGCTAGATTATAAAAAATTCATGAAAGAGTATCAGGAATTGGGGCACATGACGCTGTGCGAAGCACCACCAAAAGATAAAATTTGTTATTATTTGCCACACCATGCAGTGATGAAGGAGTCTAGCACGACAACCAAAACCAGGGTCGTGTTTGACGGATCAGCCAAGTCATCAACCGGTATATCATTAAACGACGCCCTCATGGTAGGGCCAGTTTTACAAAAGGATTTATGTGCACAACTGTTATTTTTCAGAAAGCACCAGTATGCATTAACCGCCGACATCGAGAAGATGTATCGTCAAATATTGGTGCAACCTGAGGATAGAGATTTGCAGCGCATAGTCTGGAGGGACTCTCCGGAAGAAGAAATCCGACACTACCAACTCAATACTGTCACCTACGGTTTGGGACCATCATCCTTTCTGGCTACCAGATGCTTGGAGCAGTTAGGAACGGAAAATCAGGAAGCATACAGAAAGGTCAGTCAAATCCTAAAATACAATTTTTATATGGATGATTTGATAACTGGCGACGAAAATGAGGCAGATTGTCTCACTATTAAGCATCAGTTAAGCAGCATTTTGGCATCTGCTGGGATGAATTTACGAAAATGGCGATCGAATCTACCCTCTATAGGTTCGAAATCAGAGAATGATGCAGATATGATTATTACTGATAACCCCAAGGAAAAGAAAATTTTAGGGTTGTCATGGAATAACCAGCAAGACTATTTTCAGTACATTGTAGAGCCCTTAGAAGCGTGCGTTAAAAGCAAACGCCAAATGCTATCATGTATCGCCTCTACCTTTGACCCATTGGGACTGATAGGCCCAATAACTTTAGTCGCAAAACTGATAATGCAAGGTTTGTGGCAAACTAAAATTCAGTGGGACGAGGATGTTCCATCTGAGCAGATGAATGCATGGAATTCGTATATAAATGAATTACCTATTTTGAACAAGTTAAAAATACCGAGAAAAATAATTTGCAAACATCAAGTTAAACTGCATCTGCATGGATTTTGTGACTCGTCAGAAAAGGCCTATGCAGCTTGTATATATATAGTGTCTACTGATGAATCAGGAAACACAACTTCTAATTTAGTCACATCAAAATCAAGGGTGGCACCGTTGAAAAGCATATCACTACCAAAGCTGGAGCTTTGTGGTGCTGTTTTACTCACAAAATTAGTAAACTATGTCAAAATAGCTATGAACTTAAATGAAATAGATACAACCTACTGGTGCGATTCCATGATAACGATTTTCTGGATTCGTGGACAACCAGCCAGGTGGAACACATTTGTGGCCAATAGGGTGGCTGAAATCCAGGAATCCAGTCAACCCGCACAATGGAAGCACGTAAGATCGGAGGATAATGCGGCGGACGTTTTATCCAGAGGCACCACAGTCTCGCAACTACTTAAATCTGACATTTGGTGGCATGGGCCCACCTGGTTGACTTCAGACGATTACCCGATTACTTGCAGTGAAATTACGCCGTTGGATTTACCGGAAGAAAGATTGAAACTAACGTTAATTTCAGCAGTAAAACAGGATTGGGAAATATTCTCCAGATACTCTTGCTTAACCAAATTGCAAAGGGTGACAGCTTATATTTTAAGATTTATTTTTAATTGCAGAAATCCTTTGTCAAGGCATGACGGAGCGTTAACTGTTTACGAATTGGAGAATTCACTTCACATATTAATATCTCGCGCACAATGTTTTGCATTCCCGGAGGAGACGAGGGCATTGAAAACCGGGGTAAATGTGAGAAATTGTAGTAGATTAAAGTCATTAAATCCTTATTTGTTTAAGGATTTAATCCGGGTGGGGGGTAGGTTGTCCAACGGAAAAATGATATCGGAAAGTCAACAACACCCCATAGTACTACCTTCACATCATAAACTAAGTGAACTTATTGTCAGGCACTACCATTACTCATATTTACATGCAGGAACGCAGGCATTGTTAGCGTTAATAAGAATGAAATACTGGCCAATTATGGGTAAAAACTTAATTAAAAAGGTTCTGAAATACTGTATTGTATGTTTTAGGTGTAACCCGAAAACAGAGCAACAGCTGATGGCGGACTTACCGACCGAAAGAATAACGGAAGGTCGCCCGTTTCAATTATCCGGCGTGGACTACTGCGGACCCATTATGATTAAATCAGGTGTCAGCCGTAAGACTCACAGCGTAAAATCTTATATATGTCTATTTATATGTATGGTAACCAAAGCTATACATCTAGAAGTAGTAATGTCTTTAAGCACTGATAGCTTCCTAAATGCGTTTAAGCGTTTCATCTCGCGAAGAGGGAAACCCAGTAAAATGTTTTCAGATAACGCCACGAACTTTCGGGGCGCGAATAACGAATTGAGGGAAATCTATGAATTTTTGAAGAATTCAAATGAAAAAATCGATAAATACTTAGCCAATTTATCCATTCGGTGGCATTTTATACCCGCAAGGGCTCCGCACTTTGGGGGACTGTGGGAAGCAGGGGTCAAATCAGTAAAATACCACTTGAAGAGGGTGGCAAATGCTTCATTACTAACATATGAGGAATTCAGCACTGTGTTATGTCAAATTGAATCATGCTTGAACTCCCGTCCTCTCTGTCCGCTGTCCAATGACCCCCAAGACCTAAATCCTCTGACTCCTGGTCACTTTCTCATTGGAACGAGTTTAGCAGCGATCCCGGAGCAGAATTTGCAGAATGTGGCAGTCAATAGATTGAATCATTACCAAAAATTAAATCAACTAATACAGTCGTTTTGGTCGAGGTGGCGCAAGGAGTACTTAGCTGAGCTGCAGACCCGGACGAAATGGACTGGCAACCACCAAAGGCAGCTGCAACCAGGCCAAATGGTCATTTTGAAGGAAGATAATGAGCCTCCTTGCTTTTGGAGGCTAGGACGAGTGCACGCTGTACACCCGGGGCCCGATGGAAGAGTACGAGTAGCTACCATCATCACAGGACAGGGAACGGTTCAGAGGGCAATATCAAAACTATGCCTGCTGCCAATTGAGGACAACAAATGCGGAGACCATCTACCCGAGATAGACCAAGGAATATAAGAAGCAACCCGGCAGCGCCTGTGCACAGTGCGGCGCCCACAAGCAAAGGAAAATAAATGGATGGAGCTGGGTGTTTGTTTTTATAATCAGACTTTAATAATAAATTCGCTTGTGTGAATAAAAGTGAAAAGTAATAATAAATTCGCTTGTGTGAATAAAAGTGAAAAGCAATAATAAATTCGCTTGTAGAAAAGTGGAAAATACAATTAAAATAAAAAAAAGTGCAAATAAATAAAGATGGTGGAGGTCGTGACCTCTTGTGAAAACTCATATGAAAATTAAAGGTCATAATCTAGCCAAAGGAAAATGAATGAACACTGCAAGTGCCCATTTAAATGTATATAATAAAATTAGCTGTCCTGGAAGGAAGACCTGGTCCAATCCGCATGGCATTGTGTTTGTCCTAAAATTAAATGTTTAATAATTGTAGAACTTATTGATTTTAATGTTAATCGTTAACTTAATCTTTAGCTTTAATGTTTAACTGGAGCATGTAAAATATGAAATGGTTAGTTAATTTAATCTGGTGTGAAGCAGTTAAAGTTGTTTGAGTTATCTTTAGTAGTATAAGTGAGATATTTTAATTATTATATTCTATTTGTGTAAAAAAAACTCTGGCCTTTACCGTTTTTTGGGCGGGAATATGTTTAATTTAAATTAGCTAAGGCTCACACCTCTCCAGACATTTCGATTTGTTGGTTTGTTTAAAGTCAATTAATTAACAAATGAAATTATCAATAGATGTCAGGAGACGCAAACTCTCTTCAGACAAGACCGATATAAAAGGCCTGTGTTTAGGTTTTTTCCTTCTCTTTTTCACCATCCTAACTTCTTAACAAGTAACAGTAAAATCCTTGGTCTGTCTTGGGTAGTTTGGGTCTCCGGAATTATTCACAATGTAATTGGGAATAAAGCAAAATAAAATGTCACGAGTCCTTTGAAAGTTTCCTGAAGCGGCCTTATTATTTTATGAAGTTCCTTCTTCCAAAACAAAACAATATTAGTGAAACAAAGTGTTAGCTATTTCTGATATAAATTTTGGTACGTAATAAATAAAAATATTAACGGAACTGAATTTATTTTCAAGTCTTTTATTTAGCCTTTGGACATGGAAATGAATGAAATAGTTTGTTTTCGACGAATAAATAAAGAACGCCTCTGGAAGCCTCGTGTTACGATTTTGTACTCGGACCGTTATTAGTTCAGGTTGAGGGTTCAGGTTCAGGTTCCATTGAGCCATTAGCTAATTTGTATATCTATCAAATCGCTCACGGTTCTTCTGCAAGAAAAAATATATTGCACATGTTTGCTAACCGCAAAACAAATTTTCAATATCTTACATACTCACGTTTTTTAAAATTAGGCTGAATAATACGCTTCTGAATCTTTTTGAAATGTTTTTAATTTTTTTATTTATTATTTGTAGAACTGCGTTTCAATTTGAAGTTTTCCTTTTACATTTTATATATTCAATTATGTATTAATTTATGGGGCGGATGTGGTTACCGCCGCTCCAGAAACCATTTATTAAATTATTAACACCTCTACCATTCATCACTTCAAGGGTGCGCTACGTTTGGTGTCTTGGTAGAGGGGCCCGGATTCATGGGGTGAGATTTATCCAGGTCGTAATGGCGGATGCGTCTGACTACTCTCCAGCCGGACTCTCTCGGACATTTTGACTTCTCAGATTCCTACTCATCCCTCATACCTCTTTCCCTCCCAGAACTTCCGCTCCTTCCTTTCCGTAAAAAGATCCTCCACACAGCATCAAGCATAAAGCATCCCTTAAGATGATGGAAATTACTTTCCTCAGGGTCTCTCTTTTTTTTCCACACAGGAGGCCCTGAGGGAGATTATTTTCCTCAGGGCCTATGTTATCTTTGGGGATGCTGTGTGGAGGGATTTTTAAGGAAGGGAAATGGAAGAGAATTCTGGGAAGGAAAAGGATTTAAGGGGTAGATAGGAATCTGGGGTTCAGTGTGTCCTGGTCAACCGCCTCTAAGACCTAGACAAACCTCACCCCATGAACCCGGGCACCTCTGCTAAATCACCAAACGTGACGCACCACTTGGGGTGGCCTATGGCAAAGATGTTGGTTATACAATAAATGTGCCCGGGACGGTGGTACCCAATTCCTCCTCCTAAATTGTCTCTGTGGGTCTAATTAAAATAAAAACAAATTCCCTTCAACCTCATACAGCAATTGGAATGCCGTAATACCCCTATACCACTCTCTCTGGACAGTTGAAAGCAGTTGGACAATATATTATATATATTTTTTTTATATAATATATTGTTATGTTCAGTTGTGCGACGTAGGTAATGCACCTAATACTATATATTATATTCTTGAATAAACACTGATACGATAATTATTACTTAGAGTCTCTACATCTACATGTAGACGGTATCTATATTCATACCTTCATTGTTTAATGGGGCGTCAATAACTAGATCAGAAATCCCGTTTCTCGTTAGATCGCAATTGAACACAGCTACTGAACTGAATATCGATTTACACAACAATTTCTCACGCTTAAAATATTTTATAAATCACAAGAGAAACTCCGAAAGCACAAAACACCCTCAAACATTCGTAGTTTCGGTAACAGGACATCAAAGTATCATTTTACAAAAGCAAATAAAAGCACAAAGAACTCAACACACCAAACAACCGCGATATTGTGGTTGTCTGTGGAGAAAACGAATAACATCCGAACGCCGGTTTTATTGTTAAATTTGAGGATATTTTACACTAAGGGATGCGAGGGTGATTTTGTTCTCGGAATTGTTTAGATTCGGATAATCTATATAATATAAAAAATTTGATTCCGTATGTTTGCGTTCGCAAATCTCGGAAAGTAGTCGATGGATTAACTCATTTTTTTACAGAACATTGCTTTTTAAATTACAACTTGATTTAGACGCAATATCTTCATGGGGAGATGAGAATAAACTTTTATTAAATGTAAAAAAAAATGTCTCACTAGGACGTATACGCGTTCCAAAAACCCGATTAAAATGACTCTTGAAGGTGTCTAGAGTCATTTTAGGCAAGAACTCTACGATATATATAATTGTAAAATTTTTCTTATAAAGTTTTATATATTATGTGTATTGTGCTAGGTTTTTTTATCTGTAATGCACAAAAAAAAAAAATAAATAAATAAATATAAATGAAATTTTGGTCTCCGGTGACGTTTTTGAAGTTTTATTTTTTATTTTTTCTACAAAAACATAAAATAATGGTAGATGTTGGACGGTTGGAGGCGCGGTGAGGGGTTGTTCGGTTACTCGCTTAAGTGACCAGTGACGACATGCGGAAGTTTTTTTTGTTTGAGTTTGTGAAAAAAATTTTGAAAAAAAAAGTTAAAAAAAGTCACCGGAGACCAAAATTTCATTTACATTTTTTACTCCAAATAATGTCAGGAATCACTGTTTAACGTAAGTCAAGTACGCACCTTAACACCCTGTATAATGGTAAGCTCTAACGTTATGAAATTTGTTTTAAAAAATTACTACGCGAGCGGTTTGAAAATGTGTTTTGTGTATTTCATATATTTTAGGGAGAGGGATGGAAGGCAGGAGGGTGGGGGGGTAACGAAGGAGGTAGGGTTCAGAGGAAGGGTGACGAGGGAGTGGGAAGGTGGGAAAGGGGAAGGGAAAGGGGAGGCGGGAAAGGAACGCATGAGAATGGACATGCAGGGAAAAACATTTTATTTTTTTGAATGGCATAGCAAAGCATACCGGGAACCCGCTAGTCAAAATATAATTCTATTTTATTTGGCTTGGTAGTCTTAGGATAAAGTAATTTCAACAAATTCAACGCGTAACTCTTGAAATGATTTGGTATATTCTGTTAAAAAAATATCGGTGCCTATGCAATATTCATAATGGATGTGTCCGTGTAATGCTGGGTATACTTTTGCGAGGTGCGATATTACGAGAAACGAAAGAAGCAACCGCAAGCGGCGGGCGTTTCGCTCCGTTTGATGTTTTCTGCTAACTGCTTTTCCATAATTTATGGTTCGACTCACAGGTTCGGCTCCAGTGTATACGCAGCTTAATGTAATAACATTCGGCTTTCGAATTTTGAAATATAAGATTACATTACATTACATTAAGAAGTTTTAAAAAATATAGTTTTTGAACAGCACGCTTCGTACGCAAAATAAAAGGCGTACTAAATTAATTATAAATGAAAAATAATGTGATCGCAGCGCAACATTAAGAGCGTAGTTCTGGAGGCTCAGGTAGTTTTATCGATGTTGTCCGACCTCCGAGAGGACTAACACATGCAAAAGTAGAAAGAGATAATATTGATGAGGGTTTGATGTGATGGTAACAATTTGAAAAGATAATTTATTCGCAGACAGATGCTAACTCATATATTACCATATTTTTCTTGCCCTGCCAGGAATTTGAACCTATAACCTCCCAACCCAAAATCATTGGTCATTCACATAATATGGTGACCAAGAAGTTCATATTTTCAAGAAATTAATATTTTTGTACAAAATATTTTGTGTATGTACTTAACGTTATAATTTTAAACTGTTTAAGATGAGAGAATATCATTTCGTTAACCCTAGAAAGATAATGTACGTCTTTTCGACGTAAGAAAAACACTAGAATTGCTATCTTTTTTATTATTTCGCAACGTAGCGCGTTGCCTATCTCAGTTCGCTCAGTTGCCACCTCGATAAGTACAATAATTACGAAAAAATACATACACCATATGTCTGAAAGACGTATGTTATATTTTGTGTAGCTTTCGGACTTTTTCGTATAAATGAGATTTAGCGAACAAAAAAAAATTTAATACAACTGTTGATTAGCACTTAAACTTTCACATCATTAAAAAATACGATTAATACATAAAATGAAACTTTATTTTTCATTTAAAAAATACTTTCTATTTTGTAGTTGATTTGTAAGAGTTTTACAGAATTTTTTATTTTTTTTTATTACAATATATTTTTTATAATTACGTTAGTACAAAACCCTAAATAATTATTTAACTACTTTCAAACTGTGTAAGTATAATAATATTTCAAATATACACTTTTAAACTTCAGAACGTCTTTAAGACGTATATCCTTAAAGTAGGTAAAAATAAAATTATCTTTCTAGGATTAAACAACAATTTTATCACGTTTAACTTAATATAACACATTGTTGTAGAATAATAAAAACTAACCCATTTTATATATCTTTCCTGAACGAGAACAACCGTGGTCGCTTGCCAAGAAATTCAAAAGTTCAAAGATTATTTCCAACAAAGGCTAAATATCAAACATAATACACAATGAACGTTTGCTTTAATACAAGACAACCTGACACCTACAGGAAATACATTTGAAAGGTTTTCTATGTCAAACACAAAACAAAGACAAGTTTTTTAAAATCTTTAATATAAAAATCTACATCCGTTTGATGGACAAATGCTGTTTTTTGCCCGCATCGTATGGCAATCCTCACGTTTTACCTTTCTACCTTTTGATTTACGCAAACAATAGAACCTTCCTACCCTGGTGTATCGTGACATCAACATTCATTTCAATGCTTTGGTTATTGACATGAAAAAATCGTTGGTTTGTTTACAAAATAATCAGATTACATTCAAGAAACAAAATGGTCAAACCAAAAAAAATCGAGTGCAGTTCACACACGGTAGAAGTAAAACAACGCAATCAATAGGAGCCTTGAAAAGTGAGCTCATAATCAAATCGGCCAATGCGCGCAGCTTGACAGAGTGCGACGCTTCGTAGGTTTCATTCTATCTCATTCTCTCGCAGCTAAATTCTGTAGATGTACGTGTTTGTCTCTTTTCAGTGTCGCTCGTTCCCGTTTCATCGTGTTTCAAATCACAACGGTGCCAAAATAGATTTCGCTTAAAAAATGTTACCTACTATTGTTTCCTGGTTTCGCATTTATGAAATATCTTTGTTGTGATATTTGTTTTTGAGAGGCGGGTATGGTTAACGCCGCCCGGGAACCATTCATTGGATAACCAACGCCTCTGCCATGCCTGGTCACCCCGAGTGGTTCACTACGTTTGGTGACTTAGCAGGGGTTCCCGAGTTAACGGTGTGAGGTTTGTCGGAGTCTTGGCAGTGGATTCATCTAGCGGTCACCCGTTGCGGGACAGGCCGGATCGGGAGAGACTGGTTGACAGAAAACTTTTGACCTCTCCGCAGGACTATCCCGAAACATCGCCATGCACCGCAGTGGAAGAGAAAGATTCTTACGTCCGTCAATCCTGGACACACTGACCTCCGATTCCTACCCACCCCTCAAACCTTCTTCTTTCCCAGAACTTCCTTTCCTTTGTTTCCTTAAAATACCCTCCACACAGCATCCCCAAAGATGACTTAGGCCTTTAGGGAAATCATCTTCTTCAAAAAGATGATTTCCATAGGGCCTACGTTTTCTCCCCTTGCGGGGCTAACATATAAAAAATATTGGTTTCACTTCGGTGTCCACTTAACTTTAGATACCTGTTCTAAGATGAACACAAACGTAAACGTGATATAATTAGTTTGATTTATACTTAGGGGTACCTATACTACAAGTTTCACAATTATTTTTGTAAGAATGGAGCAAAGAAAATAATTGTTGAATTAGTAGGTATTTTGGTTGTCCTAGTTGTGAATGTATCTGACGTAACAAAAATGGATATTTGATTGCGACGAATATATCGCAAAACAGGTAAACCTTCATAAACTAACCATAACAAACCAAGAACCATAAAACTAGCTTTAACTAACTGCTTGGTTAATTATTAATTCATTTTAACTATTTTAACTACTTTTAACTACTTACCCTCAACGTACATTAATTAATAAGATTAAAAAATAGCACACTAAATATTGACCGGTCAGTGGTTGAGTGGGCATCGCGTTTGGGTCCCACCCGGGCGTCGCGGGCGTCGGCTGGCTAAGTCCTCCTTCACCCCACAAGCAACATTTTCGGCTTTCTGTGGTGGTAGTAGGAGATTTTCAAACATTGTTGGTTTATTCGTAACCCGGGAATGTTTGTCTTTCTTTAAAAAAAAAAAAATAGTATTTAGCAAGCGACAAAAAGACGAAAGCCGCGTTTACAAGTGTTTTTAGTCTAGTTTAAATCAGTGCATTATTGTGATGACCCGACAGTATACCAAACGAATTAATTTAAAGTGTTTAAAAATTTTTTGTACTTGATGGTACACATAGTGGTTCGCTGCGTTTGGTGATTTAGCAGGGGTGCCCGAGTTCATGGGGTGAGGTTTGTCTAGGTCTTGGAGGCGGATGACCAGGGCTCACTGAACCCCAGATTCCTACCCATCTCTAAACCCTTTTCCTTACCAGAACTCTCCTCTCCTCCTTTTCCTAAAAAAACCCTCAACACAGCATCCCCAAGGATGACATAGGCCCCCTATAAAAAAAATACTGATTTTATCAATGATGCATTTGAATGAAAATATGTTTCATACTTTTGTAATCGGCAATATCTATGTCCGCACACCCTTTCGTGGGTTATAATATTATAGTTATATTTTGTATAGTAGGTATACCGTATTTTCCCTAAACCTACTTTATATTGCATATAAGTATGCCAGGTGGCTAACTGTCGTGGGATCAACTGTCATGGAATCCATTTTTGTCGTGCCTCTTCTTTAAGGAAATCGGAGAAAATCAGAGTTGATTGATACTTAGATGCAGCCGCAATTAAAAATCCTGAACAATTTAAATTTAGTCATCGATACGATTGTACCTATCTTTCAAAGGTTCTGTATTAATCTTCAGCCAGTAGGTTATACCTCATCCGGCACTTCATACTTCAAACTAAAACCGTTTGCCGTACCTCATGCTCCAATATCCATTATTTCAAAACATTTCAGAATTTCCGCTGTTTACCTTGAATGAATGTGTTTTGTCAATTAAGTATTTTGTTTGTAAAGTAAACAAAAAATATTTGTATTGTTTAAAATGTTTGTTCTTTTACAATACAAAAAACAAACGCACATATCAATGATAATTATAGGTAATCTTTCATTATTCGCTCTTCATTTAAATCTTTTTTCGCAGATCTTTAACCTTCCTATACTCGTGCGTTGGTTTGTCAGACCGACAAATCAACAATATTTAATTAAATGAAGACATTATGAGCGAAACTCAATCAAAAATCTGGAAACAGAAAAATCAGAAAAAGATATTTACACCTCTGAGACTCGAACCCAGGACCTCCCTACTTTCCGGGTTGGGCGCTCTTATCCACTGAGCTAAGGTGTCGATATCCAATTCGGTCACTTTTAACTGTACCATACTTCGACTAAGAACCACCCATATTATCTTCATTTTTCTTAACGCATATTTTTTATTGGCTGCCATCTTTATGAATGATTGCAAGATTCAACTCGAACTAAATGCAATCTAGATGGTGTCTGGATAAATTTTGATTCATTTTATTTAATGTGCGACATCTATTGACTCTTCTGCAAGTCTAGGATGAATATTATTATTGTTAATTTTCAACTTTTTATGAGTAAAACCTCAAACTGTAATATTTAATTAAATGAAGACATTATGAGCGAAACTCAATCAAAAGTCTAGAAACAGAAAAATCAGAAAAAGATATTTACACCTCTGAGACTCGAACCCAGGACCTCCCTACTTTCCGGGTTGGGCGCTCTTATCCACTGAGCTAAGGTGTCGATATCCAATTCGGTCACTTTTAACTGTACCATACTTCGACTAAGAAGTACTACTTCGAGTCCCAGAGGCGTAAATATCTTTTTCTGATTTTTCTGTTTCCAGATTTTCGATTGAGTTTCGCTCATAATGTCTTCATTTAATTAAATATTACAGTTTGAGGTTTTACTCATAAAAAGTTAAAATAAAAAATAATAATAAATCAATAATTCGTTGTTTTCTGGAAAATTAACATCACTGGGACTTTGCGGTTTTTAGTAGTTTCTTAATTTGTTGTTAGACATTGTTTAGTACGGCGTGCGCGTAGGTGCTAAGTTGATGTGACACTTCATTACTATTATCGGTCCGTGAGACTGACGCGAGTATGTGTTATTATTTTAGGTAAGTAACAAATACTACCCAAAAATTCTGATCATGGCGAAATCTTACTTCTATAATATTTTACTATTCTTGATTCTTTCATTTATTAGATTACAGAGTTTTTTTAATCAACACATGAAAAACTATATTTTTGTTATTAAAGTTAGAGTACAAAAAAAAATGTTAAAGCTCTGTTTCTATCTAATATAGTAAAAGAAAAAATATTTTTCTGTTCTTTTTTTTCTATAATGCTTATGATATTAATAAATGCTTAAAAATAATATAATTAAATTGATACAAACGAGATCAATTTTCGGTCTGAGACACCGTGCGCTAATATATGTACGATGCTGTTGGGTTAACGAAAGTTAAAAACTATTAAAAATAATGTTGTGTCATGTTTCGATAACATTTTAGCCCCAACATATTTTGACTAAGAGGATTTAAAATACTGGCGATATGACATGATTTTTTTAACATTAAATTCGCCCTGAGGAAAATGTTTTTTTTTAGGTCCTATGTCATCTTTGGGGATGCTGTTGGGAGGGTCTAGAGGAAGGAATGCACATGACCCAAATGATCTGGAAGAGACTCCTATTGTAGGAGGAAGAAACACGGAGATCGGCAAATCGTTTCAAAAGAGATTTTTTGTTTTTTTTTTTATTTGATTTTGAAGAAAAAAAATTTAAAGTTAAAAAAACATCAAAGATGTCACCGGAGACCAAAATTTCATTTCCACTTTTACTCCAAATAATATCAGGAATCACTGGTTAAAGTGAGTCAAGTATGTCCCTTAACACCCTGGGTACACGTTCTTTATTTAAAGTGGTTAAAAAAATGATATGACATTTCCAGATTTTAAAAAAGTCACATAAATAAACAAAATATTCACATAAAAGATATCTCAATTTTTGTGATTTTAAATTAAAATGTGACTTTTATTTAATATTTTTATTTCAAAGCCGTTTACTATTATTCCTAAAAGATAAAATAAGGAAAAATCTTACAATTTTATTTTTAAATATTCATAGTTCGATTCGAGGTGAATGAAGACTGCATTTTGCGAGCTGCCGGTTTTTGAAAATGAAGAGATTATTTTTCACTTTAAAATTGAACAAGACCAAATTATTTTTCAACATTTTTCCCATTATGTCGTTATAGAGGGTAGAGTACTTCGAAATAATTTATTTATTCACAATGCAAATAGCATTTCGATTATTGCATTAAAGATGAAACGGCGGACATGAAATTGATAAATAATGGTATATTTCTGATAATAAAACGGGTGCTTTCTTTTCGCAGCGGTACTATGTTACAGCGAGTCTCAAACAGCATATCATTATGATTATTAATTTAATGAATGCAGACGAGATCCACTTGCTTAACCCTGGAATACGAAGCCTCGTCGAAAAGGCTACGCGTTCTAAAAATAATGATAAATACCTGCAAAATGTGTGTTTTTGCAGGTATTTATCAGTATTAGTTTTCGGGAACATTTAAATGTGATTATTAACAAATCTCTCAAACTTCTTGGTTTCATCACTAGAATCACTTCTGACTTCAAAAACATAAATATCCTAAGAACTCTTTACTGCTCCTTAGTCTGCCCCTATCTTGGATATGCTTGTGTTATATGGTCTCCTTTTGTATGCTATCCATATTCGTCATTTTGAGTCCGTTCAACATCGGTTCCTAAAAGGGATTGCTAGGAGGCTAGAATTAGAACGAGGCAATTACTCATTTAATGAAATCGAACAAACTCTAAAACTTGCTCTTTTGAAGACCGTCGAGAAAAATCTGATCTTATTTGTTTTTCAAAATTATCAACTATATTATTGACTCACCTACATTATTACATCTCATCTCATTCAATATACCTTCTCGTAGACTCAGAAATAAAGAACTGCTCTTCCTCAATCAACACTCGACTAATTATGCTTATAATTCACCACTATCCAGAATGTGTAGAATGGTTAACTCACATCAAGACCTTGATTTTTTTGGCATAAGCCTAAATGATTTTTGTAGCTCACTAAACAATTGAAGATATTTTATATTACTCTATTTTTAGCAAAGTCTTGACTTGACTTGACTCTTATATTTCACTTCTATTTTCTTATGTTTTATCTATTTGTCTTTTCTTTCAAATACCATCCTTTATTCTTGTAATGTACATTTCCAAAATTTCGCTTTATTTGGTTGTAAATTGGACGTTAGTCGGTTAGTATATAAATAAATATGAATTAATTTATTTTTTATTGTTTATTGTGAAAAACAATATATCCAATTATATTTTACAATTAATAGTTCATAAAAAAAAATACAATTATTTACATAGGTACGAGTAATAATATCAGATTGCATGAAGTCTTATGTTAAAAAAAATTACTTATTGCGATCTTAAAGTCATTTAAAATGTCTATCTCAGAAGAAATGTGGTTTAACAGTGGAGTCATTCTCTCCAAAGTAATGATCATTTTGGTAGGTTGGTCCTTCATCTTGAAAACATTAAAAAAAAATTATGCCATCGGAACTTTCGGATACGTGAAAGTGGCTTTTTTAAAAACCTTTGTCGTTTCGACTACGCGCATGCTTGAAATTCAACACGCTGTTAATCCGTTAACTCTGTGCACAAAAAAAGTGCACCAATCTTTCAGAGTATCGGACACTATCAAGCGGCTTATCACAAGCACGTCATTTTTTGTTTATGGCAAGCATTTTGATGGTCTCCAGAGCTTACTTGTGGCTTTTCACAAGCATTGCGCAATAATCTACGTGCTGGCAGTAGGCTTGATGCAAAATTTTATTTTTTTAGGAACAGACAAACAAGAATAGACAAATACTTACCTGTGGACAAAAAAAATTATAATGGGTGATGATTTAAGATTTACGTATCATTTAAAACAATTATATAAATTAGATAAAATTAGTGTAAAATAAGTATTAATAGTTTTTGTGTTTAATTTATCTGATTTAATCAAAAAATTAATGTAAATCAAATTTAATAATGTTATTATTCAGTACTGCAAGTATTTTAGTTTCTTTTATATTACGACAGCTCTTTTAATGCCATTTTCAAACTGAAGTTAGGTCACGTTTAGATGACTTATTTATATGATTTTATTTACCCCAATTTCAATATTCACAAATGATTTAAATTTTCGGAGCATACTTCGCGATTTTTTTCTATCGAGGGAATTTCATATAATTTGCGTTTCGGCGTGGGGATTGTTTAGATATTATCTTCAAAAATAACTAGATTGTATAGATATTATCTTCAAAATAACATTTATTTTTTTAAGAGCTTAAAAACTTCAAATGTTCAAGGGAGATAATGCAAGAAATCTTAAGAAAGCTTAAATCCCGGGAGCGCAAATAAATTTTATTTTATTAATTTATTTATTAGAAATAACTTATTCAAGTATTTTTACTGTCGGTCCTTATTCCCTTTTCATATTTTCTTGGCGTTGTTAAAATTATTTTCAAAATAATTTTTTTTTGTAACATTTTTTTAAACATTTTAATTAAATAATTAAAAAATATTTTCTGTGTTTTTTTGACATGTTCCAGAGTACTTTTTCACTGTTGTCATCCCCGTTTGGAAACCTAGTCTGAATAGCCAGGTACTACCCCATTTTCCTCTTCCTCAACTGCATTTTTCTCCCGACAACCTTCAGCCTTATATTGAACCTCGATTGGGGATGCCAAAGTCCCATTGGCTCCGGATGGGAGCGGTTGGGTAACATACAAAACGCATTTATAAAGTATAGCCAAATTAATTATTGTGTTGGCGTAGTCGATTCGACGAATATTTATGATTTAGGGTTAAACAGGGGTTTGCTCCGGCGTTTCTGGCTAAGACATCGATTTTATATTCTGATGACGGGTTTGTGTGGACTAGGTCTGAATAATAAATGTGCCAGGTACCGCGGACACTCGCTGTGACCGGCTGACGGGAGCTTCAGTCACAGGTATAAGCTTTAACGTGAAAAAAGATATTGATATCCTGTCCTCGCAGCGCTTTCAACTGACAGGTAGTTTTATGGAATGCATTTGTCGTTGTATTTTAATGGGAAAATAACAAGTCTTCTTTGACATCACACAACATAAATAATTCATAGTTCACTGAAAACGGATAAGTAGTGAAATTATTATACATACAGTACCTAATATCAATATCAAATTGTTAATCCGCTAGAGAAGGAAAAAATATTTTACCTGCACACAATATCTTTGGCATTCTATCAAATAATTATGACGAATCTTTACGAAGTTCAAGTACTTACCTGAAAATAAAATAAGCATAAAGGTTGTGTGAATATCCAAGTTATTATACGCTAGGAGCGCGAATATACAGCTTGAGGACGTATCTGAGAAACTTTGACCTGAGATTACTGAGTGTATTTATAGTATAAATTTTAATAGTGTTTTTTTTTATTCCAGTAAAAAGAAAATTACATTTTCACTTTTCTAACTCGAAATAATTAAACACTTTAAACTAAACTAAATATAACAATACAGCGCTATTCTATTTATTTACTTTGTTTATCAAGAATAAAAATAAAAACATTTTTTAAATTTACCTTAGCTTTTCTTCGTTTTTAATGTCGTTTGGTAGACAATTGCGTCAGTTGCCCCCCTCGTAACCAATGGATTATTTACCATTGTTAGTGTGAATGTGGTTTAAATATATGTTATCTTGTCGTCAAGTAAAGTGTGTGTGTACTTGGAACGTTTTAATGAATTCTGTGTTTGTACGTACGAGTTTATTATTTTTTTTTGTATATATTGTATTCATACAGTTTTCTTAGTGTTAATAATTTTGTTTCCCTTTATAATATTTTTGTGAGCTTTTAGTGAAATAGTGTTTTGATTACCTTGTTTTGTATTACCTGTAATTCATTTATATATGTTTCACATGCGTTTCCCAGATTTCAATAAAATAATTTAAATGTGAGTGAATGAGACTATAATATAAACTTTTTTGAATTTATTTGGCAAAAGATATGATAACCGGCCTAAATACGCTAATTAAGGGAATGGTTTTGTCTTTAATACCTTGTATGCTATTTGAATGTCAAATTTTGGTCTCTGGTGACATGTTTTGTTGTTTTTTTTTCTAAATTCAAATAAAAAAATTTAAAAGTCATCGGAGACCAAAATACCATCTACATTTTTTACTCCAAACCTCATGAGTCGCTGGTTTAAAGTAAGTCAGGTATGTCCCTGTATAGTAGAGTTATAGAGTACGAACACTTTTGCAAATAGTTGAATGGGAGTATTTCGGTTCTTTACCCCTAACATGTGGCCGGAACCTTAGCTTTGATTTATTATTCATATTTTGAAGTGTGTTCCCGCAAAAACGGTGAGAATTTTTTCATCACCGACTCGTTTATTTCTGAAGGTTCTGGAGAAAACTGTTGAAAATGTTTTTTCGAATTCAAGCCATTTGGGAAAATCCAACATATATGTTTCCTTATATGTACTTTGTGTTTGTGAAATTTTGGGATTGTGGATTCATAAAAAAAATGTAAAGAATGGTGGATTTCAAACGATATCACCAACGACTTCTATGAGAACAATAATATTTTTAAGGTATTTCGTTATATTGGATTTTTAAAAACTTTCAACATGTTGTCGAATAAAATACATTAAAATAATTGCAATACAAAAACACAACATGATTAATACGCGCCATACATTCTAATTAATTAAACTACCTAATCATCAGTGGCATACTGATTACCAAGAAATGGCTGTATGTAATTCAATTTTGAGCGTGATTTGAGCTTTGTTAAAGTTTAAAAATGTCCATTTTATTATTTAACTAAAACGTTTTGTCATATAAAACAAATTATTCATTGTAAAAATATTTAATACAAAAAATATTCACATAATGGAAAAGATACATTTTGATAACTTTTTTAAAATTATTTTCTTTAATGGTTCATTTTTCTTAGCTTAAGAACGGTTTTTCAGCTTGTAAGAATGGTACGTACTGCTAATCACTTTTCTAATACATATATTATATTTTCATACTTCTCGAAATACTTAAGAAATATTTCAAGTCTTTTTTTGTAAACAATATTGATATTTTTAACTTAATGAGTAAATCCTCAGTTTGTACTATTTAATCACGTTCAGAGTTGCGCCCCGGCAAGGCGAAAGTCCTGGGTTCGAGTCCCAGAGGTCACCGTATATTTTTCTGATTTGTCTGTTTTTAGATTTTCAACGAAATTTTTTATTTAAGTTCGGCTAATATTGTCTTCATTTAATTAAAAATTTATATTTCTTTTAGTGTACCACATCACTAGAACATGTAATTAAGTGGCTGTACTTTTGATTTTCTTTCTCATTTGCGCTTAGATTTTTATTTTTCATATAGAAAGCATAGACCGCATTAATTAATTATAAATTTAATGAAAGTGCTTGGCGGAAGAAAAATACAAAAAAAAAATAAAATAAAAAAAAACAAAACTTTCGCACAATAATTTTGGCATGGAGTGAAATTGTTAAATTGTCTTAGTGAAAAATATTCACATAATAATAAATCAAACCAAAAGCTTCGAAAGTTTTCGTTATTCATTACAAAAATTTGTAATTCTTACTTTAAAAACTTAAGAAATGGAATTAGTTTGAATTTTGCGCTCGAACTACGATAAAGCTGTTGTATTTGCGAAGGTACGCTTTCAGTTTGTTTAAAAAGGCAATTTTTATATTTGAAAGAAATCCTTTTTGCTCCAAAGGAGCTTATCCACAAGTTTACCTAAATTTCCGTAAACAGGAGTTTATTACGTGTTCTTTGTGGACCCTTTTGGGTTATTTGAGTAAATAAGCAATGCGTTTACCGCCACATAAATTTCTGGAAAATATTTGTAATAGAAAATCTTATATTAAAAACGTTTCGCAAAATTTAGTATCATTACATCGTTCACACCAGTCCGAAAACCATCTTTTCGCCACTTTCAGAACTAACTCCCCAGCAAGCAAATAACAAGAAGCACCCTTGTTAAACCGATTTTGAATCGGATTGACACTATTCTCGGACTTACGGTTTGCAAAACTTAGTGTTATTTTTAAAGCAGACAATGTCACGTGAACTGCCTAAGCACAGCGTGGTTGGTAAACACTTAGATGGATTCGGGGGTCAGTCTGATCTGCAGATGCGCTATCTACTTAGTAGAGGGATATCATTTATGTTTGAATTAATGTTATTTTTGCGCGAACCCAAAAAAATATCTTATAATGCTGTTTGTAGATTAAAACATGGTTTATCATATTTTTTAAATCAAAAGATTGTTTCATGAAATATTCACAATTGAAATGCTTGACGTCAATCAGATTCGTCACGTCTGGTAAGTAATCCACCATAATTACAATCACAGCGTCATTGGTATTCTAATATTGTATTACATTAAGGTAAGCTTAAGCGATGGAATCATCCCTTCAGGGATCACCTATCAAGGATGTTTCTAATAACCCACCTAACCTTTGAATTTATATTCAATTTCGACTTCAGAGCAAAATGCCCCTCGATGCATATTATTATTTGTAAAAATTATTTCGAATTACGAAGTTTAATGTAAACGTAATTTTTCTTAAATTTTAGGCAGAGAGTAAGTAAAAATAGTTTCAAAAAAACTTATTGTTAAATTTATTGATTCTTATTGTTAAAAAAAATATTATTTATATTATTTGTAAGTAGGCAGGAACTTTTTTCGGAAAACAGATTTTTGCTTAGTTAATTAAGTTAGTTAGTTAATTGCTACATATTAAAATAAATATTACTTTCATTTCTGAAACGTTTTAGTAATTTTCTTAGAACCCATCTACATTAAGGCACTACTAAACTCTTATACCAACACGTCCCCTAGAATTTACGTCATAAGGGTCTACGCCAAACATTCGCCGATGTATATATTGGTCCAGTCAATACGACTGAGGCTATACCAGCTACAAGCTACGAACCACGACATTGTGTAATGTACCTACTTCTATGTGATGTATTGTACTTCTAGTGGTGTGTGTGTATTTCATATACCTAAGTCTGGGGATGGAGTTTGTATGCCGCATATATAGGGTATGTGCAAGTATGTATGTACGTTTGACAATCAGTTTGTAAGCAACCTTCTGGATACGTAAGCAATGCTCTTAGGACCAGTACACAGAGCTGTTAGTGATCGTGTTACATATGGATGAGGGTTTCTTGAGAGTGTGAAGCCTTAGGTGTACTGTTATATATTATAGATAGGTATTTTAAGATCGTATGTCTTGCGGTAAGGTCTAGAATTCAAGTGTTTTCTAGGAAAACTACTTATAATATATACCCAAACTAATAGATTAATTTATTCAACGAGGAGCATCACTGTATTATATTTGAAAATCTCTATAATTATCACTTTGGTATTTATTTTATTTTATTAATATATATTTTCTTTATTCTTAATATATTTATATTTCAACGATATTGTGTATTGACCTTCACGCTATTTGTTCAGCAGCATTGTGGAGGACATTTTTCAACGGTAATTTACATAAGAATAACAACAGAGGACTTAGTTAGAGTAAAACATAAGGGGAGAAACATTTATAATAAAATATCAATTCGACCTCTACATTTTAACAAAATAGATTTGCCTTATAAGCAAGAAAACCATATTATAACTTATGAGGGTTGCAGTCACACGTGGTTTTTGCGTTCCGTAAAACGAGATGTTTTAAATTGTGTTGGAAGGGCATTGTACAGCATTATAGCCTGGTTAGGGATTGCAATCCCGCAAAGCGGGATCCCGCATTCCCGCGGGATCCCGCTGCTTTTATTAATCTGCTGGATCCCGCACCTTCAAAGCGCGGATCCGCGGATCCCGCAAATTAAAAATTTGGCGCTAAAACTTTCGCGTAAATCGAGAGTAGTTCATAAATGGCACTGCGCTGCGCACGTCTTTCTGTAGGTGACGAGTGTTTTCGTATTCATCGTCCGGCGTTTAACGTAAGTACCTAAATTTTGATGTTTCGTTTAATCTCACTGCTAACTTGCAGCCTTTTAAATTATGAGTTGAGGCACTTTGTAGGCGAGAGTCAACGCTTGTAACTGCGACACAAGAGTTCGATTTATTTTGGATAAATTACAACAACAAAACACGGTATTGAATATCTAGTTGTCACAGACTCTACATGAACGTATTCAAGAACTCCGCACTGATTTAACAGGAGTTTTGATTTATTTGCGAAATCCGCAATCTTCATGCCAAGAAAAGTTGCAATACGCCGAGAAATAAAGAAAGTAATAGAAAGAGTCGTAGTTCAAGACAAAGAAACATATGCAGATGACGTCTTCGAAAATACACCTACAGCTGGAACATCTGCAGCTACTGATACAGATCCTTCTCTAGCGCTAAAAGAAGAATTAGAACAACAGCTTCAACAAGAAAAACAAATATTTAAGAAAAAGCCAGACAACAAGCAAAAGAACTTTGAGAAAATTTTGAAGAAAGAAATGATGTTGTTTAAGTCCGATAGTATCAGAGGAGAGTACCAGACGCTCACCTATGAATATATCCTTACGGTTCAGCCTACTAGCGTAGAAGCCGAGAGAGCGTTTTCAGTATCAGGATATATTTGCAGTTCACTCAGAAGCAGGCTCGGAGATGATACAACAAATGCCATTTGCTTCTTCAGAGCGTATTTTCAAAAGTTGTCACTATAGGTTGATATTATAGTAATAGCATCTAAGGGAAAGAGTTGTGATTTGATTATTAGTCATTATATGAAAAAGACTGAATTAAAAATATAAAACTGTTGTTAGGAGTAAGAGTAAAATTAAATAAAACGATTAAACTATGCTAAGCATTTAAAGATGAATCTAAGAAAACAGATAACTGATAACTTATACTTAATTAATAGAAAAGAAATAATTTCTGTTGCTTAATGTAAGAAATGTTTGATAAAAGTTGATTTTTATAACATAATTTCAAAGATGCGGGATTGAATAATCCCGAATATCAATCCCGCGGGATCGAATGAGCTGCGGGATTGCAATCCCCAAGCCTGGTATCTATAGTACTTTTTGCAAAGAATGTGTTTGTTTTATTTGTAGTTGGTTTGCATATCTTGTTCTGGAATTGGAATAATTTTGTGAGGTGTTAACAGTATTTATGTTCTTGCAAAGTTAGTATGCGTTTTGAATATAACTTTTGTAGTGAAAACTTTTTTAGCACCGTTGTGATTTAAAGCTCGATGAAACGGAAACGAGCGACACTAAAAATAGACAACACATACATCTACAGGATTTAGCCTGCGAGAGAATGAGATAGCAATAAAATATTTATTTATATCACGAGTACTCGGTTCCAATATAATTCGATAAATCCACAGTCCCACAGTTTGGTCTAGTGGTATAAAGCGCCTGACGAACTTCAGCGGCCAGAAATTGCCTGGCCGCTGAAGTTGATCAGTGGACCAAGGATCGAATCCTACAAAATCCAAAAAAAAAAGTTTTTTTTTTAAATTCATATCCAATATTCAAACCACTCCAAAATGAAAATACAAAAGAAAGCGTCATCTAGCGACTCCCATGTAAAAAACACAAATAAAAATTTTGAAGGTATTTATTTTTTAATAAATTTAAAAATTTTACAAATAAGATGACCGAATGCATATGAAAAGGTAAACTGGAATTTGACGACAAAAATATAGAAAAAATCATTCTTCATATTGATAAAAAATGTACTTCGTAATTTCCCCACTCTCGTCTACTTTAGTTTTTTAAAGGTTTCACTTAGATCGCGTGTGAATTGCACAGTTTAGTTTTTTCTAAATTCTCGGCACTGGGAATTTTTACATAAGCGTTAGTATAAAAGTATTACTTTTGTTTAGATTTTCAGAGCTAATACATTTTTGGGTGTCGATATATTTTTTTACAGCCCCAGGCAATGATGTCGTATTCCATTTAAGATTGGACCAGTGCGAGATATACATTATTAAAATTGTTGATTTTTACAATATTTCTCACGTTTTTGAAAAAGCAACCTGTTTAGTTTTCCTATTACCGAATTACGTCTTTTTATTTTTACCAAATGGATAGTCTAAGGATGGGTTGTTTCAAAAAATTTGACGAATTCGTCAAATTTTTGACGTTAATTTTCACGTTCTGTGTAAGTTCTATTCAAGTTCTGTGATGATTTCAGTTTTGTGAAGCAGCTTGCCTATGATGATAAAAAAACAGAACTCGAAAAAAACTTACACTGAACCTGAAAATTAACTTCAAATATTTGATGAACTCATCAAATTTTTTGAAACAACCCGTCCTAACACATTTAATATTTTTTGTTTGTATGATTGGGGGAAATTGGCATGGGTGAACTCTGAGTGACGAGATTACATTTTAATGTATGTTTTCTATTGAGGTGTACTGGGTGCTTTTCTGTGTACGATTTCCCATAGAATTTTTAATGAATTTGACTTGTATTGATATTTTTTAGTTTATTGAACAGGTTTTGATGGAGTTATTGCGTCAAAGAATTTCGAAAAGGCTTTGGTTTTTCTTAAAGAAATATACCTAGGCATTTTCACTAAGATATATATTTGTGAGGAAGACATGGGGCTATATAGCACGTGAGGTGGTCATATTTTCCCTGTAATCGAATTGATTGGGTGATAGTATATTATCAATGTTGATAAAAGTTAAAAGAGAGTTTTTGATAATTATTGTCAGCTGAACTTTTAGGTTAGGTACCTATTTAGGTTAGGTAGCTTTTAGGTTATTATACTATTTAAATAACTTCATTTGTTTTAAAGTTTCACATAAACGCTCAAGTGATTCTGATATACTGCTAAAATTTGGATAAAACTGGATTTTTCGGAATTTTATTGTGGAGTTACTTGGAATTCGGAAAGTTGAACTTCTTATAGATTATGTCAACAAAAAACATCAGCAATATTAATACAATCTGTTTCAGTCTTTTTCAGCGAGATTGTTTCTTGTAAACATAAGTTATGGCCTCCTTCTAAGAATGAAAAAAGTATTTATGTAGGCGTAAGTGGTACACAATGATTCAGAAACCCATTATTAAAAAAATGGTTCAATAGAATCTGAAAGCCGTTTAAAAAATAAGCATTCGTGCAGCAAATCACGATAAACGAGACGGCTTTTTAAATTAAGAATCATAATTTTTTTTTTTTTTTTGTCATAATTAAAATTAGTCATCAAAATCCTATCTAGAAATAACATAAATACCTCGTCTGTATGTGGCAAGACCACAGTTTGATAATGCCTTCAGAAGACCAAACAGCTGTCACGTGTAAAAATAATTACCTAGCAGAACTTGTTTATAAATAAACTGTTTTTATAAATTGAATAATAATATTATTAAATATATAAAAGAAATTTAAAAAAATTAAAATGGAGTTCTACAAATTAAACTTGATAACAATAAATAAATTAAGAATCATATTTTACTAGAATTACAGAAAAACGGATTGCCTTTACATTTTAGTTAAAATACGATTCTTCAAAATGCTGAAAATATAATGCATATCTTTTACGTGAGACAATGAAAGTTTTAACCATTAAAAGTTGATATTTTTAAGATTTAAGGTAATAATGGAATCGTTGAAACTGTATGCAAGGCTAGATAAAACTTTTCCATGTACACTTTGCAACAATAACGTCCCTTGATTGCGTTTCATCCGCAGATGAAAAAAGGAGGCTGTAGTTAGAAGTTTGCTCATCCCTCCAGACCACAGCCCCCGCGCACCCCTAACACACGTCCGAAACAATTATTCCGTAGAGGGGGGATTACGAGGTAGCGAAACAGAAATGGTAAAGTTCCAGACAACTGCAGACTTCTGCCTACTAGTAAAGTTGTAGACAACTAAGAGTAACTTGTCGGATGAGACTGTTTCTGTAAATCGGCTCAAAATCAGTCCATTTAATGGTACCTGCATCGAACATTGAAACTTTTGGATTGGAAACATTAGTTTTTTTCAACTTTTCAAGCGAGTCTCTAAGCTTTCCCACAGGGTCCAAGTATCTGCATGATAATGCAAAGTGATTTTTTGAAGTGAAAACTTCTTTAGCTCCGTTGTGATTTGAAACTCGATGAAACGAAAAAGCGACTCTAAAAAGAGACAAAACACATATATCTATAGGATTAAGTCGAGAGAATGAGATAGTATAATCGGCCTCCTTTTTGTACAATGCTTCACAGCCTATCGGCCTTCTCTTTGTGCGGTGCTTCGTAGCCTCCCCACTCTTGTCTTCTTTAGTTTTCTGGTTTCACTTCTACCGCGTGTGAACTGCACACAGTTCACACGGTACAGAGAAGTACCTGGCTATTCAGATCTGGTCACCAAACACGGCCAACAATTTTTTCATTCTAAATGGTGGTCTTTCACCATAAATCATTTGTTTAATTTACAATAAGTAGATATTGATGTTTCTTACTCCAAAATTCTTAATCGTTAAAGTCTACCGTTATATATTATCACTATATATGCAGTGGGTGCTTACTTAGATGTACATAGGGATCTCAGCACACTATAATATCCCTTTCAAGTAAACCCCCTTTCAGTCCCCCTTAGTCGTTAACCTCAATGCATGTAAAAGCACATTTTTGGTACTTGATACAAACATTAGTTTTGAATGGGATATAATATCAACCTATTTATAACAAAGATAATGGTAGTTCGTATTTATGTGGAGCGAGTCGTTGAAATACAAATATGTTTGAAAATTTACGAGTATGTGTTTTTGCTTGGATACCGCACCCCGGTCCCAGCTGCTCGGAACGGTGGAACGATGGCTCCAATCGAAGTATCCTGTGAAGAAAAATGCTGTGAGAAGAAGGGGAAGTTTTGGAAGTACTTACCTATTAATTTTATTAATATTATTTTTAATATACCCAAAATTTGCTTTTTTGTACTAATCAATGTTTTTCAGCTTTTCGTTGTAAGGTTTTTCCATATTTTTTTTCTCTCTTTAATTTTTTATAAATATTATTAACAATGCTTTTTTCCAAAAATGTATGAATAAATAAATGAATGTATATGTATATAATGTAAAAATGTGTATTTTTTATGTACTTTCTCAATTTAAAAAATAAGCGGTAAAGGAATCCGTTGATAAACAGATATCAGTCAATTTTTTATGAGAAAACTCTCTTTTTATAACTTTTGAAGGTTATTCCCATCAACGTAATATATCATTGAAGAAGAAGATAACACTTATAATCTAAATGAAAATATGAAAGAAAACAAGACACAGAAAACAGAAAAAAAACAATGGTCGCAACTGGGACTCGAACCCAGACCTCTCGTCTAACCGGGACGTGCGCGTTTTCCAATTTCGCTATTGCCACCTTCTGTCAAACCGTCATATTTGTCAATATCATATTTCAAATATTTAGAATCATTAATATTATCTTCAACTAGTTCTTTTTCCATATTATAGGCAACTACTCTTTTTATTGGAAACAATCATTCTAAGAATTGGTTTGTAACCTGAATAGCGTCTCGGATAAATGTATCCGAATTTATTCATATGGAACTATTGACTTTATGAAAGTTTAAATGAATATTCAATTTTTTATGAGAAAACTCTCTTTTTATAACTTTTGAAGGTTATTCCCATCAACGTAATATATCATTTTTTTTTTTCTGTTTTCTGTGTCTTGTTTTCTTTCATATTTTCATTTAGATTATAAGTGTTATCTTCTTCTTCAATGAGATATCAGTCAGTTTAACGGGACTTTAATGCAAAATGTTAACAAATATAAATAAATAATACAGGAATTATAAAAAAACTTAGTAATAAATAATTTATGTTTCTATAATACTATGGTCTCATCAAAAATAACTTGGCGTAAATATGGATGTCATGGATAATTAATTAATTAAAATTACCAATTTCGTATTGTGACTTTGGAAATGTTTGTTTGGAGAATTCAAACGAGCGATAAATATGTATTTATAAAAAAAATATTTTAATTAATCACCATTTTCAAAATTGGAATTCGGCCCGCTATGTATAAATCGCAATGTATAGGTACATATTTTCTACGATACTTGAGTATAACGCCAGAAAACGAACCAGTTGACAAAATACCAGGAGCACAGAAATGTCATAGGGTTATTTTGTTAATATCCGAAACGGCGCTAATATAACAAGACGTAATACACAACATTGGATATTTCAGAGGGGTGTGCTTTTTTTAAAGACCACATGAAATAAAAATTATTCTTCACGTATTTCATAACTTCTTTTTAAATTTTAATACATTTTCTAATGCTTTTTATATTGGTCGGTATTTCTTGGAAGCTCTTCAGCTCTCCATACAGTAAAAAGTTTTGTGATGTTGACTTCTTTCGAAAACGAAGTCTAATAAGAGATATAAGTTGTCATTGTAAACTTAATTTTTTAACCTCTCTACGAGTATGGACGAAATGGATCGTCGAAGCGAAAAATGCTCAGAAGAGTATGGACGAAACGTTTCGTCCGCGGCTATTATTCAAATACCGTCATATCTAATTAAACTATTTGACTTGAAGTGACTTCTATTGACATCGGCGCGTAGTTTGTTGAATTTTTGGAAGACGTACCTACAATACCAACTTCAGTTTTAGTTTAAAAATTCTTTTTGCGTCATTTAGCGGTCGTCAGAGGAAGGAAGCAGTTTTTTTGTATGGACATATTTTTTGTCGATGTTGAATTAATTTTTGTGGATTGATGTCGACGACGTTTTAATTCAAAAAACATTTTATTGTTTTTAGTTTAATGACAATTTATAAAAAAATATTTAAAAAATGAACAAAAAAAAACTCACTACTCACGTACAGTTTTGTTCGCCAAAACTCGGTCGTGGAAAGGTTAATATTATTTAATATTTTTTTCTGCTTTCTTTAATTTTATATTTTGTAAGTTTTGTAATTTGGTGTCAGTACCGCGGGGAACCATTTATTGTATGATCGACATCTCCACCTTAGGTCACCCCAAGTGGTTTGCTACGTTTAGTTACTTAGCGGGGGTGCTCGAGTTCATGGGGTATTTTTGTACAGGTCTTTGTGGTGGGTGAGTCAGTCCAACTTCTGCGTGCCGGTTGAGGGAGAACCTTTCCAACCGATCGCCCCTGTCCGGGTCACTCTGTAGTGCAGGGGCCCGACCCTCGGGTGGGCTGCCCCATCATCGGGTGTGAAAACCCGGCCGCTACTGTTGCGTTTTGGGCGATTTAGGCGACTTCTCGAACCCATTGCCTTGCACCACAGTGGGTGGGTTGGATTCATAAGTCCATCACTCTTGGACACTCTGTTTCCCATTTACCCCTTTACCCTCATACCTTTTATACAGAATCCTCATATCTTTTCCTTCCCAGACACTCTTTTCTTCTCACAACCTTAAAGATAAAATAAAGAAAAATAGAAAAAGATAAAACCTAAAAAAACCAGATTAAAACTTTAAAGATAAAAAAAAAGATAAATAAATCATGAATATATAAAAAACGACAATTAACACGCCTACTCCGTAGGAGTCAAAACTGCTTGCGAAACTATATAAGCATATAATATAAAATAGCCGACGGGCTCTACGAAAATAGTTTATAAATTAGATACGGTTAGTAATTTTTGTCTTATTTTGAAGGTCAAGTGTGCAAAATTTCATCAAAAAGTATCAAAATACGGCTTCAAGGAGTGGTAAAAAAGAATGATAGTAGTTTTTCAAAATTTCGTGTAAAACGTGATCTTTCTCATAATCTTCAGAATAAAACTCTAAATTTGCACGCAAAACAAATCCATGCAGCCTACCCGCGGCAAGACCACAGACAATCATCTTCATATATTAGATTAAGAACTGTTAGTATGCAGGCAAGTACTTCTGATTTTTTCATGCCCATTTTCATCCTTTCTCCACTATTTCAAGCCTCAAAACATACCCCAATTGAATTTGTCAATCCGGACAATTGAGGGCAGTTGTTGGAACTCTGTTCACGAAAATGTAATATTTTAAAATAATTTTTTTGTCTGAAAATTTCAGTTAAATAAATAAATAGTGATATAAATAAGCCTTAGTACCTACCTTTATATTTTGTAAGCAGGTAGAAATATACAAATTATATATTTTCCTTTACAGAATATCATTTTTATATTAACGTTCTTTACATCAGCGGCGGCGAATATCTTTTTGTATCTACTTTGTGTTATTATTTCGTATCGATTTTTCACGCAGGATATCCTCTTCGATTGGCCGGATTTCCCCTTTTCGGGTAAAAGCAATTTGTTTCCTTTGTTTTCTGGCAAATTTCCTACTTGTCCACCGTTCTTTGGATCGTTCTCCATAAATATTTACCCATGTATATCTTATCTTCTTTTACGGTTACGCCAGCTGATTCCCGATACTCAATTCTATACATCTTTGAAAGCATTGTAGTATATTGTTCATTTGAAAGTTGTCTTTAAAGCTAAATTGACAAATCGATGATTATTGGTGAAATAGTATTTTTTTATCGGGGTTTATGAAAGCAAATTTTCTTATTTGTTTTTTTTTTTTTAACTAAATAACAATATTTACTGATATTCTATGGCAGGACGTGGAATACTGTGGATCACAATTCAATTTAAATGGAATTTATATGGCGGTACTCTCTACATGTCACAATATATTTTTTTAAAACAACATTTTTTTAAAACAACTTTTTTAAGGATAATATAACCCCACATTATATGACATGTGAAAATAAGTCAAATTCAATTCAACGTATTACAACGGTAGCTTTGTTTATACCAAAAACAGCAAACAATTTTTCAGCATTAGTGCCAAATGTTTACTTGGCTAAATATGTGAAAACATGCCACTTTTTAACTCTGTTCACCTGTTGTAAATGCACTTAGGTAGTTTTAGCCAGATGGGTAGACATACAGACTACAGACTCGAGTACAGCACAGTGCATCGCAGTTAAGAATGCAGTCGTAACGAGTTGCAGTAAACTATGGTTACACCAAAGTGCAGCTACTTGCAAACACTCTCCTCAACGCACGCTCATTAGGGGAGATATATGGTTGAAGCACGTGGTATCTTATATTCGTATAAATGCAGAGGTGCAACCTGAAAACTGCATCATGGGGTGATAAAACTTACTTATGGATGAGAAGTATAATAAAATAAATATAAATTTATCAAAGAGAGTTTGTTCTTTTACATAATATATTACATTCAACAAATTGATTCTTTCAACAAATTAACACTTTTGTATGTACGATACGTCTAGATTAAAGACCAGTTGACAAGTACAAACAGACGAACGTAGAATAACTAAAACTGGCAACCGAAAATCCACATCCTAGGGCAGGTGCAGAAGAGCAACTTGTGTCTCGGCGACAGTTGGGTGACTATTTCCAAGCCACCCGAAGCACATCGCCTCTAGTAGTTAAATCCACTGCGTTATGTGGATTTTGAAATAGACGCTCAAATATCACGGGTACAAAAGTCACTGCTACTTGAGGCAATGAATAGATTTAGCCTAGAAATGGGTCGTTTTACAAATCTTGAAATACTTAGTTTAATATAGTTCATAATTCTATTGATAGCCCATATCCTTTAGAATGCTATGACTAATACATGCCCTAACACCTTAGCCGTAGTCGTCACCTCGATTTGTTCACATACCATACGGCAGAGTGGTATGTGAACAAATCGACAAGTCTTTAATCTCATTTTGACATAATATTTTGACTTATCTACCGCAGAACAGTTGCTTGCGTGACAGACTATAAATAAATTGTTGTTTATTGTATTGTCCTTTCGCAAAATTTTTTAAAAAATCACTTCAAGGACCCTTTGCGAAGACTCATATGGCTTTAAATAGCCGAATAAATTTCCTATCTACTGAATCTTTGATACATCGACTACACAGTTAATTGAAAATATTGTTTGCACATGACAACACATTAATAAAAAAAATACTAATTTCCGTTGCTGAAACTTTCTGAAACTCTACAGAATGAACTCTAGAACTCGAATTTTCTTTGAAAAAAGTGCATTTCAAAAATTGAAATTCACTTTACTTTCTTATACTCGCGCATTGGTCTCTCAGACCGACAAATCAAAAATTCGTTGTTTTCTCAAAAATTAACTACAATGGAACTTAGAAATTTTCAATTCCTCTCAAATTGTTGTTAGGCATTGTATAGTGCGGCGCGCGCAGCCTAATAATGATTGATTCTTATTTTTATAATATTTTATTATTTTTGATACTTTCATTTATTAGATTTCACAGTTTTTTTTAATTAACACGTGAAAAAGTTTTATCTTTGTTATTAAGTTAGAGTACGAAAAATGATGTTCTTTTTAAGAGGATGAGCTAAATGTCTTGTTACTACCCAATAAAGCAAAAGTTTTCCAATTTTTCTTTTTTTTTTTGAAATTCAATTACACTCACTTCCTTTTATATAATAAATACCAAAATGCTTAAAAAAGGTACATAATTAATATAAAACAGACGAGATGAAATCTCGGTCTGAGACACCGTGCGCGAGTATACGAAGGTTAATAAAGCGATTAAGAACCTACCTATATTTAACAATTTTTTTTAGTGTTTTTTTGGTGTAAAAATATAACCAGTGATAATATAAAATCAATTTATCAGAAAATAATATAATTCACGATTTAAATGCGTATTTATTTTATTAAAATTTCTCAGCATTAATCTTGAAAAATAAAGACGGATTTCGTGATTTTTCAAGGGTCAGAGGCTTTTAATTTTCAAGAAAGCGATATTTACCAACTAACTAGATTTACTAACATGATTTTTCAAGGATCTATGCTGATTTACTTTATCTATATCTCTCTGTCTGTGACTCCGCTTCAATGAACTCGACTTTAATGTGCTCTAGTTTAATATGCTTATTTCGTGAAAATTCTCTTGTAGTTCTCAAAATTTAGAATTAAATTGCACGAGAAAAAGCTCATGTTATATTTCAACCATTTTTAAAAAGTAGTAGAAATTTCTTTTCAAACGCGACCAGAACAGTGCTCTACGTATTGAGTGCATTAAACATCACTTGTTACAACAAGGTGCAGAGGAATGCCAGTTAACTGGAAAATGTAGCGAAAAATCGTACAAATAATGAAAATGCGCCAGGAAAAAGAATTCTTAAATTCCAGTAAGGAAAAGTTTTAAAGCTGTTACTCAGAATTTTTTTAGATTTTCGCTGTGTTCCTGAAAAAAATGTTTACTTTTTTCTTTCTAATGAACATTCCTTTGAAAAAAGTTCCAAATGTGAGTACCCAAGGCTGCATACACACACGATAAATTATGGAAAAGGAACGAAGTAACCTCAAACGGCGCTAACAGTTACAGTTGTTTTAACAAGAGTTAGTAATAAAGAGCGGTTTTTCATGGCTTAGAATTTGAATAAATTATAAAATATGATCATCAATTTTTTTTGCAATAAATTTCTTAAGCCTCAATTACATTGAGCGAGTTTAAAAGCTACTAACCGTTAAGTTTAAAAACGGGTGTATCGGTGAGTGAGATTGTCATGATGACACACACAACTCTCTACTCGCTCAGTAACGACGCCCGCGCGAACCCAATTCGGTCGACATTTTGTAAAAAACTTGAGCTCGCAGCTAGCGCCACACGCTAGCCAGTAGCGAAAATTACGGCTCCCGCTCGAACCAGTTTTGACAGTTACGAAATCAGCTGTTGGTAGGCCGCCATCTTGAGCGAGTAGCGAGTAAAGTTGACCACCTTTCTACTTTTTTCGTAGATTGTCTACAATCTGCTAGTTAGCAAGTAATACGATGACTCTGAGCGAGTTTATTAACAGATAGTGAATTTCCCAGACAGTAGCTTGTAAACTCGCTCAATGTCATTGAAGCTTTAAGTTTTACTCAATAGTGGGTTCAAATACACACACATTTTTAAAATGCATTCCCTAGAAAACAGAAAAAAATTCAATTTCTTAACTTTTTGGTTTTAAATTATTCACTCCGAACTAGATTGTTGTGAACTCCTGCATCTCATCGACTTCAAGGTGCAACAAGGCAAAATAAATTATTCTGCAATAATAATTTCGAAACCAACTATCACATACATGCACCTCTTTCTCACCTTCACACGCTTGGAAACAAATTCACCTCAAATATCGACATATTTAACCAGTATTTAAGAGGCATCTGGATGATATTTTTATGTGGCATATTTTTATAATTTAGGAGCGTCGTGTAGGACTTGTTACTCTCTTTTATTTTTAATATCATGCACTTTGACATGAATTATCAACCTATAAATTTTGTTTAACCTATAATATATAATTATTTTTATGTTATTTGCATTTTAACAATAATAATAATACAATAATACAATCAGGTAGAAATGCTAAGAACTTTTTTCCATAGGAAAGCTAATAGTTCAGAAATGCACAAAATAATTTGCAAGGCAGATAGAAACATTACACCTTTAAATTAATACGACGATAATGCCAACATTCTTTTAAATACCAACCAGGAATTATTAGATTCCTGGTCAAATAAAATTATTCACGCCAAACACTTCAATTATCTCAACCAAACGTATGTTGACAAACTTTCGTCAAACAAATGGTTGAGTATTGGAGAATTGAGCGCAGAAATAGAAGGATTTATGCTTGCCATTCAGGATAGAGTCATTAATACTAAAAATTATAGGAAGTATATAATCAAAGATAGAAATCAAATTGATGATTTATGTAGAAAATGTTTGGCTTTTCCGGAAACTATAGAACATATTATATCGGGATGTTCTATATTAGCGCCTTCCGAATATACTTTTAGACACAATCAGGTTTTAAAAATAATTCATCAAAGTTTGGTAATTAAACATAAATTGATTGATTGCCGTAATGTAGTACCATATTATGAATACGAACCAAATTCGTTTTTAGAAAATGAATTTTATAAAATATATTATGATAAAACTATACTAACAGACAGAACGATTCGTCATAATAGACCCGATATAGTTTTACATGACAAAATTAAAAAAATATCTTATATCATTGATGTCGCTATTCCAAATTCCTGTAATATTCAAAAATCTGTTTCTGAAAAAATTAGAAAATATACAGATTTAGGAAATGAGATTAAAAGAATTTGGCATTCTCGGACTATAAAAATATTACCATTTGTTATTTCGGCTACTGGCATTATACCTAGCTCTCTAATTAAAAATTTAGGCATATTAGATTTGTCAAAGAATCTTTATATAAAAATGCAAAAATCAGTCATATTAAATACATGTAGGATTACGAAAGATTTTTTAAATATTTATATTGAGGGATCGGTAGGATTTATCGGTTCAGTTAGGAGTTCTATCGAGCCGAACCCTCTGATATGAAAATATCTGGAGTCGGTGAAGTATTTTCCCATATGGTCTCTGGTAGGTTGACGTGTTGTTCTTGTATAGTTTTGTATTTAGTATACTTATACAATGCAATTACATCGCGTGAATTGACTAGATTAGCATTTGTGGAAAAGTGTGTGGAAGGATTAAGCTTTTCCTGTGAGGAAGATTTAACCCGGACATAAAATCTAGAGAACAATAAGGTGTTTATTTCAGCCGAACAGAGCGGTGAGTGCAATACTCTGTCAGCCATATAAAAGCATACATTTATAAAATTCCATTAAATAATTACATTAAATGGGATATGCAAGATAGGATTAAAAAAAAAACATAATAAGATGTAATAACATAATAAAATAAAATCTAAAATAAAACATAATGGTAAACATATTTAGTATTTGTATACTACAGAGGCTTTAAGTAATTTCTTCATGTTTGGTGTAAGGGCGCGCTATGCCACTGTGCCACGGCCTGGATGAGAGTGTTTACTGTGTTTTGTTTTTGATTTTGTGTTCTGTTCTGTTTTTGATTTATGAGTGTGTTAAATACTGTGTTCTGTTTTTTTCTTCTTCTCTTATCTAATAATACATTATTTTCATTTAAAAACACATTTATAGCTAACATATTTTTGTTTAATTTATTTATTTTAGTTTTATTTTTTTATATTGTTTTAGAAAAGAATGTGTCCTTACCGGGGTACCTCGTTCTAAGTTCACATTATAAATGTTTTTGTGTTTGAAGTTAATACCTATTTAAATTTTTACGAGAGGAAAATTAATATTCTATATCTAAAAATATTCATAGTGTTCTAAATCTACATTCTTCCTGCAAATGTTCATAATCCAAATCTTAATTCTTCTTTTGAAGTCGATTATTTTTTTAATATGTAATGTTTATCTATTTAAGTTTTTTTTAACATTAATTTTTTAAACACTTACATCATGTCCATCAGGGCGTTGAAAATTAATAAATAATCGATTTTTTCATTTTTATTTCTATTCTTAAAACTGACAATTCGTGGTGGAATTTCATTATAATATAACTTTTCTTTACTTTAATTTTATTGGCCGTATTCGGTTTCAGCTTGTCAACGCCATCACCAGTCTAAAGATGGCCTTGACGAGCTGAAACCGGTTACGATCAATAAAATTAAAGTTATTAAATTTGTTTTTTTTGACGGCCTCCGTGGTCCCGAGGCAAGACTCTCGACTCACAATCCGAAGGTCGCGGGTTCGAACCCGGCGTGCGCAAATAAATTTTATTTGATTAATTTGTGTTATTTCACAATTTATTCATTTAAAATAATATAAAGTATATTTGCGGCACGTTCCAGAGTGGAAGATACTATCAGTATCGCCCTGGTGTAAGACCACCATTCAGAATTGAAACGTTGCTTGAAATGGCTTTAGCCGTGTTTAGTGACCAGATCTGAATAGCCAGGTACTTCCCCACCATCCTGTTCCCTATCTCCTTCCCCTCCCCACTACCTTCAGCCTCACAACATACCCCGATTGGGGATGCCATAGTCTCACTGACTCCAGACGGGAGCAGTTGGGACTCTTGTGCGGTATTAACTGTAAAAAAAAAAAAAAAAAAAAATATGATTTTTTCACTTGTACATAGAAGCATTCGTCTGAATAGATGAATCTTTCTATTTTATACGTGTTTTCATTATACCTATTGTAATAGATATGTCTCCTTGCCTTCATTAGCAATGCAAGTCGGTTATTGCAGTGAGTCATGTTCCCGTATTTCTTTGGAGGGGTGGGGGAGAACTACCTTTTAAATATTTTATTGCGAATCCGGACACTGCGAACTTTATCTTGGCTGAGACATCACATATATTATGAAGGAGTTGGTTCAAATGAATGTCTTTGGTATGGGCGACTTCCACTTTTGTGTTTCTCCCAACACCTGGCTTCCTTTATCTGTTGGAAACACGCCGCACCTTTTAAGTGTTAACTTTCAGACGCAACGTGTTTATTATGGCGTCTCGTCGCGTCGGGTAGAATCCTGAAAGCTACAGAGAATTTTAATATTATTACTTTTTTTTAGAAAAACAAAAATATTTTTGTTCACGAAGCATAAATTTAGATTGGCATGTAGGTATTATTTTCGAGAAACGAAACGAACGACCCTAAATAGTCCCTACAGGATTTAGCCTGCGAAAGAATGAGATTGCTTTATGTATTTATTTATTTCACGCGTACTCGGTTCCAATATAACACGAAAAATCCACGGTCCCACACAAGCCTCCTTTGGTGACGTAGTATAAAGCGCCTGACGAACCTCAGCGGTCAAAAAATTAGTGGACCAAGGATCGAATCCTCCCCACTCTTGCCTACTTTAGTTTTCTGAAGGTTTCACTTCTACCTCGTGTGAATTGCATACTCTGATTTTTTCATTATCTTCATACAGGGGAAAATTTTGCTCAAGACCTGTAATATCTTTCGGGATACTGTGTGGATGGTCTTTTTTAGGGAAATGAAGGAGAGAAAGTTCTAGGAAGGAAAAAGGTATGAGGAGGAATCTTGGAGTCAACGTGTTCAGGATTGACGGACGTTTGAATCCATCTCTCCTACTGCGGTACAAGGCGATGGGTCAAGAAAGTCTGGCTGGAGAGATCGAAATGTCTACCTCAACCAGCAGTAGTGGGCAAAAGCATCTGCCGCCAAGACGTTGACAAACCTTACCTCATCCCATGAGCCCGAGCACCTAAACGGACCACTTGAGGTGACCTACGGCAGGGGTGTTGGTTAATAAATAAATGTCACAAATTGAAATAACTATTCGAAGAGCAAGGCGGCCGTAATTTAATGATAAAATTGGGTACAATAACAGTTTGTTAACGGTCAGTAATAGTAAGGTATTCATTTATATAACAGTTAAATTCTGAGCGAGGTACCATTTCGATACACCGGGTGTTACAAGGTAAAACTGACGGTACGTTTGATTATCGTTGTTCTAAAAAAATATTTATTCAAAATCGTACGATACTCTTGCGAATTAAAATGATACTAATTTCGGTTGTTGATATTTGGGTGGGTGATTTGAAATTGTGTTCCAGGGTGAATTTTTAATATTCAAACTTATAAATCATATTAGACAAGCCAGAAATAAATATTTATTTCAAATTAATTAATTCTTTTTACAAGAAGTCGGAAACGCCCGAAGAAGACACGACACACTCGAGTGAACCAGATACTTGAGTCGGGGAATGTCAGCCCCAATAAAATAAGAGAATGTATGAAACGATGTATGAATGTGAATGGGGCAAGGAGTATGTGCCGAGACCGAGTTGTTTGGCGACCTATCTTCTCTGCCTACCCCCAAGGAGAAACGGCTGATGATGGTTGGTTAGTTTCTGTGTTTTCTTTAATTTTTTGAAAGCTGCTTTGTTGAAGTAATACGTTGCTAAGTTGAAGTAAGTTGAATGATACGTTATTGACACAACGCGCGTGGTTTCACTGAACTAGGTCCAATGGACATACTTTGTACACACATAATATTTGAATGGCTATTCTTTTCATAAGCGATTCTACATTTGTTTGTTCGTGTATTAGTGCGAATATAACGAGTCTGTTTTTTTTCAAGTCATGGGATATGTTGTAATTTTTTCAAGTTAACTAACTTTTTTGTAAAAGCTAAATCGAGGCAAATATTTATTTTATAAATTCTTTAAAATTCACTCACTTGGAAACAAATTCACCTCAAATATTGACGCATTTAATATAAGTTTACCATTATTTATGAAATACCTGAATAATATTTTTATGGGCATATTTTGAAATTTAAGGAGCATTATATAGGAGCTTTTGCGTATATTTATGTATTCTTTATATTTATCTACAATGTAAAAACTTGTTCTTCTTTTCTTTTTCTGTATCATGCACTTTATTATAGCCAGTCAGTCACCTGTAAATTTTGTATCACTAACCTACATTATATTATTATTTACATGCCATATACAATTTAAAAACTTTCTCATTTCATGTAATACATTGTTTTTAATTAAATTTATCATTAAACCTGCCATTCATATGATTTATTTTATTTCTTCAAATTCATATTTTATTTAAAAACTATGTCTTTGTTTTAAACGCTTGTCATATAAAAACCCATCAAAGCATTGAAAAATTAATAAATAAATAAAAAATAATATCCCGTGATTTTTCACGAAACTCGTGATTTAATAATCATTTTTATTTTTTATTACCATGGTTTGATATTGTGAGTCTCTTAAATTTATTGAGGGGATTAAACTAATGAATTTAGAAGGAATAAAAAAAGTGTTGATTATTTTATACCTTTTGAAAAAATTTCGAAGTAAAAATAAAATTTAAGATATCAATTTTAGCCTGACATTAAAATTCATAACATCAATCCGTAAGAAAATGTCTCTATTACGCTCTGCTCTAAAACGTTGATATTTCGCTTGCCACGAAAAACTCGCTCCACCTGCATATTTTTAGTATCAACGTTTAATTTTTTATACCGTGCCTAAGCAGCGCTATTCATTTTTGCAACACTTTAAAGTGTTTCCTTTGACAGAATGGGAGACTTATTTTCCTTTTAATCGCAGGGATGACGTCAAAAACCACCCTTTCCATGCTAGTGATCAAAAAGGAAATCCACCCCATTTCATACTTTGCTGAAAGTAAATGTGATGAGTTTTAAAACATATATAAACAACATTTAAAGGAGCTTTCTATGTTTCTTAAGGTGCGTTACCGTGATCATTAACCGCATATTTAGTAATTTGTAATTACAAATCTTAATATGCGGTTAATGGTTACGATAAAGCATAAAGCAATGCGGAGAGACTCTTGGTAATTCTTAAAATTCGGTAAATTTTCAACATCAAGACAAGTTATTGAGACAAGTCGACACTTGAGAAAAGTCGTCTCAATATTTTTTCTCCTGAATTAATTTGAGGTAAGTACTTTGATCAGCAAAAATTTGAATGTTCTCAGGAGGTATGATATATATATATATATATCTATACTAATAATAATAAATGCGAAATTGCTTGTAAAATTGACAACTGACTTATGCATATTTCAAAATTACAAAAAAATGTACTGAACTTAAATTAAGTGGATTAAAATTACTAGGAGGCCTTCCAAGTTGTAGAGATCAACAATCAAGGTTAGTGTTTCTGTTTTTCCTTTAAGATTTTGTAAGATCACCATTTTTTGTAATATATTGTCCGCGCAAGGTATTCACAATATTTTTGAATATTACGCTCAGAGAGTTCTGGGGTTATTTACACGCCCCAGGCTCGCAAATTATAATACAGTTATATTGATAGTTAACCGAGACTTATCTGATACTGGAAAGGCTGAGCTAAAATTTATCAATCGTAGCGCGTCGGTCGGAATATATGTATGATTTGGTCAATATCGTATTGATATAGGGTGAATCGGATATAGGAGTAGGTCTATCGACCATCCCAGACCTCTTGCTTTCACTGGTTTTGTACTCTATCAAAACTGTAGTAATTTAATGTTTAACGCATTTAATGTTTTAATTTGGATATTATGTAGAGTAGTCAAAACTTTCCGTATTCCATTAAGAATTGAAACGTTGCGTGTAACGGCTCTAGCTGTTTTTGGTGATCAGATCTGAATAACCAGATACATCTTCTTTCTTTATCGTTCCCATTTCTTCCTCACCATTCTTCCTTCAGCCTCACAACATACTGCGATTGGGGATGTCATAGTCTTACTGGCTACAAGCGGTTAGGAGCAGTTAAGGCTCTCGTGCAGGAGGTAAAATTTTTCACCGGAGTGAATCTGTGAACGTTTTCCATTTTGGTTGTATTTCCAAGGTTAGCTGAACCTCGATAAAGCTGTTGGCATAATTAATACAATTTAATACAAAATTTTGAAAGCAATCATCACAATTTTATTGAAAATATTAGTATTTCCGGTCTTCTAAATTTCATCACTTGTAAAAATATTGTAAAACACAAGTCCAGAATTAATAAAACTCTTTCGTGTATTTTATCTAGTCATTGAAAAATCTAAACAAATTAATAATATTCTCACAGTATATTTTTGAGAAGTTATTAAGAAAAATATTTGAGAAGTGTTGAAAAGGGCATGTACCTAAATTTCAATACAAAAAGGTTCTAAAAAAATAAAAGGTTGAAACTTCAGAGCGCCTATTTTAATCGGAAATACTTTACTGAGGCCTTTCAAAGATCTTGAGCTAAAAGTGGAAGGGGTTGCTTTCAACAATATAATTAAACAATGCAACTTGCTTTTAAGGGAACGTTTCAAATAAAAAATACTTAGGCGCTCCATTTTTAAGTAATACCTTCATTGTTCAATCTTCTCTGATAATGGGGAAAAAATGAGTGGTGAATTGATTTAATGATATTGTTTCACGTTGGCGTTTTATTTAAAATACTGATTGAATTTCCTCGTAATAAGACATGTTATAAATGGTAAAATCAGATAATATTATTGAAGATTTTTGAATTGTGAAAACACACTTTAATTTAAACTAAATGAAAGTCCTCACGAAGATTTTTACTTATCAAGAACAATATTTTTTGACGGCCGGCGTAGTCAAGCGGTAAGGCTCTTGACTCGCATTCCGAAAGTCGCGAGATCGAATCCCGGCGCGGCAAATATATTTTATTTGATTAATTTGTGTTATTTCACAATTTATTCATTTAAAACAATAAATAATATATTTGCGGCACGTTTCAGAGTAGAAGATACTCTCAGTATCGCCTTGGTGTAACCGTTCAGAATTGAAACGTTGCTTGAAACGGCTTTAGCCGGTGACCAGGTCTGAATAGCCAGATACTTCCCACCTTCCTCTTCCCCAACTCCTTCCCCTCCCCACTACCTTCAGCCTCACAACATACCCCAATTGAGGATGCCATAGTCTCACTGGCTCCAGACGGGAGCATTTGGGACTCTTGTGCGGTATTCATATAAAAATTTAAAAAAAAAAACCTACTAATACTATCAATCATCTAACTGCACAACCTACGTGTCTGTTGCCTATTGCTCTGATGATCGCCTACCTCTGAAAAGAAAAGTCACTAGAAGAAGATCAATTAATATTTGACCAAACATTATAGACGAATTAAAAAGAATACCTGTTATATACGCCGATCGATGTGTGAAAAACTGTTCAAAATTAAAAGTGATTATTATTTTCAAGAAAAGCACGACAAATAAACTTTCTGTTTGGAAGTCATATATCCAAAATTTGGTTGAGATTAAGAAGGCACGACGAAAGAGAGCGAAGATTTTTTATTTTTTTTTTATTTATTTATTCACGCCTATATAGGCTTATACATATACATAACAATATTAAGAAATTATACTTGTAAATAGTGCCGGAAACAACCGACACTCGTACAAAAAGCAAATAAAAATTCATTATTTACCTTACATATTCTTTATTGACTGGCTTTCAAGCAAAAAATGATGTAATAACAAAAGAAATATAAGCGTAAGCGTTGATTTCCCAATTATTTAGATTTTTTTCCAAGAACTCGTCATCATTCTGCAGCCACCCTTTTATCGTAAGCCAAGTGTACAAATGGGATATTAATGACCGAAGGGGAAACATCACATAGGAGGGAGTAGGTACTTCAAGGTTCCCCGTTGAAAGTCTCGGGTGATGTAGATACCAAATATTTTTATCAATAGGTTGCATTTGCATTTGCAATGCACACATTTGATGTGTGAAGTTTGGGGGTTTTTACGTGCAATCACAATAAAATTATTGATAAAACTTGTGAATTTTTCCCATTGTACCTTATCTGTTACCATGCAAGTGGGTAGGTATCCCACATCAAACATCAAATTTTGACTTATTGTTAAATTTAGGTATATAACGTAATAATAATATTTAAACACTTCGTGAGTTCAAACAGAGAGCTTTTATTAACGAGAAAGTATAACTAAAATAATTAAACCAAAATAATAAGTACACGGGTAAAAAGATACTTCTTAAATACACGCGGCGCGTAATCATCGACTAAAGGTCTGGACGCTGACTATCTCTAAAGGTTCCTCTACCGATCAATGTGGACAAACATTATCTCACAGTTGATCCTTGGTATTGAGCCTTTAGGACTGTTTGCTGGATCTCTGTCGGCTCAAGGCCGTGCAGTCGTTTAAATAGGGCGGCTAGAGGTACATTTTTTGGTAATTAGGTGGCCGGGAGCGGGGAGCTGCTTGCTGATATATTTATCGGGTAACTAATACGCCCGCTACGGTGTCCTGCGTTCGTAGACAAGGACGCCGTATTAGGTGTAAGCGAGAGTGTATTCGAGCTTGCGCGATGTCTCTCGTTACAGGTACTAAATAATGTAGTATCAATCTTTGCAGTTTTTTTAGAATATCTATTTTTGTTTTTAACTTTTTACGAGTACATCGCATTAAGACAATATAAGCGAAACTCAATCTGGAGACAGAAAAATCAGGAAAAGATATTGGCACCTCTGGGACTCAAACCTAGGACCTTCGATTTTCCAAGCCACTGCTCTGACTATTGAGCTAAGGTATCTCTTTCCTTTGTCATACTTCGACTAAGAACTACCAATATTATCTTCATTTCCTTAACGCAAATTTTATTGGCTGCTATTTGTATGTAGGTATGATTGCAAGAAAAACTGTTTTATTAAAAAAAATATCTTTATTATTAGAATATTTTTCAAACAATAACAAAGAACATTTTTAATTGATCTTTTATTTGGTGTTTAGTAATGTAGGTGTACTTTGAATATGGATTTAGCACTGCTCTACGATTTTGAAAATTGTTAGGAAATGGAATTTTGCAAATTATTAGGTTAAAAAATGAAAACGGAGTTGGATTCCAAGAAAATCAACCCCATTTACTATAAAACATATTTTTTGCGTGTGTTGAAACTATTTCGACTTTCCGCAACGGTCCTACGCATAGAATGGCACGACCGTGTTATGACATCATTTCATCCAATTTCAGAGAAATGCGTGTGTATGTGAGTGCCGCCAAATGTTGACAAAATCATTCGTCATTGACAACAAGGCAGATAACCTCAGTTATAACTCGATAGGTTGTTAGGAAGTGGGTTAATTTTAACTTCCATTTTTCTTAATATTTGTATTCATCCATTCAAGAAAACAACATCGAAAATCATGTAAATGTATTTTTACCTAAAAATTCTTATAATAATGAAATATAAAAATTACCTAAAAAATTGGAAAAGTTACATTTTTTTAATAATTTGCTTGTGATAACGTAAGAAGAAGTCTGGTTGTACAATATAAAACAATTCGTTCAAAGGAATGAAGCTAGACAGTAAATTGAAAGAAAACAGCTTATTGCGTTTATTTCATTACCGACGTCTGCTCCCTTACTTTGTCTTAAACATCAGAACTACCACCATATGAAAAAAATACCACCTAAAAGTTCAATGATCGAATAATGATCAATTTACAGTCCACCTACGCTGTCTGCAGTATAAAATCAGCTCGCATAAACGATTGAATCGCAATTTTTTAAGGCTGTGTTTTTTAAGCACGATCATTTTCTTATAATACAATTCTTTCATTGGTTTCAATTGGTTTCCATTTTCATTAAAAAACCTCTTCTTGAAAACGAATATAACATACATATATATATGTAATATATTCACCGATTATAATGTATAACGATTTTTCACAGGTTTGCGCCAGTATGAAAATAATTCATTTTTGTTTGAAAATTACGGTGAATCGATTTATGACGCAATGGTGATAATAGCTTTCACGTCCTGACGTTTTTGTCGCAAGTATACACCGCAGGGTGCCAATATCAGAACACATACATAATAATGCAACCTGATTTCAACTTGATTATTCTGAAATGTTGTTTTTCGAGGAATAAATTATTTTTTATTGAAATACATGCTGATTTAAAACGATTCTGGACTTCAGGCAGAAATAAATAAATTAACCCCCCTATCCGAAGTTTAAATGGAAATCAATTTGTTACGTATTCTTCGAATCACTTCAAAAGCGAGTCAGATATTTAAATCCACACCAAATTCCTTAGCTTTGACTAGATTCCAAGATTAACGGAGCGCCAAGGAAGGGATTGCGTTCATTAAAACGGCTATAACTCGTTAATTAAAAATGCAAACAAAACCTCTGCGCGCTTACATCAGCGATTATAATTATTTATCAAAGACTAGTGATTATATGAATTACTGCCGGTAGCGCAAACAGAAATCAGAGTGGTTGAATATTCAAATGCCTTAATCAAATAAGCCATCGTTTGAAGCTAGACGACTCGGAATAAATTAGATTATGTGGAATACAAACGCTTGCAGTGCTAGATTAGCGAGAGTGGATGAACATTCATAAGGTTGATCGGAGTTTTCAGACAGTCTGGCAAGCGGAAACCGTAAAACTTCACAATTCAGTAGGACGTTTGCTTAATCCGATGTCAATGTGGCTCATCGGAAACAGGCTGCAAGAAGAAGAAGAAATTAGGCATTCTATATTGACAGTTCAAATAAAAGCCAACGCGGAGAATTACAACAATTTTAAGCCTGAAATATCACTTTGATTTTAACTGTGTGTACTTTTAATGTAAAGTATGTATGTTTTTATGATATAATTTTTTTACCGCTTTTTCAACGAATTGGTTTTTATACTTTTTTGTTATTATTTTGGGGGTGTTATGCCGTGTTTCGCTACCTCCTTCTTTAGCCAACATTTCGGACAGCGTTACAGTGTCCATCATCAGGGCAGATGAGCAAATGATATTGGTGAGTGTTTACTTATGTGTGTCGAAGCGATACCGTGCTGCCAGCTCCATTTCTCTACGAGCTGGTGTTAGAAAAAATTCAGCATGGTTTTTTGGGTTTAACTTTGGTGTAGCCGTCAATTACTGGATACCAAGAACTATTGAGCTTAGTTCCGTCGTCTCTGTTAATTTTGATGGGGTTTTTATGGATTTCAATTGCCTCCGTAATTAGGCGTGCTCTGTAAGTTTTGGGTCTTCCCAGGACTTCAGGAACAAATCCAAAGTAATGGCCGGTTTCGATTAAGTGCTCGGCGATTGCCGATTTGTCAGGGTGGCCAAATTTACAAGCACGAAAGTGTTCCGAAATCCTTTTGGAGATTGTCCGCTCTGTCTGGCCTACATAGACCTTGTTACATCCGGAACAGCTGAGTTTATATACTCCATCTGTTTCCAGAGGAAACTTAGTCTTTGCCGACCTCAGTAAAGGTCTAGAATGCCCTGATGATGGACACTGTAACGCTGTCCGAAACGTTGGCTAAAGAAGGAGGTAGCGAAACACGGCATAACACCCCAAAAATAAAAACAAAAATACTTTTTGGCCGTGAAAACCTAAAAACATACCTGGTTTTTATACTGTTTTTGCAAAACAATAAATAAAAAAATGTTACGTGCTGTTTTCTCAGAAATATCAAATAATCACTTCACAACAAAGTGATATAATAAAATATTTATTTATTTCTTAGTAAAAGTGAATGCAACAAAAAAATTCTTCTAGTTTAAAAAAAAAAACTAAAAAAGGTGTCGAAAGCAAGTGTTCCTCACAAATGCGAATTCTGTGGAACTTAATTTTATTAACTTAACTTTCTTAACTCGACAATAAGGCAATTGTAGTAGAAGCAAAAAATTATTTTTGATTGTTTTATATCGAGCTTTATTCCGAAATATATACATATTCCATATTTTCAATCTGAAAGCCTCAGTTTTGACTCGATTCCAGAATATCTAATATAATTCCACAATTTGGGAGGCGGTGTGGGTACCGCCGCCCCGGGAACCGTTTATTGGATAACCAACACCTCTGCCATAGGTCACCCTAAGTGGTTCGCTACATTTGGTGACTTAGCAGGGGTGCCCGGGCTTATGGGGTGAGGTTTGTCTAGGTCTTGGTGGCGGATGCATATGCCCACCAGCTGCATGGCAGACCAGATCGGGAGAGAGTGGTTGAGGAAATCCCTTTGACTTCTCCAGCCTTACTCTTCAGAACACCGCCTTGCACCGCAATGGGAGGGATGAATTCATGCGTCTGTCACTCCTGGACACACTGACCTCCAGATTCCTACCCATCCCTCATGCCTTTTTCCTTCTCAGAATTTCCTCTCCTTTTCCTTCCTTTCCTAAAAAGACCCTCCACACAGCATCCCCAAATATGACATAGGCCCTGAGGGGAATTATTTTCCTCCTGTGCGTAACTAATGTTAAAAAAATCTTATAATTATATTATTTAATATTTTCTAAGTTTCAATAAATATTCATTCACCTTTTTTTCAAAGTTTTTCATAATACTTTTTTCTGTCTGCTGAATTTTAAATCTATTTAAAATTAAGATTATGAATTCTCCACTCGGAAACTGTGAATAATGCGAGAAATGTTACTTAGTATACTTATAGTACCCGCTCTTCAATTACGAATAAATATTTACCTGTGCAATGTATGCGTTAATAAAAGTTGACCTGTTTCACAAAGTTCGCATTAAAAATAGCGTTAGTATTGCAGCATTATGAATATGAAAAATCCACGCTTTCAGAATAATTTATTCAATTTTAATATCAAAGCAAATTACTCACAGCAAAGCGAAAGCTCTTCTTACTACGCTATAATGAAATCTCGTTTTCATTATTAACTTTTTTAATCAACCATTTTATGTTATTAACTGTTTTTTTAAGTTTAATTACTATACCATAACTTAACAGTTTCTTTGTCGTTTTATTTGGGAGATCGAGAATTTATTTAAATCTCATATAGGTTCCTAACTAACTGACTAACAAACTAATAACCATCACGCAGTTTCCCCGCAGGGATAGGCAGAGAGGACGGACCACCAAACAACTCGGTCTTGGCACACTCATATTCCTACATCGTCTAGTACATATTCTTCTATTATTCTGACTTTTTACATGGCCCGACTGAAGAATCTGATTTGATCGTGTCGGATATCCGCAAAGAATGTACGACTGACTTGATCGTGTCATGTCTTCCTCGGGCGTTCCCGACTTATTCTACCATTCACGTTTGGGTCATATATTTTTCTTACACTACTCTCTTCGTTCATTTGCTCTACATGCCCAAATCATCTGAGGGTCCCTTTCTTAATCTTACTCAATCTTACGTCAGCCGTACATTCTTTGCGGATATCCACATTTCTCGCATGATATTTCAATACCTCTATCAGCCGTCCCATCTCTCGTAAACATATTACCCAGATACACAAACTCATCCACCTGCTCCTTATTATCCATCATTCATGACGGATAATAAGGAGCAGGAAACAGCACACTGTTTTCTTACTCTCTCTTTCAAACACCGTGACTTTAGACTTCATTCAAACTTACTTTCATTCGGAAGAAATCAGGTGCATTAATAATAAAACCCGAATATTGCTCTCTGTCAAGAAACATTTTAAAAACATCCTTAAGAAAAAAACTACTGCCTCTTAATTAATCTTACAAATATCCTTTGTTTTCCATTACATTCTTTCTTATTTTAAAATACATACTATTACCAAAATAAATACTACACACATATATATATGTACAATGAATTATTATAGTACTAACTAATAATAGTATTTATGTACACTCCTCTTCCATACACAAGCAAATGCTTTCAATGGAAGAGTAGTAAAAACCTAGGATGTATAATTATTATTATGTATCGTGTAAAACATATCATTAAAAAAAAAAAAAAAAAACATTAACTCATTCTTCATTCATACTTCGTTCATCCTAGACACGAGAGACTGTAGATCTTCCACAGTTTTAGAAATCAGCACCGCATCATCAGCATACAACAGGCAACATACTTTCAGATAACTCAATTTCGTGCCCAATCCCACCTTTTTCAATTCTTGCGTACAGAATTGAAAAAGGTGGGATTGTATAGATTGAATAACCATGGTGACGTTACGCAGCCTTAACACTTTGTGTGATGTCAAACCACCCCGTAAAACCACCGTTCACCCTAACACATGCAACGCTTCCCTCGTAAAGAGACGCAATTACCTGTATGAGATTTGTATTCACTCCATACTTGGACAACACCTCCGATAGCTTTTTCCTGTCGACTCGGTCGTATGTTTTTGTAGATCTACAAAGGCGCAGAAGAGTTTCTGTTTTTTTGCCAGAAACTTCTTAGTAAGCATACGCACGGAAAAAATATGGTCCATGCATCCCTTTCCGCTCATAAAAGGCACCTTGTACATTCAATATTTTATCATTCGTTTCCATTCTTACCCTTCCAATCAATATTCTTCTGTACAGCTTGCCAACTGAACTTAGCAGGCAACCCTATGATTCACACATACCACACGTGGCCTATTACCTATGTATAACGGCATGATTACAGCCCTTCTCCAATCTATTAGCGTGTAACCTTCGAAACACCGGTTAAAAAGTTAGGTTAGGTTCCTACTTATTATAATACCATTTTAATTAAATTTATAAGCTTAACGCGTCTTTGGCACGCCTGATCTTGAAATAGCACACCCATTGTGGTTTCATTAAAATGGCCACCCCAATGATAAAAAAATAATTAATAAAAACTTTTATAAAATTTGTGCCCCTATAGCACACCTTTGGTTTATCCGAATCTGACAAAAGGGACTTACATGCATTCGAATTGGAAATTAGTAATTTTTTTACAATTTTTTTCTCAGCAATTTTCTCAGCACAGAACGAAATATCTTATAAGTGCTCTTCTATGTAGGAAATGTGTTAAACTTAGGAAAAACCTACATAATATTATATTCATATTGCAATATCCCATAGTAGTTTTCATGTTTCATTACTATTATTTTCCCTGTATTATGACGTGTTTGTTTATTGGAATTTATATAAATGAAGAATGCTTTACTTCACTCTCGCAATATTATTTTGATAATAACTCTTGTGAAGTTTGATCACTCTATTCACTTGAATCGCCTCCAACACTCAACACTTAGAATCCGGAGGAACTATTAGATCTAATTTGTTCTGTCAATAAGCTCTCGCGAATCACACACTACACTTATTCGCGCTAAATATCTAGTGAAGCTGTGTACACTAAGTGAATTACGCTACCTAAGAAACTGTAGGAACGAGCACTGGGAACTGTAAGTGAGTTTGTCTTTGAACTAAAGTGAAGACGGTACTTAATAACTACAGCACTGTAAGAAGCATTTTTCATTCCAAACGTCTGCCTTTCTTAATTATTGCAAAAGTGGTCATTATATTTTGTAACGACATTTAAACTGGATTTCATTTATTCTTAATTGCCCATAAGGCCTAATACACGGCCTCACTTTCATTTTCAATGGGTAATTATTAATTTTTTATTACAAAAACTCTCTTTTTATAACTTTTGAAGGTTATTCCCATCATCGTAATATATCATTGAAGAAGAAGATAACACTTATAATCTAAATGAAAATATGAAAGAAAACAAGACACAGAAAAATAGAAAAAGACAATGGTCGCAACTGGGACTCAAACCCAGACCTCTCATCTAACCGGGACGTGCGCGTTATCCAATTTCGCTATTGCCACCTTCTGAAAAACCGTTGCATTTGTCAATCTCATATTTCAAATATTTAGAATCAACATTATTATCGTCAACTAATAAATAATATGGAAAAAAGAATTAGTTGAAGATAATATTGTTGATTCTAAATATTTTAAATATGAGATTGACAAATACGATGGTTTGACAGAAGGTGGCAATAGCGAAATTGGATAACGCGCACGTCCCGGTTAAACGAGAGGTCTGGGTTCGAGTCACAGTTGCGACCATTGTCTTTTTCTATTTTTCTGTGTCTTGTTTTCTTTCATATTTTCATTTAGATTATAAGTGTTATCTTCTTCTTCAATGGTTATTATTAAATTCGAAATGTTTTTCTGCGATAATCACAGGGGCGTTCCGCTACATACTCGATTTAAACCTTAAATTAACCGGGAATTTTCAATACTTCGGTTTTGAAGTTTCTCGCCATCTTTCAAAAAATCATGACTCTGAATTTTAAAATTGTGACACATAAACTGCTTATAGTATTAGAAAGCCATTGAACGCACCATTATCTATTTATTGGGCATTTTTCGATTATACATATGTCTTTAGTAGAGGTTGTTATATGTTGTTTTAAGGTATCTCAACAGATGCCAGCAAAGTTGTTCTGTAGAAGAGAGCCAACTGTCGCCCTTTAATATCCGGATGGTTACGGAAAAAGCCGACGGTATGATGAAATTGAACTTACTCGAAACCTTTCTCCTTTAGAAGACCGTAGAAAAAAAAATGATCTCATTTGATTCTTCAAATTTATCAATTGTATTATTGATTCACCTACATTACTACAACTCATCCCTTTCAATATACCTTCACGTAGAAATAGCTCATCAGAAATAATGAACTGCTCTTCCTCGATCAACACTTGACTATTTTCGTTATTTGTTTTTGGGGTGTTTTGCCATGTTGCACTACCTCCTTTTTTAGCCAATACTCGACTAATTTTGGATATTATTCACTGGTCAACAAGTGAAGAAAAATTTTAAATATTTTGACCTCTATATATATATATAGTCTTAATTTCTATTTTCTTGACTTCTATTTTCTTACGATTATATTTGGTTTTGCCTTTGATTTGATATAATATCCTCCCCTTTTATAATTTATATTATTTAATTTCATTTCATTATTTTGTAAATTGGACGTAAGTCCGTTAATAAATAAATAAATAATATCGGATCGAAAGCTTGTGACGAGTTCTCCTGCTTATAAACACCGTTCATTAGAATGCGTTTAGACCAGTTAGTTAGTTAAACAAAGAGTGATGAACCATGAGTGATGAACCGAGTATCGTTGAATCTTCCGATCATCTATTTAAGTATTTTTCATCAGGGAAAACCACAGTTAACATAAAATATCAGAACTTACCGACGCCACTTGCATCTATACCGCAGCAGGTTTGTAGGTTTTTTTCTAATCGATTTTCTACCCTGAGCGACAAAAAAATAAAAGTTCTCCCCCGAATTACTGATCAAATAATCTTCTCGACAGAAGTTCCTGCCGCACATATTCTAAGTCTTTCCCAATTAAATGTTCCCGTAACTTACGAAACATGTAATGTAGGTAGCGAAATTTTTGGCAAACTTTTGCGCAGCTAAAATACTTGTACGTGGCCGTAATATTCCTTTGCAGTTTCTATTTATTGAAACAGTTTGAAGTTAGGTTACGTTTTATTTGTTCTAAGTGTATTATCTCTCGTAGTTCTAGTTGAAAGTTTCGTTGAGTGCACTACGAAAATACGTGGATTCTTCTCAAATATCAGGCAGAACTTAACTTATTATTCTTTGTGCCTCTGTCCCCCAATTTTCTCGACTTGTGATTTCATTGATACGTAGTTATTATATTTGATATAAAATTTTAGTTTAAGGAGAGGTATTTAATTTTATTTAAAGAAAGATAAACATTCCGGAATACGAATAAGCAGACGATTTTATTTCAGTTTCTCCTACTTCCGCTTTATAAGGTGAAGAAGTATATCTATCTATCAATGATAGAGTACTTTAGCTGGTAGAAGATTGAACCCGTGATACGTCGATAAAACGTTGATGAAACCTCTGCTAAACATTTTTATTTCAATACGTGAATAACAAAAATAATAATAATGCTTTATTCCAGGATGTGTTGAGGATAGTGCAATCCCATACGTCCCGTATATTTACCAATATATTTATACATATTTACCCAACAGATTTTAAGTAAAAATCAAGAACGTAGAAAAAAGGAACAAAAACATTAACGGTAATTAAAAATTTGGTTATTTCTTCAAAATTCGCAAATTCACTTTGTGGCGTCATTATTTAATTTAATGAAAACAAATAACTTTGTGTGCACCACTATTTAATTAACAATATCAACATGTTTCGAAAACTATGTTTTCTTCGTCAGGATAATAAGTTACTTAACATGCGTTCTAACATCTCTGTCTACCCTTGCGGGGAAGTGAAACAGTAGTTTATTATTCAATATTAATAATTGATAATTGATCCAGGAAAAATATCTCGGGTTGTGCATTGATCAGCATTTGACATTTAAACAGCATATTCAAGGTATTAAAAACAAAATCATCCCCTTAATTAGCGTATTTAGCCGGCTATCATATCTGTTGCCAAATAAATGTACTAATGGTTGACAAAATACAAAAGAAATTTTTACGATACCTCTATATGAGAGAGTTAGGTTTTTACCCATGGCTGTTTCCAACAGCATTTATTTCAGGAATGCTGGGTATCTGCAGCCTTAGTTCCAGAAGAGATGTCGCATTACTGCTGATGGCTTATAAGCTTCTAAATGGTTTTATATCGGTACCAGATATTCTGGCTGAAATAGGATTCTATGTCCCGGATAATTTCACGCGAGGTCGCCAACACAGGCTTTTGATTCTTCCCAGGAGCAGAACTAACTTACCAATGGTGATGCCCCTGGGAAGACTCACTAGATTAATTAACTGCCTTGCAGGAAATGTGGATATTTTCCATGATACTGTATCTTTTATAACCGCTTTGGCAATGTATTGTAATGCTCACATTTAAATTATTTGATTGAAATCTGGGGAAATACATGTGAAACATACATAAATGAATTTCAAGCAATACAAAACAAATTAATAAAAAAACTATAATAATATTTCACTACAAGCCATCCACAAAAAAGTATATATTGAAACAACTTTAAGAAAACTATAAGATTACAATATATGCCTCCTTAAATACAAAATAAACAATAAACTCATACATACAAACACAGAATTCATTAAAACATCCCAAGTACACAAACACTTTACACGACAACACGATAACATACCGTTAAACACCATCCACACTAACCAACAATCCAAAAACAATCCATTGGTTACGATGGGGGGCAACTTATATAATTGCCTCCGAAACGACATTAAAAATAAAAAAAGGTGGGTAAATTTCAAAAAAAATTGTTAGTTTTTATTCTTAATAAACAGAGTAATAAAATGGAGTAGCGATGTATTATGGTGTTTAGTTCGGTTTTATATATTAAATTATTTCTGGTTAAATGAGTGAAATTGTAATTTTTTTACTAGAAAAAAAATAATAATTAAGCCTAGCGCTCCATGAATGATTAGTGTGTTATTTTCCATTAATCTATATTTCAACTGTTCTCGATTCGAACAGCGACTGTGGCAATAGTTGTATGAAAGAGAAATTAACTGAAAGTCAGTGGATAATATGGCAAACCGAGTCTGTAATTGTCAGCGATAACTAAACGACAACTTTCTTCAACACAAAAGGATAATTTTGCGAAATAGTAGTCGGTACTGTTCAGCGCAGTCGGTGTAGGACAGGAACAAGTTTCTGTTATATAGTTCCTTCAGGTACGACGTGGAAAAGGCGTCGATAAACTGCTGCACGCGGGCTTTGTATTTTTCATTAATTTAAAAATTGCTTTTATTATATTATTTTCATGTGTTTCACTGATGATATCCTGTTAAAAGAGTACGTTAACGTGAGATTCACTCCAATAAATCATCGAAATGTTGAATTTTGTCCGCGGTGCACTATAAATATATTTTCTTCAATAAAAACCTTTTTAGTTAAGTTTCTAGACAACTTTATTGATTAAGTAACACATAACCTGCGAATTGCAATAAAATATTGATACGTATGTCAGTAAGGCCCCAATTACATAGAGCAAGATTACAAGCTATTATCTGGGAAATTCACTTTCTGTTAGTAATGTTCAGTGTCATCGTATTACTTGCTAACTAGCAGATTGCAGACAATCTACGAAAAAAGTTGAAAGGTGGTCAACTTTACTCGCTACTCGCTAGTGTTTGTCGGCCAATGGCGGCCCACCAACAGCTGATTTCGTCTGTCAGAATTAGTTCGGACGGCAGCCGTTATTCTCGCTACTGGTTAGCGCTGCGAATTCAAGTTTTCTACAAAATGTCGACAGAGTTGCATGGCGCGAAAGTCGTTATTTTAGCTGCTACTGTTGCTACTGAGCGAGTAGACAGTTTTGTATGTCATCATGACAATCTCACTTGCCGATTCACCCGCTTTTAAACTTACCGACTAGTAGCTTGTAAACTAGCTTAATGTAATTGAGGCTTTAGGAGAATCCCTGTTACGTTCCCGAAGCAGTGAAAAGTCGATCAAAAATATGTCTACGTAGTGAAGTCTAGTATTTTGAAATAAGAGAGGGTCAAAATCTTGTAAGATTTTTACAAGATTTTGACCCGTTTTGAAAGGTCCCATGTCATTTGTGAGATAAATTCTGCATTATCAACTATTGATTTCATCTAATATGTTGTTAAAACCACTCTATTTTAACAAATCTTTCGACAATTTGACGCCACTTCGGGCAAACCAGCAACGGCTTTCTATCGGCATGTTTCTGTTATGGTTTTTACAGTAATGTTTCAGAATCTAGCGAAGTATAAAATTAATGTTTTAATCTTTATCCACTATTTTTCATTGTATTTACACTGTAAAATATTTTCTTTTTTCTTTTTGTACACATTTAGACGTTCTTTGTCTTAAAAAAAACAGACGTGTAAAGGCAAATTACACATCTGCCCTAATGGTGGACACTGATAAACAACAAATCTCATCTCATCTCAAATCATATATCAAATCTAAAATAAATATGCTTAAACAAATGTATGTTTTTGTATTGTGATTATGGCAAAGTGAATACTTTTTATGAGTACGTAAACTTATATTGATTGTCACTACCTCAAGTACTCTTGCTTTTTATTTGGTCATTCATTTGTGGGGCTCCTACATAAACGGCTTTGCTTATTGCTTAATCTTGTGCAAATAAATAATTAATCCAAATTCTGGTTTATACGTACAAATAAAGATAAATATTGCATTTCATCGTATTTTAAAATTGACCAAACAAAAACATTGACAATATTGACTCGTTGAAGACACCTGTCTGCGAACGAACAGCCTAGAACGTGGAACTTTCGCTGTAGTGTTGCAGAGAACGGTCCAAATTACCGGCATCATGAAAGATGCAAAGTCTCCTACGCCGGCACCGCGCTCATGATCCAGGACTAAGTTTTATTAGGCACATTGAAAGCCCAATTCAAGGCTCCAGTCGAAACGGTCGATGGAACTACAATAATGACTCAATGCTTTTGTTGGACTGACTGATTTTTTTTTTTAAATAATAAAAGCTTTGTTTATTTATTTTTTGTGACGTGTTAAAGGAGTTCCCTGATTTTTTTGTCATGGATTTAGCCTGTAATCAGCACGTTTTTTTTCAATATGTGAGGAGGTTATGGGTACGGCCATCTAGAGAACTATTCAATGGATATCCAACACGGCTTTACTTATTGGTTAATCATGTGCGAATAATTAATAATTAACAGAAATTTTTACTTGTACAAATAAAGACGTTTTCGATAAAAATAAATGAAACAATAATGAAAATCTAGAATAGAGACTATGGCACCCCCAATTGGGGTATGTTATCAGGCTGAACGTAGGGGGGAGGGGAAGGAAATGGGGAAGAGGAAAGGTGGGGAAGAACCTGACTATTCAGATCTGATAACCAAACACGCCTAAGTCATTTCATGTAACGTTTCAAGTCTGAATGGTGGTCCTACACCATGGCGATACTGAGAGTTTCTCTCACTCTGAAACGTGCCGCAAATATATTATTTTATATTAATCAATTGTTAAATAATACAAATTATTAATCAAATAAAATTTATTTGCCCACGCCGGAATCCGAACAATGAAAGCAAAAAATTAAATAACAGAAGCACTTGAAATTAGAAAATCCCTAAATAATATTTCTAGTATTTTGAATAACTAAATTAATTTATCTTTTAGCCCCATTCTAAACATATTTCCAGTGAACGGCTACATTCTTTCCGGAAATCCCGCAATTACCCCTACCCCTCTGCTTACGTCCCACTCAAACACCTAAAATTTGTATGTCAATATTCTATATTGTAGTTTAGTTGTAATATTCTCCTGACGAATGAAGGGTAATTCCAAAATCGGTAGAGTTTTAATCAAATAAAAGTGGTCCACAACAAATTTAAGTGTTTTTATTGTAAATTATGGCGAGCCACAAAATTAATGCTTTTTACAAATATGTGAAATATAATACTTAGGGCGTGTTTAGTCTTGCTTTAATACAAACACTAAATAGTTATTATCAAAATGTCTAAATTCTAGTAAGACCATGAGATGTGAAGTTAATTAATTAACTAAATAATTTATTTTACAAAACAATTACAATACCTTAATGACTACTTTTAATCATGAATACGCGATGAAAATGAATATTCACAGGTGTTGACTTCTGATAATTTAACGATTGCCTGACTTTTAAGTCAAATAATTAGTCAAACGGAACAGTAAAGCTAATTAAAATCAAATATCCATAGAATGTAAATTGCTACACAAACGCAACCCACAAAGAATTTCTTTAACAATACTTCGATATATCAGTTTATCTAAAGAGTGGTAACATAAAAGAAATATTTTCATTAAGATTTGTAAAGAATAAGGACAAAAAATGTGTTATTATAACAATTCTAGGAAATTCGAGTTTACAAAAGCGTAACGCCAATGTTGTGTAAATTGTTCGCTTAGCACTTTTGCGCAAGTCTCATTTACAATTGTCGCGGCGGATTGTGGGTCCAAAAGGTTTTATGACGTCACTTCCTGCTGTTTCGCCACTGCTTCCGCTTTCTGAATAATCCCTCTTTCCTCGGTATAATCCAGATCATAATCTAAACAACGTTTTTGGACATTTTCTCATGTTAATTTTCGGTATTTTTTTTTCGGCGAGTTTTTGTTCCGTTTTTTTTAATATATTCATGAAATCGAACTTTGACTAAAGCCCAGTTTTGTTAAAAATACATTTTTAAATTAGGTATTTTTCTCCTGAGGCTAAAAGTATAATGCCTTTGATGATTAAATTATTAATGTAAATTAATTTCTAAGGAGAAAAGCTAACAAAAAACCTTAGATATTTAGAACCAAAATTTTGGGTGTGTGCAGACTCTCTTCACGCTCTGAAAAAGAAACCTGAAATCTCCATAAAGTTATCATTTTACGAGAAACTGATGATAAAGTTTATGTTATCGCCATTATAAAGCTTGTATTGTGAGAATTGCAAACTTTTCGAATAGAGACTTACATATCATTAAATAATTTAATTTTAAGAATTGAGTTTTAAACAATTAATCTAGTAGGTATTGGGTATGTCAAATTTTATGCGATTAAATCTGAAAAATCTATAAATATATCACTGTTATACTTAAACTGAAACCTGTTAAGGTTGTTGAAGCGTAACGGAAGTAAAAATTATTTCTTTCGAGCAAATAGTTTTACGTCAAGAACGTCAAAGGTACAAGTAAAGTTTTTGTAATGAAAGTGCAACTTTTACGTACAACATTTTTCGTCATTTAATCGAAAAATTACGACGCTCTGAGTTCGCACCTAAATAAACAGAGAAATGCTCGGCGAGCTCTGAACGAACCCACGTCACGACCATTGAGTAAGAGGTGACAAGGTTTTCCTTTCAAAGATACCCTTTCTTAGTGTAGAGTCCACACAAATCAATATGTTTTCACGGAACACCAACATTGTGCTCAGCCGGTAGCTACATAAAGCTGCGATCGGAAAAAGCTCTCCCGAGCTTTCAAGAAACGGATATTGTGTTTTCATGAGTGTGCTTTTTTATGCTTGGACTCTAAAGATTTTCTCTTTGTAATTGTTTTTCTAAATGTGTGATTTAAAAAGGTTTAAAAAACGAACTCGAAGCTTCTTTACTTAGATGATAATGAAAAATATTAATCTAAAATAAAATTTTTTTTTTTGCTAATATGTCCTGACATCAGGTCAACACATTGTTTGGTTTTATGATAGGTTAGTACCAAACCAAGTAGGAACGATTTGATTAGTATTATGGAAGGCCAGTAGGTACTTATTTTCAAGCATTTCAAATGCATTATTTGTTCTATTCAAACAAAACAAATGAATAGAGTTTTTTCAGTTGTTTGTGTAAAAGTAAAATTTTCAGCATCTTCTATTGTTTTACCTCGCAATGAGAACAACCATATTTTTGTGTGATATAATTTGCCCGTTTTATCTGAAATACTCATAGTTGTCGGTGGTGATTTGTTTATTGAAAATAGTATAATAAATCGATAGATAATCGAAAAGTACTTTTAATTGCCCTAGTCCTAAAACTTTTACATTTGGTCCTTCGAGCCGGACGATTTAAATAAAAAATCAATTTACAATCGGAGTCGAAACCACAACATGAACCAGCATCCAGGGGAGAAAAAGATGATCCACCGAGAAGACTACTGAGAAGATAAGCAAACCACGGGCAAGTTGACCATCCTATCACATTCCTTCCTTCCTTCTTTCCTATAAAAGAACAGTTTCAATCTGAACATACTACGGTGTTTTATTGTTCTATAAAAAAGTCCGAACGGGCTAATTGTTGCAAATGATATTCGAGGTTATTAAAATGTTTTTGTGGCTATATGATATGGTACCGCAGTAAACAGATTAAAATATTAAATAATATATTTAATTCGTTAATATTCAAAAAAATAGGACAAAAGGTGAAGCTTTTTGTTTATTGTTTTTGAGCGGTCGATAAAACAGATAACCCTCGAAATTAAGCAAGGAACCGTCGGTAAGGTAGGAAAATTTAATGAAAGTACTAAACAGTATATTTTGTTTTGAGGTATTGAACTGAATTCATATTCGGTACAAAAGAGACATTGTAGTAACAATAAGATTTATTGTTACAACAATATAATAAAAAGAAAAGAAGTTTAAATACTAAACAGTATTTTTAAATTTCTTCTCTTAAAAATCAAACATATTTGATTGAAATATCGTTATATGAAACATTTATCGCGAGTCGGTAAAGTAGAACACCCCGACAGTCGGCAAAGTAGATGTCGGGAAAGTAGCGGAATTCAAAGCAAACAACGTAGTGACAGATGTTGCTAGATTGTTCGATTGTTGTAGATTTTATTTATAAAATCTTTACGAATAAACTTTCTGTGAACAAAAACAATACAGGTGTAGTGATAACCTAAATTAAAATTGGATTACGTACTAGATTAATTTCTGTGAGTATTATTTGTCTATTGATTTGTTGGTTAATTTATCGCAACCATGGATCTTAAAACTTTGATAGCTCGACGAGGGGTTTACAAGGCCAAAGTGACTCGTTTTAAAAACTGTTTAGAAGGCAACATATCATTGTCAGAAATAAAAGTAAAGCTACAAAAATTTGAATCAATACTAGATGATTTCGATGCCTTACAAGAAAAAATTGAAGTGTTATCTCCAGATGAATTGGAGAACGAGCTTGAACGGGAAACGTTTGAAAACGCGTATTTTAATGTTTTGGCAAAAGCTAAAGACATATTAGATACTAAAGGTCAACTTTCAAATACAAATAACATAAAATTACCGATTTTGGAACTACCAAAGTTCAATGGTGATTACGCCAATTGGTTAAATTTCAAAGATACATTTATGGAACTGATTGACAATAACTCGTCTTTGGGGGTTATGCAAAAATTTTATTACTTAAAGTCTTGTCTGCAGGGGGATGCTGCAAAATTGATTAATTCTTTACCTATCCACCAAGATAATTACCGTACAGCTTGGGGAATATTAACGGATAGATTTCAAAACTCGAAATTAATAATTTATAAACATGTTGACGCTTTATTCAAATTACCAGATATAAAAAATGAAAATCATGTAGCAATAAGAAATCTATTGGATGAAGCTCAGTTACATTTAAAATCTTTAAATAATTTAGACATACCTACTGAGAATTGGGATGTTCTATTAATTTATTTGCTGTCTCACAAACTGGATAATAACACCAGAACGCACTGGGAAACATTTGCAACGCAAGATAAACTTCCCACATACGCTGAATTTATAAAATGCCTGTCGGATCGTGTCCAAGTTTTAGAGTTTTCAGCACCAGTTGAAAAGAGGCATGGTCAGGGAAAAACATTTCCTTTCAATTATAGGAAGGAGGCTATGGTCTCTTTAGCTCCACAAAAATTCAGGTGTGTAAATTGCAAAGGAGATCATAAGATCTATAATTGCAAAAAGTTTTTAAATTTAAAACCAAAGGAAAGAATTGAAAAAATTCGTCAGTTGGGAGCTTGTTTGAAATGTTTGTATGTAGGCCACAAAATGAAAGATTGCAAAAGCAAATATAATTGTCGCCTTTGTAACAGTGAAGCTCACAATACTTTGCTTCATTTTAAAAAAGAGGACGAAGTTCTCAATTCTCAAATGCATGCTACAGCGTCCACTTCAAATCAAGATACTTTGGTATCGAATCATGCTGCAGTTTTGAATAATTTTATTTTATTATCTACAGCAGTAATTAATGTGCGAAATAATAGTGGCAATTTGATTAAAGCTCGTGCCTTATTGGATTCAGGAGCTCAATCCAACTTTATTAGTGAAAATTTCGCAACAAGGTTACAATTAAAGTCTAAAAGGACTAATATACCGATTACGGGAATTCAAAATAAAGTTTTACATATTAAAAATATTGTAGATTTGACAATATTCTCGAGCTATTACTCTTATGAAAAGGAGATTGAATGCCTCGTTTTACAAGAAGTAACCAGTAATCTGCCGCAAATTTCTTTCCAGAAAAAGGATACTGGCATTCCTAATGGTCTGCAGCTAGCTGATCCTAGTTTCAATGAAACCAGCCCCATAGACATGCTGATTGGAGCTGATACATTCTGGGAAATATTGCGGCAAGATCAACTCAGGATTGGAGATTCAGGGCCCATACTACAGAGGACTGAATTCGGTTGGCTGGTTTCAGGACCTATCTTTGCACCAAAAATGATAAGGCCTGTAAAATTTTGTCATCTTTCGTTAAATTCAATCCCTAAACAAAATGAAAATTTCTGGAAGTTGGAGGAATTAATTCCAATAAAACTCAGGAAGCGGGTGAAGGAATCTCGGAATCTTGGAATGTCGGAATCTCGGAAACTCAGGAATCATGAGGAGCAAGCGTGTGAAGAAAACTTCAAGGACATGCATCGAAGAAACGACGAGGGTCGTTTCACGGTAAGATTACCGCAGCGCCCCTGTATTAAGCAGTTGGGTGAAACACTGCCTGTGGCAGAAAAGAAACTCTGCAATCTTCAGAGGAAGTTTACCTTAAATCCTATAACAATGCAAAATTACACAGAATTGCACCAGGATTTAGTACGCAGGACACGGTGTGAAGCGCCGTCTCCGAATAAAATTAATTATTATTTACCGCATCATGCGGTTTTCAAGGACTCTAGTTCAACCACCAAGACTTGTGTGGTATTTGACGCTTCATCAAAATCATCTACTGGAATTTCTTTAAATGACACCCTCATGGTAGGGCCGGTTTTACCAAAGGATTTATGCGCTCAATTATTATTTTTCAGAAGACACCAGTACGCGTTAACAGTAATAGCGAAGCTATTAATGCAACGTCTGTGGCAGAGCAAAACTCAGTGGGACGCGGATATTCCCCCTGACATTTTGAATGTTTGGAGAGCTTATATAGGTGAATTGCCGCAGATAATTAATTTGAAGGTACCTATGAAAATCATTTGTCAAAATTATGTGAATTTACACTTGCATGGATTTTGTGACGCATCGGAAAAGGCCTATGCGACCTGCGTAGACATGGTCTCTACCGATGCTTCGGATGGGAACCACTCCAATTTAATAATTTCTAAATCAAGGGTGGCGCCCTTAAAAAACACATCTCTACCTAAACTAGAATTGTGTGGAGCTATATTGTTAGTAAAATTAATTAATTATGTGAAGGAAGCTATTGGTATGCCAGAGGTATCTACTACTTACTGGTGTGACTCACAGATAGTCTTGTGTTGGGTCAAGGGACAACCTGCAAGATGGAACACCTTTGTTGGCAATAGAGTGGCCGAAATTCAAGAATCAAGCCAATCTGCACAATGGAAGCATTTGAAATCAGAATATAATGCAGCGGATGTGTTATCCAGAGGTATTAGAACTTCTCAAATATTTACATACAAAACTTGGTGGCACGAGCCCCCTTGGCCAACGCTTGAAGAATCTAGTTGGCCATGCGGTGAATCTCCTGATGGTGATCCACCTGATCCACCTGAGGTGAAAACAAAAATTGTATTATTGGCAACAGTAACACAAGATTGGGACATTTTTACGAGGTACTCATGTCTAACCAAATTACAAAGAGTAACAGATTATTTACTTAGATTTTTGTTTAATTGTAGGAACCCATCGCTACGGCGTTATGGTCAATTGAAAGTAAGTGAATTAGATGACTCTTTAAATGTTTTAATTTCCCGAGCGCAAGCATATTCCTTCAGAGAGGAGATACGAGCCTTGCAGTCGGGCAAGGATGTATTCAGAGGTAGTAATCTACGTTCACTAAATCCTTATTTACATAATGATTTACTTCGCGTAGGCGGCAGGCTTTCCAAGGGAAAATTGCTGTCAATAAATAAACAACATCCGATCTTGTTACCATCACATCATAATTTAACAGATCTAATTATAAAAAATTTTCATTATTTACATTTGCATTCGGGCACTCGGACTTTATTGGCAATAATCAGATTGAAGTTCTGGCCGATAATGGGGAAAAACGTAGTGAAAAAGATAATCAGAAAATGTATAGTATGTTATAGATAAAATCCGAAGCCGATGCAGCAAATGATGGCAGACCTTCCAGCGGAAAGGATAACGGAATGTAAACCCTTTAAGATGACTGGTATCGATTACTGTGGACCATTTATGATAAAATCGGGTATTCACAGAAAAACTAGTAAAGTAAAAGCTCATATATGTTTATTTGTATGCATGGTGTCAAAGGCCGTGCACTTAGAACTTGTACTGTCTTTGAATACAGAAAGTTTTATAAACGCGCTAAAACGTTTTATTGCTCGCCGTGGAAGTCCGAGCAAATTATTTTCTGATAATGCGTCTAATTTCAAGGATGACGCGAACAATGAGTTAAAAGAAATTTATCAATTTTTGTCTAGTTCTGGTGATGAAATTGAAAAATCATTATCAAAACTTGCAATACAATGGCAGTTCATTCCACCAAGAGCGCCTCATTTTGGAGGCCTGTGGGAAGCCGGAGTGAAATCACTCAAATATCATTTGAAACGAGTAGCGAGTAACTCATCACTAATCTATGAGGAATTTAATACTGTTTTGTGTCAGATTGAATCTTGTTTAAATTCTAGACCTCTCACTCCTTTGTCTCCCGATCCAAATGACCTTAATCCTCTCAGTCCTGGTCACTTTCTCGTTGGTGAAAGCTTAGCAGCAATTCCAGAGCAAAACCTACAGAACATTTCATTCAACAGATTGAATAATTATCAAAAATTGTCTTTGCTCATACAATCTTTTTGGTCGAGGTGGAGCAAAGAATACCTGGCTCAACTCCAAGGCAGAACGAAGTGGACCAGCGGATTTCATACGCAGCTGAAATCTGGCGACATGGTAGTCCTGATGGAGGACAATCTACCCCCCTGTGTGTGGAAACTCGGACGGGTAACTGCAGTGCACCCAGGAGCTGATGGGAGGGTTCGTGTGGCAACTATAAAAACATCTCATGGAACTACTCAGAGGGCAATCTCAAAGCTGTGTCTATTACCAATAGACGATAATGATGAACTGAAGATGACAACGCCCCCACTCAACGGACCAGACACTGGTCAAAGCAGCAACTCTAAAACAGATTTCTAAAAAAGGCTTTGTGAGCCTAAGAAGTGAAAAGCAATAAAAACACTTTGGAGTGAAATTAAAATCGGTTTATAAAGTGAAGATAGACTGTGAACTATAGCTGTGAATATAATTACAAGTGAATTATATCCGAAGAGACTAATTATTAAGAAAAAAAAACATACCAAAATGCAGTATATGGACTGTGTGAATAAAAAATAACCCTTAAGAAGGATGACCAGGAACCCGCTACTACCTGTAGTGTTTTGTCCCTGCTATATGTTTTATTTTTTATTATGTGTTAATTGTTGTGTCTCTTTGCACTATATTTTTTGTTGAGATTATCTTGGTTATATTATTACTATATGTTAGTGATTAATTTTAGAATGAATTTGGTTTGAAGGCCAGTAATTTTAATTTCACAATTAAGTTTGTATAACTTTGTTTCTTTATTTTTTAACAGAAAAATAGAATTCGATATTTTGCTTTTGAAAATATCTGCTCTATTTTGGCCCGGAGTTATGTTTGGTTTTATGATAGGTTAGTACCAAACCAAGTAGGAACGATTTGATTAGTATTATGGAAGGCCAGTAGGTACTTATTTTCAAGCATTTCAAATGCATTATTTGTTCTATTCAAACAAAACAAATGAATAGAGTTTTTTCAGTTGTTTGTGTAAAAGTAAAATTTTCAGCGTCTTCTATTGTTTTACCTCGCAATGAGAACAACCATATTTTTGTGTGATATAATTTGCCCGTTTTATCTGAAATACTCATAGTTGTCGGTGGTGATTTGTTTATTGAAAATAGTATAATAAATCGATAGATAATCGAAAAGTACTTTTAATTGCCCTAGTCCTAAAACTTTTACAACATATTTTAACGTAATTTCAGCTGTCATGTACGAATATTGAACAAAAATTAATTACCATTTATGCTTTTGTGTTAGCGTACTGGTGTATAAATCACACGGAGTCTGTGAACCGAAAAATAATCCCCCGACAGTTGATTTGCCCCGACAGTTAGTTGGTACTCCGGCAGTTGACCCCCCAGGCACTTAATCCTTTGGCCAGTTGCCCCTCCCGGACAGTTTTTAAATTTTTTTTATATTAATTTCACACAGAAGGCCCCGAGGAAAATAACCTTCCTCAGGGCCTCTGTCATCTGGGATGCTGTGTGGAGGGTGTCTTTGAAGAGAGGAAGTAATGAACATTGATCTTGAAGAGACTCATGTTGTCGGAAGGAGGAAACACAAAGGCCGGCAAATCGTTCCACAACCGAGTTGTTGAATACAAGAACGTGTCGAAGAAGCGACCCGTTCTCATGTGATAAACGTCAACCGTGTACATATGTTGGGCACGCGTTTGGCGTGTTTAGTACGCACCGGTGCCGAAAGAATCGATGACGCTAGTTCCTCAGAGCATCTTCCATTGAAATACCACCAAGGATAGCATTCCCACCCGACGCCTTTGCTCTAAAGATTGCAATCCGTTTGTTAAGTTAGGAGAATCTATCAAACGGACCGCTCGCTTCTACACAGAGTCGAGGGTATTTTTCAGGTATTTTAGGGCTCCAGACCAGAGGTGGCTGCCAAATTCAACCGTGGGACGCACTTGCGATTTGTACAGGGTTAGCAGTTGTGTACTATTAAAGCATCTGCGGGCCCTGTACAATTCACCCAGTTTTTGAGAGGCAAACTTAACTCTGGCATCGTTGATAACTTTGCTAGTTAAACTCTCGGACACTTGAACCCTCAAATAATTACTGGTGTTGTAGGTCCTCATTGGTAAAATAAGCGTGCAAACAGGATATACGGCCGTATAAAAAAGTTGATAGTCTTATGTTTCGAGGTATCATTGTCCCATTTTCATTTTTGATACAATTTTTTTTGATAACAATAAAGTCGTGTACCCGAAGGGGTACGCAGTGGGGGTATACCGTCGAATACCAAAAGATATAATTACTTAGGTACCTACTTGCAGTGGTGGCCGCTGCCCTGAAAATGTGGTGGTTCACTGATAATACGCACTTACGAAAAAACAATTACTAAGCAACATTAGGTAAAAATAATTCCACTATTCTTATTTGGAGTGGAGGTCTATTCTAAGCTGTTTTCGAAGGGCGAAAACTTCTACATATCGCTTTTTAACAAAAATTCTAATTTTGTTTTGTACAAATCTTTTTTCAGTACCAAGAAAATAAAAACTCAACACAAATTTGTTGTAAATAAAAATTTAAGTTCAAACTAAAAAACTTTTTTTTTTTAATGCTTCATTTATTTTATTTCATACCTCAAGCAGTATATAAACAGTATTTATAAACAATGTATAATCTGTATGCAGGCAAAATTGTCAAGGTTACCTATTCAAAAAATTGAATTCCTTGATGATCTGCGTTTTATAATTTAAAACACAAATCAATAAAAAAGCAAACATATGTAAATGTAGGTATTTGCTTTACCTTTAAATTAAAAAAGAATTATTCAGTTTGTTTAAAGGGACCCGGTGGTCTAGCCCCCATATTTTAGACGAGTTTTTAGGATTTTTTTAAAAATGAAAACAGTGAACAATCTCATTCAAATTTTGTAGATATATTAAATGACTTTAATTGTATACAAAAATATTGTTATTAAATTTTAGGTAGTTAAGGAACTGCGCACTGAAGTTACCCTCCTTATAAATACGGACCTTGGTGGTGTGTCCAGTTTTGGCTCTTTCACTTATCCGTAAACAAAAATAAAAAAAATATTTTACATAGGAACTAGAATAAAATATATATATAAAAAAAATTGACAAAATGGCGCTATGTTGAAATTTAAATACAGAAAACAGACTGTTTTTTCATTATATTTTGTATGTAAAAAAATAGAAGTATTCAACGTAAAAACTTTGTTCTAGTTCCTGCGATAGGTACTGGTGTAAGGAATAATATAGTAAAATTTGAGATGAATTGGCCGAGTAGTTTTTTTTTTTGCCTCACACCATGCAGAAAAAAAGTAGTTTTTAAATAAATGTGTTTAAAGTTTCGCCCGGCCCTTTTATCTGCTTCTGCGCTGACCTGCTTAATGGACTGTAGAATTTTAAATATCGTCAATATCATTGCAAAATTTTTACAATATATTAGTAAAGGATCATACTTTCGACATATTGAAAGATTTTTTTTTTTCGAAAAGCATTTTTAAATAAATGAGTTTGAAGTTTCGCCCTGCTCTTTTACCTGCTTCTGCGCTGCTAAATGGGCTGCTAAATGGGCTGTAGAACTTTAAATATCATCAATACCATTACAAACAATTTACAGTATATTTTTAAAAGATTGTACTTTTGAAATATGGAACAAAAAAAAAATTAATTTCTAGACCACCGGGTCCTAATGTCCCCGGAATTGAATTTGAAGCAAACATACGGGGATGTTTGCTTCAAATTCAAATTTAAGTTTGATAAACGCCGCTCCGCCGTCCGTGTGACACACGTGGATAGCTTAATTTTTTGACGCGCCAGCAATGTTTGAGATATTGGATACAAAAACCTGCACACGGGCACAGGGCAAATTCGCGCGGAAATTTTGTTCACTTTAAAATAGTTAATTATTGAAAATATACAGAAACACAAAAAATTGGTTTGACATATTAAACGATAATTTTCCTAACATTGGGATTGAAACTCATAATGACGAGACTAATAAATTGTCGTTTCTTACCCAAATACATTCGAACCCCCGCAGTTTCCCCTAAATATAACGTATAATTTTGATAATAAAGGTTGCTATTAAGTTGTGGGTAACCTTTTTAACAAAGTTATAAAAAAATGTGAAGTTGGTCCCGAACGAATGATTGGCCATTACTGATTTATATGTACGAGTATGAATTGCTGATTTATATAAAATGAAGTATTATAAAATTACTATTTTTTGTGTCCCTGAAATATTATAAGGCAGCTCGACGTAAATGTGCTTTAGAGTTTTAGAGTAAAGCTTGGACAAGGTGTGCTTTCTTTACAGCAGAATTACAATCGTCCTCAAAGATGAAGCTATAACATGGAATGATTTCTCCGTGTGGGATATGCCCGTTTATTGGATAACCAACACCTCTGCCTAGGTCACCCCGAGTGCTTCACTACGTTTGGTGACTTAGCAGGGGAGCCCGGGTTGATGGGGTGACGTTTGTCTGGGTCTTGGCGGCGTATGTATCTGCTCTCCAGCTGCATGACAGGCCGGATCAGGAGAGCATGGTTGAGAGAGTCCCTTTGACTTCTCCAGTCGTACTCCATCGGAACATCGCCTTGCAACGCAGTGGAAGGGATGGATTCATACGTCCGTCACTCCTGAACACACCGACCCCCAGATTCCTATCCACTCCTCAGAAAAAGCTGCCTTTTCCTGCCCAGAAATTCCTCTCCTTCCTTTCATAAAAAGACCCCCCAAACAGCATCCTGAGGTCCTGATGGAAATTATTTTGCTCAGGACCTCCTGTGTGGAGCTAATATAAAAATAAAAAATAAAAAAATAGTAGCCAATTTAAGTAAAACGAAAATTTTACAAGAAAGGTTAATTACACCTTTCACAAATAAAAGATTTTGATGTAGAGATTGAAGAAAAATAACATGCTTCTTATATTTATTGTTTTTTTATTTGCGCTCAGGAGAAATAAACCAGTAAGCACGTATGATATCGCGATCGAACTGAACCTGTGGACCCCTTTATAGATTACGCGTAAGGTTATGATCGGGGTTTCTTTTAAGACCCCTCTGCAAAAGGCCTTATTTAGTGATATCATTATTTATTTCACGGTCCATCGGTTGTCCTCCGCTGTATTGCGATCAAGTTGTTGCCAAGGGCGATCCATTTAAAAAGGTTTTGTTTGAATACCTGCAGGGGATGCAAAGGTTGCCTATAAAACCGCCTCATAAAAGTATATTTAGATTCTCACGTGTTTTAACCCAGTGAGTTAAAAAAAAAACACGCCCACTGAATTCTTACTGACTTAATGTCTCCGCGTCATTCCTGCTTTAAACCGCCATAAAAAAAACATTAACATAATTTTATTTTCGCTGTTCTTGTTATTGAAGACAAAGCCGCACATTTTTTTTCTTTTGACGTTTGTGAGGTTATTCAAATTTTGTTGTGACAAATTCCTATTTCCCGATTTCACGGTTAACCTTGAAACACTTTGTCTGATGCTTGTTTGTATCTGATTCGTTCTATGTGATCATGAAGCAGGTAAGTACTACTGCGCCGCTCGTTATGAAGTTAAAAAAAATAAGTGAAAAATATTTCCTAAATGACGTTTACTTTTTAGAAGAATTTTCGTTCATATTTTAATAATGTAAGTAACAATAAACGTCGTTTTAGAATAACATCAGACTTAAATTTGTATTCTCATCACGTAAAATCAAACCTCATTATCACCAATAAGCAATTAATTCTTCAATAATCTACATAAAAACGTTAGAAATATATAGGATACAAAAAAAAACAATAAAAAAAAGTTTAAAATGAGCTTAAAAAGATCCAACATTGACACAAGCTTAAAAACAATACATGCACACACTTAAGACGACAATGTACCCTAAAATATATTCAGAATCTTAACGATGTAAGTAAAGAAGCCGCGTATACAAATTGCGACCTACTGTCGAATTTACCCTATTAAAGAAAAGAAGAAGAAGACAAATAATGTGTGAATCTTAACAACGTAAGTGAAGAAAGCGTGTAAACAAACGACCTTTACACCGCGTTCATTATAATTAATTCTGAAGAACGTGTTACAAATACTTAAGATGTTTCTAAATGAATACCTCCCGAAATTATTATTAAAAATAATAATAATAGTCTTTATTCCAGGATGTGGGGGGGGGGAGTGCAATCCCACACATCCCAGAGTTTAATTAAATATTTTTTTATTAAAAAAAAAAAAAAAAAAATTAATTACATATGTTATTATAAAAACCAAAAAAAAATAAAATTTAAAAAAAATAAAAGAGAAGCAACATTAATTCACCGTCCAGAAAAATAAAATCTGGTGCTTACCGCTAACTTCATAGATGAAAAACTGGTAATAAATAGTTGTACATAAAATATATTAATGGTAAGGTATTGTTTTTATTAATTTTAAATATAAATAATTTACATCCCCAGGTATCGGTTGGAGTAAAAAAGTTATTTTAGTTACGAATTCGCCGAAAATGATTGAAATGTGAGTTTTCAGCAAACAAAAATTATTTGGGTTGTACACCGTCTTGATTATTACGCTATCTCGATAATTTTCCAGCCCTTTATTAGTTTTTTTAAAATATCCCAATTTAAAATTTTTCATTATTTGCCCCGTTTTAAATTTTTTCTTTATGTTAACAACTAACTATAACTTTAGCATGCAAACATTTTCAAGTACGTAACATTTTCGTTTAACTTTATTTTGTGAACATGAATTCAACACGCACACTCCACTTCTCTATACAAGTATTTCTCAAAAGAGAAGTGTAGTTTTGTAATAAGAATAATGATTGTGTTCAATTTCAATACTAAAAAAATATGCAAAGTTTTTTTTTTTTAAATATGTGATAAAGTTAGGTTAGGTTAGGTTAGGTTAGGTTAGGTTAGGTTAGGTTAGGTTAGGTTAGGTTAGGTTAGGTTAGGTTAGGTTAGGTTGTTACTTCAATTAACTCCAAATGATTTATTGTGAGTGTAGATTTCTTGTTCATAATTTTAGTGATTAATCAGCGTAAAACTATCATGAACTTCTCGCGTTTCTTTTTCCATTTCATCAGTAACCAGTTCCGGGAATGTGTTGGAAAAGGATCCAGATTAAGCAGTAAGTCCTGCAGGATTATGGGCGTAATTCGCTAGTGAGGGGCATCAGCCGATAACGGGAAGGATTAACGAATGAACGAATCCTTCCTCCACGAAAACGATCTGCGAAATTCCTCTCCATAGGAAGAAATAAAAAGGATTAAGCCCTAAGACGAGATAACGACTGTTTGTGCTTATTTCTGGACCAATTCATTAGATTTTTAAAGAGTGTTTAGAAATCCTTTTGTGGGATTATCAATTTGTTAAGCTCCATTTGCGGCTAAGTAATTGATAACGAAATGTCCTTTATTGGTTTTGGATTTTTATAGTTAAGCCTTGAACTTTAAAAAAATGTGAAAAATTTTTTGATTCATCAAATTCAATATCGTTGTAAAAATCATAAAAAAATTATGTGTTCAATAAAAGATGTTAAAACTGTCAGCCTCTGTGATTGGGTGGTTACGATTACGGTCGCCACGAATTTGGAGGTTGTGGGTTCCAATCGATTAATTTAGTGTTATTTCTCAATTTATGAATTTAAAATAATTATATAGTACAGTTGATTCCGGCATGTTCCAGAGTAGTAGACACTTTCGGTATCGTCCTAGAGGAAGACTACCATAATCAAAACGTTGAGAAAACTCTGCCACTTCTCATCCCCTCCCCTCTCCCCCACTATCTTCAGCCTCATAACACACCCCAATTGGCGATGCCATAGTCTCACTCGATTAGACGGCTTGAAGCAGTTGGTATAACGCGATAATTTTCAACTTCCGTCATCATTTTCGTCATGAGCTGTGAAGCTTTTAAATATCCATTAACTTAAAAAAATAGAATGAGATATGTATCATAATATAGTATTTTTAGAGAGATTATGTTGAAAATTTGAAAAAAACCGTGTAAGAGAACTAAAACAATAAAATACATACAGTTTTCACTACACGTTTGTTTCTGAAAGCTTAATATTAACGCACTTTTTTATTCTTGCCTGTGTATCAGAAAAAATGAACACTAAAAGGTAAGCAAAAAATCCTTAACCCAAGTCACATCTAATGTCTACCGTGTTATCAAATGAGAGATCTGCCAACACCACAGGTAGGTTTAATTTACAGGCAGGTGATGTTCTTTGGGATGTCGGCTCCTCAGATATGTGGTTTGTTTATAATATTTCCAAACATACCTACACGTTATTTATGATATCCTATTCTCTCTGTAGTAGCAATTATCTATCGGCAATCGCCTCAAACACGACTTAAAAAGTTGTAGACATTTTTTTTGCATTGTTAGATTCTGGTGAGTGGCGTCATTAAATTTGCTAATAAATGCTATTTTTGTTCGCTGTCGATCTTATGTATTTCATAGTTCTATTCTCATTTTATTAACACAACACTAGTGATTTAAAATCTCTGGAAACGGTATTAGATTTAAATAAACAAATTTAATTTCCGCTTAAACATTGTAAAAAAATGCATTTTGCTTATCTCGATATTGCATCAGAGTTATAATTTTATAAAAAAATATTGTTTTTCTAATAAAAGTCTTTGAAATCGGGAACCGAATCACACAGAACGGTAACAAAACAGGATACAACAAAAGATGACAAAAAAATGATGACAAAAAAACTAGGACATAAATGAAAAAACACACTTTTTTATTCATCACTTTTATTGAATTTATAAATGATAGACAACCAAGCTTAGCTTATCTTAAGCCTCTAATATCAAAATACATCTAGAATATTCTTTGGATTCCAATCAAAGAATGTTTTAATTTTTAAAATAATATAAGCTTAAGAAGGTATTTCACTATCCTCTTGATAGCTTATCCATACGATAACGTATATTTTAGATTTACGATTTTTTTCTTTATTAAGTCCGAGTTTATTATTCGGTACTTGAACCTTTGAATAGTGGCTATTATTATAACAGATAATTTAGACGAAGTTTCAACCTATTTCAAGTATTTATTTTTTATTAATGTGCGATATTCTACGGATAAGCTATCCACAAGAGGTTGAAATGGTTGTGGTTATGTCAATTTATTATTGTAGTTGACACTCGTAAATTTTGCCGTTATGTAGTTACCTATTATTTTGATTAAACGAAGAAAGGCTTGGCTTCTATTAATTCAAAGTCACATTGGCCGTTCTAAAACCATTATTTCTGCTCCAGGCTATCCAAAGAGATTTGCTAAGCTCGTTTCCAGTAGTTTTTGTTGACTCTTGTATTTATCCCCAGGATACAGTTATGGTCCGGCTTTGCCCGGTCCAATGTGAAACTGTGATGCTGTTTTTATATAAATACCCCCCAGGGCGACGTGGACAGGTGTGTGTCTAATAGAGAAGGGATTTGGACTGGAGAAACAGAGAACAATGTACCCCAAATACAAATTAAACGACAGAATACCAAACCCATCTAAAGTCATAAAACTTCCGTGTGTATAGTACTTATCTTACACTTTAAAGATATGTTTCTATAAAACTTCCTACCAGATTACAATATTATCAAAAGAGTACTTACTGCGTTCACTGGTTATTAATGTAATGAAATTAACATATTTTTATTTTCAATTAATATTGGGATTCCTGGATTCAAATCGAAAAGAATAATGTTCATTGAACATTTTAGAAGAAGAATATTAAAATAAGAGCAAAAATTGTCATAATATCACATAACTATCCACTGGAAAGATAAACTGATAGAAATGTGTTGTGGGCGTGTACATGCGCCCGTAGCTATGTGCCTATTTTTTCCTCAATATGCTAAATTTGATCAACCATTTTCAATTATCAAATTCTGTCTTGAGCAGGTAAACAATTGCACTGGTTCGTCTGAGGTCTAGGAGTCGGTAAGTCTATTCGTAGTAAATTGCCAACATTGGTTTACTTTCAAATCTGTAAAGATCACATTCTTAGGAATTATTTATTTACAGCCTTTTTAATAAAAAAAACACTTCCCAACCGATAAACAGTGTTTTAGTAACACATTGAATATAGATTGTACATTTTCTATTTCGAATTATTACTTTTAAAAAAGACTATTTGTGCTGCGAAAGATTTGGCAACATTGCATTTTGGCACACTGGCGCATGACAAATTTGATTTGTACTATGTGATGTGCAATTCAAATCATGTTTTGGTTCATAATTTTTATTTTTATCACAATATCACTATTATAAATATCACTATTAAGTCAATGTAAAAAGACCCAAACTAACATGCTCAAACTTCATCTTATTAATGACTATCTGAAATAATAATGTTGTGTATGTCCCCATCATATGTCCATTTAATACATACAGCTATATGTTTCATGTAATGCGTATCATTCCCGCAATGAGTTTATTAACTCCTGGGAGTACAATGCTTTATATAATATACTATATTCTGTATTGTATACTTTTGATAAATAAATAAATAAATAAATAAATGTATGATCCAATATATTTACCATTGTTAGTATTAATTTTCGTCAGTTTTAATCGATTAATGTTGTAAATTAATTTTCATGTTATTTCCGATATATTATTTTTTAATAGACTTTTACTGCGTGAATTTAATAACACATCCATGAATGTGATATTTTTTTAATATCGTAAATACTTTATGGATGTGTAGGTAAATACAAATTCAAGAAATCAACGTCCCTTTTGCTCAACAATAAATCCGAAATTATAGATTATTTTTTTAATTCTCTGGGAATTCTTACAATAATTTTTAATTATTTTTAATGTATGAATGAGATTAAAAGTGAAACGACTAGTTTCTTACAGATTCTTTAAATAAAAGTATAAGTAAATAGTTTTTTATTTTACGTTTCTATTGGTAAGGTTTTCACATATGCGTCGTTTATTAATTTAATAAAATTTTCACGACTTTTATTGGTGGGGCTGTTAGTGTTTAATTCAATCTTTATATAAAGACTCATTTAGAAATTCATGTTCTCAAAATGAAGTTCAGTTTGTAAAAGGGATAGGATTGACCGCATGAAAGTGGAATCGATTTTAATGTTTCTAACGGACCAAAAATTTTATAAATAAAATAAAAACTCCAGTCAGGTTGTAAAAAACTACTGCGTTTTCGTATTATTAGTGTTATTAATTGATTTTGGTTCAACTGTTCATATATTTTTTACAATAAATAACATCGTTGTCAAATGATTCATAGGTTAAAAAATAATATTCATGACGTCATGTTGTTAAAGCATATGTAACTATGACAGGGGTGGTATTTATGCAAATTATCACAAAACAAAACCAAATTTTAAATCATGGAGTGTTACTTCTATCCTCAATTTAAAAAAAAGGGGTTGGTAAAATAAGCCCTTGTGTACATAGGGAACACTAATAGTGGGGGAGTACGCTAGCATTTGCGAGCAAGCTGATTATGTGCAACCTTTTCGATAAATTGTCCCAGTAACTGTTGTGTTATCCGACAGATGTAAACTCAGCGGGCTGCCTACTTCATTTCCAATTCAATTTATTTATCGGTTGACTGTAAGCTAGATGGGTTGGCAGTGCCTGCGTACTTCTTGAAAAAAGTGTTGTTTCGTAACGGGATTTATTCAACCAGTTAAAATGTTTCCATGTTTATTCCATGATTGTTTTACCACCAAAAATAGTTCAAGAACTTATTTAAATTTATAAAAAACGTTATATTCAATTAAGACATTTACATATAATGATAATTTAAATAAGCAATCAAGCGCGGGCGCCCGTTTCCCCATACAACCTCTTCCCAACATAACCTCCCTCAAATTTGCTATCTAGTTACTTTGCGATCTTCCTACATTATTCTTACTAATCTGCCACACGACCCATCACTATATAATAATATAAAAGCTAAATTTTCGTAAACAGGAATGAAGATTAAGCTATAATATGATAAATATAATATTGAGTAATCGTATGAACATTATTAATTAAGCCGATCTGACCTAATAAAGTCCCGTGGTGCATTGAAATAATCTTATGGATCATAAACCCGTTTTATTAACCAAATGTCACTCTCGTCTTTCACATAATCTGATTGGATTTATGAACCGTTTTACTGCGATTCTACTTCTGGGCTTTAATACCCATATAAAATTAATGGCGTTTATTAATGACGAATCACAGGTAATTATAAATCTTATGCATTGATATTGATCCACTTTATAACATTGGTATTAGAATAGGGTATTTACACATGTTATTTGCACCCCAGAAAAAATTACGATAATGATGCCATTTTATTTTGTTTGGTGTTTTTTTTTTAGATGAGCTCCACACAGGAGGCACTGAGGAAAAAATTTCCCTCAGGGCCTATGTCATCTTTGGGGATGCTGTGCTGAGGTTTTTTAAAAGGAAAGGAAGGAGAGGAGAATTCTGGGAAGGAAAAGGGTTTAAGGGGTGGGTAGGAAACTGGGGTTCAGTGTGTGCTGGTCATCCGCCTCCAAGACCTAGACAAACCTCACCCCATAACCCGGGCACCCCTGTTAAATCACAAAACGTAGCGAAACACTTGGGGTGACCTCTGGCAGAGGTGTTGGTTTTCCAATAAAGGTTTCCGGGGCGGCGGTACCCATTCCCGCCTCCCAAGTTGACGACTAAGTTTACTAAAAAGATTTAAATGTACCGTTTTTGATTTTCTAATGTATTTGTTGTAGAGGTCACACCGGCCAATATCGCCGACAGCCGTCTTAAGAGGAACAACTGCGTCACCTTTTTTCATACGACACTTAAATTTGGATTTTTCGGCGGGTTCAAATCCTGGCGTGCGCAAGTAAATTTAATTTTATTTAATTTTGTTATTTCACAATTTATTCGTTTAAAATAATAAACATGTAGGTAGTATATTTGCGGCACGTTCCACGGCTGAAAATACTCTAAGGATATCGCTGGTGTATGTTGCTTGAAACGGCTTTAGCTGTGATTCGTGACCAAGATCTGAAAAGCCACCTTCATCTTTCACAGTAGGTTGGGGCCAATGTAATGAAATTAGGTAAAAATGCACGTCATCATTATCATCATTGCTGGATGGGTCACCACAAATCCGCTCCAGTGGCTCCGGATCTTCGCCATTCGCCTTCAGTCATTACAATCCTTGCCATTCCGCTACAATCCCTTCCATGCAGTCAGTTCACCTCTACCTTGGCTTGCGTATAGGTCTTTTTCACTGAGGCAGCTCGGTTATGATTTTCGGTGTCCTGTCATTTTGGACCCACTCAGCCATGATTTTTGGTGTCCTGTCATTTTGGAATTCCATGATCTATTCAGTCCATCGTAGTATTTGAGAAGTACAGAAGCATACAATGAATTCTTGCTCATTCGAGCGATGGCGTATTTAAAAAATAGACCTTTAGTAATAGAGATTTCCGGGCGTTCGGTTTTGAATTCATCCGCCCCCATTCCAAAAATCATACCTAATATTCGGAGGTATGATTTTTAGAATGGGGAACACGGAAACGAATAAATTGCTTACTGTGACTTAAAGCCAATAAATTCACCTATGTTTCGTTGTTTATCCCATATTTATAGGTTTAATACATTATTTTTAAATTTCAAATCGTTATACCAGAGTGGAAGATACTCTCAGTATCGCCCACCACCGTTCAGAATTGAAAAGTTGCTTGAAATGGCTTTAGCCGTGTTTGGTGACCAGATCCGAATAGCCGGGTACTTCCCGACCTTCCTCTTCCCCACCTCCTTCTCCTACCCACTACCTTCAGCCTCACAACATACCCTGATTGGGGATGCCATTGTCTCACTGGCTCCAGACGGAAACAGTTGGGACTCTTGTGCGGTATTAACTGTAAAAAAAATTAAATTTACGAACGCGTGAATTCTGTATGTTAGTTACCGAAAATTCTCTACGTTTTTTAGGAAAAAAATGAATACTTCTGTTTTTGTATGCTTTCTATAATTTACTGTAGATGTTTACAATTACAGAAATTAAAAATAATTGATTTTTAACATGTAACAAATGGTCAATTTTTAGAAAACGTTTAAAAATGCTCTCTACATGCGGAATTCACGATACAAAACATTTCTAGAATATTTCACGATAAGAACATTAGAGACGTCTTTTGGCAGAAGCTTAATTAAGCCAGGGACTAAACATTATTTTATGATTCTAGGAAATTCAAAACAAATTAATTTTAATTCATAAAGTAGCTACATTAATTTGAGTAGTTATCGCAAGAATGGATATTTTTTTTAATGGAACTGGAAATCCCCTGCAATAGATGTATTTTAGTCCCATTCATTGATGGGTTAATGCAAACGCAAATTTTCAAAATCATTGTTGTAGCCGTGGGATCAGATGGTATTAATATTGTAAAAATAATATTCTACACCACAGTGTGGCTTTTAAAACTGTCAAACAAAATGAGCAATGAAAACTCTGTTAAAGCAAAAACTCTATTTATGGCAACTTAATCTGTAAATGATAGGTTTGGTATTCGGACTGAAAGAAATATTTGTAAATAGTTTGACTTGTATTGAAACAAAATAGCAACCTTAATCTAACTATCTGGCAAGGGGCTTGCTTAAAGAAATAATGATTTCGTCTGAAGGTTGTGGTTGAACTCCGCGGCGTGCAGAAAACGGCGTCAGGGCTGGTTTTTCCAAAAAATAATCTCTCATCGAACGATTGGGTGGCTTTAACAAAAATATTACCATGCCTAAAAGCATGTCCAGTTACAGGATGGGCAGATCTCCTTCGATTCTAAAAATCCTTCAAGAATCAAAAATCCAATATGTGTGATTCGATGATGGCGTTATTGACGAGTCTGTCTTCGATTCGTCATCTGAAGATCATCAATCCAGAGGCCGACCGAAGGTGCAAACTGCCGAAAGAGGAATGCCAACTCCCTCTCATTTGAATTCTCATGTGTTTGAGAGTTGCCCGCAGGTTTGGCAACCGTTCAGATGCAAAAAATCAAGGACTGTCAATTTGACCAATGCGTCCATCCGTAAATACCGAACGTAGCATACACTGAGACCATAGATATAATGTGTTTAAAAGTAAGCACATACATTTTTTAAAATCTTTTGTGTAATATTGTATTAAATTCGCCTTCTCTAAAAATATTTCAAATCAGGAAAATATTTTAAAATAATTATTCCCGTTCTCATCTAACATCTGAAAAAATATAGCCGCATGGTTGAAAAGTTCAAGTGAAACATTTTAACCGTAAAATAATACACTCTTGACGTAAAGTCGATAGAGGCTGTAAAAAAGTTGAATTTTTATGGTGACAGTTTCCCAGTAAGATTCAAGAGCTAAATTAAGTTATGAACACTTTAGAGACCAGTCAAGTCTTCAAGAATATAAAATATTCATGTCACATTAAGTACAAAGCATAAAAAATATGAAAAGAAACATTCATTCTGTGATGTTAATTTTATAGCTGTATATCAGAGATATAAAAACGTTTTGAAGAATACTAAAACTTGGTAACGACTTATTTCAACCCTAAAATAACCAACCATTGAAATTCACAGAATATTAAATGATCACACTGCACACACACAGGTGTAATAGCCCGTATCCGAAGGATTTTAACCAGCGATTCCAGAGCTATTAAAAACAAAAACATATATATTTTTAATTGAAGAAGAAGATAATACTAATAACCTCAACAAAAATATGAAAGAGAACAAGACACAGAAAAAAAAAAAAAACGGTCGCAACCGGAATTCGAACCCAGAACCTCTTGTCTTACCGGAACCAAAGCTTTTTCGGCTACTTCCACCTTTTATTTAGTCAATGTTATATTTAAAATTTTGGAATAATTAACAATATAATCTTCGACTAACTTTTTTCTTAAATTAAAATATTTTTCGATTACACGTCGCTACTGATCCCATCCCTCAGAATTGAAACGGCTTTAGCCGTGTTTGGTGACCAGATCTGAATAGCCAGGTACTTCCCACCTTCAGCCTCACAACATACCCCAATTGGGGATGCCATAGTATCACTGGCTCCAGACGGGAGCAGTTGGGACTCTTGTGCGGTATTCGTGTAAAAAAAAAATTCCTAATCGTTGCGACAGGTTTAAGCGATACGCGCGCTGTTTCGTTTGTTACCGTTCTGCTAGAACGAGAGGCAACTCTTATCAAGTGACCACAAGACTATAAACGCGCTACTATCCTGACTACTCAGTTGCGAGGTGTGATGGAAAATATTTTTAATATTTTTAATTGAAAAAAATATCATCGGCAGCAAAAAGGCATCAACATTTTTATTCCAAATATGCTCAGGAATCGCTGGTTAATCGTTCGGGTACGTGCTGTTATGCTCTGTATAAGACTCATATAAAAAAAATACACATTCTTTCTGATACTCAATAGATACACTCTTGTGTTGTTGTCACTGGCAAAAAGAGTTTTTTTATTTTTTCCACCCATAATGAATGTTATTAAAGAACTGCTGGAGATATCCATTATTCACGTGGATATCGATTTTTTTAACAGCCATTAAAAAATCGACATTTCACGATTTTAGAAGCGTCTTAAGAAACATCTTAGGAAATTAGTAGCGAGTTTGAGGTAGTTGTTAAAATAAAATACACTTCCATTTCATCTGCCCTGATGATGGACACTGTAACGCTGTCCGAAACGTTGGTTAAAGAAGGAGGTAGCGAAACACGGCATAACACCCCAAAAATAAATAACAAAAATACACTTCCATTCATTAAAAATTATCTACTAGATATTTGCTATTCCTTTTGATTTAAAAAAAGTGCATTCAGTTGGGTTTGGTATTTTAGCCACAATTCCAAAATTAAGTTTGAAAAGGTCGCGCAGACGTACGTCTTGATAGCCTTCATGAATGGTATTAATTTTGACTGCGAGATCGATATGTTTGGCTCTAAACTCAGAGGTCGCTGGTTTGAAATCTGGCAGGGCAATGGAAAGATTGTTTTTAAGGATTTACAATAATTTACTCTTTATTAAATTTGTAGTTACTTGTACCTCATTCTAGAATAGAAGATACTATTGGTGTCGAGGTGGGGACCACGGTTCAGATTCAGAATGTAAATTAAACACGGCCTCTTGACGGCCTCCGTGGTCCCGAGGTAAGACTCTGGACTCACAATCCGAAGGTCGCGGGTTCGAACCCGGCGTGCGCAAATAAATTTTATTTGATATTTGTGTTATTTCACAATTTATTCATTTAAAAATAATATATAGTATATTTGCGGCACGTTCCAGAGTGGGAGATACTATCAGTATCGCCCTGGTGTAAGACCACCATTCAGAATTGAAACGTTGCTTGAAAATGGCATTAGCCGTGTTTAGTGACCAGATCTGAATAGCCAGGTACTTCCCTACCTTCCTCTTCCCCATCTCCTTCCTCTCCCCACAACCTTCAGCCTCACAACATACCCCGATTGGGGATGCCATAGTCTCACTGGCTCTAGACGGGAGCAGTTGGGACTCTTGTGCGGTATTAACTGTAAAAAAAAAAAAACAATTTTTAGTGAGCAGATCTGAATAACCAGGTACATTTCAACCTTTCTCGTACCATTTCTTTCCCCTCTCCTAGCCAGTACTCTCTTCAGCCTTTAATATGCCCAAATTGGGGATACTATAGTCTTACTGACTAAAGGCAGCTGGGACGCACTTTTTATCTGGTATTCACAAAAAATCGCCACCAAAGTTATCAACGATTAATTTATTTCGGTTTGAAATGAAAATATTGTTGAGATTTTAATAAAATGTGATAAATTATAGCGTTTGAAATTCCCTAACATTGGTTTTGACATAGTTACATAATCTTGTTGAAAAGTTGGGACGCGATTGCTCATAGCATAAAAACTAGTATTCCGCCACGAAACCCTCGGATTTATTATCGGGTTAAAAATACCCCAAAATGAATATAATGGCTCTGCTCGGGTTTCTAGTAAGCGGAATAACACGCCCCGAATATAATTTATCTCGGAACAGAATAAAAGGTAAATTATTGTATAAAATATAATGCTCCAACCACATCAGGGGATCCCGATAGGCCATTGATGTTCAAGTCGGATCGTTGCTATTATATTAAAAGCTGGACAACATTAAAGTTTTAAAAGTGTAATAATTTTGCGTGCCCGATGTAAAAACATCGAAATATTGCTGTAGTTCAAATTTTTCTTTAGTAGGTACTTCGACTAAAGGTAAAATCGTAAATCGTAATCGTAAAAATAAGTGGAATGGTGCTGTTGAATGAAATTACTAAAACACTAGGTATCTATTTGTATTTAATTACCTGCCCTTTAAATTATTTTGCAAATTATGATCCAACCTTGTCTATCTTAAAAAATTTTTATTTAAAAAAAAAAAATATATATTTTTTATATGAAATACCGCACAAGAGTCCCAACTGCTGCCGTCTGGAGCCAGTGAGACCATGGCATCCCCAATTGGGGTATGTTGTGAGGCTGAAGGTAGTGGGGAGGGGAAGGAGATGGGAAAGAGGAAGGTGGGAAGTGCCTGGCTATTCAGGTCTGGTCACCAAACACCGCTAAATCTATTTCAAGCAACGTTTCAATTCTGAATGGTGGTTTTACACCAGGGAATTCAATACTGAGAATATCTTCAATTCAATACTGAGAATATCTTCCACTCTGGAACGCGCCCCAAATATATTATATATTATTTTAAATTAATAAATTGTGAAATAACACTAATGTTAAAATAAGTGATCTTATTGGTACTGTAAATGGATGATTAATCTGATGTACAATAATTAATTGATAGCAAAATAAATAAATGTAGATTATAAATTAAAATACAAAAGAATCCCGACAAAACAATAATGCCTAGAGTGAGTAAAATAAATGCTATAAAGGGATGAATAAATTTTATTGGCATATCTGGGGCTTTGAGTCCATAGTTCTTATTTAAATCGGAACCATAAGTTATTTTACAAATCGGTGTACGTCACACTTGTTGGGATTATCTGTTCACCGTGTTGGATTTACATTATTCGAATCGGATTACCGAGAGACGAATCACTTTTACAAAGATAAATATTCTAATCAAATACTTGTACTATTGCAACGCATATCATAAAACTTTACTTTTGTTACCCAAATGCCTACATTACAACATATTACGTAATATTATTATTAAAATATACACCAGAATTAATAATAGCATTTTCTTTACCCGTATTCCTATTTATGTATTAATTTTAATCTCAAGAAACCTCTTAGGGAAGTACGGTCGTATATTTATATTTTCTACATTTTTCTACATTGGTCAAAAGCATTGTCCATATAGTTTTGTATTAGTAATCGACGAAAGATGGATACAATTTGTTAGTAGTTTATTTTTATTTATATATTTAGTAAAATATTATACATTTATATACATTATTTATGAGATGTTTTGACTGTCCAACTAGGATGATTCCCGTTTTAGGACAGTCAAATTAGGATTAGTGTGAATATACGGAACATGATTTGTACAAAATAGGAGGAAAATCGAGGAAATAAAAAGAAGAGAAAGAATAAAAAATAAAATTTGAAAGTTTAAAATATATTAACTGTTATTTGTTTAGCATACTTATTAGAATAATATTACTTTAAAAAAGGTTTATATATATATATATATAAGATCTTGAAAACAAAAGATTAAAACACAATATGTGTATGCATTGCATACTATCGTTATCAAAATGATAATAATAATAAAAAGGAAAATAAAGGTTACTAAAATACTTAAACATAAAGTGTTTGCATTTCATAATATAGTCCTACTAATGAAAACTATAAAGAGAACAGAAACAATAAAATAAAATAAACAATTAAAACATGATTATTACAGTTGTTTGTTTTGCATAGTTATCAAATAATAATATAATGTATTATAAATAGTGTTGTAAAGTAGTTTGTCTATTCTGTAGATAAAAGTAAGATAAAGCATTGCAGAAATCTATTGTAAATTGTACAGCGCCCTAGAGATGATTTTTCACAAAAACGGTGCTATACAAATCATCAAATAATATTATTATTATTAAAAATATAAATTACAAAGAATTTAGTTTTTGAACTCTTCAGTTAGGCGGTTGGTATCACCTGCCTGCGAGAAGTAGAAATAAGAAATCACGGCCTAAGAATATGCACCTGCCCGAGAGCTTCCTGCAGCTTTACGGTTTTTATCCCCAACTTACCCGCCTTACCTACTTTACCCACTTTACCTTCTTACGGCCTTTCGTGCCCTGGCTTTGGGGCTCGGGACATTAACGACCCGGGTTCATGTTAAATAGGTAGGGCATTTATTAAGCGGAGTGGCTGTGACCAAATAACCCCCTTTACTCGACCGTCTTTAGCAGGGTTGCCACGTGAATAACATACCTTATGCATTTTGTTTTATTTTATTTATTTGATATGTCCTTGATAATGACTCCAATATTTAACATTTACTATGAACACGGATCGAAGGATATGAATCTCGACTTTTAATGCAGAGGTTGCGGGTTCAAATTCCGGCGCGAGCAAGTAGATTTTACTTAAATAATTTTGTGTTGTTTCACAAATTATTCAGTTAAAATAATGCGTACTGAATTTTAGGCATGATCCAGAGCGGTAAACTTTTTAAGTATCGCCCTGGTTAAAGATCACCATTCACCATCGAAACCTTTCTTGAAATGGCTTTAGCTTTAGCTTTGGTCACCAGATCTAAATAGACAGGTACTTCCCCGCCTTCTTCTTTCACCTCCTCATCTCCTTCCCTTCCCACTACCTCCAGCTTCACACCTATCCCAGTCGAAGATGCCAAAACCTCACCGGCTCCATACGCTTGAGAACAGTGTTGGGACTCTTGTGCGATACTTTATCCAAGAGAACCGGGCGGATGGTTACACAATTACTTTAAAAATACATTTCAAACAATGTTAAATCAATGTCAAACAATATCAACAGTTAATAATAACATGTTGTTTCAAGAAATTTCACGGATTCATCAAATATTTAAAGTTAATTTTTACGTTCTGTGTAAGTTCTTTCAAAATCTGTAATTATATCATAATTGTTTAGTTGCTTCAGTCGCACCAGTTGCTTCATAAAACTGAAATAATTACAGAACTTGTATAGAACTTGAAAATTAGCTTAACATACTTGATAAATCCATAATTTTTTTTTTAACAACCAGTCCTAAATGATCGCCCTTCAAGGCGATCGGCATTCATCGCTTATTGGGTGGAGAGCCACTCGAATAAAACCATAAAGAGATTTTGTTAAACTATTCAATTACAGGTCAGATGCGAAATAGATATTTTGTCTCTCTTTCAGTTATTCATGTCATTATTACAATGATTTAAAAAACACATTCATTCTATGTTTGCTTATAGATTATTTCAAAAAGTTTCATCTTAAAAGATTTCTTAATGCTTAAATAAATAAGGTAACAATTACTGAATAAAATCTACCTTACAAAAAAACACCCGCTTGCCCAGCCCTGACTAGAGGAAATATTTCTACTTTGTTTGATTGCGCATATACAAAACGTGTAAAGAAATTAAATTAAACGATGTTATCTAGGACTTTATTCTCTCGGAGAGAATACCTACGCTTTTTAGTTTGTACGTGTTAAAGAGATACATATTTTAAGGTTTTGCCTTTTTTTAGGGAGGTAAAATGGCCTCACGGAACGAATTTCATATCAAAGCATCATAATAAGTTATTAAAACTAAACTGCGGTTGGGAGAAACTTTCTTTTGTTTATTAGCATTATTTAAAAAAAAAATCGAAATTCCAATTTAATTAAATAATTTATTCAGTTCGCAAAACTGCTCAAATATAATAGTAAACATAACAAAGTAACAAAGCATTAAAACTGTGCCTTTTTTTACATTAACTCCACACAGGAGGCCCTGAGGAAAATAATTTCCCTCAGGGCCTATGCCATCAGGGATGCTGTGTGAATGGTCTTTTTGAGGAGAGGAAGGAATTAACATTGGTCTTGAAGAGACCCATGTTGTAGGAGGGAGGAAACACAGACAGCCGGCAAATCGTTCCATAGCCGAGCTGTTGAACTCAAGAACGAGTCGAAAAAAAGACCCGTTCTCATGTGACAAATGTCAACCGTGTACTATGCACCGGTGCCGAAGGGATCAATAACGCTAGTTCTTCAGAGCATCTTCCATTGAAATACCGGAAGAACATGGATAGCATTCCCACCCGATGCCTGTGCTCTAAAGATTGCAATCCGTTCGTTAAGCCGCCGTTATTCGAATTTCGACGATTTCTTACATATCTCCCTTAAAAATTTGAAGTTTTTAAGCTCTTAAAAAAATATATGTTATTTTTGAAGATAATATCTAGATACGTTCTACGCCGAACTATATGAAATTCCCTCGATAGAAAAAAATCGCAATGTACGCTCCGAAAATTATTTAAAACAAATCCATTTCTATTATTTTATAAGTTATATTTGTGGAAAAATTCATAATGTGTTCTTTAAATGATACTTAAGATACCTTCTACGAGATTTTTGCACTATTTTAAACGAGTCATGTTTTATTAAGCATTTTCACAATTTTCGCATCAATTTTGTCTTTGAAAATATTGGCGCGCTCTGTCCAACATTCGTAATTACATATCTCTTCATCTTCTTCTTTTTGAGCTGGGAAGCGTTGATTTAAGGTGGGAGAATCTATCAAACGGACCGCCCGTTTCTGCAAAGAGTCGAGGGTATTTTTCAAGTATTTTGGAGCTCCAGACCAGAGATGGCTGCCAAATTCAACCATGGGGCGCACTTGCGATTTGCACAGGGTTGGCAGCAGCTTCTTACGACTAAAAATATTTATGAATTTAATTACACTATAAAAGAGACCAGCGAAAATAAAGCTCACTATTTGCATTGACCGCCAGCAAGTTGATCCCACAGGCCTAGTTTGGGAGATAAAACAGATTAAATAATACTTATTATTATGTGCGTAATATACAATATTTTGATTACAAAGATAACCATCGGGACAAACGCAAACACTCTGCAAAATCGATTGACTATTAGGATGTTTGTTCCGAGTTCCGAAGATAGAATAAAGAATGTTATTCTGTATTCTATTTTTCCAACGAAGCCTCGTCGTACAAAGCCACAACGAACATATTTAAAATATAAGAGGAGTTAAATTTCAAATAAATTTAACTCCTCTTATATCCAGTTTAAATTTCAAATAAATAATTCACCCACTATTCAGCCTACTCTAAATTAAGATTTAATAAGTAACCAGCTGTCTCTAAAAATCGTTTCAAATTTTTTTACACACTTCAATGAAGGAGAAAAAAAAAGACGTCTTAGAAGGTTCCGAATATTGCAAAAGACAGGGAAAGACGAATAATTTGCTGAAAGTGTAGACAAAATTTTAAGTTATTCCTATAAATGATGAAAATTTGATCGTCATACCTTTTCCAGAAGATCATTTTTTGTTGATTGCTATAGGAAACTCATATAATTTCCAAGAAAGAGCAGGCGACATTAAACATAGATTTGCTATGAAGTCACACAATTTTTAGAATTTTTCGGCATTGTCAATATTTTTAACAAGCCCTAATAATCACAAAATGAGCTTTTGGTAGTGATTTTTCAACATCCTATCATATGTGATATCAATAAAATAATTTGCATTGTAGTCATTTCAAACATTTTTAAAAATATGCTTATTTTATTTACTTTTACTGGTGATTTGATGACAAGATTGGTCACAGCTGAAAGCATCACACGGTCAACGAAAAAGCTTGGGGTCTTTATTGACAGCAATTTAAATTCGTATAAATAAAGTCTTATATTTTTCCTATTAAAAAAAAAATTATCATTGCTTTTTTATTATATAATTTGATGATTTTCAACCCCCATGCTAGGCACGTGCCCGTTTTATGCTGGTCTATTTCATACCATTTAAATATTGGAAATCCTTGATTTTATAGTTCAATTGGCAAATATGATGTTGTTATTTGAAATCTTGTTTACCTGGTATTTATAATTTCCTCCCTGATCAATATAAACAATACTGTAGATATACGGCCTTACTAAAAAACACTTCACGACCGTTAAAATGTGTTTTTGTTACGCGTTTTGCAAATACCGTAAAATTAGAGACTCGATTTGTTACATAAAATTATTGATTTACTAAAAGTTCCAATTTTCTTTCAAATTCATTAAATTTTGAATTCTTTTAAATTTCTCTACTTTTAAAATGTTTGTGGTAAGTTTTCTTTAAAAAATTTTTTCGTGTTTGATGCTTAAAATATGGCAATTTTTCAATACAAAATCTAAAAGGTTATTCTATTTAGTTTCTATAATGGTATTTGTTTTTAACATCTTCAAAAAAATTAATGTATAAAACATTTAAAATACTTTGGAAAAATTCTGAAATCCAATGATGAATTATTTTTATTAACGATGTATAGGTACACCAGATAATAATAACCCTTTGACTTGATAAGGTATGTATAAATCTTTTCATGAACAATTTTTTGTCAGTTTTTAATTAGTAAGGTTTTCACATGCACGATCGTTTATCAATTTAATAAAATATTCACGACGTTTTTTAGTAACGCTGATAACGTAAAGTATTTCGTTTCCAAAAGTGGATTAAAATTTAAAGATTTTATCTTGTTGGATTAGTTAAACGATCAGATATTACGCTTGTATTCATTACCTATACCAGAATTACTACATCAATTTATCATTACACTAAATCAGCTGACACAATAACTCTTCTCAATATTTCTTTCCTTTCCGAATCCAAAATAAAGGAAAGTTATTGTACCCAGGATGCTGCACCTCGTCCGAGACACGAACCCAAATCATTATTTACGACCGCCACCATTTTGCGGTTCATGCCGCAATACTGAAATTATTCATGACGCGCCGTGCTGCATCTTTAAAGCCTGCACGAGCCGGTGGACAGAGGAGGCTGCTCTTCTTAAATTAAACAAAAGCAAGACGGAAAGGTTGATAAAACACTATAGGGTGAGACGGGTATCTGTGATGTGAAAAATATGTGTTAACAGTTGTAGTCTGGCTTGACTTAAAATAAGAAACACGCTTATCAATTAATATACTTAGGTTCGTTTTAATTTTCTAGATTGCTGGCAGATACTGGTCGCTGACAGATACAGTATCTATAATTAAATACGTTATATAAAAATATAATAAATTTTCTGTTTCTCGTCCGTTTTTTTTGTAAATAAGTAGCAAAAAGAGAGGGATGCATAATACAGGTGTGGTCCACAATGCTTCACAGCAAATTCGTGCCACCAGATAAACTAACATAAAAAAAAACTCAGTTGTAAGCGTTATGTAAAGGTCATTTCATGAAGTTTCCCTAAAGATCCCTAAATTCTCCAGTCTCTCAAAGTAAATACAATTCTACATTTGCCACTAATCTTGCAATGTAAAATCATGCAATGTCCATTGTTTTAAATATAATGCCCTCCACGTGCAAGACCGTATCTTTTGCAACTATCTTAACGTATCTATTAACTTTCTAATTAAAGTGTGTTTTTCGGAAGTGACCTGCCAGGTTAATATGTTTCTGTATCTGTTTGTAAATAGTTAAAATAGATAGAACCTTGGAATTCCAAATAAGCTGTACAGCGCCCTTGAGGTAATTTTTCACAAAAACGGCGCTCTACAAATTATCCAATTATTATTATTAAGGGATCAGTTTTAGAGTATCTGTGTTCGATCACTCAGCTCATAAATTTGAATTCTTCCAGGATGGATTTTTTTTTAGTATATTTTATTTAGCTATAAAACTTACATTTTATGTCTAATATAATCTAAACTTAATCTACAGTAATACAATAACGGTCAGGTAAAAGAGTAGCACTGGCTTGTTTCCAGTTTAAATTTCAACTGCTTGTCATCAGCTATGTAACCTGCATTGGAAACAAACATTCAACTCCTAATTTGAGTACTATATGCGGCACGTTCCAGAGTGATAGCTCTCTGTATTCCCCTGCTGAAAAGACATCAGTATTTGAAATCGAAGCGTTGTATGAAATGGCTTTGTATCAATATTTGGTGACCAAATCTAAAATGCCAGGTACTTCCCAATCTTCCTGTTCCCCATATCCTTCCTTCAACCTCACAATATATCACAATTATGGATGAGAGGTCCCAATGGTTCCAGACGGTTGGGAGCAGTAGGGACTCTTTTTAATAATGAAGAAGTTAAATGTATATCTTTTTAAATTATTATAATATTAATATATCGGTTAGGACTATTTTTTCCTTTGTTTTAACTTAATAATATATCCCTCCTACAGGATGTTCTTTTTCGAAAATATAGCTTTTAAAATAAGCCAATTATTATTATCCCTATCAGTTAAAAGCTCACTCCGTGGGCAGCATGACAGTAGCTTTGTAACAAACTTCACGAAAGCGGTTTTGCATAAGGCGCGGCGTCAGAGATGTACTAAAAGTCGAGTTCTTAAATTTCAAACTTACAGAAGCTAGCGTATTAATACCATAAGATTTTGGTTTAGTGTAAATGTCAAGTTAATCAAGCATTATACATGTATTTTCCAGATAATATGCTAAGTAAAGTTACAGGAGCAACATCTAATGTTGCGGGTCTGTGACAGTATTATTGAATAGATGATTGATTTCCATAATTCACCGGAGACCTGCATCTAAATGAGAAGGATTACCATGTCATTAGCAATAGTTTGCGTCGTATAATCCAAGTAAATCAACGAAGTACATATCGCCTGCAAATTCAATGATACGACGTATAAATCAATAGAAATCATAATATGCAATAGTTAATACAAACTAATCTAGAAAGACTTTCACAAAGTGCCAAGTAGTAATGAACTTCATAATATTGTTTAAGTTCATTTACCGTGTTGAGATTTATGTCAACAACTTTTTAAACCATTTGGTGATTAATTTTTGAGTGATTGTGCCCGGATGCGCTACCTATTTCATTAGCCAACGCAACGTTTCGGACAGCCGTTTGAATTTTCGGACACATCGTTTTTATATACAGGGTATTATATCCTTAGTAAGGAGTAGACTTGAAAGTGGGTTGGTAATTTGGAGTCAACACCAAGCGAAATATTCCCTCATGTTAGAGAGAGTTCAGAAGAAATTTCTAAGATTTCTGTACATGAGGGAGTATGGCTATATTATCCGTGGCTCTATCCTAGCGACTTTCTTTTGGGTATGCTCGGAATGAACCATCTACGGGTCAGAAGGGATGTACACATTGCTACACATTTCTTCAAATTGATCCGCGGATGGTTTGAAAACTTAGCTATCATGGAGAACATTCATTTCTATGTTCCGGATGGGTATCTTCGCCACCGACAGCATAGATTGTTCTATCTTCCGGCCTGCAGGACTAACTTGCCAATGGTCATGCCGGTCCGGAGAGCAATTTTACTGTTAAACAGAATTAATTCAGATATCGACATATTTAGCGTTAGTGAAGCTGCCTTTAAAAGGCAAGCTCTATTAATTCTTGAATAGTTTGTATGCCTAAGTGTTAATTGTAATACTCTTACAAATGTATTTTGAAAACGGTTTAAAATGTAATATTTTGTGATGTTTTTGAGATAATAAATAAATTGAATTGAATTGAATTGAATTGAATTGAAGGGACGTACTTCCGTTACGTTATTTTAATTAAAGAAATATAAATTAAGTTTTAATCCGGTGACACTGTAGATGTTTTTTTTTTGTTCTACCAAAAACATAAAAAATCAGTAGATATTGGACAGTCAGTGGCGGAGAGACCATTGACGACACGTGGAAGATTTTTTTTGGATGACCTCAAAAATGCCAACATAAACCGAAAATTAATTAACATTTTTAACTTAAAATGATTTTTTTTTTTTACATGAGCTCCACAACAGGAGGCCCTGAGGAAAATGATTTCCCTCAGGGCCTATGTCATCTTTGGAGATGCTGTGTGGAGGGCTTTTTAAGGAATGGAAGGAAGGAGAGTTCTGGGAAGGAAAAGGGTTGAAGGGGTGGGTAGGAATCTGGGGTTCAGTGTGTCCTGGTCATCCGCCTCCAAGACCTAGACAAACCTCACCCTATGAACCCGGGCACCCCTGCTAAATCACCAAACGTAGCGAACCACTTGGGGTGACCTATGGCAGAGGTGTTGGTTATCCAATAAAGGTTCCCGGGGCGGCGGTACCCATTTCCGCCTCCCAAATTGAAATGCCAGGAATCACTGGTTAAAGTACATAAGTAAGGAGTCTATTTACACTCTGTATATTTTGAATAACAAAAAAATTCATTCAATACATTTCAGAAATCTATTCCTGGTTGCGTATGTTTCGCTATAATACACGGTTTTATCCAGTCATTGATTACTTTGATAATGTCCACGTCCAGATAATTTAGCTGTTTACACACGCATGATCGAATTCATTAAAAAAAACTCATTCGCAGCTTGTTAAACGGGGAACAGGGCGTGTTTTTCCACCGGCCCAGTGGATCGAAAAAATGTGGCATTCGGAAACAAAGGCGGAATTCCACCCGCAATCTGGCTTAATTAAACAAAAAAAGGAAATCTCGTAAGCGGTGCATTCGCGTGAATATAGCATTGGAAATGTTTCATGAACCGTTCCGAACTACGAACGCGCGGGGAGGTACTGTGACGAAAAATTCGCGTTCATTTAAAAAACGACTTTTTTACGCCTAAACACAACTAGGTAAAGTTTCACGAATGGTGTTTTATTTATTTATTTAAGTTTACAATTAAAAAAAAAAGTCTCATTGGCCAGTATAATTATTGTTTTTAAATGCAACACTAGTCACCCAGTGAATTTGGTACAATTTATTATTTGCGTATTTTAATATATTTAAATATATTTGAATTTCACTTTGTTTTCTTGATTGAATGAATGTATGAATGAAACGGAATCTTAGAAGTGGAAATTAACACACTTTCCGACATTTGATATACTCGTTGCAGATGACAATGCATTCTTTCATCTTTTGGTGACAATCGCGCATGCACACGTGAACATGCACGCATTTAAGGGGTTACATGGGTTTAATCGGCGTAAAATCGGCCTATTTTCAACAATTTTTTATCCGTACAAAAAATAAAATATTTTAATAAAACTTTTTATTTTCTTAAACATACACATTTGACAAAGAATTTTTGAAATTTTCGAAGGAAAATATTTAAAACTCTGCCATTGCGACGTCATTTCCGGTGACCCTTCGGAAAAAAGGTGCGTTCGCGTGACAGCAGAACTCACGACAGGATCATTTGAAGTAAAAAAAAAATATTTTAGTCAAGACCATAAACTAGAACTTGGACGAAGGGTAAAAAAAAGTTAAAATTGGATTTTTGGTAAGCCTTTTTACAAAAAAATGCAAATTTCGGTGAAATTTACTCTTCATTTTTATTTTTTTAAATAGTTGTAATCGTAAGAAAAATCAATCCTTCGTCCAAGTTCTTAAGAATTGTATTTTAAAGACGTATATAAAATTTCATCAAAATCGGTTGAGTAGTTCTCGAGAAATCTTGACAACCGACTTTGAAAACACAGTTTCGAGAAAAATGTGTTTTAAGATTTGAGTGACAATAAAACTGGAAATTTTATTTTTATTTTCAACTTACAATGAATCGTCGATTCCAGGGTCATAAAGTTGATAAAGCTGATGTTTCTTCATTAAAGTGCAAGCAAAAACTTATGCAGCAATATCAACGACCTTTGAACCAGCAGGAAGTATTTTTGGAGTAATTTTCCTGATTAACTGGTTCAAGCTTTCATTATTATTTAGCCTTCAGCGCGCAACTTCCTAAGGCTGTATCTCCGAAACTATTTCTCGGATCGTCTTGAAAATTTAGGACAATATTCTAGAGATGTTGTAGAACCTAATAAGACAATAATAAAAAAAATAATTTTTTGAAACCGTGAAACCCATGTAACCCCTTTATATATATACGCACTTAATATAGGAAATAAATATCGGCTTTACCAGACTCCCGTTTGAATTTAAGGTTTGGCTGAAACTGATCACTGGGTAGGAAGATTCAAACCTCAAACTAAAAAAAAATTGTTTTAAAAGACATTGAAAAATAGATGCATTGTAAAAAAGAAAAAAAAAATCTTTCCAGTTGATTTTTTTACTCTTCACTCAACATTTACAAATGTGAGATATTTTGCGCTTAGAGACATATTAATTATTGTTCTGTAATTAAAAAATAATACCTTAGGTTCAACAAAAAATCAAATCAGTCGTTTTCATTACAAACCTTGATTCTTAATTATTTCATGTTGATTCTGAAGTCTGAAGATAAATGTCCGAAATCGGTCTGGTCGGAGAGAAATGAAAGCGGAATGAAAAATAAAAAAGCTTTGTTAAACTCTATTAGTATTCCTTACATTTGTAAGGAATACTAATAGAGTTTAATTATATGGAATACTTATATTTGGTAGGCTGGTATAGGTATGCCACCCTGGAACCATTTATTAGATAACCTACATCTCTGCCATAGATCACCCCAAGTGGTTCGCTAAGTTTGTTGACTTAGCAGAAGTGCTCGGGTTCACGGGTGAGGTTTTTCTAGGTTTGGCGCCAAATATGTTTGACCACATACCGCGTGGCGGGCCAGATCGAGATAGACAGGTTGATGGAGACTTTTTGACCTCTTGAGCTGGTCTCCCTCAACACATCGCCTTACACCTGGATGGATTCATACGTCCGTCACTCCTGGACATTTTGAACTTTGACACGTTAACCCATATTCTTACCCACCCCTCATAGTTTTTTCCTTTCCAGAACTTCTCTCTTTCCTTACCTTAAAAAGACCACACAGCATCCCCAAAGAAGTAAAATGCTCTGAGTGAAATTATTTTCCTTAGCGTCTTTTGTGTCGAGCTTACGTAAAAAAAAAAACGTAAAAAAGATCGATCCGATAACTGAAAGAATTGGCTTTGAAACGCTTCCACAAAAATCGAAAAAAAATCACTGACAATGGGCAATTTATGAAAACTAAAAAAAAACTTTTTTGGAATTTGAAAACAAAAACAAGCTATTTTCTATATTATGAACCTTTTTCGTGCAAAAATTACTTCGGTAATACTCCGTTTAATCCAGTGTTTTGAAATGTAGAAGAGGCTTGGGCGATCCTATGTGATAAAGTTAAAGAATGCCACTTTCAGGAAGATATTATTTTTACATGAATGGAAACATTGCAACTGAAGAGATGAAAATTGTCATTTTAGAATCATTTCACTATCGTGAAACAATTACAAATATACAAAACGGTACGATTGTACTATTACACGTGCTCTGAGGATTTAAAGGAGGCTGGAGTTTACATGGCAACCTAATAAGCCAATATTGGAATTTAGGATGGGTTGGAATAAAGGAATCATTGACTGAGGGTTAGATTTTATTTCACGGAACCCGCTTCTTCTTGCTGTGAATTCCAAAATTTTCTTGCCATTTTCTTGTTTCTTCTGGTCTATTCATGCCAATCCTTAAATGTGTCTTGACTATGTATTTCAGATTCAGTCCTATTCTCGCTCCTTATTGGTTCTTTTAAATCATGCCTTTGTCGTGGATTATCTTTACATTCATGGCTGTTTTAGTTTCTTTTAGCCGGTTATTGGTTTTTCTTTCTCGCTCTGGTCTCTTCTTTCCTCTGTTGCTCCTTTTTTTGGTGGGCATCCTCCAATGCTGCTTTTTATTTTATTGACTTCTTGACTCGTTATGTATGGTTTTTTTGCCCTTTCTTGTCTTTTCTAGTCTTTTATTGCTCATTTATTCTTTGCTCTTAGTGATTCTTACTGTTTATCTTTTCGTAAAAAAACGAGTTCAATATTTATGGGAAAACGACATTCTAATCAGAATAATTAAAAATTTTTGTAAAATTTTTAGTTTATTTTTACCCTCTATTTTTGGTGGGCAAAGTTTTTAAGCCTCTGTTGCTACGCTGTACAATTTATGAACATGTACAATTTCTGTTTTACTTCTGATAATTCTTCCATAAAGCTGTGCACCCTTTATCACCTGTTTATTTTTTATTACAAAAACGTCCTTAACAGTCAAACGATTCCAGAACGCAACTTTTACACAAACGTATTCCTTCACCTGGAAAATTCTCCTACCTAAAATTATGCCCCTGTAAGAAAATTAAAAACCGTAGTTTCTGCAACGAACAAGTGAGAAGCTTTAAAGCTGCGTTTGTTTTTATTTAAAGAGCCACCGTTGCCTTTCCTGCTTTGCACAAAAGCAAATAACGTTTTTATGTTTCTGACGTAAGCTGAAATATTTTAATATCCTTTCCTCTAACAAGTTGTTTATTTAACAGGAGAGAAGAGGAGGCAAACTAGAAGATAAAGCACCACGAATAGCCTAACAAAAATTTTCTGGATGTTGCACAATACAATGAGCAGTATTTTTTATGAAACTATAAGTAATTTAAATTCAGAGAAGAATCAATGAATCAAGTTGGGTTAGTAAACACTTCCAAGTGTGATTTCCTCGTAAATAGATGCAGTGGCGTAGCTTTTGGCCGGTTGTCTTGGGCTCTAGGCAGTTGCCGGAAAGTCAGAAACCTGGAAGGGGCCTGGTCTGGGATATAATTTTTTTTATTATTTTATATATTATTTAAAACAGGAATTTTTCTCGTCATATTTTGTTCTTTCTTGTTTCTTCTTTTCTTTCCGTTTCTTTTCCCTGAATTTGTAATCATTCATGTATGTACACTAAAGATGGGTAAGTTCTGTATGTTGCCGGAGGCCTTCAGGACGTGCTTTTAAAAGTACTTGAGTTCTTAAAGCAGGTCCCGGGAGCCACTCCCGACTCACTAGTTCGACCGAGTGGGACCTCGGTGCCAGAGCTCGCAAAAGAACTCGAATGCGCGACCTGTTTCCGACTTGCGAGTGGCTCGGACCGAGATGCACGGGTTTGAGCTGAGCCGACGAATCCGGAACAAGTGTGAGTGGCTCGGACTGCCGCGACTGCCGCTCCGCCGCTCCCGACTCGCGAGTGACTCGGACCGCCGAGTTCCAGGTTTGAGTCCGAGTACTGGTCCGGACTCTCTGGGAGCAGTCAATTTTAAAAAGGAATAGGATCCGCTTCCCGCGAAGAACCCGAGTTCAACAGCTCACTCCAGCTTCCTTGTTTGCTTCTTTATACGTTTTCTCTGGTTGTTTGTTCTACCTATCTTTTTTTGAAAGCCGGATTGTACGTGAAACTTATATTTTAGATATGAAAATACCAAAGTAAAATTGTATTTATTACCTTTCACTAATGAAATATAAGTTCCTCCCATTATAAAATGAGTTTTGTAACTCACCAGGATTGACCTAACAAGAAATAAAAACAATTAAAAAAAATACAAAAACATTTTATTTGGAAAGCCGAAAATATTCCCGTCAACTTCAATTAAACTTTATTAAAAATGTCTAATTTCTAGAGCTAACTCCCTAAAATCGGTAGAGGATTATCAGGCTTTGCCGAGGGGGCGGATGTATGTATGTCGCTACGCCAAAGCCTCAAAGGATTTTTTTTATCAACAGCTTGCCGCAGAAATTCTATTCACAATTTTATAATTTTTTTTGTGTCCTGTTTTTTACAAACGGGCAATATGGTTAGAATTTCAGGAATTCTTACCACATGAGCGTGTCTGAAAACAAGCGATTTCTTCAGAACAACCCTTAAACCTAGTGAACCTAAGTGTTGGCTGAGGGTTACATTCAACTCTCACTTTACCCGAATGGCTACTACTAACAACTTATAAGGTTATTCTCTTTTACTACCGCTGTAGAAAATATGAGGAATTTTCTTTAGGAAGCAGTTTTCAGTACAACGCACTATATTTCTTACACACGTTGTTCAGAATTACGTAGGTAGATTTTGTTGATATAAGCATTCAAAATAGTGTTTTTTACATCAGTTGCACATAGGAAGCCCCGAGGAAAAAAATCCCTCCTATAAAAAGGCCTTAACTTAATAAGTTAATTAACTTATTATCCTGACGAAGAAAACATAGTTTTCGAAACATGTTGATATTGTTAATTAAATATTGGTGTTACACAAAGTTATTTGTTTTTCATTAAATTAAAAAAAAGTTTATTTATTTATTTGTTTATTTGTTTCTTCATGTTTTCCATAAAATACTACATTAAAAAAATTTCAGACGAAAGGAATCTAGATATTTTTAAGAGGAAGATAAAGAGAGAAATATGCAATTGCTGAACAGATTGTTTGATTGGATGTCAATAATACGATTGCATGAACTGCATAACTGACTAGCGAGGATAGAAGACGTTAGAACAACAAAGAGAATTTGCAATGAAGAAGACGTTTAGTTACTGCAGAAATCACCCTCACGGAACAAGGACACAACAAAAGTTGTGGTCACAAGGTCTGCAAGTTCACTTCGATACCACTAGATTCTTTTTTTGTTTTGGAAGCCCCGTTTCAACCACAATAAGAAATTTGCACTTCATATTAATATTATGTGCAGGGATTCTTGGTAAGATATTTTTTCGCCCTAGTATCACTGATTTACTTTTACTTGCGGTATTAACGATTATTGACTAAAAGGCTAAAAACTAAACAGACATTGCGATTTTCATCCGTCTACAACTCTAGGTCCAATACGTTCTTGAATTTATCAATGTTTAACTAGGTGAAGAGATTTGTTAATTTGACCACGAAATTAATGTCGTTAAAATAATCAGTACGCCAAAAGTCTATTAAATTCATTTTTATCTATCTGGATTGTAATTTTTTTAAACTGAATGTTTGATGTTGCCTGTTTGATGTTAATAACTGAATTTTTGAGAGATAATAGAAGACGCATTCAACAAATATTTCTCGAAACTTGAACTTTTACTTTTTCCCGAGGAAAAAAATTCTTTAGTTTTACCCGATTTTTACCCATCATTTTTGGCAACCAAATATTTTACGAGTATGATCATACATATCATGAATATCTTTTACTGAGCAAAAAAATTTTAAAAAAACCTCAACAAATGTCAGAACAAAGGACTGTGCAACGATTTAAAGAGTTTTAATCTTTAAATTTCATTTATGTGCTCAAATAACGGACCAATTAAAAAGGCGCTCTGTTTTTAACGGTGTGTTTCAGTAAACATATTAAAGCTGCGATTTTAAAAATAATTCAATAAAAATGCTAGAAATAAAAAAGTATACTGGGAAACGAATTCACCGCATTGAAAATTCTCTTTCAGCTGTAGTGAAATGTCGAGTGCATGTTGGACGGAGAAAATAAATATGGATGCCGGACACACGGCCGGCGTCCAGTGCCGTGGCCAGTTATTCTGAACTTTTCATCAAGTTTATTAATTAATCAAGCCTTTTTTACATTCGGTCTTCAATATCAATATTTGCGGTTTTTTCTGAATACCATGGTGCTTTTCCACAATATCCTATCTAGTGTCACCACAGATTTTTGCGGAAATAGAGATTTTATATTTTAGATTTTTTTTTTTAAATTTATTGATCAATTAGTAAGTAAAATGGCTTTTACATTTTATTGGGTACGTTACACGTGTGATGTGAAAAGATTTGTTTATATAAAAATCAATATATGTTTGCTTATAATATATGCATGTTGTCTATGTGTTGCTATATTAAGCACAGGAAATGTTTGAAACTTTCAAAATATCTTCTTTCCACCCTCGCGAAGGTTTCTGGATTATTACAACCAATACATCTGAATTTTTTTTTATCATTACAAAAACTCGTGCGAAACGTCAAAAGTTAAAAAAAATGTTATCTTTCATACTAAAACACATTGCTATTGGGTTTATGATATTTCAGGACGGTGACCGGACAACTCAACAACACACAACTTCATCACCTCCTTTGAAAAGTTATCAAATATGATAAAAACAAAGGTTAAATGGATTACGTTAGAATAGGTTATAGGCTAGTTTTAAATTTTTTTATTTATAACTTTTAATGACTTTTCAGTGGCATTATCAGCACTGAAATGCCACTTTATTGAGTTGTCGTGGAGCCTTTCAGGACTGAATATCAGATATATACATATGTTAAAGTATCATTTTCCTTTCAAAATTTAGAACAGAAAATTGACACGAAGCAAAAAAACGTGGAACAAAAGCAAGTTGATTGGTTAAAAATTAATAATATACTTAGTTAATTTTATGAACTTATTATCCTGACGAAGAAAACATAGTTTTGAAACATGTCGATATGGTTAATTAAATAGTGGTGTACACAAAGTTATTTGTTTTCATTAAAATATACTTAGTTTTTACCACTTTTATTATTTACAATGTAAAAATAAAAGTGGTAAAAACTAAGTATATTATTAATTTTGAATTAAAATGGTGCCACAAAATAAGTTTGCTGTGTTTGAAGAAAATGATTGGTATTTTAAAAATAATAAAAAAAATTATATTTGGATGGTCTGCGCTACCGTCACTGCACTTTTAGTATTGAAGTGTATGTATCAGAGGAATCGGCAGAAACAGATAAATTTACATAAATCACGCTTCGTTTGCCCTCTATAGGCGGCCATGTTGATCCAAACTTGAATCTGCACGTCGAGTAACGGGAAACTAAATCTAATAATCGTTAGGGCGTAACACACTAACTGCCGGAATATCTATGTTGGATCGTTAGCCCCTGTGTGCGGTGCTCGCAACGCTCTGTGTTCTGTCAGAGTGCTGCGTCCCACGCTGTGTGTGCTTTGTTGGGGAAATGGGTAAACCTATTCTGTTGTTCCTACGGTTTGCTGTGTGGTTCTGTTGGACTTGCCGTCAATTTTCTTAGAATGATCGCCAAATGATCACTAGCAATGTGTGTAATTATAGAAAGTGCTATGAAAACAATGCTATTCAGCAGTACTTTTGTGCGAATATGGACGATCCTGGTTATGTCCCCAGATGAATTTTATGCAGCGGCTAAGGCTAAACCTACCTAATGCTGGTTTGTCCAAATTTAACGATAGGTTAAATATTTTTTCTTCAATGTAAACAATTTTTGCAAAACTTTGTGGCATCATTTTAACTGAATAAAAGCGTATCACTTTGTAAAACCCCACTTATTCAATCAAAATTATCAACATGTTCTAAGACCAATGGTTTCTTCGTCAGGATAAAATTTAAATTTTAATATAGATATATAATAAAATTAATATACAAAATAATAATACTAGCTGGTTCCTGGTATGCGTTGCAATGCCATATTCAAAGAAATAAATTGTTTCTCTCTGCATGTTCTTTCCTGTGCGTCCCCGTTTCCCTCCCGCGTTCCCTTTCTACCTTCCCCGCCTCCCACTCCCCTCTGCCGCTCCCCCGTCCCGTCAACCCCCCCACCCACGTTCCATATATTCAGTCCCAGTACATTCAGTTTTCAAACAGCTTACATGCCACCTTTTGCAATTTTTTTATTAAAATTTTCATTTTTCATATATTACAAATATTCATTTTTATATATTGTTAGAAAAATCAATCAAATTTGGTACCTACCTATTTAAAATATCTATAATTCTTGAGTCGATTCAAAGCATTCGTTGAGTACTTCAAATAAATTCATTAATTTAAAGATTTTCGAAAATTGAATTTTGAAATTTTTTACAGTTTCGCAAGAGTGTTTGTAATGATCAAAAAACTTTTCAGATGTATTGTCATATGGTTGAAATAATCCAGAAACCTTCGCGGGGGTGTAAATAAGTTATTTTGTAAGTTTCAAACATTTCCTATGCTTAATATAGCAATACATAGATATTTCATATAAACATCACCAAGCAGCATATGTTGATTTTTATGTATATTTAATAAAATTTAAATTTTAGTTTTATCCTGCGAAAACATAAGTTTTGAAATGTCTTGATAATAAAATTTAAGTAAGTGGTGTTTTACAAAGTGATTTGTTTTTATTCAGTTAAATATTCCGTCTGTTTTTACCGTAGCATGTCAACATTGAAGATATTTTGATTTCGGAAAGTGATTTGAAGTTTTTTTTTAGCAAAACTTCGTATCTCTTTTCAAAATTAAAATATCTCCAATGTTGACATGCTCTGGTAAAATAACATTAGGTAAAAACAAATGAAATATTTAACTGAATAAAAGCAATGGTCGATCGATTTTTTATTTATTTTTATATGAATACCTCACAAGCCATTGAGACTATGGTGTCTTCAATTTGGATATGTTGTGAGACTGAAGGTAGTGAGGAGAGAAAGGAGATGGGGAAGAGAAAGGTGTGGAAGTACCTGCCTCTTCAAATCTGGTCCCCCAATACGGCTAAAGTCATTTCAAGCAACATTTCTATTTCTTATTCTAGTCTACGGATAGTCTGCGCGAGTCAGGAGCCCTCAACCATTTAAAATTTATCGAAAGAGCATGACTGCAGATCTCCAACGAACATACAGCAGTTCACAACTGAATTATTATTTATCTAGGGTAATGCAGTCGTACTCCGTAACAGTGACAAGTTATCGATAAACCCTCATCAATTGACAGTGATTATCAAATTACTTGGACAGGTCAAAAAACATTCACACCGTTTTTGTTCTGATTTCTCCCAATACTCGTTATGCGAAAGCCCTTTTTCGAAATCGAAAATGTTCTGGACATATCCCATCCAATATGAATAATTTACCTCACCATAATGGAACACTGTAAAAAGGTTAAAAGTTCTGAAAAGAACTGCATTTTTTATGTTGTTTGTAGTGCTTTTTGAGGGGATTTTTTTTAACATATTAAGTGCGTTAATTAATCCTAAATGAACTCTTAACGAAATATCTCATCCTATTTATTGGAATACATTGATGGAATAAATCAATATTTTTTTTTTATTGAAATTAAACAGTAACCTTGTAACCACGACTTATTCATTTAATTTTTTTAATATCGACCGGTTTCATTTAACACAAGCATCTTCAGAGTATCAAATTAAACTGATTAAAATTATACATTATGTGAACTTATATATACATACAGAAAGAGACAAAATATAATATGTATAAAGGAACAGTGAAAGAGTGAAATCAACATCTTATGTACATAGTGATAGAGAGAAAGGGACGGGTGATATTTAACGAGTTACAATATTTTGTCTACAGGGACAAAACGTCACTTGAATAGGTGATTAAGCCGCCGCTATTCGAATTTCGACCGATTTCTTACATATCTCCCTTAAACATTTGAAGTTATTAAGCTCTTAAAAAAATATATGTTATTTTTGAAGATATTATCTAGATACGTTCCACGCCGAAACGCAAATTATATGAAATTTCCTCGATAGAAAAAAATCGCAAAATATGCTCCGAAAATTATTTAAAATATCTATTCTATTATTGTCTATTTCTATTATTTTACAGGTTATATTTGTTAAAAAAATTCATAATGTTTCTTTAAATGATACTTAAGATACGTTCCACGAGATTTTTGCTCTATTTTAAACGAGTCATGTTTTATTAAGCTTTTTCGTAATTTTCGCTTCAATTTTATCGATTTAAATATTAGCGCGCTCTCTCCAACATTCGTAATTACATATCTCTCCATCTTCTTCTTTTCGAGAGCGGTTACGGGGCCTTAAGGGGTAAAGTGATTAGAGGTTTGTACTAGTTTATGGGAAATATCCCTATTATGCGGCTATTGGACACCTTTAACTGATTATTAAGGATTTGGGTTTTTGTTTTAACAGTTTTCTTTATTTCGAGTGCTTTGAAATTATTTAGTCTGTTACCATGACCATTTCTGTGTAAAATCTTGGCACCGGTGCTTCGATTGAAGGTATCTTTATCAATTAGGTGATAGACGAATTCAGAAAATTCATTATTATTTAGGCATCTGAGATGCTCTTTGATTCTAATATTGACATTGTGCGTTGTTTTACCTGTTTAAAATGCTGAACAATCACTACAATCTAATTTATAAATTCCCAAATAACTTAGTTTATCGTTTTAATCTTTTGAATTGTTAAAAAAAAAATCCTAATTTTTTTTATTTATTTTGCTAGGTAGCAAAATCATTTAACCAGTATTTTTGCAAAAATCAAAAACAAAATTCATTCAGCCTGTGAATCCATTAACAAATTAAATGAAGATAAGCTTAAACAAAATTGTTGAATTGCTCCTATTTCAGTTATCACGCTAATCTAATGAATAAAATGAGGTGTAGGGGAAACTAAAGCAATACATTCATGAACGTTAACGAGTTACGAGTACATGCAATATTTGTACTTTACAGATGCAAATTCTACCAATAAATTACATAATAGTAAACTTATTGTAAAAATTGAAAGAATATCATCCAACCAACACTGATTGATGTCGCAATGTAGGATGTACTCAGTGTCGCAGGAGTAGGAGTTCAAATATTCATTTGTTACTTAAAACATTACTAATAAACCTTACGTTTACTAAAATGATGTTTAACTACGGCAAAGAGTTTTCATTTTAATTACAGAAGCTTGGTTACCTGTGTTTTAGTGTTGACAGCTCTCAATTCTGTCAATCTTGAAATATTTTTAGGGCCGATTAATTATCGTGCTTGTTAAAAGTTGATTGATGATTTGATTTGAAGAAAAAAGACAATTATTCTTGACATTACGGACGACAACGATATAATGGCATTGAAATTTCGACTTTCGTGTGAAAAAATATTTGAAAAAACGCCTGAATGCATTCGGTCTCTGTGAGGCAGATTTTAAAACCAAATACGATTTACCATTAAATGGATAATGTTTTATTTAGTCAATGAAATTTACGAAGAAGTAACGGTTTGAGTTTGAATCTTGCAATCATACATAAAGATGGCAGCCAATAAAAATATGCGTTAAGAAAATGAAGATAATATAGGTGGTTCTTAGTCGAAGTATGGTACAGTTAAAAGTGACCGAATTGGATATCGACACCTTAGCTCAGTGGTCAGAGCACTCACACGGAAAGAGAGAGGTCCTGGGTTCGAGTCCCAGAGGTGCCAATATCTTTTTCTGATTTTTCGGTTTCCAGATTTTCGATTGAGTTTCGCTCATAGTGCCTTCATTTAATTGACTTAGTTGTTTTTGAAAGTTTTGTTTAGGTAGAAATAAATATAACTTCTATACACTCTATTACAATTGCGACGTACACCAACACAACACAAGAAATCACAACAAACTTCTTATATCAAAAATCAAATCAACAAAATATGGACTAAGATCCCTAGAATACATAGCTCACACAAAATATAATCAACTACCCAACGAGATCAAACGTGCAAGTCAATGTAAAAAGACCCAAACTAACATGCTCAAACTTCATCTTATTAATAACTATCTGAAATAATAATGTTGTGTATGTCCCCATCATATGTCCATTTAATACATACAGCTATATGTTTCATGTAATGCGTATCATTCCCGCAATGAGTTTATTAACTCCTGGGAGTACAATGCTTTATATAATATACTATATTCTGTATTGTATACTTTTGATAAATAAATAAATAAATAAATAATAACCTATTTGCAAAGAAAAAAAATCGTAGTGTGCAATTCACACACGATAATTCACGCACCTTTAGAAAATTAAAATAGACAAGTGTGGGGAGACTACGTAGTAGTCGAATTCCAGTGTACCCTTTCCTATTTATTTGGTCATTTTACTTGTGGTTTCTTCTTCGGTGTCGCTAGATGTCGCTTTATTTTGTGTTTTCTTTTGACTGTTAATTTTGGAGTGGTTTGAAGATTGGATACTGATTTTAAAAACAAGATTTTTTTTTGATTTTGTATGAATCGACCCCTGGTCGACTGAATGTCTGTCTGCAAAGGTTCGTCAGGCGTTTTATACCACTGCATTAAAGGAGACTTGCGTGGGACCGTGGATTTTTCGTATTATAATGGAACTGAGTACCCATGAATAAAATAAATATTTTATTGCTATCTCATTATTTTGCAGGCTAAATTCTATAGATGTACTCGTATGTGTTTGTCTCTTTTTAGTGTCGCTCATTTCCGTTTTATCAAATTTTAAATTACAACGCGCTTAAGAAGTTTTCACTTCAGTAAATTAATCAAAATTTATATAAATCATGTTAGTTGCTGACGTATTGTCTTTTGGGAATTAATTATTAGATATTGTGTGAGGGCTTAATCGTCATTTGCATTCGACATATTTATTACGGTGATCAATTCAATGTCCAGTGATCAATTCAATGTCCAGTCCACTGGACCTTTCCGACGCATATTAAATTACTGTCGTCGGTCGTTGTGCCAACATTCCGAGCGAGTTCATTACTGGGGTAACATATATGGGGTACCACATGGTCTACCGCCGGATCTGCACAATCGACGGTCTGCATGGTTTAATGTTTACTATCCTTAGGTCTTGGGTTCCAATACACAAGTTATTTTTTAAATTTAACGGTAAACTTTCGGGGTAACTGAACACGCTTAATACTAATATTTTATTACATAAAACATTTTATTTCATCTTAATTACCACAGAAGACAACAACTTGCACATGACAAATACTGAAAGTTTTCTTTCGCTTATGGGATGACAGTTGACAGTCATTTACTACAGGGTTCTCCAATAAGAGGTGTTATGATGATGATTAATTTATTATCAAGAGATGATTAATGATTTTTATGGCCGGAATTAAATGGTATTGATCTGGACAACGTTTACTTTCAACAAGACGGCGCTACGTGCCACACAAAAAACGAAACCATTGATCTTTTACGGGAAAAGTTTCCGGACCGTGTTATCTCTCGAAGAGGTGATCACAATTGGCCACCGAGATCTTGTGATTTAACTTCCTTTAAGGCCACATGAGAGAGAAAGTCTACGCCAACAGCCCAGCGTCGATTCAAGACCTCAAAGATAGAATTCGTGAGGCTATCGAGGACATAGGGCAGCCACTTTGCAAAATTTCATGAAAAGGATTATGGTCCTGTAAGCGTGGTTGTGGTGGTCATTTTTAAATGAGATCCAAAATAATTTATACATTCCGTGGTACCTACAATGAGTGCGATTAGTTTAATTTTTTTTACTGCTGTAGCCTTTAAATCATTATTTTTCCTTAACCACATTTTCAAATACGTTATTAATATAAACACAACATTTTTTTGGGATCACTTTATTTTTATAATTTTGTTCTACCGGTTTCGAAAGGGATTTTCTTTCATACGGATAATATTAAAACTGAAAAACTTTTAAATTATCTTATTTGAATACCGCACAAGAGTTCCTATCGCTCCAAACCGACTGGATTCAGTGCGATTATAGCAGCAACCCCGACGAAATTAATGTTTCAAAGACCCATTCGCGTCTTATTACAACTAACTTTGACGGCCTCCGTGGTCCCGAGGCAAGACTCTCGACTCACAATCCGAAGGTCGCGGGTTCGAACCCGGCGTGCGCAAATAAATTTTATTTGATTAATTTGTGTTATTTCACAATTTATTCATTTAAAATAATATATGATATATTTGCGGCACGTTCCAGAGTGGAAGATACTAATAGTATCGCCCTGGTGTAAGACCACCATTCAGAATTGAAACGTTGCTTGAAATGGCTTTAGCCGTGTTTAGTGACCAGATCTGAATAGCCAGGTACTTCCCCACCTACCTCTTCCCTATCTCCTTCCCCCTCCCCACTACCTTCAGCCTCACAACATACCCCAATTGGGGATGCCATAGTCTCACTGGCTCCAGACGGGAGCAGTTGGGACTCTTGTGCGGTATTTCATGTAAAAAAAAAAAAAAAAAAAACTAAAATGGATAGAAATGAAAATCTAGTCTCTTTCAACGGAAGCAATCTTCCAAACAGGCTTTCCATTGATGTGCTCGATGTAACTCTAAGTAACCAACTCAGGTACGAGGACTTTATTGAAGCCAGAGTGTGTGAGCGTACTGTACAGGGTCCGCACCTGCCTCGGATGAGAACTTAAAAGTTTTTGGTATGTATAAATGTATGTTGTGATGTGTAGGGACAGTCGGGGGCTTTTAGAATCATTTCACAGTAGCTTCGTTTTAAAAAACAAAAGTAGAGTCTTGGCCTATTCTATTGATAGGACCCATCTGGTCCTTAAAATGGCAAAAAAATAATTCACTAATCAAAGGGTTAAAACGGTTCGGGAAAGTGGTGGGTGCCCTCGACTGTACAGGGCCCGCAGATACTTATAGTACACAACTGCTAACTCTGTACAAATCGCAAGTGCGTCCTAAGGTTGAATTTGGCAGCCACTTCTGGTCTGGAGCCCCAAAATATCTGAAAAAACTCACGAATCTGTGCATAAAAGGGCGATTCTCCTATCTTAACAAACGGATTGCAATCTTTAGAGCACAGGCGTCAGGTGGAAATGCTGTCCTTGTTCCACCGTTATTTCAATGGAAGATTCTCCAAGGAACTAAGATCATTGATTCCTTCGGAACCGGCGCACCGGTAACGCACGCCGGCAATGCACGCCAGTCAACGAACGCCCAACTTTTGTACGCAGTTGACATTTGTCACACGAGAACGGGTCGGTTCTCCGACTCGTTCTAGGGCAACAGCTCGGCTGTGGAATGATTTGCAAGCCTCTGTGTTTTCTCCCTCCTACAACATGGGTCTCTTCAGGGCACAGGTTTACTCCTTCCTTTCGACGGAAAGACCCTCCACACAGCATCTATAAAGATGATAAAGGCCCTGAGGAAACAATTTTCCTCAGGGCCTCCACTGTGGATTTAATGCAAAAATACAAAAAAAAAAACAATATTATTAGAATAACTTTCTTTTTTCAATTTTTTTTTTATCATATTATTTAATTTATTTTGTATCTATCTACATTCCCGTAATGGTTGGAAATCGTCATAATGGTTCATTATCATAAGCGTTTATCTCACTTCCAGTCTTCAAGTAGTTACTAATGTTCCCATTCCATCTCCATAACGTCTGTAAACAAAGATTCCCATTAGATTTTAAACAGCCCTTTGAACGAGCCGCAATATTTGTGAAGTATAATTTAATATATTGGGGGAGATGGGAATAAAGACCATTCCGGTAGCAGGGATATTTAAGGAACACGAAACCAAGGATACGCAATCTGGGGAATATTATTTTTCAAAAGTTGCGCCCAATGCGGAGATGTAGATATTCTCCGAATCATCCTGGTGAATTCCTGCCATTCTGAATGGATTATATTTTATTTTATTAAATCTGTATGGTTTAAATAACATGCATATAAAGTTTTTAGATTTGAAACTCAATCAAATGAAAAATTTGCGACACTTAAAGAGACAAACACGTACACGTAAACGATTTAGGCTGTAATAGATAGTATATTCGGTCTCCACTTTATGCGGTGCTTTGAAGCCTATCGGTTTCCTCTTTGTGCGGTGCTTTGCAGTCTCCCCACTCTTGTCTCCTTTAGTTTTCTACCGCGTGTAAAATGCGCGTCTGATTTTTTTATCGATATTAAAGATACTTGTTTCGTGATCAAATCTGAATAGTCAGATACTTCCTAACATTTCACTTCCTCGACTCTGCCTCCACCGCTCCCTGCGATCCCATAAAATGAGATGCTATTGATTGCCTTACTGGCTCCGGGTATTTAAAAAGAAATATTTTCTGATGTCTTGTGGAGCAGAACATTTACATCAATTGAAAAATATATCAGTTCCCTGCGTTTATACAATGATTTCATATTTTTATGTCCTTTGAAAACTACACATGACTTCTAGTAAATGAAAACAAAACAAGTAATTGGCGTAAATAGGCAAAATCCTACCAAAAAACTAACTCGTATTACAAACTTGTTAGTTTAACCCACAGTGCCCTTCTTGACAATATCAAGGAGGTTACAGTGTTTCTACTTAGGTCGACAGAATAGCACTTAATCCCAAACATGGGAACACCTCAGCACAGGTTCGCCTAGTGAGGTGTTCACAAAACACTACGACTAACCTATTTACATACAGTTACGGATCTTTAACATGTTTTTTTTTTCTTATTAATAACCTATTATCTATGTAAACTATGTAATTATTTGTAAAGTGTATGTACAAGAATAGAAATAAATAAATAAATAAATAAACTCATTGATCATTTGACAGTTCACAAATTCTCCTTAGAATATGAAAATAAATATTATCATGATAATGTACTTTCCCCTGTTTAAAAACATCGAACAAGGACATTGCAAAGTATCGTTGGTTTTTTTTTCTCAGCTGTTAAAAGCATTGCCTTCTGATGAATGGGATTTTTTGCCCCGCGCGCGGGATCGCATCACATGTTTGACACTAACCGATGGGCCACTGTTACCCTGCTGCCAATGTTACCCCACTCACGACGGTACAATGTTGCCCCTGATTCCGCTACTGCCTTGTCCAGTAGCTTTCAAGAATTTTGCCTGATTGATCGGCATTTTGTAGAAAAATGTTTGGCGTGGCCATCGAACCGGATAAGAAAGAGAGTAATTGACTGGGCCGTTTCAATATAATGATTTATTTTATCCGCAGAAAAATGATAGAGTTCAGTAGGTCAAATTGTAAATGAACTATTTATTTTGTGATATTGTTAGCCTTTTTCAAATATTTATTTATTTCCATGTACACAGCATGTCAGGCGCGGTCCCCCCATACTTACGGTGGAAGCGCCGCATTCCTTTGTTTTATAATCAAAAAGCTTAGGATTTTATTTTCTAGCCGTAAATAAAAAAACTGCAATTTACTAAAAGAAAACACATCCAAAAAACAGAGCGACGCATGAAGCGGCTCGAAATACATAACACAGAAAACGAAACAACACGCACCGGCCGGGTCGGTCGCGCCGTTTAGATGCGATATCGTATTGAGCATCCAAAATCCAAAACACCGGGAAGACTTCGGATTTAGCGCATGCGTACTCACTCTGGCCTGAATTTGGCCTGATTTGAAAGAAAGATACGTTTCTGACGAGAGCATCCAGAACACAAAAAATGACTTTAATGCATGTAGGAATAAGGCTCAGAATAGCATATTATCTTATTAGTTATTACTAATCTTGTTTATTGAAATGTGTTTTGATGTGTTTTCTTGGTGCATTTTTGACAGTTTAGTTTGAATAATATGGAAACATTGACGTTAAATTATTATTTAATCCTTCGATTACCTATTTAATTAATAATTTCGTCATATTTATTGATAAAATACCACTACTGGCATGAGAAGACATTTATCGACCGTGTAATGACGATTTTATAAAAACAGAGCGTCAAATTGGTAAATAAAAGCTCAGGCACGTTAAGGATTTTTTTATTTTATTTTTCAACGACACAACAAAAAATGTTGGTTCTATAATAATTGAAGTATCGGAGCGCTAAGGATATAAGGAATTGCATCTTGTTCGTAGTGCTAATTTAAGGATTTGTATATTTTATAGTAGGTAGGTATACCTATATACTTATTGATATCCATTATGTCCATTATCAACATGTGCCATTAACGTACAAATAATGCAAAATATAAGGGATGTAACAGTAAAAATGAAAAGTAAAATATAAAGAGCTAAAAGTAATAAGTAATAAATAAAAGTAAAAATAAAAAAGTTAGAATTAACACAGTAAAAATAAAATGTATAAACTATAAAATATGTGAAAGAAGGATAAAATTACAAAGAGGATTAAATATACAATGTGAAGTAATGCTCTTAGTAGGAGCCAAAAAAATGTAGGTAAAATACCGGGAGAATCTTATATAATATTAATTATATTATATACATATATTATGAATTTATGACAGCGCGACATGATAAATTTTAAATTGTACATTCGATGTATTTCTAATGCATTGATATTAGAGTGTAAGTACTGGTAGATTATATTATAGTTATATGATACATTACGGTTACATAATACTTGAAGGCAAATTTTGTTTTATGCATCTTTTATACGAGGGTGGACTAACGCCACGATCGATTTTAGAATATTCATTACCTAATCCATGCAAGCGATGTATTATTGAATTTTGTTCTGCTTTAGTGACACTAAATATGTATTGTGATTAATTTATTAGAGGACAATATTAACAGTCACACTATGTCGCCGCACACTTTATTGACTGTCTTAGCGCACACTCGTTGCTTTATTTTAATTTTCTTTATTTATATAGAAACAAAGAGTACTTTGGTTTCAGTGACGAAATAATTTACCTAAAGATATTAAGTAATACTAGTGGTCGCCCAATGGTCGAAATTCGACCATAATTGTAATGTTTTTTTATGTTTGACATTCAGTAAGACCATAGACAAATAATATTAAAGACAAAACAATATAAATCTATTTTCAATTTGACCATAGACTTTAACAATAAACAATAGAGTAAAGACGCGAGTGTGTGTGTCAAATACATGGTAGTGTGTGTAATGTTTTTTTTATTGATTTAATCTATTTTTATGAATAATTTTTAAAAAATATTAGCATTCTGCACTCCTCCTTTATATAACTATAAGTGTGCGAAATTTCATACTCCTCCGTCCGCGCAATTTTCGTAAAAAGGGGTACAAAGTTTTGGCTTCACGTATTAATATATTGATTTCATGGTGGATACCTATGAAATGTTTCTTTATAGTATCTTATTTGTGATACGTACATTTAGTAGTTACAGGGTAATGTGCGTAGTGCGCAGGTGTGTATGTATTGTGAGTATGTTTGTAGGTGTGAGAGGCGGTGATCTTGTGGGGACATGTACGCGCATTGAACAGTTTATATTATTGACATGTTGGTATTTTTAAATTTGGGCAGTGAATCGGAGAAAATGTCGGTGGTAGAGTTTAGGCAAACATTATTAAACGTATGAAGAGCACGGTTAATTGGCGAATTAGTTGCTGCGTTTGTTTTGCAATTAAGTCTGACGGTCGGCTTAGTCCACGGTAAGGCTCTTGACTCGCATTCCGAAGGTTGCGGGATCGAATCCCGGCGTGGCAAATAAATTTTATTTGATTAATTTGTGTTACTTCATAATTTATTCATTTAAAATAATATATACTATATTTGCGGCACGTTCCAGAGTAGAAGATACTCTCATTATCGCCCTGGTGTAATACCACTATTCAGAATTGAAATGTTGCTTGAAATGGCTTTAGCCGTGTTTGTTGACCAGATCTGAGTAGCCTGTTACTTCCCACCTTCCTCTTCCTTTCTCTTTCCCCTCCCCACTACCTTCAACCTCACAACCTACCCCAATTGGGGATGCCATAGTCTCACTGGCTCCAGACGGGAGCAGTTGAAATTCTCGTGCGGTGTTCATGTATAAAAAAAAGTGTGTGGAATATTGCTCATTCAGTGCTATTCCATTCATGCACTGTCTTTTTAGTTATTACGACTAAATATACCTATCATTTATTTATTTACGCCTATTTACATATACATAACAATATTTACGAAATTATACTTGTAAATAGTGCAGGAAATGACTGTTAAAACTTGTAAAAAAATAATTATAAAGTAAAAACATTATTGAATTTGATCCACACAGTATGTAGGTACAAAATATTAATAATCCATATCCATACTAATATTATAAATGCGAAACTGCTCGAGTTTGTTTATGACCTTTTCACGCATAACACAACATAAAGACTTTAATAATTCTTTCACCAATATAAAGCTAAATTATATGCGCAGACTACAGGTTGTATATGATGGTAAGCTCTGGCGTTATGAAATTATAAATATTAATATATTATATTTGTTATACGTTTTCTGTCGCTAACAAAAGCGAGTTTTTGCTAACGTCAGAAAAAAATCTTTTCCATGGAAACAATGTTGATATATTTTTGGGCTCTATACTGCAGAAAATTCAAATATTAGAATTCGTTTTTTTTTTGGACAAGCTAAGAATAAATGTCAGATTTGAGTTCCTATAAATATAATTCGTAACGATTATAAAGACTGAATGATAAATAGAGTATTTTTTTATTATATTAACGAAATTCCAAATATTTAAATAAAAATAAACACCCGAAATGTTTGTAAGCGCATAAATTCCGAACGAATGAACAAAATTGGATAAGTAATTCTTTTTTTCTTTGAGCTATAGCATTATGAAATTTAGGTGGTAGGCGAGATGTTTGAAAACTGAATGTAAGGGAATGAATATATGGAATGCGGGAGGGGATGGGGGTGGGGTGGGGGGTAGATAATTGATAAGTGCAAGCGCTACAGTAATTTCCCGTAATACCATGCGAGCGAAGCCGCGGGGAAAAGCTAGTAATAAATAAAATATAAAAAATCCAAAACAGCTTTTTTTCTTTCAGCTGACAAAATACAATTTTAATAGTTTTATAAAAATATTCCCCTACTTGATGAAAAAACCTTCATTAAGGTATGCTTATATATTAAAATTGATGTACTAAATATATCAACAACATCGGAGTATTTTTTTTGTTTTACATGAGCTCCACACAGGAGGCCCTGAGGAAAATAATTTCTCTTAGGGCCTATTCCATCTTTGAGGATGCTGTGTGGAGGGTTTTTTTAAGGAAAGGAAGGGAAGGAGTGTTCTGGAAGGGAAAAGGTTTAAGGGGTGGGTAGGAATCTGGGATTCAGTGTGTCCTGGTCATCCGCCTCCAAGACCAAGACAAAACTCACCCCATGAACCCGGGCACCCCTGCTAAATCACCAAACGTAGCGAACCACTTGGGGTGACCTATGGCAGAGGTGTTGGTTATCCAATAAAGGTTCCCGGGCGGCAGTACCCATTCCCGCCTCTCAAATTGAGTAATTTGTTTCCTAGCTGTTGAATCCGTCGCACAGGAGTGTAATATTGGGAGGTTGATGTAGAATTGTCACAATAATATGGTATGTACTGTCTTGTACCTGACCTGCCTGGAGTATGAAAAGAGATTACATACAATAAATCAGGGGTATCAAACATTGAATGTACGATTTTATACTGGTTAAATCGGCAATGATTCTACAATCAGATAATTTTATTAAATTTAATGAACAAAGTACGTTATCGTAATTTAGGCGTTCCTAGGAATGCCCATTTTAAAATTTACATATCTTAAAAATTTATTTTGGATTCTTTCAATCGCATATGAATGAACCTCATAATTTGGGGACCAAACCGTGGAATTATATTCTATATGACTCCTTACTAGTGACATATATATATATTTTTACAGTATTGACATTATTGAATCATGTTATATCTTCCTCGGGCGTTCCCAACTTCTTCTGCCATTCAATTTCACATTACATATTTTCCTGACTCTTTTTCTCCGGTCATCCGCTTAACACTTCTCAACCATGAATAATTATGACTCCTTGCTTTATTTTTACTTCATTGAAATATGTGTATTACCTGGAATTAATTTTAGAATGAAATTCGCATTTTCAATTTTAAAATAAAATTCACATGAAATCTGCATATCAAAATCGTGTGTTAATATAAATATTTTAATAATCGGCTCGCTTTGTAAGCACACTCGTGGTGATTTTTATTACCGCCACTATAAACATTAGGTACGCATCCAAATTATGTAATCTGTGGCACTTAGTTGAAATATTTATGGTTACTTAATTTTACCATTTACTAATGCTTAGGCTATTAATTACTTTGGTACAAATGTAATTAATAAAAATTAGTTAAATTTACGAAATTCATTAAAAAAATAGTGATATTACATTTTTCTTCTCCAAATTTACGGATCTTCCTTCACATTCAATTAGCAATTTGTAGTTTTGTTAGAATTTAAAACTGTTTGATTTAATTTTTTTTTCTCATTTTCCTCAGTTAATTATCTCACAAATTAAATCATTTCCACAGCCCTCGACCAATTTGGTTAATTTTAATACGCCTACTAATCTCAATGGATAGAAAAGTATTTTCAAGGTCACAGAAAAAACATTTGAAGTAATTTTAAATGTCAAGTTAAGAATAATTAAAGTAATTTTCTTAAACGCCCCCGAGGCGAACTTTTACGAAACTACCAACGCTGAAATGAATAGTTATTTTTTTAAATAATCTAGTTATTAATTACCAAATTCCCACCATATAATCATTGATGGCATTTTAAGAAAGTTTTAAGTTATTTTGTAATGTGCCATTATTGCGGACTTTCATATAACGCTCGCTGTACGAGTAAGAAAAGATTTTTTTTAAATAATCCTAATATGTGTTTTGTACATTAGACATTGGGCAAATTTATGATAAAAACATTCTAGCATACCTCTTCAAATTCTGAACTACTTTTGGAAATATCCAAATGCTCTAGATACAAGAACCAAAGGGCATAACCTCTTACTTTTCCCTTTTGCTAAAACAACTTTTAACCAAAGAGATTTTAGATACTTTGCAACAAAGCTATACAATGCACTTCAAACACAACTTATTTTCATTTTAAATCAGACATCAAGTCTTGGATCATCAGCCAAGACGGATCTAACATAAAAGATTTTATTAAATCCAATGTGTAGGTAAGCATCTCCAGTGGTACGATACTGATTGTGTTTTACTTTAAACGTAACACTGAGCCTCCACATAAGAGCTGGTTTACACACAGCTATCAAATATAAAAGATCATAGCACGCCAAATAACGCTCTCCATACAATCCCTTCAGACCGTTCACACCTAGCGGTTTTAAGCGCAGATCAATCATAGACAATACACAACGACGGAACCGCTCCAGAGGCGATATACCATAAGATAAGCCTCCCCCCCTCGGACGAAAACAGGAGAGGGGGTCATTGTAATTACGGAGCTGCCTAGACCGGTGGATTATAGATGTCAAGTTGACAGATTTCAGTTCAAAAAATGTGCATTCCATTGCTGCTCCCTAATTCAACTGACCCCCTCTCCTACCGCAGGAAGAAATATTTCATAGCGTCTTGTGAAAGTACAAAAGATAAGCGCACGCTGTTCAATCTGCTCGCAGTTTTATAGCTCTGTGTGAACGAGCTTTAAATGTATGCATTTCCAGTGGTACGACGATTTTCTGTTATTTATTTATTTTTGTTTACAATTTTTTGAAATGTAACATTGTGTTGTATTTTAATAATAAACTGTTGTTTAATTAAATGAAAACCAATCACTTTGTAGAACACCACTATTTAATCAAAAATATATACATGTTTCAAAATCGAAGGTTTCTTCCTCAGGATAAAGTTACAGATAGAGAGGCATAGCATATCACTGAATGAAGTCTAGAATTAATAAAGATGAATTTAAAAATATATATATGATACAATCTTCATCGTCCAGAGTGGAAGACACTCAATGTTGATTTGGTGAAAGGCCACCAATCAATATCTAAACGTATCTTGAATGACTTTAGCAGTATTTAGTGACCCGATCAGAAAAAGGTATTTTCCAACCTTTCAATTCAGCTTTCCCTTCTCCTGCCCAGCACCTTTAGCCTCACAACACCTCTATTGGGGATGCCGAAGCCCCATGGCTCGACACGGTTAGCAGTAGTTGGGTTTGTTTAAAAAAATCAAATTACGCACTCAAACGTAACTGTGAATTCTGACACCAAGTGTCTTCTGTGAAATTAACATAGCTCTCGGTAAAAAGGTGTTAATGAGTCGACAGCATCCAAGTAATTCTCCCTTAGTAGGGGGCGCAGGAATGTAAGACAGGGGTACATTTGTATAATGACGTTGTCAGATGTTTTGTTTCCCGTTTGTTTTTAGCTCATTAAAACACGTACAGGATATCGGTGACAGACACGTGAGATATTTTGGCGCCAAGTGCTTGAAGTCACTTAATGTTTACTATTCAACGCAGTCAACAAGTCAGTAAATTATCAATGTATCCGTTGGCATTAAGTTTCTTTACTAGAAATCCGACCAGGGCAGCAGCTAGAACAAGAAATTGAAACTTGACAGTCCGAATAGTTGGAATTCGAATCATTTCAATATTCTTTTGGCAAAATATTATCTAAATCATTTTTACTCAATTTATTTTTTTTAGCTAGATACTTATTACTTTTCTCATTCGGAAAATGCTATCAACAAGTGGTTTTAAATTTCCATTAGGTAGTTATTTATCATATAACAAATTTACCTCTTTGGTACCATCTTAGAAAACTGCAGTTTTATGAGGTAGCACATTCACACTCAACTTTTATACTTGTTTTAGTAAAAACTGTTGTTTCATTTGTAGTAAAAAAAATATTAATTGAAAAAATACATAAATTTAGGCTAAAACTAGTGCACACTTGTAAAAAGTCACAGAATAATCTTACAGGCGCTATTACGTACTAATATCAGGTCAAAATGTGTTCCATTTTATTATCACGCTAGCAGCAGCGTGCGCGGACAGGATTCGGTAGTTTTAAGTCGTTCGGCGTCAGAGCGTCGCGCGTTGGGAACATTGGAGGTCGAATTCTACTAATTGGAGTTAAAAAGTGAAATCACCTTTTTCGTTTCATGTCTCATCTAAATATAATCGGGGAATCGGTACCACTTTTGAAAATAGCAATTAAAATATTTATTCATTTTAGAGGTAGGTATTTTATTGCTTTTCTGAATTTTCCAAACAAACACTTCTAATTTTGAAAATGATGACACTAAAAAATAAAAAGTTTTAAAACTCATTGTACCGGACTTACAGGCAGAGTCACAGCTAAAACCAAAAAATGAAATGCCAATGTACGGGTACATGATTTACAAAATTTATTTTATTTATCTCTTACTACTTCTTAAACTTGTAGATTCCACGCTGCCGCCTAAAACATTATGATTTTTGGCACCGGTTGAGTATTGGTTTAGAACCCAAATGTTGTAAAACCCATGAAAAATGAGAATGAATTTTAACAAAACAAATACATCGATCATAATTACGTTTGTAAAAAGACGTTCTTCGTTTATAAAAAGGTATAAAAAACCAAAATGTGGTATTTTATACTAATTACATATTATATTCTAATATCATTTATTGAACGTGGTTTTGACAAATCCTCCTCTAAGAAACGTAAAGATGTCATCATTATTATGGTGCAAGCTTTCCTTGCAAAACTGCTGTGCATGGAGAACATCCGATAGCAATTGTCATATTATTTCTCTGAACCATTATTGCATAATCCGAGCTGCAATGCAAAGAACCAACGCGGAATGGCCGTCACTCTGTTTACCCTCCACATCTGGCCCGCTGCGATTATCTCGTTAATTATTATGGCCGCCGACCATAATAATATTATTTTGCTGCGATAATTCCACCATGGCATTTGCAATTCACCGTGGTAAACGTCATCAATGGACAACGGAAATTACTTCATACCTTCTATTCTATTTGTGCAATTATGGAATGTTATATCAATATATATATCTAGTATTGTAAATGAATAATAGGTTATAGTAGATAATACAATATGTTAGGCAAAAGATTTTCAAAAATAACAGGTGAATGGGGTTTTTGCAGTGACCTTTTGAAAAATTGATGTTTTCCATCGGACTCAAAGAACGTCATTTCTTTCTTCAAATTTTTAAATTGCGGGATCCAGCAGATTAATAAAAGCAGCGGGATCCCGCGGGAATGCGTGATCCCGTTTTGCGGGATTGCAATCCCTAGGTCCCACCCGGGGGTCGCGCGCTCGATATCTCGGCTGGCTAAGTCCTCCATCAAGACACAAGCAACATTTTCGACTTACTTTTTTTAAAAATATGAATACCGCACAAAAGTCTCCAACTGCTCCCGTCTGGAGCCAGTGAGACTATGGCATCCCCAATTGGGATATGTTGTGAGGCTGAAGGTGAAGGGACGGGAAGGAGATGGGGAAGAGAAAGGTGAGGAAGTACCTTGATACTAAGATCTGGTTACTAAACACAGCTACATCCATTTCAAGCAACATTTCATTTTTGAATCGTGGTTTTACACCAGAGCGATACTAAGAGCATCTCCCACTCTTAAACGTGCCACAAATTTACTATATATTATTTTTAAATAATTGATTGTGAAGTAACACAAATTAAATAAAATTTATTTGCGCACGCCGGGTTCGAACCCGCGATCTTCGAGAGTCTTACCTCGGGACCACGGAGGCCGACGGAAGCCGTGGTGGTGGTTGTAAGAGATTTTGAAATATTTGCAAGTTATTCGTAATCCAGGAATGTTTGTTTTCTTTTAAATAAAAAAGTTTTGTTTTTTGATTCTCGAGTTGTCTCCCTAACACATTTTTATTTTTAACTGAATATTTTGGTTTCAATGATTTTAATGCTATAACCCAGTAGTTTTTTAATAAGTAAAAACACAAAGAAATAAGGCTCACACCACCATATTAGATGTTTGAACGTGCATTGCAAAATTTACCTGTTACAATGCAATTGCAAATAAAACAATAAAATGATGTATAAAATATCCGAGTTCTATCTGAAAAGCTGTTTCCATGAATCGCATTTGCTGGAAATCTGCTAGGAATCTATTCCTGCTGAAAGCGCTGGCGAAAAGCTCAGCATTTTTCATAATATTTTTTGTCCCTATAAAAGCATTATTGTCGCCAATACCATATATCAAACTTTTTCTTCTTTCTGTCTCTATGTCTAGCATAACAATAGGTTCTGGAACATTCTTCCAGCAAGCGTTATGGTTTTTCCATTCAGGTACTTCTGTGAAACACATCGGAAATAAATGTATTTCTTCAGTTATACCGTGATTTATGGCCAGGAAAACAGCGTGTTATTCAAATGTGCGTTTGGATGCTGGCTTTGGGTATTTATTTGGGATTTAACATCAAAACCAAAAGATTGTAAAGGTATGAATATTCAAAATACAGTTATTTTCGCAATGTTCACATTAAGTAGAAGGACCTACCTGTAATAAATATATATTTATATAATATGTATATATATATTTTTTTTGTATTTTTAAATTTTTATTTGTTTAATTAACATTAACTTTTTAAGGCTTAGCGCTTCATAATAATTATTTTAATTACTTATATAATTTTGAAAATCCCGTAATGTGCTTGTAAGTATTAGGGACCTGCGTATATTATTATTATTTTTTTTTAAATTAACGTTAAATTTTTATGTACAACAGCTTCATAATAACCATATTCATTATTTAAATAATTTTGAAAATCTCGGAGGGGCGCGGCATGAATATTCCGGACCATCGTTTTTTTGTTTTTTTTTTCGATTGTTCGAATTATCAAATTTCGGTTGTCTGTGCTTGAAATGTTATTAATAGCTATCTCTGCGTGAAAATTTTCACGTTCAATGAATTCAAATTTGCTTTATATTTAAACTAGCTTTTCCCCGCGGCTTCGCTCGCACGGTATTACGGGAAATTACTGTAGCGGTTGAACTTATCAATTATACCCCCTCCTCCCCACCCCCACCCCCTCCCGAATTCCATACATTCAATCCCTGACATTCAGTTTTCAAACATCTCGCCTGCCACCTAAATTTCATAAAGCTATAGCACAAAGAAAAAAAGAATTATCCAATTTTGTTCATTCGTTCGGAATTTATGCGCTTACAAACATTTCGGATGTTTATTTTTAATTAAATATTTGAAAGTTTGTGAATATAATAAAAAATTACACTATTTATTCAGTTCATTTATTCAGTCTTTATAATCGTTACGAATTATATTTTTAATGTAGGAACTGACATTTATTCCAAAACAGAAGCTTGTCCAAAAAAATAAAACATTCTAATATTTGAATTTTCTGAAGCAGTAGCAATCGTTTCCATGGAAACGATTTTTTTCTGACGTTAGCAAAAATTTGCTTTAGTTAGCGACAGAAAACGTATAACAAATATAATATATTAATATTTATAATTTCATTACGCCAGAGCTTACCATCATATACAAAATATAGTCTGCGCATATAATTTAGCTTTCTATTGGTGAATGAATTTTTAAAGTCTTTATATTGTGTTATGCGTGAAAAGGTCATAAACAAACTCGAGCAGTTTCGCATTTATAATATTAATAGTAAATAGTAAAATAGTATAGTATAGTATAGTATAGTATAGTATATAGTATAGTATAGTATGGATGTCATTTTGAAAATTGGAATCAGCCATTTGAAAAATAATTTAGTCATGCAATTAAGTAACTACCTACCTATGAAATACAATATTTTAACAGAAATCTCTTGTCTTACAGGGACATACGCCTTAACCAACTGTTTTTCTTTCATTTTTGTCGATCTCGTATTTCAAATTCAGAATTGACAATATTATCTTCAACTAATCTTTCCTATATTTTTGGTTGCTACCTTTTTAAACGATCACAAAGTTTTATCGAATTTATTTGTTACCTAGATAGTCTCATTTTATATATATGGGCCACCTGTTGACTTTTTCTGAAACTTTTTGTATATTAATTACATTGATGAATCTATTCTTCAAAACTTATAAAATTAAATTTATTTGAGAAATTAGATATGTGGTACTATATTGTAGATAGGTACGCAAAATATCGCTTCACAAATGATACTCATTGTCAGCTATGATCATAAAACGTGAACGTTGAATTTTTTTTGAAAAGTACTATTTTCAGAGAACTCCATAAATATGACGAGGTGTGAATGCTTATTCCAATTTACGTGAGTGTTCAATTAAAAATTTTCGTATTGAAACTCGGGCAAAGCTGGGTTTTAGTAAAATAAAATGCGTGATGATTTTTTTGACAGGCTGGTGTTTTCTATAAATGAATACATTGTGACAGTCGTTGAGTATACTCCCATTTTATTGCTGCATCTACGTTCGCGTGTTCGTTAAGAGTTTTGTTCCACCATGTGATAGAATAAAGAAATGTCTTAGTGGCTACCCCCAGAGACTTGCGAAATATACGACTTTTTTTATAGTTGTGTGATAAACTTTACTAACATTTCGTATTGTACGCACTACAATAGAAGCCGGATCATTCGTCTGTTTTTGTATACTGGCGCAGACCCGTGAATAATAATAATAATAATAGTTTTTTCCAGAATGTATGCAGGGGTAGTTCAATGCAATACATTTCGAAATAACAAAAGAAAGACAAATAAGCATGAAAAACGTGAGAAAAAAAAATATCCAACTCTAAAATGAATGCAAATGCAACAAACAAACGGAGGGTTCTTAACTGTCTCCCGTCTCCAGAGGGCCATCAGGGGGACTCCATCCAGACAATCATGGCGGTGATGATCGCATTCTTTGATTGGCGCAGTCTGCGGCATAAACTTACCACGCGGTGGCGGAGAAGTGCTAGGAAAGTGTGCACTCGTCCCTCCGGGTACATTTCCGTAGCACTGCAGTATCTCAGTAGGCGGAAAAGTTGGCGAAAAGCTTTATTTATTACAGGCGACTTTTAGCTTGTGCTGTTGGATGCAATGTAGTCAAACCACAGTTCTGACGTTCACAGCGATGACAGAAAGCGTTGAACAGTATTTTTTTAACGTTTGGACTGCAGAAGTAAAAACGTCTTGACAGCTTACCTGCTCTAACGGATATCACTCTTCTTTGCCTTTCCGTATCCTCGATGTCCTTTAGTTTGTAGCGGCCAGAATTATTTTGCCACCTACTGCTAAGATTTAGAGCTACCACCAATACTTTAGAGAACTTTCGGGAATGTCCGCGTGTACGCATTGCTTGGCTTTCTAGTAGCCACTAAACAGGTTGGCTATGATATTTAACACTAGAAAGACCGGGTACTGCTCCATACTTATAAAGGCCACGACCGTCATTTTGACGGCTGATCATTTTTTTCAAATTTGGAGGCTGGTATGGGTACCGTCACCTCGGGAATCATTTATTAAATAACCAAAACCTCTGCCATAGGACACTTCAAGTGGTTCGCTACGTTTGGTGACTTAACAGGGGCCCCTGGGTTCATGGGGTGATTGTTCGTGTCTGGTTGGCGAATAGTTTGCCTTAGCGGATCGGGTCGGGAGGCACTGGTTGGAGTAAACCTAATCTAGACCTCTCCAGCAGGACTTCTCTCGACCCGTCGCCTTGCACCGTAATGGGAGGGATGGATTCATTCGTCCGTCACTCCTGGATACATCAACTAATTTTTCCTATTCACCCTTACGCCTTTTTTCTTCCAGAACTTCCTCTCCTTCCTTTCCCTAAAAACACCCTCCACACAGCATCCCTAAATAACATAGGTTCTGAGGGTGTTTTTTCCTCAGGGTTTCCTGAAAAAAATCATGTCAGTGCAAAATGCTGTAATTTTAGTACAAGCATGTGTTATGTTTGTACAATATCGTTTTATTACGTTTTTTTATAAAATCGAAGACACTTTCCGCAAACGGGTTTCCTATAATTATCACACGTGTCATTTATTTGGTTTTTCTTATATTTCTTATTAACTTGGTATACGGTCGTCTTTTAGAAGTTTTTCTTTTGTTTTTTCATTTACATTAATTAGCTCCAAAAAAAAATCCCTTAGGAAAATAATTCCCCTCAGGGCATTTGTCATCTTTGGGGATGCTGTGTGGCGGGTACTTTAGGAAAAGGAAGAAGAAGAAGTTTTGAGAGGGAAATAAGGTATGAGGGGTGGGTAGGTCTCTGGGGGTCAGTGTGTTCAGGAGTGGCAGACCTAAAGAATCTGTCCCTACCACTGCAGTGCAAAGAAATGTTCCGAGAGTCCTGCTGGCGAGGTCAAACGATCTCCCTTAACCAGTCTCTCCTGATCTCGCCTGTCACGCAGTTTTTTGGCAGATGCATCCGCTGCCAAGATCCGGACAAACCTAACCCCACGAACCACGGCCAACCCTGCTAAGTCATCAAACATAGTCAACTTCTTGGGGTGACCTATGGCAGAAGTGTTGGTTATCCAACAAATGATTTTGTCAGTTCTTCAGACCAACTCTGGTAATTGTATTCTCAGCCTTCAGTTCTCCAACAAGCCATAAAATAAATTTGGGGGAGAGATTTATTTTTTTGTAGTCTTTTTATAAATTATGTCACAGTGACCAATGAACGTACGTACAGATCGTGTTCGAATGATACGCGATACCGAAAGAAAGAGTAAAACGGCCATCTTGAAACCGGCACAGGAACATGACATAAATACTTACAGACAAGCGAAATGCCAAATGGTCGAGCCAAACGGTCAATTAATGGTATTGTGGAAGACCACTTTCAGAAGCAAAATGTTGCTTCAAAATGGCTTTAGTCGTGTTTGGTAACCAGATCTGAATATTCAAGTACTTTCCATTCTTACTTTTCAATGTCGCATTCTTTTCCCCACTCCCTTCAGCCTCACAATTTATCCCATTTGAAAAGCCATAGGCCCGGTATATCAGTTAATTTTAAGCTCAGCTTGCTTGGAATGTCGAGCTTAGCGTGACTTGGAACATAATCCATATAAAGCAAGCTGAGGTATCACCCGGATATTACACGGATTATCTACGATCTTAATAGAGAAAGAGATTTCTTTTTTCTTCGAAAACCCAAAAGTATTTAGTGTGTGGTATATTTATGCTTTCTACTGTCATCGGGATATCACGATCTTTGAAAATGTTAACGACGACAGTTTATTTTATGAACCCAACATATTTTTAGGTGGGTCTGTTCTTGACAAAGTTCCCCCCTTGCTTGCTATATGCGAAGATATTATTTTTAGATATCTTTTTTATGAGTTGTGCGCTATTCATGAAATTAATAGCTGTAAACAAACTGTCAAAATCCCTTACCAGGCTAATTTAGATTGTTTGTCAAATAATAACCTCTACATATCTCATCGATCGTGGGACAAACTGCCCCCGATATCTTTCTTTTTATATATTTTCTTTGGTTTTAATCTCACTTACACATGTAAATATTCTGTTTTTATTTCACTGTAACTAGATGCTGAACTTACAGGCGAACACATCTATGATGTGTCTTTATCTTGTTAATTACTGCAAATGTAAGTATGCATACATTTTTCTTCTTACTAACAATCATGCATGCAGGGACATTGGAGGGTCTAGATTTGTTTAAAAATAAATGTAGCTTCCTTTTTTACAAAAAATTAGAGTCCTGACGTGTGCGGCTAAGGAGGTTAAACAATCAGTTTCCTCACACAGCCGTTGGGAAAGTGGTGGGGTCCCCTCCAATATCTCATCGATCGATGAATGTTAAAGTCCATACTTATAAAATTAGGCAATTTAAGTAAATTTGGGTGATGGAAGTATTTAAATATTTACGCAGATCTCAGATTTGACATGTAATTGCTAGCGCTTCGGCATCTAAAAAAGGAACCCTTCTCTGGCTTAAGACATGTCAGATTTTTTCCGATTAAATTTGAGCGAGGAATGGTGTACGTAGTTAGGATACGAACTGACTGATATATCATGCCATAGTCTACTGTGTGCCATAGGCATCGAATAAATGTGAACTCCTGTTCGGTATTCATATTAAAAGTTATTATATTTTTCTACAGCCTTCTGAACAATTCATGACTTTTGTATCTGTATTCTTAAAAATACCCACGTGTATGCATTTATCTATGGGCCACATGAGCATCAAAATTTAATATTTTAGTTTGAGTATCTTAAAGAGAGATCATAATATTATAATACTCTTGTAGGTTTTAATATCGCATTTCTCGAGAAGATGGCAGTAAAGTGTTCTGCTTTTCGTGGAAATTCAGATTTTGCGCCATGCATTTTGCATTTATTGCATTTTCCTGAAAGCCTGAGGTTTTAATCTTAACTTCCGCTGTAGCAATTTTCATATCCGATTCAGTTTAAGCGCAAATAAAAAAGGAGCGAGAATTGTATTATGATGTATGAGTAGTTAACCTGTTTGGAAAGGCCAATACTTTTCGTTTCAAGAACTTTTAAAGAGCAAATGCAATAAAACGGTAGAAAAAAACGTACTGACGATGCATGGTACCAATTAGAATTTATCGTGTGATTTATGGCGACAATCCTCCTGTATTAATTAAAATATTCACTGACGCAAACGACTGGAGTAAGGAATCAAATAAGAATTTTACTTTTCGATGATGAATACATTTTTAATTAAACATCACACACATTAATGATTATATGATTGGTTCCAGTCTCCTGACTTTTTATCTCATTCATGCAATTGAAAATTATAAAAAAAACGTAATAATTATTATTTCCTGAAAGTAACTACACAAATCTGACATTTTGGATGCATTTTTGAATGCGGGAATAAAAAAAAATATAGCGGCCGCGCATGCGCAAATCTACCGAAGTTCAATGCTGACAACAAAATAATGACATTTTGTCATTAGTAGCGTTCCAAAATATAAAATGTACAGTCTTTATGCAGTGTGAAACAAAAACACCGTTTAACGGTCGTGAAGTGTTTTTTCTTAGTAAAGTTATTTATGTTTTTAAGTTCTTAAAAAAATGGACGTTAATTTAAAAAAAATATCTGACATTTGCCGTACCAAAACGTCCTTGAGAGTTTCAAGAACGATGCTATGTTTTTACTTTTTTATTTACGAGAAAAAACAGGTACACCATATAAAACAATAACTAGAGATTTCGCCTGCTCCTTAACTATTTTTCACGGATTGACAAGAACAGCGGATACTCATAGCGGATAACCGACTTTACTTTTTCAAGACTACATTAGCTTCAAGTTAGTTAATCCAGTGAAAGTTCTGTCGGTACTTCGCAGTTTTAAATGAAATGGGCATAAATACACACCTCTCATATTATTTGAAAATATATTCTCATCACTACGTGACTCAAAAATGAGCCATTTATGTGAATGGGGTATAACGCAGAGAGACAGGTATTAGAGCACGAATGTGAAATTCATATTCATCTTTTCTTATATCTGGTGCCGCGGGCTCCGCGCTGGAAGTATGAAATGCAAGATTATTGCATACTATTATCACGCCCTGCTTCATACATACGGGCCAAATAGTACTCCTGTGAACATAGAAGTGGTTCAGAGTGATAGTAATAAAACTGAAATTTATATTCATACTGTTGGATTGATTACCCAGCGTTTATGCCAAGAAGGCTTTAGTTTGAATGGATATTGCTTAAAAAAATAACGTTTTTAGGGTTACCAATTTCATCAGATCTGTTATATAAACAGGTGGATTGTTGAACGGTTTTTTACTTTTCTATGGTGTAATCATCCATACAGATAAAAAAAAGCATCTGGAGTGGGTTGTTTTTTTATACAAATCTGCAGTTTTAATTCCAAGATTCATGAAATTTCTCACCTTTGACCTTCAAAACAAGATAAAAATTACTGTCAACGGGAGATTTCGAAAAACCACCCCATTCTCTTTCCTACCCTTAAAGCAGAATCTTGATAAGTGTAATAATATCTCTTAATGTCCTCTCCAGAGTCATTAGTCATTTATCAGTACAGGGACCAGTATTCTTCAGTTCGATAATATGCTTATTTAGACTTAGGATCTTGAGAACATAGTGACTGTTTATTGAAGTATCGTAATTTATAAATATAGTATAGAATGTCTAACGTCCTTGCAATGACGGTGCAACTGTGCACACCTGCCTTGGGTTACTTTCGGCACATCTAATTAATGAGACCACATGACCCGAATAGCCTATTGACAACTAAAGCAAAGTGAGGACTATTCATAAATATAACTATGATAGATTACAATAAGTATTGATGAATTTTGCACACTTGACGTTCTAAATAAGAGGAAAATTATTGTCTTAAACCATTGCGTAAAGTTTAGTCAATGCCCAGGACTTCAAATAGTACAATAATAGTCATAGATACTTTATTTACTGCTCGATGAGGCTCTTTTCATTTACCTTACCATACATTTCTTTTCTTGCGTATGGCTTATAAACCATAATTAAGAAGAACGTACGCGCGACCCATTTCGCCCAGTTTCATACGAATCTTAATTTTGGATTTGAGATCAAAATACCCAACCTAACTGAAAAATTATTTTTGTTTTCAAAAGGTACATCAAATATCTAGAACGAATGTGACTACTTATTTATTTTTAATGAGTCTAGTTTTTGGACTGTTAATTCGTGGTGGAATTCCATTGAATTAGAATTGAAATTAAAACACTTTATTCCACTTATTTATTTTCACCAGGACCGGTTTCATCCTTCTACGTACATTTTCAGACTGGTAGTTGAATTCTTATGCTACGGTATTTATACAAACTTAGGCAGGGGTATACAACATTGTCTTTATATAATGAATGTTTCTATTTTGTTAATTTAAGGTATTATAAGTTATTTTGTTAATAATATAATTGAAAAGATTTGTGATTACTGATATTTTATTTTGGTAATATTGGGATATTATTACCCTCGTTGTTGTTCAGGGCTTAATTGACAAATAATTATAGCACTGTGGTAATTATTATTACTATATAATTTAAAGCGAAAATAAATAAAGTAGCTCTCATTTGCACTAGATATTTAATACAACTTTTGATTATAAAAATAATTTTTCAGTTTGACTGGGTATTTTGATTTCAAATCCAAAATTAAGATTTGTATGAAACGGGCCGAAAAGTTCCAATTATGAAGATTTATATTTTCGATATTTTAGTACCTACTTACAAACCTTATTATCTCAGAGGAAGTTTTGGTTTCGATTTATAAAATAAGAGAAAATTATAAACATACTTTTTGACGTGAGATCTACTGTTCACAGATCTATTAGTTATATTATATTTCCCACTCTTCCTCTGCATGAGCCATATTACGAGATTTTATATAAAATCATAGTTCGGTTTCGTTCAACTTTTCTGGCAGTGATAAAATATGGTTTCCGATTGCAGGGAATTAGGTTATGTCTGAGATCCCGATCCTTTTAGGAAGCGAAACGTTCATAAATATGTAACGAATTGGCTTTACGCCGTCGATATTATGATAATGTCTAGTTACCGGTATTTGAATAAATTTATCTACCCCACTTACTCATAATAATATGTTCATTTCCATTCTCTTCCGCGTCTCCCGCAGTTGTAGTTAAGCTAAAATTTTATTCTCGGAAATTATTCAAATTTGAACTTATAGTCGAAATCTTTGAAGGGACATTAATAGGTAAAGTAACGCAGCTAAAAATATTGTTTTTTTTACGTGAATACCTCACAAGGGTCTCAGCTGCTCCCCTATGGAGCCAGTGAGATCATGGCATCCACAATCGGGGTATGTTGTGAGTTTGAAGGTAAGTGGGGAGGGGAATGAGATGGGGAAGAGGAAGGTGGAAAGTACCTGGCTATTCAGATCTGGTCACCAAACACGGCTAAAGCCATTTCAAGCAACGTTTAAATTCTGAATGGTGGTCTTACACCAGGGCGACACTGAGAGTATCTTCCACTTTGGAACGTGCCGCAAATATACTATATATTATTTTAAATGAAGTTATTGTGAAATAACACAAATTAATCAAATAAAATTTATTTGCCCACGCCGGGATTCGATCCCGCAACCTTCGGATTGCGAGTCAAGAGCCTTGCAGCTAGACCACGCCGGCCGTAAAAATGTTTTATGAAAGTGAACATTTTCGTAATTTCAAAAATTAACAAGCAGTCCATAATGGTGGCTGATTCCAATCCTGGTGCATGGCAGCGAGGCGTGGAACTGGTAACGGAGGGATAAAAGTAGTCTGAATGCTATACAAATCAGATTGTTGAGGCGCAAATGTGGTAAAACCATGGAGGACCTTATTAAAAATGTGGAGGTTCAGATAAAAAACAAATATAAGGGAAATTTTTATATTTTAAACTTAATGAGTAAAACCCCAAATTATAATATTAAATTAAATTCAGACAATATTTGCGAAACTCAATCGAAAAACTGAGAACAGAAAAGTCAGAAAAAAAATACGGTCACATCTGGGACACGAACTCAGGACCTTCGTCTTGCCGGGATGCAACTCTCAAAAACTCAAAGTTGCAACCCGGCAAGGCGAAGGTCCTAGTTTCGTGTCCCAGATGTGACCGTATCTTTTTGTGATTTTTCTGTTCTCAGATTTTCGTTTGAATTTCGCTAATATCTTCATTTAATTAAATATAATGGAAATATTTCGAAAGGGATCCTACGGCCGATGGTTTTGGCATTTAAAACAGATTTTTTTTTTTTACATTAAGTCCACACAGGAGGCCCTGAGGAAAATAATTTCCCTCAGAGCCTATATCATCTCTGAAGATGCTGTGTGGAGGGTGTTTTTGAGGAGAGGAAGGAGTTAGCATAGGTCTTGACGAGACCCATGTTGTAGGAGGGAGGAAACACAAAGGCCGGCAAATCTTTCCACAGCCGAGCTGTTGAACTCGAGAACGAGTCGTACAAACGACCCGTTCTCATGTGACTAATGTCAACCGTGTACAAATGTTGGGCGCGTGTTTGGCGTGATTCCCGACTATGCACCGGTGCCGAGAGGATCATTGACGCTAGTTCCTCGGTGCATCTTCCATTGTAATACCGGTAGAAAAGGACAGCATTCCCATCTGACGCCTGTGCTCTAAAGATTGCAATCCTTTTGTTAAGTTAGGAGAATCAATCAAACGAACCGCCCGTTTCTGCACAGGGCCAAGTTTTTTTTAGGTATTTTGGGGCTCCAGACCAGAGGTGGCTGCCAAATTCAACCGTAGGGCGCACTTGCGATTTGTACAGGGTTAGCAGTTGAGTACTGCACAATGCATGCACAAATGCACAAATAAAGTAGAGTAAGGAGAATATGTATGGCGCGAAAGTTAGAGGTAGAAGAAGGCATAAAACAACCAAGTGAATCAAATATTTTAGTTAGGCTACGTCAAGTTTCAAAATGTATCATATTTTTCACCACAGAAAATTGGCTTTCTCTTGAAAGGCAAATTTCAAAATCTGTGATTTCTGGCTTTTTTCAACGAAGGCAGATAAAATCAATCAAGAGATGCCTTTTCTCTGATGGAGCAGTCACTCATAAATTTGTTCGTCGTCTCACGTATGGACACTATTGTAATATCGCATATATTGGTCTACCTCAGAAACAAATCAGAATAATATATAGATCCATCCGTTTTCTATGCTACGTATAATAACCCCACTCTAAGGGATCGCTTTCATTGACTTGGATGCCCTGACAAAATAGAGTTCAAGATCTGCTACGACCTTTAAAACATTGCAATGGCGCAGCCTACATATATGAATTTGTCCGTGTCCGACAGCTTACTCGAAGGTCAGCAGATCAAGATGTTACTTATTGTTTAATCGAACTTTCTAAGTCAAATCGAGCCGTTTACCATGATCGCTCTTTTCGTGTAACTGGCCCGCTCATTTAGAATAAACTTCCCTCGGCTCTTACATTAGTAATCAGAAATTGGATGAATTTTAACAGACTTTACCACAAAAATCATTTCAAAAAAAGTTTATCTATACTAATATTATAAAGAGGAAAGATTTGATTGTTTGTTTGTTTGTTTGCATTGAATAGGCTCCGAAACTAATGGATCAATTTTAAAAATTCTTTCATCAATAGAAAGCTACATTATCAGCGAGTAACAAAGGCTGTATATAATGGTAAGCTCTGGCGTTATGAAATTTGTATAAATGAAAATGTGTATATTTTAGATATTTTTGCAGGAGGGAGGAAAGGTATGGGGGAAAGTGGGGTTCGCGGAGAGGGAAGAGACGAGGGAAGGGGAAGGCGGGGAAGGTCGAAGGAAGCAGGGACGCACGGGAAAGTATAAGAAGGGAGAGTCAATTTTTTTCTTTAAATGACATAGCAACGCATGCCAGGAACCAGCTAGTAATTTATAAATCTTAACCTCTTTTCAAATATTTTTTTTTAAATTTTATATGAATACCGCACGAGTCCCAACTGCCCCAACCGCCTGGAGCCAGTGAGACTATGGCATCTTCAATTGAGGTTTGTTGTGAGGCTGATGGTAGTGGGGAGGAGAAGGAGATGAGGATGAGGAATATGGGTAAGTACCTGGCTATTCATATCCGGTCCCCAAATAAGTCGAAAGCTATTTCAAGCAACGTTTCAATTGGGTGAATGGTGGTCTTCCAGCAAGACGATACTGAAAGTATCTTCCAACTCAATTTACTGTAATAAACCATATTCTAAAGCTTTCGGTAATTATTTGGTAACGGTTTCCTCTTTTCGTTTTATAAACTTTTGATGTTTAACCCTTGATTTACCCGGTGACTTCATACATACACAATTTACCCGGTGAGGTCCCCAGGACTCCCGGAAATAAAATCGTAAATTTAAAATTAAATAAACACTTTTAAATGAAATGCTTGTTTTATTTATTTATTATATATTTGGTTGTACAATGGCTTAGATTTTGATTTAAAACTATAGAATCACAGCCTTTTTTTAAGGAATTTCTAGAATATGGCCCTTTTTGTAACAAAATTACGAGACCTAATTTCTAGTCTCAACTTTTCAAAAACAAAACAATTTTTCAAAGTAATTGTTGAAGAAATATCACAAAAACATAATCAATTCTTATAAAAAGCAAAAAAAAAGGACAAGATTTTTTTTTTTGCTTTTTTTGTTCAATACCGTCAATAGGCTAAAACTATAACAGTAATACCCCGGTGGAGTCCCACGGACTCCACTAGCGTGATAACTTATCAATCGGAGCCTCGCACATCAACGTCCACTCACCACCACGTTTGGCGCGTCACTGCGTGAAGGTACTGGAACGCAGATTTGTAATTCCAAAAACTAACAGTTTTATGAGCGCTGAAAGTTTTCAATGGAGTCCCAGGGACCTGCCGGGTAAATTAAGGGTTAATACTACTTACTCAGAAAGTTCTTATTTCTGAATATAAACTGACTCCTGTATTATATTACACGTTTTGATTTTCTTGTTTCGTCCTGTAATATAATAGCACTGTTATTTTTTTTATTGTTCTGTTATATTGTTTTTAATGTTCTCTCATCATCGCTTTTTTACGTAAGTACTGTATATTTTATGTCACATTATTTGATTAAAATTATGGAAAAAGCACAACCCGAGTAATTTTAAGAATATGACTTATGAATACTAAAATATTAATTTTAAGTTTATTATAGTAAGGCGCTCTAGAAGTGAAATAACACAAAATATTGCTGTTCAAATGTTATGTTATCAAACAGTATTAATAGCCTAGAGACTGCACGGTTGAAATTTAAGAATCCAAATGATGCGCCAAATGCCAGAAGTTGGCACCACTTAGGTTAACAGAGCTAGCGTGAGGAGTATGTCGCCTTGGAGGCGTAAGTATTATTGGATTTGTGATTTCGTGAATCCCTACGGATACGGAGAGATTGACGATTTTACGATTATTAATGTAAGTGGCAGTTGTGGATAATAATACCATGCGTCTATATATTATATATGACGTCATTGCCTGTCGCGGTTACTTTGTCTCGGTGACTAGCTAGCCCTGGATCCCAATGGATCCGAGGAACAGGCTATTTTTGGAACCAATTACTATCGGATTTTTAAAATGATCACCAACACTTAAACTGAGCTAACCAAAAGCCGCCCTTTTGTTTGAAATGGCTCATGCTTTGTTTAGTGAGTTTGAACAGCTATAACTAGTACACTTTCCCGTCTTTATTTCTTCCTTCGCTTTCTCTCACTTTATTTTTTATGTCTCCTTTTAGCCAAAGAGGCCCAAAACAAACTCTGTTAACGGTCAATGGAAATGGAGCTTGCATGAACAGTGCAGGTAGGACATTAAGTAAGGTTTTTGTTTTTTTTTTACATTAGCCCCGCACAGGAAAATAATTTCCATCAGGGCCTATGTCATCTTAGGGAATGCTGTGTTTTTTTTTACAAATGATAGAATTATTTATAAATATTTACAGTAGTCAAAAAAGGTTATGACGGTGACTAGGTAGGTACTTATATTATTATTTGATTCACAATCCAAGAGCTTTCAAACATATGAACATTCTTAAAATAAGCAGTTTCTTAAAATAAGTACTTTCTTTAAATATTAAAAAAAAAAACTTTGCCAGTACCTACCTATTTAGATAGATTCTTATGAACAAGTCGCACAAAGCAGTCGCGAAAACATGAAATTCGCAAATTTATAAATCGCTTCCAAGTCAAAAGGGAAAAAATAAAAGTATAAAATCAATTATGACTATAGTAGCAAATTTGCCCCCCCCCCCCTTTAATGTACAGTATTTAATTACTTACTTACTTACTAGCTAGTAGCAGCTCACGTGTGTCTTGCGGGCCCGTCTGTATGAAGATATCAGCAAAGTGTAAAAAAAAATAACCCTTGTGCGACAAATAATTTTTTGACACAATTAGAAAAAAAATGATTACTTGAGCTATGTATCTATACTGTTCACTGGGTGAACAGCATAGATACAAAGGATAAAGTGGATGTTACCTTCAGTAACGCTTTAGTTGTTGGACTACCATACAGATTCTAAGCGTTGTTTGAAATGGCTTTTTAGCCTTCTTTGGTGACTAGCTCTAAATATCCAGGTACTTTCTCACCTTCCTCTACCAAATTCCTTCCCTTTCTCACTTCGTTCAGTCTCAAAACATCCTTCATTTGGGGATTTCATAGACCCTCTGACTCCGTAGTCCGGATGGGAACACTTGGGACTCTTGTGCGGAATCCACAATAAAAACGACTTTACTGATAATTTTATGTAAATACATGTGGGTATCTAATAAGCGCAGAAGACTCAAACAGCATTTTTATATAAAAGAGTATGGATGAAAAAATAAAGCCTCTTATATTACGTAGCTTCACAGAATTTGCATAGAAGATAAGAATTTCATAGAGTCGTGGAGCTTTCGTTCCTTTTTGAAATATCTTTAAACCGCTTATTCCGGCTTCGTTCTATTTCCATCGGGGTTTATCCTCTCGTCTATCGTACTCCACAGGTCGTTCGATAAGGTCCATGGACGCTAAGGATGGAAGGCCGGGCATGTGGGATCAGGCCGCTTTATGCACTTATATCCGGCTTTTGCAGGTGACACCAATTGCAATTTATTTATATAATTTCCAATTTTCACTCCCAAATTTAAGTAGCTTTAAGTAGGTGATTTTATGAATTAGAATTAATTGTTTTGTCTTCAGCTTTATTAAGCTTTTATCGTATAATAAAATATGTCGCTAATATTCGTCTCAGCAAATATTTTTGATGATGTTTTGCATTAATTGTTTCGAACATATTTCATCATCATTGAAGACTTGGATATAAACAGAACTTGAATATTAACTTTGATATTTGAAGAATTGTTTAAATGCTGTGAAACAACCCTTCCTTTAACAACGTAGAAATTTCGATTTTTTTTAAAAATAAATGCTCAAAAACTATCACATCTCTTAACAAACCGTGTAAAATTTTAAGCCAAAATACCACACACATTCATTGATTTCTTTCTCAGAATTGAAACTTTGTATTAAATTATCTCAAAATAACAAATTTGCATTTATGAGTTAATAACGCAGAAAAAGTGATGCAGAATAAAGTCTCAGGAGGCCCTGAGGTAAATAATTCTCCTCAGGGCCAAAGGAAGGAAATTACGTTTATGGAAGAAAAAAGTATGAGGGGTGGGCAGGAATCTGAGAGCCATTGTGTCCAGAAGAGACGGTCGTATAATACCTTGAAGGGTAGAGCTCCGGTAGAGAGGTCGAAAGGTCTCCCTCAACCAGTATCTCCCGATTCGGTCAAGACCCGGACAAAAGTTACTCAATGAACCCGGGTATCCTTGCTAAGTCACCAAACGTAGCAAACCACTTATGATAACCTATGGGTGTTGTTTATTCAATGAATGGTTTCTGGGGCGTTGGTACTCATGGTAACTTTGAGTTTATGTTAGGTTAGTTTATAAAAAAAATATATCGTTATGGTGTTTATATGTAAAAACTCCGAAAAAAGGCGTTAAAAAATAAATAAATAAATATGTGGACGAAGGTACTTTTGAACTTTTAAATATCTGGAAAATTTGGAATATTCGCTTTTTTTAATAATTTCAAAAGTCTTTGGAAAATTTGCCAAAAAAGATGCAAATGACCAATGCACGATTATTTTTTTATATTTTTGTGGGTTTCTTCCTCATTTTCATCTTCTAAATTGTAAATTCAGTGCACAAATCTTACGTCATTTATACGCGGAAGGAATAATAGTAACACAGAATATACAGAGTGTGCCTAATTTGATAAAATATGCCACAACCCAAAAAAACACGTAATTAATGAATGCACACACAGTGGATAAATGAAACTTTATTTATTAAAATTGTTTAAAGCCAGATAATATTAGGTACGTACAAATAAATTATTATGGCCTCCAAAAAAATAATCAATCAAAATGAGAGGTTTTCTTGCTATTTCTTTCATTTGAAGTGTTTATGGATGATGGCGTAACCGATCTGAAGTTTAACGTATCAATGAGCCGTATAGATCAGGCGACCATTTGAACAGGCTTAACCCCACTTCGGACCATTGCCTCTGAAGTAACTCACTGAAAATAAAGTTAAAAGAGTCCAATTTTTCTCTCCACCGTTTGTTTTCTACGCTTTATTCGGATAATAAATGGTACTGCGCTATTTGAACTTTAGCGAAAGTTTAAATCCTCGATGGTAAACGAAAAATTGAAACGCCTCCGAAAAGAACTGAGCAAGAACCTTCATTTAAAATGGTCTAAACTTTTTGTGCGATTTGTATTGAACAATGACTCCAAGAAAACGACGATTTCGTAAAGTGTTTTAGTTCACATGAGTATTAAATCGAGCATTATTTTTCAAATACAATTCAGTGTGGGTCTATTTTAAATAATCTACTTACGGGTCGTAATGATTTTGATAATGACTTATACCACCAAACTGTTAAAAATTAAAATAAAACTTTAAAAAATTAAACAATGTAACTAACGTAATAGCTGTAAGCCATATTTATAAATCCAATAGATAAACACAACGATTGTAGATTGCGGTCGAACTTATTATTTTCAGATTTATGGAAATTTTATAGCTATATATCATAGAGAAATTAACTGGTGGCTCTACGAACAGTAGACTTTGTGTAAATTAGATTATGTCGAGGGGTTAGGCCTTTCACTAGCAATCCGAAGTTCGCGGGTTCAAATCCCAGCGTGCGCAAATGAATTTTATCTGAATAATTTGTATTATTTCACAATTTATTCATTTAAAATAATAAACGGGATAATTGAGGACACATTTGACTTACTCTAACCAGTGATTACTGACTTTATTGGGAGAAAAAATGTAAATGAAATTTTGGTTGTAAATGAAACTCAGGTGACATTTTTGATTCGAAATAAAGATTTCGAAAATTTCGCTTATATTTTTTACTCCAAATAATATCAGAAATCACTTGTTGATGGAAGTCAAGTACGTCCCTTAACATCCTGTACAGCATATTTGTGATATGTTCCAGACTGGAAGATACTCTCAGTATCGCCCTGGTGTAAAACCACCGTTCAGGGTTGAAACGTTGCTTGAAATGGATTTAGCTGTTTGGTGATCACATCTGAATAGCCGGTCCTTCCCCAATCTTTTCAATCTCTTTCCTCTCCCCATTGCCTTCAGCCTCATAACATACCCTATTGTGAGCGCCATAGTATCACTGGCTCCAGTGACGCCGGCGTGGTCTTGCGGTAAGGCTCTTGAATCGCAATCCGAAGGTCGCGGGATCGAATACCTGCGTGAAAAATCAATTTTATTTTATTAATTTGTCTTATTTTTCAATTAAATCATTTAAAATAATAAACTGCATATTTGCGGCACGTTCAAGAGTAAAAGATACTCTCAGTATCACCCTGGTGTAAGACCATTCAGAATTGAAACGTTGTTTGAAATGGCTTTAGCCGTGTTTGGTGACCGGATCTGAATAGCCAGGTACTTCCCCACCTTCCAATTCCCCATCTCCTTCCCCTCCCCACTACGTTCAGCCTCATAACATACATGTGCGGTATTCTAAAATGACTAAAGATGGCGTCACTTACGTTAACAGCTAGCGTGAGGAACGTTGGCTGGCATTCGTAAGTACTATCGGATTCGTACTTTCGTGGATTTCTCCGGGCATAGAGCGATGGATGGTATGATTATTATTGTAACTGGCGAAACTGGGCGAAGCCGAATCATAGGCCGCCCGCAGGGCCTAGCAGCAAAACCTACGGAGCGGGTTTTTAACTGCTAGTTAATATTGACATTGAAATTGTTTACAGAGAAGCTCCGCTAGTTTTTATTATGCCAGTAATGATTTTTCGAGCTTTACAGAAGTCTTACAGATTTTCTGCTTTACAATTAAAGTTTTGCAGATCGTTGATGTAATAATATTATATTCCAGGTACGTGGTACTTGAAATTTGGGTTATATGATGGGTTAAAACGTTGTGGAAGTGCACTTAACTAGTTGATAGATTAAAATGAAGATAAAAAATAATTCAGTATCAAAACCATTATAATAAAAGCCATTTAGTTACATATTACGTAACGTAAGTATCTAATACATTACCGTGTATTTTTAGCAAAATAAAAAGATGATAAAAAATAATTCAGTATCAAAACCATTATAATTAAAGCTATTTAGTTACATATTACGTAACGTAAGTATGTCATACATTACCGTGTGTTTTTAGCATAATAAAAGATGATAAAAAATAATTCAGTATCAAAACCATTATAATTAAAGCTATTTAGTTACATATTACGCAACGTAAGTATCTAATACATTACCGTGTGTTTTTAGCAAAATAAAACGATGATAAAAAATAATTCAGTATCAAAACCATTACAATAAAAACTATTTAGTTACATATTACGTAACGTAAGTATCTAATACATTACCTTGTTTTTTTAGCAAAATAAAAAGATGATAAAAAATAATTCAATATCAAAACCATTATAATTAAAGCTATTTAGTTACATATTACGTACCTAACGTAAGTATCTAATACATTACCTTGTTTTTTTAGCAAAATAAAAAGATGATAAAAAATAATTCAGTATCAAAACCATTATAATTAAAGCTATTTAGTTACATATTACGTAACGTAAGTATCTAATACATTACCGTGTGTTTTTAGCAAAATAAAAAGATGATAAAAAATAATTCAGTATCAAAACCATTATAATTAAAGCTATTTAGTTACATATTACGTAATGTAAGTACCTAATACATTACCGTGTGTTTTTAGCAAAAATCTTTACGTTTATATTCCTCAATAACTACTACTACTACTGCTCTCAATCAACTTCAACAGTTCAGGTCATACAAGCTGTTCGGTGCATCGATAGGTGATAAATCAATGTCGTGTATTTGGTAAGCAGCTTGCTGCAGGTATCGCATTTGCACCACTCGGTGCTTTCTGGTCGGCCATCAATATCCACCGGACTTACTATAACCAGACTGCAAAGTGTATTTCTCTTGCATCTCCTCGCAGCATGTGGGACTGTTTTTATATTTAATTCAGGATTTGGTAGGGGAAAAGAGATCCTAAACATGGTGCTTGGTGGCTTTATATTTAAACACCTACACGATACCCAGTTTTAAATGTGGAAAGACAAAACTACCATGTACACAATTAATGAGCTCTCAGAAACTGAGCGTACTGTACAGGGCCCGCAGATACTTTAATAGTACACAACTGCTAACCCTGTACAAATCGCAAGTGCGCCCCACGGTTGAATTTGGCAGCCACCTCTGGTCTGGAGTCCCAAAATACCTGAAAAAAACCCTCGACTCTGTGCAGAAACGGGCGGTCCGTTTGATAGATTCTCCTAACTTAACAAATGGACTGCAATCTTTAGAGCACAGGCGTCAGGTGGGAATGCTGTCCTTGTTCTACCGGTATTACAATGGAAGATTCTCCGAGGAACTAGCGTCACTGATCCCCCCGGCACCGGTGCATAGTCGGGAAACACGCCAAACACGCGCTCAACATTTGTACACGGTTGACATTAGTCACATGAGAACGGGTCGTTTCTACGACTCGTTCTTGAGTTCAACAGCCCGGCTGTGGAACGATTTGCCGGCTTCTGTGTTTCCTCCCTCCTACAATATGGGTCTCTTCAAGACCCATGTTCACTCCTTCCTCTCCTCAACAGCACCCTCCACACAGCATCTCCAAAGATGACATAGGCCCTGAGGGAAATTATTTCCCTCAGGGCCTCCTGTGTGGAGTTAATATAAAAAAAAAAAAAAAAAATTAATGTTTTGAGATGAAGTCGTGATTTAAAAAAAAATATTAAAATTATTTAAAATATTTTTTAAAGTTATTCATCAAAAAAATAGTTTTTTTACACTTTATTTATACTTTGTTAATATTTATTTCTTCAAATGACTAAGAATAAGAGGCTATTTGAATAAGGCGTTCTTCCCGGTAAGACGAGAGGTTCTGAGTTCGAGTCCCAATTGCGTTAGTTATCTTTTTATTTTTCTGTCTTGGTCTCTTTCATATTTTTGGTTAGATTATTAATGTTATCTTCTTCAATGACTTATTTATTTTAATGAAAAAAAAATAACTTTGTACAGACCACTTTATAGTTAATATAGACATGTTTCCCTTTTTTACTTATTTTTTTGTTTATAGAAGTACATTGTTTAACACTTTGTTTACACTAGGCTTATTCTGGGTTTACTATGTCAATATTTTTTTTATATGTTGTTCACTTTTATACTGAATTAGTTTGTACTTTGTTTTTAGCTTGTTCAGCTTTGTTTGCACTTAATTAAACTTCGAAAGTTCCTTCTTCATTTAATCTACATTTATGACAAGATATAAATGTGGTTCATTAATTTTAATAACGTATATTATATTATTGTGTGTAGGTACAAACTCAACATTGCTTATGCGTTGTAAACTATAACTTTTTTAAACTTTATTTATGCTTTGTGTGAAATATTCATGCATCTAAATGTAAGCAAAAGTTTAACTGAAAAAGTTAAATCCTTAACGTACTGCACTTCCTTTAAAACTCAGTCACCCAAGATACACCGTAAAAAAGCAATCTGGTTGATATAGGGACGTAGGGATAACTGTATAAGTACAAAGGATTGTACATTAATCTGCCGGAGAGGAAAATAAACGGACCGTTTTCAATTTTGGAAGAGGATACATTCGGAAATGAAAATGTACTACTGCTGCGAGTGTTTTAGATGTTACAGTAATTCGGTGTCTCGTCCATCTTGCGTATTAAAGATTCAAGCAGTGAACATAACGCCTTTTGGTAACTTCCTTAACAATATCCGGCTGAGGCTTTCGCGCGGAAAGCCTCCTTCGGTGTTTATTTCAGTTTAAATTTTCAGAAGGCGTTTACTCTTGCGTAGAACAAGAAAATGTTCTTCCGGTCCCGCCGCGGGGTTTGGGGGAGTGCCAGCAAAATTGAAATTATTTGGACTACGCTGAGATTTCTGCAATTTTGCCATTATAACTGCATATTACTTATATAAATGGTACATACTTTGTTAAATTTAATTACAAAAGATAATTAAAACACACAATATCTCTGTAACACCACATTATTTGAGTTTACAGCGAAATTTTGTTGTTGTTTTGTTAAGTTAAGTTTCGCCCAGGCGAAAGAGCACCAATGACAAATGAAACGTCATTTGATATGGCTTTAACCGTATTTGGTAATCAGATCTGAATAACCAAGAAAAGGTAAAATTTTTAAAGATAATATATATAACTATACATTTCTATTTGGAAGGAGTGTATAGGTACATCCGCTCCGGGAACCATTAACTGGATAACCATCACCTCTGCCATAGATCATCCCAAGTGGTTTCGCTACGCTTGGTGATCTAGCAGGGGTTCCCGGGTTCACGGGGTGAAGTTTTTCCGGGTCTTGGCGGCCCACCAATTGCGTGGCGAACTGAATCAAGAGAGGCCGGTTGAAGGAGACTTTTTGATCTCTCCAACAGAACTCTCTTGCGTCTTGCTACGCAGTTGCAACGCTACGGGTTGGATTCATACGTCCTCAACTACAGGATACCAATGTGTCCTGGGGTCAATACCCCCGAATTTCTACTCATCCTTTATACATTTTTCCTTCCCTTATTCCTCTCCTTCCTCTTCTAAAAAAATCCATTAAAATGGGGGCTCCATTTTCCCACTGACTTTGTGAATTAATAACATTATTTTCACATTTGAAGATATTTCACTGCATTGCAATTTCCTTCCCGAGCAATTTTCTTTGTTCCAAGCAAAACATAAAGGTGCACAAGTATTAAAAGTTTTGTTAACTTTACCTTTTATTAGGCTTCAGGGAGAGCATTAAATATTTATCTCTTATTTCTTAGAACGTCTTAATATTTTGCTTTTAATCCACCCGTACTTCAAAACTTTATTGAACAATACTTTTTTTTTCACAGTCTGTGCACCTAATCAAATCCTTTAAAAAAATACATGCGGTGCTTCACAAAAAACGCCATCGATTAAAAGTGTAATTTAAATACGATATTGGGATGCATAAAAATGAAAATTCAAGCATTAAATTTTACGAAAACGAAGAACATCATTTGATATGAAATGTTATCTGGAAAAACTTATTTCTATATCTTTTCCTAATACTTTAAAATATTTTTGAAATCAAATTAACTTTTTAAAACTTTGTGTGCCTCATACGGGATAATTGAATAATCAGTTTGACTTAAACCATTTTAAAGACAGCAAAAGTCCAAGATTTATATTCGAACATGCGCGCTCACCATATTTTCGTTTGGATCCCAGATCACCACTAGAATTAATGCACGTTAATGCCTACAAATTGAAAATCTCGCATCGTTTTTTGCACGAGGCAAGTAAGCAAAAAAGCAGTTTTTATTTCTTTTGTGCATAATTTTATAAAAATGAAAAAAGTTAGAACATACGAAACCTCAAAAATAGTCTTATTATATCTTCATAGTTAAGTCACGAAAAAATATATTTTTTAGTGGCTTACGCTTATATTTTTGTTAAGTAAATAATAATTTTATTGTAATTCCAATACAAAGAAAATCTAGTAAATGCTTCAATTTATCCATAGCATATTTTAAAAACTCCCATCCTGTACCATTTAAATAATATTAACGCAGCCAGTAAAATTTTTTAAATATTTTTTTTGTGATTTTTTTTCATTGGCTCCACATCATTTCCCTCAGAGCCTGTATATTTTAGGGGATGCTGTGTGGAGGGTTTTTTTTAAGGAAAGAAAGGGAGGAAGATCTGGGAAGGAAATATGTATTGGGTGGGTAGGACAGGGGTCACTGTGTCCAGGAGTGACGGAAGTAAGAATCCATCCTTCCAACTATAGTGCAAGGCGATAGGTCAAGGGATTCTGGCTGGAGAGGTCAAAATACTTCCCTCAACCAGATTTTCTCGATCCGGCCCGTCACGCCGCAGATGGGTAGACGTATTGGCCGCAAGACTTAGACAAACGTGACCCGATGAACACGGGCACCAAACGTAGCGAACCACTTGGGATGACATATGGCAGAGGTGATGGTCATCTAATATATGGTTCACGGGGCGGCGGTACTCGTACCCACTTCCCAAAATTAGTTAAATACTTTTAAAAATATAATATGAACACACAGATAATTATAATCACGAAAATTCAAACACGAAAAAATAAAAATTCATAAAGCTGTACAAGTCGGAACCCGATGGCATAAGCTAAAAGTCGTCTACAATAATGTTTATCGCCAAACATTCCGCCTACCGAGATGCTGCAGCGCTACAAAAATGTTCCTGGAAGGGCAAGTGCACATTTTTGGAGCACTTCTCCGTCTGGGAAGTTTATGGCGCAGACTACGCCAATCGAAGAATACAACCATACTCCCATGATTGCCTGGATGGAGTCTCCCCCTGATTGCCGTCTGGAGACGGGAGACGGTCAAATATCCTCCGTAAATGGCTTTTGCATTAATTTTTACAGTTTTTTTTTCACATTTTTCATGCTTATTCGTTTAAATTTTTGTACGTTTTGTTATACACCTTTTTTTTACTTTTAATTTCTTTTTGTTATTTAGAAATACGGAATGTATTTCATTGCTCTACCCCTGCATACAATCCAGAGTAAACGATTATTATTATTGTAAGATAATATTTCTTGTTACTCAAGAAATAAATTTGAAATAGTGAAAAAAATGGTTTCTGTAGCACAACGTAAAGTTGCTTTCTTCACATATAACTTATAGCTCGTCTTGGTCGCCACCTATTTTTTTTATCTTTTGTGTAGTTTCTATTTTATGTTGTTTGAATTATTATTCAACAAAAAAATTATTATTTAAAACTTATTTCTCCATTGGAACGTCGCGTCGCATCGGCACGAGTGCCATTACCAAAAACGGTGACCGGACAACTCAGAATGAACTCAACTCAACACTTCATATGAAAAATCATTAAAAGTGATAAAAAAAAAAATTTAAAATTGGTCAAATAGATTATATTAGGTTAGGATTTAGGCTATTTTTCAATTTTTTTTCATAACTTTTAATGACTTAAAAGAGGTGTTGAGTTAACTTAATTCTGAGTTGGCATGGAACCACCAAAAACGCCTCAAGTGCTAAAAATAACTTTACCCTGAGCCCTGAGCATTTGTTTGTTCTTAGTAAATAAGCAGGAACTACACTTAAGGATTATTTGTTTTGACAGACGTCCCTGCCAGGATATCCAGGAAGAAAGGTGATGTGTTGTTGATATATTTTTATTTGCTAGGTCAATCACAGAGGTCAGATGCCACCACATGGCAAATGGTATAAGTATTGACATCTTTATTTGTGTGCTTACGAGAAAACTAGCTAGGATCATCAAGCTAGGATAGTAACTACTATAGTTACCCGTTTAACTAACTAACCATCACGCCGTTTCTGCATAGGTAGGCAGGGAGGACGGGCCAACAAACACACTTCTTACTTCATTCACATTCACACATCGTCTCAAACATCTTCTTCTGTTATTCCAGTTTTTGACATGATTCGACTCAAGTAATTGGATCGCTTGACGTGTCATGTCTTTCCCAGACGTCCCCGACTTCTACCATTCACTTACTACAAATTCTCCTTTTTCAGTTCATCTTCATTTGTTTCCATATAAATTTAAGAAAATCGTTGTAGACTTTCCCCCTCCCTCTCCCCCATATGTTATGTGGTGACCCGATAATTGATCCCCCGAAATGATATTAACTGTAAAATTATAATTTTTTGTGCACTTTTTACCAATTTCAAACGTAAAAAATATTCAGTTCGACTTTAAAAATACCCGGTACAAATATCGAAATTATTTATACACAGTGTAGATTTTTTTTGTACTTATGTGCTGGTACATACAGTAAATAGAGTAGCAGATTTTTCCTTGATGAATTTGAATAAAAATGTGTTTAATTCTTTTGTAGTTTGGCGGTAAGTCCTCACTGCATATTCCTAAGGGGTCACCTAGTTATATTTTGTATTTTTTTTTTTTACATTAACTCCACACAGGAGGCCTTGAGGAAAATAATTCCCCTCAGGGCCTATGTCATCTGGGATGCTGTGTGGAGGGTCTTTTTGAGGAGAAGAAGGAATGAACATTGGTCTTGAAGAGACCCATGTTGTAGGAGGGAGGAAACACAGATGCCGGCAAATCGTTCCATAGCCGAGCAGTTGAACTCAAGAACGAGTCGTGGAAACGACCCGTTCTCATGTGACAAATGTCAACCGTGTACATATGTTGGGCGCGCGTTTGGCGTGTCTCCCGACTATGCACCGGTGCCGAAGGGATCAATGACGCTAATTCCTCAGAGCATCTTTCATTGAAATACCGGTAGAACATGGATAGCATTCCCACCCGACGCCTGTGCTCTTAAGATTGCAACCCGTTCGTTAAGATGGGAGAATCTATCAAACGGACCGCCCGTTTCTGCACAGAGTCGAGGGTATTTTTCAAGTATTTTGGAGCTCCAGACCAGAGGTGGCTGCCAAATTCAACCCTGGGGCGCACTTGCGATTTGTACAGGGTAAGCAGTTGTGTACTATCAAAGTATCTGCCGGCCCCGTACAGTACGCCCAGTTTTTGAGACGCTAACTTTACTCTGGCTTCGATGGAGCCCCCATACCTGAGCTGGTCACTATAATTAGGTATAACGTATTTTCTCTAAAGCGACTGCATAGAAGTTCGCTGGTGGACTAATGTCATGAAACCAAGTATGTAAAATGTAGATTAAAAAATTATTATTTGTACACATCTGAAGATGGCTTTAACAGTCTGAAGCCGGTTACTGTCAAAAATGAATTAATGGAAAATAAGTTTTATATGACGTGTTTTAATATATTATTAGAATGGAATTCCACCACGAATTGTCAGTATCAAAAATAGATAGAATACTGCATCTCCAATTGGGTTATGTTGTGAGGCTAAATATAAATAGTGGGAGGGAGATGGGGAAGATGTAAGTGGGAGAGCAACTGATTATTCAGATCCGATCACCAAACATGGCTAAAGCCATTTTAAGTAACGTTTCAATTCTAAATAATGGTCTTACACCCTGAGTGGTCCTCCTAATCTAAGCTTAATTTTTTTTATATTTTTTATTTATTTATACACGCCTTAAAGGCTTTTACAGTATCACATTATTATTAAAGTTACACATTCAGGAGTATAATTGTAAGCAAGAAGTATGTAACATTATAAACTGTATATAAAGGATACAAGCAGGTTTTATATGTAGGTATGTAGTTTCGTTATCATGAAAATTATACAAAGGATTTAATAAGTTTACATAGTATAAAAATGGTAAAACAGAAGAGTGCTTAAAATACTTTAAAAGTAGTTATTGAGGAACGGGTAGGTATTTACTATGTTGATTTTATTAATAACTTTATCATGAATAATTTGTTCGAAAAAAAGTTTTTAAAGAATTCAGCAAAATTAACAGAGCGATAAAAAGTACCTACACATAGAAAAAATAAATAAAAAATACATGAGTTACAATATCATGAAAAGTTATACAGATGAGTTCAACAAGTTTATAATGGGATAGTAAAAAATTAAAAAATTGTACAAATAATGGTACAAAAAGTACAAGATAATATTAGTACAAAAGAGAGAGAGGACATAAAGAGATAATAATTATAAAGAGAAATAAGAAATTTAGTACCTACTTTCTTTTACTAATACTTTTGCTGCCCTCTCTTATCGGAGGTTGGCAGTCAACAGGCAAATCTTTACTCTGCGGGCTAAAAAATTTCATGTAGATTACAACACCATTTACGGTAAGTGAATGTTTTGTCTCTTCCTGAATTATCAAATGGGTAATCTTGTATTTGGATAACCAAAATATTCTAATAGATTTCTTCTTTCAACAGTTTTTACAATTTCACAATTAATTAGGAACTTTCAAATAATTCAACCATTCGTTTCTAAGTACAAAACTTTTTTTTTCAAATTTTGAATGAGTTATATATTTTCTACGATTAGTAGTGACTTTGAAGAAGTTAATATCCTTGGGGTTGGATTAATACTTAAGATCGAGACGAAGCGGTTAAGCGGAGAGGAGAAATTTCCCGGTACGGATTTCTTCGTTTCCTAATAAAGGTCACTCGTACTGAACTTTTGAGAAAGCACTTTTCTATTTTTCTGAATATTCCCAGACGCGATGGACGAGTGAACATAAAAATATATTATAATACAGGGTGATCCGGAATGGATTTTGGTTAATAAATATCAATAAAGCACGCTTTGATTACTTCATTTTGCAATATCATAAACTATCTACATACATCTCTGCATGTAGATAGTTTATGGTCCGATGCTCTGTGGGATGGTCCGATGCTCTGTGGGATGGTCCGATGCTCTGTAGGGAACTCGCTTGCACAGCGCGGGTGTAAACTGTGCACCCTAGAGTTATTTGGTATGAGATAAAAGGAGATCAGTACTTCGCTTGTGTGAAACTGTGAAACAAAACATGATTTTTACTTTACTTTACTTTACATCTGTGGCGTATAGGTTAGTCAAGTTAGTTTCAAGGACTTTCAATAGATGTCATTATAGTTTTTTAATCCATAGTTTTGTGGTATTTCAATAGATGTCATTTAAGTATTATTTTTAGAAGAGTATCATCTTCTGTAGTTTGTGTATGACGTTCCAACGGTTATAACATCTGGTAGACGGGCAGACACCAATGTCGCGGCCCACAGCAGTAGAATAACTTAGAGCCCCCTAGAATAAGGACGTCTGGTCCAGTTAAATATTGCAAATTTCAAACTTCACGATAAACGTAAAAAAAACAACTTGTCATCCCTACGAACCTTGATCTTATTTAAAAGTTTCCCAACAAATATCAAGTAGTCTTAGTCATTGGAATTATTATGCTACAATGAACATTTCAGTATATTTTATAAAGCAATATGCATGGTATACGTCAAAAGTAAAAATGATAAACAAAAAATCTTCCATATTTATGAATGTGATATCAATACGTGTTTCATAACGCTACATTGAATCTCGATAGGTTTGTTCTGTTTTACTTGGCAAAGGTCAGAATTTAAACCTGTTGGTTAAATTTGCACACTGGGTGCTTACTTGGTGCCTTCACTGGTTGACAACTGCTCGCTGACAGCCGTCGTCAAGGAGACGTAAAGTGTTGTTCGGCAGTCTTCATACCGTATCGTTACTGTCAACACATACCGTTTTTATCGTGACATAAATCGAGACTCGCAAGGTGAAATTACCCCTAATCGCTACAAAACTGACCATCGTGACTACCTGTGGTTCATCCAGACGCAGAATAGCTAACTACCGACCACGAGGGATCTCAATCCGGGCAAGATCTCCAAGCTATTGTGAGTACCCTTGTGATTTACCTTTGCTATTTGATTCAGAGGATATACCATATCGAGATCTACAGGTATAGCTCTTGTATAGAGTGAACATCCAGCTTCACTCTAACCTTAATAAGGTAGTGCCATCAGCGCGCCTGCCTAATACAATACGAAAACATTGGATGACACGTAATCATTAATTTATTTATATATCTAGAAAACAAAGAAAAATATATACAACTCCTTCATTAAATGAAAATACTAAACTTTCTTTACACCACTATATAATAATAACACCACTATAGAATTATCAAAATGTTTAAGAACCATTGCTTTCCTGTGTTATTAATTTCTTCATTGTTTTGAAATCCACTTTATCTTTAATTCTAGTATTTGAATTTCGGCGATCCGAGAAGTGCTTAGCAACAAGCCTCTGCTATTCTTCATAGCAAAGTTACAGATAGGGTGCATTGGTCATGTATTCACTCAGAATGCCAAAACACCGACTTCCGCATCAAGTACCGGCAGCTTTTCCAGAGGTAAGACGTCTAGTTGGCCATCCAAAATAAAATTGGGGAAAGCAACTCCAGAGGCTGTGTGAGAAGAGGCTGGTGATCCAATAGACAGAGACTGCTGAAAAAGAATAGAAAAAGGACGACCGGGGGCGGCTTTCCGAAGTCGTGGGTTCCCAACCCATATTATATTTTTTTTCTTGCATTAACTCAACACCTCTGCCATAGGTCACCCCAAGTGGTTCGCTACGTTTGGTGACTAAGCAAGGGTTTCCGGGTTCTTGGAGGCGGATGACCAGGGCACACTGAACCTCAGATTCCCTCCCACCCCTAAACCCTTTTCCTTCCCAGAACTCTCCTCTCCTTCTTTTCCTTGAAAAAAACCCTCCATGCAGCATCCCCGAAGACGGTTTAGGCTCTGAGGGAAATAATTTTCGTCGGGGCCTCCTGTGTGGAGCTCATGCAAAAAAACAAAAAAAAACTTCACACAGGAGGCCGTGAGGAAAATAATTTTCCTTAGGGCCTATGTCATCTGGGATGCTGTGTGGAGAAACTTTTTGAGAAGAGAAAGGAATGAACATTGATGTTGAAGAGACACATGTTGTAGGAAGGAGGAAACACATGTCGGTAAATCGTTCCACAGCCGAGCTGTTGAACTCAAGAAGAATGTGTCGAAAAAGCGACCCGTTCTCATGTGACAAATTTCAACCAACATATGTTGGGAGCGTGTTTGGCATGTTTCTCGATCATGCACCGGTGCCAATGGGATCAATGATGCTAGTTCCTCCGAGCATCTTTCATTGAAATACCGGTAGAACAGCGTTCCCACCCACATGTATAACAATGACAAAAGAGGAAAATAAAGATATTGAATAAAGGAGTTTTTTCAGTATTTATTGGACTTTGTGGAGTATAAAATCAACTCTCTTAATAAATTAAGGCACTATAAAAAACGTTGGTATGTAGTTCAACTTATTCCTATATCTAACTAAATGTAAGTGAAAATGCTTGACAATACTTGTAGTCGCCCTGTAGTCTCGGCCCAAAAGAAAGTTCTCTCATTAGGTGCCACTTGTTTGGCGGGCGGCGATTGTAAAAGTTTCTAGAGGCCTCAAAACTACCCCTAACTGTAGAACCTTCAACGGGATTTATTATTACGCGGAGTAGAAGGAGGTAGTACAAAGTACCTCCGCACGAGGTGGTTAGTTGCTGTTTATTTAATCCAACATACACAAGACCACCCGACTTGTGTGGCAAACATTCTGAGAGCTGATTGATAAGAATAATCGCTGCGGTAAGCGTTTCATTAGCACAAGTACTTAATTACTGATTTATTAGACCCTAATGACGCCGCTAATAATTTAAAAGTAGGGACTTTGCACTAACAAGGTGAAATGTGGATTTATTTACATATTCAAGCTTAGTTTATACCACGATAAGATGGAACGTGCCAAGTTTAGTGGCATAAGGATATTATAAATTAATTTTATAATGAGTTGATAAAATAGTATAACACCGAAGCAATAATTAATTAAAACTATTGTGGTCTCTACTTGCGAAAATTAAAAATTAGTACATACAATCATAAATTTATTCAATTTTCATCTTGTTCCAAAGCGGGAGATACTGATATACAAGGTGGCGCAAAATTAATCACCCTATCGGAAGATGTTATAATTTTTGCAAATGGCGTCGTACGTCAACCATATTTGACATTTGTGAACTAGACAACTGCAGAATACAAACAGACAAGCAATGGAGCCATATACTCCGCAAGAGCGTGGAATAATTGTGTCGATTTTTTTGACCAATAATAAATAGGTCGGTGGATGAACGAAGAGGACGATTTTGGGTCGAAAGTCATCTTGAGCGACGAGGCGCTTTTCCACTTAAGCGGTTACGTCAATAAGCAAAATCTTAGTTTCTGGGGCACTGAAAATCTGCGTGTGATGAACGAAGAGCCATTGTGTGGTGCGGCGTTCACGCGGGAGGAGTGATTGGGCCGTTTTTTGAGGACGCCTTTGGCAATACGGTTACTGTTACTGGCGAATGCTACAGGGCCATAATAAACGATTTCTTACTGCCGGAATTGGACGAGCGGAGCTTGGTGAATATATGGTTTCAACAAGACGGTGCAACCGCACACACAGCACGAGCCACAATGGAAATTGTGAAGGAAGCGTTTCCTGGTCGCGTAATCTCCCGTTTTGGTGATTTGGCATGGCCAGCAAGATCGCCCGATTTAACCATCCCAGACTTCTTTCTTTGGGGCTTCTTGAAGTCGCGGGTTTACGCCAACAAGTCTCAGACAATCGCAGCCCTAAGAAGAATATTCGACAGGAATGCGAACAGTTATCACCATAAATCCTGCGGAAAGTCATGGAAAATGCGATAAAACGGGCACAAATGTGTATCAACACTGGTGGCAGCCACTTGACGGATATCATCTTTTCCACTTGATAGAAAAAATTTTAAGGGTCCAAATAAAGATTTCCGTCACTCAAAATCATTTTTTTTAAATTTAGTAAAAAAGTTATTCAAAAACAAAAGTGGATGACTAATTTTGCGCCACCCTGTAGTAAAAATATGTATCAGTAAAGCCCTGGTTAAATCTTGGGAGTCCTCCTTTCCAAAATGTCCCTTCAAACGTCTAATTTGACGGCCTCCATGGTTGTGAATGGTTGGCTACGAATCTGAAGTTCGCGGATTCAAAACTGGGGGGCCGCAAGTAAATTTTTTTTGATTAATTTCACAATTTATTCATTAAAATTAAAATGAAGTAAATAAATGAAACAAATAAAATTTTAAACCATCATATTTTTTATGTACGCCTACCGGTTTCGTAACGACTGTTCCTTCCTCAGGGCAAATATACAACTTAAATATACAAACTTGACACAACAAAACATTAGTTGAACATAACATTTTACCAAGTGATGAAATGGGGATGAAGACGTGTATCTAATAATTATTGAAGAGTGGGGGGAAGAGATAGAACGGACTGTGAAAGGGAACTTGTCCAAGACGGGACTGTAAGAAAACATTTTTTGTTTATTGATTATGAACTCATTATTATTAAGGGATCTCTTTATTACTAAGGCTTTCACGTTATCTCAGTGTTTTCCTTTATTATATGAGTAATATGTATCCATGTATTTTTTTTCAAAACTAGGACTATTAGAAATGAAGCGAAATCAGAAAAATTATAATTATTAAAAAACTTCAAATATAATCGATTCATTCATTCAACTCTACAGTCGAAATTACGAGTTATTTTTCCGATATAAAATGTGAAACAGTCATCACATTTTAATTTATATATACCGGAATGAGTCAATGTACGGTCCTAATCTTAGTATGTTTGCAACAAATTCCTGTGTGGTAGATACATATAGTATGGCCCTGAAGAGAGACCACAATTCAGAATCGAAACTTTTCTTGAAATGGCTTTAGCCGTGTTTGGTGACCAGATCTCAATAGTACCCACCTTCCTCCTCCCCATTTCCTTCCACCCCCCACCACTATCTTCAGACTCACAACATACACCAATTGGGGATGCAATAGTCTCCCGGGCTCTAGACGGTTGGGAGCAGTTGGGACTCTGGTGCGGTATTCAAAAATTATTTTTTTTATTTAAAATATTTTGAAACAATACATAGGGACATAAATAATGAAACGTATATAAAAAGCTTAGTATAATAAATGTATGAACAAAAAAATCCCACACCGTGGATTACATTGATTGATTTCTGTTTTTTTTTTCTAAAGTGGAGATTTAAATAAATATAAATGAGGGTTTTAAAAAGAGTAACTGAAGACATGCAATTAAAAACTACAACACAATAACAGTCCGCACTCTTATTATCGCATTTGTGAAAGTTTTATAAGAATTAATGTTATAAGTGCAATTAAAAGACAAAAACATAGAAAACAATATTATACATTTACTCTAAAGTTGTCTATTGATAAATGTAATCAATGGCTTTGTTAAAACTTATAAGAAAAAATATCTGTTTCAGTGGTTTTTAACCAAATTTTGATATACCTTTTTAAAAGATTGAAGATTTTGACACGTGGTCTCTTCAAAGGTTGTACATAATGAGTTGTACATTTTTGTGATCATTTTCCTTTTTCGTTTGCATTCGTCCTCTACTCCCTTCTGTCTCCCAAATTGAGATTGTAGTGAGTTCCACTGAGTCTAAGCACATGCAAAATATGTATAGATATGTGAAATAAAAATAACAGACAATAAATTATGCTTTTGTAAACGCTGTATTGGCCCATGTTTCAATAAAATTTAAATTAGAAAACTGTTTCAAAATGTAATAATTTTAGTTTTATGGCAGTTTTAATAAAATAAATCTTTTAAAAAAGACAGCGAAGAGAATAAAATAATTTTTACATTATTATTCAAAATTCAGAACGACGATTACTATAAAATGTTAGCAGTGAGGAAAAGCAATTCTTTCTTTGCGTAATTTGATGATACGATTCCGATCGAATGAACATAAATAATGGTGCTTTATTCTTCTAATAAAAGGAAAAAGCTCACCCTCCGTTATTGGATTTTCATCCTGCTTTGGGGGTGAATTATTATGTTAAAAAAACTTGGAAATCCATTATATTGAGTGGAATAAATATTAGTTTTTATCACTCTCCATGCCTTTATTTTACAATGTTAGGTTTCAGGTTTTGTTTCAAAAGCTTGCTACACTGTTTGGTTAGAAAAGCTTGATAAATAATGTTGGTGTTTTGCAAATTTAATTGCAAATGGAAGCAATCTCCCGAACAGGCCTTCCATTGATATGCTTGGTGTAACTCTAAGTGACCAGCTCAGGTACGGGGGCTCCATCGAGGCCAGAGTTAAGTTAGCCTCTCAGAAACTGAGCGTACTGTACAGGGCCCGCGGATACTTTAATAGTACACAACTGCTAACCCTGTACAAATCGCAAGTGCGCCCCACGGTTGAATTTGGCAGCCACCTCTGGTCTGGAGTCCCAAAATACCTGAAAAAAACCCTCGACTCTGTGCAGAAACGGGCGGTCCGTTTGATAGATTCTCCTAACTTAACAAATGGACTGCAATCTTTAGAGCACAGGCGTCAGGTGGGAATGCTGTCCTTGTTCTACCGGTATTACAATGGAAGATGCTCCGAGGAACTAGCGTCACTGATCCCCTCGGCACCGGTGCATAGTCGGGAAACACGCCAAACACGCGCTCAACATTTGTACACGGTTGACATTAGTCACATGAGAACGGGTCGTTTCTACGACTCGTTCTTGAGTTCAACAGCCCGGCTGTGGAACGATTTGCCGACTTCTGTGTTTCCTCCCTCCTACAATATGGGTCTCTTCAAGACCCATGTTCACTCCTTCCTCTCCTCAACAGCACCCTCCACACAGCATCTTCAAAGATGACATAGGCCCTGAGGGAAATTATTTCCCTCAGGGCCTCCTGTGTGGAGTTAACATAAAAAAAAAAAAAAAAAATAAAAAAAAATGATTTGACCAATTAAAATTCACAAAAGCATGAGCCCTGATGGAAAACAACATTCTTAAACTAAATACATTGTCAAAATAATATTAGCATTATACATTATACTCCATATATATATATTTTTTTTACATCAAGTTGAATTATTTCATTATTTTAGTTTTTTATATTATTGCGACAGCTGTTTTGGTTTACAAGGCCATATTCAAACTGCAAAAAGACTATTTTGAGACGACTTATTTAAATGATTATTTTAAACTCCGCCAATTTCAATTTCAATTTTTAAAGTGCCCAAATGATTATTACCGGTTAAACCGATTTACTAAGGAAATATTGGTAACAATAGATTCTCTATTAAGTGGGGTACTTTGAAATTTGTTTACCCCACATTATATGTAAATGTGTTCTTAACTGTTAAATAATTAAGTAAAATTTTATAAAAAAAAATTTTAATGAATGGAGTTCGACGAATTAAATACAAAAGTTTCATATCCCGATACTTAAGAATTTGGGGTTTGAATTATTTTGAATAAAGATTGTATTCACCTTATACACACCAAGTTTTTCAGATTTTTTCTGAGAAAGCACCATGGTTTCCAATCGTGCAATACAACTATGGCTGACAATACACTTATTTGATATGTTAAGCTGGTACAATTGTGTTTGTCCTTCAGAAGCAATTAACAAAAACATCAAAACTCGTGCATTTGAAAAAGTTTTTTTTTTTTTTTTTAAATTTCATTAAAATTATATTTTATAGTTATCGAATTCTGCAAGTACTGCAAGTATTTTAGTATGTATTTTTGTTACAGCTAGAAACATCTGTAACAAAAATTCTTGCAGAACTTGATAATAAAAAGACAAATTTAAGTTTAATTAAATTCAAAAAAAAAATAAATGGAGTTCTTCGAATTAATCACAAAAACAATTTATAAATTAATATATGAAAAAGTTATTCACTTTGAAATAGTTTTTAAAATATGAATAAAAAAAGTATAAAAGTAATTATTTTTTAATATAATTACAGAAATTTACAAAAATTACATATAAATATTAAATTTAGACAAACACAATAAGTTTTGACTCCTTAAAACCGCTGTCATTTTTGAAAATTTTCTGACTGTATGAACTTACAAATATTATGTGTTTTTAAAGCTTCCAGAACAAATAGATAAAATTATTATACATCAACAATTTACTGAAGCCACAGAAATTATTTCGGTAGAGAAAGGGTTCCGAGACGTGACGCCGTTAAATTTCAGAAGAGATCTTCGTGCTATTTTAAATACGAATCTGTAATATTGGAGGGAATGTTACACGAGGGAAAACATAACATGCTCTGGAATACTCATCAATCTTGTTTTGACATTAACTGAAAATTAGACATGAAATTACTTAAACATTTCTAAGGCTTTTACTGCGGAACCAATTCAATCAACCGTAATCATCGATAGTCGACAACGTTAAAGTAATATTTTGATTTCATTAAATATTGTAATGATTTTCTGGCTAACCAGCCTAGTAGTTGGAAATATTAATCTCATATTAATTATTACGTATCCTTTAAATACCATTGATTTTGCTTTGATTTTCTTTTGAATTTTATTATAATATTTCATTAGCGTCATTATATCAAGTAAAATCTAGCATATTTATTTATTTATTGACGCCCTATTGGGCTTTTACATATCAAATACAAATTTCATTTATAACAACTGTATAACATAAATAAAAAAGATTTCAAAATACATAAATAAACTCAATATAATAAATAAGAATATATCAAATGCTAAATCCATATGGATGACTTTAGAGAACTCGTAAGTACAATTCATGTACCTACGAGAAAAAAAAAACAAATTATTACTTGATTACTCGTTTTTTGCATCTAGAATAAAAACAAACAAAAGAAAATCGAAATAAAATAAAATGATTTCCCATTCATTATGTACATCTCAAAAGTGATGGACTAATTTGGCTTTAAATGTGTCGAAGTTTAAATGAAATATATCAGCGACATCAGTTAGTTCATTGCCCAACCTATGTTTTCTTTTTAACACAGAATACACAGCGAAGTTATTGTTGTAAAATAAAATATTCCGCCTTGTATATTTTGGAGGTATATTTACCTAAATATAAAGCGTACAAATTTATTGCGTCAGGGCAGTCCAACCTTGAATGAAAAATTTTATATAATTAAAAGAGATCAAATATTTTTCGCCTTTCAGATAATTTTGAAAATATAATATGACATTAACATCAGCGGATCATTAAAAGCCTAGAAGATTTTCAGTTGAGTTACCATACATCAGTATAACTGTAAAGGGTCTCAGGGCAAATATGTGAAAAGGGTCAGAATGGTGATTCTGTTCCGTTGTGACAGCATAACGTGTTAAATCCATTGTGAACGACACGTTTTACTAGTTTCCTTAAATGCGGTATTCCGTTTTTTTTATATAAATTCAGCGCTTTTGTTAAGACACCAAGTCTTATAAGTAGTTACCTTAATGCAAGAGATGGCGGCGTGTTTTGCGTAACCCTCGTTGAAGCCTCGATGACTTTGAACGAGTTTACAAGCTACTATCTGGGAAATTCACTATCGGTTAGTAAACTCGTAAATAAGTTTTATATGAATACCGCACACTCTTGTGCGGTATTCATATAAAATCCCAACTGCTCCCGTCTGGAGACAGTGAGACTATGGCATCCCCAATCGGGGTATGTTTGTGAGGCTGAAGGTAGTGGGAAGGGGAAGGTGACGGGGAAGAGGGAGGTGGGAAGTAGTTTAACAAATTAAAAGTAATTTGTATTTTTAAGTAGGTAATTAATCCATTTAACAAACAACAGGCATAAGTCATTGAAAGCCATAGAAAATTACAGAAATTTGACAGCCGATAAAATTCGACGGACGGTTTCCAAAATCCAATGGACTTTGCCTTTATATCTTTATTGTCTCATAAAACTGACTTCACCTAAAATATGACACAAAAGATACAGCATAATCCTTCTTTAGAAGTCAAGAATTTGATGGGCCTCCCTTAGGAAACTTTGAAATATCCTCAAAACATGTGAATACCTAAACACCTATGAACCCGGTAAACCAATTGGTACTGACAGGAGGCTGGTAATCGCACAAAGAACGCAATCAACAACTGAACTGAACCCACGAACAGATTTTTGCAGTAGTTAAATCCCGTAGAGGTGATCAGCTTACAAGATGGAGATTCTAATAACTGGGTAGATTAAAATTATGAAACGATTCTCTGGGACTATTCTGTAGAACAGTTACATATTTTTTCAGTATGAATTCCGCACAAGAGTCCCAACTGCTCCCAACCGACTGAAGCCATAGAGACCATGACAACTCCAATTGAGAATGTTGTGAGGCTGAAAGTAAGAGGCGGGAATGGGTACCGCCGTTCAATTTGGGAGGCGAGAATGGGTACCGCCGCCCCGGGAACCTTTATTGGATAACCAACACCTCTTCCATAGGTCACCTCAAGTGGTTCGCTACGTTTGGTGATTTAGCAGGGGTGCCCGGGTTCATGGGGTGAGGTTTGTCTAGGTCTTGGAGGCGGATGACCAAGACACACTGAATCCCAGATTCCTACCCACTCCTTAAACCCTTTTACTTCCCAGAACTCTCTTCTCCTCCTTTTCCTTTAAAAAAAACCTCCACACAGCATCCCCAAAGAGCTCCTGTGTGGAGCACATGTAAAAAAAAAAAAAAGTGGGGAAGAGAAAGAGTTTGGGAAGAGGAAGATGGGGAAGTGCTTGACTATTCAAATCTATTTACCGAAGATGGATAAAGCCATTTTAAGCAGCGTTTCAATTCTGAACGGAGTGGTCCACACCAGAACGATGTTAACGGTATCTCCCTCTCTGGAACGTGCCGCAAACATATTTTTATTATGTTATATGATTAAATTGCGAAATAACATAAATCAATCAAATAAATTTTTCATTTAAACTGCAACCTCTGGATCACTAGTCGAAAGCCTTACGAGGTCATTTCAAAACAAATGCGAGATTGTATCTGGAGAATGGAAAAAAAATTAATTAAATAATCGTCATTATCATCACCCATGTAAGGTCCAGAGTTGAATGTAGATTTCTGATCACTGAGCAGCCCCACTTGTCTGCTTTATTCTTGATTCTTAATTCACCTTGTATCGCAAAATAAGAATGTTAAAATTTCATCCCTTAAGATTTTGTGGGGTTGTTGAAAGTGTTTTTATTCCATGCATTCCATTGTTTTCTATAAACATATTTTAATTTAACGTTCCATGTTGCGTAAATTAACATTTTAGAAATATGCTGTACTTATTTGGTTGCTAGAGTTTTTGGCGAAAGAAAGATATATTATAAACTTTACTAATAATTTAATTATTCACTGCGGAATTATTATTTATAATAGCACATTATTTGAATTTCTAAACGTTAAAGTTCTCATTTAAATAATAATTGCTAATTCCTTCTAGCAAACAAAACGCACACTTTTAACGAATTCATGTTAGATATTAAGCATGCTAATAAACAGTTAAAATTCAACAGTGTTCATGTAAATTTGGACCGTTCAGGCTCTCACGCACCAAAGCTCCACGCTCTTTGCTCACGCGCTCGGGAAGCCATGAGCTTAAAGCTTCTTTTGTCATTGTTTAACGGAAAGATACTAGTTTAGGATGTCGACATAACCATTTCGAGTCAAACACGCAATAAACGTAAGTGGGTTTTAAAAAATCACACGATTTACAATTTATTCTCTTTTTTACTCAAGTAATCTGATAGAATTGTATATCATTTTAAAATAAGGATAAGGATACTATTTTAATGTTATTTTTTATGGGTTTCATGTCAAAAAAATAACATTAAGAAGTAGAAAAAAATAAACATAAAAACAACGAACCTAATCTTCCAATCATACATAAAGATGGCAGCCAATAAAAATATCCGTTAAAAAAATGAAGATAATATGGGTGGTTCTTAGTCGAAGTATGGTACAGTTAAAAGTGGCCGAATCGGATATCGACACTTTAGCTCAGTGGTCAAGAGCACTCGCCCGGAAAGAAGAGAGGTCTTGGGTTCGAGTCTCAGAGGTGCAAATATCTTTTTTCCGATTTTTCTGTTTCCAGATTTTCGATTGAGTTTCGCTCATAGTGTCTTCATTTTATTAAATATTACAATTCGAGGTTTACTCATAAAAAAAATTTAAATAAAAAATAATTAAAAAATACGTTTTTATCGCCTTCGATTAAAAACCTAACAAACGGATTGCAATCTTTAGAGCACAGGCGCCAGGTGGGAATGCTGTCCTTGTTCTACCGGTATTACAATGGAAGATGCTCCGAGGAACTAGCGTCATTGATCCCCTCGGCACCGGTGCGTAGTCGGGAAACACGCCAAACGCGCGCTCAACATTTGTACACGGTTGACATTAGTCACATGAGAACGGGTCGTTTCCACGACTCGTTCTTGAGTTCAACAGCTCGGCTGTGGAACGATTTGCCGGCCTCTGTGTTTCCTCCCTCCTACAACATGGGTCTCTTCAAGACCCATGTTCACTCCTTCCTCTCCTCAAAAACATCCTCCACACAGCATCCTCAAAGATGACATAGGCCCTGAGGGAAATTATTTTCCTCAGAGCCTCCTGTGTGGGGTTAATGTAAAAAAAAAAACTGTAAAATTTTTTTTTCAAAAGCTTGTGGTAAAATTTGAGTCTGATCAGTTCAGCCGTTTTCGAGTAATCTTGGTCACCGACTCAAAAACACAGTTTTGAGAAAAACGCGTTTGCCTCCTTCTTTCAAATGCTCTGACACGTCTTTACAAATATGCATGTAACTTCGAAAATAATCGCCGGATTGACTTGAATTTTTTTTTGTGTATATTTAAATATATGTACATTACGAAAATAAAATAATAAAAAAATCGATTTCTAGAAAATTCTAACTGTATATAACCCCTTAACTGATCAGAGATTCAGATTGACCGATTGAAACGTTGTAAGAGAGTATGATCACAATAAAGCAAAAATATGATTTCCTGAAGCAGGTAAAATTCTGGAGCGGTGAAATTTTTAGATCATCAAACCTTTTTTCGTCAAGAGCTAAGGATCTAAGAAATATTATTTTAACCGTTAATAAATAAGACAAGGTGACAAAACACCAATCAGTGGCTAAGTTGGCATCGCGTCTGATTAACAGTTATTATTCAATTCCTCGACTGTCTAGGTTCTCCATTCCGACACATTCCGCTATACTACAAATCTGCCCTGATGATGGACACTGTAACGCTGTCCGAAACGTTGGCTAAAGAAGGAGGGAGGGCAACACGGGTTTGGGTGTTATACAATTTATTCTCTTTTTTACTCAAGTAATCTGATAGAATTGTATATCATTTTAAAATAAGGATAAGGATACTATTTTAATGTTATTTTTTATGGGTTTCATGTCAAAAAAATAACATTAAGAAGTAGAAAAAAATAAACATAAAAACAACGAACCTAATCTTCCAATCATACATAAAGATGGCAGCCAATAAAAATATCCGTTAAAAAAATGAAGATAATATGGGTGGTTCTTAGTCGAAGTATGGTACAGTTAAAAGTGGCCGAATCGGATATCGACACTTTAGCTCAGTGGTCAAGAGCACTCGCCCGGAAAGAAGAGAGGTCTTGGGTTCGAGTCCAGATTTATCTCTTCGATATACAATTCTATCAGATTACTTGAGTAAAAAAGAGAATAAATTGTATAACACACAAACGGCATAACACCCCAAAAATAGCGAAAATACTTTTAGCCGTGAAAATCTAAAATCGTATCTATTGTCACACAATTCGTAGACCGGGAAGTTTGTCTTTCTTTAAAAAAATTTAATTTGTTCCAAAACATTTTTAAATAATTATATTTTTGAACTACCAGGTAGGTACCTGGCACAACAAAACCGGATAGACAAGTAACCCCATTACTTTATTTATTAAAAAATCGATAAAATTAAAAAAAACCTTGGGTACATATTCCGAGGAAAAAATCGTACAGTTATTTACCAATGGTTTTATGTTATTTTATCATTATCTTCCATTCAATATCAAAATAGCGTATGGGTTGACTTAAGTAAATATGGTGTGTTTTTGTTTTTCGCCGTTTTATCCCGCACTGTCAAGAGTGATTCACGAGCCCAACCAAAAGGTTTAGGACGGTAACGCACACCGTTTTTTTCTAGCCTGAAACACACGACCTCACCAGAAGGGCAAAATCTTTTACTACTAAAAACTTAAATGAACAGACAAATTATAATCATTTTCGCACGGTGCCTTAACTTTCCTTTGTTCAATGTTTTAAAGACAGTGATTTTCAGAAAATTCGCATTTCGCGTACCCACAAACGCGTGTCCGTGTAGGATATTTTTGGCTGAGGACATATTGTTTTAGGGCACTACACGGGCATATAAATAACGCTTGTATTTCATCGTTCTTGTTGTGATTATTAACTGTTACCGAGTCGGGTTGTTAAACAACAACAAAAAAGCATAAGTCCTTTTAGTAGTGAGCTAAGTAAATTGATAAAGAATAAAGCCTTTAATCTGACATGTTTGACCCAAATAACTTGCTCGTTGTGCGTATTTTATGTTAAATTATTTTTGCAGGCAAAGCATTTCAATCTTATTTTCATTTGGATCAATATATTTGATAAAACAATAAAAATGCGCTTAATTAAGTATATTATGAGGACATATAATGTGCATAAAATTAATGGTAATTATTGATGTCTACTTTAAAAATGTACACAAAATTAAACAGATTTCCATTACGAAAAGATCCTAGGCGGTTCTCCAACTTGTGTCAGATAATGTCTTTAACGATGGACGTGTAGAAATGCAAATGGTAAAACGTCGAAGAAATTTTCAACAAACCATGACTGTAGTTCTTGATCAAGATTACAATCAAGGCGTAAAATTTGATCATTTATCTACAATTAAAATGGAAATCATTATTATTATTAATTTCATACAATTTAACGTAGAACCTCAAAGTGATTGCTTTCTGAAGAGATTTTTATTTTTTTTTACATTAACTCCACACAGGACGCCCTGAGGAAAATAATTTTTCTCAGGGCCTATGTCATCTTTGAAGATGCTGTGTGGAGGGTGTTTTGAGGAGAGGAAGGAGTGAACGTGGGTCTTGATGGGACCCATATTGTAGAAGAAAGGAAACACAGAGGCCGGCAAATCGTTCCACAGCCGTTCTCATGTGACTTATGTCGACCATGTACAAATGTTGGGTGTTTGGCGTGTTTCCGACTACGCACCGGTGACGAGGGGATGAATTACGCTAGTTCCTCGGAGCATCTTCCATTGTAATACCGGTAGAACGAAAATTCCCACCTGACCCTGTGCTCTAAAGATTGCAATCCGTTTGTTAAGTTAGGAGAATCTATCAAACGGACCGCCCGTTTCTGCACAGAGTTGAGTTTTTTTTAGGTATTCTGGGACCCCAGACCAGAGGTGACTGCCAAATTCAACCGTGAGGCGCACGATTTTACAGGGTTACAGGGTTAGCAGTTGTGTACTATTAAAGTATCTGCGGGCCCTGTACAGTACGTCCAGTTTCTGAGAGGCTAACTTAACTCTGGCTTCGATGGAGCCCCCGTACCTGAGCTGGTTACTTAGAGTTACAACAAGAATATCGAAGGAGGTCCTGTTCGGAAGTATCATTTAGAAAGTATAATTAGTAATTCGATTGAAAGATCGGATATTTAATCGGATTGAAAGATTAATATCAAATTACTAGCAAAACACGAGTAGATGTGTCCTTAATTTCCTTGAAAAACTTTAACAGCTATTTCAATGAATTTCAGATTCACTGTTCAAAGACCATATTATTTAAAGACAAAAATAAAACAATTATGTACATAATATTAAAAACTAAATTTTACGTATCTTTCTCAGAGTAAGAACTTTAAAAAATAAATATTGAAACGTAGGTAGGTACCCAAGTTAATATGAAGAGTTTACGTTCCCCCTGAGAGCCTGAAAACTACTGGGAAATTTTCCGGCTCCTGCGTAAGTACGCTCCCTATGTCAAAAGCTTTAATTCATGACTTTCTTTTTTGTTTATGAAAACATTTCACATTCATAATGTACCAATTTAATAAGTACCTACAAGATTATGCCAGTTTCACGAGCATCCATTTTAACCTTGGCCCTGGTGAATAAAACAATTACCTACATAGTACTTTTTTGTTGTTTTGATGAATTTCTGCCTGAAATGAACCATTATTTTCACTTATTCTGAATTATTAAACAGTATTTACATCAACAATTTAATTTGTCACCTTTTCTGTGTGAAGTTACTCCCTTACCTTTGGAAATGTAAGAAAAATATTTTATTAATATTAGTAGCTAGGCACAATTCGAAAATTTAATCGAGAGGGCTACAATTTTCGTTAAACGATTTAAACGATTTTCCTAAATTAGAAAGATCTGTGACCTGTGGTAAAATGAACAAAAAAAAATATATCGAAAAAATATTTCTGCCTTTATTTTATATTTTTATTAAATTTCGCTCGAAAACAATAGTGTTAATTTTTTTTCTGAAATAAAATATTTAGATATATTTTTATTTAAAAAAAAAGAAAGACAAACATTCTCGGGTTATGAATAACTAACAATATTTGAAAATCACCTACTACCACCACAGAAAGCCGAAAATGTTGCTTGTGTTGTGATGGAGGACTTAGCCAGCCGAGGAATCTAACACGGGACGCCCGGGTGGGACCCAAACGCGATGCCCACTCAACCACTGACTAAACAGGGTTTTTTTCGATGTGTCTTTATTTGAACAGAATTCTGAAATCTTGAAGGCCCCGTTATAAAATGATTTACTATACCTTTCATAGGGGACCAGTTTTGGATCATAAAGTACTTATTCTTGCTAAAGGCAGTAGGATTTTTATGACCTAATATAAAGGAGCAGAGTCTTTTGGATAGGGAAACAATTAAACCTTTTGTCAGATAAATGTTTATTTCTTTGTGTTGAGCATTAACCCCGATACACTTCGGCGCATCTACAAAAGTAGAATGGCTTTGTTTTAGCAGGTTCTTTGAAAATTTGATTTATTCCTGTAACCCCAAAAGGGTGCAACTTTTGATAAAGCTATGGTTCGGTTTGTATGAGATTAGCTAGTTTTCCTAGTTTTCAATTGGTTTACCCGGCTGCGCCAATGTTTTGACACTATTTTATAATTATTTATTTTATTTTATAATTATTTGTACTATAAAATTATTTATTATTATTTAATAATTATTATATACTTCATTTATCTATATTTATTTACTTACTTTTACATTTTTTTTAATTATTATTTACTTAATTTTGTTATATATTGTCTACTTAATTTACTTTATTTACTTACTATTACGTAATTGGTTATTATTAAGCTGTTATTTTTTTTTTTTTTTAAATCATTTATTCCAGATCTTGGGGAGGGTGGTGCAGTCCCACGAGTTCCATATTATACATATATAATAATCAAGTAAAGATAACAAGATATAAAGAGTATACATAAAAAAAATATTTAGATGGTAAAACAAATTAAATGAAAATAATGATAATAAGAAATAAAAAATAAAACTTTTTGTTTAATCTATGTCCTCAGGAAGTGGATCCATCGCTTGTAGATGAATCCACTACTATGTAATGATTTACTTATTATTGTTATTGTTGTGAACTATAAATGTACTGTTCAACTGTAATTAACGTTTGAATAACTCGTGTTTAGTGCTTCTTTTGTAGGTTTATTATTACTTTTTATAAAGATTAAACGTATGTTTTTTTTTAATTCCGCTATTGTAAAACTGCACATCTCAATACAGGAAAGCCCTAGTGAGATGTGCAGTTTTAGTTTTAATGTATTACTTTATTTTTCTATAAATAAATAAAATTCCGAAATCTTTTTTGTATGATTACAGCGTTCAAACTGCGCGGAACCAATGAAATGATGGCATCCCAAATTTTGGAGTATTTTGTGAGACTGAAAGGAAAAGAAAAAGATGGAGGAGAAGAAGTTTGGGAAACTCCTTGCTATTCATATTTGGAATCTTTTCTTATTGAACAATTTATTGGAAATATGGAAAAGGCATCGTGTCTTAATTTGAAACCACATGATAACACATTTTTCATATTGCGTTATGTTCCTTTCAGGAAATGCGACTTTTGTACGTAACTTTTTACGAGTAGGTAACAGCTTGTCGTGTTTTATAAACTATAAATTTTCTGTAATTCAAAAACTTGTTCTTGTTCATAATGTTCATACCCATCCCGCGCTCTTCGTAACGTGACATTATGTTACTCAAAAATCAGCGTAAACGAGTACCGGATTTCCTCGCGGGCGGCAGACAGGACAATGGCTCTACTTTGGTAACATGGAACTGAATTACAACCGGAAAGGCCAGGGAACTCTGGACCACGGAAACTGTAACAATGAGGACGTTTTTGTAAGGAATTCAACAAAAAATTATCTCAATGCTATGTAAAGTATGAATATTGTATGGAGGTGCCTAACCTTTTACTGCATTATAGCTTTTGTACCTACCTACTCAGCTTTTGCAACGATACTTGTGTAGCAATAATGATTACAGCAATGATATGTTGTCAAAATGAATACACATTTTTTTTATTTTTTATTATTAAGTTAAAAGAAATATAATATTTCGCTTTCTTAAGTTAAATACAGAGCATGTATAGTAGTTTTTAATTTTGTTCCAAAATCTTAAGTTTAAATAGTTTTGATAAGTTTTTTTTAAAGGTTTTTATATTCTTTTCCGTTTTTAGATTATCTGGAAGGAGATTATAAATGTGAACTCCCTCGTGGCCAATATTTCTCCTGCCACTTTCAGTCTTGACTGTATTTGTGTACAATTTATTGTGTTGTCTAGTATAATGTTCGTGTACGTGTGATGTTTTTATAAATGTTGTGTTTGTGTGTATAAGTCCATTTTGTATTTTGTAGATTAAAAGACATATGTTATATTCGTACAATGTTCTTATTTTCAAAAGGTTCATTTCCTGGTATAGTTTTTTTGTGGGAGTGTCTGGGTTATAGTTGAAGAGTTTCTTAATAACTTTGTTCTGTATTATTTGTAAGTCGTTTAAGTACGTAATGTATGTGTTTCCCCATATTTCTATTAAATAATTTAGGTGGGATTGGATTAAGCTAAAGTATAAGCCCCTCTTTACCTCTGTTGGTAGAAGATGAGCAATTCTACCAAATACACCAATTAATGGGATGATTTTTGTTTTGAGTTTTTCTACGTGTTGTTTAAATGTTAGATGTTTGTCAATATATAAGCCCAGGTATTTTTCGCTTAGAATATGTAGGTCTCTTTCTTCTATTTGTAATGGTTTAAGCGATGATATTATTCTTTTAGGTGAGCTTGAGATCATGTAACCGGTTTTATTAATATTTATTGTTAATATATTTTTTATTAGCCAATCGTTTAGTACATTAAGATCCGTTTGAGATTGTTCTAATAGACTTTCTAAATTTTTGCCGAAGTAAAAAATTGCCGTATCATCTGCGTATAAGAAGATTTCACCATGTAGTTTTAGCTGACAGATGTCATTTATGTATATTTGGAATAAAAGTGGCCCCATTATTGATAAAGGTAATGATGGCAGTCAATAAGTCTCAATCAGTTTTATCATATAATACTTTACGTTCGTAGCGCTAGTTATATTCGTAAGCAATGTTGAGTAAGTTTAAAATTAATAAATGAAATCTAAAAAATCTACCATCATTAACAATTTGCTTGTGACTAAAGTTTTTATATTTCAAGTGATATAGGAACTATAATATTTTCAATCCAATCATTTAATAATAGTGACTATTATTTTTTATACCAGGTTATGGGGAGGATAGTGCAATCCCACACGTCCCATTTATGTTCCAGTTATGCATATTTTTGGTAATATGAGAATGAAATAAATTTCAAAGAAATGAACGAGTGAAACAAGAATAAACAAACTCATCAATTATGTAGCTCGGGCTCAGCGCTCACTCAGGAGTGGCGCCTGGTGCTGAAAGGCTGCGTTCACCACCGTGTTGTCGGAGGCCACTAGCCGCATCCTGGCTCCGGTGACTCTGTGTCTCGTCAGGCCGGCAAATCCATTCAGTCCTAGTTCCGTAAGCATTGTTGATATGCTGCTATTCTATTTTATTTTTATTTTATTTTATTTGGAAAACCAACAGTTATAATAATTTATAATGTATGTGTAAGTTATTTAACCAATATTAGGTTATAGGTACTATACCTTCTGTTTCCATGTATAATTATGCAGGCTTAATGTATTTAATAGTGGCACTATGTTTCACACACTAGCAAAAATGCATTGAATAATGTTTTTTTACATTGTTGCGGCAATGGAAAAATCTTCAGGCAATCGTATTAGACAGCGTACTGATCATAATCAATCAATCACAAATATTTTACGTTCTTAGATTTATTTACGTTAATTTATTTATAACTTATTAGGTTGTACAGTGAGCATCTTCTCGGAATTTTATCCGTGGTGGGATGCAAATAGTTCCGTCTTTTTGGGGTTGTATATCATGTTGTGATCTTTTGCATATTCATATATTTTTTTTTATTTTTTTTTTTATTTCTATTCTTGAACATACACTTTACAAATTATTACCTTGGTTTACATAATAATTCATTTCATGATTCTACTACTCCATAAGTTGAGCTCTAGGAGCTCGTGTTTATGGGAGGAGTATTTACATGCATAAAATAATGTTCTAAGAAGTATGTATACAATGATCAAAGACTTAAATGACATGAATGAAATAAATATACAAACATTTTTTGACATAGGAATACAATTTAGAAAAAAAATAGTTATTAAAAACAATAACAGTAATACATCTTTTTTTATAAGATATTACAGATTGTAGGGGTTAATTAAGGGTACAATATATCTTTATCCAATTTCAGGGACTTAATTAGCTCTTTAAATTGTTCTTGGATAATATAATATTTGTTTTTGGATAACAATATATTGTACCATCTCACACCTAAATATAAATAGTGGTGTTGAGCCGTGGTCGTTCTAAGCATAGGAATGGCTATTAAGTCATTAGTTTATTACTTTTACTTTATATCTATTAATTTGGTATAGTTGGATTGGTTCAATTGGCTTGTTTTCGCAGGCCGAAATAAAAGCAGTCGGACTAATACTGTCATGTACATAAGAATTATAAACTCCGTAAAATTCAGAATTCTAAGGAAATCATTCAATTTATAACAATATCAATCTAGCGGGCTTTTATTCTGTAAGCTCAAATTTTACTCCGAGGTAACAAGGCTCTTGCAGAATAACAATCTATCATCGTCCGTTGTTCTACTTACATTTTCGACGGAGAAAACAAAGTAAATCCGAAATTGTAATCAAGCTTATCCTACCAATTATTTTGTCTGTCACTTGTTCCTCTATTGCCTCCACAAAAAGGCAGTTTTATCCTTCGGTTTTTCCTCCTGAAAACATCTCTTATTTCTACATAAATATATTTTCTCCTTTTCCGAAGCAAACCTGGTCGTAATCATTTGAGATATTAGATCCTCTCATTACCTGGTCGCCGAATTGTTTCTGAGAAAATCTTATTCGAGACAATTTGTGTTTTTTCTTCTCCCTTTGGTATGTTGTTGTTGTCCTTCCTTTGTATCTCTTCGTTAGCTTTTAGAAAATGATCATCCAATTTATATTAACGATTGGATAATTTGGCAACAAAGGAATTTGGAAATAGTTTACAAAAAAAAGCTAATAAATTACCGACATTTGTGTGGTTGAGGTTTATTTTAAGGCTCGTTGGGGAGTAAATAAGCAATGTAATCAAGTATTAGTGATGTAAACTATTTGGAATTGCGCAATTTATGACATCTTTCTAATCTTTTAACAATTAAAATGATTTTTTAAAACTCCACAAGTGACCCAGAAATTCCCGATATGTTAATTACCAAATGTCAGATCCTACTTTGTGAGAGTTGTTGCTTTTAAGACCTCACTATACATGCTTTCTTCTAGAATATACCTATATATTTTTTAATCTATTTGTATGAAAAACGTATACGCATAACAGAATTTTTATCTTATTATGTATACCTAATATTTTTAGCGTATTGATCATTTGCACGAGGCCGCCCTGCTCCCTAAAAATCTGTAAAAACTACAGACAAGACCAGCAGTAATAACGCTACTTCAAGTCAGCTTCTTTCTCCTTTTACCCTTCAGTGGCTACCCACCCTCTCCGAATAGGGGAAAGTGTTAGTGCGGTCCCTCTGCCCTTTTAGTACCCGGAGGTGTCGGCCGGAAGTCGATCTGTGATGGTGCTCGCCAAGGCTAACCCGCTGCATACAAAGCATGAGCCAAAGGAGGAGGGTTGATATTTTTAACGCCTACAAAACCTACCCTTAAATTCACAACATGTTTCAACACGTTATTGACTTGAGAGGTAGACCATAGTACACTCCTCTTGATTAGCAAACAAATATTTTCTTTAATTATTGTACATTTTAACAACAAAAGATTAATTATGGCACTTTTGCATTATACATTTTTTCTTATGATGTTATTTTAATTTGTTTTTAAGTTTATGTTAAACTTTATTTTTTTTTCTATTAATCCAGATATTATTAAAATCTACCAATCTGAATAAATAATTCTTAAAAAATGTGTATTAAGCAGTCTAGTTATTTTGTGTGAATTAAAAAAAATGGGCTTACGAATTTTAATCACATTTACAAAAAATGATAGTTCCAAATGATAAAATGGAGGTAGAATCTTTGAACTAGCTTTTGAAATATTTGTAATAGGTTCTCAGAGATTTTGTTAACAGCATCGTGATGAAATTTGGGTATAGTTCTTAGTATCTGCGTTTCAATGTTTATGATTAGATGTACAACATCTAATCATTATTTACATCTTATCATAAATTTAAGTTTATTCATTGCAATTCTAAAGCAAGTATCAAAATCTTGACTGCAAAATGCCTTGCTTAAACTAATTGGAACGTTGACAGTTTGGACACGAAGAATATTCGTGTACCTAATTGAAGCAAACATGTTTTTACATTGCAGCGTGCATAAATAACTTGCAAGCAATGGCTTTTGCATTTTGAAGGAACGCCAACTTAATTAAGATTGTGGCCTTAAAATTAGCATTCTTATTAGGTTTACGGTATGCTGACGTTATCACCATCTTGCATCTGAAGAATTAGGGCTTGCATAAATTTTCCTACAGCCAATTTATTACCAGGAAATCAAGATTTCAAACATAAAAATAGCAATATTTAGAAAATGACCGTTTTGCGTATTAAATTTTGAAAATAAAATGATTTTACATATGGAAGGCTCCTGTTTCTCATCTTCCTCATTGTTCTACTTCCAATTACAATACCGGAATATTTAACCCTATGATACTTATGTACGTGTATAATATAAAGACCCTTACTAATACACTTGATTTAATTTTACACAACTTATAAACGACCATTGATGGCAATTCACTGTTTATCAGTTATCTGAAATTTAAAACGCGGTTATTAGTAAAGCGGTATCAAACTAAGATGGTAATAAACAAATCTCTTTAGATTAATATAATTTCGAGAAAATTCAACCACTTTTAATACATGTGTCAATTCATTTTGGTTGTTATAAAATATCACTTTTCATTTTTTGTAAATAGATAAGAAAAAAAAAATTATATGAATTTTAAACAAGAGTCCCAACTGTTCCCGTCTGAAGCCAGTGAGACTATGGCATCCCCAATTGGGATAGGTAAGTTTTGAGGTTGTGGGGAGGAGAAAGAGATGGGGAAGAGGAAATCGGAGAAGTACCTGGCTATTTAGATCTACCAAACACGTCTAAAGCCATTTCAAGCAACGTTTCAATTCTGAATGGAGGTCTTACACCAGGGCAATACTGAGAGTATCTTCCACTCTGGAACGTGCCGCAAATATACTATATATTATTTTAAATGTATTTTAAAATTTATTTGCCACGCGGGTATTCGATCCCGCGACCTACGGATTGCGAATCAAGAGCCTTACCGCTAGACCATGCCGGCCGTCATGTAATTATCTCGCCTAACCTAACCTAACCAAATCACCGTGTTCTTAATATATTACTGTTTCATACAAAGTTTTTTTTCACACTACATATTTATATTTTATTTGTGGCTACGTGCAGCCACTGAACGTATGTTCAATTCGTAGTATATTCCCAGGTTTTTTCATCTGACCACTCGACCGCTAAAAGCTCGCAGTGTGCAGAGGAGGGTCTCCACTCCGAGTCAGCTTGACTCTTGGAATAACAATCGCCTCCTAATGAGCAACTGCCTTCCGAAGGGCACCTCAAGAGCCTTCTTTATTGGTTTGCTATTGGGACCGGAAGGGGTTGCTTTTTTATTCAACGGAATTCATTGCGGAACTGTATACCATACATACGAGTTTCTCCTGGCAAAATAAAGTCTTTTGTTCGACTTAGATTTAAAAGATATAGATCGTTGTTGCGTAGGAAAAAGAAATTTATGAAAATGCATTGGATCAGACAGACAATCAATTGTTTTTCCTTGGATTAAAGTGAATGAGCTTTTTATTCTGCAAACATGTTGTGTTTTTTTTTAGAATACGTAGAAGTATGAGATCATATTATATACAGCTATGATAAATTCTTAAATAATAAGTAAAATTAAATAAAATTTACAAAAACATAATTTTTTTTTTTAAATGTAAAATATTTATTTATTTAAGGAACGTAAACAGTCTTAGTAATATAATAAACATAAAAGGATGATAAAAAAACAGATCAATTGTTAAATGTGTTAATCGAACCCCTTCCTTGGGAGGAATCTAAGCTGACCAATACTTTATGTATTTATTTATTTGTTTATTTATTTATATACATACATATTTCAAAACGAAACAATACAAAATGGTGCTTTGTCTATCCAACTGGGAAGGATTCCCGTTTCAGGACAGGCAAATTGCGTATTTAGTTCATAATATTCTTAACAGATGAAAGGTTCCATTAAAGATAACACAAGAAATGAGATTATGTCCAAATAACTATTGAGGACATTAATAATTGCATTCTGAGCGTAGGAATAGTTTCTTTATGTCCTTGAAAGAGTCGCAAAGATGCGATTTTTTTAAGTTTGATTTGGAGAGAATTAATAATTGCATTCAGAAATATGAATGGTTTCTTATGAGAAATCGCGATCACCACCCCAAGAACCATTTATTGGACAATCAAGACCTCTGCCGTAGGTTATCCCAAGTGGTTTGCTACGTTTGGTGACTTAGCAGGGAATGTCCGGGTTTATGGGGTGGTATTTGTCTAGGTCTTGGTGACGGGTGTGTTTGCCTACCTTATGCCTGGCAGACAGGATTAGGAATAACTGGTTGAGTTATGCATTTTGACCTCTCCAGCCGAACTCTCTCGACCCGTCACCTTGCACCGCAGTTGGAGAGATGGATTCATACGTTCGTCAATTCTGGAAATCCCCTCATACCCTATTCCTTCCAAGATCTTCTCCTCTCCTACGTACTGTAAATATTATGAATTAGTTTGTTTTTAATTTTAAAATATTTCGTATTTTGCGTCGGAAATTATATAAATTTATATAATTATAAACATAGTTTCATAATAATCATAATCAAGAGCGCAGAATTACAGTTCTTAAAACGCAATCTACAGAACCGTTTTTTTTAAATACGTTAATTGTATGAGATTACATAATTATACAGAAATTATTAAATCTTAAATAATAAGTGAAATTAAATAAAATATTACATTGTTTTATTTATTTAATTTACACAAACGTATACATTTTTTTTTTTTTAGAATAAATTTCATACATTACATCACAATCAAGAGCGCAGTCAATTAATTACAGCTTGATTTAAAACGTAATCTACAGAGTACACGGTTTAATTTACAAATTTAATTATCATTTAAATGCTCACCATTTAAATTAAAAACTTTTACAACAAAACTAAACAGCGCACAAAACTTTACTACAATATCATTTAACATACGTAAAATTATTTATTGTTTTTACGCCAAATATTTATTTCTGTCACAAATGTTCAAGTTCGCTTTCAATCAAATTCGATTCAATTATAAGTTAAGCTACATACACAGTAGTCTATATTACGTGTCAATTGGTATAAAAGATCCATTCAGTGGAAAATGGTACTCAATAAAATAGAAGAAACGATAAATCAGAGGGGAGAGACGATAAGCCTTATTTAAAAATGGAGAAAAACTCGCAAACAGAAGAATGATTGAGATAACTTAGTGTTCCGCGTATTTATGGCGTCTTAACTCTTGGTTCGTTCTGTTCTCTTGTGATTTACATTGGAGCATTTTATGATAAGGGAAGAAAATATTAGAAATAATATGATAATTTATACTGCGCTATATTCCTGAAAAATTACCTCAAGGCTATTTAATTAACAAGAACAGCGTATTGCTAAAAGATGTAGACGTAAAGGTTCGACCAGTCAGTGGTTGAGTGGGCATCGCGTTTGGGTCCCACCCGGGCGTCGCGTGTTCGATTCCTCGGCTGGCTGAGTCCTCCATCGCAACACAAGCAACATTTTCGGCTTTCTGTGGTGGTAGTAGGAGATTTTCAAACATTGTTGGTTATTCGTAGCCCGGGAATGCTTGTCTTTCTTTAAAAAAAATAATTTATTAATTAAGGTTCTAATTGTGTTATAAAACATTTGAACTAAATGGTTTATAAGTAATGACGTTTTATAACAACTGCACTATTTTGCAAAAAATGTTTCTAAGTTAAATAAATCAAAATATAATTTTCTCACATTACTTGGATAGTAAGAGTAGAATGATGAATGAAGGTTTGTCTAGGGAATATACAAAGCACATGTACAGAAGGAGTTTGGGGCGCTCGAAAACTAAATAAAAATACAAGTCATTCGTCTTGTTCAGGTCATCTCAGGAGTCAAAATACCAAGCTAGTGTTTCATCCGAAACTGCAAAAAGGCCAAACTACCAAAGAAGCAACTGTGAAGGAGTTCGGACACAAAAATACAATGGCTTTGTTTATTAGTTTATGTTTTTATCGACTTCCTGGCAATGAGGAGGAAATTAACAATAAACGACAAATACGGGAGGAAACCGATATTTTTCCTTACGTCAAATAATGCCAACAACGTGCTGCCAAGTACCCGATTCTTTTTCTGGGTTCCAAAACCGAAAACACCAGAACTTGCATAATTTTCTTACAATTTGCTCAATATTTTTTTTATGCCAATACCGCACAAGAGTTCGAACTGCTCCCAACCGCTTGGAGCCAGTGCTATGGCATCCCCAATTGGCGTATACTTTGAGGCTGAATTTTAGTGGAGATGGGGAGGATAAGGGGAGAGGAAGGTGGGAAAGTACCTGGCTATTTTGATCTAGTCACCAAACACGGCTAAAGCCATTTCAAGCAGCATGGTGAATGGTGGTCTTACCCCAGGGCGATACTAAATGTATCTACCACTCTGGAACATGACGCAAATGAATACCTTGTGCATATTATTTATAAATGATTAAATTTTTAAATAATGTAAAACAAAGAAATAAAATTTACTTGCGCACGCGGTTATGTGAACCCGTGACCTCCGGATGGCTAGTCGAGAGCCTTATCCCTCGACCACGGAGGCTGTCAATTTCAATAATTTCCAGCTAATAGTTAATAGATGGTAACGGAAAAGTAGGAACTAGATTCTTGATATTCCGATAGGAACCACCCATATTCTTATTTCAAGAACAAACACAATTACGTAGTAATTCAAATGTATAGGAAGAAGTTGTGTGGCGTTCAAATCACTTCGTTTATCCTTGCCAAAAAATGACATAAATGGTAAGGTAAACGACACCTAGTTAAGACCTTGTTATGTCATCGTTGTTTTTTTTCTAATTTTGATGGAATTCCCAACACGGAATGCTTGTTATATCATTATTGTTATTTTACTCATTTTGATGGAATTATGAACACGGCAGGCTTGTTATATCATTATTGTTATTTTACTCATTTTGATGAAATTCTGAACACGGAATGCTTGTTATATCATTATTGTTATTTTACTCATTTTGATGGAATTATGAACACGGCATGCTTGTTATATCATTATTGTTATTTTACTCATTTTGATGAAATTCTGAACACGGAATACTTGTTATATCATTATTGTTATTTTACTCATTTTGATGGAATTATGAACACGGCATGCTTGTTATATCATTATTGTTATTTTACTCATTTTGATGGAATTATGAACACGGCATGCTTGTTATATCATTATTGTTATTTTACTCATTTTGATGAAATTCTGAACACGGAATGCTTGTTATATCATTATTGTTATTTTACTCATTTTGATGGAATTATGAACACGGCATGCTTGTTATATCATTATTGTTATTTTACTCATTTTGATGAAATTCTGAACACGGAATGCTTGTTATATCATTATTGTTATTTTACTCATTTTGATGGAATTATGAACACGGCATGCTTGTTATATCATTATTGTTATTTTACTCATTTTGATGAAATTCTGAACACGGAATGCTTGTTATATCATTATTGTTATTTTACTCATTTTGATGGAATTATGAACACGGCATGCTTGTTATATCATTATTGTTATTTTACTCATTTTGATGAAATTCTGAACACGGAATGCTTGTTATATCATTATTGTTATTTTACTCATTTTGATGGAATTATGAACACGGCATGCTTGTTATATCATTATTGTTATTTTACTCATTTTGATGAAATTCTGAACACGGAATGCTTGTTATATCATTATTGTTATTTTACTCATTTTGATGGAATTATGAACACGGCATGCTTGTTATATCATTATTGTTATTTTACTCATTTTGATGAAATTCTGAACACGGAATGCTTGTTATATCATTATTGTTATTTTACTCATTTTGATGGAATTATGAACACGGCATGCTTGTTATATCATTATTGTTATTTTACTCATTTTGATGAAATTCTGAACACGGAATGCTTGTTATATCATTATTGTTATTTTACTCATTTTGATGGAATTATGAACACGGCATGCTTGTTATATCATTATTGTTATTTTACTCATTTTGATGGAATTATGAACACGGCATGCTTGTTATATCATTATTGTTATTTTACTCATTTTGATGAAATTCTGAACACGGAATGCTTGTTATATCATTATTGTTATTTTACTCATTTTGATGGAATTATGAACACGGCATGCTTGTTATATCATTATTGTTATTTTACTCATTTTGATGAAATTCTGAACACGGAATGCTTGTTATATCATTATTGTTATTTTACTCATTTTGATGGAATTATGAACACGGCATGCTTGTTATATCATTATTGTTATTTTACTCATTTTGATGAAATTCTGAACACGGAATGCTTGTTATATCATTATTGTTATTTTACTCATTTTGATGGAATTATGAACACGGCATGCTTGTTATATCATTATTGTTATTTTACTCATTTTGATGGAATTATGAACACGGCATGCTTGTTATATCATTATTGTTATTTTACTCATTTTGATGGAATTATGAACACGGCATGCTTGTTATATCATTATTGTTATTTTACTCATTTTGATGAAATTCTGAACACGGAATGCTTGTTATATCATTATTGTTATTTTACTCATTTTGATGGAATTATGAACACGGCATGCTTGTTATATCATTATTGTTATTTTACTCATTTTGATGGAATTATGAACACGGCATGCTTGTTATATCATTATTGTTATTTTACTCATTTTGATGGAATTATGAACACGGAATGCTTGTTATATTTTTTTCATGTTAATGGAATTCTCAACTTGGAATACTTATAAAATTGTTGTTTTTTTCTCATTTTGATGGAATTCTCAACACGGAATGCTTGTTACATAATTTTTATTATTTTTTTTTTCATTTTTATGGAATTCTCAGCACGGAATGCTTTTGAAATTACTATGAAAGATTTTACTTTGCTTACTTTTCATCAAAATTAGAAATCACTGAAATGCAATTGGAGCGATAGTAATCAAATTTATATCATGGGTTGTTATTTTGCTTTCAGAGCAGTGTCTTTATAAGAAAATATACATTTTTACAATCCGTAGATCACTCCAAGGTTTTGCTAATCACAACCAAAATGATTACACAATTAAAACTTAAAATGCTACGAAAAGAAAATGGAGATCGAATTGTGGAATGAAGGTAATCGTAAAAAACCAATCTGTACAACTACCTCCATTTTACTTATAAGATTCTTACACGCCGGTTCAGCGCCGTTATGTTAAGTCGTATCCATTGTTAAAATATTATTTTTAATTAGCCTGTTTCACACAGTTTGGCGCAGGATATCCCTAGTGCAGCAGTCACATTTAAGAATGTGTGTGATCCTTACTTATTTAGACGTGCCAAATAAATAAATAAAGCCGTTTTAACTGTACATGTATCGTAATAAGAGGGAAGGTTTTCAGAAATCTAAGCTTATGAGCAGCGATTATAAGTAAATGGGCAAAAGTATATTAAAATAACGATTTGATATATAATCCGAGATCGTTACAAATGCACAAAAACTATATAACCAGGGGTAGGGTCGAATTAATTTGGTTACTATAAATTAGTTGAATTACTTCATTAGAGCCAATGACCCTGTAACGACATTCTTATCCGTTTGGCGCGCAAATTGGGTGATAACCGGAAGTCACGTGACGGCGGTGGCGGCAGTTAGCGCTAGGTGGCGCTAGTTGTCAGCGAATACTGCTTTTATCACCGGAAGCCATCGTTTAGCTGTGTTATGTTGGTAATTTCTACCTGACTTTGCTACAGTTTGCACCGATGATTTACGACCTGACAAATTAGTCGGTTGATTTCATTATCTGTGTACAAAATATGCGCTTGAAATTGAACGATATATGTAACTGTTTTTTCGATATTACATATAAAGTTAGATTAACAAATATACAACCAATAAAGAAATGCATTAATTATCTACGTATTTTAGTTATTTCCATTGTAAATTTTACTAAAATTCAGTGACATGTCATATTAATTGTGATGAGTGATTTTTTTGCCATTGCACTACAACACGGTTCATACAGTCGCAGGCGATTCTAACTTATTGATGTATAGTTATTTAAAATTAAAATTTATTTGACTTCTTGAGTTTAAAATGCCTACTTAATAATGTTCAGAGATATTTTTTTCCACATCTTTATTCACATCAACACAATATCTATTACGATAGAAAAAAAAATGCTCTCGGTGTCCTTTCAAAGCGTTGCAAAATGCTCAACCATTTCACATTAAATTAATTTATTCAAATAAATATTTATGTTATGGTTAAGGTTTTCACGGGTGTAAGATGTAAAATAATTCTGTTGGCTTACCCGCGTAACGTAGTCCTTAAAAGGACTTTTTAACTCCTGATGTTTCGCACAGATCTCATTGTCCATCTTTAGAGGCCTTATATCGTGAGTTTTGTCTCTGGTCGCTTTCGCGTGTCTGTTTGGTTAAGAAATCAAGACCTAATCATTTCTGAACCGAACAGATACGCGAAAGCGATCAGTGTGAGACAAAACTCAAGATATAAGGCCTCTGAAGATGGACAGTGAGATCTGTCCGAAATCTGTCTGTAAGAAGTTGAAAAGTCATTTTAAGGACTACGTTACGCGGGTAAACCGGAAAAAATATTCTACACATACATCGTATGTTTGCGTCACGTTCCAAAGTATTCCAATTTGTCGATAAGTCGTGAGTATGTATACAATACACATTTTTATATTGCACCCTATGACTAACCATACAGACAATGAGAGATGGAGAAAACTTCTGGTTGCTGTATATATTGTCTGAGCTATTGTAGCAGCCCTTGCAATGTGCTCAAATGGACATTAAACAGACCAGCATGTAAACTATTGCAGTAATCCAGTCAGTAGATTACAGGAGCATTAACTGGAGTCTTAGCTGACTCTGTAGGGAGACACCTACTTAAGGATTACTCGTATAAATATCTAGGGTATACATCGTAAGCTTTATTGCATCGCCAGATTGCGTATAATATTCACACACTGTGCATGTTTACTTTATTAATGCAGCGTCTTGCAAACAACTACAAAATATTTTTTGGATTAAACGATTTCACAGTTAACATAATTACCATCGTCTCTGTTAATTTTATTTAAAAGCCAACCTCCCGTGCTGACCTATTTTTTATTCACGTTTCGCAAACTCCTCATTAAGTAAGCAAACATAATATAACCCACCCCTCAGAAATGAAGTTTGCTTGTAGCAATACTACATTTAACGTGTTGCAACAAGGTTTTAAGTAAAGTCACACAGCAAGCCTTTTAAGCCTTCACAGATGACGCAGGAGCTTTAGCCTTGAGAGTTTTTAAGCGGGGAAATACTCTGATGGTTGCTACTGGACGACCATGTAAACTCTTCCGTCTTTCAGAAAATTAAAAAAAAAAGATACTTTCGAAGAAGGGTTAGTTAATATTTTTATAAATTATATTAACTAAATTTGGTGAAATCCTGGTTGTCCCGAAGACAGTTAGAATTTAACTGAAGCTAGTTGACATTATAATAACACACCCTTTTGGATCTGCCAACATAAAACTTACTCGTATATTGATCGTTTTGAAAATCGACCTTCATCGACCATCGCTACGTAGTTAGAATAAAGAAATAAATAAAAACTCAATTGACGTCTTTCTTTCCTCTCTCGTCTCTGCCGCTTGCGAAGTCCGCTCCCTCATTGGTCATTGGCGTTGGTCGTTGTCAGCTGTCTTTCATGTCAGTTACGATTCGAAGAAGTTACGGTTTTGAAGTGAGTAAAATTCTTTTAACAATTATTGTAAGACGGTTTGGGTTTTACTGCCATCACCAAAAAACATTAAATTAAATTATAATGCTCAGCAGATAGATGTCTTTAATGTCAAAAACATTTATTCTTATTTTTGACAAGGAGTAAAACCTCAAATTATTATATTAAATTAATGAAAATATTATAAGCGATTTAAAAATCTGAAACTGAAAAATCAGAAAAAAGGAAGAAAATAAAGATAATGTTGGTAGTTCTTGGTCGAAAAATGATATAGTTAAATATGTTTGAATGAATCGGTTAGGGACACATTAGCTGAGTTGGTAGAGCACTGACTTGGCAAGTCGTAGGTCCTGGGTTCGGTCCCAGATGTGACCGTATTTTTTTCTGATCTTTCGGTTTTAGATTTTTGATTGAGTTTTGCTAATAATGTCTTGGTTAATTAAATATTACAATTTGAGATTTTACTCGTTAAGTTAAAAATAAATATTCATCTTTGACTTGCAGAAAATTTAATAAATGTCAAGTCGCATATTAAAATATAAACTGATAAATTTATCGAAAACGCTATCTAGATAGCATTTAGTTCTGGTTGAACCTTGCAATCTTACATAAAGATAGAAACCAATAAAAAATATTTGTTAAGAAAATGATGGTATTGTTTGTAGTTCTTGGTCGAAGAATAATACAGTTAAATATGACCAGATCGAATGGGGACACATTAACTCAGTTATTAGAGCACTGACATGACAAGCCATAAGTCCTGAGTTTGAGTTCCAGATATGACCGTATCTTTTTCTGTTTCAGATTTTCGATTGAATTTATATATATCTTTTTCTCGTATTTTTTTCTGTTTCAGATTTTCGATTGAATTTCGCTAATTTCGGGGGCTCCATCGAAGCCAGAGTAAAGTTAGCTTCTCAAAAACTGGGTGTACTGTACAGGGCCCGCAGATACTTTAATAGTACACAACTGCTAACCCTGTACAAATCACAAGTGCGCCCCACGGTTGAATTTGGCAGCCACCTCTGGTCTGGAGCTCCAAAATACTTGAAAAATACCCTCGACCCTGTGCAGAAACGGGCGGTCCGTTTGATAGATTCTCCCATCTTAACGAACGGATTGCAATCTTTAGGGCACATGCATCGGGTGGGAATGCTATCCATGTTCTACCGGTATTTCAATGGAAGATGCTCTCAGGAACTAGCGTCATTGATCCCTTCGGCACCGGTGCATAGTCGGAAGACACGCCAAACGCGCACCCAACATATGTATAGGGTTGACATGTGTCACATGAGAACGGCTTTTTTCGACTTGTTCTTGAGTTCAACAGCTCGGCTATGGAACGACTTGCCGGCATCTGGGTTTCCTCCCTCCTACAACATGGGTCTCTTCAAGACCAATGTTCATTCCTTCCTCTCCTCAAAAAGACCCTCCACACAGCATCCCAGATGACATAGGCCCTGAGGGAAATTATTTTCCTCAGGGCCTCCTGAGTGGAGTTAATGTAAAAAAAAAACAATGTCTTCATTTCAAAAACATTTGTTCACATGGACTCCTCTACTGATTTTCACTCCTAATGTCATAAATATTATGTGATTTTTTTAAAGTTTAAGCTTTCCTTAATTTTGTAAGCACCCTATTTGGAGCGTCCGGGAGAGTAGGTACTAAGGGAGGGATTTAGAAAAGACACTGACCGCCGTCGCGGCGCGCAGCTTCCATTACGGGCCGTGTCTCTGCCCGAGCCCGAGGGAAGCCAGAGTTATGATCCGTATCAATGAGTCTGGACCTCAATACCCCACACCTACGGTCTATACTAGTTTTCTTCTTGAAAAACTTCTTCATCACGACTTTTTGAATTACTGTACATATTATTTTTTGTTTGTTTAATGATGTTAAATGTATTTGCTTTTTAAATTTTCCTGCAGATTCTTTTAATTTTGAATATCTTTTGTCCACTTTTGACAGTATCTAGGTTATAAACCAGTTCATCGAACTAGTCTTGGATAAATATTAGTAATTTTATTCATTTTGAGCAACTTTTGCAATTTTGAGCAATTGTTAGTAAAACAACTTTCTTTTTATACCTTTTTGAAGATTATCAATATAATATATCATTCAAGAAGAAGATCACACTTATAATCTTAACAAAAATATGAAAAAGAACAAGACACAGAAAAACAAAAGTATAACTATTTATGGAAAAATAATAGTCAAAGATAATATTGTTAATTTATTTTGAAATTTGAAATATGAGATTCACAAAAAAGACATTTACCCAATTTAAACAACCTACGGATTTTTGTTTTCTTTATGACGGAACATTCATGCACAAAAAGACTATATGTATATATCTACAACATATGCAAATTCCAACCCCCCCTGTATGAACCTCAATGAAAGTCTATTGTAAAGAAAGAAATGAAGACAAAAGGTGACCACTCATCGAGGAACTCATTCAAATATGGCATCACCACCAAGCTGTAACAGCTGCAAGAATTTGGTGTCCAGCATGCATAAGAACAAATGAATGTTCGTCAAATACTAGATATAAGCCATTCATGTAATTAAAGCAATTATACGTTATAAAAGTTTGAAAACTAAAAAAAATCATTTGTGTCTATAATACATAAGTATAATATTGTTCGAATTGGCAATCATAAAATAACCATCTCCAATAGCCTTCATACAAACATTAAATAGTTAAAAGCCAAATTCAATACTATACATAAAAATAATGTGGTTCTACGCCAACTGAGAATAAAGTCAACCCAACACCTCCTTGAAAAGTCATTAAAAGCTATGAAAAAAAATAATTTTAAATTAACCGATAACCCTAACCTGACGTAACCTATTTATCCAATTTTTTATATATTTTTTTATCACACTAAATGACTTATCTGAGATGGTTCTGAGTAGGTTTCATTCCGAGTTGTCCGGTCACCAAATAATGTACTTTACCAGTTTTTTTTAGTACTTGATTAGATTGCTTTGTCTAATGTTTCATTTCTTTACGTTCGTTAGATTGATTATGCATTTTTTTGCTTTATCTCAACACAGTAGGCCGTAAGGAAAGAGAAATCCCTCAGGGTCTGTGTCATCTTTGGGGATGTCGTGCGGAGGGTATTTAAAGAGAAAGGAAGGAGAGGAATTTCTGGAAAGGAAAAATGTATGCGGGATTGGTAGGAATCTGGGGATCAAAGTGTTCATTTAAGGTTCCATCTGTGGTGCAAGGTGATTGGTCGAGAAAGTCCAAAAGGTCGAGAAAGTCCAAAAGGTCTCCAAAATCTCTCCCGATCCGGCCTGCCATGTAGTAGGTTAACAAAAGAATCCACGGCCAAAACCTAGACTAACCTCACTCCATTAACCCGGGCACCCCTGGTAAGTCACCAAACGCAGCGAACTACCTGGGAGTGATCTGTAGCAAGGGTGTTGGTTATCCAATAAATGGTTCCCGGGGCGGCGATATTCTTACCTGCCTCCCAAATTAAGTTATACATTTTTATGTAAAGTTATTGTTATGAAAATAAAATAAACTGGATAAATATAACAGGATTTATGGGCAGTGGATGTGCGATGAACAGGTGGTTTTAAAAAATAAACCAGTCCTCATTCGTGGTGTCACAAAATTGGGTGATAATGTGAATTGCTGATGATTTTTTAATTTTTTGATGGTAACATCGGTAATCATTCTTTTGCTTCTGTCCGCGTCAATCCATATTTTTCGGGAACTTAGCCTAAGGAGGTGCTATGGTCAACGCATAAATGATCGCTGACAGAATAATATAGTTGTACAATAAAGGCTAATGGCTAAAGCCATTTCAAGCAACGTTTCAGTTCTGAATGGTGGTCTTACACCAGAGTGATACTGATAGTATTTTCTCTCTGGAACGTTCCGCAAATATACTATATATTATTTTAAATTAATACATTGTAAAAAACACAAATATTTGCACAAAATATAAACACAATATTTATATAAACACAAAAAAAAATATTTGCCACGCCGGGATTCGATCCCGCGACCTTTCGATTACTAGTCAAGAGCCTTACCGCTGAACTACGTATTGGAATGAGTCATTTAATCTGCCTGGAATACTGAATACTGTTTGGAATGAGTCATTTAATCTGCCCTAAAAAGTTGAGAATTTTCAGTTTTCACTTATTTTTTTAAATTTTAATTTAAAATTCACAATGTCTTAGCACTGTTTGTTAATTTTTTTACAATAGCTCCACACCGATGGTCCAGATAAAAAAAAACCTTCGTGGTCTGTATCATTTTTGGCGGGGCTGTGTGTGCGGAGGGTCTTTTAAAGGAATAGAATGAGAGGAAGTTCTGGGAAATAAAAATAAACGATGGTTGGATAGGGGTCCGTAGGTCCAGGAGTGACGGATGTAGGATTCCATTCCTCCCTATGTGACATCAATCAGTCTCTCCTGATTCGGCCGCCATACAATTAGAAGACAGACGTATTCGCCGCCAAGACCAAGACCAACCTAACCATATGAATTCGGGCACCTCTGCTAAGTCAAAAAACGAAGCGAACAACTCGAGGTGACTTGAACAAATGGTTACGGGACCCATAGCCGCCTCCTAAATTTAATAAACTCTTTGTGGGAAGAACTAAGATGCCAACATAAAAGCACTTTGAACATTTAAAAATCTTACGTAATATTCGAATATAATTAAAATCACATAATTTTAAAGGGTCTCTTTAACTAATCCTGTCATTATTCCGTTAAAAATGTATTTAGTAGTCCCTGTGAATTAAATAGAAAAAATTATAACTTTTTAGGGGTTTACATAATGAAATTTATCTAATCTAGAGACGATGATACTGTAATCACGGATCAGGATACTTTAATTAGCATCCACCGAACCCACACCCCTATATTATAAAGTACCGCCAAGAACCCCTCCTCCGACCCATGCCTTCTCCTCCCTCCCCCCCACCCTACACTCTTTTTCTCCTACTGGCCGACTTCCACAATGAATTTACGTGAGTTTATTTATTTTCGCATCCATTCCGTTGTTTTCCCTCCGCTCGAAATGTTTAAAAGGAAAGTTTTTATTTAGAATTTTATATCCGAGGCTTGTGGAGGGTTAACAAGCGATGGTATTATCTGATAAAACCCAGAAACGTTGGATGAAATTTCAAAATTAATGCTAGCTACTTCTTGTTCATTGTTTTGCCTCAAAGCATTTTATAAGGCTTCTTCTTAAAATATTTATAAACAAATTTAAGGGATGATTAATGGTGCAGTATCGATGGGCGGTGTTTTTTTTATTTATCTCATTTACGAGTTTGAAAGAAATTATTTTGCGTTGTTTTTGGTTTTATTATTCCCAAAGGCGTATTTTGCAATGAAGTCTTAAAAGACTAAATTATTATAATTTCTTAGTGAGGTGCTTTAAATGAAAGAGTAGTAATTTATTCAAATAAGAAAATAATGAAAGCTTTCAAAACAAACCTTTAAATATATATATTTTTTTTTTAATTAAATATTTATTATTTATAATAATATGTTTTACACGGTATATATTAATAATAATACATCTTGATTTTTTTACTACTTTTCCTTTGAAAGCATTTGCTAGTGTATGGAAGGGGAATGTACATAAATGTTGTTATTAGTTAATACTTAAATAATTCATTGTACATAAATACATGTGTGCCGTAGTATTTATTCTGACAATATTTTGTAATTAAAAAAAGTAAAAAAGAAACTATATTATGGATATTTGTAAGATCAATTAAGTGGCAGTAGTTTTTTTCTTAAGAATATTTTTTTTTTGTGGCCCTGAGGGAAATTATTTTCCTCAGGGCCATCTGCCATCTTTAGGGATGCTGTATGGAGGGTTTTATCTTTAAGGAAAGGAGGAGTGGAGAGTTGTGGGAAGGAAAAGGGTTTAAGGGGTGGGTAGGAATCTGGGGTTCAGTGTGTCTTGGTCAACCGCCTCCAAGACCTAGACAAACCTCACCCCATGAACCCGGGCACCTCTGCTAAATCATCAAACGTAGCAAACCACTTGGGGTGACCTATGGCAGAGGTGTTGGTTATCCAATAAATGTTCCCGGGGCGGCGGTACCCATTCCCGCCTCCCAAATTGTTTCTTGACAGAGAGCAATATTTGGGTTTTATCATTAATTTTTCCCATTTCTTCCGGTAGACGATTGAAAAAATTTCTTCCCTGGTAAATGTAATAATGTTGTGCAAAAGACGTACTTAGTTTTGGGCAAAGAAAAACATGTTTAAGTCGAGTTATGTTTTCAGTTAAAAATTGATATTTATCTTTTTCTTTTACAATTTGAATTAATAAATTTTTAATATATAAATCTTTAAATGTAGGTACTTGAAATTCTTCAAACAGGCGTTCTGTTGGGTAGTCTATGGATTTTCAAAAAATATAATTTCAATAATTGTTTTTTGTACAATTTATATTGGAAGAAGGTTACATTTATACACGGACCCCCAACTAATAATCAATATTAACTACTGTTTTTAACTTCAGTTACGCAAGATCACAAGAATTAGTACGCAGTAGTCAATCGACTTGGCACCTACCCACTTAAAAGCTGAACGAAGTTATCTGTTCGCTGCACACCGACTAACGAATGGTATTCAAATGCGTTATCCGAGCGATCCTTGCCAAAACAAGAAGTTTACATATTCCGATAAGTTTTAGTACATTTGCATGTTTTTGGAATCGAACCCTGTTTCGTCCGTGTACAGCAAAGCGGCCGCAAGCCTCTGAGCCGCACTCATTCGGTACCACAAACTTTTGAGGGAACTTTCAAACTACTGAAAACCGCAGAGAGCTGAGAACTAAACCCCTCTGTGTCCCTCTGTGCTCCTGGTCAGACCAATCGCTTCTGGAACTCGGTCAAAGGAGTCGAGAGTCCCGTAACTTGGTCTTTGTCCGTGCAAAAATTACTACTCACGCATAAGTGCAAGATAAAATACTGCTAGGACGCTTGATGGCAAAGAAAAGCTCGCTTCGTCTCTCAAAACTTTCAGAAGTAGATTATATTATGCATATATATTTTAACCTCTCTCGTTTCTCTGGAAAACATAAGTCTCAATTAATTGAATGTTCCATGCAGAAAGTATAAAGTGCCCCCTGAAAGTCTGAATTTTATGACTTACGTTGATAGAGTGCAAATATAAAAATTGTCACTTCTTCAAACACTGCAAACTTATTTTTGGCACCTTTTTAATTCAAAATTAATAAGATACTTCTTTTTTATCGCTTTAATTGTTTACAAAACCAACATGTTTCGTGAGCTAAGCTCACTTCTTCAGGGTTTACTAACTAATTATAAATAATAGATAAAGACAATGGTCAATGACATAGACAACATAATTATAAATAATAAACATAGTCAATGGAAAGGTGAGATTGGGTAGAGGGAAGAGAGGCAATAGGGAACAATTTACAAAGGTAACAAGTTTAATATTGGGTGATTTAAAAACAATTTTTGGTTATTAACAATATTCAAATTCGCATTCACGCTCTTTCTGATCTCTAATATGTATAATTTATCCAACTGAATGCCATTAAAATTACAATGCAGCAATTCGATTCCACTTTTGTATTCAAAAGTGTGACTAGTCTCCAACAAATGATTGGCGAACTCCGAAAAACTGTTATTGTTTAAAAATTTAATTTGTTCTTTAATCCTTATTTCAAAGTTTCTCGCAGTTTTACCAATATAAAAGAAATCACAATCATTACACTTTGATTTATTAATTCCAGATTTTTTTGATTTTTGAATCTCTATCCTTATTATTTTTAATGTAATTTTTAAGTTTGTTATTTGCATAAAATCCAGGAATAATTTCATTTGGTACATTCAATAAAAGTGGTAAAAACTAAGTTTCTTATTAATTTTCAATAAAAATTGTCTTTTTGTTTATTTGGTTTGGGTACCTCTGCCCCGGGAACCGTTTATTTCATAACCATCACCCCTGCCATAGGTCGCTCTCAATGGTTTGCTACGTTTGGTGACTTAGCAGGGGTGCCTAGGTTCATGAGGTGAGGTTTTTCTGAGTCTTAGCGGCGGAAGCGTCTGCAAATTTTATACTTTTAAAAGCATACTATGAAGCAGGGTTCTAACAACTCTGTGGTCAATGCTCAATGCTCAATGCTCCTACAATGCTACAATCCTGCAAATGCGTACCCCAAACTGCTTAAAGCATTAAAAATGCACCCCTCTTGTCATCGTTTCGCTTCCAATGGTATCTGCATACTATTTCAACCCTAAAGTTTATAACCTCATTTTCCAATCAGTCTGCGTGAGCGTATTCTTGTGACGAAAATCACAACAAAAAAACATTGATCACCGGAGTATACGTGAACATCTTATCGGTTTAATTTCAAATTAGCATATTGTGTTTCCCATGCAAACACGATGGCAAGTTCAAATTTCGGCGTTTTCATAAAACATAGTTAATGCATAAAACACGACTTGAGAGAATACATTATTAAATAATGTACGTTGTTAATGGGAAGTTTTCGCTGCTTTGATAAGCTATACGAAATATTTGTACATGTGTTGACAGGTACTGATTAGAATGAACATCGACTTCATTAAGAGGCATTACGATTGATCATGTTCACGTTGAAGTTTAGTTTGGAATACTTAGCCGCTTCAAACGCCCAATTTAGGGTAAATTCATGAGCAACTCTTAGAATGTTATTACTTATTACACAAACATTTCACGTGCCCTGAAATAATAATAAGTTTGCTAGAGTAAAATTATGACAAGCCAACGAAAATGATCTTAGATCAGTTTAATAAAACTTAATAATAAAGTTTTCGAAATTTTTGTAGTGAAAACTTCTTTAGCATCGTTGTGATTTGAAATTCGATGAAACAGAAACGAATGACACTAAAAAGAGACAAACACATACATTTATAGGATTTAGCTTGCGAGAAAATGAGGTGGCAATAAAACATTTATTTATTTCATGGGTACTCGGTTCCAATATAATACGATAAACCCACAATCCCGCGCAAGCCTCCTTTGGTGTGGTGGTATAAAGAGCCCGACGAACCTCAGCGGCCAGACATCTAGCGTGTCAAGGATCGAATCCTACGAAATCCAAAAAAAAAAAAACATTTTTATTTTTGTAAAATCAATATCCAATCTTCAAACTACTCCAAAATTAACAGGCAAAGGAAAACACAAAGCGACATCTTGCAAATCCGAATCCGAAGAAGAAAACACAAATACTAATAAGATGACCAAATGCACAGGAAAAGGTGCAAGGAATTCGACAAGAAAAATATTGAAAAAATCATCCTTCACAGTACAGATCAAAAATATTATAATTATATCTTTAAATATATTAATTGTAGCTGTAGTGATTGTAATTCAGCTGCTTTGGGGTGTAGCATTAGTTGTAAGTGTAAAGCAAATTGCATTGTATAGGCAAATGGTGAGACGGTCAGATTTGGTAAACAATCATTATGGCACAACCCTTGACTCTTTGATATCCAGAGAACAGTGCAAAATATTCAGCACACCTTCCGTGGGGACTTGTTTACTTTGGAACTGTCTAATGTAAGTAGGTAGATACGGGATTCACGTTGTTCAATAAATAATATAATTCTTTAAAATTTACTATTGATATCATATTTACATATTTTATTATCCGTTAGTTGATTGCGCCCCAGACCTTTAACAGATGTGCGATTGATGATTTGGTGAGGTCATCCGACAGGTGCGCGGAAGCCTTCACAGGAATCCGATGCTTCGGAAAGTTTAACCGAATTGAAACGTTTAGCTTATTGACTCATGTCATCGCTTAGTAAATGCTGTTACTTCAGTATCGCTGTACCCGCTGCGGAAAATATTTTGAATCTTAAAAGACATATCCATCTTACATCGTGAAAGAGCGAATTATACATCAAAAACGACCTTTAAGGATTTATTCTAGTCTAGAAGCATGAATTGTAGTTGTTTTTTCAGGTGCAATAAAAAAAAACCAATAAAATTTTTGTAGCTATTATTTTACCAAATATGTATTAAACATTACAGAATACATAAAAGAAATCAAACGAAAAAAATTAAAAATTTAAAAGTTACAGGGTGTTGAAGTGGGGGGTCTCAAAAATATGGCGCGCCCTGGTTGACACGATTGCAACCCTCCTAGTAATCCGAACAAAAAAATCTATATTTATTTTTAATCCAAACAAATGCTGCTATAGCACGAACCTCGAAGAAATCATAACAATTTTTTTTCGCAAAATGGCGGCTGTCTGAAAAAAAAAACATTTTTTTACCAGGTTTTTGACTTTCAGAATTTTTTTAGAATAGTAAAACTTAAAATTTTGTTAAAGTTCTGGTTCATGCGATAAAATAATGATACAAAAGGCTCACACCAAATTTCAAGTAAATTAGTTTAGTAGAATTTGAGTTATCGTGTCAATCGTCTCGAAAAAAGTGATTTTGAGAAAAATGTGTTTAAAATGTTCTTCTATTTAGATTTTGTTTAGATTCTGTCTAAACCGCGAAATTAAAATGGTTATAACTTTTAAAATAATGCGAATTTCAAAAAATCCTTTTGAGAAGATATTTTTGAATATTCAAACTTTGGAAATATGGAGAATTTTTCTAGACTAGAATACCCCCTTAAATAAAATTACCCACCAAGGAAAAATTTCCTTTACTTTGCTTTAGATTCTTGCTAGTTTTCTTCCTTTCAAAACTTCGGAAGCAACTACTTACAATTTATAACTCCGTTAAATGTTCAGCTTTACCGAAGTGATTTTTATCCGTTATTAAGCTGGTAACCCACAAGCATCACGCAATAATAATATCATTAAAGTTTAAGCCACTGTATTCCGTTGGTAAATTAATAATTTCTATACATCGCATGTCCCAGTTACCGGGGCTTTCGCAGAAATTAAACTAAGGCTAAAACACTTCTTGTGTTTGCAAAAGGTTAACCCACCTTTTACCTGTAATGTCCCGTAATAATATAAACTGTTGAACAAGGAGAAAAGCAAAGATCAAGCCGTGGAAGATAGTGGATTCAAGGAAATCACCAATTAAATTTAATGCCTGCTTTGAATGACCACAACTATTAGGGGTCCCGACCCGCCGACCCTGCCAGGGCAAGCTCTCCCATAAAATACGTAGGATTAAAATTAATCTCTGGTCTTTTGTTCCTTGGCAGGTATCTGATTTCAGAGTCAGGCTTGCATTCATGATTTCGGTTACACAATTCATTTCCAAGAAAAATAATAACGTTTTGTTTGTAAACAAACCAGTATTCACAGGTAATGAATATGCACTATGCAGACCATCAAAAGAGGACTTGACCAATGAACTATTTCATGTATGTATTATTTTTTTGCTTCCGCAATATCCAAAATATTGACGACCTCAGATGAGAAATCATTTGGGTTTAAAAAATGTTGGAGTTTAAAAAAAAAATTCAATGCTTTAGATGTTATTGCTACTTTCATTTGACATAACGTTTGGTCTCAAAAGACGTTTTTCATGTAAAATGATAAATGGTACTGTTTGCCAAATATAACAGTTTATTATTTTTTTTAAATTACGCAAATTGAAAAAATTACTTTCAAAACATATTTTTTTTAATCGAGAATTTCGGTCAAGTAAAACACTATAATCACCATTCAAAATATAAAATTGGCTACCGCCTGAACTGCTACCTAAAATGCTATAAAAATAGGGCGTAAAGGCGGTTTTACCGGATATCGGAAAACGAAAACCGAGCTCACCCTAGACCACGCCCTACAAACAATTGATTATTTCTTTATTTAAAAAAAAAATATTAATTTGTTTTTTCCTTTTCTATGCAGTTAGTTCTTTATTTAAAAAATCTATCGTGTAAATATATATAATTATTAATTATATGGGACGTGTGGGATTGCACTATCTTCGCCACACCCTGGAATAAAAACATTATTATTATTATTAAATATGCACACGGTCCAAAAGGGTTAAATAATGACAGTTCAAAAGTTATATGTGAAACATACAAACCGATTTACCGCTTCGTTGTTACGGTCATAATATAAGTCGGTTAATTCTTTAATTATTATAATGATTCCATTTTGAACTTTGATTGGACCTCCGCCAAGTTAAAAATTTAATAATTTCATTTTGTAGAAATCAAATATCTTAAAATCATCATTGCACATCTTTAAATAGTTACCAACATCATAAGTGCTCGAAACCTTGCAGAGTTCTAAACACCTGCCTTTGCGAAACACTTCCACCCTTGTGGTTACCTCCCGCCCCTTATGTCTAAGGATGCGGTGTTGGCCCCCACTCCATTCAGCCACCTACATAAATTTGGTTCTCCTTGTATTTTATTTATTTAATTGTTTTATTATTCATCTAAACATAGTGTTTATTTACGGAGAACTTATATAATTGTCTTTCATGCTAGGAGTTCACCGATTTTATGGGGGCGAATTTTCAATGATAATTTAATTCTAGTACAGTGGAAGACTTTAAAATAATAATGAAAAAATAATTTTAAATTTAGAAATAATTTTTAAAAATTTATATAAGAGCGGTACAATTTCAACTTCATATTTGATATTTAGCAATAGTAACTTTTTATATGAATACCGCACAAGAGTCCCAACTGCTCCCGTCTGGAGCCAGTGAGACTATGGCATCCCCAATTGGGGTATGTTGTGAGGCTGAAAGTGGTGGGGAGAGGAAAGAAATGGTGAAGAGGAAGGTGGAAAGTACCTGGCTATTCAGATCTGGTCACCAAACACGGCTAAAGCCATTTCAAGCAAAGTTTCAATTCTGAATGGTGGTCTCACACCAGGGCGATATGAGAGTATCTTTCAATTCAATTCAATTTATTATTTCAAAAACATTACAAAATGTTACATTTTAATGCGTTTTCAAAATATATTTGGAAGAGTATTACAATTAACACTTAGGCATACGAACTATACAAGAATTAATAGAGCTTGCCTTTTAAAGGCAGCTTCACTACGCTAAATATATCGATATCTGAATTAATTCTGTTTAACAGTAAAATTGCTCTCCCGACCGGCATGACCATTGGCTAGTTAGTCCTGCAGGCCGGAACATAGAACAGTCTTTGCTGTCGATGGCGAAGATACTCATCGGGAACATAGAAATGAATGCTCTCCATGATAGCTGAGTTTTCCAACCATCCGCTGATCAATTTGAAGAAATGCGTAGCTATGTGTACATCCCTTCTGACCCGTAGATGGTTCATTCCGAGCATACCCAAAAGAATGTCGGTAGGATAGATCCACGGATAATAGCCATACTCCTTCATGTATAGAAATCATAGAAATTTCTTCTGAACTCTTCTTCCACTCTGGAACGTGCTGCAAATATACTATATATTATTTTAAATGAATAAATTGTGAAATTTATTTGCCACGCCGGGATTGGATCCCTCGAACTTCAAAATGCGAGTCAAGAGCCTTTCCGCTGGACTACACCGGCCGTAACTAGTGAACAATTATACTAAATAATTATACAAAAACAATTTAAAATTGAAAATATAAATGAATTTTTAATAATTTTGACAATATAATTTATCGACTCTTTTTAAGGGTAAATTGATTATTATCGGTGAATTTGAAATAAAAATAAAAAAAACATTAAATTTTAAATAAGAAAAGCAATTTGAATAATTTCGATACATATCAAGATTTCAATTTTTTCACGGATACATTTATTCGACACGCCAAACGCGCGCCCAACATATGTACACGGTTGACATTTGTCACATGAGAACGGGTCGTTTTTTCGACTTGTTCTTGAGTTCAACAGCTCGGCTATGGAACGATTTGCCGGCATCTGTGTTTCCTCCCTCCTACAACATGGGTCTCTTCAAGACCAATGTTCATTCCTTCCTCTCCTCAAAAAGACCCTCCACACAGCATCCCAGATGACGTAGGCCCTGAGGGGAATTATTTTCCTCAAGGCCTCCTGTGTGGAGTTAATGTAAAAAAAAAAAAGAATTCAACGTAATATATTATATAAAAATCAGGTATTAAATTTTAATATGGTCTTTATGATTTTTGCTGAAATGTGGGTAATAGTTTTTAAAGAGCTTTATTGTCTGTATTATTCATCATAGTCAACACATAATTTGATTTGTGTGTCCACAATCCACCATTCACTCCCTCCCTGCAACACTCCAAAATTACTCGGTCGCCAAACTCGATCAAAGTGTCTGAATACAGATAGTTCCGACAAGATATCAACACCTTGGATATATAAAGTAATCTCTTCTATATTCGGAACTAAATTATCTACACGACAAAAACACTAGAGACCGAAGGGTGTCTATTCACCTGCTCCAGAGATAAGCCGAAATACCGACGTTGGCAAGAAGAGGGATCAATGACAATTTGATTTCTTGGTTAGTTTGAATATTACCATCAGAAGACTTGAAACACTAGTGACATTAATTTTGAATTTGCATCTTCATTTGTATTATTCAAAGAACGAAAAAGTTAAAGCTGGTTTCTACTTCGCAAATGGATAAATGATTTTTTTTCGTTTTGGTTTTTAAAGTAATATTTTAATGTGTTATGTGTAATGATTGTTAAATTTTCGATAGACAATAAACAATTTTCAACTTCCTATGTTTAGCGTATGATTTTGCTGTTGCATTTTTACATCAACACAAATTATAAATCTCAAAAACACCACACTTTCAAAATAAGTTTACCAACAACAACAAAAAATTGTCACCGTTTCGACAACAGTTTACATGCGCATCCGTTTTCGGTTTAACGCTCTCAAAAAACGTTTTTTTTCTTGGCAGAAAAAGCACCAATGTTGCATTCAAGACACTGGAAATAGTACTAGTTTCAGAAAATAATAATAAACATCAATATTTTCATAAAAAGGTAGGCAAAGAAATCTCTAAATTTGACTAAGAAAATTAAGAGTTCTACCAAATAATATGTATATCTACGCCGCACTCCCTTTGTTGTTGTGCTTAGTTCTGTTGCATTTCAAGTTTTTTTTTTATGAGGCACATTGTTGTTAATTTTATATGTTATCATTTGTAACTCCTGTTAAATATATTGCAGTTAAATATATTGCACTTAATCCTTGTGGATGGATTTTGTAATCAAAACAGGTATTAAAATCAGATAGTCATAAAAATAATTATTAGTACTTTCTCGTCATAATATGGTCAAGTCCTTTAAATTTTTTTTTTAATCAGTTATTAGTATTACCTGCACCGATGTTATTATGAATTATTAAGTCTTACTCGTAATACACAAAAGCTGTTTGGCTCTGAAAACTTTATTATAATATTGTGAACATTATGTATTTTCCGTAAATAAAAATAAACGAAACAATAAAGTAAGTTTTATTCTTATTTAAAGTTAAATGTTGTGGCCCATTGATAAACACATGGGTGGTTACACTCTCTTAAAGGTAAATTTGTTTTATTTATAATTTGAAAAATAAATAAATTTAAAATATTTGCGAACAGATATTATGTGTCCATACAACGAGAAAAAAAACTAATTTTAATTTAAGAGTTATGTATATTATAGAAGAGAAAAATGCTTGACAAGTTTGGATCGATCATTTGGATAGATACTTAGTTCAAAGATATAAATCCTAACCAGGACAATACAATACAAAATGGTAATCATTTTGCAGGTGTTTACAAAGACATCGACTTTATTTTAAGAGGGGCACATACCATTAAAACCTTTATCTTGAAACAAGAACACGATGCGGCTCCGTTCGTCAGTGGAACGTGGAACGAAGAATCAGGTCCAGCAAGAAAAAAGCAATAAAAAGGATCGGTTCTTAGATATCAGCTTAGTTGCACCTGCTGGAGTGAATTAATTATACCACGGATTTTGTATCTTTATTTGTGTTATTTCGGCACGAAACAATCTTTTCATCATTTATCGTAACATACTTATTCTCTCTACGAAGGTAGATGTATATATTTTGCAACTACTAATAACACTGTGTAAACAATCTTGAAGTTTATTTTCAAACCTTAGAACAGTTTCTATTTGTAATTTATTGAAAAATAATATTATTTTTTGAATCCGTAGTCGGTTGTCGGATACTTAACAAATTAAAATGAAATTAGTTATTTTTGTTTGTTTTCCTAAATAAAAGTTTTTAAACGACGATTCATGATTCTTATTTTAAGGGCGGCCCAACTATCATCTTCACATAAAATAATCTTTTCTCTCTCAGTTTGGATTACAAATTTCATTTGAAGACAATAAGAATTATTATTTGAAACTGATGACTTCTGCTTCTGCTACTTATTTTTTAAGAAAATTCACAATTTTAATGATCGGAAATTGGAAAGATTTAATAATGGTACCCAACATTTTTAATTTCAAGAAATCATTGAGAAGTTACTTTGTAAAAACACGCGTGGTCCGGTCCGGTCCGTTTGGTAAATTCACATTTCTAAACAAAACGGGATTGCAATCTTTAGAGCACAGCGTCAAGTGGGTATGCTATCCTCGTTCTACGACTACGGCCAATGTGTTTCATCCCTCCTACCTCACGGTCTCTTAAAGATCCGTATTCACTGTTCACTTCTTCCGCTCTCCAATAAGACACCACACGTCATCACCAGATATTACACAGGCCTCTAGGAAAATATTTTCTTCATGGTGGAGTAATTATAAGAATTTAAGGGGCATTTTTTCCTTGAATCCATATAAGTGTCTGACGATCAAAACTGTGAAATGATTAACGTCGTAAAGTTTCATGAGCTTCCTTCAAGCCTGTCATCTCCTAGTTGCTTGTACTAAGGTATGTAGGTAAATAAATATCTCACTGATTTGAACCTGATGGCGGTGAAAATTTTGTAATTTCATTGTCCAGCTAACATAAATTGTTCTATAAATAACTGTTGAATATAATCGTAGATACTAGAAAGAAAGGCCATAAACTGAATTAGTTCGAAACCCCTCGCTCACCAGCATCATTGCCATCGCCAAGTGCTCCCATATCGTATCTCAAATTATTTAATCTATGGTTAAAATTATTACATTCACGTTGTAGGCTCCGTCCAAATGTCGCCCGTACAACGCACTGAGCCGCTCCCGAGCGAATAAATAACTAACTTAAACAGTCAAGTGGGCAAAATAAAGTATGTGCAATCAATTGTGACTATTCAGTATATTAGGGCATTCCCATCAATGTTCTAGTATTTTAATATTAACTTACCTGATATTTTGGAGCATATCATGTCACATAACCCATGTAGACGGACTATTCCCCAACCCACCCGGAGAGCCCATAACTATTCCAAAATCCGTCAGTACAAGTAAAGTTGAAGACGCCTCGGGAAATCTACATTCAGCAGAGGATTGAGTAAAACAATATTTTAAAGATACGCCCTATAATTACATGCTTCAAAACGCATAAAAAGTTGCCACAATCTTTTAGCATCGATTATTTTTATATCCGCGATAAATTCGTGGGGTATATGCCGAATATTGACGACCGCAATCAAAGCTATGTGCAATCAAGCAGGTGCAGTGTGCATATAACTCGTTGCATTTTGCACCAGCGCGGCATCGGCGACTATATTATAAGTGCTTAATATACAAACATTATATTTTCAGTCGAGGATCGCCACACGACCACACCTGTACAAAAAAGAAACACGACTTGATTGTTAAGCCGGTATCACATTTGCGTTGATAATAAAATATATGTGGACTTAATTTCAAATATTAATCTGTTTAATTATTTTTTTATTTATTTCTTTTACTTTCGTTATTTGTACATTCAAACTACTAATTACAGCAAATATTTTTCTTTTTTAGTGTGGTTCTACGATCTATTTTGAATTTATTAATTGGTATAGATTTTATGGTTTCTGGCGACGCTACATAATATTCCATCCCCTTGTAGAAAGTTTAGGGTATTGGCTTTGTCCTTTTTTGTTATTCTGACGTCGTTGTGTTATGTATGTAAATGTCCTTGACATATATAATTGTTTTTGATTATTATTTTGGTAACAGGCTGATTAATTTGTAAATAAATACCATCGCGTTCAAGGTCAGCATCTATTTGAATGTTAGCCTATTTAGCTCCTTTTATATTTAGTTACTTTGGAAAATCTATTTAGCTCTATTATAGAGAAAATTTCAATGCTCTATTATAGAGAACTTAAATTTATTCTTTATCTTTACACAAAAAAATAATCGTTGAGCGGTACATCGTTAAAATAAGAAGCAATAATTGAGTTACTCTTGATTTTGTTTCTCTGGAATTTTTTTGTCGAATTCTTCCCAATTTTGTTTTGTGTATATTCAGCATGTTCGTAATTATTTATTAGGATGAACTTATTGAAGTTTAAACCTCGTTGTGTTATTCAAACATTAAAATTAATATAACCACCTTTAAATGAAAATATAAAAACAAATTAACACACCGAAAATAAAAAAAAAACAAGTGCAGTTCACACGCAGTTGAAGTGAAACCTCACGCATTCTCAACCAATAAGAGCGTAGAAAAGTGAAGTCATAATCAAATGTCCGCAGTTTGACGCTTCGTAGGTACTTTAATGCGTCATTTCCATTTCTTATCTCAACCAATAGGAGCCTTGAAAAGTGAGGTCATAATCAAAGCGGCCATTGAGCGCAATTTGACGCATTGCAGGTACTACAATGCCCATAGTACGACCGATACGTATAACGACCTTTATAGGTAGGTACCTACAATAAATTTCCGTTTCATCCTAATTTCAAATCCCAACGGGGCTAAAGAAGTTTAACTTCAAAAAGATAATGGTCGCAATTGGGAAAGATTTCATCCATTCAGATCTCAGACATTCTTTGTTGGACAAATAATTTTAATTTTAAATTACATCCGGCAAAATTTTAATATATTTATTTTCGTTTTTCAAAATTTTAATAAAGTTATTTTCGATGATGATAAATTATGCCTACGCACCGACTTTCCCATATATTTTTCTACAAATATTCACAATATCTTATTACATGGCAATCCCGATGAATTATTAAAACTTATATTGGAAAATTCTAACAATATGCCTTTGATATAAATAAATATGAGAATATCAAAATTCACGAATTCGTAAATTTTAGAGTAGGTACTCCTAGAGTGTTCCTTCAGTGCCTAGATTAGGGCTACTCACTTTACTCACTAAATTCATTAAAATATCGGAAAGAAAAATTATTATTGACGATTTGACATGTTTGTATAAAATAATTAAATCGATGTTTAATACCGAAGTTGCTACATTTAATTTTGTTCCGTGTTTCTGGCAGCACCTAACGTATTATTTTTGTTACAAATCTTCGTTAACGTTACAATATTTCACGCCTGTGGGACTAATCCAAAATTTGAGAGATATATACTCAGATGTTGCGGACATATTTAGTTCGGCAATATTAAAATAAAACCTGGCTTTAATACGTTTTTTTAATCGAATTGAGCTGATTTATGTAGTGAAATTGATTAACTCTGGATATGCAATCCAGTTTTAAATTTGAGAGACGGGAATGGGTCCCGCTGCCCCGGGAACCTTTATTGGATAACCAACACCTCTGCCATAGGTCACCCCAAGTATTTCGCTACGTTTGGTGATTTAACAGGGGTGCCTGGGTTCATGGGGTGAGGTTTGTCTAGATCTTGGAGGCGATGACCAGGACACGCTGAACCCCAGATTCCTACCAACCCCTTAAACCCTTTTCATTCCCAGAACTCACCTCTCCTTCCTATCCTTAAAAAACCCTCCACACAGCATCCCCAAAGATGACATAGGCCCTGAGGGAATTTTTTTCCTCAGGGCCTCCCTTGTGGAGTTCATGTAAAAAAATGCAAAAGAATGATGTTAGTTGACGGCTGATAAAATTTTAAAAAATTCTCATTTATGTTTAATGTATAAAATATGTGTCTATATAAAAGACAATTTAACGTGAAAAAAAAGATAAATTAATAAAATTGTACACTAGTTGAAGGTTGTACGCGTGAACGATGTTGACCAAACTTATAGGTGCATAGTTCCTTACTAATATTTGATCATTGCTCACTTCCCTTATTTATATTATCCTTAGTCCTTTTGGTATATAATAATGGCCTCCGTGGTCCCGAGGCAAGACTCTCGACTCACAATCCGAAGGTCGCGGGTTCGAACCCGGCGTGCGCAAATAAATTTTATTTGATTAATTTGTGTTATTTCACAATTTATTCATTTAAAATAATATATAGTTTATTTGCGGCACGTTCCAGAGTGGAAGATACTATCAGTATCGCCCTGGTGTAAGACCACCATTCAGAATTGAAACGTTGCTTGAAATGGCTTTCGCCGTGTTTAGTGACCAGATCTGAATAGCCAGGTACTTCCCCACCTTCCTCTTCCCTATCTCCTTCCCCTCCCCACTACCTTCAGCCTCACAACATACCCCAATTGGGGATGCCATAGTCTCACTGGCTCCAGACGGGAGCAGTTGGGACTCTTGTGCGGTATTTCATATAAAAAAAAAAAAAAAAAAAGGCATTGCAGAAAAAAAGTGTTCTGAAATAAAAAAAATGCATATTTTTTTAATACGTATTTTGAAAGAGACGAGAATTAGAACCATTCCCAACATCGTAAAATAACCTTACTCCATAAAATTAACGTCATCGTAAAGGTGAAATTCGAAATATTTTAAATTTAATAGGGTATTTATGATACAGCCTTTACAACGCCCCGGGTATCGCGGGTCCAGACGAGACGGACAGGTGTGTCCCTTGTTCCCAAGGCCGGGCCCTTGTCGGGGCACTTGGGGCCCGAGACTTGCGGTCGCTCCCCGGTGCGGGCCGTTTTTATTTTACCCATATCAAAACTGCATTCAGGCGAGCCGAAAGCCTGCGGGAAGATGATATTAAGTCAGGTTATGCACTATGCTTTTTTTACTGATAAAATGGATTTATAACGATATTGTTTTAAATAATGTTTTTTTTTTAGATAAGAATGCATTCGGTTACCCTAGATTGGACTTTTATATGTTATTAAATAAGTATTGGGTTCCTATCTACAAAATTCAAATTAATAAAAATAAAATTCAAAACACCAATTTTCTGAAAGACTGTTTGAATTTGCCCCTTTGTGTATTAAGTTAGTGGCTATTGGTTTTGATTCATTATACACGGAATGCATTTCTAGTGAGAGAAAGAGAGATATAGTAATTCTTAAAGTCCCATTGTTTTAAAAAACGTTCCCAACTTAAAAAAAATGTATTTAAAAAATTACCTGCTCCATCAATTTAAAAATGCACATATATGTTTGAAGAACGAATAAGCACTAGAGCCATAAAAGAGTCACATGTAAAATCTTTTAACATCCCAGTTTGTCAAACCTCTTATGGGCAAAGAAGTTTTAAATATAATGCTACTAAGCTATTCAATTCTCTACCCACGGACATTAGAAAAACGCAAACCACAAATTTAATTAAAAGTAAAATCATTGATTACTCCCCAATAAATATATCCATAAGGAGTATTTCATAACATATTCATACTTGAAATGTTTAATATAAAAAGAAACTCCCTTTTATTTAATTTTTACTGTTATTTTTAACTGTTATTTTTACTTATTGTATTTTGTAAACAAAAAACCTGGATTTTCACACCTAGTGAGATGGGCAATACGTCATTAATGTAACCAATGTAATATTAAAATAATAAAAAAATAGTAAAAAGCTTTAAAATAACGTAAACTCATAGCTTAAATTTTAAATTACTCAAGTTAATTGAAATTTGATAGAGTATTATTGTTTTTAATTATTTTTTTTTTTTTTACATTAACTCCACACAGGAGGCCCTGAGGAAAATAATTTCCCTCAGGGCCTGTGTCATCTGGGATGCTGTGTGGAGGGTCTTTTTGAGAAGAGGAAGGAATGAACATTGGTCTTGAAGAGAACCATGTTGTAGGAGGGAGGAAACACAAATGCCGGCAAATCGTTCCATAGCCGAGCTGTTGAACTCAAGAACGAGTCGAAAAAACGACCCGTTCTCATGTGACAAATGTCAACCATGTACATATGTTGGGCGCGCGTTTGGCGTGTCTCCCGACTATGCACCGGTGCCGAAGGGATCAATGACGCTAGTTCCTCAGAGCATCTTCCATTGAAATACCGGTAGAATTGCCGCCAACCCGGGGGCTTATTGAGATAATATATTCTGATAATGCAAATAAGTTACCTGCCTTACAAGACGAAGTCTGTTCTGAGATGGGAAATAATGCAAAAAATAGTTCATAAAATTTACACAAAATGAACATGAAAATACAAAATGTGTGAATTAACCTAGTTGCAAAAGAGATGAAGGTCTCTTAAAATTAAATATCTCAGTAAAATATAGATAGACTCACAAGTAAATAAAATTTTAAAGAAATGATTAGAAATTGTTAATAGGTAAAAAAAAAAAAAAAAAATCGTTGTAGAAAGTTGAGTGGAAGACTTTAAGATAATATTATAGTTAGCCATTGAAAATTCAATTAAATATATGTTCAAGGGCTGTACAATATCAACACAGTAAAATTTCAATGTTCATCGTGGGTTTATTGATTCAGTGGAAACTTTAAAATAATTGTATAAAAACGTAAAAATACTCGTGAAAGGTTAGAAGTTAGTTAAATATATCGTGGTTAATCGACATGAATGAAATAAAATTGCTGAAAAAATATTTTTATTAATAAAACGTGTTCTTTGCCAACATTACGTGAACATCTGTGATAATAGAGGGATTTTACAGAAAACGAAACATTTCATCCGTATAACGCATTCATTCAATTACTTCTGTCACAACGATGCTTTTTACACGCATTGAGTATAAAAAAGCTTTATCATTCAGCGGCGCACCAAAAATTGTGCCCTCGAGGGGCAGTTTTTGAAAATATTTCATAATCAAATCATCATAAGTATAATAAATTGGTTTTCAGGACTATAAATCAGCCCTTCTGCTTTATAATTTACCCCCGGTTCGCATTAAAATGTGCGTTAGGGTGGTGCTAACGTTAAACCCAGTGCATTTCAGGCAAACGTTGAATTAATAAAAAATAATAATGTTTATTCGACAACAATTATTATAATTAATGCCAATTAAATAAGACCTTCTTATTAATTGGATATTTATAGAATAATGTATATCAACATAATTTTCGTATACAATGCCACAAAAATATTTTAAAATATAAAATTACTGGAAATTTCTAGTGAAGTGTTAATACGACCATGAATATTGCACATATACAAGGTGGCGCAAAATTAATCATCCTAGTTACAATTTTTGCAAATGGCGTCGTACATCAATCATATTTGACATTTGTGAACTAGACAGTTGCAGAATACAAACAGACAAGCAATGGAGCACTATACTCCGCAATAGAGTGGATTGATTGCCATCCTCAATCTCAACAACGAAGAGGACGATTTTGTGTCGAAAATCTTCATGAGCGACGAGGCGCATTTCAACTTAAGCGATTATGTCAATAAGCAAAATTTTCGTTTCTGGGGCACTGAAAATCCGCGTGTGATGCACGGAGAGCCATTACATCCACTCAAAGCCACTGTGTGGTGCGGCGTTTACGCGGGAGGAGTGATTGGGCCATATTTTTTTGAGGACGCAATTGGCAATACAGTCACTGTTACTGGCGAACGCTTCAGAGTCATAATAAACGACTTCTTACTGTCGGAATTAGACGAGCAACGTGAACAACTTCGTGAACATGTGGTTTCAACAAGACAGTGCAACCGCACACACAGCACGAGCCACAATGGATATTGTGAAGGAAGCGCTTCCTGGTCGCGTAATCTCCCGTTTTGGCGATTTGGCATGGCCAGCAAGATCGCCAAAATGAGAGATGACGATTACCATCCAGGACTTGTTTCTTTTGGGCTAGTTGAAGTAGCAAGTTTATGCCAACGCGCCTCTGACAATCGCAGCCCTTAAGGAGAATATTCGACAGGAATGCGAACAGTTACCACCGGAAATCTTGCGGAAAGTCATGGAAAATGCGATAAAACGGGCATAAATGTGTATCAACACTGGCGGCAGCCACTTGACAGATATCATCTTTTTCACTTAACAGAAAAAATTGTAATAATCCAAATAAAGATTTCCATCACTCAAAATCTTTTTTTATTTTTTTATTTAGTAAAAAAGTTATTCAAAAACAAAATTGGATGATTAATTTTGCGCCACCCTGTATATGGCACATTTCACTTAGATTTTTGAACAGTGGGTACGTGCATCATGAAAAAGAACCTTTTTTTAAATTCAGCCAAATCTGAATATTCAAACAAAAATTAGTTTACGGTTCGGTAAGCATATTAAACTTTTTTGACAGATTGAAAGATTACTTCTAAGATAAATTAATAAATCTGAAATTATACATTGTACCGTGAAGTAGAAGATTACAACCAACAAAAATAAAAATAAAAAGTTTTAGCAGAGTTTGAAATTTCCCTAGAATTGTGTTGCTTTCCCTTTTATACATTTTTATCAGAGGAGGTTGGGAACGAATAATACAATCACTTCTCACTAATAAGTGTATGACAAGACCGATGTATTGACGTAGGTACACGATTATAATCCTAAACTAAAATATTTGAGTTGGCTGAAGATGAAGAAATGCTGCGGATTTTTAAATTATTCTTCGCTAGAACTCTCCGTATTAGAGATTTTTTGTTATAGCAACTAAACAATTATTTTGCTTCAAACCAAAATACGTTCAAAAATTATCACTGAACGCATTGTAAGAAACGACAGAAGCGGCGGTAATTGAAATGATGCGATAAAATCTTTTGACTTCGTATACACTCCTACTGTTAATCGTAAGTCCACTGGGATAAACGTAATATTATAATATAATCCGCGGGTGGAAACCCAGAATGAAGTTTCCGAAAATTTGGAATAAATGGCGGGGTGGGTTTATCCATTAGCTGTTTCGGGTAGCGCTTGATAATTGGTTCGATAATTTATGGTTCGCCGCCACTGCACATCTTTTTTCATTTATTTGCCAAGGCTCCTTCAGCAGGTGAAATATGCTTGTAATTATGTGTTGAAAATATGATTGGAAACTTTTTAAACACTCTATTAAACTTACCGAATCGTGGTACCTATTCTATATTATTTTGAGTTTCAGAGGGAATAACCGGACAAAACCGGAAATATGTCATTTTTATATCAAATTTTAGGCGTATTGACTCTATTCCACAAAAAATTATAAATTGATTTCGAAAGGCTGTTATTTTATCTAGTACTTAAAACTTTTTTTTAAATTTTGAGAAAATATGTTTATTTTAGTTTAATAATGTTCTACCGTAGGTCGTTAGCAGATTTGTTAAATTTACAAACTAAATTTTGTATTATACAACATACATTTCAAATAATTTTATCATGTCGTAAAATAAGTCAATAAATTGTTTGATAAAGCTACTTTTCAGGATTTTAATTAAAGTTCAAATAAAATCATAAAAAAAAAGATCCGCGCCCTTGTTTTGTGACGAAAATACTCCAAGTTTGTCTATTTATTTGCGGTCTTACAAACTAATATATTTAAAAAATTACATTCTTATTTTGCTTAGACATTATTGAAAAATTATAAATGTTTGCGATCAAAAATAATAACAAAAAGTACATTATTTTAATAGTTTTATCAACACAAGTTTCAGCATTTTTGAATGTAGGTATTTATCAAAGCAAATGAATGAAATAAAATCGATATTGAGTTTATTTATTTATTTATTGACACCCTATTGAGCTTTTCCATATCAAATACATTTTTTTAAATAACAACAGTATAACATAAATAAAAAAAGTTTACAAAATATATAAATAAAGCATTATTTTGTTAAAACGTTGGTATGGAGAATAATGAATCTTTCTCATCGGAACCGCTCTGTACAGTTGCAAAAGTACGATTGCAAAATCATCATTCGATGAAATTTTAATTCTCGGTCGCTGGTTAATGTCTCTTAACTAAAATTCCCAAAAAAAACAATCAAGAGTCTGAACTTCCCAGACCCAATTGAACTATTGCAGCATAGTGGGATATTACGTTGTGTAGGTTATTGAAACAAATGTGAGAAAGAGAAAGGTTGGGAAGTACCGGCCCATTCGGACCTGATTGCTTAAGGTGATTTAAGATATTCATAATCTTCTTTTTCATTGATAGCGCGAGTATAGTTATTTTAGAGAATAACGCTTTTTACTAGTAATGCTTTAAAATATTAAGTTTTATTAATTGTTTGCGCTTGTACCTACACAATATTAATATGAATAAATAATTTTGTCAGTAAACAAACTCAAATCTTTCAAGAAAGGCTAAGAAATCGGTGATTCAACTCGATACATATTTGAGTTTGCTTATTTTAGAACTATTTATTCATATTCATATTGCGTATGTACGGGCGCAAACCATTAAATCATTTTAATATTTTAAAGCATAACTTGTAAAAAGCGTTTTTTGTTAAAAAAATTATACTAGCGCCATCTATGAAAGATTAAATTATGAATTATTTTGAGTATCACCTTAATTTAGTCGGTTATGGTGATTTTGGGAAACATTTCTTTACTGGGAAAATACTTTTTCCCACCCAGGCGACACGCGACGCTGAGGATGTTTTTCACCCTGCAATTCAATTAAATTTGTTTCATGAATATGATTCAATTAAATTTCTTACATGATAAAACAAAAATAATAAATCACATTTAGTCGTCCGCCTTTCTTGTGGCAGTCATAAAAAATTATTTCCTGTTTTTAAAAACATTATCTCTCTTCTGAACCGCTTATTGTAAATGATGAAATAGCTTAAAAAAAAAATTAAACATTAATAATACCATTTTTTCATTTATGCCAATAACTTTTCAATGATTTTTTTTTTTCATCAATTGTTTCAGAAGGTAAACAAACTGAGTTGTTCTTTATGCAGATGCGCAAGTGAAGCTTGCGGAGACATCTGTGGGATTTGTTTCGAACACGAATATCCATTTTGCTCTGAATTCTTTCTGGTAAGAAAGCAGAAAAAATAATATTCATACATTAAACTTTGCAATTATAACGTGAAATTAGTAATTGTTTTTTTTTTATCAATTATTTTTTTAGTTATTTGTATTATTCGCGCAGATGGGCTTTTACAAACATGTGATATAAGTAATAATTTTGTGGAACAGGAATCATAAAGTAAAATGCGCTATTTAAATTATACAGAACCCGTGCAGAAGAATAGTATTGTGCTAACATTGATTATTATTTTTGAGATACGTTATTATAGCCTTCTTGTAATTATACTCTGTGTCAGTTGAACACATCTACTATTTCTGCGAAAGCATTGATAACTGCATGCAATCTAGGTACTAGTGCGTATCTAAATGAATCGGTCCTGATATTGCTGTTGTAATTTAAAAAAATTCATATGATTTAAGAACATCTTTTTGTGCTCTGGAAGATAAATTAGGCTTTGTAAATTAGGGCTGTCTATAACCATTTTTCAAATTAATTCAAGTAGGAAACAAGTCTTCTATCTGAATTCTAATTTTATTACTATACGCCATTTAGTTTTAAATCTTTAAAGTGGTTATAATTCTTTATTTACGTAGATAAACCAAGTTTATAGTTAATATATTATCTTAGAAAATTTTGCTGAAAGCATTCAATGGAATAGAAATGGATTTTAAAGTGAGGGGCCAAAATGGAAAATTTTCGTCACGACTTCGAACTAGAGAAGAATAAAAGATTTTTAATGTAGAAATATTTTCAAGTCTCTGCCATTACGGTGAATGAAGTCAAGCATTTTTTGTAATTTATTAGTTAAGTGCTGTTTTAATGTGTGAAATAAAATTTCGAACGCTTTTACCAAGTCTGTATGAATTGAGTTGATTTGGGTTTTATTTTCACAATTTGGGAGGCGGGAATGGGTACCGCCGCCCCGGGAACCATATATTGGATAAACAACAGCTCTGCCAATAACAAACTGCGAAACGGCATAATAACCCAAAAATAATCGTTTTGAATTCATATCACGTTCCCTTGAATTTATTTTTTATTTGTTTTACATTTGCTCCATTTGGTGAGTTAGCAGTTTTTTTGTTTGTTTTTTTTTTATGATATTTTAAGTAATTAATCACCTCTCGTTTCTAATATTTTGTCATGTTCTAATTAGTCTATACTTGTTTGTCTTTTGTTATTTTTTATTAACTTATTATCCTGACGAAGAAAACATAGTTTTCGAAACATGTTGATTTTGTTAATTAAATAGTGGTGTACACAAAGTTATTTGTTTTCATTAAATTGAATAATGATGCCACAAAGTGAATTTGCGAATTTTGAAGAAAGGAATTTAATCATTTAGGATTTCAGTATCGTAAACATTTTTGAAGAAATCGGCAAAGAAGTTAACAATGTCATTAGTGTCACTACTATTTTTCCCCTCGAAATACTCTTGAGGCAGGGTTTTTTTTTCTTGGTGAGTTTATGTGTTTAAAAAAGTTTTGATTTCTGAAGGAATAGATTTTTCCGTGTTAAGTATGTGTTTGATATAATTTGTTAGTAAAAAGTAATAGTTCAATAACTAACAATATTTTTCATTAGTAAACTGTCAAAAATAAATTAGGCGGAAATAAGTTTTGTATGTATTTTATTATATTATTATAATGGTCAACATGGAATGCCACCACGATTTGTCCGTATCAAAAATAGAAATATTAAACATACTAATTTTTATTGTCAGTGCATTGGTGATTTGAAATTGATTCTCTGCGTAATACGTAAGTTTATTCAAGTTCATTGAACTATTACTTATCAATTTGGTACTGATTAGTATAAATCATATCAGACAAGCGACAGAGTAGGTACCAAACATATTTAATTGACCAATAAATCTTTATGTGAGATATGTCTTTGTTTTGTTTATTTTTCAACAAACTTCCCTGGCAGGTCAATTCAGAGAAAGACTATTTTAAAGTTTGCTTGGAGAAGATATAAATCTTATATATAAAAATCAATTTTTGTTTGTTTGTTTGTTTGTTTGTTCGTATGTTGTGTGCTGCCATACCGTTCATCCAATTGCGATGAAACTTTGGTGATTTGTTGTGCGCATGCCTGTGAAGGTTATAGGCTATATATAATGGTAAGATCTGGCGTTATGAAATTTGTATAAATGAAAATGAGTTAAAAAATATATTTTAGTGGCAGGAAGGGAAGGCGTGAGGGGAAGGGTAATGAAGGAGGTGGGATTAGGGGGAGGGATGACGAGGGAGGGGAAGGCGTGGAAGGTGGAAGGGGAACGTGGGGGGGAAGAGGACGCGGGGAGAAACAATTTATTTCTTTGCATTGCAACGCATGCCGGGTACCAGCTAGTATTGTATAAAAATAAATATTGTAAATAAACAACTCTATTTAAACACCGTTCTCCCACAGATCTCTCTAATTTTGTCAATAAAGAAAAAAGACAAAAATTGTTTTTAAAATGGCAGCGGCAATAAAGTTCACAATTCCTGCAAATATAAAAATTGTGAGCAGTTGGAAGTGAAACCTTCAGAAAACTAAATTAGACTAGAGTGAGGAGGTTACGAAGCACCTCATAAAGAGGAGACCGATTAGTCTATCTCATTCTCTTGCAAGCTAAATCCTAGAGATGTTTGTGTTTGTCTCTTTTGATTGTCGATTTTTAGTTTCATCGAGTTTAAATCACAATGGTGCTAAAGAAGTTTTCACTTCAATAGCCCATGATTTATCAAGGATATGCGCGGGTTTATTTGTTCTCTAGATTTTATGTCGGGGTTAAATCTTCCCCACAGGAAAAATTTAACCCTTCCACACACTTTTCCACAAATGATCATCTAGTCAATCCACGCGATGTAATTGCATTGTATAAGTATAATAAATACAAAACTATACAAGAACAACACGTCAACCTACCAGAGACCATATGGGAAAATACTTCACCGACTTCAGATATTTTCATATCAGAGGGTCCGGCTCGATAGAACTCCTAACTGGACCGATAAATCCTACTGATCCCTCAATATAAATATTTTAAAAATCTTTCGTAATCCTACATGTGACTGATTTTTGCATTTTTATATAAAGATTCTTTGACAATAATAGCCGAAATAACAAATGGTAATATTTTTATAGTCCGAGAATGCCAAATTCTTTTAATCTCATTTCCTAAATCTGTATATTTTCTAATTTTTTCAGAAACAGATTTTTGAATATTACAGGAATTTGGAATAGCGACATCAATGATATAAGTTATTTTTTAACTTTGTCATGTAAAACTATATCGGGTCTAATATGACGAATCGTTCGGTGTGTTAGTATAGTTTTATCATAATATATTTATAAAATTCATTTTCTAAAATATACTGAAATTCTGGATTTTTTAAATTGTACTATACAAATACTTCAGTTTTAACGACGAAGAAGTTAAATCGTGAATTGGTAAGCGAAATAATGTGAGCAACGTACAAATTAATATACATACTTTTTTTCAGTTTAATTGGACTTTCGACTCGTAAGTGAGAAGTAACCATCTTCCTTTTAAAAAACTACCCTGATAATAAGGGATTGGATTTTTCAAGCGAATATACGGCAGGTGATAAAACCGCTTCAGTCTCTTTTCCAATTTATATGGAAAGCACTTTTTAACTTTTTCAGTGAATCATGCGCAGATAAGGGATTAAAACAAAGTTTGATAGGCGCAGCCTTTCGTGAGGTTGTTTTCCGAGATTTATCTTTGAAGGGTAGTAAATTGCCGGGGTTATTTATGGATTCGATCTGGGCCGGGGGGCGGTCAAACATGCTTATGGGGGTTATGAGGGAAAGGATTGTATGGAAATTTTGACGGATATTTTATGCATCATATTTATTCAAAACAAGTGAAAGATACGTGCTTAAAATTTGGTATTTCACAGGATGAGGTTATGGTGAAAGAAAGTTGTTGTTTTTTGTAACCAGCAACGTAAATTATAATAACTACCGTTTACATAAAAGTACGACAAAAAAATATTTATAAGAGGAATTAATCTTCCGTCAGGTAGAACTAATCTGTGAGATGAAGTGATCTGTTATTTTTGTGCCAAAGGGTAAATATCGCCGATCTAGCGGCTTGGCCTCCTTACTTTTCCTCTCACCACTTCACCACCACTCACAGAGGGCCAGTTTCCGTTCGTCTCGTGCGCATTATGGGTCGCTGCTAGATATGAATTGCGCCCGATTTTGTAAATAAATGTTTCAGTACTGCATTCTTTTGTAAAATATCTGTATTTGCTTTTTTTTTTCTTGACCAATGTTATTTTATGATATTATGTTTTGTTACCAACCCATTTTTTTTTTAAGTGTTACCACGCAGTCATGAATTTTTTTAATAAGTGTACCTTTGCTGATTTTATTAAAGTTATATGATTTTTACACAGGTAACTTTATTCTTTGTTATATGTTTTAATATTTCCCTTATATGACTTTTCGAACGCGAATACAATTAAATAGATCGAAAAATCTGTTTTGGTCTGTTTTTCTGTGATTTAATCTCACAGATGAATTGCGCCCGAACGTGTTAGGATTGACATTGAGCCTGACGGAAGGTTAAATAACTTTGAAGACACAAAAAATATGTTTTTGAAACCGAAGTTGATTAAAAGTATTGGACTTATTAAAAATATTCTTTAAATAGTTTAGGAATTCAGATTTTTTTTTTATTCCAAATAAATTTATAAATTTTAATATTGATAACTTTATAAATATTTAAATTTTCTAAATGTTATAGCGCCGCCATTATGATAATATTTAACAAATTAAGCCTGCACGTTTCCCAATAAATATTTTACAAGTTTTAAGCAAAATTTTCGTTTTCAATAACTTTTTATTAAGCTGAATATCGGATATCTGCCCACGCAACGGAAACCCTTATTTGAAATCCTTTAACATATTTCATATTAATGAGAATTGTCTAGAAATATAATTCTAAGATCTGCACTATCTTCAGATATGTAATTAGAAATCACATCTAATTTTAAATAAATCTTAAGACACCTGCGTCCGAAATTATTTTTGTTATTTTTTGTTTTCGTTTTTATGTATTTTTTTTAATTAACAACAACACTAGGCCCCCGTCCATGTAATGGAAGTCGAAATTTTTATATATAATTATATAAAAATCAATTATGTAATATCTGTTCTCTTTGGATATATTTTTGTTAAATGTAATGTATTTGTATAACAAGGAATTCTTTAGCTGGTTTCTCAGTTATCTTCTGGGGCTTCGGGACTATTTTGTCGGAAGGTCAAAGTAAATGGAATGTTTCTGAACGCATCCGATAAACAAATTGTTTAAGAAAGGCGATGAAATATTTCCTTTCAAATTTTAAAATTCGAAATAAGCAAATAATTTTTGAAATATGAAAATTTTGAATGCAAACATTATTAAATTTAAAAAATGGCTCACCTGATGCGTTTTCTAACTAAAATTATTAATAACGAATAAAACACAGACATATTTTTTTAGGCAAATCTATTTTAAATACTTTCGTCAAACTCACTTTTTTGTGGTTTCATGTAAAAATAATGAATAAAAAAAATTTCATCAGATGACAGCGGTTTCTGCTCGTGGCCCCCAGCTCCATCCATCGTGTGATTACTCGCTGAAGGCTTTCACGGCAGGCTTCCCGGCGTTGCTCACAGGGGTGGCGTAGCGGTGAGAAGGGGTGGGAGGCGGTGGGTGGCTGTCGACAGCGCCACCGCTGACGTGCGGCGGTCACCGCAAACTGTCTACCTGTTGTTGTCAGCACTGGGTTCAACTACCCCCGGGTAACATTTTGATAAATGCAAGATAACTATCATTAACACGTTGGTAAAATGCTTTTAATATTATTTAAACAATTCAAAAATTGCCCAAAACGGTAATACAAGTCGTAACTTTGGTTGGACAAGGTTCGAACTGACGTTTTTTTTTTCAAAAATTACCTTTGAGTGCAAAATCATCTCTTTTGCTCATTTCTACAGCCAAAATAATTTTGAGAGCCATCTTAGTTGTACTTCTGAAAATACATTATGACAAATGGTCTTTGCAAACTTTGATATCTCATATCTCAAGATGAAGTTTTTTTTTCATTAGCTCCACACAGGAATTCATGAGGAAAAAAACCCTCAGAGCTTGTGCTGGGTGCCAGCGGCGGACTAAGCCCGTCAGAGGCCCGGGGCGGCAAAGCCGAATGAGGCACCCCCCCCCCCTAGTTTAAGAAGTTGATGTAATTTCACAAGCTTTTTATTCAGTTCACATGGGCCTCCATTTTCCCTTGATCAAATCCTAAACAAGGCTTCAAGAGGGAATAACCAAACACAACCCGAAATATGTCATTTTTAAATCGCAAAAAAATATAAATTGATTTCGAAAGATTTTTTTTTCATCTACTAAAACTTTTTTTTAATTTTGAAAAAAAAAAAATTTTTAGTATACTAAAGTTTTATTTACCGTAGGTTGTTGGCAGAGTTGTTAAATTTTCAAACCAAATTTTGTATTATTCACATAAATGTCAAATCATATAATCACGCAGTAAAATAAATCAATAAATTATCTGGAAAAGCTAGTTTTCAGAATTTTTATTATAGTTCTTGTTTTGTGACGAAAATACTTCAGTTTATCTATTTATTTACGGTCTTATAAACTAATATTTAAAAAAAAAAAATTCAATCTTATTTTGCTTTAACATTATTGGAAAAATATAAATACCTGTAATCAAAAAATAATAACAAAAAGTACATAACTTTAATTGTTTTATCATCACGTGTTTGAGCATTTTTGATTGTAGGTATTTATCGAAGTAAATGTTGAATGAAATAAAATCGATCTTGAGTTATTATGTTAAAATGCTGGTATGGAGAAAAAATAATCTTTCTCATCGGAACCACCCTATACAGTTGCAAGGGTACGATCGCGAGACCACCGTTCGACGAAATTTGAATTCTCGGCCGCTGGTCAATGCCCCTTAAGGCACCAGGACACTGTAAAAAAAGGCATTTTTTTTAATTTCATTTTCTGAAAGATGCTTTTGTTAATAATGCTTTCACCAAATGTTTTTTTTTAGAAAATTCGTAAAATTGACGGAGATACAGCATTTTATATGAAACCGTTTTAAACTTTTTTTATTGAATATTTTATTGAATTTTCAGCAAAACTTGAACGCGTTTTCATCGAAACTATGTTTTTCAACCTGATTGACAACATATTAGAAAAACTATACATACGACTTGCATTCACAATGCACCAAGTCTTAAAGTGTTCGAAATCCAGTCACTATAGTCAGTGCCGTATTATCCATAATACAGTGTAGGAAACTGCCTTGGGGCCCTTAGGGTAAAGGGGCCGCGAGACGTGCATTGCCTAGGGGCCCCGACATGTTTAATCCAGCCCTGCCGCATCGGCTAGGGGCCCCCATGGTGAAGGGGCCCCGAGACGTGTATTTCCTAGGGGCCCCGACATGTTTAATCCGGCCCTGCCGCATCGGCTAGGGCCCCTGTGGTAAAGGGGTCTCGAGAGGTGCATTGCCTAGGGGCCCTGACATGTTTAATCCGGCCCTGACTACGACGCCACGGAGGGATTGCGCCACCCTCGATGTAGCGGTAGCAGTGAGAGTACAGAAAACTGCCTAGGGGCCCCTAGGGTAAAGGGGCCCCGAGAAGTGCATTGTATAGGGGCCCCGACATGTTTAATCGGGCCCTGACTACGACAACACGTAAGGATTGCGCCACCCCTGGCGTAGCGGTAGCAGTCAGAGTGTAAGAAACTGCCTAGGGGCCCCTAGGGTAAAGGGGCCCCGAAATGTTTAATCTGGCCCTGCCACATCGGCTAGGGGCCCCTCTGGTAAAGGAAGACGTGCATTGCTAGGGGCCCCGACTAGGGGCCCCTAGCAATGTCCGTGGCCCATGGCCCGTTTAATCCGGCCCTGCTGCATCGGCTAGGGGCCCCCTGTGATAAAGGGGCCCTGAAAGTTGCATTGCCTACGGGCCCCGACATGTTTAATGCGGCCTTGCCGGATCGGCTAGGGGCACCTATGGTAAAGGGGCCCCGAGACGTGCATTGCCTAGGGGCCCCGACATGTTTAATCCGGCCTTGCCGCATCTGCTAGGGGCCCCTGTAGTAAAGGGGCCCCTAGCCGATGAAAGTTAGAGAGGAGTTGATAAAAGTTTGCAAAAGTTGATAAAAGTTTACAGAAAAACGCATTCAAAGTTTTGCTGAAGGATAAAAAATGTTTCAAATTGTTTCACATCTGTTTCTCCGCCAATTCTCCGAATTTCTTTAAAACATTTGGTGAGGGCATTCAACAAAAGCATCTTTCAAAAAGTGATTTTTTTTTTTTTGTTTAAGTGTCCTGGTGCCTTAAAGCCTTGTTTGGGATTTGATCAAGGGAACATGGAGGCGTTTGGGGGCCCCCCAGTACCGGGGGCCCGGGGCGGGCCGCCGCCCCCCCGCCCCCAACCCCCTTAGTCCACCACTGCTGGGTGCTATGTTGACTTTTTAGGGAAAGGAAGGTGAGTAAGTTCTGGCATGGAAAGAGTTATGAGGGGTGGGTAAGAATCTGGAGTCAGTCTGTCCAGGAGTGACGGACTTATGAATCCATCCCTTCCACTGCGGGAGTCAGTCGAGAGAATCTGGCTGGAGGGTTCAAAGGGTCTCCCTCAACCAGTCTCTCCCGATCTGGCCCGCCACTCAGTAGGTGTGCAAACGCATTCACCGCCTGAAAAAACTTATCTCATGAACTAGGCATCCCTACTAAGTCATCAAAGATAGAGTAACAAAATGCTTGTGACGGACGCATGAATCCATACACCCCACCGTGAAAAGGTCTCCCTCAACCAGTCTCTATCGATCAGGCCTGCCACGCAGTATGTGTGCAAACACTTCCACCGCGGAGACCTCGAAAAACTTCACCCCTTGAACCCGGGCAACCCGAAGTCACCAATTGTAGCGAATCACTTGGAGTGACTTACGGCAACGATGGCGGTACCAATACCCCCCTCCCAAATTGAAAGGTGACCTGTCCAACCAAAGTGACCAAGTAGGTACCTGCATATCGTGAATACACAGTTACACATTGTGATTATTTTGTTTTATCATAGTTTTGTACTTCTGATACTTTATTCCTTATACGTATCTTCCGATCAGTTATTGATCGGAGAAAAATTAATTTATACTTAATATTAACTTATAGATTGGTTATATATATTTTTTATGTGAATACCTCACAAGAGTCTCAGCTGCTCCCGTTTGGAGCCAGTGAGACTACGGCACCCCTAATTGAGGTGTGTTGTAAGGCTGAAGATAGTGGGGAGGGAAGGAGATGGGGAAAAGAAAGATGGGGATGGTGGAAAAGAACCTGTCTATTTAGATCTGGTGACCAAACACGGCTAAAGCCATTTCAAGCAACGTTTCAATTCTGATTGGTGGTCTTACACCAGGGCGGTACTCAGAGTATCTTCCAATCTGGTATATGAATCTCTTTTCACTTATTTGCCATGACTGTAGAAAAATAATATAGAATTATGTATTTTGTTTCAAAGTCTTTCACAGATGTTGTTAGTATATAAAGTTTGGAAGTATCGCAACGGATATCAGTTAAGTAATTCCTTAGAAGGTTGGCAACTATCGCTCTTCGTGTTTTCCGGACGATCACGAAAATAGACGATGATTTACGATTGACAGCCGGGCACCTACAGTGTCGAGTTTTCTTGCTACAGAATAACATTTCTAATAGAAAAGACGTTTGATCAATTTAAATAATTATTATCAATCACACGATAACGAAAATACAGTAACTTGTTTTCTCAACGAACCTCGAGGGTTATTGAAGATTCCCAATAATATATACATCAACATACATGAAGTAATTCCGATCCCTGGGATTAAAGAACATTACAGTAATAATGGAAAAAGCTTCCAAGAAGGAACCAAAATTAGTCGAACTAATTTTATGTTAGATCTTAGTTCTCGCCGTATATATTTATCTAGTGGAATATTTGATTCCTTTGTAATTCCTCTGAAAACAACATTATTATTATTTAAATACTAATTGCGCCAAATTCATGTGATTATACCGCAGATAACAGTTTTAATGGAATCTAATAAACCAATTAGGATTATTCACGGAATTATGTTGTCCTTCCATTGAAATGACGATTCACACTGAAACGCCGGAATAATAGAGATCCGCAATATGCCGAGCACGCGGAACAAAGCGCCTGTTTTCTGCAATTTACTCGGACAGTTTCACGAACTCATTTCGGTGATTCGTATTTCGGTTTAAACTGAGTAAACTAGGACATTTACCATTGTGTACGAGCGATAGCACTTTCTAAATACCAACACAGTACTAAAGATTAGAAAAAATTATTAACCGAGAAATTTTAACCATATGAATCCATCAAAAACAAAAAAAGCAGCAAAAAATCTGAAAAGCACCGTGGAATTTGCACAACTTTATCTGTTCTGAATTTTTAGGTCAACCTTATAGCAATTTTATTTGAGGCTTGCAAGGTCCTTCCATGAATTTCCATTCATTAAAAAATATGACAGAACGTCGTATTGTTGATGTCCGAGGCTGACTAGAGCACAGCGCGTGACGAATTTTGGAAGTACCACATGATCAAGACACCGCCAAAGCAACGTTTTGAATGACATCGATTGTTGTTGATGCTCGTTATTACTGCTGATTAATGTGTTGTTTTACCGGAAGAATATTATATTATTTAGATAAACAAAGTGATTAGATGATTTTAAACAGTGGCGATTTTAAACATCACAAACCTCGTAATTTGGCGGCAGCGCGTCCAGGTATGCATCATAGTCGGTCTTGGTTGATGCCGGGCAGCACAGAGAGTTATTATAGCCATAATATTTTATTTTTATGTATTTTTTAATTGCTTTTATTTCTTGCTAGGGCAATCCCGATGGGTTACAGAACTCATTTTAGGACGGGAGGAACTTACAATTCATAGGTGGGAAGGGATAGTTACTTTTGGTGTATTTTGATATTAAAAATAGTAGTTCACTTTATACAGTATGGACAAAAAAATAAAAGACAGGTTTAGTAAAAACAAACAACAATACAAAACAAACAAAGAAAAGAGAACAAGGTAATAAAAATATGAATGATTATAGATCCATGGAAAAGATAAGGAGAGATAAATAAATAAGACAGAATAATGTCAAGAAAATTACATAGTTTAATTTGTTGAATTCCCTTGCACATATCTGGAAGCGACTTATCCCAGCGTTTTTTGGCTACCTGTTATTAAAAAAAAAACAATATTTTCTATTAGCACAAGCATCTGCTGTTTCTTTCGTAGTAACCGATATACTATTATATATGTTCAGTTTTCTGATATTTGAAAGGAATAATTTCCAGGATCCCCAATTATTACAGAAGATAAGATGACAGTCATTTTCCTCTGGCGTCTTTTGTTTGTTCAAACATAATATAGCTTAAGATTAAAGTAAAATTCATTTCGCTAAACATTGCTATGAACTTGACTCAATTCATATGAAACTCAGGTATTTTGGTAAAGTTCAATGTTTGTAGCCATTGAATTGGAAGACAAGACAAAATCGATCAATATTTTGGTATCCAGATTTCGCTCTGCCAAATATTTCGTTTGAATGATAATATATTATTTTTAATATTAATCTCAAGAAAAATTAACAAATTGAAGAGTGTGTATTATGAAAGCCTTTCTTGAGCAAACTTGGTTTTATGGAGGTTGGTGATTTTTTTCACATTAACTCCACATAAGAGACTGAGTAAAAAAAATACCTTAAAAAATTACGCTTCAAAGCTATGGGTCGAAAAGTCCGGCTAGAGAGATCAAAAGGTCTCCTTTGACCAGTCGCTCCCGATCCGGCCCGCCACGCAGCAGATGGGCAAACACATCCGCTGCCAAGACCTAGACAAATCTCACCCCATGAATGCGGGCACTCCTGCTAAGCCTCTAAACCTAGCGAATCAGTTAGGGTGACCTGTGGCAGGGGTGTTGGGTGTTGGTTAACAAACGGTTCCCGGGGCTACGGTAACAATATCCGCCTCCAAAATTATGATTGATTTAAAAATGGTTAAAAACGATATTCTTATCTTAATTTTTTTTAATCTAAGGTTTTAAGATGAAGTTATTTTGTTAGATATATTTTTTTTATGTAATTTAGTTTTCTGTGCGTTAAAAGGTGCTCTTAAAAGCTGTTTGACGAATATGCATAATTTTGATAAACATGTCAACTCGAGGTATGTTTTTAGGTTTTCACGGCCAAAAAGTATTTTTGTCATTATTTTTGGGGTTTTATGCCGTGTTTCGCTAACTCCTTCTTTAGCCAAAACTAACTCCTTCTATAGGCTAAAGAAGGAGTTAGCGAAAAACGGCATAACACCCCAAAAATAATAACAAAAATGTCAACTCAACATTCACCGTGTCTTAAAGTCACTTAAAATATCATTATTAACCCTCCAACACCATTACCAACATGATAAAGAATCCTAAAGACTTGCTTATATTTCTCTAGTATTAATGAGTTGATTAATTTTCACTTTCTTGTGTGTCTTATCCCCCTAATATAATATAGGTATCCAATGCGATAAAGCACCCCACCGCGTGAGATATTCGATAATTTTAATCATTAGTCTCTCTAAATTAAATTGCTAATTCTGAACTTAGTTTGTGTTCTGGGTCGTCGCGGCAAACACAAACTTTTTACAATCCAAACCTTAACCAGAAAGTGAGCAAAAGCAAACGAACTTTGATCCATTTTGAAAGTTCTGCCCGCTCTTTAAGTGAACTACGGAGAAGTCGATAAATTAGCCCTTTGCCAATTAGTTGATTGCGGGGGGGAGGCTAGTGTTGAATTATGGGAAGGGGTGCAACCAAATCCCAAAGATTAATGACTAAAAACTCAAGACATTTTAAGCACGTTGCTTCGCTTTAAACGGCAATTTTATTTGCCAAATATGTAATGACTAGTCGCATATTTGAGTTGAAAAACACAAAAAACAACATCGTTAAAGTATTTATTTCTTCTAAAAGAAAGAGGAAATTTTTATTTTTATTTATTTATTAGGGAGTATTTTTCTATTTCACATTAACATAATATCAGTTTTCAATTAATAATATAATTTGATGAAATATTATTCTTTCCGAATGTACTCATAAGTTGTTGGGTTACCAAGAATTTGTACCTGCTCATGTTAGTTTCTATTTAATAGTAATCAATTTTATTCTTCTCAATCCTTTTTTTTCTGAAAATAAATAACTTTGTTTACGCCACGATTTAATCAAAATAATCGTTATGTTTCTAACGAATGGTTTCTTCGTCAGGATAAACGCATAATGAAAATTAACAAATATAGGAATAAACACATTACCTAAAGCACCGAACAACAAAATCTAGACAGGGTGGATGTTAAAAATGTCACTGAAACCAAAATTATTGGTTCCAAAAATTGGGTTACGAAAACATTTTCCAAAAAGAAAGTGCATTACATCTCTGTCAAAAGATCGCATCGTTTATTATCTTTTGTTGGTCTGCAAGGACCAAATTTGTCTCCCAAGATATTGTGCCTTCGAAGCGAGGCGACGGAATCAGATGGGGAGTTTGGATATAAAATTACTCCTAGGTGGGCCAAATTATTCGACCGAATTTGTAAGATACACCTATCTGAAGTTGATATACCAATGCCCAAAAAACACTGTGATTAGCGGTTTATTACTTTTTACGAATTTAAAAAATATATAAAATTATTAAAAAAATACGTAATTATTGAATTTATGTATTAATAATAATATTTGGATGACGTTAGCGTCGTTTTTGCGAAAAATCACGTCATTATATATTAGTATTTATTAAAAACTTTTAAAAATTAACACAAAATAATAAAGAGTAACCAAGATATTAAAATAATGAATAATAAATAATTATCGTAATTGTTATAAACACAGAAATAAATTTGGGAGATAGCTGTTTAAAAGAAAAGTGGTTACTAACAATATTTAATTGACTATTAAGACTTTTTCCACTTCCTAAAATTTCAAGTTATGTAATTGTAATTAGTAAGTAAAAATTAGTAAGTAAACATACCCATTCCATTAGTAAGTAAAAAAAGTTGATCGACGGTTGATCCCCTGACGAAAATCCCCGAATGATATTTAGAAAAATTATAATTTTTTGTGAATTATTTAGCAATTTCAAACTTAAAATTGGCTTCAAAAATACCTTCAACATTGAGTTAGTATGGATATCAAACGAATTTATTTACAGAGCCGATTTTTTGTACTTTTACGCTGATGTATGCAGTTCACTGACAAGTTATATAAATAATGTTATATACTTTACATAAATATAATGTTATATACTTTTGTTATTTGGCGGAAAGTCCTCTCTGCACACACCTTTGGGACAGTTAATTATAATTTATGTAAGTAGGTATACCGTATTTTCCCTAAACCGACTGCGTATTATATATAAGTATGCCAGAAAGCCAACGGTCGGACGATCAATTATCATGGAACCAAGAATTTTAAGCCTTTATTTATATCAAGATAATGGTTTGTATCCAAAATGTGGTTTCCAAATTCAGAACAAATGTTTGTATTTTTAGGAGCTCCTTAACGCTAGTTTTAAAATTTATAAACAACCTACTTTTATCAAAATATCCTTGTCATTTAAAATATATATATATTTTTTAATATATATTTTTTTAATTTGTTATTAGTATTAAAAGTTAGTTGGATAGTCTTACGAAACCAAAACTAAGCCCATACATTCTTACCGTAATTGTGGTGATCACAATACATGGAAAATAGATCAGCCCTGTATGGTAAAAATAATTTCCACTTGTAATTTGTAACTCGAATAATATTTCATATTTTCCGCTCCCATTCCTAGATATTACAGATGATAGCTTGAAACATTTTCGATCCATTTCTTCAGATGGTCAGCCTTTGGGTCCAACCGCACCGGTCCCTTGCCCAAAGTGAAGTCAAACATCCGATAATATTTCACGTCGCCCAAGGAGAGGAAGGCTAGACCGCCGCTGGAGGCTGCTGGGGTCGTGGGGGTGCGGGCTGTGCTGGTAGTTAGGGGAGGGAGGTTGACCGGAAATGAATCCGCAGCACGTCCTCTGCTTGCTTCTCTTTTCAAATACTGTCGGTTCACTTTTTGGGCTATCGCAGGGTTGGAGGCAATCCGTCATTTATTAAATGTTTCTCCTTAAAATATTGTGTTTTAACTTATTTTTAGTTGTGTTGCCTTTTTTGCAAGCACTTTAAAATTTCAGAGAATCAGGTATATCGAAGATTACTTCACCGAGTTTGAATATTTTCATCCACTTCCAAGATAACACGCCAGCGTTGCCGATTGAATTTTTGAGTTACATTACACCCTTTGTTAAGGCCTTATACCCTTTGTTAAGTAAGCGTTCAAAAAGGAGAAGAGAGGGAGATATGCAAATACGAATGTAAGAGGGAGTGTAGTAATATTAAAAAAAAAAATTATAATTTGCCAAAATAGTGAAATATTTCATAAAACACGACAAATACTTATGTTGCATTTAAAGATACACTGTGAATCTTTTCATACCTATAACGTGTTTAACAGAACAAAATGTGTTATTAATAATTTTTCGGAGCGAACCTTGCAGTTTTTTTCTATCGAGGAAATTTCTTATCATTATCGTTTCGGCTCCACAAATGCACAAAAATAACATATATTTTTTAAGGAACTTAAAAACTGAATGTTTCAAGAGAAATATGTTATAAATCGGTTGAAATGCGGAATGCCATGGCTTAAGTTTGGTTTTTTGTGTATTATATTATTTCTAATGTGTTAAGCAAAACGAAACAGAAAAACCTGTATAATGACTCGACTTTCTGACATTGCTTTGTGTCTCTCTAAATCACAGCTTTAGTTTTTTAACCAAACTAAACTTCAAGTGATTTATGGCAATAAATGGTTTTATAGCGATAAGCTAACCATTATTAGTACGTTCTTAAACAATACAATGCAAATAACGCAAGCAATTTATTAATCAACAGGAGTTATTGGGACTAATGCAGTGCTGTTTAACAGCCCTGCTGCTAAGGGTGTTTTATAAGGGGTAGTAATAAATAACAGCGCAGCTCCGGTTGATTCCAGCGGTCACTGCGTGTTCTGGGTTCGCCGTGATTCCTCGCTCTATTGATGGAGCCCGTTTATTTTACCCCATTGAACCAACCTACTGCCAAAAGAATATTATGTTTCTGAAATGTTGGTAATTTCACTTTTCAAAATATCATAAGAATAGAAGTTTGTTTTCATAATTTCATGTATGAATATTATTCGCTATTGCCTAGAAACTAACTGCGCCACGACGGTAATGATTATTTTGGGACTGAAAGAAATGGGAAGAAAACTAGATAAGGATGAAGACGGTCTGGAACTATTGCATCAGATTTGAAAACTAAATGCAGATATAAATTAAACGCTGTGGTTGATATTATCAGTTCTTTTGCTCCTGTGTAAAAATACCATTCTTAATCGAAACTTTGCTTGAAATAGCTTTTGACGTGTTTAGTGACCAGATCTAAATAGCCTGGTGTTTCTCAACCATCCTCTTCGCTATCTCCTTAACTTGCCCATTCCCTCACAACATACCCCAATGGGGATTGCTATGAGCCCACTTGCTCAAGATAGATAGGAACAGTTGCTATGTACTTTAATGCGTTTTTCACTTAAAAAAAACTAACAGAGAATGTCTTACGCCCTGGGACGGGGCGCATTTTAAACACCAACTATGCATTTTAAACTATTCAAAATGTATTATACTACAAAGTATTTAAACCATAGAAAGATGTGAAATAACTTAAAATCAAACACTGCTTTTTTCGCTCTCTCCTGGCTTTGAAACCAGGTCCATAGGTTACATAAGTGCTCAGTATCTTACCATATTCTATTTTCTTTGATCTTACCATTTGCCACGGAGGTCGTCATTGAATGATTTTTCGTACTAAAGAGGTAAAAGTAGAAAAGAAGCTATGTGAAAATCTGTTATTGGAATTTAAGCGTGTTATTAATTTTATTGTTATAAATGTAAATAATCTGTTGATTTTCCAAAAAATAAAATAAATTAAATTAAGTCAATTTATGCATATTTTGAAGAACTAATTTGAAGCTTTATTACCCATAGTTGGGAAGGTCGTCTACATTCTTAAATTTATTGTAATAATATTATCGACATTTTCTTGAGTCGATACTTGAAAAAATTCACAACCTGATCTATCATAAATGGGACTAATATAAAAAAATTTAGAGTTAAATTATTTTAGGAAAAAAACACTTTTCGCAAGTTATCTATCGATGATTCGATTCAATATTGTATTTGTAAGCCTTTCTTGAAGATTTGAGTTTATTCGTGGTCAAAACTACTTATGTATGCGTATGTAAAGGCGCAAACAATTAATTCATAATAATATTTTAAAGCATAATTTTCCTAAATATTGTATTTTTTGTATTATTTAAAGTGTTTTTTTTCCTAAATAATTAAACTCGCGCCATCTATGGAAGAGCGGATCACAGATTCATTTAAGAATCACATTAATAGATACTTAGGACGGATTGTTTAAAAAAACTTCATTTTAGGTTAATTTTCACGTTTTGTTTAAGTTCTATTCAATTCAATTATTATAGGCCAGTTGCCTCATAAAACTGAAATAATCACAGAACTTGAATTGAACTTTCACAGAACGTGCAAATTAACTTTAATAATGTGTTCAAATGCTCAAATTTTTTTAAACAACCCATCCTTAACTACCGTCACAACTATCCGGCATTACTTTTACTAATGTACTCTGACGGACTAACCAGCTGAATAATTATTATATTTCATCTGGTTTTATAAATGCTTACATTAAACCTAGGAACCTTTATATTTACATGAGAGTAGTTTTCTAAATTGGCGGAACCATGAAATCCGACCTTAGAGAGATTTGTAGGTAAGGGCAGCCAACCTACCTACATATCAACCATGTTAAGGGATGTCCGTTTTCTAAACGAAATACCAATAAACCACGAAGATTGCACTATTTCTCACGCCTCTTTCGGACGTTCCTGACCCTTCACTTTACCCTATCTACATCCACCCTACTTCTCTACATCCTCCTCCACCGAGTCCATCTCGACGGAAGGCTGTGACCATTTAATTTCCCGAATAAAACTGCGGGCATTTTTCTTTGTCAGTTTCTAGTTCTATGTTTACGAGATACATTATTTTACTGAACAAATAGACAGAATTATCCAAAACTCCGATATTTTATGCAAGAAAATAAAACAAATTATATTCACTCGCTTCTGATCCATACAACCTTTTTATTTTTCAATTATTCTTTATTTGAATTTTATATCTGCAGATAACCAGCGGCCGAGAATTTAAATTTCGTCGAACGATGATCTTACGATTGTACCCTTGCAACGGTACAGGACAGTTCCGATGAGAAAGATTAATTATTCTCCATACAAGCATTTTAACATAATGACTCAATACCGATTTTATTTTATTCCGAATTTGCTTCGATAAATACCCACATTAAAAAATGCTCAAACTCGTGATGATAAAACAATTAAAATTACGTACTCTAGTTAATTATTGTTTGATTGTATTTATAATTTTTCAACAATGTATAAGCAAAATAAGAATTTAATTTTTTTTTAAATTTATAAGTTTGTAAGACCGTAAATAAATAGACAAATTGAAGTATTTTCATCACAAAACAAGGGCGCGGATCTTTTTTTATGATTTTATTATTAACTAAAATTAAAATTCTGAAACGCAGCTTTCCCAAATAATTTATTGATTTATTTTACTGCATGATATATGATTTGAAATGTAAGTTGTATAATACAAAATTTTGTTTTGAAAATTTAACAAATCTGCCAACGACCTACGGTAAAATCTTATTGTAATAAAAATAAACATATTTTCTCAAAATTTAAAAAATAGCGTCTCTAGATAAAAGAACAGTCTTTCGAAATCAATTTATAATTTTTTTGTGGAAAAGAGTAAATACGTCTAAAAGATGATTTAAAAATGACATATTTCCGATTTTGTCTGGTTATTCCCTCTTAGCAAAACTTAAATCTTGAATTGATTCAAAGAAAATTGTAATTTGGAAATTATTTGTATCTTTTTAAGACACTGAATACTTCACTCACTTCAGGGTAACGATTTTTGCACAGATTGAAGGAGTTGGTGTTGAATGCGCGAATCACTTACTATTTTTGACGGGTTTTCTTCCTCTGTAGCCTCAACACGTCTGGAGTCTCTCTTGGTTTATAAGTTTATAGAGATTTCCGCGGGCCACAGATGGCGTCTTCTCTCAATTTTTTCAGCAAAAAATATGACGTCGCAAAAAGACAAAGAATCCTTCCCGCCCCGGTTTGAGTGGCGCTCTGAATACACTCGGTGTTAAATGCGAGAAAAATGCGCGAAAAATGCGCGCGAAGACGTGAAGATAATGCAAATGGCCGATAGATGGAGAGCTCTCAACAACGGTAGATTTCGGATATTCAGTTTGCCGTTCCGAGTCTAGAGGCTGAGAAATTGGATGGGTCTCGAGCAAGTAATACGAGATGGGAAAATATTTTATTTTTCGCCGATACGTGATACAATAAACGATTTCCACAAAAAGGGTCCGATGTTTTTTTGCTGCCGAGGGCTTTTTAGCACATCGCTGAAAACTCAATCAAAACTGAATGTTCAGCAAAAAATATGTTTGTAGGTGATAAAAATACAAAAGCCAGCAAATGTAACTTTTGTTAGCTTTTGGCACAGCTGCGCAACAATTGTTAATTTGGCGAAAAGTATTCTCTGGTCGTACATTCCCGGAATATTTTTATTCTATTCTATCAGCTCAAGGAATCAATAACTAAAAAACCAAACCTAATCTATCAACATGAAATGTTGATAGATATACATTTCATGTTGATAGATTATGATGTATATACAACATTTCATGTTGATAGATACACACTTTTAATAAAGATTTAATACAATCGAATGTAAACAAAATCCATGTTGTCTACGATGTTAGTGAATATTTCTAAAATGAGCACAAACAGATGTGAACGATCTGTAGTTCAGCGAAGTGATATTATAGTATCTAAAGAACTCCATTACAATTGGTAAAGTCCTTGGCTGAGGCTTCAGAGGATTTAGTTATTAAATTCCGACTAGGTTAAAAAAAATTAAATTTTCATAGATTTCTTCGCACACAACTCAAAGTTGAATAAATTTATTTCTTTTTGGAGATTACGATCTTTCTGGTCGTGCGATGCACGATGTTTGAAGTAGCTAAATCTTATTACAGGACCCAGATCTGAATAGCCATATTATATCTATTTCACTAATTTCCTTCCCTTTCAACTTTATTAGTCATATTGTGAATTCAATAATCTCACTGCATCCAAAGACTGTTAAAAAAATGTTAAAGTTTTATAGATTTTCTCTAATTGGTGTCTAGGGAACCAATCTCACGAGAGTGAGATTATTTGTGGAAGTGAATGTGAAAATTAATATATTTCCTCCGCATTTCTTTCTCTTGCCAAAGCAAAATTCTGTGGTCCGAAAACTAATATGCAGTCGTTTCGTTCATTTAACCGCGGTAAATCTCTCCTAGGTTCTCTGTTTCTCCCTCTTTTAGTCGAGATCTTCTCCCTTCAAAGAAAAGTTCTTTTAGCGCGGACTCTTCAATCCGTCTTCCACGAGTCTTATTAGGTTTTTAATCTTCCATTAGATGCGGCCATGCATCAATGTCAAATCTGCTTTTTTCTATTGTATTTAATTACTTTCACAAAGACGTTGTTTGGTAACGTTAAATAATGGATCTTCCATTGACAAAAAAATGCAACAAAAGACATTTTTATACAATTATAAGTGCAAGGATTTATCGTATCTATCTTACAGACATTTATTACAGTTTTTTTAGTGACGTACGGAACTTTTGGTTTAAACCATAAGATTTATACATTTTAAGGAGAAAAAAAACAGTAGAAATATAACTACTATATATTTTCTAGCGGATTTTTTGCTAGTTTTTCATTTAAATTTCAGGGTGTAAGAGATTATGTTAATTTTTTTTTTTTAATTTTTCATCAAAAATCTCGGGCAAGGCCAGCTACTAAAGTAATAAAATTTTTTTTTTTTATACCTAATAAACAATTCATGTTCTCAACCTAATTTTGTTAAGGTATACCGTTAAAAATGTGTGGAAGACTTTCATTTTATACTATTGTTTTTGATAATTGTACCAACAAAAAAATCATGTGTACCTATTTTAAACAATTCATTCTAAATTATTGATTTTAAAAACGTTTTGTCTATGATAGGTAATGCTATTAGTTTCTAAGACAAATATCTGACGGTCACCTGGAGCTCACAAACATTCACCGGTGTGACGTCACAAACGTCATCCGCACGTACCTACATAGAAAAGTATCGATTTGGCGGCAAATCAAAATGACACAATTCTAATCTTTTGATATTGAAATTTTTTTATCAACAAATAAAAAAAATTACACGCCATTAATATTGTAATCTTTTCGACAATTTTAAAACCGTTGTAAGTAGTCTATTAAAAATGGTTCACAAACTCCGTAGAGATTACCGCGGTGCTAAAACCTGCACACTTGGCCAGTCAGGAAGCTATAACTCCACCATAGACCTGCAAACTTTCATTCACTGGGTCAGCAGTATACTATTCAGTTTTGCTCTATCATAAATGTTCTCGTCGGCGGGGACCCTCGGCAGTCCTAGCGCTCCCGGAGCGACCGTAACGCGGTCCGAGGGGCGGGCGCAGCTCCAGGATACCCCCAGCAGTCGTAAAGACTTTTCCTCCGGGGCTTGGCCCCTTCTAGTTGGAGGAAATTTGTTATCAGTGCGCGCACGTAGAGCTTTATTGTCGAGGAAATATTCGTGTAGAGAATATCAAGGAAATGGGAGTTGTTTTCCACAGAAAAGGTATTTTATTTTTCTATAGATTGTTCAAAATTTTTGTTGAACTCTCGAACGAAGAATTTTGGCGTCATGAAAATCGAAATTGGAAACTGGATTTTCTTGATCGACTTCTTTGAAATATCTTTGTCTTAAAATGAAACAACATATACACATGTCGTGCGTTGATTTTCTTATTGTTCAACTAGAAATAAGATTTGTAATAAAAGAGATTAAACTAAGGCGCAATCTGGTAGTATCTAACAGCTTTTGAAAAATGCGATAAATGTACTTTATTTAAAAGACTAAAAACTTTCTGTAAATCACTTTGTTTTTATATATATTGAAATACCGTAACCGGACAGCTGAACAACGTGCAACGTGTTTGAAAATTCATTAAATGTGAGAAAAAAAACTTGGTTATTCAGGCTACGTTAGGTTAGGTTATGGACATTTTTTTCATCTCTTTTAAAGAATTTTCAAAGGGATATTTGATATTATTTTGTTGATATTACTTTGTTAAGTTGTCATGGAACCATATTACGTATAGGTATTGCAGAAAACCAGCTGCCCTCCGGGTCTGGAATGTACGTATACAATGTCCGGAATGCTTAGCAGTGACATTTTGTCAATATTATCGAATCAAATATTGTGATGTGTAAATAGCCAATAATCCGTTGAAAAATAAATATTTTATTTCTTCTATCTTTGCAAATGCACTTTATGGCATTTTTAATTAAATGAAAATAAATAAGTTTGTAAAGCAATACTTTTGAATCAAAGTTGTCAGCATGTTTCGAAACGAAAGGTTTCTTCGTCAGGATAAGACTTTTGTGGAAATAACAAATGGCTCACAAGTGTAGACAAATAAGAACGTAGACAAATATTATAGGGAGAGATGATTAAATACTTAATGTATCATAAAAAATAATTATATAAAATGATCAGAAACGTTCTTAGATGTTCACAGCCAGAAGTATTTTCGTTATTTGTTTTTGGGGTGTTACGCCGTGTTGCGCTACCTCCTTCTTTAGCCTACGTTTCGGACACTGTAACGCTCTCCGAAACGTTGGCCGAAGAAGGAGACAGTACAACACGGCATAACACCCCAAAAACAAATAACGAAAATATAAAATGATATATAAAGAGTATTTTAAAATATAAAAAAATTTCGTTTATGTAATAAAAACTTTTAAAACAAACAATAATAATCAAGACGTCTAAATAACAAAAAAATATTAAAAATGTTAGTATTAATATGAAAATAAATTTAAGGGATTGCTTTTGATAAAAATGGCTATTAATAATTTTTAATTGATGAAATATGTTGATTAAATAGAGGTGTTTTACAAAGTTATTTGTTTTCATTTAATACATTTTTTTATTATTACGTCCACTTCTTGTTCTTGGACGTCGTTCATGAAACATGTAGATTGTGTGTATAAAATAAAATTATGTAAACGGCAATATTTGTTTTTTTAATAAAATAAACAATGCCATAAAAAATTATTAAATTAAAGCATAAATGTACTTTTGTATTACGGCAACATTATTGAGTATTTTAAATTGGTTAAATAAATGTGGTCTTTACAAGTCCTATTATTATCTGATACCTGACCGTCTGACCAATGCCGACCTCCCTGGCATGCGGCCGGAAGATGAATGCCGGGCAAGCTCGTCCCACATACACTTTTTAATTTCCTGCCCCAATTGATTTAGCGTCTGGGGGTGTCTTTTTAGAATAATGTCCCGTATCCTGGCCCGGCCAATCGGGCAATCGTTAGCACCCTCCCAGTTTATCAGTGTCCCGTATCGGGCGACCGCAGCTTAGTTAGCCCACCCTTGCCTAACGATGCGAGGCTTCCCTGAACCAAACTACCCTGGCTACGGATGAATTAATAGTTTTCGGGCGTTTAGGTTTTTTATACTGAAGTAATTTGGACGGTAAGTGGTTCGTTTTGCAACCTCTAATTGAATAGTTTCTTACTGGCCGAGCTGAGTAGACGAGGCGGCTGTAGATCTACGTTTGGAGGCGGTCATTACCGTATTTTCTGTTACCTTTATGGCTCGGACATTGTGTGAATGGACAAAGCACCTGAGGGAAAACGAACAGTTTATAGGATCAAAGATAAGTCGTATCGGAAAATACAGTATACTACGAAGAGTCATTTAATTTGGATGAACTAAATAGATATCGAGGTATACCTGCAATGTTTTTGCAACGGGAATAAATGTGTACGTGTACTAAGTAATTTTTATATTTCAAAACGTTCGAAAAACCATCCCTATTATAAGAATTAAATTTCAACGTAAATTATTCCTCTGATTTTTTAAATGGAATCCATAAAAATTTGTTACATATTTGTATTTTAATTTAGAATGCCTACAAATAATATTCTCAAAAAAATTAATCATTAATAAAACTCTAAAATAAATAATCAATTATGTGCAATTAGGAATGACTCAATCAAAATATTCTAATAAAGTACGTTATTTAAAAAAAAACATACAGTCATCAACACCAAAATTTCTTGGTTAAATTGTTTTTTTGTTGTAAAATTTCAAATTTTGGCTCATATTGTTTTCAATGTAATTTACGACAGATTTCTCAAAACGAGCTTTTGTGGACATAGTACAAACCAAAGATATTGAAATTCAAGAGATGTGCTACCGGCAGTTTTTACTGGGTGGGACCGTGCTTCCCGGTGTCGCCGACATTGTTGACCAATAATATTGCACACCTTCAATAAATCAACTACATTCCGTATTCAAACTCTGACCATGACCGTACAGTCTGGCGACAGTCGGGTGACAGTCGGGTGACAGTCGGGCGGACATCAAACTATATCTCTAAGCAAGCGAACAGTTGTTACGCAATTTTCTGAGATCCGTTAAATATGATAAACATTCTGAAAAAAATCATGTTGTAAGAGAATGTCAATTCGTCTAAAATGAAGAACAAAATATTGTTTATTACTCGTATTTCCTTAGTGAAAAGCGTTGTCTAAATTTCTACGACCACCTTGATATCTCAACTCAAAATAATATTAGGTATAATGATTTACAATAAACAACGTTGTTCTGCTTTTCCAAGGGCTTGAGGCTCCCCCCGGAGCGATCGAGACCAGTCGAAAGCAGTATCTTGGTTCCTCACATGTAATAAGTTTAACTCAGGGAGATAGCTCGTATGACGTCTCTAGCCAGCTCTAACTAAGCGACAATCTAAAGGTTAACGGTTCTTTTAACGACTCAACAATAGTGGCGTTAATCCACCGGTGTCCCATTGGACTACCCCATGTAGAGTATAAATCAATTCGTTTGACCATTCTATTCCATATTGTAAGTTTATATTATGTCTAAAATCTTGCAAACTGAAATCAAGGATTACATAGGTTTTTTTTTTCATATTAATTTTACTTAACGCCTGTGGTTTGGTAAAACGTTCAAGCCACAAAATGAAAACTTTAAAGGAGACAATAAAATCGAATGTTTATTAATTCTTAAAAGTGAATAAAAATCTTGACGTTTGTATGGAAGCGGTTATTTGTTTTATAACATTTTGATGTGAAATATTACAATTCTATTTATAATTATGAAAGATTTGAGGATTGAGGAATTTCATCTAATTTCGAAATAACCTAAAAAAATGTAAGCGTAAATTAAATTTTTATTATTAGAAACGTCTTAATCACCAAAAAATATTTTACCATGTTGTAGTTCGAAAACCATGCTATATGAAACCACTGAAAAGTAACATTCCCAAAATTGTGGTTTAAAGGGTATAAAACAAAATAAAATGTAAGACAGTAATGGGAACCCACTAAGACTCAGTAATGGCAACTCGGTGAAGACTCAGTAATGGGAACCCACTAAGGCACTGCGTGTGTGTGAAATATACAAAAATGTACAAAAATTGGCACGCTATACGATGAATTTTTAAGTTATAATAATAAACTATTTATAATGGTGACCGGACAACTCAACAATGTGCAACTTCATCGCTTCTTCGAATAGTCACTAAAAGTGGTAAAAAAGGTTACGTCAGGTTAGGTTCCGCGCTATAAAAATATACATATGATGACTTTGAAAAGTCATCACAAATAATGTTCAAATGCCACTTTATTGAATTGTTTTGGAACCAATTCTAATATACTTGGTAAGCTAGATTAAAATACAAAATTATGTGATATAATAAAAAAAAATATATATAAATGACGTGTTGTAAAAATTTCAATTTCAAAGAGTCTATTTTCCGCTCTCAATGTTGTGTAATTCCACAGACCCTTTGTTGATCCGATTAGAAATAATAGGTAAAAATGACAATTAAAATATTAAATTAATTCAACGTTAGAAATGTTATTTAATTAAGGAAATATTATTTTTATTTAACTTTGTTGTGGAGGTAATTATATAAATATTTTTTTATGTTTAACTCTAAGGCCTTGATGAACACATTTCCTCTCAGGACGTATGTCATCTTTGGGGATGCTGTGCGGAGGGTCTTATAAAAGGAAAAGAAGGAATGAGATGAAGATGTTCGAATCCTACTGAAGCTGACAGAAAAATTTTTATTTTTAAAAATAAAATTCGTACATTTTATTTATAAATTAAATATATCCGATCATCGAACCATTTTACAAAATGAATAAGCAGAAGAGACAAACTCAAAAAAAGGCGCCATCTAGCGACTCAGAAGAAGAAGACACAATGACTAATAAAATGATCAAATGCATTGAAAAAAAATTTAATGAATTAACCAATCAACTTATGAAATCTTTTAATGAACAAATAAAAGAACTTAAGAAGTCCGTCGAATTTTGCTGTGAGAAATTAGACGAATATGAAGAAAAAAACAAAAATAAAGAAATACTGATTAAACAACTTCAAGCAGAAAATAAAGAAATAAAATTACACATTAATAAAATGGAACAAAATGAAAAACTAAACAATATTGAAATACAGGGTGTTCCTTTTAAGGAAAATGAAAATATCACAAATGTATTTAATAATATAATAGACATACTCAAATGTGATAAAGAATCGATTAACGTGTCAAATATTTTCAGAAGCAAAAATAAAAACCCGATGAACAAAAATACTGCCATTGTAGTATCTCTACAAAACAAAGAAAGTAAAGAAGTAATTATAGCACATAAAAAAAAATATGGTATTTTATACGCAAAAAACATAAATTTTGAAGAAAACAACACAATATATATTAACGAACAACTGACCCAATTTAATAAACACCTACTTTACCTAGCTAAATCGTCAAGATTGGGTTACAAATTTATATGGGCAAAAAATGGAAAAATATGGATGAGAAAAAACGAAACATCTCCAATCTTACTCATAAGAACGCCTGAAGACATCCCCTCTGAATAAAGGATAATAAAACCAAATAGCAAACTACTATCACCTTTCAAAATGTCTGAAGAAAACTATATACACGAAAATTACAAATGTAAAAACCCATGTGAACTAAATAACCTATTTAAAAATGTTAATTTCTCGATCTTAAACATGAATATTAGGAGTATAAGGAAAAACTTCGATGAGCTCTGTGTACTTATTAATAATCTAGATTTTTCTCCAAGCATAATTGTTTTAACTGAAACTCAAATGAAACAAGTAATTCCATATGACTTACCAGAATATACAACAATTTCATCTGCCTGTAAGCATACTGGTCATGATGGAGTTACTGTCTTCTGTCATAATACTCTGAAAAATGTTGCCGCTGAAATTATTGAATTTAAAACAGCCAATGCAATAAAAGTAACTTTTTGTCAAAACAACTATAAATATCATATTCTAGCCATATATAGATCCCCTTCATTAAATGATTTTTTATTTGTAAAAGAACTAAAATCTTTTGTTAGTAAACTTGATAGAAACAATTTCACTTTTTCCATTGTGACAGGAGACATTAATATAAATATTAATGATAATAATACAAATGTGAATTGTCAAAATGAGTATCTTGATTGTTTATCTAGCTCTGGACACATGTCATATATTAACTCACCAACAAGAGTAACCTTAAGTCACTTGGCATGTTTAGACCACATATTTGTCAAGTCGCACAAGGCGGTTAATATCATCTCTTCAATTCTTGAAACAAATATCACAGATCATTACCCAACCTTTTATGGACATCATTTCAAAAATACTCCTCTAAACCGAAATTCTGAAAATCTAGAAAAAGTAGACATTGATTATGAAACTCTAAACTCTTTACTTCGGTCAGAAAACTGGGAAAATGAGATATCAATAGAAAATCCACATCTCGCACTAGAGAATTTCTATAAAACTCTGAGAGATCATACTCTAAAAAGTGAAAGTAAAATAGTGGTCACTAAAAATAAATATAAAAAAATTAAACCTTGGATAACAGTTGGATTAATTATATCAATTAAACAAAGAGATAAATTATATAGAGAAATGTTTAAATATCAAATAGATTGCCAAAAGAATAATCTCAGAACAATGCCTTATCTGCAAACAAAATATCTAATGTACAGAAACTTACTCAATAGGCTTATTCGAAATTGTAAAAAGAAATACTATTGCGAACAAATTGAAAACGCAAAAAATGATAGTAAGAAAACATGGAATATTATAAATGAAATTGCAAACAAAAATCGTATGTATTCACCTGTTATAAATGAGGTTAAAATAAATAACAAATCAATAACTGACAAATCTACCATTGCCGAAAAATTTAATTACTTTTTTACAAATATAGTAGATGAGGTACTTGAATCATCCAAGATAAATGATAATAATACTTACCTAGAGACATCGTCACATATAACTGTAGCTAACGAATCAATAAACCCTATAGAAAGTTTTTCACCTATCACAATAAATGAAATTGATAAATGTATTGATAGCCTCAAATCATCTAATTCTAAGGGAATTGATGGACTATCTTGTAACACTTTGAAAAAAATAAAACAACATATTTTAACTCCTTTGCAACATATTTTTAATATGTGCCTTAAAGAGGGTCATTTTCCAAAACAGTTTAAAACCTCCACCATCATACCAATTTATAAATCTGGTGAATCACATAAATTAGACAATTATAGACCAATCTCTCTTGTTTCAAATCTATCAAAAATATTAGAAAAATGCATCAAAAATAGAATCATGGAACACTTAGAAAAATATAATATTCTATCCCACAACCAATACGGTTTTCGTAAAGATCTGAGTACTGAAGATGCAATATATGATTTAACAAAAAATATATACACTTCTATCGATAAAAATAAGAAATGTCTAGCAATATTCTTGGACTTAAGAAAAGCTTTCGACACTGTAAATCATAACTTACTCGTTAAAAAAATAAATCAATTAGGTTTCAAAAAAGACACACTTAAACTACTCACAAACTATCTTAAAGACAGAACACAAAAAACAAAAATTGGGAATATGTATAGTTCAGAAGCTCAGATAAAAAATGGAGTTCCGCAAGGAACTGTACTTGGCCCGATTCTATTTTTGATGTATATAAATGATTTGTGTAATTTTGTAATCCCAGGAAAAATTATTTCTTACGCCGATGACACGGCAATAATAGTTAACGGAAATTCTTGGAACGAAACTTTTTCTAAGGCAAAAGAATGTATTGCACTTGTTTCAACGTGGCTAAAATGTAACAAACTCATTTTAAACTACAGCAAAACATTTTATTTAACTTTTTATAAAAGCAATAAAAATAAACCTCATGATAACCTTAAAATTAGAATCCACAATACAATTTGCAATCAAGATACATGTACACTGTGCAATGAACTTGTTAAAGTAGAAAGTATCAAATATTTAGGAGTATCTATTGATACACATCTAACTTGGAAAACACAAATTGTTAAAATCATCTCGAAATTAAGATACCTTACATATACATTTTATAGACTTAAGGAAGTACTTAATCTTGACAAATTGAGAATGATATATTTTTCACTGGTGCAATCTTCAATAATGTACGGCATTATAGGATGGGGTGGTGCGCTTGATGCTTTTATTAAGCCTTTACAAAACACTCAAAAGCGCATTATTAAAGTTATGTACAATAGAACTAAAACATTCTCGACTGAGTTACTTTTCAAAGATACTAAAATATTCAACATCCGTAAATTATTTATATTGCAGACAATGAAATATGTATTTAAAAACAAAAATTGTTTCGAAAAAAATGAAAATAGAATTAGCAAAAGGACTAATAATATCTTTTACACCCCTCAAATCAATACCAAATTAATGCAAACACATAGCAGCTTTATTGGTCCTCGGACATTTAATCTTCTACCAAAACACATTCAAACGACAGATAAAATATCACTCTACATAAAAGAATTAAAATTATGGCTTTACGGTGCAGATGTTAAAACACTTTTGCTATAAATTCTATGTTAACCTTAATACATCACTTTTCATTTTAATTCTAACTCATATAACTTTTTTATAACTTATAACTATTGTTAATTGTACTTACTGATGTATGCATTTTTGTTTATATTACCCACGCACAGGCAGTGCCTTTGTGGGTTCCCATCACCTACTTTTTACTTTACGTAGATTTAATTATTCCTAACTTTTGATTTATTTGTTTCTTATATGTGTATTTTGAAATGTTTATAATAATGGGAAAAAATAAAGATTAAAAAAAAAAAAAAAAAAAAAAAGTTCTGGGAAGGAAAAAGGTATGGCGGAGTGGGTAGGAATCTGTGAAGTGTACGGATCCATCAAGACCTGGACACACCTCACCCCATGAACTCGGGCACCTCTACTAACGTAGCGAACCGTTTGGGGTGACCTACCGCAGAGGTGGTGGTTATCTAATGAATGGTTCCCGGGGCGGCGGCACCCATACCAGCCTCCCAAATAAAAGGATATCTGGAAAAATAATAGAGGGTAAAAAAAATGATTTCTCTAAAAGCCATAAGAGCCAGCAAGAATATCTTGAATAATCAATGTGCTGCTTGACATACTCCATTTTCTAGCCGACAGCGTGGCTAGTGTAATTCACTGAAATCTACGGATTTTAAAAACACTTGTTCGCTGATTAGTTCCTCCTTTAGCAAATTGTAAAGTTATGCGTGTCAACCTGTACATGTACTAATGGGCATTTTTAGTTGAAGTAATAAAACGGTGAAGTAATTTACTTACTCACTCACTCACTCATTCACTCACTCACTCACTCACTCACTCACTCACTCACTCACTCACTCACTCACTCACTCAGTAAGTCACAAATTTCATTACGCCAGAACTTACCATTATACACAGCCTATGTGACTTGCTGATAATGTAGCTTTCTATTGGTGAAAGAGTTTTTAAAATCGGTTAAGTGGTTTAGACGTGAAAGCACAACAAACAAATACTCGCACTTTCGCATTTATAATATAAGTATATTGTCATACTCGTATATATATATTTAATTCTAATTTAATTTTAATATTTTTTAATTATTTTTTGTTTTTATATTGGAGGCACTACTGAAAACATATGTACAATTTTGTGACGAACGTATGATCCATCCCTCCCATTACGGTGCTAGGCGGTATGTGGAGAGAGTCTGGCTGGAGAGATCAAAAGGTCTCAACAAGTCTCTCCCGACCCGGCCCGCTACGCAGTAAGTGGGCAAAAGCATCCACCGCCAAAACCTAGACAAAATTCACCCCATGAACACGTGCTCACCTGCTAAGTCAGCAAACGCAGTGAACTACGTATGAACTATGACAGGGACGGCGAAACCTATAGCCGCCTCCCGAATTGAAATGACATTTTTTTGACAAATTACGTTTTTTTTATTTCATTTTTCAACAATTTACCAGAAAACCGATAAGTTCGATAGAAATAAAATAAGTTTTCGTTATAAAATTTAAATAGATCGTCTTTAAGTGGCTTCACCACAGTTTGATAAGGCGGAAGGCGAAACAACTGCCATGCATAATGAAAATAACAAAGGTGAAATTATTCACAATTAAAATGAAGGTTTACAAATTAAGCTTTATTAGAATAAGAAATAAATACGCAATAATTTTTTTTCGACATAGCGAGAAATTTAACAAAACAACACAAATCATTCAAAATAAAAATTTGCTCACGTCGGAATTTGAACCTGCACGACCACGTAGGCCGTCAATAAGTCATTAGCAAGGAAATTTCGAGTATTTTTTATGTGAATATCTCACAAGATTCCCAGCTGCTCCCGTCTGGAGCCATTGAGATATGGCATCCCCAATTAGGGTATGTTGTGAGGCTGAAGCGTAATGGGAAGGAGAAAGAGATGGGGAAGAGGAAGTTGGGAAAAGGAAGTTGCCAAAGCCATTTCAAGCAACTTTTCAATTCTGAATGGTGGTTTTACACCAGGGCTACTAAGAGTATCTATATATTATTTTTAAATAAATAAATGTGGAAAACACAAATTAATCGAATAAAATTTGCTTGCTGACGCCGGGATTCGATCCCCCGACCTTCAGATTGTGAGTCAAGAGCCCTACCCCTCGACCACGGCCAGCCAATTAAAAAAAATATTTTTTTTATTTAATATTTCTATTTTTGAAACTGATAATTCATGGTGGTATTCCATTATAATATATTATAATAAAAACAAATATAAAACTTTTTTCCACTTTAAGTTTAATGACCGTAACCGGTTTCAGCTCGCTAGAGCCATCTTCAGACTGGTACAAAATATTCTTAATCTACGGTTTATATACATAACATTTGAGGGAGGGGAAGCGGGGTGGTTTTAAGTGTTTTAATCAATTATACTAATTACATTTGTTACTAAGTAGTTTTAGACTGTTGAATTTCTAAATATTTTGGTTATTCCAGTGGGCTAATTACCTTGGGTTTGTAGCTCACTTCAATATTGTTTAGGAAAAACCTTACAAGTGGTATGAATTATTAAAGACCTAATTTTATTGTCAAATCGTTATTACATTTATGATGCATGGGATTTTTTAATAGATTTTTGAAGGGATATCCCATCCCATCATGGGATATCCAATCCCATGCATCATAAATGTAATAACGATTTGACAGTATAATTGATTAAAACCCTTAAAACCACCCCGCTTCCCCTCCCTCAAATGTTATGTATATAAACCGTAGATTAAGAATATTTTGTACCAGTCTGAAGATGGCTCTAGCGAGCTGAAACCGGTTACGGTCATTAAACTTAAAGTGGAAAAAAGTTTTATATTTGTTTTTATTATAATATATTTTTTTTATTTATTTGCAATCAGGTACTCATTTTTTTGTATTTATGACTATGGAGTAGAGAATTCTTCATAAAGCAACCCTGTTGTAATAATTTATAGACTGTGGTTTTAAAGCACTATTGAGTACCTAAACAACCACTTCGATAGTGTAGCGTTGTTGCAATGTCCAACGTCCCTTGCGCCTTGTAGTCTCGCAAAATACGTTATACGAGTATGGTACTTTTACTTAGGTTTGGTATTAGCGTTGACCGTTGTTCTACTTTGCGAAGAGCCTCAAACAAGTAGTTTGTACGATGTTTTTACCCAGTTATCTAGGACAAACAGGACTGAACGGAAAGGTTAAAAAAGCAAAAGAGATTTATCAGTGCCTCACTAACTGTAGCAATTATTTTGTTAACCAATACAAACAACTACACTACGAACATTTTTAAGTGACACCATATCCAATCTGAACAGCGCCAGAAGAGCGTTGGATGGAGTCTCCATTTGAGAAATATTATGTGTTGTGAGGTGATAGAAAGGAAGGTTTAAGAGGGAATAAGCAGACACAACCGGAAAAATGTCTTTTTAAAATTAAATTCTAGACGTATCGACTATTTTGAGCAAAAAAATATAAATTGATTTTAAAGGATTGCTATTTTATCTAGTAAAGTTATGTTTGAAATTTTGATAAAATTTATATTTACAAGATTATATCGTTGCTCATTGGCAGATTTGTTAAATTATCAAATAAAATGTTTTATTATTCAACACATTTTAAATCATATAATCATAAATTAAAATAAATCTATAAATAATTATCTATGAAAGCTACTTTTCAGATTTTTAATTTTAGTTCCAATAAAATAATTTAAAAAATCATTCTTAATAAAGCTCTACGAACATTTTAAATCAAATAAATCTCTTCTATAGAAAAACACAATGGAAGATGAAATTAAAACATTTCGCATAGTTAATTAATTTTCGTTCCTTCTATGGCCCGAACTTTAAACCCACACATGATACTCGAGCATTGTGACGTCACTCGAGAGCGTAGTTCCAAGTAGACCAGTTAGACCCAGTTTTCAAGTAGTGAGTCAAAATTAATTGAAAACAACAAGCCTGTCGCACGGCCATCAGGCGAAAGTTAGCGAACCTGTTTTCCAAACAAAAAGGGCCAACTTTGAAGGGATCCTTTGTTTTAAACACATGTATTCAATCATTTTCTCGTTGTTTTGGTTTGGGGATAGAATATACCGGATATGTTACATTGATCAGTTCAAGTAGAACAATATTTCTTCTTTCTTAGATTCTTGTGTTGTCTATATGTCTATATATATTAATAATATTTTATTTGAAATATACTCTTGGAATTTATTTATTTTATTTCATAAATCTTAAAAATTTCACGGAATTCAGTTTAATTGTTTCTCCAGTAAAAACATTTTTCATGCAATATGAAATCATCTCACCATTTCTACTGCTTCCAACCACATTTTTGTGTTGGAAATGCATGTATGCACTATGCAATTCTACGTCGACCATATAAAGAAAAAGAATACAATAAGATTAATAATATGAAAAGAAAGAAATGGCGTAGGAATATAATATAACATGATGACATTAAATTGTAACATAAAAACTGAAAATGATGTTACGCGTGTACCTTGTCGGAACCTGTTCCTGACATTTTGTATCTGACACGAAATCATCCGGCACGCGTTGCAATGCCGTATTTAAAGAAATAAATCATTTCTCTCTGCATGTCCCTTCTCGTACGTCCCCGTCCCCTTCCCTTCTGCGTTCCCTTCCACCTTCCTTCCCTCTCCCCTCTCCCGCTCGCCGCCCCGCCAACCCCCCTCCCTATTTCCATATATTCAGTTCCAGTACTTTCACTTTTCAAACCTCGTGCCACCTATAACATTTTTTTTTATTCAAATTTTAATTTTTTTATATTTTACAAATATTAATTTTTGTATATTATATAAGAACAATCAATCAAATTTTGTACTTAAAATATCTATAATTCTTGAATCGATTCATAGGTATGTACTTCAAGTTAATTAATTAATTTAGAAATTTTTAAAATTGAATTCTGATTTGACAATTGCAAAATGTTATTCTCAAATTTTTTATAGTTTTGCAAGTTTTTTTGTTATGATTGAAAAACTTTTCAGATAATTATATTGTCATGTGGTTGAAATAATCCAAAAATCTTCGCGGAGGTTTTAAGAAGGTATTTTGAATGTTTCAAACATTTCCTATGCTTAATATAGCAATACACAATACACTTATCCCTAAAAACATTTTGATTTTTATACATATACATAGATAGATTTTTTCCTGACCTAAACTGAGTGATGAATTTGATTCAACATTTTGTTCTTCTTCAGACGTTCTCAATGGCTTCTTCCACCCACTTACTTGTCAAACATGTATTGTAAAGAACTTGTCTACTAAATAATGTAACCTGCGATTAGCAGCCATCTTCCGTAGAAAATTTTTGCAACCTGAATACACTCCCAGGGCGCATCCTCCTTGGTACAAAAAGCTTACATCCTGGCTGATTTCACCCCCCGGCAGATGTTTTATTTACACATTAGCGGAGAAACCAACCACTGGGAAATTCCGAACAAACTATGTACCGCCAGAAAGAGCCGGTAATCTGTTTAAAGTGCTAGAATTTGCATACTTCGTCCCGCTGCCGGACCCGAACCTTTCCTTTAAATACAGACTTTAGGAAAACTATCCGCATTTAAATTTAAAGGAAATTCCGGCTGATGTCTTTCAACACATTCTACATTATGTTGATAAATTGATACCTAGTTATTTGGTAATAAATTGTTAATTTTCATTGCAAACTTCTAAATACTGGTAATAATATTATTAGTTATTAAAAATGAACCTTTTTTTATTTAATTCATCATTAATCACGATTCAAAAATATTTTTTAATATAAAAAAGTAGTCTTGTGTATAATACTAGCTGGGACCCGGCATGCGTTGCTGTGCCATTTAAAAAAAAAATTGTTTCTCCCTGCGTGCCCTTTCCCATTCGTCCCGTTCTCATTCCACGTCACCTTCTTCTCCCGTGTCCCCTTCACCTCTCTCCCTCCTGAGTTCCCCTCCCCTCTCCCACATTCCCCACCCTCGTCCCGTGAACTCCTTGCCCGATTTCCCCTCCCCCCTCCCCCCATCCCGCTTTCCATACATTCAGTTTTCAATCAGCTCGCGTGCCACTTATTAGCTCACCAGTAGTAAAAAAATGAATTATCCAATTTGGTGCAGTCGTACGGAAGTTACGAGCGCACAAACATTTCGGAGATTCATTTTTATTTCTATAGATAGATGACGCCTAAAATAAAATTTCCCGCTAATATATCAACATAGTTACCAAGACAACGATTGATTTTGCTTTTCGTCTGACGTTATCAATAACTCGCTTTTGTAAGGGACAATAAACGTATAATAAATATAATATATTAATATTTATAATTTCATAACGGCAGAATTTACCACTATATACAGCCTTAATTACTGGCATATAATGTAGCTTTCTATTGGTGAAAGAATTTTTTAAATCGGTTATGTGGCTTAGGCGTAAAAGCGTAGCAAACAAACACACGCACTTTCGCATTTATAATATTAGTATGGAATAGTATAGATATACCATTTTAATATTTTCAATGCTTTTTATTTAGGGTGTTTAGAAAAATATATTTTCAGAGAACATTTAAAAATTTATGAAGGATTGCAAAAATGTTAGAACAGATAACTGTACTGTAAAAAAATCCATCAGACATTCTTACATTGTAGAAAGTTCAATTTGGGAGGCGGGTATGGGTACCGCTACCCCGGGAACCATTTAAAGAATTACCCACACCCTTGCCATAGGTTACCCCAAGTGGTTCGCTATGTTTGGTGACAGCAGGGGTGTCCGGATTAATGAGGTGAGGTTTGTCCGGGTCTTAGCGGCAGATGCATCTACCTACGAATTGCATGGCAGGGATCGGGAGACCAGTTGAAAGAGAGCTGTATCGCAGGGGGAGGATGGATTCAAAAGTTCGTCAATCCATCATACTTACTATTAATTTTAAATTTTTTTTTTTGCTTCTAAAGTCCATAAAACCAAACTATTATTTTTTTTATTTTTTGCTTCTGAAAGGGTGTTACTTACTTTTTGTAGCTTTTTATATTTTATATTTAAAAATTTTTACCTTTTAAAGATATCTTATATTTCCACATTTTGCTTTTTATTGTTTTATTTCTTACTTTTAACTTTTTATTCCTTACTTTTTACTTAATACTTAATATTTTGTACTTTATACTTTTACTTTATACATCCTACTTTTTCCGTACTACTTACCTTACTATTACCTTTCTCACTCCCTACTTTTTACCTTTTTTTATTTTTAACTTAATTTATTTTGTTATTTTTCATGTTGTTGTACTATGTTTATGTAAATCATGTTTTTTTTAATTTATTTTACACACTTAACAAATATAAGATAAAAGTCCCGATAAACTACTTTTTAGCAGTTTTTCTAACGGGTTCTTTACATTAAAAGTCTTATTATGGTAAGTTAATAGTTAATAATTATAATTAGTTGTACTATTCACAAGTTAATTATATTAATGGCGCATGTTGTGCATATATAAAATAAATAAAAAAACTCCTGAATACCGTTTTATATGAAAATATTAATATGTTTTATTATTTGGAATATTTTGTAAAACATCCTTGAAGTGATTTTACATAGAAATTATGCTGGGTATAGAAATAGGCCACGTATCATTAGTAATATTGTCATATTAGGGTTTTGGAAGATCCTTGAAGATCAATTCCCTAAGGTCCTTATGTTACAAACGAAATAAGTACTAATTACGATATCATCATTTCGGTCTGGTAACCTTGAGACACTAAGGATACGACATATTGTTATGTTACACGACTGTTTTCATTTTAGTATATATATAAACTTTAAGCTCGGTATAACTATAGAAACAAATAATTACAATCACTTGATAAAATTATTAAAACTCTCAAATGAAAGACCTATTTCCGACTTGACTTCTGTTATTAAAAATGTCAATGGTGTTTATAGACACCCGTGATCTATTAAGCTTAATTACCTTTCATTTACCAACAGGGGTTCCACGACAACTCAACAAAGGCACATTTCAAAACCCCTTTGAAATCTATTTAATCTTTTTTTTTTCTTTTAATGACCTTTAAAAGGAGGTGATTATTAGTGGAGGCGATTGAATATTTTTGAGTTATTCAGTCACTACCAACAAGAACCACTAGATCTTAAATTTAATTGCAAAAACCCTGTGCAAAAAGTGACTTAGCAAGGGTGCCTGGGTTCAAGGGTTTTTCCGGGTCTTGGCGGCGGATGCATCTGCTCACTAGCTTCATAGCAGGATCGGGAGAGAGTCCCTTTGACCTTTCCAGCCGTACTCTCTCGGAACATCGCCTTGCACAGCAGTAGGAGGAATGGATCCGTTCGTCTGTCACTCCTGAACACAATGACCCCAGATTCCTACCCACCATTTTCCTTCCCAAAACTTCCTCTCCTTTCTTTCCTAAAAAGAGCCTCCACAGCATCCCCAAAGATGACATAGGATCTGAGGGACATTATTTTCCTCAGTGCTTCCTGTGTTCAGCAAAAAAAATATATCAGGACTGAGTCATTTAGATACTCGTTTGTACCTAGATTGCGTGCATTTGGCAATACTTTTTCAGAAGTAGTGGATGTGTTCAACTGCTCAGAATGTAATTACAAATAGGCTATAATAGCATACCCAATAATCAATGTTAGCATTATACCTACGATTCTTCTGCATGGGTTCTATGCAAATTAATTAGCATATTTTACTAAGCCCTTGAGGTGATTTTTCACAAAAAAGGCGCTCTACAAATTATCCACTTATTAGTAACATTATTTCCCATGATTTCTGTTCCGTAAAATTATTTTATTTATTACATTTTTATAAAAGACCATATAGGCGTATATTAACATAAAAAAGACGTTTGAAAAGCTATCTTTGGTGATATTTGCAAATAGGTACAATATTAAAATATTTCCATTCTTAAATAATAATTATAACTAACAACATGTATAATAAAAATAAAATCCTTTATAAGGTTTTCACAAGAACCAAGTGATAAAAAATGTACATAGGTCGTTCTTCTTTTTAACCTACATTAAGTTGTCTCCACCAGTTAGTGGAGAAAAATTTAACAGAGTTAAAAATATTATTATTTTATAATTACTTTGAAATCTACTGTACTAAAGACGTAACGACTGTGTGCGTTTAAAAAAAATGTGTTCATATTTTTGTAGTAAAAATTACTTGACAGAGTTGTAACTCCTCGTGATAGAAGTGTATTTCATACAAATCACAGTTGTTTTCTGCCACCTCGACTTGCGTGTATTCTATAATGTTACAAAAATGGTATGACGACATTAAATATAAAACTATTTTTAAACTCCAAAAGGTATAACCTATCAAGTAACAGCAATTATTATTTTTAATGATGTTTAATAAAATATTTTTAAAAATCTCAAAAACTTGTCCTACAATTTTTATGTCGTACGGCAATTCTATCACGTGGGTTGTCATTCGAAATAGGTATACACGAAGCTCGTCTTTGTCACCCCCAATAGGAATTTTAGACCTCCTTCCCCCCTTGCTATAATTTCCCCTCTGAGATCCAGAGAGATTCATTTGTAATAAAAACAAAATGTGACAGAGTGGTGGAAATGTGACAGAGTGGTAAAAGTTATGTAGGTTAAAAAGAAGAACAACCCACATATCTGAATTCAGAAAGTAGGACCTGAGTTTTGAAATATAATAATAAATATGCGACCTTCAAAAATCTGCAATATTTTAAATTTTTCACGAAGCGAATAATGAGCAAGGAGGAAAGAAAATATTTAATTAATCACCTTTTCCTGAAAAGGCTTAATTTTTAAACAAGGTTTGAATATTCAGCGTGATGCTCAAAGATTTACAAAATCTACAATATTTCTTTGCTGGTAATAATAATTCCTAAAACGAAATAGTCCGGTATTTCTAAAATTCTAGAAATTGCTAAAATCTACCATGTATGTCAACAGCAAACTGCATGTTTATTTTCTTAAGTATGTGTTATGCGGGTGCACCACTGTGAATTACATAATAATAATACGTTACTTCTGAGAAATCGATTTTGGAGAAGACTCCTCTCTCAACAAAACTTTTTCTTAACGTGAATACTATACAAGAGTCCCAACTGTCTGGAGCCTGTGGGACAAGAGTACCTCAATGGAGAATAATGTGAGGCTGAAGGGAGTGAGTAGGGGATGAAAATGAGAAGAGGAAGATCAGGAATCAGGCACGGGGATGAATTAAACACGGCTAAACCATTTCAAGAAACGTTTTGATTCTGAGTACTGGTCTTTTACCAGAGCGTTACTGAAAGTACGGGAGATTGAATGACAAACTTGGGGTGAGAGTGCGAGAGCGAAAAAAACAAGTCATGTTGCAAATAAAGAGGAGATTTAGGTAATTATTCCACTAACTAACTAGTTAAAAAAAAAAAAAAAAAAAAAAAAAAAACTATTTACGTGCACAAAATAGGCTATGAAGTTTTTAGTTTGGGTAAACTAAATAATTCACGCATATTTACATTGAAACTTTCCAAATGTCAAATCCATACAAAAACACGAAAATACACAAAATAGAATTTTAATACATCTTTTACCATCCATCAAACGTAATTAGTTGTTTCTTGAAGTAATTAAGTTGAAACCTGATGTAATTTCAAAAATCTATTCCCAATAAAAGTGAGGCGGCTAGTGAAATTTATAATGAACAATATAATTATATCATTGTAGAAGAAGATAGCATAAATAAATGTTAAAGAAACCGGTAACAAGAAATGGAACGAGAAAATAAATAGGTAATGGTCGCAACTGAGATTCGAAAATACTTTGGACCGTTACCCGGTTATTTTTCTGTTTCTTGTTCTTTTTCATGTTTTGTTTAGATTTATTAGTATTATCTTCTTCGTTAATGATATGTTACCTTGATAGGTAAAACTTTAAAAAGTGAATAAAAAGTTATTAAAATAAAAATTGCTAATAAATTATTAATTTAAATTATAAATTATTATAAATATCGTTTGGTGAATGTTTAGGTTTTGGCCCTATAGTGTTGATTACACCCGGTGTCCGGAAACTCGTAGGTAGATGAGAGAAAGTAATGAATCTACATCACATGCGAAACCCAAAATAAACGTTTTTTTAACTCTCTGATTCTATAATTATCTATATTTAAAAGTGAAAAATATAAAGATAATTCAATTATCTTTATATTTTTCACTTTTTTTCGACAACTACTTAAAGGATTAAAAAAGAGGAACCGAGAGTAAGTTTCGGCATTTTAAAATACATTCAACATGTGATATTAACCCCCTAGCGACTTATATTTTCAAATTTCGGATTTGATTTACTCGGTAACGAAAGTTTAAATTGAAAAAGTTGCACTAAAAAATCGACTTCACATGTGATATAGATTCACCGGTTTTCCGCTTGTACTACAAGTTTCCGGACACCGTGAATATTACACTGGAAGATGCTCAGTTTTTTTTAATATTCAATTATTTTAAAAAAAAATCAATTTTTAAAAATAATATTTATTTTTTATTATTTGGTTTTACGCCCAACTGAGCTTTTACAACGAGTCACAGTCAAGCCTTTGATTGTTCTTCCCAATTATTCTCTTCTTTATTTTTTTTACCATCACAACTTCTTTAAATAGTGATACCACAGTTGCACTGCCACCAGGTGGACTCTTACACGATAAACTAAAACGATTATCAACACTATTACACGGTTACTCTTATACGTGGGAGGCCGCGTAAAAAATTGTGAACATTTAGTCGAATGCTTCAAATTTCCAAGTACCTTTCCTGAACGAAACACATAACTAACGAGGAAGTTCTACTTCGAATGAACGAAATAATACCGCCCTCTTACGTACAATATAATATTGGTATCTGTGTTGTTCGCAGTGTTGACCCCTGTTTATTTATATTAGAATATGATATGACGAACTTTCATTCCTCAGGGGCCAGAGGGGTAACATAGCTCCCGGGGTAGGGCTGGGGTAGCTAGGGGAGACCGTTCAATTTCACGCCACTTTCCCCTTTCCTAGGCCCCGGGCCCACCACGGCACTAGAGAATTACTCGTGTGGCCAGTGGGACATGTGTGTCGTATTAGCATGTTAAAGAAAAACATACAAAATTTCTATATTTAACTCTTTAATTGCCTTCAATTTTTCATCATGCAGATGCAGAAATTATTTCTGTGAATGAATGATAAACGAAAAAATCACAGGATGATAAACGAAAAAAATACTTTCTGGGTACAACTGCGGAAATTACGTGTTTGAGATCAGTGGCAAAGGTCGCAAATGGGGTCGTGCAAGAAACTCGATTCTCCAAGATGAAAGATTAACGTCGAGCCTATGCTAATCTTCAATGGAAAAGTCACAAATGAGGTGACTTGGAAATGTACTAACAATACCATAGACCGGCTTCCGCATAATACACTGACTCCAGAAGCTTGCTATTTGAGGAGAGCTATAAAAAAAGGCCACCACCATTAGGCCGCCGCATCCAGAATTTCTACCGATTTCTTACATATCTCCCTTAAACATTGAAGTTTTAAGCTCTTAAAAAAATAGGTTTATTTTTTTAAATAATATCTAGACATTCCTTGCGCCGAAACGCAAATTATACGAAATTCCCTTGATAGAAAAAAAATCGCAAAGTATGCTTCAAAAATTATTATAAACACGTTCATTTCACTTATTTTATAAATTATATGTACGAAAAAATTCACAATGTTTCTTTAAATGCTCTTTTAGATGTTTTCTAAGAGATTTTTGCTCTATTTTAAAATCTCGTTTAAACGAGTCGTGAATAGTAGTTTTAATAATAGTAAATTTTATGTGATTGATTTGTGTTATTTAATAATTAATTAATATAAAATAATAAGTAGTATATTTGCGGCAGGTTCCGGAGTGGAAGATACTCTCAGTTTCGCCCTGGTGTAAGAGCACCACCATTCCGATTTGAAACATTGCGTTGCTTGAAATGGCATTGATCGTGTTTGAGATTTTAATAGCCAGGTAATACCCAACATTCCTCTTCCCCATCTCCTTCCCCTCCTAACTACCTTCAGCCTCACGACATACTCAAATTGGGGATGACATAGTTTCATTAGCTCCAGAAGGTTGGGAACAGACATTTTTTGTGCGGTATCACGTAAAATAAAATAAAAAATAAGTTATCTTAACCGTAAGAGCAGTCATAAAACAACAATGATTTACGATGATTATTTTAGCATGAAAATTCCCAATTAGATTGAATTATAATTTTGAATTCACAGTTACATCATCAATAAAAGTTTCGGCTTACATTTTCCTAAAGCCTCGATTACATTGCGCGAGTTTACAAGCTATTATCTGGGGTATTTACTAAGAGCGAGTTTACAAGCTACTATTTGGGGTATTAGATTTCCTTAGATTTCCTGATGTACCAGCACAGTGAAAGGCTTTTACGAAAGTTTTAGAAGCTCCGTTCAAAGTCTGTGATCTATTAAATCATTTAACCTTGTTTATTATGCATGATGAAAAAACTCATCGTCCTTTCAAAGGCACTCCTACGGGGAGACAATCTGTGTCGACCTGCATTTTTTACTCTTCCGGGTAAATTGCCCGAGGATAAGCGCGCTTCGTATGCATTCAGACTGCGTCAAGTGCAATTCGTATCTCTTGCAACGCTTTGAAACACTCAACAGAGTAATCTTGCTGGAAGCATTTAATTAAACTGCATCTAGGTCAAGAAGTTCAATGTGCTACCTTCTGACGGAGGGGCTCTCAAGTATTGGTTTGCGACTCATTCTTCATTTTTTTTCGTTTTAAAATGTAGATGTGTACTGCTTTTCGACTTTGAAATATGTTATTTCTTTATACAACACGACTTAAATAAAATTTAAACAGTTTTATAGTAACCCTAAAAGCGCAATCATATTTTGCTATCTAAAAAGCCCAATCGTAGATCAAATTTACTTTTATTAATAAATACATTTGTAACACCGTTTATTCTGTGTAGTATATTATTTTTTATCATTTTTTATTCGTATTAACTATTTAGAAAATGAAAAAACGCATAATTAGAATAATATTTATTTATTAGACTTTTAAAAAACAACTATTGCTAATGAATACAAAAATTTGGTATAAAATGAGGTCCTTTCGGTTTGCTTCTTTTAAACTAAAAATGAAAAAAAAAAAACTTAACAATATCTTATTTTTTCTACTAACCAATAAATGTTTTATAACAATTAAACAGTTTTATATAATTATTTTTTCTTTATGAACACTTTTCACCAATATTCGTTCGATCGGTTCTTCGGCTGACTAAGTCCTCCATCACAACACAAGCAACATTTTCGGCTTTCTGTGGTGGTAGTAGGATATTTTCAAATATTGTTGGGCTATTCGTAATCCTGGATTGTTTGTCTTTCTTTAAAAAAAAGTATGTAAAAATTACAAAAAGCTTAAAGATAGGTCAAATTGACCTACAACAGTACGATAACCCCAATATGAAGGAAGTCATAAAGGCAACACCGTCGTCTTCTGTGGGCTCTTGGTGGGTAAGTTGGTTCGAACAATCAGGGCAATCGAAAGAGGCGTGCTAAAGAGAAAGCAGATATTTGTTTGCGTTAAGGTTAAAATGACCTATATTGGGCTTCTTGGGTTAATTTTAAATTTGTGCTTAGTGAAATTAGCAGTTAGGATTTTTTTGTGCATTAGCTCCGTACAGAAGGCCCCGAGGAAAACAATTCCCCCCGAGAAACTATGACATATTTGGGGATACTGGGTTGAGGGTTTTTTTAGGAAAGGAAGAAAAGAAAGATCTGAAAGGAAAAAGTTAAAAGAGGTGGGTAGGGATCTGGTAGTAAGTGTGTCCATGAATACATCCCTTCCACTACGTTTCAAGGCAATATTCCGATAGAGTCGTGCTTTAGTCAGAAGGCTTCCCTCAACCAGTCTCTCCAGATTCGGCCTGTCACTCAGTGAGTAGGTAGACGCTTCCGCCTCATATCTCACCCCATGAACCCGGGCATCCCTGCTAAGTCACCAAAGTAGCGAACCACTTGGAGTGACCTGTGGTAGAGATGTTGGTTATCCAAAAAATTATTCCCCGGGCGGCGGTACCCAAACCCGCCTCCCAAATTTTACCTGTGTCAGGTGAGTCCTTTTTGGTAAGTTGCAATGTTATTAGTCGTTGAATTCAAAAAAGAGGTAAAAAATGTTTATTTCAGACAGCCGCCATTTTGCGAAAAAATGTTTTCTTTACTGTTACTGTTCCGAGGTACGGGCCATAGCCGCATTTGTTAGAATTTATAATTAATTTGTTTTTTTTTCTTCTGACTACTAGGAGGGTTGCAATTTGCAATCGTGTCAACTAGGGCGCGCCATTTTGTTGAGTCCCCCACTTCAAAACCCTGTAACTTTTTGAATTTCTATTTTTTTCGTTTGATTTTATTTGTTATGTATTCTTCTTTGATATTTAATAAATATTTGGTAAAGTAATTCGTAAAAATTTATATTTTTTTTAATCGCACCTACAATTCATGCTTCTAGACTAGAATACTCTCTCAAGACATACACAGTACATCATGGTACGTGATAACGTATAGTAAAATAATGATTAAAGTATCTTGGGTTTATAGGCTTATATAAGTAGTTTCAACATACTTCAACAGATTTCGTTAGTATAGATATTTATATGTAGTTTTGAGGTGTCTCAACCGATGTCAGATAAGTAGTACCTTAGTAGAGTGGCAAATTTCATCATTTGTGTCTAATACACGAACGGTTAAAGAATCTTTAAAATTAATTAAATAAATGGTTAAAGTATTTTTGGTACAAAGGATTATATAGGTACATACTTCAATAGATGTCGTTAGTATAGCTAGTTATATGTACTTTTGAGGTGTCTCAACAGATGTCAGTAAAGTACTACCTCAGAAGAATTTCGTTTTTTGTGTCTAATATACTTTACATAGAGTAAGACTGAATTTGCAAATATTTTCAATCTACTTTATAATTTCGACTGTGTTTTGGCAAAACCCTTCAAGCCACATTTCAACCTTCGAATTTTACCCTCAAGCCACATTTTTTGGGAATTTCACTTTTCAGTGGTTGCATATTTTTTGTATTATTCTTTTCAAAGTACAACGTCATAAAATATTTTTTACTATGACATTTTCAGTACTAAAAACTAAATATTTGTATATTTTTTTTGGTTGTTTCGAGAAAAACTCTAGCTGAAATAAATCAACCCTCAAATTTCTCAAAATTATATACAGACTTGCAATATTATGCATAAAAGTTTTTGTAAAACAAACAATCATGTATTATCTTCAAAAAATTTAATTATTTTAACAGCTCCGTTAATATGTCTAATTTTTTTTTTCGGCTTGAACGGTTTTACCAAACCACAGTCGAAATATTTCGCATACCAACGTCTTCTCTGAAAAGTGAAGCCGTTATAAAGGAATTAATTATATTTAGATGAAATGACAAAAAAGTGAGTTGACGAAAACGTGTCTAATATATTTGCTTAGTAAAATACATAAAATGTACCTGTTTTCATTTTTTTCGTTATCAGTAATCATCATAAGAAAACTATTTCACTGCATAAAAAATTTAACATTTCAAAAATTGTAGGTTTATTTCGAAATATAAAATTTTAAAGCGTATTTTATCACTTTTAAAAACCAATTTTTAGATTTCAGATGCGTTCAGAAATATTCAATTAATTTATTATTTAGCAAAGCGGAAATATGTTGACCTTCCGACAAATAGGCCCGAATCCTGAGGGGTTAAAAATAATTGTTTTTTATAATAATCAATTGACTATTAACCTTTTTCTAATTTGTGAAATTTCAAAGTTATCTAATTTTAAATCCATTGTGTTTGGATATAAAACCTTGTATGTATACCAAAAAAATGATTTGTTTCCAAAATGTGGTTAGCTTATTCAGAATAAATAATTATTTTTTCAAACATCTTAGGTGCTCCTTAACTAAAGTGAAATTCATGCCTGTATAATTTCGTCCTTAAACCATAAAACATGTAGGATGTTGATAGACACCTACATTTAAAATAACTAACCATCACCAACATTAATTTTATTTTATTCATGGGTTTGACAAAATATCACTTTGTCTATTAAAATTCGGCTGATTCAGTTGCAAAACCAAACGGTGAGCTCTGAACATGAAAATTTCAGATTTGTCTTTCTGGAAATTATCGTTCTGTACACATAATTTCACCTTGCAACGTAATGTCAAACTATTGTGAGATTGGATAACATCAATATACCGACAAAACTCAATTTCGTCCATTCCACATTATTTTATTCGCCAATATCAGGTGAAATAGGGTAGTACGGGCAGTAGAAATGACAAGGTACTAGGTACAAAAAGTTTTTCCTATGGCAGTAGAACAAAATTTTATTATCTACTGAATCGATTGGGTATTTTCATATTTTTATTTTTGTGTTGACGTACACGTTTCGTAGGACGATATAAAATACAAGTTAATCCATTTTTGATTTATCGCCAAAATCATAATACAATACCTATATTTCGATATAGCTATGGGTATCAAAACGACTGTCCTGAAGAACAATGTCGGATGTGCGATTTTGTAATTTTACAGTAGAGCTTTTTAAAGTTTTGTTTATGCATTTTTATTGTTTTGACATCAAGAAATACAGTGTTGTTTTGATTTTTTACATTTTCTTTCACTTTAGTACAAATTTCGAAAAAACAGACTTTAAAATACAAAAATAAGCCAATAAATAAGCCAATGATGGCAATAATTTTTAGCATATCCGACGTTGTTATTTGGGACCGTCGAAAAAATTCGTCAAATGGGCAAATAAAAATGTTTACTAAGTACTAAAGAGTCGAAAAACCGATGTTCAAAATAACCAAAAATTTAGATTTACCCAGTTTCATACAAACTATTTTGATAAATTTCCATTTAAAACTGAATAGATTGTTTTAAAATCATGAGTTTGCAATTGAGGTAAAGAGGAAATGGAAAAACTTGGTATTTTTGCACACGTGTTTAGTTATGCGCAGAAATAAAATATTTATTATCTCAAAACAACAGATTTAGACTATTATTTGTCACCTCTGGGACTCGAATACAGGACCTCTTGCTTTCCGGGCAAACGCGCTACCACTGTGCCAAGGTGTCGATATCCAATTCGGTCATTTTTAACTATATCATATTTCGACTAAGAACCACCCACTTTATCTTTTGCTTATTTTGTCTTCATTTAATGAAATATTTCAATGTGAGGTTTTACTCATAAAGTCAAAATAATAATATTATATTATGTACGTTATAAATAATTAGTGACCTGGAAAAATTGATGTTCTAATTACTAAAATCAAATTTATTAATAAATAGTAAACAAGCGATGCGAAGACAATGAAAAGTAATGTCATAAAAATACTCACGTCGTATCTAATAAAATTATAGAAGACAAAGGAAAATTAGATACACTATGATGTCTTCTTCGTAATAATATTTAAAACTGTCTCAGAAGCAAGTTAACGACCAAGTTAACCCTACGCCAACCTCGTGGCATTCATTAGGAGCCTCAAGTAACTAGACAATATTCTCCAACTGCTGCAATTAGTCACAAAGATGATAATAATGCTACCTACTATCATTCGTGTGAAATCTCAGCGGGACTTCCCCTTCTTGGTGAAAAACTTTCTTCTGAAGACATTGTTAATTCACATTAGCTCTTGCGGCATTGTTCTTCCGACAAGAGACGCTTCTTGTTTGTTCTTTACGAGGAAACTTTTGCTTTTGCATTCAAATTTGATGCAATTAAGATCATCATTCATTCACCTTTTCTTAAATTCAGTCCTTATCTTATATTCATAAACAAGTCTTGTAATAAACATGGGCTTGGTTAAGTTTTACAAAAAGTTAAAAGCTGCCATCAAGAATTTTAGTGCTTTGTTGATGTATTTTATTATTATGTTTCAAAAGTCTCTCAGTAAAGAGTAATTCTGTGGCACAAAATTATTATTACATTCCCGAGCTACGAATAACCTGGAAATTATTACTACTACCATCACAGTAAGAGGAAAACGCTGCTTAAGTCGTGATGGAGGGCATAGGGAATTGAGAAATTGAACTTACGACGTTTGGGTACGAACTCACGAAGCACGATGCCAACTCGGCTACTGACGCACACTTAAAATACGAGTTTTATTTTAAATGAAGTCATAACTGTACCTTAGCATATAAATACGTAAATATGGGCAAAGAATGCTGGACTGCCATTGATTGAGTATGTTATCTGCCGCTGTTAAAAAATTCTCAATGTAAAATCAAATAATATTATGGTGAAGATAGGGGCTCTTTGATACAAAATATTTCTAACTGCAAATATATTTTTAAGGTTTCTAAATAATGTTTTATCTAATAATATTTGGATGACTTGTATAGCGCCGTTTTTGTGAAAAATCACCTCTACTTATTTATTTCTATGTATTACAGTATTTACCTATTTTTTACATAATAGATCAAATTTGAAAACATTTTTACATAATATATTTTGCAATTTTATTATGTTGGGTGTAAGGTAGGTTTGTGAAGGTAGATACCTCAAAGGTAGTGTTTTCGTTATATCTCTTATTCATTTATACACAGATGTTATTGTTGTGAGATTTTGTTACCGTGTTATTGTTACTGTGTTTCACTAATATTGTCTTCATTAATTAAATGTATTACAATTTTTAGGTTTTACTCGTAAGTTAAAAACAAAAAAAAAATTAAAATTTTTTATTTTTGAATTAATATTTTTATTTTGCATATAATTTGTGTTTGTGTTTGTGTTTTCCGTGTTCAGTTACTTGATCTGAATATTCTGGAACTTTTCAACCTTCCTTTATCCAACTCCATTCCTTCCCCACTCCGTCCAGCCTCATAGCAAAACCTAATTAGGGAGGCCATAATCCCACTAGCTGGAGCACAAAATTTGAAGGATTAACTTGAATTATGTCAGCAAATAGCATCAAATAAAACCAATTTTTATTTCGATAAAGCGCGCAAATTAGGCACTTACCTTAACTGTGTTTTTTTCCCAGAAATTAATTTTAATCAACGACTTTGAATGTGTTTTATTATACACATGTGATTTATTGATTTGTGTAAAAACCTCTCAAATAATACCTTCGTTTAAAATACCCATCTCAAGCTATTTATGAATATTCAATTTTCAACCTGACAATTTCATCAGCGTTATTCTAAATAATAAAGGTTTATTCTCTCCCAAATAAACTCCCATGAAATAGGTATATACAATAAAGAGATCTCACGTAATCAAACAAAAGTTACAAAGCCCAAAATAAACGCAAAAATAAAGTCGGGAATGTCACGCTCATTGTAATATTTGATTCGAACCCTCCCTAAGTTTGGTTTTTCTGGTTTGTTAAGCAATTTATTATTTCCTCTAGCAGTGAAAAACTTTATTTATAAAATGCCTCGTGGAATACAACGCGGAATACTCAAACGCCTTTTTAAACTCGCCCTAAAAGTTATTTATCCAATAAAAAGTGGATACTTTTTAACTATTTAATGTTTTTTTTATTTATTTAGTACGCATGTAGAAGCACTAAAACGTTGTTTATTTATTTCGCGAAAGAAATATATTTCACTCAAAAAATTGATTTAACCGTTTTGTAAAAAGGAAAATGACCGATTATGTGAAGTTACGCAGTTAGTATCGCCTCTTCAAGGGCCAGAAAAGAAGCGCAAAGTCCTTCCAATGAATGACTATCTGTGATTCCTAACTAGATTGAATGCCACACACCAACAGCAAAGTATCTCACAATGGTACGGCTATTTTTGGTGCTCGCACTTGGTTTGCACTCAAATAGTTAATCCATTGGTTGCTCACGGCGGATGACACGAATTAAATAACCATTGACTATTTTACAGTGGTGTCGGCGGATATAGAAAGTATTTTTAAAGATGATAAACCTTAGTGGCAATTATCACACGTCAGAATATAACATGCAACAAAGAGGTAATATTTTACACTTTGGATTTACGGAACTGTCATATCCATGATAGTATGACAGGACAAAAGTTAGTTGATAGCGAGCCGCAGAACACCACGCATCATGCAGATTCAACCGTACTGGTTAAATCTCGGCTGTCCATTGGCGGAAAGCTGAACAAAGTCGTCAAATAATCAAGGGCGTCACGGAATAGATAATAATTTAAAAAATTACTTATCAGCCTTTTTTCACTATGAATTATAAAACAGTAAATAGTAAAATAGATTTATAAGACTGCCTGTCTATAAAAATAATTACAAATGCAAACATTTATTTCGATTAACTTTACCTTGTAACCGTGTAGCTTATTGGCCTCAAAATCATAAAAAATGTATAAATTTTATAAAATTTTTATTTTTCTTTGGCGTTTATTGAATAAAAATGCAATCATTATCAAAGAATTAAATGAAAATTCTTCCATAAAATTATTTTTCACGGAGCTAAAACGTTGGTATCGTGGAAACTTGTAAAATGCTGTTTCGAGGTACAAATATCGAAAAATATATTAAGTTTAAAATTTAACAAAGATATTATTAAAATAAACTTATTTTTTCTTTGCCTCTGCTTTGCTCTGGTCTCTGCCTTTCATCATTGATTCTTTGTTAATTTTTACTAGCTTTCTTATATATTTTTTCTTCACAATTCATTCTCCGCGGACTTTCTACTAGAGTATTTTCGCATTTCGCATTCACCTCAAATTTCTATCCTTTCTTATATCTTCAAAAGGGGTGGTTATTTTTTTGGAGAGAGTAAACATCCGCCCCTGGCAGCCAGGGCCGCCGGGAATTACAGCCTCGGTCATGCGTGAATGACGCCAACTACGAGCGGAATCTACAATGAACTTGAAGAAAGTATACCTTCATAAAGGTACGGTTTCACCCGCTTCGCCTAACTCTCCCCTCCCCCTACCTCAACTGCTGAACATTTTATAAACGCAAACAGCTACTACTGCGTTTGTGAATTCGGAAAGCATTTTTATATAAAAAATAAAAGTGTAACTAGTGATACCATTTTGAAAGGAGCATATGAATCCATTGTCTGGTTTCATCTTCATTTCATCTTCTCTTTCTAAACTTATAATTTACCATTTTTCATTAAAAAAAAAGAAACACCTATAGAAATAAGCATATTAATCCACTCTGTGACAAATACAGAAAACCACAAATGCAATATGTTATGTACAAACATAGAAAGCAAGGCCGATATTAAGTACTTGGGCATAATAATAGACCAGCGTTTAAAATTGTCCCCACATGAAATTATAAGATAGATCATGAAATTATTTAATAAATAAAAATAATGAGATTGCCTTTACTCAAACTATCTCAAACTATCATATATTTTCTTAAAAACAATTTTTAAAAAAAAACTTCGATATATTTCCTATTCGAACATTCGGATAGGAAATATATCGATGAAAGATTTAGTTTTTATTTTTAAGGTTTAGTTTTTATTTTTAAGATTTAGTTTTTATTTTCTGTTTCACAAACCTATGAGTTAATATATTTTTTTCTTTATAGCTTTAATATACTATCATTTTATTATTTTAAACTTTGTAACTTTTCTCAGTAACTTTTACAACTAATACTATATTTAACTGCTTTACGGCTTTTATAACCTTGTACTGACTGTGAATCTAACAATAACATATGTAAACATCATTTAATATTAAGTTCTACAAAAAACAACATGTAACTACCTAATGTGAACTAAACCAGGCAATTTGACTGTCGTAAAACGGGAAATCTCCTATTTGGACAGACAAAGTTTTTTTATAATGTACATGTATTTTTGTTCCAATAAATAAATAAAAAATAAAATAAATAAAAAAATATAAATATTCTGAACGACAGAGTAAGGAAATTAACTTAGATGTTTAAGAAATATTTTAAACGAAAAATTACTTATAACCACACATTTTGCTTTCTGTCAATCATTTATACAATTTGAATTATAGGATGGGACGGTACGTACACAAATCAAATACAAACAATCTGCATATCACAAAAACTAATAATAAAAACAAATTTAAAAAACCCTATTCGTCAGAACTTTTATTCAAACAATTTAAAGACAGAAAATTAAGGGCTTTCTACCATGCAACATTACAAATTGTTAATGATAATATTCAAAATAAAGTTGCACCCTTTAAAAATAACAGAAAACTTGAACAAACGTCAGTATTTCCTATTACAAAACGTTAAAAAAAACAAAAGGACAGCTGAATCATTAATATCTCCGTGATAAATGTTTTAATTCATTACCAGGAAAAAATTAGAAACATGAATACTAATATAAAAGAATTTAAAACTCACCTTAAAAATTATACTGAAAACTTGAACTGAATCATGTCAAATAAAACCAATATGCTAACACGCCCCCTTACACACAAGCCCTTTATGGGGGCTTATTAATGGGGGTACTTCAGCCTTAAGCTTATTCATGGGGGTACATCAAATATATCTATTATGTAATTAATTATTCTATAAAATTTGTTTGTGATACATGTATCTTTTTATGACTAATAAAAAAAATTTAAAAAAATGTAAATTGGTACCCATTTTCTATATTTGGGCATTTATCCTGCAGAGATTGGTTTTGGTGTGTGCAAACAATCATATGAAAAACTTTTTCTATGCATTTCTTATTCTAATAACTTGCATTCAGTGAGTGTTTAAGTATATATACATTTTTTGTGTTAATAATAATGCCATTGTCATGGGACCATTTAATTATGTTATTTAGGTCTGTTTGTAAAAATTTCTCATTTTTTGTGGATTTCTGTCAGCACATATAATGCAAGTTGCGTCTGCAAACAACATTTTATTACGTTTGGTAAACTGTTTACTTGCATTATAAAACATGTAGGTCCCGATATCGACCCTGTTGCTACCCCAGTGTTTGCTAACATTTCATCACTTAAAATTCCGTCAATTTAAACTTTAATTTTTCTATTTAACAGATAATTAATATTTGCCGTAGTTTTTATTTAGAAATTCACTGCGCAAATGCTCATTGGAGAAAACCACCACTCTTGTTTACTATGAAGTTTGAAGCACTAACAGAAAGGGTTACCAAAATGAACATCCAGGTAACAGTTACTAATGTGAATTCCGCAAGAAAATGATTAAAAATGCGCAAATGCGAATTGAATACGAGTAAGTTTGCATTTTGCAGACTTATTTTTTTATCCCCTTAAATATGAATAATTTTTTCATAAAATAATTAAATGATTCACTTAATATTGCCGAACATTTTGTCACACTTAAAATGATTGTAATAACATTGTAAATAAAATATCAAATTCATTCTCAATATTACGTCTAAATATCCGATCAATGAAACGAAATTTTAATGAATTCTTACTTTCGATTAATTTACTAAATCATAAACCGGACGTTATTGTGTCAACTGAAGCATTCGCCAACGATTTCAATTACAATAAAAAAATTTAAACAAATTATTTATAGGACCTCTAATACCACATTCTTCCATTGCTCTTAATAATGTTTGATGGTCCAATGTGTCAAAGGCCTTTTAAAAGTCTATAAAAATTATACCAACATAATATTTTTCATTTAAATGACAATTTATATAGTCGTGAGTTTAGAAAGCAGTTGTGTAGTAATTTTTTACTTTTTGGGATTTATGATTCTATTTTTTTTCTGTAGAAATTTGTATTTGGATGAAATCTTTGTGGTTTCCTGATTTATATATAGGTCTGATGAAGGATGTTTTAAGTTTATTAGGTATTTTTACTTATACAAAGGTTAATTAATTTAGTCAGGATTGCGATTATATTATCAGCAATTAACTTCAGGTCTTTAATTCTTATTTTGTCTTTGCCTTCTGATTTTTTAACATCCATATCATAAATTTTTTTTACAACTTTTTGTGATGCAGGTCTAAATGCCATTGACATAATAGCAGGAGTTGTATACATGTCACGATCTAGGCTAAATACACACATAAATAATAGTCACATAAAACTGCCCGAAAGATTGTTCGGTATTATCCGAAATGATAGGTATGTTTTTGAACTCTAATAAAACTGTGCATTCAAAGATGAATATTAATAGGTACATATTTTGCTAACTTATAAAGCCACGTTGCGAATTTTCATATCTCTAAAGTTCGTTAATTGTATGTTAAATAATTCATTATTCTTCAAATAATTCACCAAAGTGATAATATACCAAAGCCCATTCAAAGGGCCGGGCAAGTGAGGCATTACCCAAAGCATAGTGAAACACTGGGGAATTTACCTGCTGCCAAATCCCGCGTGACCGGCACAGATTAGAGCGCACGAACTTAAGCATAATAATATGCAAATGGTCCTCTCACTCTTCACAAAGATACACATTATGCAAGTCCAGTCAGTCCGCCCATTTCGGCCCTGTGCATACAGCTGCATAGAGCAGCTCGTAAATCCGATGATATGACTTCCATACAAACTTTAAATCCTGTTCGTATTTTAAATACTTAAAGTAATTATGCTAAGGATTTTATTTTTTTTTATTGTTTCAAATTAAATTGTTCAATTATAACTACTATTTGGGAGGCGCATATGGGTACCGCCGCCCTGAGAACCATTTATTGGATAACAAACACCTCTGTCATATGTCACCCCAAGTCGTTCACTACGTTTGGTGACCTTGTAGAAGTGCCCGAGTTCTTGAGGTGAGGTTTGTCTAGGTTTTGTCGGTGGATGCATTGGCCTCGTTACTACGTGGCCAGCCGGATTGGGACTCTTGCGCCACAGTGGGAGGGATGGATTCATACGTCCATTACTTCCGGACCCCCAGATTCCTACACAAATTTCAAACCTTTTTCCTTTGCAGAACTTCATTTATTTTATTTTATTTATTTATTTCTATACATTACAGTATTTACCTTTATAATTTTATTATGTTGGGTGTAAGGTAGGTTTGTGAAGGTGAAACTGTGGGTAGGTATTGTTGTATGTTTCGTGAACACCTCACTAGGAGAACCTGTGCTGAGGTGTTTACGTGTTTATTTATGTTTATGTGTGACAAGTATTTATGTGTTGTAATATAAAGTTTTATATGTATTTTTTTTCAAATTTTAACAGTAATTTTAATTTCAATTTTAACTTCCTCTCCATCCTTTCCTTAAAAAAGATCCTCTACACAGCATCTTCAAAGAAGACATAGGCCCTGAGGTAAATTATTTTCCTAGATTAAAACGTGACCTTTTTAAAATGCCTTGTAGCTAATTTTTCAAATAGTTTAATATTTAGGTTATACTAGCGCAGACCCGTGAAACTACACAGCATATTAAAATTGAAGGTTACAGCGTTACAGTGTCCATCATCAGGGCAGACTCATCTGCCCTGATGATGGACACTGTAACGCTGTCCGAAACGTTGGCTAAAGAAGGAGGTAGCGAAACACGGCATAACACCCCAAAAACAATAACAAAAATACTTTTTGGCCGTGAAAACCTAAAAACAATTTTGATACCTGCTTAATTGCTTGTCTGAAATCAGTTCCAATATTGAAATATTAAAAGTGTATTGAACGTGAAAAATTTTACGCATTACTTAGGAATATTTCACATAATTTCACGCGTGCATGATGCACCGACGCCGAAGATTAATAGGTATGTTTTAACTATATCAAGTGCGTCTAGTCCATTTATGTACTGTTCATTAAACTCTCATTGAATTTTGTGTTCTTGTGTAAAAATAATTTTCTTTTTGTTTTCTTTTAATTTTTCTTAAATTTCTTTTCTTTTCTTTTATTTGTGTAATGTTGTCCTTCCCGAAATGAGTTTTATTAAACTCATTGGGAGTAATATATTATAAATGTTATGTAATATATTATCACTAATAAATAAATAAATAAATAAATGTTTTATTATTTTTTTTAATATTTGAATGACCCTTACAATATTAACTGTGTGCGTTTACAAATCATTTTAAATATATGGTGTTTTTTTCAACGCTCCCTCAATGGTTGATTGTTGATAGTTTCAAATATTCTACAAACTAAGGTAGGACTAAATGCAAAACAGAAACACTTGTATTTAAATATAGATTTCAACCCCTATGATTAAGGAGCTTACGGTTGTCAAATATTTGCCTGCATTAATGAGAGGGTTCAACGTTTAGGGGTAGCATTGCCAATACATTCGCTTAGTATGGATTCAAGGACCTTTGTTAATATTATTTAGATTTATTTATCTTCTCTTTGCAAAGTAATCAAGTGCTCCCAAAACGAAAGCACATGCATTAAAATTTCGTATCTGAATGAAGAAATTGTGTTTTATTCAAGTTGATGTAGTTAATAATGCATGACTTAATCAAAGTTAACAATAACTACGTAGACGCAGTTTGCTCAATATGAGAGATATTGTTTGAATTAGCATTCTTTATTAAACGTGCAATGGCGAGGGATGCATCAACCCTCTCGATAAAACGGAAGAGGAGGATTATTATTTGACAGCAATGTAAATGAATTCAATATTTTGTATTGATTGGTATTCAAATGATATATGTTATAGTCGTATTGCCCCCTCCCCCTCCCCCTCCTGGCATACTTACATACAATATGCAATCGGTTTAGAGGCCATCCATAAATTACGTCACACGAATTTCATGATTTTTTGACCCCCCCCGTACCTGTCACACATCGTTACATTTGTGAGACCCCCTCTCCCTTGGTTTGTCGTCACATATTTTGCAATTTCACATCTAAAATTTTTTCGCATTTAAATAATTTTGATTTTTACATGTGACGTCACAGAGCTGATGACCCCCCCATACCTCCTTGTCACACAATGTCACACTTTTCTACCCCCCCCCCTTAAGGTGTGTCACACAAAATATAACTAAGTGTCCCCGAAAATTTGTCCGGAGACGATGTGCAGCCGAATAATAAAAGTATAAAATATTTTTATTAATTTATTTATTGTTTCTTTACATTGCAGGTAAAATGTTTACATTACAATTTGAAATGTTTACAATATTATTTTCATTTAAAAAACTCCTTGTCTATATACTTTATACACCAGCGTATAAGTACAAAAAAAATTACACTGTAAATAAATTCGTGTGATATCCAAACCAACTCATTATTAAAGGTATTTTTGATTGATGGTATTTTTGAAGTCAATTTTATGCTTGAAATTGATAAATAATGAACAAAGATTATAATTTTATAATTTGGGAGCTCGATTGTCGGATCACCCCATTTATTATATTTACAACTTTGCTGCGGTGAAGCGTTAGGTACATAATTAAATAGGTAAATTTTATTGTGCTTCACGTACAATGTGTATTAATATTGTTTTTTCTTCTTAATTATTTTTTTTTTTAATATTTAATAATGTTATTATATGATTTCAAAAAACAGTTCCTGCTGTGCGCGTGAGAGCTGTTTTACTTTCGTGTTATTTATCTAAATCTTCTTACCCTGATTTCTATCCTATGGGATGTTGGCTATCATCAAAGCAACCAGGCAAGCATTTAAAAATAGTATTATAAAAACAATTTAATAAAAATAGCGCTCTACAAAAAATATTTTAAAAAGTTTTGTAACGTGTTGAAAAATCCTCAAATATATAATAAACAGAGCGTTTCTTGATTGCTTTCTATTGATATTCCGTTCATGACTTAGGGATTGCACGTTCTTCTCCGTTGGGCAAAGTTTCGCCACTTTGCTCGGGTTCCGTCAATTACGGCCATTCAGTTTTTACCAATTAGTTGTTTGTAGCATCGACAGGAAACTGCTGTGAGTTTCGTTTCCCGCTAGAAACGAAACTTAATCATGCCAATTTGCTGATTCCTCATCCTCGTTAGGGATACAGCCTTTTGGCTTTGGACGGACATAGTTTCACGTTCAAATTGAAAATGTTTAAAGCAAATGCCGCTTATTTGCGAGAAGGTACATACTTAGCTTATAAACGTTAATACGTTTTCAAAATCCTTGCCCCGTATCATTTGGTCATGAGAATAATCCATTTCATTTTACTATCGAATGTCCCATCCGAAAACGAACCATTTATTACCGAATTTTGGCAGCGGATTCTTTGCTCAGATATGGCAGACGTCGTTTGTTTAAGAACATTTCTAAAATCAGCATCATCACAAATAATAATTTTGGTTGTGTGTATGTCATGTGAAAATGTGTAATACTGGTACAATGAACTCGGATTTGCTTTGAATATGAGTGTCATTTTCAAAATTTGAACTAATTGTGAAGAATTCACACAAGGAATTTATTGCTTGTCTGAATACCTTCGTATATATATATTTTTTGATCTTTCGGCAGCATTTGTCATTGTTCTGTTGTGTTCTTTAAATAAACTTTTAGCTTCACAAATCTTACAACAATGATATCTAAAGCTAACTCGTATCAATTTGGGAGGCGGGTATGGATACCGCCGCCCGGGAATCATTTTTTGGATATCTAACACCCCTGCTATAGGTCACCCCGAGTGGTTCGCTACGTTTGGAAACTTAGCAGTGGTGCCCGGGTTAACGGCAAATGCGTTTTCCCACCTTGATGGAGATCTAACCTAGACTTTTCCAGCTGAATTCTCTGGGCCCATCGCCTTGCGCCGCTGTGGGAGGAATGGATACGTCCGTCACTCCTGGATTCGTTGACCCCCAGATTTCTACCAACCCATCATACTTTTTCTTTAACCTAACTTTCTCTCCTTCCGTTCCCTTAAAAGACCCACCACACAGCATCGCCAAAGATGACGTAGGCCTGGAGGGAATTTTTTTTCCTCAGGACCTTCTGGGTGGAGCTAATGTACGTAATCGCACATTCTGTAGGGTCGCCCGAGCGAAACAACGAACACGAAAGTAAAAGTCTTGGTTTTTAAATCATTAAAAAAAATATTCCATTGTTTATTCTAATTTAAATCATATTAACATTTTTTTATCTGGAATAGTTGAAAGCTACAGAGACTCATTTTCTAAGATAGGGGGTTAAAAGCCGAGGTACAGCGCGCAGCTTGCAACACGGCATTTTCATTAGCAAAGGTGTTTATTCATTATAAATCAAATACTTTTGACATCCCCCAGTGCTTAGAGGAAACTTTCCCTCCGTTGAGATGCACTCGATGGCAATGCAAAGTACCCACGTAGTGTGTTCAGTTGCTTAGCAAAAGTTTTCCGAGCAACACATAATGTGGATGTGCCAAGGATGCCAGGGTAGCTATAAACGATTGTTATTTATGACACGGTATGGAGATACCACGTTCTACTACGAGCAAACTTCTTATCTATTACAAGGTATCTAACTCGGGTGAGGTTTTACAATTTAAGAATTGTGCCATTTTGAAATTTGCAAGTGATAATGTAAATGTTGGCGCTCTAAGGAACGGCTTTTGAAAATTGTTCTTTCAGCAAATATGCTGGGAAATTAGAAATTAAAAATCGAAGATCTGGACATCGTCGCGTCTTAAGCCTCGATTACATTGAGCGAGTTTAAAGCTACTAGCCGGCGAATTCACTATTAGCAGATAGTGAATTCGCCGGCTAGTGGCTCATAAACTCGCTCAATGTAATCGAGTCTTTATATAAATTCCTCAGGACCTTCTGGGTGGAGCTAATGTACGTAATCGCACATTCTGTAGGGTCGCCCGAGCGAAACAACGAACACGAAAGTAAAAGTCTTGGTTTTTAAATCATTAAAAAAAATATTCCATTGTTTATTCTAATTTAAATCATATTAACATTTTTTTATCTGGAATAGTTGAAAGCTACAGAGACTCATTTTCTAAGATAGGGGGTTAAAAGCCGAGGTACAGCGCGCAGCTTGCAACACGGCATTTTCATTAGCAAAGGTGTTTATTCATTATAAATCAAATACTTTTGACATCCCCCAGTGCTTAGAGGAAACTTTCCCTCCGTTGAGATGCACTCGATGGCAATGCAAAGTACCCACGTAGTGTGTTCAGTTGCTTAGCAAAAGTTTTCCGAGCAACACATAATGTGGATGTGCCAAGGATGCCAGGGTAGCTATAAACGATTGTTATTTATGACACGGTATGGAGATACCACGTTCTACTACGAGCAAACTTCTTATCTATTACAAGGTATCTAACTCGGGTGAGGTTTTACAATTTAAGAATTGTGCCATTTTGAAATTTGCAAGTGATAATGTAAATGTTGGCGCTCTAAGGAACGGCTTTTGAAAATTGTTCTTTCAGCAAATATGCTGGGAAATTAGAAATTAAAAATCGAAGATCTGGACATCGTCGCGTCTTAAGCCTCGATTACATTGAGCGAGTTTAAAGCTACTAGCCGGCGAATTCACTATTAGCAGATAGTGAATTCGCCGGCTAGTGGCTCATAAACTCGCTCAATGTAATCGAGTCTTTATATAAAATGCGCTCTTTGCAAATAATGCAACTAAGATAGGGAACCGCGATATCTTGTTTTCATTATCCGGAAAGCTTCTATTCTTTTTCCTGAGCATTAGGATGCAAAAAACAAAATCGTAAAAAGCATGAGGCTTTTTTCTCTCTCATCTTTGGAGATGCTGTGCGGAGGGTCTTTTTAGGAGAGGAAGTTCTGGAAAACAAAAATAAGTAAGCGTCTGTGGGTCAGCGTGTCCAGGAGTAACGGGAGTATGAATCTTTTCTCCCGATCCAGCTTGCCACGCAGTCGGTGGCAGACGCATCCGCCGCCAAAAATCCATGAACCCCGACACTCCTGCTAAATCACCAAACGTGGCGTACCACTTGAGGTGACCTATGGCAGAGGCATAGGTTATCCAGTAAATGGTTCCGGGTCGGTGATACCCAAATCCGTCTCCCAAATTGAATTGTTTATAGGTATAGCATTAGATCGACATGTCTGCTTGAAATATTGTTTTGTGTAAATGATTAGGTAGATACTGATCAGCTAGCTCGGCTACGTAAAATATTTTCGCAGTTGTAGCTATGGATATGATTTTCGGAAGAGATGATTTTTAACTCTTGTAAATGTAGCCTAGTTTTTAATCATTCTTAAATCCTGTGGTAGTTTATTCTGGAACTAAAATACTGACCCTCCGAAAGCACGCTCATCGAACTTAGTATCTGGTGTGCGCGTTTCACGCCAGGCAAAACTAAAAAAATATATTACATCTAAAAGTGAAGGTTCTTCTTATGTTACACAGTATGCTTATTAAATTAAACTCATTATGTCCTACTGAAATATTACTCCTATGTTTCAGAAAAAAAATTTCATTCTGCAGGGCGAAGATACCCTGATGAAGAAGAAGACTTGTAGACATACATAAGTTTGATACCAGAGATACTAAATTTTTAATGTGTGCAAAGTTTTTGTGAGATCATTTTTCACTTAAACGGTGCTTTAATTAAGGTACCTATACCTATACGTGGTGTCCGGAATGTAGTAATAAAACAAAGAAACTGGTAAAACATTTAGAGATAATTTTGTAGTACTTTTTTCATTCAAGCTTTCGTTTTCGAGTAAAACGAGTGCAAATGTGGAATTTTTTCGAACGAATTTGAAAAAAATTGCTCGTATCAGCTGCTTTTTGTATTAAATACGTAAAATTAAATACCTGACTTAAAACTGTTTCAACAAATTTTGATTTCCAAAAAAATTTTAAAAGTAAAAAAAAACAAAATTTTCAGATCGAAAAAAAAAAACGCTTGTACAGGCATTTGCAAAATATATAATACCCATATAATTTTGTGGAGCAGTAATCATGAATTCAATTTTTTTTTTAAATCAAATTGTGTAGAACCCATGCAGAATAAAAGTTGACATTATCCATACATTTATTTATTTAGGTGTAATATTATAGTCTATTTGTAACTATTTTCTGTGCAGTTGAACGAACGAATTGCGCATCAACCGACGTGATGGATATGCAGCATACAGCTCCTGATATATGTTACCACGGCGCAACCGGTAAAACAACGTAGAGACGCATCAACATGGACGCAACGATTTCAACCCGACTTTCCTGCGACCCCGGCCTCACCTTTTAACGCAGTCACATCAAGAAAATCTAGCAAAAGCAAAAATTGGGCATCGACAACAACAAATCGACAATAGTGACAACGAGAAAGACGTCAACAACAAGTCAACAATGGGCATCTTAACTAGTCTCCTCTGGAATGTAGTCGAGAACATCTCCTACACAACTGGTATTTACGCAGTCGAGGACGACTCCTGCAACACCAATCGCTGTCTACTCACCCGGATTGCTACGATTGCAACCGGTAACAAAGTATTGGCTAGCCACCACTAGAAAGATCGAGACGACAAAAAAGCCGCATTTTCTGATTTTTTCTCATTGTAACAACGTACAGTAGTAATATGAGAAACATCAATACGAATTGCGCATTGCTGGGCTGCCACACATCTATTCTTTAGTTTCCTAGTATCACTAGTTTTCGTATGACGCGTGTAATTAAAAAAATCTGTAAGTAATTTTAAAAGCAGTGTAATATTGTAAGTTTTACCTTAACTTAATTTACAAATGGTGATTTCTCATGTCCGTCTTCGCTCAGCGGCTGCAGATGCTAAAAGTAATATATCCTTTCATTGCGATTGTTCCGCAGCAGCTATAACTCTTCACATCCGTTCCCGGCAAAACTCTCAAACTTTGCACTCAAAAATATTATTACCCTCGCAGCGGGGTGGAGGCCGAGAGTGGTCGCGAGCAGCAGAGCTACGGGAAAATCCGGCCCAGAGCAACGCGAGAAGTCGACTCAGAGCAACGGGAGAAAGCGGTCCACAGCAAAGGGAGAAGCGACGCACACTGGTGCAAGATAAATATTATAATGTGTCGCTAATTCATTGGAACGTTTTAGTGAGAACATTTCGATTGTTGCAAGGTAGGTTTCACAATAATAAAAATGTGAATATTTTAATTATGTTTTCCTTATTTTGTGTCTATTATTGTACGTATTATACGTACCGAAACAGATCTGTGATAAATCACGGATAATCTTAATTCTGCATTCCTGAATTTTAAAAATAACAATTAAAATAATGATCTGTGAAAAATATTATAATGCTTTAGGTAGGGAAATGCTGTACATTGTCCAAACAAACACAATTGTTGCGAAATTGAAAACTATAGGCAGTTAAAGTTTCAGCCACATTCGAAATTAGTATTTCTAATTGCTTGTTTACAGTACTCAATATGGGAGGCGAGAATGGGTACCGCCACCCCGGGAACCTTTATTGGATAACCAACACCTCTGCCATAGGTCACCCCAAGTGGTTCGCTGCGTTTGGTGATTTAGCAGGGGTGCCCGGGTTCATGGAGTGAGGTTTGTCTAGGTCTTCGCGGCGGATGGCCAGGACACACTGAACCCCAGTTTCCTACCCACCCCTTAAACCCTTTTCCTTCCCAGAACTCTCCTTCACTTCCTTTCCTTAAAAAACTTTCTACACAGCATCCCCATAGATGACATAGGGCCTGAGGGTAATTATTTTCATGTAAAAAAAAAAAGTACTAACAAAAACATAATATATTTTTTTTTACATTAACTCCACACAGGTGAGAAAAATAATTTCCTTCAGGGCCTATGTTATCTTTGAAGATGCTGTGTGGAGATTCTTTTTGAGGAGAGAAAAGAGTGAACATGGGTCTTGAAGAGACCCGTGTTCACTCCTTCCTCTCATGTTGTAGGAGGGAGGAAACCCAGAGGCCGGCAAATCGTTCCACAGCCGGATGCTCTTTATCTGACATTTTTTAGTCAGCCTCACTACCATTATCATCATACCATCATCATCTTCATTCCTACCATCATCAATATCAATATTAATAATCATCATATTTTACTTACCACCGTTAACGTTTACGTTATTAATGATTTCAAATCGTACAAAAAATGCAAAAAAATAAAAATACTATCGCATATAACAATATAGCTACTGATTCTCAAAATGTCCAAGTATAGTCCTACAACATAACTGATGAAATAAAAAATAAAAAATTACCGCATAGTCTTGCTGGAAAGATCAAAGGTATCTCCCTCAACCAATCTATCTCGATCCGGCCTGCCATGCTATTGGTAGGCAGACGCATCTGCCGCCAAGACCCGGACAAACCTTCCCCACGAACCCGGGCGCTCCTGCTAACGTAATGAACCACTTGAGGTGACCTACAGCAGAAGTGTTGGTTGTCCGATAAATAGTTTCCGGGGCGGCGGTACCCATATCCGCCTCCCAAATTGTCCCAAATCACAAAAAAAAAATAATAAGATTAATATCTAAACTTGATGTTCCATAATTGATTTGAGGTTTAACCAAGATTATTTAGAAATAAATTCGTGAAAAAGGTGGGAACATTTAAAAAAGTTGCGCTGGTGCAAGTTACGATCGTATCGTCTTTACGAGTGACCGATATCTAGTCAGAGGTATGGTGGATGTAGGGTCAGCTACAGCTAAGAGGTACTTCACAGCAAACGAAGCGACATTGTAAGACAAATTATTTATTTTTTTGTTTTTTATATGAAAATGTAATTTGTTGCCCCACTGTGCGCCAAGGGAAGCGTGGGGGAATGTTTTGTAGAATTTTTCTAGAAACTTTGTATGGATGTTGGACGCCGCGCGGGGTCGTTAGGGAGTCATTGTTTGCAAGCACTTGTGAGACATAAATGCTTTATTCAGATGCAAATGTTAGAGTGAAAATTGCCAGAAACTGCTTTTAATGTTTTCAAATAAACGTTCTCATCTAGGAGAATTATTTTCAGCGCCTAACTGACGCGTTTTGATTTTTTTATTGTTATTTTTTCTCCTTAAAGTTTTGCTAAGAAAGGCTAGAAGTACAAATGTCAATTGAACTGAATTATGACATCGTACAATCATTTTGACTAATCTAAGAATGTGGTTCAAGAATTGTGGATTAGCTTTGAATCGCTCCGGTGAAAGACCGTCTTTCAGAATCGAGATGTTGTTAGAAATAGCTTTAGCTGGTTTAGTGACTAGTTCTAAATATCCAGGTACCTACTCTGTTGCAACAAAATTTGCATATTTTTACACACAATGTTTTATTTTGATGGGCCTTAGAAAGTGCATACCACATTCATTGCCGAAATGACTTTTGATAGTAGCCCTTTCAGGATATTTGCGATTTAAAAAAACTTATCATGACAAAACGTAGTAAAATGTGACCAAGAATGTATAAATCACTGTTCAATAGAATAGTTCTTAATTAACTTGAAATTATTATCATTATCACCAAGTTATTAATTTCGGTTGTCTGTGCGTCTTTGTGAAATCTAGTTCAATGAATTAAAATTTGGAACTGATGGTGTGAAAGTTTCAGCAACGGTAAATTAAGTACAACCAATTATATAATATATTTACAGAAAATTATTTTTTGTCTTTTTAAAAAAATATATTAAAATTTGTCATTAGTCTGCTCTATAAAAACAATAGCTGTCGCCAATTAACACAAGATCTTTTTTAAACTTGTATTTCCAGTAGCCGCAAACTGCAGCTCGCACGCCACATGCGGCTCTTTGCCTACTTGGATGCAGCTTCATGTTTAAAATACATTTTTTTTTTAATAATAATTAATAATACTTTTTAAATAAGTTCAGTACGAAAATACTAAATAAGTCAAAATATTCATATGAGGACTGCACTATTTTCGTCCGCTAGGAATCGTGGATTTAGGCGACACCATTACACTGTTTATGGCCGAAATTTCTCATCTTTCCATCTCTCATCTAAATTTCCCTTCTCTTTATTTATTTTTTAATTTACTAAATGTGTGTGTGTTTTTTTTAAAAGGTATAAACATAAATGAAAAAACATTTTTAGTGTAAATCTAATATTGTATAGTTTTGTACTGTGTATAGTTTTTCAAGACATTTTAAATAGTGCATGGATGTGTTCCTTAGTTACTTTTTTTATTGCGAATCGTTTATTTATAGACCTTAATTGTATTTTTTCTAAAATTTGCAAGTAATTAGTTCTTGTATTTGCAAGTGCATAGTTAATGATGATGTTTTTGCTGTGTTTTGAAAAATTGTATTTATTTTTTAATTTCGATTAACTTTTTTAAAAATTAAATTAAATTACATTCTTAATGATAAAAAAAGTTTGGTTATATAAATAATGAAACATATTTAGGGATATTCAGTGCACCTAGATTTGACAGACTTCTTGTAAAGAAATTGGATTCTCAAAATTTTCACTTTCTTCGGGTGATATTGATAAACATTTTCAAATAACGAATTTCTTTTTTGGATTTCAAATTCGATCTTCATTTTCATTGGCCTGTTTGAGGTCGAAATTTCTAATATAAATTGGCGACCACTTTTCTTTCAGATTGATAGGTAGGTTTAAGTAACAGTGGGTAGGAAGTAGGGTAAACTAGACTGTGATTGCCCATTTTCACCCTGATTGTCCTTTTCCCACTAACTATGTAAATATTTCACTAAAAACCTAACAATATGTCTATTGACTGCCATATCGGCAGAAACGTCAATTTATAGAAAAGTGATTTAGTGAAGCGCGCCAAAGTTTTTTTTTTTTTTAATTTTGTAAGAATATTTTATATATTTTTACCTTCATGCCTTACCTATATTATTGTTGATAATAAAAAAAACAAACGTTAAAATGTGTGTTCCATCTTCAGCTTGTTTAACTGACGATTTTTATCGAATCACTAAAGTGGGCAATTACCATGAACAAGAGGGCAATCACTGTGCATTTGGTTACCTATCTTATTTTGCTCTTTCAAAACATCTGTCATTTTGTAATGTAGTGATATAATCGTTGGAAGGAACAATCGACTATATTAAATTAATGCCTATGTCACGCTATTTGGGCGCTATAGTTTCGTGACTTGGCTTATTTGAGCATATCGCATGGCGAGCGATATGCTGAAATAGGCCGAGCACACAAACACTTGCCACTTTATAGCATAATTCTGGCAGTACCTTACAATTATTGTAATTAAATAAATATAACGCGTTCTTCTTCAATTTGTGTTAATAACTAATTAAATACGAATGTTATTAATAAGCAAATATATATTTTAAAATAGGCATCTCTTTAATCTTTTTTCATATTAATATTTAATTTTTTAATAATTTATTTTCATTATTCAGACAACTTGGTTACTCTGTGATTATTTTCTGTGAATTTATAAAAGGTTTGATACATAATTGCAATTATCACTTGCTCTAAAATATTTAAGTTTATAAAGATGTTTTTTTTATGATACCTACTAATTAATCTCCACTCTTTATAATGTTTTTGTTTGCAAGTATTTTTTGTCTAAACTTATTTGTCTTTGCCATTTTTGTTAGTTTTAATTTTATACTGACGAAGGAACCATTGGTTTCGAAACATGTTGATAATTTTGATTAATAAGTGGTTTGTACAAAGTGATTTGTTTTACTTAATTAAATTTTATGCAACTTTTTATTGGTTTGTAATATGGTGGGTGGTACGTAACCTAAACGCATTGGAAGTCAAAAATTCTTTTTGGCCAGCAATGATTACCTATGTTACCCCTATCTAGGTGTTTTCCGTTTCTGTGCTTGGGGCGCTCGAATGGCCCACTACTGCTGGTATATCTTCAGCGCATTTGAGCCTTTTGACAGCAACCAAGGAAGTTTCCAGACTGTTTCCGGTTCGCAGTCAGATATTATGAATCCGTTGGGAGTTGTATTAAACATGAATAATTTATAAGCGATAATGCATTGGTAATTGCGATCTCCTTTCAAGCCTGCAAGTTTCATACCTCGTGCCTACATACGTACACAATCGTTTGTTCTATTCCTTACCAGCTAATATTCTCCTTTTGTATTGGTTATGTCTGTAGGGGAAGAATATTTAGTCTGTTAACCCTCCGCACGCATGGCGTAGACTGACAGACCCAGGGCATTCTAAAACAGCTGCAATTCCGCTGTTTTTGTTTTATGAGTCATGCTAGCATTACACAAATAGAAGTTAGCTCTATCCATGCTGCTCTCGAAACCGTGCATCGTCAAAGGTCGCGCGGGTCTCACCAAGCATACGAAGTAGTTATTTTGTGAGTAGCTCCTTTTTTATTTTATTTTGCGTTTTCTTGAACAGGTGTTAATTGTTTTCTTAAATTTTATATTTTGTTAAAGATGCGCACTATTCACAATATCTTCGAGACTAATAACATAAGATATTGAAGCTCTATCAATTGAAGAAAACAGTGATTCCGAAGAAAGTGTTAAATATGATTCACTTAATTTCTGTTCCCAACATTTATTTTTGTAACGATTGTCAACCACAACCCTGATGTAAAACATAGGTGTTCAACAAGCTCTAACATGAAATATCATAAGTCACTCACTTTATTTGCGTCAAAAATGTGCTATTTTTCCAAGCCAAAAATGCAAACGAAGCGTTTTCCATGTTAAATATTAAAAAATGATTCCTTTACAACACGTTTGTTCACGATTATATTATATTTTAAGTATTACACCATTATAAAAAAACGTTACATTATTTTAAGATAAACATTAGAGGTTTTGTTTTTGTTTACGGTGAAGAAAGGAGTTATAATTTCTGAAATGTTTTGCGTTTATTTACAAAAACATGAATTTTAAAAAAAAGTTAAAAAAAAAAAAAAAGTCTCGCCGGGTCCCACATACCCCACCAGGCAAAGGTGGAATAGTTTCACCAGACGTGCGGAGGGTTAATAGTTTCGTGAAATTATTATTTAATAATATTTTTTAAGTAAAAACTCGGTGAATATATGCCAAATCCCAGTTCTTAATTAATGACGGTTTCATAAGAACGGTTGATTTCTTCGACTCTTGCTTAGTTAGTACTTGGAACGAGCTGTTTGCAAACTGTTTTCCCTCCTTCATTTAATCCGGAACAAATCCCTTCCTCCAGCGCTTGCTTTGATCCATCTCACAAAGCTGACCAACAGATTTGTTAGGTACAACAAAAGAAATTGATATTTGTGAGTTTTAACAAAAGAAATATAATATATATAGAGCAGATGGATGCAACCAGCACACTTCTCGCTCAAGCAGCACGGTAACAGAAGATTTCCCGTCGCGACGCGTAGCAGGGTGATCAGTGGTGACGTGTGACAAAAACTTTTTTATTTTTGTTTTTATTTGTAAAAAAATAACAACGAACAATAAAATGACACCTACGTTTTTTTTACCCCAAATATGCTTAGGATTCGCTGGTTAAAATCCTTCGAATATGTGATGTTACTCCCTGAATAAATATATATAAGTATATTTTTTACACATGTGACACGTGTACATAATAGAACTATATATAATTTCTCCTCTTTCCTCTTCCCCATTTCCTCCCCCTCTCCAATACTTTCTGCTTCAGAACTTACCTCGATTGGGGATGCCCTAGTCTTCCTGGCTCCAGACGGGGAGCAGTTCTCATGTGTGGTATTCACTTTTTTTGGAAGTGAAATAAAGTCGGTATCATAATTATCGTGCTATTTTATAGTACCTACCCACTTATGTCTTCCCCATACAAAAATCTAAGAATGTGGGCCAAGATTAGAACCGTAGATACTCTTCTCCATCTTTACTCCATCTCCTTCCCGTAACGATTTCTTTTTACGTTCCGCTTTGTTTTCAAATATCGATGAGCGTGATCCTTTTTTTCTTGAAGTTATCTTTTTATATGTGGGTGCTGTGTAGCTGGATGATGCGGTCATGATTTTTTAAATCGATAGATCTTTCAAAAAAATGCTTCACAGCTGAATTAGGAAAAATTAATATAAAATATTACTCTCAAGCAGAATTTCATCCACTTAAAAAAATGTTGTTTTGTCGGTGATGGGTTTTTAGTCATTAGAACTTTAAAATAAATAAATGCTTGTTCGAACTTGATCCAAATTCAAACTGATCAATCTAATATTCTCAATACTTAAATGGTTCCTTTGTAAACACAGATATCGGAGCTTGTTCAATTTCAACAAGACGATTTCAAATACTCTCAAGGGAGTGCATTTTGTGCATTAGTGCAGAAAGGTACAGTGTACTCTACTTCAATGCATTAAAGTGCAATTGTTCTCAATACAGTCTTCACCACAGTCGTACAGTTAATAGCACTGAGGGTGCGCGTAGTGATATGTAATAGGCGATAAAGCTTCTTACAACATGTAGTACATTTTTGTAAAACAAAAACTCTTAGGTCGGGTATATCAGTTCGTCTATGCTTGGTAAATACGCGAATCCTTGCTAAAACTTAAGCATACTACAGCCGCAAACAAGTACATAGTTCCAGTGACATTATTTCGGTCGTATTTAATTTGTATTAATACGAAATTCGATGATTCATAATGCGTTGAGGAATGTCGATGATATTAATTATTGATACAGGTGATTTTCATCCTAAAACATTCTGGTGAGTTGAAGAAGGATTTTAAAAATTTCAATGCGATAACTGTTAGTTTTCAATTTGGGTGGTTATGAGTATCGCCGCCCAAGGAACCATTTATTGGATAACCAATACCTCTTCCGTAGGTCATCCCAAGTGTTTCGCTACGTTTGATGACTTAGCAGGGGTGCCCGTATTCATGGGGTTAGATTTGTCCGGATCTTGGCGGCCCGTGATGTGTCTTCCCATCAACAGCATGGCGGGCCGGATCGGGAGAGACTGGTTGAGTGAGATCTTTTTACCTCTCGGAACATTTCCTTGCACCGCAGTGGAAAGGTTGGATTAACAGAACTTCCTCTCCTTCCTTCCCTTAATAAGACCCTCCACACAGCATCCCCAAAGATGACATAGGCCCTAAGTGGAACTGTTTCTTAAGGGCCTCCTGTGTGGAGCTAACGTAAAAAAAAGTTCGTCATAATTTCATGAATAGTGCATTCCAGCAAGTAAGGTTATAAATCACGGCGATGAAAAAATCTTGTTTTTAAAATGTATTTCCTAATAAATAACGTTTTCGAGAAAATGTCTAAAATTTTGCAACCACCATTTCAAACAAAATAAAGTACTTGTTACTTTTTAGAGTTTTCGTTTCTTAGTGAATCTATCATATTCAAAACATGTCCGACGCGCCCATAAAACGCACAGCATTTTCAAAAGAACTGAAATTTAATAACAACAAAAAACGCAATCAAATTACATCTGTCGGTGTGCAAACCCGCAGCATAAATCAATCACCCCTCGCAGGATCATCCCTTCAGGGTGCATCCCCCTCTCCCTCTTCTCTCACCCTCCTCTTATTGGCTAATGAAACCACCCTTGGACACTTAGACAGTTTCCCTTTGGTTACAAACCGAAACTTATTTACTGCTAGCCTTTAGGAGCCCATTATTTTGGCATAATTTCCTTTCATGTTTGGACGGTTGTCTTAGTAATCGCTAAATTTCAATATTCCATCCCCCGGTGGAAGATCGTATAATTCATGTATTCCGATACTCTGGCCTTTACTGTATTTATCTCTTTGTTACAATATTCTAATTTAATTTTCTGTAATATTAGGTACTACAGAATACGTGTTGAAAGCCGTATTCATGAATAATTTGAACATAAAATGAAGCCCAAATAGCCTACGAGAACCTAAATCTTAATAAGTAGCCGAATTTGTTTGAAAGTCGGCTTTATACGTTTTCTACGTTCCGCAATTATTTTTAGGTGGTAGAAGGGTTTTACTTGTTCAGGCATCTATTTAAACTAAATCTATTAAAAATATTAACATTTTTCGGGCAAAAGTACACAGTTAGAACACAGTCTAAGTCTTGATCAAATTACGTCTACCATCAAATATTATTATTTCAACGTAATTGCCGTCCATATCTGCATTTTTAATATACCAAATACAAACTATAACATTTATTATTTATATTTTAAAAGATTTTTAAATTACCAACCATGGTGGTAATTTAATGATCACCATGGAAGAGCTAGGCTTGTCTGAATGCTTGTCGATGTAGCTCAGTACTTAGTGCAGTCATGTTAGCGGAAGATTCATGTGTTTAAATATCTATAGCGAAAATAAAACTGTTTGATAGTAATAATAATTAATTAACTAAATACTTTGGGCGTTTGATTAGATGATTTGTATTTAAGAATATATCATATTGTGAAGTACTTCGTTACCTACCGCCGAATCCAAATTCGAACACTTTCACAGGTCTTTTTTGCATTATGCACTTACCTCTTCAACAAATATCCCCAATTCACCAGTGCATTATTTAGTTCGTGCAAAAGGTGCTATTCCTATATTGCTACGAGTATATTGTGTGTTAACATATTATTATTTACGAAGTGAACACAACTGGCCCCGCAAAGGCAGGCTGTATTTTGTACTTTTAGATATGACGTATCTATGGTCAATCCAAATCTCCTTCTCGCAAAACTGGTATTTACAAATTTAGGGCAAGCAGGGTCGATAAATTTCAGGCATGAGCTGTCAATACACATACTTTTTAAATCATTTTATTTTGGATTCACATAAAACATAAAGAGAAAAAATTGGAGTCTGCAATTCACACGCTGTAGAATTAAAACATTCAGTTAACTAAAGTACACAAGAGTGGGAAGGCTACGTAGCTCCGCACAAAGAGGAGACCGATTATACTGTCTCATTCTCTCGCAGGCTACATCCTATATACGTATGTGGTTGTTTATTTTTGTGTCGCTCTTTTTCGTTTAATCGAGTTTTAAATCACAACGGTGGTAAAAAAGTTTTCACTTCAAAGAAGGGGACAGTACGTTGGGAGTAGATAATGTGAAACAAGAAACTTTAAAACTATCGAACATCTTATCGGTGACCGGACAATTCGGAATGAAATCAACTCAGAACCATCTCAGTTCATTTAGAGTGATAAAAAATATATATAAAAAATTGGTTAAATAGGTTACTTTAGGTTAGGGTTATCGGCTAATGTAAAATTACTTTTTTCATAGCTTTTAATGACTTTTAAAGGTGTTGGGTTGACGTTATTCTCAGTTGGCATGGAACCCATCTTATCATATCTTATCCTTTAAAATAATTTAAGATCGAATAGTTCAGGTTGATACACGGAGAAAATTAAGTTGAATAAATCAGAGATGTTTATAACCCCATTAACAATTTTGAAAATAAAAGTCAAGCTGGAAATATCTCCTTTTTGCCTTTTTTCCCAACTTTTCAATCGATCAATCTGAGTCTCCGATCAGCTAAGTGATTTGTTTAGTAACGCTCGGTTCGCCTGTTGGTCTGAGAGTTGGGTTGAGAAGAGCATTTGAGGAATGCTGAGCCAACATTTCGATTCAACAATTGATCAGTAGGGTTGGGAACAACGGCCGTTAGTATGATATTTTTGAAAAACACATAAAACATAACTGCGCATAACACAAAAACATAATTTGAAGCTGAAATATGAAGATCAGAACGATACCCCGCCTTAGGGGTAAAATAAAATTGTTATCCAATTTTCCCAAACACATGTTGGCTAATGCAATATAGTCCGTCATAAAACAAGTGTTTTCTCTTGTAGAAGCAGGAGGTTGTTTCGGGTGCATTAAGCACAGACAGCCGCGGACTGCGCCTGCGTACTGCAAAACTCCACTTTATTAAATTACGTTCATCCGACGCGTGAACCGCAGGCGGGAGCTTTTTATTATACAGCACATATCGCGGAGAGCTGCAGGGTGGTTGGACTGGCCCTCATTTCTGTCAGTTTCACCTCGCGTTCCTAACTTTAAAAACTTTTTTGTCTGAGTTTAATAGAATTGCGCTGTATTTTTTATCTCTTATAATATTAAGCAAAAAAAGTTGTGGAATTTGGTAACTGTTTGATGAAATGTTAAAAAATTAAACAATATAACATTGTGTGTCACATGAACATGACTCCCCTAGTGAGGAGGACTGTGAAAACTGTGACAATATTCTAATGCGAACATATTTTTTAAGGCTTTCTAGAAGAAAAAAAAACAATTTTTTTTCTTCATATTTCCAAAGTTTATATATTCAAAAATATCTACTTAAAAGAACTTTTCGAAATTCGCATTATTTTAAAAGTTATAACCATTTTAATGTAGCGGTTTAGACGGAATCTTATCAGAATCTAAATAGAACAAAATTACTCAAAACTCTTTTTTTTGAGACGGTTGACACAATACCTCAAGTTCGATGGAACAAATTTGCTTGAAATTAAGTGTGAGCTTTCTCTAAACATTACTCTATTGCCCCTACTAGAATTATAATAAAATTTCAATATTTACAATTTTTTTAAATTCCGAAAAGTCTTTATTTCAAACAGCCAAAAATTTCAAAAAAAATTTTTTACTTCTCCGAGGTACGGGCTATAGCAGATTTTGTCTGGATTAAGATTTAATTTTTTTTTATTATTAGTAGGGTTGCAATCGTGTCAACCAGGGCGCGCCATTTTTTTGAGACCCCCACTTCAACACCCTGTAACTTTTTTAAAAAAATTTAAGAATTTTTAATTTAAAGTTAGATTTTTTTATGTATTCTTTAATGTTAAATAAATATTTGGTAAAGAAATGGCCGCTAAAAATATTATTGTTTTTTTTATTGCACCTGAAAAAACACCTACAATTCATGCTTCTAGACTAGAATTCCCCCTTAATAATAATATGTTTCATAAAATACGTATTTGTTGTTATTACTACTTAAGGCGATTGTCAAAAGAATTCGTATTCTACTCTTTTATTCTACTCTCGTATTCTACTCGAAAAACGCTTTTTAGAAGTTATGCTTTAAAATATTAATAATATAAATAATAATAATAGCCTTTATTCAGACAGTAAATTATATAACATTATTTATAATAAACTTTTCACTTATCATGCATCGACTCCCTGTCTGTATGTCACTAGTTGACAAAGGCCTCCTCCAACTGTCGCCATTTCTCTCTATCATTAGCTGTTCTTGTCCATGTACCACCTGCCACGGCTTTGATGTCGTCAACCCACCGTCTAAATGGTCTACCTCGTTTTCTCTTCTTGTCACTTGTGAACCAATTCATGACTAATTTTGACCATTTTTCACTTCCTCTAATTGTGTGGCCTGACCACTTCCACTTTAGCTTTTTTATTGTTTTTATGGCATCTTTTGTTCTTGTTTGCTTCTTAATGGTTGCAATTTTTATTCTATCGGACAGTCTTTTCCCCATCATACTTCTTTCCATGGAGTTTTGACATGTTTCGAGCTTCTTATTGTGAGTTTTTGTGAGTGCCCAAGTTTGGCAACCATAAGTAAGTACAGGAAGTATGCAGGTGTCAAAAAGTTTCCGTTTGATAGCTATCCTGATTTCACTGTTTTTCATTATTTCTTTCAAACCCCAATATTGTTTCCAAGCATTTCCAATACGTCTGTCTACTTCTTTTGTGGTTAAATCTAAAGGAGAAATGATTTGACCTAGGTATACATACTCATCCACATAATCGATCAGATTGTTATTGATCTTGATAGGTTCTTGCTTCCCGTTTGTCATTGCTTTGGTCTTTTCTGTGTTCATGACTAGTCCCACCTTTCGGCTTTCTCTATCTAGTTCATTCAACATCATCTGCAGGCCTGCACTCGTCAGCGAGAGGATTATCAAATCATCCGCGAATCTTAAATGTGAAATGTTTTCACCGTTAATGGACAGCCCACATTGTTCCCAATCTAATTGACGAAAGATCTCCTCCAGGACTGCCGTAAAAAGTTTAGGTGAGAGGGGGTCGCCCTGGCGTACACCTCTTTCTATTTTGATTTCATTTCCTTCTTTATCTAGTTTAATTTTAGCTTTGCTGTTATCATAGATGTTTTTTAGAATTCTTATGTATTTGATTTCGACACCTTGATTCTTAAGTGCCTGCCAGATCTTTTCATGTTCTATTGTGTCGAAAGCTTTACTGTAGTCCACAAAGCAGCAATAAAAGGTGAAGTTGAATTCTTTACTTTTTTCGAATAATTGTTTGATAACATAAATATGGTCTAAAGTCGAGTATCCGCTTCTGAATCCTGCCTGTTCTCTTGGCTGACTTTCATCTAGAGTCTTGGTTATTCTGCCAAGTATTATTTTAGCGAAGATTTTGTAGATATTTGACGACAGGCTGATAGGTCTATAATTATTTATGTTATTTTTATCTCCTTTTTTGTGCAAAAGTTTTATAGTCGACATTGTCCATTGGTTGGGTATAATTTCACTATGTAGTACTTCATTAAAAAGGTGTTTGAGAATTGGCATTAGGTAGTCTTTATTTAGTATGAGGAACTCATTGGTAATGCCGTCTGATCCTGGAGCTTTATCTTTCTTTTGAGATTTCACAGCTTTATTTATTTCTGCAGAGATTATGTTCGGTACTTCGCTTCCTCCCGTTAGGCTTGTTGCTTGTATAGTATTTTTCCTTTCATACAGTTCGGCGAAAAAGCTAGTAGCTATAGAGATGATTTCTGGGCGACGCTTTTCATATTTGTGGTTCTTATTTATTAAATTTGGTATCCAGTTTCGTTTCTCTAATAGTTGTTTGGTTGCTTTTTTGCTGCCTCCTGTTCTTTGTATGCACTCTTCGAGTAATTGCAATCTATATCTCTGATGGTCCTTTCTCATTTGAGTTTTGATTTTGTTACTAATTTGGGCTATTTCTTTTCTTGTGGTTTTTGACTTCTTAGGGTTTGATATTAGTTCTGCTCTAGATTGTAAGAGTTCTTTAGTTTGATTTCCTATCCATTTTGTTGTCCTATTTTCACCCTCATGTTTGGTTCTTTTATTTGCGTACAGAAGTTCTTCAAACTTATTGTATTTGTTTTGTATATCAGAATCTATTGTGTTTTCTATGAAGTTTTCTAGTTTTTCTCTTAATATTTCTGTACTTTCCAATGCTATGTTATTGATTTTCTTCACCATAAAGGGTCGGTTTTTCTTGAGTGTATGAACTTGTAATTTAGCTCTAACCATTCTGTGGTTGCTGTTAAAATTTATATTGTTTATAACTCTACAATCTTGAAACTTGTGACTTTTATTCGTTAAGATGTAGTCTATCTCGTTTTTATGGTAGCCATTCGGATGTATCCATGTCCATCTATTGTTCTTACGCTTTTTGTATAAACTATTTAGTACTTTTAAGTTGTTTTCGTAAGCCAATTGTATCAGCATTTCCCCATTTCTTGTTCTTATTCCTGAAGAATATGGACCGAGCACAATTTCCTCTCCGTCTTTTCTTTCGCCTGTTCTGGCATTAAAATCCCCCATTACTATTAAATTATTGTGCGATTGGGTTTTTATTGCATCTGACAGTGTAGAGTAAAAGGACTCGATTTCTGATTTACTAGATTTTTCTGTTGGAGATTAGACTTGAACAATTGACCACTTTTCATTTTTAGGCGGTAGCTTTACATTAAGCATTACAATACGTTCTGAGATCCCAATAAATTCATCAATATATGGTTTTAATTCTTTGTTTATCAAAAATCCTGTGCTCCTTTGTAGTATAACATAAAGTCTCCATAGTCCTCTATGTTCTCTCCTAGGCGTCGTACTTCACTCAGTCCTAATATCGACCAATGTATGTTTTCTAAAGCTAAGATTAATTCCGCTAGGCTTTCCTTTGTTCTTAAAGAGAGCGTATTATATGTTGCGATGTGTATTATATTTTTGTTTTGACAGGTTTTCTTGGAAAGGGTATGTGGTTGATTATTTATAAATCTAGTTGGAGGGTAGTAGTCTTCTTCCCCCACGGTGACCGGCCGGATTGGGGTGTCTTTACAAAAAGTTGGTTTTGTTAATGTTGTGATAATATGGTTCCTGGTGTCGATGCAGCTTACATGTTTTTTGGAATATCCGATAGTGAAGCCGACTTTCCTCGTTCAACGTAGGAGAGTATGTTGGGTCTTATAATGTCTTTTCCTGGGGTTTTGGTTGAGGAATTAATTTGCCGGTGTGAGGTGGCAGTTGTCGTCTTCTTTTGATTTGAGGAGTTTGGAGAACCTGACTCTTCTCTTTTCCTTTTTTCTGGGTTGTTGTCTCTGTTTTTCTTCACTACTAATTTATCATGTTTTATGAATGCTATGTTTCCTTTTTTCTTTTCTTCTTCAACTTGTAATTGCAATTGCTTTCTTTTTTCTAACACTTCTTTAGAGTAGTCCTCCTTGATGTATATTCCTTGGGGAAGTTTGGACTTATTTCGTAGAATGATATGCTTTTTCCATAAAGTGGTGATAGAAACTATTACAGGGCGATTTTTGTTGTTGATCCGTTTCCCAATTCTGTATATATTGCTAATTTCGTTGCTCTCAAAGTATGTTCCTGATTCAATTATGGCATCTTTTATGCAATCAACAAGCTCACCTTCGGTTTTTCCTGTTTCTTCAACTCCGAAAAATACCAGATTGTTTTTCCTTTTATCATTTTTCAAGAATTTCACTTCCTGTTGTAGTTCAGATATTTTTACTTTTAGGATATTATTTTCTTCTGAAATACATCTCAGTTTCTCATCAAGCGCTTCCATTACATTTTTGGTTACAGAATTTGTTATAAGAAGAGTTTGGTTATTCAGTTTCTCATCTAACATTGTTATTAGCCATTCCATATCTTTTTTCTCCATTTTTGGGGATATTTTTATTGTTATGGCAACACAAAACTTTGTTGTGATATTGGTATCACTGATTATTGCGAACTTCACTTTAGTCTATGATTTGCACTATTTTTGGTTATGCTATAAATTTTTATTGTTGTAAATTTATCACAAAACGTTGATTTAACTGTGTTTTGTTTTGATTCTCTTTGTTTTGGTTTTTATTTTACGCTTTTGAGCAGAAAACACAGTTGATTACACTATTTTACTATTTTGAGCATAAAACACAGTTGATTACACTATTTTGCACTGAATTTCCGTAAATTAAAGCAGATATCGATGACATACGTCTTATTAGTTTAACGACCGGAACCGGAAGCTTTAAAATATTAAGAATAATTAATTGTTCGCGCCCGTACGTACGCAATATGAATATGAATAAATAGTTTTGTCAATAAAAAACTCAAATCTTTCAAGAGAGGTTGACAAATACAACATTGAATTGAATCACCGATGCAATATTGTATTTAACAGCCTTTAACATAGAAACTAATGTTTTTTTAAAACGAATGTGCTTTTACGAAGCAGTTTCCGAATAAAAGATGGAAAGAAATTGAAATTTGGCTCAAGTAAATAAATTAGGTAACAAGAAAAACGATAAAGGTTTCAACGACAATTTTTTTATTTTTATTAAAAGTTACAGTTTTTTTATCATTTATTACTACCATTCAACAATAAGGTTGGATTCCATTTAAAGCCAACTAATAATAAACGAAGGAGATACCAGCATGCACACACCGGGTTTACAAATTGATTTCAAACAATCAAAATTTGTACGATAGAACATACGAGCTATACTTTTTGTCCACCCTGCGTTCTCGGGTTTGTGTGTTTATCGCCTCAAAATATTTATCGGCGCTCTTTGAGTGCTTTTAAAGCTGCAATTTGCAAGTGTAAACTTGTTGTGTGGAATACACTCCCTGCTTTATGTCCAGAGAGAAGCTTTCCCAGGAATACGGGAAATATTATTTAAAATTGTATCTGCAATGCAAGTAGCTGCTATCAATTTAAAATATTTCTGGTGAAATCGCTTCCACCAATTTGAATACTTAGAGAATACACAAGTAAAATAAGATTTTCGATGTTAGATAGTTTTAAAGTTTTTTGTTACAAATTATCTACCCCCAATCACCATCCCCTTCTGTTTTTGAAGTGAAAACTTCTTTAGCATCGTTGTGATTTGAAACTCGATGAAACGAAAAATAGATGAAACTAAAAAAAAAACAAACTCATACATTTATAGAATTTAGCCTGCGAGAGAATGAGACAATATAATCGGTCTCCTCTTTGTGCGGTGCTTCGTAGCCTATCGGTCTCATCTTTGTGCGGAGCTTCGTAGCCTTCCCACTCTTGTCTACTTTAGTTTTCTGAAGATTTCACTTCTACCGCGTGTGAATTGCAGGCTCGGATTTTTTTCTCTTTATGTTTTGTGTGAATCCAAAATACAATGATTTAAAAAATATGTATATTGACAGCTCACGCCACAAACGTGAAATTTGTTGACCCTCCTATTCCCTAAATTTATAATTAACAGTCATAGCATTTTATCTAGTGCCTTGTTTTGTACATCAAATAGGTATTTTTCTTAATTGTAAAGGACGTTTAAGACGTTTTCACAACAACTGTAAAAAAAAAAATTGTCTACAATACCTTTTTTTGTGATAAAATATTTACGAAACTTCTAATGCTGAAAGTATTGAAATATTTCACTTTGCTTAATCGTTAACTGTATCGATTTAAATCACCGTGGAAAAACTCAAAATATCTTAAGGAATTTTTCTCCTGTCAATGAGACTCGAGGGTAGGTACTTTTAATTAAGTCTCGCGCGTCTTGTTTGAAAACGAAAAAGACAAAATATACTTGAATGATGACGTCACGTACAATCTCTTGCCGGGACTAGTATAGCTGTCCATCTGTCAACCGTCTACTTTAAAGTTAAAAATAATGAAATTTCACGAATTGAACAAAAAACAGTAAAACAATGGTAGGTATACAATAAATAGACATAACGTAATCATTTGTGAAAGCGTTATTTAGGTTGATACTCATAAGAATTGACAATCTACTCTTTCATAGATGGCGCGAGCGTAATTATTTTTGGAAAAAATGACTTTTACAAGTTTAGTATTGGTTAAAAAGATTAAGATAAATTAATTGTTTGCGCCCGTACATACACAATATAAATATGAATAAATAGTTTTGTTCTTAAAAAAATATTGAATTTGTCTTTCTTGAAAGGCTAACTAATGCAATATTGGATTGAACCACCAGTACAAATTGTATTTGTTAGCTCAAAGATTTGAGATTTTTTTATGTACAAAACTATTTATTCATATTTATATTGCGTATGTATGGGCGCAAACAATTATTTTATCGTGATAATTTAAAGCATAATTTGTAGCAAGCGTTTTTCCCTAAAATAATTATATCGCGCCTTCCATGAAAGCGTAGATCACAAATTCTTTTGAATGAATAAACACGCAAATATTTTTTAACATTACGTCTCTTCATTTGGATAGGGTTCTAACTTCACTTCACCTTGTTCTGAGATATGAGGTGTCAAAGTTTGCAAAGACGATCTCTCTCTATCTATTTACCAATTTCCGATTTTGAAGTTGAAAATTGTCTAAATTATTTAAATTGAACATATTTTGAATAAAATTATTTAAATATGACGTACATTTACATTTTAAGAACATACCTAAACATGCAAAAAGAACCTTGTGCAATCAACTAGGGCATAATAATTCATTGCACAAGGTTCTAATTACATTTCCCTAAAGCAATTCCAAGCTGGGCCACGTCCTATTTAAATATTTTCCATTAAAATGTGATAAACTACAAAACTTAAACTAAAATTGTTAAATAGATTATGAAAATTCCTTTTTGGAAACTTAGAAACCTTAGAACATTGTTACGTTACAAATAGACCGCCAATATAGAGGCGCGCGCACTACCCCCTCCCGCGAGCGACAAACCGAGCTGTCGCTAGACCAACTCTCGAGCGGCAGCTCGCCAGTCTTCAGCAAGCGAGCTTCCCGGGCCCACGTTCCGCGCGAACATGTGCGACACAAGTTCAGTTTCGCCGGTTGTGCACTTCCGGTCCACGCATGGACGCTGCGGAGACTGAGAGAACAAGCGCGTAAAGCCGCTGTTGGCCCATAAACCAAACGTGAGTCAATTACCATGTTACCCTTTGTGTGCAATTAAATGTTTTAGCCCTAACCACGCGTGATAGAGAGCAGAGACTGACGTTCAAACTAACTTTCAGCTAGGATCGTTCCTTTTATGTATTATTGTGTCTCCTAGAATTGAATAAACTGTTTATGTGATAACCTACCGTGTTTTGCTTGTCGAGAGAGGCCCTGGGGGGACGGAGAAGCGTGAAGTTCCGAACCACAAGCACTAGCCTTGAGGTTACGAGAAATCCTGCTTGCACCGAATCCTGAGCTAGTTTTTATTTGGGGCAGATACAGCAACTAATTTGTATTAAATATGTGGGAGCTTTCTCCAACCCTGCCGATAGCATCAGCACGCACGCTGACGCTAACACTGGCGCTAAACGTGGGGCCATTTAAATTTTTTTCTGTTCCACCACGGCCTCGTTCCCAAGCAACAATTGTAAACTCTGAAATGTTATTATGATGTATTGTTTATTCCCAATTGTCTAGCACTTCCAACAGGAATCTCGGCGCGAACGTAATTTCGAATCACAATTTAAATTATTACGGGCGCGATTTTATCATTTGTGACTCGTCACTCGACAAAATATTACCGGTATTCCAACGCAAGGTGCCCAACCTAGGAAGTTGTCGCTGCGAATAATACAGTGATTACAAAGTGTCGGCCGATTAAAATTGCTATTTTCAATACAAGTGAATAGTGGAAATAAACACAAATTAAAGAAGAATTTATTCAACAATTAAAATCATGTACATGATAAACAAATCATCCGCTTGGTCTCGAAAGTGCTAAATATTTTTAATAATATACTATATTGCAGCACGCTGGTACGTCTCTTAAACGGACACTTGCTGACACCTAGGGAACAAGTGGATTTAAATTCTTTCTGTCATTTGACAATTAAGTATTTTTGACTCTGTCGTCTGATGAAACCGGATCATGCCGAATCACATTCGAATAATGCAAAAAATACTAAATTCGCGTTGACGTGGATTCCTTGACATCTGACACTATAATACCTTGTCAATTGACAAAGAAGGTAATATCTTGTCGAAAAGACGAAGGGAATTCGCGTGTAAATACCAAAAAATTGGTGCTGTTTAAAATCAGGCTATAGGAAGCCGCGTAATGAAACCATGCCCCCAAGATATTGTTGAATTCTCAAACAAATTACTTCCACGAAAACTTGTGAAAATTTTTTCCGATTTTTTCCTTTTTTCGATTTTTTTTAATTTTCGAAATATTTTTTTTTCCAAAACGCTTGGAGTTTTTCTTAAAAACGCATGGCCAGAGGAAAATCGCTGCCCAAATTTTCTCCAGTTTCGGACTCTGAAAATTTTTTTCGATTTTTCCTTTTTTCGATTTTTTTAATTTTCGAAATATTTTTTTTCCAAAACGCTTGGAGTTTTTCTTAAAAACGCATGGCCAGAGGAAAATCGCTGCCCAAATTTTCTCCAGTTTCGGACTCTGAAAATTTTTTTCGATTTTTCCTTTTTTCGATTTTTTTAATTTTCGAAATTTTTTTTTCCAAAACGCTTGGAGTTTTTCTTAAAAACGCATGGACAGAGGAAAATCGCTGCCCAAATTTTCTCCAGTTTCGGACTCTGAAAATTTTTCCGATTTTTTCCTTTTTTCGATTTTTTAATTTTCGAAATTTTTTTTTTCCAAAACGCTTGGATTTTTTCTTAAAAAACGCATGGACAGAGGAAAATCGCTGCCCAAATTTTCTCCAGTTTTCGGACTCTGAAAATTTTTCCGATTTTTTCCTTTTTTCGATTTTTTAATTTTCGAAATTTTTTTTTTTCCAAAACGCTTGGATTTTTCCTAAAAAGCACGTGGCCAGAGGCAAACCTCTGCCCAAATTTTCAAATAACCCAAACACTTACAAATACGCGTTTTTTCGCAGAAGCATTTTGTAAAAAAAAAATATATATACGTCCCCAGTGGTCAATCCCTGGCAAAAATTTCTTTCCAATTACGGATAAAGAGTCGAGTTCTCGTTTTTCTCCCAACGTAAGGTCACCCTGACACGACCCTATACACTATGGAAGTCCCTCAAGTCACGCTGGGTATAATCCCCCACATTTCTACGTCAAAAAAGGAAGAACTACTACAGGCCCTGAGAAGTAGAAAGATTTCTCCCAGGAATAAATCCAAAAAATGCCTTATTCAATATGCTTCTTTCTACAACAAAAAGTACATCAGGAAGTTGCAGTTTCAACAGGAAGACACCTCAGAAATCATCTCTACCTCCCTCACAGTCTCCGAAGCAAAACCCTTGGTGGTACAAGCCCAGGAACAGACGAAAATATATGATTTGACAACCTGGAAGACGAAATACAACGGACTCACGGATGTGGAGGATTTCATCAACAGAATAGAAGAAACAGCCCAAGTCAGAGGAATCCCCGAAAGTATTCTACACAGGAACTTCATAGACCTCATCGCTCCTGAAATGCTTACCTGGCACAGGATACATAAGAGAAAAACAAACTCATGGAGGGAACTCAAGGTGGCACTTTTATCCAGTTTCGGAGAAAAAAAGGCCCAACATAGAGTCAGGCTATCCCTACTCGCTATCAAGCAGCACTCCGGAGAGCCTGTTGCTAGATTCACACAGAGGGCAGAGGCCATCAATATAAAGCTCACCCAACCTGTCCCTGAAGCGGAACTTCTCCCGGTTTTAATCGACGGTCTTCTCCCCAGATACGAAAACATCATTACTTCTCAGAAAATTGCCACGCTGGAGCAACTGAAAGATGTCTGCCAGCTACTAGAGGCATACCAGGATCGGAAGAAAGACGAAAGATTCCCCAAAGAAAACTTTCGCCCAAGCACTTCGTCCGGCATAAAACCGGAGCACAACGAGAAGAAATCCTGCTCTTTTTGCCACAAGATTGGTCACTCCCAAGCCGCCTGCTTTAAACAAGCAAAACTTTTATCCTCCAAAGACACCCATTCTAACAAAAGGCGATCCGTCGATCGTTCTCCAAGAAGAGATGAAGGGAGGAAGTTTGGCAAAAGACCACGCCAAGACAATACCGAAACGTCCATCCCGGATCTCAGATTCATCAAACCCCCTATGGATTTCTCCAGACCCCCTCCCAATTGGACAGCCAGGAAGACAAAAAACTAGACCCCAACCCCCCGGGCCATCCCTCCCATAGGCCAAAGGAATGGTCGGAGTGGTTGGAACACGTCAAATTTTTTAAACAGGCCTTACCCCTCTCTACAGTCTGCTGCAAACAGGCAATAGACGGTAGACCCTTCGCGCATTTTTCCATAAACAACGTGGTTTTTTCAGGTCTCCTAGACAGCGGCGCCTCTGTCAGCTGCCTGGGCAACAACGCCCACACCTTATTCACAAACTGTGGTTTTAAAATGGGAAAACATTCTTCACATGTTACCACGGCAGACAACACTTCACAACTCGTCATCGGTTCTCTAACCCTGCCGATCAATTGCGACCAAAAAACAGTTTGGATCAAGTTTCTAGTTGTACCTACAATCACACAGAAATTCATCTTGGGAGTGGATTTTTGGATGGCTTTCAAAATTGCCCCGCAACTGTTTAACAACCCCTCCGTCACTCCCCAAGTAAACGAAATCCGTACGGTAATACCCTACGAAAACTTGAACCCCTTACAAACAATACAATTAAATCAAATGATCAACAAGTATGAATCCATCTCCTTCGAAAGGTGCGGTTTAGGCTTAACCAACCTAGTACAACACCATATAAAAACAACAGGCCCCCCAATCAAACAAAGGTATTACAACCTAGCTCCACAAAAATTGAAAACGCTGGAAAAAGAATTGGACGATATGTTAAGACTGGGAGTGGTGGTACCCAGCCGCAGCGCATGGACCAACCCCACCTTATTAGTTTCAAAGAAAGACGGCTCAGCCCGTTTCTGCCTCGACAGCAGACGCCTCAACGCATGTACAATATCAGACGCCTACCCGCTCCCCTTGGTCAACTCCATCCTGGACAGACTTCGAAACGCTAAATACATCTCATCCATAGACTTAAGCAAAGCATTCTGGCAGATACCTTTGGATCCCAGCTCCTGCGAAAAGACTGCCTTCGTGGTGCCTGGCAGGGGTATGTTCCATTTCAAAAGACTACCCTTCGGTTTAAAAAACAGCCCAGCAGAACTACAAAGACTCATGGATAAATTGTTTGGCCCAGAGTTTGATAACAATTTATTTTGCTACCTGGATGACCTGATCATCATTAGCGATACCTTTGAAAAACATATACTTATTCTAGAAAAGGTTTTTCAACAACTCAAACAGGCCGGTTTGACTATCAACCTGAAGAAATCGGAATTCTGCAGGCACCGCCTACGATACTTGGGTTTCATAGTAGACGAAGAAGGCCTAAGAACAGACCCCACAAAAGTAGCGGCTATGACAAATTTTCCCCGACCTACAAATGCAAAAGAGGTAAAAGCCTTCCTCGGACTCACCGGTTACTACAGAAGATTCATAAAAAACTTCTCAACTCTCGCGGCGCCGCTCAACAAAATCACGGGAATCCGTAAAGGTACCAGTAACTTTTCCTGGTCTGCAGAGACTGAGTCAGCATTCAACTCCCTGAAAGAGGCTCTTCAATCAGCCCCAGTACTGAATTGCCCCGACTTCAATCTTCCCTTTACGATCCATTCGGACGCATCAAACGTCGGAATCGGAGGAGTCCTCACTCAAAATTTTACGGACGGCGAACACCCCGTGGCATACTTCTCTCGTACCCTAAATAAACACGAAAAAAACTACGGGATTACCGAGAGAGAATTGTTAGCAGTCATGGAATCCATTCAACATTTCCGCGGATACATTGAGGGCAGTAAGTTTACCGTCGTCACAGACCATAGCAGCCTAAAATGGCTGATCTCGCTAGACAACCCCTCCGGGAGATTGGCTCGCTGGTCGTCCCGCCTATCTCAATATACTTTCGATGTCATCCACCGTAAAGGCGCGGATAATATCGTCCCGGATGCCCTTTCTAGGATCGAGATAGCAACATTAAATGCCGAATTACCCAATTCTAGTCTCCCCACAAAAGACGTATGGTATCAAAAAATCTTTAGAGGATGCAGTGACAACCCACAAAAGTTCCCGAATTTTATGATTAAGAACGGACAACTATATCGCAACTGCAAGCCTCCACTGTCAATCTTAGAGGACTATGCCTGGAAAAAGGTAGTCCCTCTCGAAAATAGAGAACAAGTTATTATTGATAACCACAGTGCCGTAGACTCCATACACCCTGGAACTTTCAAAACATTCAAAAAAATATCTTTAAGATATTATTGGCCGGGTCTATTCAAACAAGTACGTTTATACATCTCCAAGTGCGACATCTGTAAGGCATACAAGCACAGTACGGCACCACCGTCTGGTCTAATGGGCAACCCCAAGCGTGCCGATAGACCACTTCAATCCTTTTCTATGGACCTCATTGGACCCTTCCCTAGAAGCTACGCCGGTTACATGCATATACTCAGCGTAGTGGACATCTTTTCCAAATACTGCTGGTTGTTTCCTCTGAAAAGGGCAACTGCAGCAGCAATAACCAATCTATTGGAAAAACATATTTTCATACCCTACGGTACCCCTCGTACTATAATATGCGACAATGGTAAACAATTTATAGCTCTGGAATTTAAAGAGTTTTTGTCTAAATATGGTATAAAGGATGTATTCTATAACACCCTTTACACCCCACAGAACAACACCGTTGAACGATACAACCAAACCATAAACACGGCCCTGGCAATTTTGGTTGGCAAAGACCAACGCACATGGTGCAAAAAATTAGACAGAATACAAGCAGCCATGAACAACACGGTGAACCTCGCTACAGGCTATACACCATTTTTTCTCAAACACGGCATGGAACAAGTAGTTCACGGTTCACTACACCCTGACAATTGCCTTCCACCCGTCCCTTCCTCCACAGCAGACCCCGCAGCAAATTACGCCCACCGCTTGGAGGAACTCTCCGCTATCTATAGTGAAGTAACAGACGCTCTACTATTGGCCCACCAAAAGAGCGCCGACAGGTATAACCTTCGCAGGAGGCACGTCACATTCAAGGAAGAAGACATCGTCTGGAGGAGAAACAACACTCTGTCACAAGGTGCGCTGTACTTCTCTGCCAAATTGGCACCCCGTTTTGTAAAGACGAAAGTCCTAAAGAAAATCTCAGACCTGGTTTACCGATTGTCCGACATCTCTGGTAAACACATAGGTAACTACCACATAAAGGACATTGTAAAAAGTGGGAACATGGAAACAAACTCCATTGCCACGCCCGTATAACCCCAACGGTTATTCCGTGACTCCTAGCAACCATTCGTCTACACCGTGACATGGATCACTATGGAAGTCAACCCTTTTGTTTCGTCACTAATGAGCGGCCTCTCGTAAACGATTGTCACTCATTGGGACACTCAAACGAAACCTTTCTAGCTCTGGCACAGTGGTGTCAACTGTAGCCAAAGTCATGGAAGAAATATAATTCTCCCTTGTGGTTTCGTTTCATTTTATTTTATTTTTGTTTGTATAAATATCTCGTCATCATCAGTCATTCGCCTCTAATTGCTGCCCCAGGTGTCAAACCTTGGAAACATCGTTTTTTTTCTAAGCATGCACACCTCTACCTGAAATTGATCACTTCGGAGAAAGGAATTCCCTGTGGCTTACTGCAAGTAGTCAGAGACTACGTGCCCAAGGTTTTGTGCATCGTCACAACTCGCAGCATCATATTTTCACATCATCATGTCATACCTCGTCACCCCTTTCTAAATGTTAGAAAAATCTTTTTTGTACATTAAATATCGGGTCCTCGCCAAAGTGCATCTAACCCTTATGTCATATGTAGTTAAATTAGGTAAGCAAACCTGTGTAAACCCACGGCGGTATCAGATGTTTGCTACCCGTTCTAAGTTTTTTTTCTGTTTTTTAAGAAAATAGAATGGCGCTCAATAAATAACCCTAATTGCTCTAGCTCTCCCCAGAACTGGATGTGGAGTCTGGAAAGTATCGTTATAAAAGGGACAACTTTCAACGTGCCTCTTCATTAACGATAAATTTTTTTACAACATTTCAGCAACATTGAGTCACCCTGGGTCTCAACTGCTCAAACTGAAATTTTGGGGTTGCCTTGTTGTGACTTATCACGTGCAAAGTACGAGGTCACAACAAGAAGCCAGGTCTCCAAGTGAACCACCCTGTGAACAACCCATCCCATTATTATAATTTTCATAACACCAAGGTGTGTCCATCGCAGTCTGTTTAAGTAAGTAAAACCTAGAAGGTCTTAAACACTCAAATCGGACCAATGTAAATAATTTTCCTTGTCAAACAACGATAAGCGCATGTCTTGTATTGTTGCTACCATCGTACGTGTAAGTACAACAAAAGTTGTACCATCACGATACGATACTCTGTGCGTAACCAAAAGGGTTGTACCACAAAGGATCTCTTTTGCGGTAAGCTTAGATGAAATTCACATTCCATCAGCACGCCAGAATTTTTTTGTCCCTTAATTGTTGAAGTATAAAATCTTGGCCAGATCTTCAAATATGTTTTTGCCTTTGTGCAAGTCTTTAACGTACGCTAATATGGATTTATTATGCTACGGTATTGTTGTACTAAGTACATCAGTATGTCTCGCCGTCTGTATTGAATAGGTACCTTTATATGAACGTTAACCTTTGTTGCCATCATAGGTGGGAACCTTATAAAATCTGCCGTCATAGATGGGAATCTCAGAATATCTACTAAATGCGATACGGGGAGCCCGTTATAATTACTCTGTGGGTTTTTGTCAGAAATGTCATAAATACCTAGTCTTTTGCACCTCCCTTCAATACTGGGCAACCCAGTTGTAATTCGTTCATTGTTATCCGTGAAGACGTTATAAAACTTACTTGCAAATCTTTTGATTTTGCAATCTTGTACGCTATACGTGAAGACGTTACAATACTCACCATGAATCGTGCGAACGAAATAATATCAAACCTTTATGTGTGAACTACTCAATGTAGTCCACACCCCTTTTTTGTAATCATTAATATGCCCGTGGACTTCCTGTCACAAGAACCCAGGAACTATCTACTATCTCAAAAGGACTAATCATACGCTTCACTCATGATTATGGGGCATCGTGTCGTGGGAGTTAAGTTGATGGACACAAAAATACCTAACTCGTTGTCTGGGAGACGAACAAAGAAAATCCCCAGGTTTGTGAGATTTGAGCAAGGGTCTGTCATTTCTCGCAAACAAGTAGGAGAATAAAACGACCCCTAATCTTCTGCCCAATACACGTAGAGGATTAGACTTTTATGTCAGTGTATTCTTTTGTCCAACACTACCAAATATTATTGTAATGTGCCAGGATGACTGCTGTAGACCTTGTTTCACCTCCACCCAGAGGTCGAATTTCGGAAATAGCCGAGTCCCCAGCAGTTTTCTTCGTTCAAATGTTCCCAACTATCACCCCTCCCCTTCCTCGAAATTATCCGTGAATGGGGATATATGCGTTACGCACTTGGCGTTTCGTTTGTCAAATGGGACAATCTTCATACGCGGATCCTTTCAACTTCCTACTCCTTTCCCAGTTGTCATTATTGTAATGTGCCAGGATGACTGCTGTAGACCTTGTTTCACCTCCACCCAGAGGTCGAATTTCGGAAATAGCCGAGTCCCCAGCAGTTTTCTTCGTTCAAATGTTCCCAATTATCACCCTCCCCCTTCCTCGAAATTATCCGTGAATGGGGATATATGCGTTACGCACTTGGCGTTTCGTTTGTCAAATGGGACAATCTTCATACGCGGATCCTTTCAACTTCCTACTCCTTTCCCACTTTGTTATAACTAATCTTGTACGCAATGTTTTGTTTTTCGAAAGTAGAAAAAATGCTACCGTATAGACGTGAGCATAGGTCATGGAAGACCAACTTCTTTCGAATGGGGAATTTTGTTATACGTACAATCCCTCAACCACGTATTCTTGGAAATGTATTTGGTAAAGAAAAAAAAACCAAAAGGGGTTACACAGAACCTGTCCTTGAATACGTACCTTTGTAACATGTATTAGGAATTAGCCACATTTAGTTAGCTCTCTCTCCGTCTCTCTCTCTACACGCCAAACAAATCCAACTTTTTCTCAACATGCACACTTGTTTCTCTCCAAACTTTTTTCATCATTGGTCTACTAGGCAGGTAAACTTCAAGAATTTTGTTCTAATAATAATTTTTGCCGGATTAAAAAAAAAAAAAAAACCAGCAGCTCAGCACCCTATCTACATCTGCGCCTCTTCATGCTGCCCTCGCTACCGTCACGGAGGTCCCTTGCCTTCAATCCCTGCGTACCAAAAGCACCCGACCGCATCTAACATAACCTAGTGTGAGTCGTGCGTGTAGTTGCGAATTGTATCACCACAAAGAACCGACACTCAAAACAAACCCGAGCACGCCAGCTCTAGGTTGGTTCCTGTTCCTGTTGCCCTTGTGCAAATGCCCTGCTGCCATTATGCAAATGTTCCTGCTGCATAATGCAAATGCTCTGCTGCCATTATGCAAATATTCCTGCTGCATAATACAAATGTTCCTGCTGCATAATGCAAATGCTCTGCTGCCATTATGCAAATGTTCCTGCTGCATAATACAAATGTTCCTGTTGCCCTTGTGCAAATGTTCCTGCTGCCATTATGCAAATGTTCCTGCTGCATAATGCAAATGCTCTGCTGCCATTATGCAAATATTCCTGCTGCATAATACAAATGTTCCTGTTGCCCTTGTGCAAATGTTTCTGCTGCCATTATGCAAATGTTCCTGCTGCATAATGCAAATGCCCTACTGCCATTGTGCTGATGCTCCTGTGCCCTCGCGCAAATAACAATACCAACGATTGTTCACAAAACAATCCCACTACATACAAAAACCAGTGTACCAACCACCAATTACGATTCCACTCTCCAATACTTCAATGGTTTCGTACTGGCTCACCCACAGGATCCGGAAGCAGTTACCCTTTCGACCTCTGTGACAGGTAGAACTCTCCACACCACCTAGAAGCCTCATCATGTGTTCTCTTCCTCGTATTTTCTTAAAGGCCCTAGTGTCCCTTGAGTGTAATCTCAAATGGGCCAGGTTACTGTGACAAAGTAACCTTGTAACTTCAGTGAAACGTTCAACCACCCCAGACATCCTACGCAAACCACGTTCGCAAACATTAGCTCACAGACCAATGATACAATTTTAGAGTTTTTTTTTCTATCACTGCATAACCCTTGTACCTTTCTTCAACAGATCCTTGTTCTTTGCAACTGTATTTATGTATGCCACTGCCTTTATATACATTTATTGACAATTCCTTGTTACACCATGTATCATCTCTTTTGTGTTCTGTTCATAACTATTCTCCAGCTAGGAATCTCTCTCTCTCTCTCTCTCCTCGTTTCTCTTAAATGTTTTTGGCACAAGTGCTGAAAAGGTAAGAGGATTTATTAGTCCTACAGCTCCATTGCCACGTCGCTTTTATTGCGGCGAGGGGGGAAGTGTTACGTTACAAATAGACCGCCAATATAGAGGCGCGCGCACTACCCCCTCCCGCGAGCGACAAACCGAGCTGTCGCTAGACCAACTCTCGAGCGGCAGCTCGCCAGTCTTCAGCAAGCGAGCTTCCCGGGCCCACGTTCCGCGCGAACATGTGCGACACAAGTTCAGTTTCGCCGGTTGTGCACTTCCGGTCCACGCATGGACGCTGCGGAGACTGAGAGAACAAGCGCGTAAAGCCGCTGTTGGCCCATAAACCAAACGTGAGTCAATTACCATGTTACCCTTTGTGTGCAATTAAATGTTTTAGCCCTAACCACGCGTGATAGAGAGCAGAGACTGACGTTCAAACTAACTTTCAGCTAGGATCGTTCCTTTTATGTATTATTGTGTCTCCTAGAATTGAATAAACTGTTTATGTGATAACCTACCGTGTTTTGCTTGTCGAGAGAGGCCCTGGGGGGACGGAGAAGCGTGAAGTTCCGAACCACAAGCACTAGCCTTGAGGTTACGAGAAATCCTGCTTGCACCGAATCCTGAGCTAGTTTTTATTTGGGGCAGATACAGCAACTAATTTGTATTAAATATGTGGGAGCTTTCTCCAACCCTGCCGATAGCATCAGCACGCACGCTGACGCTAACAACATGATAAGGCGTAGTTAGAACCCTATCCAAATGAAGTGACGAACCATAATGCGCCTCGTATTAACTGTCTAGATTCTCCCCTCTAGCCTCGTATTAACTAGATCAACTGTCAGATACAAAATAGAAAATGTAAGTGTAGTTAGAACCTTGTAAAATGAATTTTTATTGAAAATGCTTGATGTTAGAACTTTGTCATAACATATATCTACGAAAATACAGCACAGATGGTTCCAAAAATTATTTTGGGTATAGAAATGAGCAAAAGAAATGGTTTGGCATTCAAAGGTCATTTTTGAAAAAAATGTCAGTTAGAACCCTATCCAATGAGGTGACAATTACAAGTAAAGAAAACGTTATTTCATTGTACAATTTCCGTATCAACACTAGTTAAAAGTGGGTAAATATAGTTATAAAGTTATATTTTGGTGCAACAAAATAGACAATTTTTAGAGTATTGTGTGAAAGCTTGTTTTGAATAACAACCCCTTTACGATTGTGATGCGATTTAAAGTTGGAAACAAACGCGGGCTGATTTTTCCTTTTGTCGGACTGCGAAACCTGTTTACTTTTTTAACACGTATACACTGAAGTCTGTTGCAATTTATAAATCGGATTTGTCCTGGCCGAGTCGTTTACAAACAAACGGAAAGTGCGCTCTGAAGGACCCAATCAGATATAATAAATTGCGCAAACGGCAGTGGACTGACCCCTTGTATCATGGAGAATGGAGCTAACATCCCCTCGATAGTTGTGCCACCCCCATCCCTGCTCCCTGCTCCCTGGTCACTCCTTATTACGGCAGAGTTCTCTTGGACACTTTTTGCCGGGGGACAGATAGTATTGATTAAGCTAGGGTTGTCAGTTGTCTCTAAACGAATTACATTTATTATTTCTTTTACGGTAGGTTTTAGTGGTGGCTCATAACATGACATTATTGATGATGTTGTAGTTGAAAACGTTTTTTTCGACAATCGGTTTTTTGCATGAAGATTTCAGAAAATTTCAGATTGGCAGTGTATTGCAACACACCTACTGCACTTATTTATATAGGAATAATTTACAAGATGACTTTGACTTTTAATTTCTACTCAAAAATAATGGGCACGGTCCTTTCTGATCGTTCAGAAGAAACCTCACAGCTTTGCGTATAAAATATGACAAAAGAAGTTTTAAATGAGCCCATTTTTGAGCCATTATTTATAAAAAAGGTCAAATCAAAAACGAAATTGCATTTTCAGCTGAGCCTTCAGCAAGCGACTAACATTTACATAATTTAAATAAGGAAGAACAGAAATCGCAAGAGTTAGTCGAGTTCCAAACCTACAAACATATCTTAAGTTTTATGCCATAGAGGGCAATAGTAGTTACATTTTTTTAAGGAGGTATTTCAACATTCTCCTGAGAGCTTATCCATACGACAACGAATATTAATAAATAAACAAATAAATTCTCGCAACACGTAAAAAAACTCGGCTAACTTTTCATATAAATAGCCACTATTCATAGGTTCAAATACTTAATAGTAAACTCAGACTTTTTATATGAATAAATCGTGTGTAATTAATCGAAAATCTACGTTATCGTATGTTATCGAAATACACCCTAAATATAATAGCTTTTGTGATCACCGTGAATATTACTCGTATAATTGCAAAGCTGAAAGAATTTATAAAATATTTATCTCAGGATACATGCCTTTCAAAAACAAATATTGTCAATTTTCTTTATATTATTATATTAATATTTTTTTGATAACAATTTAGAGAGACTATCAGAAATTTACCTTTCGAATGAACGGTAGAAATAAATAAATATTTCGTTAGTAAATAACGCTTTATTGAAAAAATAGGAAATGCGGAGACCCTTCAAAAATCACGAAATGTGACCTTATAACAGTTTAAAACATGTTAGCACCCATACATAAAGACGGTAGATACTCATTAATTCGTAATGATTTTTAATTCCTATTTGAAAAGCCGAAGTTTGAAAAAAATGAATACTGCGTTTTTCTGTTAACTTAAATATATTTTCTGCAAACATATTCTCGAGCAGTTCCAAAGGAATAGTTTCAGAGGCTGGACGTGTGTTTTGACAAGGAAGATTTACTTCGGCGGAACCGACGAGCCGTGAGCAAATACTTCGTTTAATTTTTGGTTTACCGTTTAATATTTTGTTTAATTTCTTGAACCTGCGCCCTGCATTAATTTTCACAATGTGATGATCTTTATTCAAAACATTTGGTTAGTTTATCGGTTCTATTTTTATTTTAAAAACTACTAGCTATCGATATATTTTATTTGTTTCAAATAATATTATTATTTAGTATCTTTTAGACTAAACACGATCCTGAGATTAAAATATTACAGTAACATGTTATTTAAATCAACATATTAGTTAAGTTAAGTTAACCTTAAGAAATTAAACAAAAGTATTACACATGAAATAATTTTCGGTTAAAGTATATTTAAGGGGGGTACTTTGTCGTTTATCTCAGTATTTTTTTTTACACGGTCAGTTAAAATTTTAAATGACACTTAAATTCAAAGCAAATCCGAGAAACACAATCACAGACACAATCGAAATGAGTTATTTTTAATATTTTTAGCAGATTGCGCATATTTATTTTTGATTATCATTTGGCGGAATCTCTTGTGCTGCTAAAATAAAGATATATTATGGTAATATTGTTGATGACAGGAGTGGGATCATTTCAAAAAATTGTGGCAGGATGTTTAAGCTTATTGTGCTTTATCGTTATCAAGATAATTTCAATTTTTTTTACTAACACCTGCAGTAAGAACAAATCCTTGAATGTGGCTGAATCTGCATTCACGAATTTGATCAAATTGTTTTCGCAGCTCGCGCCGCGCTGGTCGTTTCGCAATGAAAATCATCTGGGACTACAATTCACATATCAAACTTTCTTTAGTTTTTCAATATCTTGATATTTTTATAAGTTTGTATTGTTTGTTTATTTCGAATTAAAAGCAGCAATCCCTGCCACATAAACTGAACACGGAGCATTAAACTCCTAATCGATTGTACACAAACACTTTATATGTAATCTGCTTTACGTAGGGTCTGTGTATTTTGTCGCTTCACTATCTTCGACTTCTTAAGGGTCGCGATCACCGCGAATTTCCATTTCACAAGTCAGCTCTCGGTGCATTGACGACTTTTTTCTTAGGATGACATTAATGTAACGTAAATTCAGTCATCAACCATCAGATGGTGATAGTAAAAAGGCCAAACGAGCCGCAGTACTAGTTAGTTAGAAAAGTGAAAGGGTATTGTTATTAGCCCTAGCTAGTTAATAATAATAAACCTTTTTATTCTGGACTTCTGTTTGGTATGAATTTTGACATGGTCTTATTTTTTATAATGTATCTCGAAGCTCAGTGTGCATCTTGGCATAGGCCTCCTCTAACATTTTCCACTGGGACCTGTCACGCGCTACTCTTCTCCAATGATGTCCAACCGTGAGTTTTAGGTTGTCTTCCCATCTCATTTGTTGACGTCCTCTACTTGTCTTGCCATCTCTGGGATGTCAAAAATGTCACTGACTGGTATCCACCAGTCAGTGACATTTTTGCACCATTTCTCTTGTGGATCGCGGATCACGTGATATAGAGCTAGTAGAGGAACAGCTAGTTAGAGGATTAGAAAAGAATCCGTAAAATCAAAAAAAAAGGATATCAAAGCCTCGTGGATAATCATTCCTATTAGGCTGGTTCTGTTCATGAGGCGAAGTTCATCCTGGGCGCTTTGTTCTTTAAATATGAGAATATCATACATCTTCTTGTCATTTCCTTATCATTTTTCGAAATATTTTGTGTTATTTTATTACAAGAGGTATTATAAGTCTTAAAAATTCGTCTTCGTTGTTGATGAAAATCGCCAGCAAATTTTGGTAAAAGCTGACATCCTTATATTGAGGGAGTAGGTAGTCGTACTTAGAGAAGGCGAATTCATTTTTACCTTGCGTTAACAATACCACTTCACACAATAAACCTCTTCTCGTGTATAGGGTCCGCAGCCTCAATAACTTAGGCGAGAAAGACAACTCACTTAATTGCATGCGTGATGGAACCCATTCACCGTTTGACAAATTAAAGTGTGAATCATGAAAAGAAGGAAACGCTGAAGAAAGTTCCACAAATTGAGAGTCCGCGTAAAGAAAAATCCTCCCTTTGCTTTTGTGACACACAAAGAGTCTCTAAAGAACCAAGTGGGTGAAAAAAACCGGGAAGATTTCAGATTTCAATGCGTTTCAAGTATGAGGCACATAATGGAGAAATGTTTGAAAATCTGTGTTTTAACGGCGATGTAAAATGTGCGAGTCGTTTATTATTTCTTGATTTTACCAGAGGTGACTCGCTATTACTCGTGACTTTATCAGAGTTTATAATCAATGGTATATCTTTATGACATAATAATAATAATATTTAGTTGATTTGTACAACGCCGTTTTTGTGAAAAATCACCTCAAGGGCGCTGTACATTTTTTTCCCAATGCTCTGACTAATTACGAATTGTTTTTGTGTATAATTCGCAGAACACCTTTTATTTTTTTTAAATTAAACAAAGTTATTATCAATTTCTGCAAGTATTTTAGTTTTTATTTTTGTAACAGCGACAGCGTTTCGGCGACAGTTTGAAAATGGCCTTGTAAGCCAAAACAGCTGTTACAAAAATAAAAACTAATACTTGCAGAACTTAATAAAAACATTAATAAGTTTAATTTAATGTAAACTTAAAAAAACTCCACCTTATTACTTCGTAATTATACATTGAATGGACAATATGAAAAATACTAATTTCAATTGTGGGTCTGTCCTATATAACTCCAGTTCAATATTTTCTGGAAATTTAAATGTCATTTTCAAAATTGGAACTGATCATGTAAAACATTCAAATAAGCGATAAAGTAAGTAGGTACATACTGTTACATAATATTTTGACAGATAATTATTAAATTTTTTTTTTCACAGTTGGAATAACAATATAACCCGATTTTTGACGGACCTTTAATAATAATAATAATAATTGGATAATTTGTAGAGCGCCGTTTTTGTGAAAAATCACCTCAAGGGCGCTGTACAGCTTATTATTAATTCCTAGGTTCTATCTAATTTAACTATTTACAAACAGATACAGAAACATACTTACCTGGCAGGTCACTTCCGAGAAATTAGAAAGTTAATAGATACGTTAAAATAGTTGCAGAAGATACGGTTTTGCACGCGGAGGGCATTATATTTAAAACACTGGACATTGCATGAATTTACATTAAAGGATTAGTGGCAAAAGTAGAGTTGTATTTATTTTGAGAGACTGGAGAATTTAGGAGTCTTTAGGGAATCTTCATGAAATGACCCTTACATAACGCTTACAACTGAGTTTTTTTTTTTTTTTTTTTAATCTTTTTTTTTAATTTTTTTTTTTTAACAAATAAGTTATTTTTACAATGTCGCGGGCATTGAAGGTAAAGGTGAAAGGTTTTTGAATTTAAGGGTATGACTGTCTGAAAAGGTGGGTTTTAAGTTTAGTTCTAAATTCTGCTGAATTTGTGATCATCCTTAAGTCGTGTGGCAGTCCATTCCAGGCTTTAGGTCCTGACACTCCGAAAGCGCGCTCACCGAACTTAGTATCCTTTGGTTCCTTTAACCTTCCGAAAGCTGATGACGCTGCTGATCTCAGGGTTAACTGTCGAGAATTGGAATTTTCTGGAATACACAATTCCGATAAGTAAGCCGGAGCCATTCTGTTGAGGGACTTAAATACCATCCAGCAGAGCTTAAACTGGATTCTTTCAGGACATTTGAGCCAATGAAGATTTTTGAGATGCTCTGAAATGTGGGAATATTTAGATACGCCGGTGATAAGTCTTGCCGCAGCGTTGAAAACGGATTGTAGTTTATTGATTTGATATTTCGGAAGACTGGCATATATTCCGTTGCAATAATCTAGACGTGAAATGACATACAAATTGACTAGTAATTTAGTCGCCTCCGTTGGTAGGTAAAAGTTTACGGCATCCACCGTCCATCCATCTGTCAACCATACAAAATAATATATACAATGCCTAGTGTACATATTATTATTTATATTATGTACATGCAGATAATATTTATATAGGACTATAATTACCTGGAAGGATCACTTGAGATTAATACTTTTTTTATTTAGCTACAGTTTTGGACGCACATAATTGGAAGCACAGGTTAAATGAGGTACTATTATTTAATCCTGGTTTTATTAATGTATATTCTTTAGAGTACGTGTTATCGAAAGGAAAAGCATTTTTTTTTTTTTAATTGGGTTTGATTAAATTTATAAAATTTTACTAAATTTACTAAATGCGAATCGTCAGTCGACTGAAGGTGTAAGGCTTCGAATCATCCATCCTGAAAAAGTTTAATTTTACTTAATATCGCTCTTTTAAAATGAACGTTGTTTATTGTAGATAATTTTTTTTTATTATTAAATTTATACGAATAAATAGCACAATTACTGCCATGGTTATTTCTAGCTTCAAATAATGAATTACCAAGAAAATTTTATATTAGAACGAAAACATATTTTAGTTCCAATAAAATATCCTACATTAACTATCAACTAACTAACTATTAACTACGACGGACTTTAATGGTCAGATTCTACGAACAAGGGTTCTACTTACATAACATGTTTAAATAACTATATTTAGTACCTACTTCTTATGTAGGTGTATTTTTATATTTTTACTAAGTTTATATGTATGTTTTTAATTTCGCTATTGTAAAACTGCACATCTCGATACAGGATGCCTTAGTGAGATGTGCAGTTTATGTATTAATATATTACTATATTTTCCAATAAATAAATAAACAATTTGTATTAAATATTGTGGAGGGAAACGTTTTTAAGTGAACTTTCGAAGGTGCTGTTGACATACTTACAATTACTATTGACATACTTACAATTTTTATTTTGAACGTGTAATTTTCTTTGACCTGCGTTTTATTTATTCAATTATAGTTTTAGTAAGAATTACCCGGATATTTCTACGTTTCCGTCTTTGAGAACACATAATCCTTCGCTTGAACGGTACTTCCCCAGAAGTCTTGTGATTATCCTCGACTGCTTCATTCGCCACCATAGAACTTGGAAAAGTCTAGAAGAGTTAGTTGTTACTTCACTTCGCTTTTGAAATTGCAGCTGTAACTGCACCACAACAGATACTGTGAAAAGTTCTATTAGAGTTTATTTCAAAAGAATATTTTTCTTTGAATACTTTCTCTCCATTAAAAGGCAATCTAACATGCCACTAAAGTTATTTTTATATATAAACTAGGGGTGAAATAAAAAATATATATTATTAACCCCCAGCTAGATGCTAGGGGGAATTTAGCCATATCCACACTGGATCCGTAATCATTATTCTCTAGTTTTTTTTTAAATTTTTTATATGAAATACCGCATAAGAGTCCCAACTGCTCCCGTCTGGAGCCAGTGAGACTATGGTATCCCCAATTGGGGTATGTTGTGAGGCTGAAAGTAGTGGGGAGGCGAAGAAGATAGGGAAGAGGAAGGTGGGAAAGTACCTGGCTATTCAGATCTGGTCACTTAACACGGCTTAAGCCATTACAAGTAACGGATCAATTCTGAATGGTGGTCTTACACCAGGGCGATACTGATAGTATCTTCCACTCTGGAACGTGCCACAAATAAACTATACATTATTTTAAATTAATAAATTGTGAAATAACACAAATTAATCAAATAAAATTTATTTGCGCACGCCGGGTTCGAACCCGCGACCTTCGGATTGTGAGTCGAGAGTCTTACCTCGGGACCACGGAGGCCGTCTCAGTTCTCTTGGACTTCCCGTCCTGCTACAATCTTATTCACAGTCAGTCCTCCTCTTACTTGATCTGGGACACTCTTCTGGAGCACCCACTCGATCATTGCGTTCTGTTGGGATTTTCTAAAAAAAAAAAAATTTACATCAGCTCCAAAAAGGAGGACAAGAGGAAAATAATTCCTTTCAAGGTTTTTATCACGCTGGGGAAGCTTTGGAAAGGGTCTTTTTCGGTGACGAAGGGGAAATTCTGGGAATGAAAAATTAATCAGGGGTGAGTAGGAATCTAGCGGTCAATGGATCCAGGAGTGACAGACGTATGGATCCATCCCTCCCACCGCGGTGCAAAGTGATGTTCCGAGAGAATCAAGCTGGAAAGATTTAAAAGTCTCCCTCAACCAGTCACTCCCGATCTGGCCCGCCACGCACAAGGTGTACAAACGCATCCACCACCAAAACCTAGACAAACCTCGCTCCATGAACCCGGGCATCCCAAGTCACCAAACTTAGCGAACCTCTTGGTGCGATATATGGCAGGGGTCTTGTTTATCCAATAAATAGTTTCCGGGGCGGCAGTACCCATACCCGCATCCAAATTGTGAAAAACATATGTCTTAGATCTAGATATTAATGTACTTTAAATCCTTTTATTACTTTCTCCAAAAGTTAAATTGCCGTAAAACGTGATTCAAGCAAAGAAAGTTGTATTTCACATCATTTTTTTGCACTCAATGCTTAGGATCATCATTGTGCAAATATTCGGCCTTTACTATTTTTAGTACTTAACTTTGAATTTTAGCCAAATTCTGGAGAATTAATCATATCTGGATGATTTTTAATAAAATCCCTTGCTTAGGATCATCATTGTGCAAATATTCGGATTTTACTATTTTTAATACTAAACTTTGATTTTTAGCCAAATTCTGGAGATTTCATCATCTGGATGATTTTTAACAAAATCCTTAATTTTTTGTTATCTAGGGAAATTTTATTTGGATGTCAACTTCTCTATAATCAATCTATGGATAATTTTGCACGTATCATCATAAATTCTTCACGTTGGGCTTCAAGTGTACAATTTTCTAAATACTTTTAATTTTCTACTAGAATGAATTCCACTCAAGTATTCTAGTTGGTATCTGGTAGTTAGCTCATAGCGTTATAGGTTATTAACATAGCTCTTCTAGTACGCCCACCTTCTGCGCCCGCTTGTTTCATTCGGCAGTTACTCGCGGAGGTCTGAAGGGAAATTATTGCCCCAGTCGGGGCCGGGGGCGGTTCTCGCAGGAAGTGGCCGAATAAATCAAGGGTGGACGGATAGATCCGCGCGATTGATAAGGCGATCATTCGGTGGAAATGGTTTCGGAGGAGTATTTCTGGGAAGAGCTATGTAGTAGACTCCATCTGAATGAAATAAGCATCCTTAAAGGGTCCGGTAGTCGGAATTCCGTTTAGGACCGTAGTCAAATAAAGATTTAGAATATACCGCCGAATGTGATCGCTACGAATACTTAATTTTACATTTTTTTTATCTTGTTGGAAATTTTAACTTTTTCACCCATACATTATTAAAGGTTCTAGTTCACTCCAAGTTGAAAACTTACAAAATAAAAAAATTATTATTTGGTGGTGATATTGATGACGAAAACTTCTTTAGCAATGTTGTGATTTAAAACATGATGAAACGAAAAAGCGACACTCAGTTTTCTCTTTGTGCGGTGCTTCGTAGCCTCCTCATTCTTGTTTAAACTTGGTAACGATATTTTAATAAATAAACCCTACAATCATCCTACTCCTGATATTCTGCATTCGTCTCATTCTCCCGAAGTTAAGTTTTTGAAGTTTTCACTTCTGCCGTGTGTGAACTGTACATTTGTAGTTTTCTTTATCATTCGCGTTTTAGGTACAAATCAGAACTCTATAACCTAAACATACCTTACTAACGAATCTATCATCGGGCAAATTCTTCAAAGGGTAGGCAGAGTGTGAACGGTAAGCCCCCTAACTCTGTATTGGCACACATATACTTGTTTATTCCGTACATCTTCATGTACTGAATTTTATGAGATTAACATTGAAAAAATGTATAAAAGTATTTAGCGCACTTTTAGTGAAATAACACTAAATTTTTCGCAGCGCTGTTTTTTAATATCATGTTTTTTTATTATTATTGATTTCACAACAATAACAAAACCTGATTACAAAATCTTTACCGCCATTTCATTTCCTTACACGATTTAAGACAATCTTTCAATTCTGTATCTTCTTCAGTTTTGAAAATCAATGTGTTTCACAAATCAGAACTGCTTGTACCTACTAATTTAGTTTTTCTTTATTTGCCCAGCCTTAATAGCACGTCTGCAAAATAATGATTCTCGATTTATTACCTTTGTACACGTCCTATACTTAGCAAGTTACCCTCATAAAATATTTCATTGTAATCTCTTCACTGGCAATTGGCAATTCTATAACACGTGCCACTTTCCCACGAAATGACTCACTCCCTCATAATCGGTGGAGGGTTTTCGTTTCAAATGTTTGCTTTATTTCTTAGTATTATCGTGCGCGAAATGGATTTAAAGAATTAAAATTCATGTCCTCAACTCAAAAATTAATACCTTACTTATAAAAGTATTTCAAAAATAAAGTACCTATCAAGAGTCTTCCTCCACTCATCTCGGTTTTGTGCCAGCTCTCTCCAGTTTAAGAAGCTCCAAGGTAGATTTATCTTTGAGGACGTTGTCGCTTCATCTCAATTTTGGCCTTCCCAGACTCCTTCGCCCTATCGGTCTTGACTTCAGCGGTATTACTTGGTACATGTTCGGGAATTTTCGATAAAGCTGAAGATAACAAGCTTCTTTATTTACGTTATTGTTTGGTTTACAATGAATATTTAACTAGACCAAACGTCGGCTCTAATAGACGCTCTGTGTAATTCTGAAGCAAGAGAACTGGATATTGATATGTCCAGCTATACAGCCTATATATCTTCGGCTTTTTCCGTAAAATTGTGTTACATGTGCCTTTTTGTGTATGTATTATGCCACTTTTACCATTGTCATAATAGCGTCAATCTGTGAGAAATTGTTTGGTATGCAGCCAATTTCTCTTTTTTTGCAATTTTTTTATATACACCATTATTTTCCGTCTCTTTGTTTTCTACTAATAAAAAAAAATTAGAGTGTATAATTCACACGCAGTAGGAGTGTGTAACAGGTTTGATAACAGTACCTACACGCGACGATTTTACGGCTGTCAACACTTCGTGTTTCAATTTTAAGTTTGATAATTTTTAATTATATTTTCAATTATTCTGTCATAAAGTTGAGGTTAGGTTTCACAGTATTTATTGATAATTTTCAGTAGTTCAGTAATTTTTACAATTTTACAGCAGCACTATAAATTCTTAGCTTGTTTTTATATTGGTAATTCTTTAGCTAGGCAGTAGATTAGTTTAGCGAATTTTCTCACAAGAAGAAGATGTGGACCTCCATGCAGTGGATTTTCAAGATTTCAAGAGATACAGAGAATTCTGGGTTAGTTATCACACCTCCTTCTCTCCTCGAGTATGTTACACTAGCGGTTTTCAAGAGGCTCAAGATGGTTCCTGTTACAAACATTGTCTGCCAATTTCATTTCTGAAGAAGCTTCTGTTGTCGCTGGACTGTATTATTCAATTCTGGCTCAAGATTGAGATGGATGTCTTCTGTTCACTCCTTCGGACCAGTCGGTGATTAGTGTTTTGGATCCAGTATTGCCAATCAACATACCCACTTGCAGCACCTGGTGAAGGAAGAGTTCGATTCAACGCTTGCTTTGAAGTACTCAGAACAATTTGGTACTTTCATCTGGTCACCTCTCTTCTTGGAATTACCGCTACTGAGTGGAGCGTAGAAGAGGGCTGCTACAATTATACCTCACTACCGGAAGGCATTATTCCACCAGAGATGTTTTGGTGTTTGTCATCATGACTCATCACTCTTCATCGGTCACGCTGCGTTTCCATGGACTACATCCTATAGAAGAATCATTCAATCATTTTCTCCACCGTTTGGATCAACATTAGGCATGATCTGCAGAATGTCCATACTGGGTTTCAACGCCAGGAGGCGTCCCTGAAATTTTCTGATGGAAAATTTCGCTTTTCGTAGGAGGGTAATGTAACAGGTTTGATAACAGTACCTACACGCGACGATTTTACGGCTGTCAACACTTCGTGTTGGTGTGTAAGAGAGAGAACGCGGGAGCGGGCTCTTTCGACGCGGCCAGTTTCAGCTGAGCTCTCATGGGGAAGACAGTGTGTTCGAGCCTTGCAGATTTGGTGGAACGAAGACCGTGAGAATTATTCGTTTCTTGTTAGTCGATCATGTTTAATATTTTATAGCATATTTATTAGTGAATTACCATGATTCTATTAGTGTCTCATGCATCACATGAGGATGGCACCCATAACCAGGTTTGATTTATTTTAGCTTTTCAAATATGTCGGTACATGTAACTATGACGCAGCAGATTGTAACATCTTTTAAATTCATGTTTTCTAGAAGGCCACCCCTGAGTTAAACTTAATATTTATTTGTAGTCTGATGTCTCTATTAGGAATTCCTAATTAAGTAATAATTTTATAAATGAATTTCCCGCATACATTGTGAATAAATTTTAATTGTTCTTAACAAAATGAGTGTTAATTTTAAATCTACCCTTTGTTGCATTTACTATTGAATACTTGCTTGATGGCGATCCTGGGACACCATTTGATCATTGCTTTTAGGGTTCCAGCCTGAGCAGAGAAGTGATTTTGGTAGGTTGATATGAAATTACACTTATCATTGTTACAAACTAGAAAGGCGCTAGATGTCGCTTTCTTTTCTTTTGCATGTTTATTTTAAAGTGGTTTAAAGCTTGGATATTTATTTACAAAATTAAAAATGTTCATTTTTTTTGGATTTCGTAGGATTTGAACTCCGTTTGCTCGATATCTGTCTCTTGGATTTGTCCGGCTCCTTAACCGTTGCGCTACAGGATATTAGAACCAACGACATTCATATTAGTGACGTATTTCCGTTCCATTCGAAATTCTAATCACTAACGACGCTGAAGAAGTTTCACTTCAAAAAGAAGATACCAAACCAATAAACCAATATTAGCCACGTAGACGCTCTGTCCAAAAACGTCGTGATATATTGTAATTATACGTTACTTTTAAACACCCTGTTCTACAAACATTAAGCTCCTGTATTTTCTTCCATAATAGAATAAGAATGCGCATTAAATCGCCCTGAATTTCATGAAAAATGACCCAACGACTACACTCCCTTCCCAGAGGTGACTTGTGACGCACCAATGCACATATTATTAAGATCAATCACTTCTGTAGGCAGAGGCCAGCAAGAAATAATGTATACCTTGTCCAGAGGAATGGTTGAATGCGCTTTGACAAATGTTTCATTCGCATTACAAGACTAAATAAAGTATTATTCACTGGCGAATAAGGGCCTACCTACTTAATATCTACTAAAAGTAACAATTTTTCTGAATACTCTGAATATTTGTATTAATAACTTTTATACTAAATAACTTTTTTTTTACTACGGTGTTATTTAAAATACATGAACAGTTGCCAAGTTTGGGTAAATTTATAAAACGACATTTTACTTATAAACAAACGAAAAATGTTGTCTTAGGCAATATAACTGCATTTGAAATAAGAACAAAAACACCTTTTAATCAATAAAATGAAAAATATATCACGACCAATGATTGCATGGCACAGTTAAAAACATTATAAAATATAAATATTTTTTTATGAATACCGCACAAGAGTTCTAACTGCTCCCGTCTGGAGCCAGTGAGACTATGGCATCCCCAATTAGGGTACGCTGTGAGGCTGAATGTGGTGGGGAGGGGAAGGAGATGGGGAAGAGGAAGGTGGGAAGTACCTGGCTATTCAGATCTGGTTACCAAACACGGCTAAAGCCATTTCAAGCAACGTTTCAATTCTAAATAGTGGTCTTACCAAGGCGATACTGAGAGTATCTTCCACTCTGGAACGTGCCGCAAATATACTTTATATTATTTTAAATGAATAAATTGTGAAATAACACGAATTAATCAAATAAAATTTATTTGTATCCCGCGACCTTCGGAATACGAGTCAATATCCTTACCGCTGGACTACGCCGGTCGTGGTCCAGCATTATTATTAATTTAAAAAAACCACAATTTCAAGAAGGCGCTTGGGAACTTTTTGATGAGTGAATATGATAGTGTTTCATCTGTTTTCTCTACTTAAATGGAGGCGTATATATTGTTTAAATGTGTGATGATGTATGTAGTGCATATGTATTTGAATATATATATCCATTGGTCGCCATGAAACAGGCAGCCGCCAAGTAAGGTGATTTAATGTATCTACACTATGTAAACATCGTATTACGTATTTTATAAATAAATTAATGTAAATTTAGTTGTGGCATTCGATAAAATGACATCAGAGGGTATAAAATGAATAAAAGCTCCGATGGATATACAAGTAAGATGTACGAGTATGTAAAAATTATAAAGTGAAAGTAAAGTAGACTTTTTTTTTTTTTATATGAAATACCGCACAAGAGTCCCAACTGCTCCCGTCTGGAGCCAGTGAGACTATGGCGTCCCCAATTGGGGTATGTTGTGAGGCTGAAGAAGGTAGTGGGGAGGGGAAGGAGATAGGGAAGAGGAAGGTGGGGAAGTACCTGGCTATTCAGATCTGGCCACTAAACACGGCTAAAGCCATTTCAAGCAACGTTTCAATTCTGAATGGTGGTCTTACACCAGGGCGATACTGATAGTATCTTCCACTCTGGAACGTGCCGCAAATATACTAAAACTTAATCATTGAAGACCATATTATCGACTGTCAATCAAAAAATTTTGTGAATAAATTTTACAATTTGAGGTTTTACTTTGTACGTTAAAAATAAAAGTATACTTCGATTAAATTAACATTGATTGAAAAGATTTGATATAATAGCACCTACCTTCCGTGCAGTTAAATAGATCCGCCACACCCGCTTATCTATTACTAATTTCATGCAAACGAGGTACAAGCGAGTGTTTGAAATATTCATTCCTGGTATTGTTTCATTTAAACAGGATTTCGGAATGAGTAACTCCCGTAGGTACATGAAAGTTACAGTATCCGAAACGTTGGCTAAAGAAGGAGGTAGCGCAAAACACCACAAAAAATAAATAACAAATTTGGCGGTGAAAACCTTAAATCATACTTCAATGAGGTTAATTAAATCAGGACTGTTTATAATACTACCATTTATAATTTTGAACATTCATATTAAGTCGGATATATTTTTTTGATCTGAGAGTTTTAATAAATTTAAATCTTTCTTGTGATACAATGTGTAGAGGTTTTTTTGACGTGGATTGTGTGGAATTGTTTTTATGTGGAATCGTTGACATTTTCAATGAAATATCGTTTTATTGAAAATGTCAACGATTATTTAATTCGTCCAACAATTCTTTTAAATTTGTAAAAACTTAACATCTGTTAGCAATTTTTTATTGCTCTTCTGACCTCAATACCAAGTCGGATATAATTCCTTGATTTGAGAGTTATAAATTTATTTATTTCTAATGAAATAATGCGTAGAGGATTTTTTTGTGGAAACTTTAAAATTTTCAAAGGAATATTGTTAATTTATTTTGTCCAACTTAATAACTCTTTCATAATTTTTAAAAACTTTACATTTGTTTGGAAAATTTTATTGCTTACTTGCCTCAATGCCAACCATGTTAATTCTTGATATCAATTATACACGTGATGTAGGTAAAAGCTTTGGGTAAACCTAGAAATTTAACGAAGCATTTTTCTAGCAATAGTTCTCTAACTTACAAAATCTTTACTTTAGTGGACACCGTTTGTGACACCTTCAAAAAACTCATTGAAAATTCTGTTTTTTTCTTTAATTATATGACACGACCAGGCCAAGTGACAAAGTGTAACAATTATTAATTTTAATAAATAATAAATTTCAAATTCCTTGTGTATTTCCAGACATGATTCCACTATATTTCCACCCCTCGCGAGCATCACCGCATCCGTATGGACCGCGCTCGGTTTGCTAGTCACATACATTACCCGCGGAAGAAATACCACTGTTCCAGGAGTAAATCAGCAGCTCGGGTTGGTCATCTGCAGTTGACAGCTTGCGACCCCCTACCTCTCCCCCCCCCCACCTCCCACCACCTGCTATTGTAAGGACCCTGGGAAGCAAGCGAGAAAAGGCAGGTTTAGTTTAGTGGTCTCAGGTGGAAAAATGAAAAGTACTATTTTATTTATTTAACCCTAGAAAGATAATCTTATTTTTATCTACGTTGTTCATAATGATACGTCTTAGAGGCGTACTGAAGTTTTAAAGTGTATATTTGACATATTATCATACTAACACAGTTTAAAGATAGTTGATTAATTAGTTTAGATTTTTGTACTTTAAATAAAACCAAAACAATTATAAAAAATACATTGTAATCAAAAAAATAACAAAAAATTCTGTAAACCTCTTACAAATCAACTGCAAAATATTTAGTCTTTTTTTAAATGAAAAATTATTTTTCATTTTATGTCTAAATCGTATTTTTTATATGCTATGAAAGTTTAAATGATAATCAGTCGTTGAACTTCAAATTTTTTTTTTTTGGTTCGCTAAATCACATTTATACGAACAAATCTGAAAGTAACCCAAAAGATAATCATACGTCTTTCGGACGTAAGGTGTGTGTATTTCTCCGTAATTATTGTACTTGAGATAGACAGCGCATTACGTTGTGAAATAATTAAAAACCAGCAATTCTTGTGTATCGCTTACGTCTCTAAGATGTAGATTATCTTTCTAGGGTTAAATTATTATGGTTAGCCTGTACATACATTTAGAAAACACGTGATATAGACAATATTTTTGTGGAACAGTAGTAATCTTGAAGTATAAAAATGCTGATCACATTATAACCCATGCAGAAGAATAGTATTATTACGCAAGCATTGATTTATTGAGGTATGTCATAATGGACTGTTATAATTATTTTCTGTGCAGTCGAACACCTCTATCTACTACTTCTGAGAAAGCGTTTCCAACTGAATACAATCAAGGTACATGCAAATATCTAAATGACTCAGTCCTGACATTGTTGTTGCATTTATTAATTATTTATTTTGATAAATTACTGCGTTTGGTGTAAAATACTAAGTCTGCACCAATAAGAATTGTAAGAACCATATTGAATAGGAGATGATGTTATATTATTTTTTTGTAGTTCCTTAAAACATAATTAATAATAAGATACAAAATATATTAACGTCAAAATCTAAAAATTAGTTTCCTTCATCAATAATAATAATGTTTTTAAAAAAAAATTATAGGTATACTCAATAATAATATTATTTAATTTATGAAAACAGATTACTATAAACTTGTTCTACTATGTAAATATTCGCTTTATGAAAGCATTATCAAATTGTGTACATTATGTAACATAATGTCTTCAGAAGGCGAAACAGCTACCGCGAAGTAATAATTACACAGCAGAACTTGTTTATAATAAACCATTTACATAAATTATATAATAATACTATTGAATATATAAAAGAAATTAAAATTAATATGAAGTTCTACAAAATAAATTTGAGAACAATAAATAATGTTTCTTTTAAAGCATAACTGTTTCCTGAAATTTGATTTTCATGTAGACTCAATGATAAAATTGTCACATTAAAAATAATTAACATTTTTCATCTCAGACGAAATTTCAGCAAAGCTAACAATACATTTTTGCTGCGGCCATAACAATACATTTTTGAGAATTTAGGTTTATTGACAATAAATTCCTAAAGTACGACTCGTTTATTTGCGCACAATTTATACGAACACAGTTTTTGTAATGGTTAATGTAAACATATCCAAATATTTTAATAACGTTAACTAAAAATTTAAAAATCTCTTTTTAAATTCATAAAATTAATTGGATTTGTGGTGGATATTATAAATGAGGTGTGTAAAAGCAAAGGCAGCAATCTCCAAAATATCGGAAAAAAGTTGTAAATGCAGTTTCATAGTGATTCGAATTGAGAACTAAAATCCAATTTGCTAATCTGGTTAGATACAAACTCAGCTTTCTCCCATCAAAATCAGAGTTAGAAAATACTTATTAAAAGCAAAGATATCAATGTGTTTTTTGCCTTTTAAAAAAAAAAAAAAAGTGGAGATTGCTGCCTTTGCTTCTACGCACCTCAAATAATGTTGTTATTACTCTAGATTTATTTAAATCACATTTATAACTAATTTAGTTAATATGTTTTCGCAATTATTTCAGATTCTCATTAATCGAGACTTCGTTTTTCGTCCCCATGCTCGATTAATAGTAATTAATGAATATGAAGCAGAAATAAAATGTGTAGTATTTTGAAACTTCAAAGTAACGTTCGTGGAACGTTATTAGACTATTGTATTTTATTGATTGATAATTGGATTTTACCTAAATAGCGCAGACTCTTTAAAATTCACGATATCTGAGTTCACTTAACTTAATTAACCGTAATAAAAAAGTAATTCATATTTAAAAATAATTTTCTGGTAAAAAATACTATACGGTAGATAGAAACTTTTAAGTTCATCATTATTGACATAATGACATCCAATTTTGAAAATAACAATTAAAATAATTTTCTGTTCAAGTATAAGTAGGTACTTTATCGCTTGTCTGAATTCTTGGTACAATCAGTTCCAATTTTGAAAATGATACTTAAATTCAAAACAAATTCGAGTTCTTTGAACCTGGGTTACATTTATTCACTGATAGACCCACAGTCGAATTAATATGTTTGATGATTTTCGTACCTACCTTATTTGGTATAAAACAACGAAATTTGAAGAATATATTTGAAAAATTATTTTTAAGTAGGAATGTAGGTGGGTCGTTCTTATTTTAACCTACATAAAGTTGTCTCCATCAACAGTGGAGAAAAATTCAAAAAATTACCAATATTACTATTTTATAATTACTTTAAAATCTACTGAACTAAAGGTGAAACGACTGTGTGTGTTTTAAAAAAATATGTCTTTATATTTTTGTTGTAAAAATTACGTTACAGGGTTATAACTCCTCGTGATAGACGTGTATCTCATACAAATCATAGTTTTCTTCTGCCACCTCGACTTGCGTACATTCTATAATTTTACAAAAAAATTATATGACGACATTAAATATAAAACTATTTTTAAACTCCAAAAGTTGCGTACAATATAAGCTTCTTTGTGCATCATTTTATGATGCACAAAATTTAGGTTATAACCTTTCAAGTAACAGCGATTATTATTTTTAATGATGTTTAATGAAATATTTTTAAAAATCTCAAAAACTTTTATGTCGTACGTTAATTCTGTCACGTAGGTTGTCATTCGAAATAGGTACACACGCAACTCGTGTTTGTCACCTCCAATAGGCATTTCAGGCCTCTCCTTGCTACAATTTTCCCTCTGAGACCCAGCGAGAATTCATTGATATTAAAAAAAAAAATGTGACAGAATAGTGGAAATGTGACAGAGTGGTAAAAGTTATGTAGGTTAAAAAGAAGAACAACCCAGGTACATTTATTTATTGTTTGAAACGTTTACACAATTTTCAATATATAATCACTGAAGACAGTATTAGCGACTCTCAATCGAAAATTTGAAACAGAAAAACCAGAAAAAGATCTAGGCATCGAACTCAGGACCTTGGCCTTTCCGGGACATTGCTCCATCACTGAGCTAATGGGACCCTATCCCCTTCGTTATATTTCTGTACCGTAATTCAACTCAGAACTACCGACATTATCTTCATAGCATTTTTTTATTCTGCTATTTTTATGAATGATTGCAAGATTCTTCTCGAACTAGATGATATTTAGATAGTGTATTTATCCATTTTTATTTAATTATATAAAAATACATGATTTTTAGATCAAAATAGTGGATCTCAAATAAAGTGACTTATAGATAAAGTTTACTTTATAAATAACCAAACGTTTTTTTAAAAATAGCCATCTTTTAAATTTATTTTCGTATTAATACTTATATTTATAATAATTTATTTTATTATTTAGACTTCTTGTTTTCCTTTTAAAAGATTTTTTATTATGTTAATGTAATTTTTTACCCATTCTAAAATAATTTTTATATTTTATTTTATATAATTGTTTTTTATGATATATTTTAGGTAATTAATCACCTCTCCTTTCTAATATTTTGTCTATGTTCTAATTAGTCTATACTTGTTTGTCTTTTGTTATTTATTATTGACTTATTATCCTGACGAAGAAAACATAGTTTTCGAAACATGTTGATATTGTTAATAAAATAGTGGTGTTATACAAAGGTATTTGTTTTTCATTAAATTATAGATAAAGTGATTGATAAAAATATTAAAGTTTTTTTTTCCTCTTATGTATATTTCCATGCCAAAGCTTACATGGTTTTACAACTTCGCAGACTTCCAGGAAACGTGTTAACGTACGTTAGGCACGAACCGCCTTGTTGCGGCGAACTAACGTGAACATGGTAGCGGCAAAAAGGCTGGCGCACACGTTCCGTGTAAAGCAAGTGTTGGTGACGCCGACAGCCGACACCCTTAGAGTGTTACGCCAACCAACTTAGGCATATACATATAGCGTCTTAGTAGCCTAATTTAACCATTACGTGAAAGTCTTGTCAGAATAAAAAGAGCGTTAACTTACAAAACATTAAAATTAACATCTCAAGCTTTATTACATACCATGTAAGTGTCCGTTTTTGTGGTACAGCCGCCCAGGGAACCATTTATTGGATAATCAACACTGTTGCCATTGGTGTGAGTTATCATGTTGTGAGTTAGCAGTGGTGCCTAGCGAATGTGTTTGCCCACCTACTGCGTGGCGAGCCGGATCGGGAGAGACTGGTTTCTGGAGACCAAATCAAGACCTCTCTAGCTGGACTCTTTTTCTCGGCTTACACCACAGTAAGAGGCTTATGTATTCATACGTCCTTCTGACTTCCTGACTCACTGACATCACTGACCCCCAGATTGATACCCACCCCTCAATTTCCTTCACAAAACTTCCTCTCCTTCCTTTCCCTAAAAAGACCCTCCACACAGCGTCTCCAAAGATGATATAGGCCCTGAAAGATTTTTTTTCTTCAGGGCCTCATATGTGTGGAGCTAATGTTAAAATGTTTTATGCAATTTCGTAGAGCTTTTTGGTGAATTTTTTATACAGCATATAATATAAATATTATTTAAATGCCCTTTTTCATGTCGAATAGTTGAAAATTTTGAAAAAAAGGGTTTTTGAATTTATTGCAGTTAAATTGATATCACGTTACGAACTGAAAATAGGAGCGTCAATCTATAAACTCGAAATGCAATTAATTGTATTACGAAATGCAAATCTCATGGCCTCAGAGTGATTCGAGGGTTAATGCTGCTTGAGACGTTAGATGAGTCTTTTTTCTGTTTTATGAATAATATTATTATTATAGAATTATATATGATATTTTGACAATGTTTTAGGATGGTGTAAAAATATAGTTGTGAGTTTTAAAAAAATCCTTAGATACCCCTCAGGCTACTTTGCTTGCTCTTCGAAACAACTCCTATAACTCATAGACATCTTTTTATCTCCCTTACTATCTTAGTGAGGAATATGATATTATGTGTTAGAAAGAGAACACATCACCCTTTATATGCAAATCTAAAAATTAACCACAAAAGAAGTAAAATGTACATCTTCATAAATCCAAAGTTTCGAATCGCAATTTGAAATAAATTTATGGAACTTTGGGAAATTTCAATTAATTATTTTTACAGAGCAGCAATAAATGAGATAACTATAACGTTTATAACACGTTTGTCTAATAAAACATGTATGTGATTTTTTCGTTACCAGTAACTTTATATTGAAAAAACGTAAGGTGAGCCATTTATAAAACTTTTTTTCATGTAAAATTTTTGCACTTCAAAAATTATAGGCTTATTTTTAAATATAAAATTTGAAAGCGGATTAGCTTTGAAGAACAGTTTTTTTAGATATACAAACATTTAGTACGGATAACTACCACTTTATTTCTCTGGGGTATTATATAGTAGAAAAGTCCATTAAAGAATTCAATTTTCATGGTTTCATTTACAAATTTGACATTTTTTTGCGAGTTATTAATAAACATTAAAAAATATACTTGCCCAACCTGATAAATTTGTCAAAATAATGATCAGTAGGCGGACGGCGGAGGCAAAAACATTGGGAATGTATGGCTAGCGATATGTTGAAAAGGGCCAAAATCTAATGATATCTTATCTTTTATAGCTAAGTCTGTTGGCCCCATTAAACAAATTAGACCGGTCAAATAACGATAGTTTAATTGTTTTGCCTTTAATAATTAGCGGATCTGGAATTTTCATTTTGCCTCCGAATTCCGCCTCCTAATAATGATATATAAAAAACAACATCGCTTAAAAGCGGTTTTTGGGTCGAAATTTTTAAAACTGCAAATTTGTGTTCCAACGTAAATCAGTGTTTTAGAATTAAAATTTTAAGCCATCGAAATGCCGTTTTAATAATAATTTATATTTCTTTGTATTGTAGGTAGGGCCAAATAAAAAGGGTTAAATAAATATCATTAACTCGCTAATAATTAACAAAACTGCCTCTAAAAACACGAAAACAGATTTCTTTAATATCCTTTATTTTATCGTTCATAGCACAAATAATTAAACTAGCACATAGAAGTCAGGATTTATTTCAGTGCAGAAATTCTGGGACTAACTACCATATGTTTTCCTCTGCCCAGAATACTAATGGAGGGAAACAATTATACCAAGTCAGTGGACATCTTCAATTTATCTTTGAATAAATATAAAATATTGTTATTGAGGCAGTTCAGTTATGTACAATAAAATGTTTTTTCTATGCTATATATGTAAAAGCCCCGAAAAAGGGCGTTTATTTATAAATAAATAAATTATTTATTTATAAATAAATAAATAATTTATCTGAACCAGAAATTTGCTGCTTTCGTTGATTTTAAAAAATTATTATTCTGTTTGGTCAAGAATTTTGGCCTCAAAACAAAATTTAAGATTTTTATGAAAAAACGGAAAAATATTTATGAAAAAGCGAAAATGCGCAGCCGTTCCTTTAAACCCCCGTGCACCAGGTGACTAAAAATCTCGCCCCAAACTAGGTGGAGAATGACATATGCCCTGAACATGCCCTGAATATGCCCTGAACAATGGATATAAACCTAAAATAATTGACCGCTTAGTTAATAAGAAACAAGCAATTTTTTTGACAAAAAAGTACATTTACAGTGCTAATAATATGAGCAAACCTGGTAACTACCCAATATATAAAAAAAACTCCTTTTTACAGGCGATTTATCCTTAAAAATATCCCGTTTATTACCAGATCATATTTCTCCAGCTTTCTATACTAATTCTAAAATAAAAAAAAATGATAAATAATAAGGATGTTTCTAATAAATTTAAAAAAAACGGGATATACACTTTAGAATGTAACGATTGTGACGCACAGTATGTAGGTATGACAACTAGAAATTTCAAAACTAGAATCAGGGAAAAATGAACTTTGCTTAAGAAATAATAATTACTCCGAATTTGCGAATCATTTAATAGAGTCAGGCCATAGCTTCAATAAAGAAAAAACAAAATTTAAACATTGCAATATAAATTCATACTTTAATCTTTGCGCTTTAGAAAGGCTCTAAATAAACAAAAAAAATAAATCTAAAATTAATTTAGTGAATAAAATAATAGCGCCTTGCAAATCTCCTTTACTAACCATGTTTCCGTATAATATTGACTCCTCCCACCGCTTTCCCCCTCCCCCCAAAATTATCCCTCCCACTACTCCCACCTAATTTAATCTTTGGTACTTGCATTTAATTTTTAAGTTAGTTTTAATTCTGCTCGTGAATGATACGGTTGTATCGAAACCGGTCGCGGAAAAATTAAATTTAAGTAACAAATGTACATTTAATAAAACTCTTCAAAAAACAAAATGTCTAGAAATTGTTACATAGTTAATGCCCAAGAAATACAAAAAATGGAGAATGACATACCCCAACATATAAAAGTGATAAAATTGTCTTATTTATTTTTTCGGCGGAATCAAACATTTGGTATTTATACATAGCAATAAATAGGTTTAAGTAAAACTCTTAGTAGAAAGTATGTATTAAAACATTTTTATTATAAAAGAACAAAAAAACACAACTCTTGTAATCTTTGTAGCTTAACAATCATTTTCTCATCAACTTATTTTAAATGGCACTTCTAATTATCACAATCGTTTTAATTTAAAAAACTAGAATACATTTTCTAAAAATTAAATAAGTCATTAAATTAAATATAGGACAAATATATTTATATATCTTTCTTGTGTGAATCCATACGCACTTCAGGGACACATAAAACATTTTTATTATAAAAGAACAAAAAAACACAACTCTTGTAATCTTTGTAGCTTAACAATCATTTTCTCATCAACTTATTTTAAATGGCACTTCTAATTATCACAATCGTTTTAATTTAAAAAACTAGAATACATTTTCTAAAAATTAAATAAGTCATTAAATTAAATATAGGACAAATATATTTATATATCTTTCTTGTGTGAATCCATACGCACTTCAGTGACGTGTAACTCACTTCGCGGTCGCCGCCGGACTGACTTAGCAACACTGATCGGAGCGGCAACGTCGCAATACTAGCTGCTGAGAATTCGAACTTCGGCACTATTACACAACTGGGGTATGTCACACCCAATTGGTGCACGGAGGGCTAACAGAAAAAAGTCAACGTAAAATTTGTCGTAACAAAATTAAATCATATTTTTCTATTTTATTTTCGCATCATCATGGAGTAGAAATAAATGTCAAAACCAAAAAATACCAAATAAATCCAAGTAACCTATTACTTATACTTTGGTAGAAAGCAGTCACTTTGTGGTTTGACATATTAACTGAAATAAAACAATAACTTTGTAACCATGGTCTATTTTAGTTTTTTAATACCGACCGGTTACGCTTAACACAAGCATCTTCGGGGTATAAAATTAAACTAATAAAAAGTACATTGTTTGAGCTTAAATATAAATACAGAAAGAGACAAAACATAATATAAAAGAACAGTTATAAAGTGAAATTAAAATCTTACATAGCAATAAACAGAAAGAGACGGATGATATCTAATGAGTTACCATATTATATGTACAGTGACAAAACATAATCAACAGGTGATGAAGGAATAAGTGTTTTTATGATTTTTTAGGAAATATCCCTAATATCGGGCTATTGGAGACATTTAACTGATTATTAAGGATTTGGGTTTTAGTTTGAACAGATTTCTTTTATTTTGAGTGCTTCTAAATTATTTGGTCTATTACCATGACCATTTCTGTGTAAAACCTTCTCACCGATGCTTTGAATGAAGGTTTGAAAAAGTTTAATATTTTTTTATTAAAAAATTAAATAAATAAATCGTGGTAAAGTTATTGTTTTATTTCTGTTCTTCTATGTACTAAGTTTCATTCCAGTTTTCATATTAGATCGAAATTTTGACAACCATTTTAGATTACGTCAAATATATTTTCAATCCTTTTTACCGTATCTCAACAACTCTTATTAGGTACGTTTTAATAAATCGTCAAAGCGCATCGACTTCAAGCGAATATAAAGCCCTGAATAATGGATACCATGAACAATGTTGCATTCCCAAGACAGTACCACCCTCCTATCGGAAGGCTGTATGTAGTGACATGGTGCAATACCATGTGACATTAACTACACCCGAGACATCCAAGTCCCGAGGCATTCAACCATTAACGATAGCTTCTAAGAAGGGTGTAATGCGCCTTTGTTCTCCGTTCAAACACCCCCTATCTCGTAATTGGACGGTGTTTTTGGTTCAATTCTTTTGTTTGCTCTTAGCGCTGTTTAAAATGTATTAATCTTGAGTTTTTTCCAGCGCTTTTGTTTCATTTTATTTTTGTCACCAGTTCATCTTCAATTAGACTGAAAACAATCAGTTATGTTGAAATTTCGTTCGGTTCCGACTAGATTTTCACATTTCCTACAATTTATTTTCACGTTGGTCATACATTACACATTATTTGCGTATAAATCGATCGTCCTTGTCTCGTCAATTTGTGTATATCCATTTTTTTATAACTGAACCATACCAAATATGGATCAAACAACATGACGAACGAAACTAAACAGGTCATGATGAAAATAATGTTTCAAAACTGTTTTTTTTTTATTACGATCACGACCAACGCTTACCGTTAGAGAGATTGTTTAGTTTTATAAATACCCAATAATATTTTCCCGCACCCATCATACGGTTTTTCACAAATTATCGAATTATTATTTTCACAAAACCGGCACTACACACATTATCGAGTTATAATTGTTACTAGTGGTCGCCCAATGGTCGAAATTCGACCATAATTAATTTAATGTGTAATGTTTTTTTAATTGATTTAATGTATTTTTTATGCATAATTTAAAAAAAATATTAGCATTCTGCACTCATTCTCTATATAAACTATAAGTGTGCGAAATTTCATACTCCTCCGTCCGCGCAATTTTCGTAAAAAGGGGTACAAATTTTTGGCTTCACGTATTAATATATTGATAATTGTTCTCTAGATTTTATTTCGGGGTTAAATCTTCCTCACCGGAAAAACTTAATCCTTCCACACACTTTTCCACAAATGCTAATCTAGTCAATTCACGCGATGTAATTGCATTGTATAAGTATAATAAATTCAAAACTATACAAGAACAACACGTCAACCTACCAGAGACCATATGGGAAAATACTTCACCGACTCCAGATATTTTCATATCAGAGGGTTCGGCTCGATAGAACTCCTAACTGAACCGATAAATCCTACCGATCCCTCAATATAAATATTTAAAAAATCTTTCGTAATCCTACATGTATTCAATATGACTGATTTTTGCATTTTTATATAAAGATTCTTTGACAAATCTAATAAGCCTAAATTTTTTAATTAGAGAGCTAGGTAAAATGCCAGTAGCCGAAATAACAAATGGTAATATTTTTATAGTCCGAGAATGCCAAATTCTTTTAATCTCATTTCCTAAATCTGTTATTAATATTATTTTTCTAGTGTCTTCGTTTGTATTGAAACTATTATTAACAATCACCCGGGTCAGTAGTACCGTATTGTCATGAAACGTTAAAAACCCATGAGTCACATTGTGCTACATCTGTCACCATCTGACACGACCTATATTTTCTAATTTGGTCAGAAATACTATATAAACAGTTTTAGAGAGAGAGAACATCAAGATTTCGCTTCGCATTTAAAAGTTTATCATTGTCATTCAAGGGTGTGAAATTGAATGTATTTTTTTTACATTAGCTCCACACAGATCCTGAGGAAAATAATTTCCCTCAGGGCTTATGTCATCTTAGGGGATGCCGTGTGGAGGATCTTTTTATGGACGGGAAGGATAAGAAGTTCTGGGAAGGAAAAGGGTATGAGGGGTGGGTAGGAATCCGGGGATTAGTATGTCCAGAAGTGACGGATGTATGAATCCATCCCTCCAACTGAGGTGCAAGGCAAAAGGTAAAAAGATCTTCCTCAACCAATCCCTCTTGATAAGGCCCGCCACGCAGCAGGTGGGCAGACGCAACTGCCGCCACGGCCTGAACAAACCTCACTCCATGAATCCGGGCACCCCTGCTAAGTCACCAAACGTAGCCAACCCCTTAAGGCGACTTATGGCAGGGGTGTTGGTTATTATATTATCAAATTTAATTTAATTATTTTTAATATTAAAAAATAATAATTAATATTTATTTACGGTAATATTTAAAAATAAATTTCAAATCTGTCAAGAGTTTTTAACTAAAACGATATTTTTTTTAATATTTTCTAGATCACCGAGGCTAATTTTATTACATTACATTAAAAATATAAACGTTTTTAAATATCTAAACAAATAATATTTGATAAAATCATTCTAGAATTGAATTAAATAACATTTATTTGGCAAGTACCAAAGTACACAGAACAAAGTGGCCACCAAACGAAACTGTGTCGAGAGAATGCTCCATACAAACGATACCGTGGTAAAGGGAATTCTACTAGGGTGGAGCAAATTACAAGGAGTCCCCTCCTAATCACAAGCCTAGTTTCCATTGTCCATATCATCGGCTAACTGCTAACGAAGGATAGCTCCCCGTCCCATCATCCCTTGGCCACCATAGCCACCATAGCCACCATGGGGATGGGTACTTATCGTAGATTGTAGAGATGTTAATGCTACAGGAAAAAGATCAATACAATATTTATTTATTCTTTTCACACCAAACTTTTGCTTCCAAATAATATGGAATGTTTCCACATGAAACACCTTAGACAAACATTTTTGTTGTTATTTTTTTTCTTTTTAAATTTTTTTCTAATTATATTTATTTAGGTCGCAAAGGGTTAATTTTTTATGTTTTCTATTTCTTAGGCATTAACCATGTAACAATTTCTACACATTTTGTTTTGAGGAGTTTTATTTCACACCAGCTGGTTCCCGGCATGCGTTGCTATGCCACTCAATGAAATAAATTGACTCTCCCTTCTTATCCTTTCCCGTGCGTCCCCGTTCCCTTCCACCATCCCCCTCCCTCGTCTCTTCACACTCCACGAACTGCACCTTCCCCCTACCTTTCGGCCCTTCTGCAAAAATATATGAAATACCCACGTTTTCATTTATACAAATTTCATTACGCCAGAACTTACCATTATATACAGCCTATATTACTCGCTGATAATGTAGCTTTCTATTGGGTAAAGAATTTTTAAAATCGGTTCAGTAGTTTCCGAGCCTATTAAATGCAAACAAACAACAATCAAATCTTTCCTCTTTATAACATTATTATTATAGTTATATATTTATATCATATAGTATAGATGTACATTTGGTACTATATTTATACGTATTTGCTATTTTGACATACTAGCAATCTTAAAACTAGCTTTAAAATAATAGCATCCTGTAAATCACCATTGTTGACAATGTTCCCCTGTTATGTCGAATCCCCCCTCCCTCTACCATCATCTAATAAAATTTAATCGGCCCTCTGCCGTGAAGCATTAGCATTGTATTGGTAATCGTGGTGGCATCACACATAAAAAATCCTTAATTTTGATCTCAAGGCTATGGAAGATTGTTTCCTCAATTGGCAACTAAAGCCAAATGGGTCGAAAACAGTTGTGACAGCTTTCCATCTCAGTAATTCACAGGCAAACGCAAAACTCTGTATTTGGTGGAAAAAATATTTACCACGACCCTCATCCCCGCTATCTTGGAGTAACTTTGAACAGGAGCCTGAACTACCGGCAACACATGGAAACAGTGGGCAAAAAACCAGGATAAGACTAAACTTAGTCAGTAAGCTAGCTGGAACTAGCTGGGGATGCGACGCCAACACGCTCAGAACGGCATCCATTGCTCTCGTTTTCTCAGCACCTGAATACTGTGCTCCAGTATGGGCTAGAAGCGCCCACACTTGCATGGTCGACGTTCAGCTTAATGCCACAATGCGAATCATCAGCGAAACTTTAAAACCTACTCCTCTCCCTTGGCTCCCCGTACTTACAATCATAACCCCGCCAAATATCAGGCGAGAGATGCAACACTGATGGAATTCAAGAATGCGCTACAAAAAAGCGCAATACCTTTGCACAGTGACGTCGTCTCTCACCCGGCATGCTGCTTGAAGTCCCGTAAACCCTTCTGGACAGAAAGAGAAAGATTCCTCCGATCACCTCACTCCAGAAGGTAAGTGGAAGCGTGAGTGGCAATCGGCCAACGTGAAAAAAGCCCATCTCGTACAAGATCCCACTGAGAGACATCCTGGGTTTTCATTGCCTCGCAAACTCTGGACCGCCATCAATAGGATATGATGTATAGATGGGATCTTAAAGAGTCGGCGATGTGTGAATGCGATGCGGTGCAGACCACCGAACATGTGGTCAACGAATGCCCGCTCCATTCATTTCCCGGAGGGATTGATGAGGTCGACAGACCCTAGACTGGCTCGCAGACCTAGATAGATAGACCTCTGACCCCCCACCATACGAAAGAAGAAGAATATTAAAAGTAGCCCTTCTACTTCTAATAATCATAGCACAAAGATTTAAATTTACATATATGAACAACAAAAAAGATTGTATGTGTCTATTGCAAAATAAATAATGTTTTTGATTATCAAGCAGATTGCAACAAAATGTCATTAATTTTAATATCTCTTTCATCCTTAGCGGGGGAACTTCTTGATTCTAACTTCGGACAGTGAATATGCTCTATGAACCAAGTACATTACTACCCCTAGCTCCTGGCTACTTTATTTTTCAAATTCAGAACAAGCTCAGAGCCGTTAACCGAGTTAATTAAATGGGGAGAATTTCAAATTGTAATTTTGAGAGAATCGGTTCAGATTTCTTTCTTTCTTCGTAATACTAATAAAAGAATGTACCTACAAACATTGCAAAAACTTGTGCTCTTTATTTTGTCTCCGAGGATCTTTTTTTTATCATTAAAGGTGTTTCGAAGGGATTTTCCAAACCGAGGTTTTATGAAGCCCACATTTATATCTTTAATCAATTAGTTTGTGAACCCATCATCATTCGGCATTCATTTTTGTAAAAGAAATTTAACAACTTAAAAATATTGGTTCTATCTTCCAATAGTGGCTATTCTCATTATTTTGATCACATTTCTTAATTTTATTGGAAATAAATTCCTAGCTTATAATATATTTTACATATTACCTACCATTAAAAATTTTCAACGTACCTCTTAAGGGTCTACTATTCGTATTTCGACCGATTTCTTACATATCTCCCTTAAACATTTGAAGTTTTTAAGCTCTTAAAAAAATAATGTTATTTTTGAAGATAATCTCTAGATACGTTCTACGCCGAAACGCAAATTATATGAAATTCCCTCGATAGAAAAAAATCGCAAAGTATGCACCGAAAATTATTTTAAACAAGTCTATTTCTTTTATTTTACAAGTTATATTTGTGAAAATAAAATTCACAACGTTTCTTTAAATGATACTTAAGATACGTTCCACGAGATTTTCGCTCTATTTTAAACGAGTCATGTTTTATTAAGCTTTTTCGCAATTTTCACTGCTATTCTATGACTAAACATATTAGCGTGCTCTGTCCAACACTCGTAATTAAATATCTCTCCATCTTCTTTTTCAGCGCTGTGCGTTTCAAGAGTGCGGCCTTAAGTTAAGTTATTTGCATATTTAAATAAATTTTTTCATTGTTGCAATATTGTAATATTTAAATATACAAACTCACTTGAGCTTTTTCATGTTGTTGCTTTACATCTATATTATTATGTAAAAGCCGAATGGCGTTAATTTTATGAATAAATAAATATAATATTAGCAATAATAGTTTCATAATTAATTCATAATATTTCATTTTTTTTACATTAGCTCCACACAGAAAAATAATTTCCCTCGTGGCCTATGTCATCTTAGGTGTGGAGGTTTTTTAAAGGAAGGAAGAAGAGGAAGTTCTGGGAAGAAAATATATATATATGAGGGGTCGGTATTAATCTGGGAGTCAGTGTGTACAGGAGCGACGGACGTATGAATCCATCCCTTCAACTGCGGTGCAAGGCGATAGGTCGAGGGATTCTGGCTGGAGAGGTCAAAAGACCTCCTCAATCAGTCTCTCTCGATCTAGCTCGCCACGCAGCAGGTGGGCAGACATATTGGCCGCTAAGACCTTGACAAACCTCACCCCATGAACCCGGGCACCCCTGCTAAGACACTAAACGTAGCGAACCACTCGGGGTGACTTATGGCAGAGGTGTTGGTTATCCAATAAATGGTTCCCGGGGCGGCGGTACCCATACCCGCCTCTCAAAATATAATTAATTCATAATAAATCATAATGTACGAATACTAAAAGTGTTATTGATATTTGATGCTCACTTTGAATAAATATTGGCAAATTATTATTGTTAAAATTGAATTTTAACAATAATGTATGTACCTACATAATATTAATTCATTAATTTATTGAAAATAATTAATAGCTTTTGCTATATCTCTTGTATTTTTGTGTACTTTTGACATTTTAATCTCATATATTATTTTCATTGGATTGGTGTCCCAGTAGTATGAACACAATTTCCGAATATTTTTAAATAATATATTTATTTTTTTAGAATTTACTAGAACTTTTTTTCGGAATATTTTAATTCTTAAAAAAAAATCAATGGAATAAACTGGTTGACTTCTTATTTTTTGGTGGATTTTGGTGGTGCATATTAAAGCTCTAAGCTGATTTAAATTACAGAGAACGGAAAATATTTCGGTTGTCCTAGAAATTACAGACAAAATGCTTTGAAAATTTACGACGCCCGCAGATGGGAAGATTTTGCTGCTTCAAACAGAAAGATTTCAGCTTTGTAGATAAGTTAAATTGAACGTCCATCAACTTCAAATGTGATATTATCATTCAAAATATCTTTCACGATATTAAAAAGCCCTGAAAAAATAAATTGAGAGATTTTCGAAGCGCTATCCAGTATTTTACTACGTCACTCTTCGTCTAGGTGTATTGTCACCCTAACCTCGATATAGCTCAGGCGATATTAAAAACGGGGGTGAAAAGACGCCAGGTTGAGCCAGGCTGACGTCTTCATCTCCGTTGCAAAAGGTAGAAAATCTGTCGTCGCCTTCCTTATTGAAGGGAAGATTTGCGATTGACGGGTATGTCGCAGGGATTCAATTTAATACCTGTTATTTCAGATGCTTCGAAAAGCGTCGGAAAAGGGTTGAAAACACCCATATATAGTTGGAAATGGTTCTTAAGATGGTTTCTTCAATTATTATTTATTTATTTATTGTTTGAAACATTTACACAGAGTTAACAATTATTACAATAATAGAATTGCCGCTGGTATATCTATATATAATATAATAACACAATTATTTAAAAAAAATGATAACTTTTTTTTTTCATCATTGTTACCAACTTGCAAATATTGGTACTACCTTACAATAGTAGCTCTTCTTATTATTTTGTTCACAGATTTTCTTAATTTATTTGTTTAATTGGAAATAAGGTTCGTTTCCTAACTTTTAATATATTTGACTTATTATTTACCTACCATTAAACATTTTCAACGTACCTCTTAAGTTATGTTATTTGCGTATATATCATATTTAAATATATTTTTTCATTGTTGCAATATTGAAATATTTAAATATACAAGCTCACTTGAGCTTTTTTTCGTGTTGTTGCTATACCTTATCTATGTTTTTATGTAAAAGCCGACTGGCGTTAATTTTATGAATAAATAAAGACGAAAATTTGATTGCTTGTTAGTTTGTTTGTTTGTTTGTTTTTTGTTTGCATTGAATAGGCTCCAAAGTACTGGATCTATTTTAAAAATTCTTACACTAATAGAAAGCTACATTATCAGCGAGTAACATAGGCTGTATATAATGGTAAGCTCTGGCGTAGTTACATATATATTAACACTCATAGTTACATATATATTAACGATTCAATTAAAAATGTTCACAGCATGAGTAATCAATGTTAAGTTGTTATTAGACGGAAATGGTTGTAGTAATAACAGAAATAATGATAATCAAAATGAAATATAAAACATAGTAGTGTCAAATATAATACCCTGTAGAGAAAGAGAAAAAAGAAAGAAAGAAAGAATGGGTATAACAATGAAGCAGCTACATAACTGTTCTCCACGAAGTGTCATGGTAGGAGTTTGATATATATATATATATATTTTTTAAATATGTGAGATTGTTGGCGTAGATATTTACATATATGGTCACATTCAATGGTATTATGTAGACGACACACTCGAGACAGAGGATTGAAGTATGCAATATTGTTTTTAAATAATTCTAGATGGAATATTTTATGACTCCTTAAATTACGTATATTAGGAACTTTAATATGAATATTGCTCAGACAATGAGTGGTTTGAAGCTAATCTTGAATAATTTTGTATAAACATATTAAGTCAGCAAATTGTCTTCTTTTTTCCAGGGTTGTAAAATAAAATTGTTGGAGTCGTTCCTTGTAAGATAGGAGTGAGGCATTTAATCCAAGTTTAAGGGGTTACATGGGTTTCACGGTTTCAAAAAATCTTTTTTTTATTATTGTCTTATTAGATTCTACAACATCTCTAAAATATTGTCCTAAATTTTCAAGACGATCCGAGAAATGGTTTCGGAGATACAGCCTTAGGAAGTTGCGCGCTCAATGCTAAATAAAAATGAAAGCTTGAACCAGTTAATCTGGAAAGTTACTCCAAAAATACCTCCGGCTGGTTCAAAGGTCGTTGATATTGCTGCATTAGTTTCTGCTTGCACTTTTAATGAAGGAACATCAGCTTCATCAACTTTATGACCCTGGAATCGACGATTCATTTTAAGTTGAAAATAAAAATAAAATTTCCAGTTTTATTGTCACTCAAAACTTTAAACGCATTTTTCTCGAAACTGTGTTTTCAAAGTCGGTCGAGAATTACTCAACCGATATTGATGAAACTTTACATACGTCTTTGAAATACAATTTTTAAGAACTTGGACGAAGGATTGATTTTTCTTACGATTACAACTATTTAAAAAAATAAAAATGTAGAGCAAATTTCACCGAAATTTGCATTTTTTTGTAAAAAGGCTTACCAAAAATCCAATTTTAACTTTTTTTTACCCTTTGTTCAAGTTCTAGTTTATGGTCTTAACTAAAATACGTATTTTTATTTTTACTTCAAATGATTCTGTCGTGAGTTCTGCTGTCAACGCGGACGCACCTTTTTTCCGAAGGGTCACCGGAAATGACGTCGCAATGGCAAGGTTTTAAATATTTTCCTTCTAAAATTTCAAAAATTCTTTGTCAAATGTATACGTTCAAGAAAATAAAAAGTTTTAATAAAATATTTTATTTTTTGTATGGAAAAAAAATTGTTGAAAATAGGCCGATTTTACACCGATTAAACCCATGTAACCCCTTAAATGATAACAGCCTTAGGATTTTTTTTGTACATTATAAATATATTATATTATATTGTAGTGAACAAAAATGTTTGTTCACTAAAGAAACTTTGCTGTTTCAATCATATGTTTTGAATATTTATTTATTTAAAAAAATTTTGACATACATGTTTTTGTACAGAGTTTTCGATAATTTTATTTGAAGAGTATTGCATTTATATCTTCATCTTACTTACATTCAGGGTTCCAGAACGATGAGCCCTCGGTACCTATACCTAATGTAGTGATGGAGAAATAATAGATTCGTTAACGTATTAAATTTCGAAATGGCAGGTTGTGATATCTCGATTTTGCGATTTGAAAAATGATAACAATGTAATATCAAATTTTCGCTACCTTTGTTTGAAATTACGTTTGATATTTTTATTTATGACAATAAACAAAAAAACGGTTCCTTGCCAACTGAGAATAAAGTCAACTCAACACCTTTTTGAAAAGTAATAAAAACTATTAAAAAAAAAATAATTTCAAAATAGCCCACAAACCTCACCCAACGTAACCTATTTAACCATTTTTTTTTTTTTTCATCACTCACTTTCATGACTTTTCTGAGGTAGTTCTGAGTTGGTTTATTTCTAAATTGTCCGGTCACCCAAAGAAACGTATTTGAAAGATAAAGTTAATATAAACCGAAACACAAACATCAATTTGCAGTCATTTGCTATTTTAGAAAAACAATTTATTATTTATTTTTGTGGTAATAATTCGGGGAAGGATTTTACTCTAAGATCGTCATTACCAATAATGCATTGAGATCCGCAAAATTACCCCAATATAAGGGGAATCAATTTGTATATTTATTTTTTGCTATAGTATATTAAATATATCGGACCCCAATCTATTTTATATATAGTATATTAAATATATCGGGGTCCGATTAGTTTACCGTTACGCTATTGATATTATACAATACACTTAAACAGAAACCCTCTTAATAGGATAACGTTTATTGAGCCAAAACATTTAAATTTTACAACATACGAAATGATAAAATGATGGGTTCTATTCAAATCTATCAGAAATTTCGGATGTTTGGCGACCGAGACCTCAATGAAAACGCAACACATCTCCATGTTAAATACAATGTGTAATATTTAAGGAAGAGGTAATTAAGTGGGAGAAGATTTAGTACACAATTCATAATCCCTACAAGGACGATGATACGTATCTCTGGCCATTATTTAAGGGTTTATTACGCGCTGTGGACTTTAATATGGAGTGTACATACCCTCCATGGGGGGACCCTTGTAAGTTGGGCACTAAAATTGCCCCGCGAATTGGGACCCTTAACCTAAAATAATTTAGCAGTTACGAGTAGTGTTTACGTATTATGTCTTTCTGGATCTTGTGGGAAACTGTGATTGTGGAATATCAAAATGTTTCATCCTCATTTGCGACCCACTGGTACGAGGACCTTACTGAACCCGCCTCATACCCTGTGAAATTATACCACTTAAGTCTGTAGTCTGTAGACCCTGCGATACTTAATCGATTTTTTAAATTTTTTATGTTTCTTTCATTAATCTGCAATTTTTTTTCTTTGCTTTAGGTAAAATTACGTTTTAATATAGTATTTTAATAAACAAAACCTTTCATAAATTATAACTCCTTTACAATAAAGTTTATCGCCAACTGTTCCGCCTACCGAGTGCACACTTTCCGAGCACTTCTCCGCCACCGCATGGGAAGTTTATGGCGCAGACTACACCAATCGAAGAATGCGATCATCACCGCCATGACTGCTTGGATGGAGTCCCCCTGATGGTCCTCTGGGGACGGGAGACAATGCAATACCCTCCGTAAACAGCTGCTTGAATTCATTTTAGTGTTTATTATTTTTTCAGTTTTTTTTTTTTTTTGTTTTAGGCAATTCACCCTGGAGAGAGTGCTTTGTGCCGGTAATATTTAAAATGGATAAGAAATTTCGGTTAATCTAATGGGAAAATAATAAAACAAATTAAATATTGGACTCATTTAGATCACTAAAACAAATTAAATATTGAATTCATTCAGGTTAATAAACTTACATAAAGCTGTATGAACACGAGAATTGTTAAGAGATAAAAGGTATGAAATGTTAAGGGGGGACTGGTGTGTGATTTTAATAAGCCGGCGGTATATGTTCTTGAAAGATGAATGGTTTTTACAGTTAAAGAAAACGTGGTCGAGGGTTTCCTCTTCCACACCGCACTGGCAGAACGGATCATCTAAAACTCTAATTCTAGACAAGTGAGATGCAATTGAACAGTGGCCAATTCTCATTCTCGAGATACATGAAATGAATCGTTTTGAAAGTTTTTTACCGTGAAACCATGGCTTAGCAGGGATATGGTTTTGAATTCCCGCATAGAAAGATCCAGTTCTTATTTTGGAGACTGCCCAATTTTCTTCCCAGGCACGAGTCATATTAGATTTAAGAATCGGAAAGACATCGGATATAGGAATTCTAAAATTTAGTGGGATAGTTCCGGAATCTGAACCAGATTTGGCGAGAAAATCGGCCATCTCATTACCCTCGATACCCAAATGGGCAGGGACCCAGGCCAATATCGTCTCAAACCCAGATTCACTAAGAGAATTGAGAAGATTTTTTATTTTACATATAATATTGTCTTCCGGATAACGTAAAATATTTGACCTAATTTTAGTTAGAGCACTTAGCGAATCAGTACATAGTACGGCTCGATGAATGTTGAGAACCTGAATTTGATTTAGCGCTTGTTCAATTGCAAAACATTCGGCTGTAAATATGGAAGCTTCTTTCGGTAATTTATAAGTGAGATTGATGTTGAATTCTGGACTATATATAGATGCTCCACATCTTTTATTTTCAAATTTGGAACCATCCGTGAAAAGGATGGAAAATCCAGGGAATTTCGAAGCCACTATGCTTTTAAAGCAATCATCCACATTTTGAAATTTATTTGGGGAAGATAAAATATTCTTCCGAAAGACTGATGTTATTGTGTTCGGCATAAAAGTGATTGCCTTAAATGGAATATTGTATATAGGAAGATTGGGAACTTCTTGAAGATATTGGAGGGAAGATGATAGAGAATTATAGAGATGAAAACTTTTAATTAAGAGAGGAAAACATTGTTTTTCTCTCAATCTTTTGTTAGAATTCAAATTAACACTTAACCTATTAAGACTTTGTTTAATAGGATGATGTGATACCGATAAAGCCTTGAAAATATATTTATTGGCAAGGAATTGCCTTCTGAAATATAATGGAGGCTCCACACATTCCACCTGAAGCGCATTAATTGGAGAAGACTTCATAGCTCCAATAATCATTCTGAGGGCTTTTGATTGAATTCTTTCCATTTTCTTATCTAGATATTTAGGGAGTGGGTCAAAAAGAAATGAGCCATAATCCAAGTGGCTCCGAACTAGGGAATTATACATTAATTTAAGAGTGGTAGGATGAGATCCCCACCATACTCTGGAAACTGCTCGCATCATATTAAGTCCCTTTTCACACTTTGTAGAAATTATCTGAATGTGTGGAAGCCAGGAAAGTTTATGGTTCAAAAGAAGACCAAGGAATTTGATTTGAGTAGCGGATTGTAGAGGCACATTATCAAAAGAAATTGAGAATTGGGGAATTTTTCTTTTGCGCGTGAAAGCCACGACCCTTGTTTTAGATGCCGCCAGATTCATCCCATTTAATGACAACCAGCTTTTAATATATTGTAAAGCCAAATTCATTTCCTTAGCTGCAAAAATAATATTTTTATGTAACAAATATATAAGGATATCATCCGCAAAGTAAAGACGCTTGATAGAAAAAGGAATTACTGAGTCTAGGTCGCTTATATAAATATTAAACAACAGAGGACTAATAACAGAACCCTGGGGCAAACCTCTCCATAGTTTGCGCCTTAAGCATTTAGAGGAAGACTCAATAATAATGGACCTATCTGAGAGCAAATTAATAATAAATTGGACTAATTTCGGGGGGATTTGTTTTTTAATTAGCTTTTCTTTCAAAACATTCAGTAAAACATCATCGTAAGCTGATGAAAGGTCAAGGAATGTGGCCAATGTATAAGAATTTAGGGATTGGGAAACTCGGATATCAGTTGTGAACAAACTTAAATTATCCATTGTAGATTTCTTTTTCCGAAAACCATACTGATTTGGTGAGATAATATCTTGACTTTCAACAAACCACTCTAATCTGTTCTTCATCAACCGCTCCGCTACTTTCATCAAACATGATGAAAGAGCAATAGGCCGATAAGACGAAATTTCAGATGGATTTTTTCCAGGTTTTAAAATGGGAATGATTTTTTGAGTTTTCCAATCATCCGGAATTAGTCCTGTTTCAAACATATTATTAATAAGAGATAAGAAATATTCAACCGCCATATCAGAAAATGATTTAATGAAACTATTAAGTATTCCATCGGGACCCGGAGCAGAGTCAGAAAGGGTTCTTATTACTAGTTTCATCTCATCAATGGAGAAAGGAGCATCTAGCCAGTTAGAGTGAGATGGATATGGCTTAATAGAAGGCATTTCTTCACATCCGGCCACTGATGGGGGGGCTATTTTATCCGCAAATCCTATAAGAATTTCTTCTGATATATGCTTGGTTCTCGGCGGAGAATACGATGATCCGAATTTTTTTAAGCTAGACCAAACTGAAGATTGGGGAGTTTCCGGAGACAGGTTCTCACAGAACTTCCGCCATCCAGCGCGTTTTTTATTTTTCAAAATTCGTTTGGTTTCTGCCTGGGCTTTTTTAACTGATAAAAAATTTTCTAGTGACATACACTTACGAAAAGAGGAAATTGCTTTTTTACGAGAGTTGACGGAGCGAGTGCATTCCTCGTCCCACCACGGAGTAGAGTGTTTTATTTTAATGTTCGCATTGCGTTTCGGGATGGATTTTTCTGCTGCATTTATAACCATAGAGGGAAACGTCTCACATTGTAATCTGATGTCTCCCGGGGACGATTTTTTTTTTAAATTAATAAGGTTATCTAGTTCAGAAGAGAAAGTGCTCCAATTCGCATCATTTATTCTAAATTTGAGATTATTTTTAACTGGTGGAGGATAAGTGTTAGATTGATGTTGGAATCGGATTATAATTGGAAAATGATCACTAGAGAGGGGATCGTTTAGGATGTCCCAAGAGCATTTAGATGCTAACGAATATGAACAAAGAGATAAATCAACAGCACTTTTCCGTTGATGAGGGGGGGTGAATCTGGTTGGAGATCCGTCATTTAAAAAACATAGGTTATGGGTATCAATAAAATCTAAAAGATTGCGGCCAGAACGATTTGTTATTTTGCTACCCCAAGAAGGGGAATGTGCATTAAAATCTCCAAGGATCATAAAAGGGGAACAAATCTGGGTTAAGATTGGTGCCCATTCATTTTCAATAAAAGTGGTAGAGGGAGGAATATATATTGATAATATTGTGATATCAGATAAGACAGCTGCTATTATCTGGATATCGTCGGAGGGAGTATGTATATTAATTTGTTTAAACGGGATAGAATTATGGATTATCAGAGCCGTGCCGCCTTTACCATCCGGTCTGTCGTGTCTGAGACAATAATAACCCGGAATTCTTAAGTGAAAGGAGGGTTTTAACCACGTTTCAGAAATGGCGGCCACTGAAACGTCGTGTTCGTCGAGTAACTGAATTAGGTCAGATTTGTTAGCGAAGAGGCTTCTACTGTTCCACTGAAGAATTTTGTTCAGTTTCGAAGTCATTGGGGAGGCAAGATAATAAAGATTTAATGTAATCGGCAGCGTTGGACGGTACAGTATTGTTGTTTGTAAGGATAGAAATTAAAAGGGTAATTAAAGTTTGTATAAAAGAATTATTATTCAATATTTCGGGGAGAGCAGGAGGGGATGTATTACTATTAATGGCACACCCATTGGGGGTCCGAGATTTGGCATTCCCATTCGGGCTGGTCAAAATATTATTCAATTGTTTTTTATCAAGGTAAGGAGTATATTTTGGGTTGGGTTTGACTGGCTTGAGAATGGTTTCTCTGTGAGAAGATGACGTTGAATTTAAAAAGGTGGTTGATTGGAAAGGAGCTGAGGACGATGTCATCTCTGCGAATGATTTTTTCGCAGGAGAGAATAACTTTGAGGCCTGGAAGTACGAAATGTTGTCGGTAGCCATTTTATGTTTTATGTTCCTCTGTCTTGTCAATTCCGGACAGGCTAGACTGACCGCGGTATGTGCACCCGAACAGTTAATGCAAATGGGATTATTGGAAGATTTTGGACATTGATCAAATGGGTGACCTTCACCGCAAAAGTAACAACGTGGAGGGGAGCGGCATACGGATTTTGTATGTCCAAACCGGCAGCAATTGAAGCATTGAACAGTTGGAAATTTATAAACTTCGACGGGAAGCGAGGTATAATAAATAAACACACGAGACGGAAGGGATTGTCCCTCAAATGTAACAACAACAGATTGGGAAGGTTTCCAGATCGTGTTCCCATCAGTAGAATCCTTGTAGTTCAGTCGACGTGCTTTTATTACTTTCGGGGTTCCTTGGGAATTATTCAAAGCATCAACAATTTCAGCCTCTGGGATCTCCGTGGGTATTCCTCGAACAAGACCCATTCTCGTAAGGTTAAATGACGGGATGAACGATTTATATTTATGGTTTGAGAGCGAGTCAATTTTTTTTACAAATCCATTTGCGGAAGCGGCAGTATTAAACTCGATAGATAATTTATATCGCCCTTCCGGTTTAATTGAACCGTTAACAATACCAAGGTTATTATTTTTTGAGTCAAATAAGAATTTTCCAAAATCTAAAGGATGAATAAGTTTTCCTTGTTCAGTTCTCTGAACAATTACGATAAAAGGACCGGAAGCGGAAGCAGGATAAAGTAAGTCAGTACTTTTTGTATTATCGCTAGCTAAAGTACTTGTCTGGGTGTTACTATTGGGGTTAAGGTCGTTAGAGGTCGAGGTTTGTTGAATCGGCGGTATAGTTTTAACTTTCGATGGGATGAAAAGGCTATGCGATGGTCGTCGTTTACGAGATGGAAGCGTAATAGAAGCCTGGCTAGTGGTAGATTCCGAATCAGAAAAATCTAATATCGATCCTGGGTCGGGAGGTCTATCTTCGTCTTCCTCCATTGTATAAAAAAAAACTTAACTTTTAAAAATTAAACTGAAAAAATAATACGCAGTCTATTTCATTGACTGTACAAACAAAAACGGATTAGCCGTAAGTAGGAATGCAAACAAATAAGTATACGATAAACAGAATTAAATAAAATGTAACAATAATCTCTTATCTGTATGAGGCACGGGAACGGGCGAACGGCACTAAGCAATAGGTAAGGTACACACAACCACTGTTGACCGCGGCTCGAATCGGACTCACATTTTTTCAGTTTCATTTCTCGTGTTTTTCAAGCGTATTCTTTTTTTATTTATTTATCCTACTAGCTTTACCCCGCGGCTTCGCTCGCATGGTATTACGGGAAATTACTGTAGCGGTTGAACTTATCAATTATCCCCCTTCCTCCCCACCCCACCCCCTCCCGCATTCCATACATTCATTCCCTTACATTCAGTTTTCAAACATCTAGCCTGCCACCTAAATTTCACAAAGAAAAAAAGAATTATCCAATTTTGTTCATTCGTTCGGAATTTATGCGCTTACAAACATTTCGGATGTTTATTTTTAATTAAATATTTGGAAGTTTGTTAATATAATACAAAATAACACTATTTATTATTCAGTCTTTATAATCGTTACGAATTATATTTTTAATGTAGGATCTCTTATCTGACATTTATTCCAGCTTGTCCAATAAAAACAAAACATATTATAATATTTGAATTTTCTGGGGCAGTAGCTGACCAGGGGGCTGCGTACCTACCAGCTTAGAGCCCACAAATATATCAACATCGTTTCCATGGGAATGATTTTTTTCTGACATTTGCAATTAACTCGCTTTTGTTAGCGACAGAAAACGTATAACAAATATAATATATCAATATTTATAATTTCATAACGCCAGAACTTACCATCATATACAATATATAGTCTGCGCATATAATTTAGCTTTCTATTGGTGAATGAATTTGTAAAGTCTTTTTATTGGTTAATGCCTGAAAAGGTCATAAACAAACTCGAGCAGTTTCGCATTTATAATATTAGTATGGATTATTTGTATAATTTCTTTTATTATTTCAAAATGTGGAATGTATTGCATTGCACTATCTCTGCATACATTTTGGAATACACCATTATTATTATTCACATGCCATTCACGGGCCAAAACCAAACCATAAAAATTTAACCCTTTTCTTATAATCACATAAAACTTAAAATACAAAAAAATCATAAACATAATGACACATTGTGTATTGTACAGAATACACAATGAGACATCATGTCTATGATTAGCGGAGCTTTAGCAGTGGAATCGAACGCGTGATGCCTGGGTAGGACCCAGACGCGACCGTTATAACTATTTTAATTGCCCTGGGTCTGTCAGAGCCCTACAGGAATGCGGAGGGTCAAGTAAGCATATTTCATAGGTAGGTATATTATAAACCAGTAACAAATATAGAAAATTAAAATAATGGTCATTCTTTTATAATGTCGGCGCTCTCTTTTCATTAAAATTAATGCTTTTATATCTCTTCGTGCTCTTCAATATTTGTTGTTACTAAGTAGTAAAGATTACATTGATTTAGTCCTAAATTTTATCTCTGTGGTGGATTCGGAAATTAACGCCATAAATTCATTTAACGTGGAATTGTTGTCTAGGAATTGAAATGGTCGTTTTTCAATGCTGTGGTTTTATTATGCCGGAGACTTTCTCAAATACATGTCCAGGCCGATATTCAGCAATATTCATCAAATTAGCTGAGTTATAGAACTCTTAAGAAGTGTATGGCCAGGATGCCCAAACGCGTTGAGGACAGGATTACTATAAGTATATAAACATATAGTTTCCTTTTTTGTAAAATTTTTGTTTCATTGGAACAGTTATAAAATATAGGGTAATACAATTAAAATACAAAAAATATTTAAAAATACAAAGAAATAAAAAAATAAGTATTAAAAATAAGAAAAAAATTCTACAAAGACAAAGCCTGAGCGATGATTTTTTTTAACACATTTCTTTGATTTAGATCTATTATTTCAATTTGGGAGGCGGGTATGGGTACTGCTGCCCCAGGAACCATTTATTGGATAACCAACATCCCTTCCGTAAGTCACACCAAGTGGTTCGCTACGTTTGGTGACTTAGCAGGGGTGCCAGGGTTCATGGGGTGATGTTTGTCCAAGTGTTGGTGGCGGATGCGTCTGCCCACTTTCTGCTTGGCGGGCCGGATCGAGAGAGTTTGGTTGAGGGAGGCCTTTTGACCTTTACAGCCGGACTCTCTAGACCCATCGCCTTGCATCGCAGTTGGAGAGATGGATTCATACGTCCGTCACTTCTGTACACACTAACCAGATTCCTACCTACCCCTCATACCTTTTACCTTCCCAAAACTTCCTTTCCTTCTCTTTCTTGAAAAGACCCGCCACACATCATCTTCTAAGATGACATGGGTCCTGAGGGAAATTATTTTCCTCAGGGTCTCCTGTGTATGTAATATAAAAAAAATATATTCAGCTGTTTGATTCTTGCATACGAAAATCAGTTTGAACGTAAAACATGTAATGAAATCCCTTACCTACATACGACTTTTCAACAAGATCTCGAACATCCTAACTGCAGCTGAGAGCAGTCTACGTTCTCCAAGGATCCACGCCCCACTTTAATTTGTACCCATAAACCTCACCTCTCGAACTGCAGATTTATTTCTTAATCCTGCTCTGTGCGCCAACGCTCCTCGCGCGATATTCGGATGGCTGCTGCCGAAATTTCAATTGCACACACTGATGAATTTCTTCAATCCGTTTGTGCTGAATCGAATTGGAGCAACGTTTACAAAAAGATATACTGATTACGTAGTTTGTAGTTTATATACTAGATAAACTCTGAAGTTGAGAAGTGAATAGCTCTAGGAAATGGTTTCATGTCATCATCATTTAGTGTTTTCATTATTGATATAGTTTCAGCTCTCTTCAATAGATGTCTAATACGAACAGTTAGTAATGCGAACTTTTGCTATAATCTAGCAGATGGCAGTTGAATATGATATCAGAAGAGTAACACCTATCATCGTTCGTGTCTTACGTACGAACGGTTACGATGATTGCCGAAGGCATCGGAAAGTTAGGAGGGCAAATCCAGTCCGCCAGCGGGAGCGGCACAACTTTACTTAGAGCCAAGTCTAGTAAGGACGTCTGTCCAGTTTAATATTCAATGTAATATTTAAGATTACTTAATAAGTCAACTAATAACCTCAAATTTATTTGGAAGGTACCCAATACATCTTAAATTGTATTAATATTGGAAATTAAGGACGGGTTGTTTCAAAATATTTGATGGATTCATCAAATATTTGAAGTTAATTTTCACGTTCTGTGTAAGTTCTACTCAAGTTCTATGATTGTTTCAGTTTTAAGAAGCAACTGGTCTATAATGTTGTAAAAACAGAACTTGAATAAAACTTACACAGAACGTGAAAATTAACTTCAAATATTTGATGGATCCTTCAAATTTTTTGAAACAACCCATCCTAAGAGACACTTTTTTTCAAATGTTCACTGCTCAATTTAGCTGATAATAATGTTCACTGCTTACAGTTTCGGTGTCAATAAAGTATTATTTGATTTTTTTTACCTACTATATAATTTTGGACAACGTTATGTAAAAGCCAGAAAATGGTTAACACGAAAAGAAAAAAAAAAGTTAATAAGTGAGATACTTTCTAAAAGTGTGTTGATACATCTGGTAAAGCGTTACTAAAAATACATGGAACTTACTGAATATATTAATACTTTGGAAATAAAGTTGTTTATGAGTAAAAAAGAAATGTTGGAAGAAATTAGTGTGCGCATTGGAAAAAAAACGTTTATTCTTTCTTTTAAATCTTGAAATCTATTATTAACAAGTCTTTAGTTTTTCTTATTTATCTTTTGGTTAATATTTGCAATATTTTATTATTTACTTATAATTGAGCATGAATTTCTTCACCAAACTCAAGAGCCTGGTCTCTTTCATTTTATATTCCTTTATAACACTGTATATTATATAAAAATATATACTTATTGTAAAAAACAAACAAATATTTAAAAAAGTGCTTATATTGTAAAAAACATACGAATATTATTTGTTTGTTCTTGCTTCCCCCTTTTTTGCTCTTGAAACTTTCAAAATGGGTTTTTTTTTTTTAATTCTTATTATTTATCAATGCATTGCGATCATTCTTATTACATTTTTTTAACAAACAAACTTTCCCACAAAAGATTTCTGTAATACCAACCGATACAATTTGGTAGGCAGGTTACAATTTGGGAGGCGGGTTTGGGTACCGCCACCCCAGAACCATTTATTGGATAACCAAAACCTCTGCCATTGGTCATCCCAAGTGGTTCGCTACGTTTGGTGACTTAGCAGGGGTGCCCGGGTTCATGGAGTGAGGTTTTTTCGGGTCTTGGCGGCGGACGCGTCTGCCCACCAGCTGCATGGCGGGCTGGATAGGGAGAGAATGGTTGAGAGAGTCCATTTGACTTCTCCAGCCGTACTTTTTCGGAACATCGCCTTGCACCGCATTGGGTAGCATGGATTCGTACGATCGTCACTCCTGGACACAGTGACCCCCAGATTCCTACACACCCCTAATATCCTTTTCCTTCCTAGAACTTCCTCTCCTTCCTTTCCTGAAAAGACCCTCCACACAGCATCTCCAAAGGCCCTAGGCCCTGAGAGGAATTATTTTCCTTAGGGCCCCCTGTGAGGAGCTAATGTAAAAAAAATGTAGGCATATACTAGTATTTTTCATTATTATGTACAAGGTCTAGAGAATATTATCTAAGAATTCACATAATTTGTAATGTTATATTTTTATAATAACTATCTTTTACCCACGACTTTGCTCGCATAAATTTCATAACGCCAGAGCTCACCAGTATTTAAAAAAAGAATTACCAATGTGCTGCAGTCGTTTAGAAGTTATGCGCGTACAAACATTTCGGATATTCATTTTTATTTATGTAGATAGATATTAACCACGACGCCTAAAATTTCACGCAAATATTTCCACGGCAACGATTTGTTTTCTGGCGTTAGCAATAACTGGCATTTGTTAGCGACAGAAAACGTATAAATATAATTGTAATTTCATAACGCAAGAGATTGCCATTATATATAGCCTATATTACTCGCATATAATGTAGCTTTCTATTGGTGAAAGAATTTCAAAATCGGTTTATTGGTTTATGCGTGAAAGCGTAACAAACAAACACACGCAGTTTCGCATTTATAATATTAGTATAGATAATTAGTGAGCATGCATCGATTTGCTAAAATCATATTTGAATTTCTACAAGCATAATTTTCCAAAATCCTACAGTGGCACCATGACAGAAGTTTTCTGGCGCACGTTGTAGTAAGATACAACGCAAAACTCAGCATGATGCTATTTAATATGGGTATTACGTGTAAGTACACCAAGATACCTGCGGTTCACCAGTTAATGCGTCTGCAATAAAACTAACTAGGAGTCCTAACTGTTTGTCATAACATCCTGAGGTGGAAGCTGTACTTAAATCACCCTCGGTGCATTATGAGCTCCAAGGCTTAGAAGGGTGATTAAGCTTTATCGCCGTGATGCTCCTCAGACACCAAGAAGGTACATTTCTGGATATCATGTTTTGAAGCGATCTTAAAAAAACAGACACTTTCACTTAATAATATGCAGCACTTGGTATTTTCACAACTTCGGATTAGGTTAAACATGTGTTTGTGGAAGATTGTACTAAAAATGTGTAATTTTCATTCATAATTACTATTTTTTTAAATAAGCTTCACACAGAAGACCCTTAGGAAAATAATTTCCCTTGGGGCCTATATCACCTTAGAAGACGCTGTGTGGAGGGTTTTTTTTAAGGAAAGGAAGAAGAGGAAGTTCTAGGAAGGTAATAGGTATGAGTGATGGGTAGGAGTCTGGAGGTCAGTGCAAGGCGACGGGTCGATGGATTCTGGCTGAAGAGGTCAAAAATCCTCCCTCAGTCTGTGTCTCTCGATTCAGTTCGCCACGCAGCAGGTGGGCAGACGCAGAGATCGGCTGCCTAGACCCGGACAAATCTTATCCCAGGAACCCGGGAACCCCTGCTAAGTCACCAAACGAAGCGAATCACTTGGGGTGACCTATGGGAGAGGCGTTGGTTATCCAATAAATGGATATCCAATTTCCACACATCACAATTGTGTATAATTATCGATACATTGATTAATTAATTACATTATGAAAATTTGCTTAATTTGATAATATCCCTTGTTAACGTATTGGCAGCCCATTACACTGATCTGCAAAAAAAAAAATTCTCCTCGTAGTTTATACATGATAACATTATATTTGGTGCTCTAAACGGAAACGGAATTTAACATACAAATGAATACAGCACATAGATTTTAAATATTATGTCCATTTAATAAAAAAACGATATTATTAAAGTAACAAAAATTACAAAAAAGTGCAAAAATACTACGGCTTAAGTTTTACAATGAAAAATGCACAAGTTGAAAACAGTCACAAGTTAAAAAAATATCAGTAAATCTACCTCATTATGGTAATATAATTCAAGTCATTTTGTAGTTTTTTTTCTTTTCATCGTTTTCATCGGAATTTCTTTGTGAATCGACCAACAGAAATCAGTATGCACGTGCATAAGATCCTGATGAAATCATTCACCATGCTCATCTGATAGGGCACCGAGATTTTCAGGAAAGATATTAACGTGCGAGTCCAAAAAAATTATTTCGAGTGAAATATTGCATCCTAAAGCTTTATAAGCAGAAAGAAGTTCTCAAATGATTTGTCAGTAAGTAGTTGTCAGCTTTTGTATTACCAAGGAAAATATGAACACTCCTATAAAAGCCACCAAAGCTCTCTTTTCCACTTTGTTTAACTTCGAATTAAAAGCCTCATCCGTCATAAGCTCTCGTATTTGCGGACAACAAAAATTCCTTATTTCAATTTCGCGTCACAGATTCGGGGAAATTTCGTTTCGAGATATTGAAAGCTTGCACCATCCTTGTTCATAGTTTTTTTATTAATCCCAACTTTATGTGAAGTGGTGGCAGAAAAATTTTGTGAAAAATAAAAAAATTGAATTAATTAAATTTAATAAATATTTTTAAAAAAAATTTGATAAATATTTAAAAAAATTTATTAATTATTTAATAAAAATTTAAAAAATTAAATTAATTAAATTTAATAAATATTTAAAAAATAAAATTAATAAAATTTAATAAATATATAAAAAATAAAAAATTCATATCACAAAATTTAGACGTGATAGAAAAAAATCGGCTAACGGGAACAAATTCAGAGCATTAAAATCTTCATATTTATGATGTAATTTTTTGAAGGATGATTATGCAATGGAGGAGTTTAAAAATGACTGATGTGTTACCAATTTTCTCATTTTATGATTTTTTCATGTTTTACTATCTTTACAAAATTAAAATCATGTTTTCAAGAAATACCTAAAATTTGATACATGCATGCAGGTTTTGTTACTTATTTTTCACACGCTTCGTTTTAGGTTGGTTCGTTTCAATTCCAAGAACTCAGTAACGCGACTTATCCACTGAAAAACTGACGCCAGTATTCGGAGTATAATCAGACCGGAGCAAATAATGTTCATTGCGAGTTTGTCGTAAACTCAAAGTTTCCCAAGACGTTTCTGTCACAGTTTAACTTTACAGTTATCCCGGAGTTTAATTTAATTGTATGGAGTCGAAACATAGGCTGCTGACTTTGTTATACGTCTCGCCTCGCTTCTCCGACAGCCAAGAGCCGCAAGAGCGTTCGGCCAGGGGCTCCGCAGCCATATATACAAGGAACGTACTTGACTTACTTTAATCAGTGATTCCTGACATTATTTGGAATAATATTTTGGTCTCCTGTGACATATTTGACTTTTTTTTTCTACAAAAACATGAAAAATGGTAGGTATTGGATAGTTGGAGGTAGGGTTAGGAGTTGGTCGGTTACTGGGCGGAGCGACCAGTGACGACATGCGCAAGATTTTTTTTTGTTTGATTTTGAAGAAAAAAAATTTGAAAAAAAAAAATTGTTATCAAAAAAGTCACCGGAAACCAAAATTTCATTTACATTTTTTACTCCAAATAATGTCAGGAATTACTGGTTAAAGTAAGTAAGCACGTCCCTTAACACCATGTATTTAAGGAACGTACTTGACTAACTTTAATCAGCGATTCCTGACATTATTTGGAGTAAAAATGTAAATGAAATTTTGGTCTCCGAAGACTTTTTCGAGCATTATTTTTTTAATTAATTTTTTTTTCTTTAAAATCAAATGGTAAATATTAAAAATGTCCATAAATGTGCGAGTTGTGCGGGGCACAAAGGCGGCCAATCTTATGGGCGAACGCCAAAATATCTGTAGGTACTTATTATTATTATATACGTATTATAAATAATATTTAATGTTACAAATGCGAAAGTGAGTGTGTTTGTTTGTTACGTTTTCACGCCTGACCCACTGAACCGATTTAAAAAAAAATCACCAATAGAAAGCTACATTATCAGCGAGTAACTTAAGCTGTATATAATGGTAAGCTTTGGCGTTATAAAAATTGTATAAATGAAAATGTGTGTATTTCGTATATTTAAGCGGCATGGAGGAAAGGCAGGGGGAAGGTGGAGTTCGCGGAGAGGGAAAAGATGAGGGAGGGGGAAGGCGGGGAAGGTGGAAGGGAACGGGGAGGCATGGGAAAGGACATTATATACGGCTCATTACTACAGTAATTTCCCCAAATACCACATGAGCAAAGCCGCGGGTATTAAATAAGCAGCTTTTATAAAATAATTTCTAAAACCAAAGGTAAGCAGTGTGTAGTTTTCAGGTTCGGATATTAATTCTTCATTGACTATTTTAAAATGGGGATCAATAATCTTTTAATGCTGATTATTATTATAGTTTTTATTTTAAAATTAGCTCCTTACAGAAGGCCTCGAAAAAAATCCCTCAGGCCCTTTGCAAATGTTGTGTAGTGTGGTCTGTGGGTCTTTTAGGGAAAGGAAGGAGAGGAAGTTCTAGGAAGGAAAAGGGTATGTGGGGTGGGTAGGAAACTGGAGGGGGGTCAATGAGTCCAGGAATGACGTTTGAATCCATGTCTCCCATTACGGTGCAGGCGATAATTCGAGAGAGTCCGGCTGGAAGAGTTCAACAGATCTCCTTCAACCAGTCTCTCCCGAACTGGCCCGCCACGCAGTTGTTGGGCAAATGCATCCACCAGCAAGACCCAGACAAACCTAACCACATGAACCTAGGCACCCCTACCAAGTTACTAAATAACCCAATAAATGGTTCAAGAGGCGGCGGTACTCATAACCGCCTCCCAAATTTCCTCCCGAATGTTGTTGCCGACTGAATAAACGAGTACGAAGTTCTTACCTATTTCTTAAAAAAATGTGATGTATTTCATTACATTTGTTATCTCATAATATCTCTTTATGGTTCGTTGTTTTTATTAGGGTAGGCGAGGTTTTCCAGCTTTGTGGAATGCACGCCTCTGCTCATACGTACAACAAATGAAAGATCATCTGCCTCGATGATGGATACTGTAACGCCATTCGTAAAGTTGGCTAAAGATGGAGGAAGCAACATGACATATATTCCAAAAATGAAAAAGTTTCAAAAAGAGATGTCTGATGTATCAAAAATACTTACTATTGTGTTTATTCGTTACGTTGATTTTAATTAGCCAAATTTGAGGATAACATCATCATCATCATCATCATCATCATCATCAGTATATTAATACGTGAAGTAAAAACTTTGTACCCCTTTTTACGAAAATTGCGCGGACGGAGGAGTATGAAATTTCGCACACTTATAGTTTATATAGAGAAGGAGTGCAGAATGTTAATATTTTTTTTAAATTATGCATAAAAAATACATTAAATTTAAATTAATTATGGTCGAATTTCGACCGCTGGGCGACCACTAGTACTAATAATCCTGCTGAAGCATTTTTGATTTTGGTTTTTATTTTCGCGCACAGATGGCGACGCCTCTCGCGGCGCCCCTGAGTGTCCCACAAAAAGACCCGGTGACAAACGAACGTGATATTTCAACTTCAGACCACATTTTATGTCACGGTTAATTATTTACAATCGCACTTGCTTAACCCACATAAGAACCCGACTGAGTTTTTTGCTCTTGTAGAAATTCGGGCAAAGTTATTTGGAAAGTTTTGTTTGTCTTACTCGGTGTTTTGTTCGTTAACCTATGCAAAACACCGATTGAACCTAATGCTTTCAGATTGTATTGAACGTCAAAAAACAAACAGAAACACACTCATTAATTACGAATAAATATGCATGTAATTATTTTTCCCAACCATCTTAAATGACACTTTCTTTTAAAATCTGTTTATGATTAAAGCAGCAAACATTCTCGAATGCTAAACTTTGAATTCTAAATATTTAAGGTCAATGCACTTATATTCAGGTCGCAGCGTTAGTATACTTTTATATGTAAAACTTCATCAAAAATGAATGCGTCGTATTGCATTTTCAATGATTTTCACATTAATTTAGAAAAAAAAATATGTGTAACCGAAAAGAACGGTTTTTGTGTGTTTGCGTTTTTTTGTGTGTATTTATTTATAAAACTGTTTTAAGAGACACGGAAGCAAACTATACTTAAAATAACATATTTTTTTCCATTGCTGTCATTTTTTGAAAAGGTTGGAAACATTTTATCAAAAAATTACTAATATTCAAGTTAATAAAATTTTCCGGAAAATTTCCATTTTCTGCGCAGCGATTTTCATTCGAACCACCAAAATTTTTTTTTACATATTTTGAAGCTTTTTTCCACAAAATATTCGAGCCGATTTTCTAAAAGCGATGAATTCTAAAAATAGTAGAATTTAAAATAATGTTTTTTTTTTAATTTTTAAGAGATTGTTATGATTTTAGTACAGGAAAGGAATCAAGTAAGTTATGTGGAGCTCATGTAAAGAAAGTTAAGTGATATGTCAATATTGACTAGGCTCGAAAACCACTTATCTAACATGGAGGCTCCCATATATGTTTGCCTGTAAGAATAAATAATTGATATTTACTGCGATAGCACAAGTAAAACTCTTCTAAAGAGGGGCAAGTGTAATAGGTGGGTTCTGGCGGAACCCACCTATTTTTTATTTATTGACTATTATTTGGTATGGTATCAATTTGGATAATCTAGTGTGTATCCATTTTAGAACTGCCATCCATTATTTTAACGTACACTGCGATCTTTATCCTAATATCAATATGTATTACTTTAACGTAAAGTTACTGTATTATAAAGGATTATACCTGTAGTTTCATATGTTCCTTTAACATGATGATGATCTGTGATTGTCGTTTGTATAAATAACTGCAGATGCTATATTTTTTATGTCTTGAATATTTGTGAAAACATGATCTATGCACGAAGGTCGTTGACCCGGAATAATTCTCGTAAATGAATTAATACATGATATATAATTTAATTCTGCCATCATATTAAGATAATTATCTTTATCGTTAGACGAATAATCATTTGCTGTATTGAGGTTAATGTCTCCGACGACAATGGTTTTCTTATTTCTGTTCGCAAGAAGAATGCGTTTTAGTTCATCTATATATATTCTCTAAAGTGCACAATATTTTAGTATGTAACCATATCCCATTGTATGTACATCTTCACATATAGATGATCCAGAAGTTTCAATTGTTCCCATTATACACTTACCTATTGCAAAATATTATTCTATTTCTGTCATAATTAGTGTAACTCGCTCATCAAGCACAAGAACTAGCTTCTTCTTTGGTGAGATTGCAATTTTAAAGAATTTCTGAACCAATATGTAATTTATATTAACACCACTGTAAACTTATATATCTATATTAAATAAAAAAAAAATTAAAAAAAACATATGTCGTTAGTTTAAAGTTTATATAGTGATATGTGGTTTGGAGGTGTCTCAACAGATGTTAATTAAGTAGTAGATTGTCTAATGCACGAATAGTTACGAAAATAGCCGATCAGACAAGATAGACAGAGAGGCTCTGGCAGTGTTAGGTTCCCAGAATAATTTAGAGCTTCCAAAAGGACGGACGTCTGGTCCAGATAAATGTTCATTGTAAACCTTAGGATTAGGTAAATAAAGCAACTTGTAATCTCGACGAACCTCAATCTTTATTCGAGTTTTCCAGAACTCGTTTCAAATAATCTCAATCACTGGGATGGAAGTAAATTCTGTGACGATCTTTTTGAGGAGAGGAAGCAGTCTTAAAGAAACCCATTTTGTGGTAGGGAGGAAACACGGAGGTCGGCAAATCGTTCCACAGCCGATCTTGAACTTAAGAACGAGTCGTAGAAATGACCCGTCCGCATATTACAAATGTCAACCGTGTACAAATGGTGGGCGCGCCTTTTGCGTATTTCCCAATAATCCACCAATAAATTTGTCCTTTTAGAAAGCTCCAGTTTTGCAAAAAACTATAACGAATCCAAAAATGCGTTTTGGGTAGGTACTTTGAAATCTAACAAAATTTAGGAAAATTACAAGAAGAGCGCTACTATATCGAATCCATTTCAAAGTTAATACTTTAATATATAGAAGTAAGAAATATTGAATAAGGAAAAAATATACTAATAGCTTGGTTAGTTTTAGTTAAATATCATTTGGTATAACGGGCGTCACTGAAACTTGTTAAACATCTTTAAATACCGTTACTTACCAAGTAACTTGACTGATTGTTTTTAAATTAAAATAAATGATTCTACCAACAAAAATACAGGTCACCATCTCAAAGATCTTGGCCGGGGGCATACGACAGCGGCATACATAAAGTTCCGCTTGGTCGGAAACGAACCTAGTTTATGTTTTGAGATAAAAACTTTAAGATGATTTCACACAATTTTGAATACCGTTTAAAATGTGTTAAAGTAAATTTTGTAATTTGAACCATCGTTCTAAAAATGTTTAATTTAATTTTTTTCATTCATGATTATTTTTCAATCACAAGAACGATCTAAAACCGCATTAAACGGTGCAAACTGGCTACAACGTCATTATGATGTAGAAAATGCTACTGGCTGGTAAGAGCTATGGCAGAAGTGTCGGTTATTTAATCAATGGTTCCCAAGGCGGCAGTACCCATACCCGTCTTCCAAATTGTGTAAATCTTCTTAAGAAAGAACTTCGTTACTTGAAAATGTTTTCTCATTTTCCCATAATGAAAAATGAAGCTTACTGTGAGCACATTAACACGTCCACAGCACACTTCTAACTAATTATTCAGTGGTCGGAAGGTTATGAGCTGGATTATCGAGTAACGTATATTTATGAGCAGTATTCATAAAAGTACATAAGAAATATGAAAGTTTAGAAAGCATATAATGTAAGTACCTGCTTATTATTGTTCAGATAAAATGAAAATGAATTTACATAAAATACAGACAAGCTGAAAAGACCTTTACAAAGAAGTCAATTATTTTGGTCTTTACGACTCTTCTTAAAAGTGGATGAGTGGAAATGAAAAATGATATTTACTATCATAAGTCAGTGAAATTAATTAATCAAATGAACATAGTATGGCCTCTACAACATTAGTATTTATTTTTTTAAACTTTACTTCTCAAAGGAGACCCTGAAGAAAATGATTTCTCTCAGGGCCTATGTCATCTTAGTAGATGCTGTGAGGAAGGTCTTTTTAAGAAAAACGAGGAGAGGAATTTCTGGAAAAGAAGAGGTACGAGGGGTGGATAGGAATCTGATGATCAGTGTGTCCAGGTGTGACAAACGTATAAATCCATCCCTCCGGCTGCGGTATAAGGGGACTGGTCAAGAGAGACCGGCTGGGGAGGTCAGAAAGCCTTCCTCATTCAATCTATCTCAATCCGTCCCGCAGAAGATTGGCAGATGCCTAGCCCTAGACAAACTTCATCCCATTAACTCGGACACCCCTGCATATCGAATCACTTAGGGTGACCTACGGCAGAGAATAAATGGTTCCCGGGGCGGCGGTACCCATTTCCGTAACCCAAATTGTATTTGAATGCGAGTCGAAATGGTGTAAATTTTTTAAAATTATATTAATGTTCCCGTAGAACCTGAGGAAACGGCTTCCAATATGGATTCCACATGTAATAAAGAATATAACCACTTGAAGCGTTTTTTGCGCCACTGACTAAGTAACTTTTGGTTCTAGATTATTTAGCACGCAGTTTATCTGTCTTATGTTTGTCGGAAATAATGTATCGCTTTGGTATTGTGTATCCCATTTTAATTTCGTAATCATGGTGAAATACACTTTTTCATGGAAATATAGTCCCGATTTGGGCCTATAATAAATTGCAACACGAATCACGCCCAAAAGATACTGTGTTATTTTTTAATCTATGGGATTCCATGTCACTTGATCCCCCATAGTTGACCCCCTGACAGTTGTTTCTTCGGAAAGTTGATCCCCCGGAAACTTGATCCCCCTGACCGATGACCTTTTTATCAGATGATCCCTCGGACACTTGATCCCCCAAAGGAATATTTCTGCTGTACGCCCTCATTGATAAAGTAAGCATGTAGAGGGAATATAAGACCGTTTAACAAAAGTCTTTCGGATAAGTGAAGTATATAGAACTTTGTTATACGGCCGTATATCCTCTCTGCATACTTACTTTACTAATTTGGACGTACAGCAGAAAAAAATCTTTTAGGGGATCAAGTGTCAGAAGGATCATCTGGCAGAGGAATCATCTGTCCGAGAGGTCAATTGTCCGGGGGAACAAGTGTCAGGGGGCCAACTATAATTTTGTTTTCTTATGGTTGTAGTGGAAGTTTAATTTTATTCAGTAAAATAATTATATTATCTATCTAACATAATATTTATATTAATATCGATTTTTGATAATATTGATTCAGATAAAAAATTACTGTGTTAATTACGTGATTATTCAAATAGAAAATATTCTAAATTGCTGTTTATTTGTGGTTGTTAATTTGGTCATATCCTACGAATTGTTCGTTTATGATTCACGTCAAAAGGGGAATTCAATCGATCCACGGTCAAACGTATTTTTTATTGTCGTCTGAAACAATGCCCGTTTTTATCAAACAATTCAAAACGTGATATTCCGAACAAAGCTTTAGCTTTGCATGAGAGCCCTCGACACTTCGCTTCAAGCAGTTAATTAGCGCGATAGTAAAACGCCACTTTATAAAAAAGGCGTCATTTGATCTCACGAATAAAACTGTAAGCTATTTGTTTTACTTAATCTTTTTTATTCAGTATTATATTATTCCGCAATTAATTATGTACGAGGGAACGTCAATTTCGGATAATAAAGTTGTTTGGCCTTGAATCTTGTGTATTTCAATATCAAGTCCAAACACAACAAATTGAACAATTATTATATGGCTTTAAAAAATCACAATGAATATTTTAAAATGCTTATACCAATACAATACATACTGTAAACAAACATACGATCTTGAACCCTTCGGATGACTTCTAAGGTGACGAGGCTGGTGTGGCGCGGGGTCAGAGTAGGAGCGTATTGTCCTCTCGCGTTACGGCGTAATTAAAACGGAAAGTACTTCTTTACTGATCGCAAGCGACGATCGATTGTAAGATGCCAATTTCTCGCGTTCGGCTCGTGACGTTATCGCGTAAAATTATCGTCCGTTAACCGACTTTACAGACAACCAAATTTTTTATGCGTAATTTAAAAAAAATATTAGCACTCTGCACTCCTTCTCTATATAAACTATAAGTGTATAATTTCATACTCCTCCGTCCGCGTAATTTTCATAAAAAGGGGTACAAAGTTTTTGCCTCGCGTATATATATAGAAGATTCCTGCTTTAGCTATGACCGCTGGTACAATGAATTATGTGTTGTAAAATAACAGAGTGGTGTGGAAAACACCACGGGTTGTATTACAAAATTTGAACAAATCATCAAATTTCAAAGTTAATATTCTAAGTCAAAGTTCTGTGAAAGACGTATTCAAGTTCTTTTATTATCAAAGTACTGTGAAACAACCGACCGCAATAAAATAATAACAGAACTTGAATAAAACTTTTAAATAACTATTATAAATCAGCGTGCTGCTTTCAATCAATGTAACTCGCTTATTTTAGAAGATGTAGGTATAGGCACGTTATGAAGATCTGTTTAAATTATTTACTTACCTAATTATATAAAACGAAATTAGTATAACAAAATTAGAATGACCTATGACTTTCGGCGTAATATGTTCATGACGTTACCTAATACCACCATACATAATTACATAAAACGAAATTAGTATTCACAAAATTAGAATGACCTATGACTTTCGGCGTAATATGTTCATCACCTGATTACCTAATACCACCATACCTAATTACATAAAACGAAATTAGTATTCACAAAATTAGAATGACATATGACTTTCGGCGTAATATGTTCATGACGTTACCTAATACCACCATACCTAATTACATAAAACGAAATTAGTATAACAAAATTAGAATGACATATGACTTTCGGCGAAATATGTTCATGACGTTACCTAATACCACCATACCTAATTACATAAAACGAAATTAGTATTCACAAAATTAGAATGACATATGACTTTCGGCGTAATATGTTCATGACGTTACCTAATACCACCATACCTAATTACATAAAACGAAATTAGTATAACAAAATTAGAATGACATATGACTTTCGGCGAAATATGTTCATGACGTTACCTAATACCACCATACCTAATTACATAAAACGAAATTAGTATTCACAAAATTAGAATGACATATGACTTTCGGCGTAATATGTTCATGACGTTACCTAATACCACCATACCTAATTACATAAAACGAAATTAGTATTTACAAAATTAGAATGACCTATGACTTTCGGCGTAATATGTTCATGACGTTACCTAATACCACCATACCTAATTACATAAAACTAAATTAGTATTCACAAAATTAGAATGACCTATGACTTTCGGCGTAGTATGTACATCACCTGATTACCTAATACCACCATACCTAATAACATAAAACGAAATTAGTATTCACAAAATTAGAATGACCTATGACTTTCGGCGTAGTATGTACATTAGGGTGTCCCAAGACATGAGGAAGAATTTTTTTTTAATGAATTTAAATACGCATACCCTCTTATTTTATTCCATTTGATCCCAATAACTCGTATAAAAAATATTATTTTGATTAAACAACGGCAACCCGTGCCGACTTGTTGCCAAACATATGGTACAAAAATTTGTACTGAGTTAATATGGATGGATTTTAAACCATATTTTTTTTCGGATAAATAAAACTAAAAAAATCACAAACGTTCAATTGTGTAGTATTTTATATTTAAGAATGGTTTATTGATTGAATTTTTGCTTCAAAGTTTGTTTTTACAGTCAGGATAAATCTTCCGGTGTTCCTGAACGCATCGTAACAAAAATAGTTTTTGTTTCTCTTCGACCGTGATTAAGCCATGAAAATCTCGCATTAACTTAACAGCTCTTTCAGCTGTATCATTCACTACCCTCAGCGATGACACCTTCTTTCTGGCTTCTTGATACGAAGCATTACTCGACCACATCGTAGGGCATTCTAAAACTGGCATCTATTTTCAGACGATCAAAAAAAACTTTGCTTTTGACTGAAATTCAGTCGTAAATATTTTTCTCTGAAACAAAATTCACTAAACTATGATATGATCAAAAACCTCAATACAAAATATAAATGTAACTACTTATTAAACTTATCATACAATTTACCATCAAGATCTTCTTTCGATGGGATGTTAAATTAACTGTCACGGGTGGATAAATTATTTTGGGTTATATTTTCAAGCATTTTTATTTTAGTTGCTTGATCCACAGCGTTGTCAAACAGCGAAAAAATAGATACTTCATCGGTCAAATACGCAAATGCTTACTGAACTTCTGTAAAGCTGCCTATGAGATGATTTCATCGATTTTTTCATAAGCCTTCAAAGATTTCAAAAAGTCCTGGTAAGGTGCTTTAACTGCTACAATACATTGTAGCCATGGCTACATGGCTACATCCTATTAGGATGTTACTGTAAACAGGCAAACGTCTAAGGATGGGTTGTTTCAAAAAATTTCATGGATTCGTCAAATATTTGAAGCTGATTTTCACGTTCTGTGTAGGTTCTATTCAAGTTCTGTTATTATATCGTTATAGGACAGCTGTTTCACAAAACTGAAATAATCACAGAACTTGAATAGAACTTACACAGAACATGAAAATTAACATCAAATATTTGATGAATCCATCAAATTTTTTGAAACAACCCGTCCTTAGAGTGTCGGTAATTTTAAATTGCGCACCAAGTAATGAAATTTTCAACGAATAAAGCGCCCTTGCCATCCATCGAGCTTGGTGCATAGCACCTGGAGGCCGAATCTTAAATTTTCTCTCTGTTTCTCCGTCCAAAAATATCACAGAGAGCTCTAACAACTTTCGATAGTCATCTCGAAGTATTTTTGTTGTCAGTGCAGTGCAATACGGTAAAGTCAAGCAAATCATCGATTTCGGAAGCGGTTAGGTGCAATGTGAGATTTTCTCCGTAGCACTGAATTTTATCGGGATCAACATTTTTCCAGTTATCTCGAAACTTTTTGAAGAGTGGGTTGTCAGGGCTTGTAGTCACTTGACTGATTTTTTTAATCTGTGTCTTTATTAGAATCAGAAGAAGAGACGTTTTGTAACGGTTTGTAAGACGATGTAGAAGGAGTTGGCGCAGATAAATATTTAGTAAGCCGCTTTTCTTCCTCGATTGTTCTAAGGCGCGCTCTCCCCTCTTTATCTATCAGTTTTTTGTCCCCCCCTCTAAGTAGCCAGGACGACCTGGATCTGTTTGTTGCTGCGAGAAGATTCTTCATTCATTTATTTTTATTAATTCAAAGGCATCGGCGTGTGCAATATCAAATAAATTATTTAGACAAATTATTTTTGACAACTCTCGACGACGTTGTTCAAATTTGTCTTGCGTTTTCTGCGCATTTTTTGCAAGTTGCTCCAAACTTGATATAAGTTTACAAGTTTCTTCACACAATTAGGTAAAGATTTGGTTGATATACGAGCCTTTTCACCACAATAGATAACACCCTCGCGAATAGTGAGATGAGCACTTTCATCGACAGTTAAATTCACTTCCCGGATATTATGTATAGAACAAAGCTTCAAGAACTTGTCCATAAGAGGGTAGTTTAGAACCCAATATTTGGTCTTTTACGACTCCAATTAAAATTATACTCTTTTTAAAACTGTGTTAAACTCACGACATCTTGCCTAAATGAGTAATATGCTTTTACTAACAAAAAAACAAGTTACAACAAGCGCATCAACATGTTTGCTCGCGGGCGTCTTCATACAAGAAGGTACTAACATGTTTCGATGCAAGTCGGCACGGGTTGCCGTGGTCCCAGGTAAACGAAATTTTTTTTACAAGTGTTTTGTCATTATTCAAACAAGATTAGAGGGTATGCGTTGAAAAATAACAACTTTAATTTTTTTGGGACACCCTAATGTACATCACCTGATTACCTAATACCACCATACCTAATAACATAAAACGAAATGAGTATTCACAAAATTAGAATTACCTGTGACTTTCGGCGTACACGTGTATCTAAACCACGGTAAGAGTGTTGTTATTTTACAAACTTTAGTTTTGGAGTCTACGATTTTACTGCTCTGCCATGAAGATTCATCATTCACAGTCATAAAGATTATTTAATTATTATTTCTTCAGGTTCTCCATAAAACAGTTATACACCAGAATATTTGGAGAAGATTACAAAATTTAAAAAAAGTATGTCAAAAGAGTGTTACTGAACTCTCTGTAGGTGACATTGAAGATGTCGATGCTCAAAGCAGAATCGTTTAGCAGTTGAATTGCTCTGTTTAATGGCGCATTCTGAAAGAAAGAAGTTCTCGCTTCCGGAACATAGAAAAGTTCATGGGATCTTCCACGAGTATACGCGTTAGGGCCAAGTAAATCTCCTTCAACATAGGTGGATTCAGTATAATACCGGAAATTAGCTTGAAAAGTGTTTACCGAAAAATATTTTTCGGCGGACTTCTAATGTATTAATATCGAGCATTCCTGTTAAAAACAACTATGGATACAGGAATGAGTAGTATTCCCTCATATATAGATAACGCCTATAATAAACTTTTTTGTGCTCTTTCTATTTCTAGGATTTGGTTTTGTTCGGAGGGGACCCAAATAATGGAGCTATATTCTAGGATGCTGCGGACAAGTCGTTTACGTTGATAAAATTGTGTTAATATTTATTACTAGGTAATACCGTACCAATCATACCAGGGAAAAGTGCAACAGAAAGTGAAATATATAATTATACTAATTACTCTGCACACCATGACGAAATGACAAGCACTGCAACGAGAAACGCATTCCACTATAAATTATTACCGATTTGTATCACGTTCGTAACGAAGAAACAAACGCTGCATTATATAGGTGAAACCGGTTTTTGATTTAAAAATCCTTAATTTATATCGGCGTTTGTTCAGAATTATTTTGTTTTTTAATGGGAATTAAGATAATTTGCTTTACACGATCTTCTAACCTGAACTTTGTTGACAATATTTTCTACGTGTCCTATATACTAGTAAGTTTTCTGTGCGGAGACTGGCATAGTTTACAAAATTGAAAGCAGGTTTAAATTATACTAATAAATCAATTTATTTTCACCACAAATAGAAAATTTAACACAACATATTGGTAGAGTTCGAACAAAACAATAAATATGTAGGTATTATAACAATTATGTAAATCTAACTAACTACTTATCATTTTTTAAATACATTTATACTAACGTTACTTTATCTCTAAAAGAGGACTTGGTCCTATAAGAAAGACCATCAAGTACGAAAAAAAATACGCTAAAAAGCGTTTTTTATATTTTATTTTACTAGCGGTTCACATCTGTTAACCGAACATGGCTAAAGCCATTACAAGCAACATTTCAATTTTGAATCGCAGTCTTACACCAGGGCGATACTAAGATAAGTATTTTCCACTCTGGAACATGCCGCAAATATTATTTAAATGATTTCATTGTAAAATTACAAATATAAATCAAATAAAATTTATTTGCAAACGCCGGAATTTAAACCCGCGACCTTTGTATTGCTAGTCGAGAGCTGTATCCCTCGACCATAATGATCGTCAAAATAAACCAATTTTAATGTTTTTAATAAAAATAATATCCACACAAAAACACTTTTCGAAAGTGTTATAAAATTGGAATATATTATGATATCATTCTAATAATCACCGTGTCTAGCTAGTGTCAACAAAGTCACCAATAATGATGATTGTGAGGATAATGATCCTAACAGATTATTTATAAATTCGAATAACGGTATTTATTTCTGTACAGCACAAATACTGGATGGCCCGTCGACACGTTTCGAGTTCAATTGTCAGGTATAGCGTATGGAAGCATCGTCATATATTTTTTTGGCCTCGTTAGTTTGAAGACCGGAGGAGTCACTCGAGTTTTTTGCCACCTCGACATTCCAAAACTAGTATTTTCATGACTCTTTGATCTCGAACACGCGACCAGGGCAATTGGCCGCCCATCTGTGGTTCGCACAATACAAATTTTTTGGAATAAATAATAAGTCTTGATGATTATATGATGATGAATATACCTACAAACAATTATTTTTACAGGATTTGTTTTGCATTGGCTCCACACAGGCGGCCTAGAGGATAAAAAAATCTCTCACGGTCTATGTCATCTTTGGGGATGCTGTGTAGGAGTATTTTTACGGAAAGGAAGGAGAGAAGGTACCTATTAGGAAGGAAAAAGGTATGAATGGTTGGTAGGAATGTGGGCAGGACGTATGAATCCATCCCTCCCACTGTAGTGCAAGGCGATGAGAGAGTCCAGCTTGCTAGGTCTTCCTCACGCCTCCCACATTGTTAATATAGAAAAAATACATTTTCTCACAAATATTATGTATTCATTTGCTAATTATAAGCGACGTTCGTAGGCAAAATAAATACAATATTTAAATAAATATTATAATAAAATATTTTAATACGGAGAGAAGGTTACAAGTCGGATTTTTAGATCAGACCCGTAAAATCACGAGATCGAATTTTTTTGTCAACAAATTTAAATAAGAGAAACATGCGTTTATAGAATTTTTGATTAAATTATTTTCTAGTAAAATAATATAACATTATTACAGGTTATACAAGATAAATCTGGTTAAAAAAATATATGTATTATAGATAGGTTCTTTATCGATTTATCGGTTTATCAGTTCCAATTTTGAAAATGTCCCTCGAGTTCATAGTTAATCCGGGTTCTAGGGTGCATCAAATAAGAGTTAGTAGACACAACCGAAATTATTAGGACCGTGAAAATCCGGGATAGTCTGAATTCTCGAATAATCAGTTCCATATTTGAAAAAGGTAGTTAAAATAATTTTCTATAAAAAATTTAAGCCTATAGGGTGCGGCAGCATTACTTCCTTTTTTAAAATGCGCGCCATTAAGTCGGTTGATGTCGTAGCGGGGGGCTAGTGATCTCGTTCGAGAGGCGGAACTATAAAATTTTGTCCCGACACAGTTTAGTCACCATCATGCGTTGGAACAGTGAGGAGCATGCGTTTGCCGTTAAGGACGACTTTTCGAACGGATGTTCTGTGATCGCAACCCAGCGCGCCTACGACGTGCGCCTAGGACTTCACCTATCTGATTTGATCTTCAAAAAATAAGTAAAACAAAACTTTAGGTATGTGCCTACATTATAACAAAGAAATAAAAAAATTCTGATTCGTACAGTGGGTTTTATTAAGTTTTGGAAAAAACGAAGTGAAAAAAAAGCGAAAAAACGTGCTGCCGCACCCTAAAGGCGCGCCGGGTTGCGGTCACTGAACATACGTTCAAAAAGTAGACCTCAACGACAATCGCACGCTCCTTACTGTTCCAACGCATGATGGCGACTAAACTGTGTCGGGACAAAACTTTATAGTTCCGCCTCTCGAACGAGATCACTAGCGCTCCACTGAATGGCACGCATTTTAAAAAAGGAAGTTATGCTGCCGCACCCTGTAATCCTCCAAACAAACATTTCCAATTTTTAAAATGATGATGACACTAAACTTGTTCTAGAATTCACTGAACCGGAGATTCATGCAGATAGATGGACCAATTAGACAGAACAATCGATTCAAGTATTTTTATTATTATTTCTTAAAATAATTCATAATGCAGGTACTCAAACACAGAATTATTTTAGAAAAAAAAACTTTTTACATGCTATGCTGTAAAATAATTATGCTTTGTTTGCGCTCGTAAATACGCCATATGAATATAAATAAATGGTTTTGTCCATATAAAAACTGAACTCTTCCTCGATAGGCACGCAAGTACAACATTGGATTGAGTCGCCGGTACAATATTGCATTTGTATGACTTTCAAAAAAATGTATTCATTTTTATTGCGTATATAACGAAAATAAACAATTATTAATGTTCTTCTTCGTGTGCCCTATCAGGTCCCCCCGACATTGGCGATCACTCTGGAAAATGTCTCTCTATCTTGTGCTGCCCGGAATAGCTCCTCCGCACTTCTAATGCCGGTCCACTCTCGTATATATCGTAGCCAAGACATTTGTCTCCTACCAGGCCCTCGGCGACCTTTTATTTTTCCTTTCAATATTAATTGGAGCAGGTGATACTTTTTCCCTTGAAGTACGTGACCCAGTTATGAAATTTTCCTGACTTTTATTGATGTGAGTAGTTCTTTATCTGCTCTAGCCCGCCTGAGAATTTCTATGTTGGTGATCATGTCGGTCCTTGATGTTAATATTATTTAATAAAAAATAAGTAAAATACCGCCATCTATTAACTAGCAAATTATGAATTATTTTAGTTTACCCGCATTTTTCCTTGTTTTTTTTTCATTTGTCATTGAAAATGTTGAGAAAGTGCTTTTTAATATTTAAATTATGAATTAATTAAAAGTCAAGTAAAATGATAAATAAATAAAAGGAATTAGTAAAAGTATTCCCAACCATTGTATTTTTTTTTCCATTTTAAGTGTGTTTAATTATTTGTATTACCCCGAATAATATTGAATTCTCTATTTTTCATAATAGGTAGGTACCATGTTTGCAATATCTGTAAAATCATTATGTTAATTGCATCCACCATAACACTCCAATTATGGCGGACGAAAAAATGTTTTAAAAATTATTCCTTCTACAACCTTCTATTGCTGGAAATAAGAAAAAAATACAAAAATAAAGCGTTAACGGGAGCACCACTATATTACAACACATTTTAAAATTAAATAATATGAGAGTATTGCACTTTTTAGTATGTAGGTAACATTTTTTTATTATCAGGTGATAATTATATCCCATTAAAATAAAGCAATTTTGAAATTGCATAAATACATTTTGCGATTTTTTTTAAATTGCTGTCATTTAAGTACCGGATATCCCATTCCCCAAGGATTATTAATAATTGTATAATATTCGTAACTTGAATCGTTAGGTTCATTTGATCTGTACATTAAAAAATAAAATTATGTTTTTACCTAATGATTCCGTAAATTTAAATTTTTTATAACCCACTTAAAAGTAAATTAAACATTTTCGTGGATCGAAACATCGAGAAACTTTTTCGATTAACGATGGATTTTCTGTTTTCTAAATTAAAACTTCAAAAAGAAGCATTTTTGAGATAATGTACTCAGAATTACTAAAAAAACCACTTCCCAACTGTTAAACGGTGTTTTAATTACACATCGAATAAATACCGTATAAGTTCTGTTTTTGAATCGTACCAAAAATATATTTTTGTTACTGTATAGTTAAAACAAGTTGTAGCCTGGAAAGCGTGAAGGGTATTTTAAGAAAAGAAAGGAAAGGAAGTCCTGAGAAGGAAAAAAGGTTTTAGGGTTGGTAGGAATCAGGGGTCAGTATGGGCAATGGGTCTCGCAGCTGGCGGGCAGACTCATTCGCCTCTAAGACCTGGACAAACCTCACCCTATGAACTCGGGCACTCCCCCCCTCCCAACTCACCAAACAAGCGAACCACTAGAGGTGACCTAAGGCAGATAATAAATGTTATCCAACGAATGGTTCTTGGTGCGGCAGTACCCATACCCATCTTTCTAATTGTTAGATAGACGCAGGCAAACATCAGTGTAATCTATGTAATGTTCATTAGTAAATTTTTTAGATTAACGCTCATTTATCAGTTGGGTAAAGTTTAAAACACATTTGTAGATAGATTATTACATTTTGATCTTGTTTAATACGATTCATTGTATATAGTGAAGAAATAAACGATACAAGTACGCTACGGGCAAGTTCCTGTGCCCAATGTATCACCACTGGAGACATTGATCAAGCATTTTCAAATATCGATAAGAATTGGTGACATATCAAAAGGTTTACATTACTGATCTTTCTTCTTGGGATTGGCTATTCAGTGATCCTGTAGGTCGAAAGAATTTTTCTGAAAAATAAATATTGGTTTGAGAAGCGCTGAATTCGTGCCATGACGATCTGGTGGCTATATAAACGTTTCTCTTCGAGAGATGTTTTAGTTGATGCATTTATTTTTCACCGACAGTACCTACCAGGCTATTGAAAGAAGAATTGTTTTTTTATTAAGCTGCTGTGAAAATTTATTGAAATGAATAAATTATTTATTTATGTGGGTGTTGTGTGCATTGTTTCATTTGTGAGTGCATACGATTGGACTGACTCAGATTTCAGTAAGCAATATTTTATTTTTATACAACGTACAAAATATCTTATATTTTATCGATTTAAAAACTGAGTTCGTGTTTGCCGAAAATAAATTGAGTCTTTGAAAGTTGAATCTTTATTAAATATGTTAGGAATGATGGTCATTGTAATAATATCTCCTTCATTTTGTTTTTTTTTTTCAATTTTTTTTCATTCATTACAATAATTATTTTTTTTAAAGGGTCGATATTACCTTTATCTACTTTATAACTTGCATTATTTCATATAATATCGATAGCAGATATTTGAAATGCTGAAAAAGGTCAATATAAACAAAAATTAGTTAAATATGTAATTATTTACTTTTTTGATCTACGTCGTCGAAATATTTCCAAGAAAATAAGTTCGTTTTTTTGACAACGTGTTTTTTAAGAGATAATTTCTTTTAAAAAATTTAAAAAAAAATTAAAACTTTTGTTAAATAAATTGACAAAAAATGTTATGTATTCTGAAAGATCTATTCAATATTATTTTTTAATAAAGATTCATACAAAAACAGGTTTGAAAAAATAAACTTTTTTCGCTCTTTTGACAAACATTTTTTTCCTTTACAGCATTTCAAATTTCAAGGATGGATATGTTTAATTTCTTAAAGTTTTTTACAACATACCAATACTTTAATGAACAACTAGCGCTAACCCATGAAAAATCACGGGGTATAATAATTGTGGAAATTGTGGAAATAAAAAAATAATGCAAAAAACCCATCAAAACAAGGACAATCAATTGTTGCAGAGTGATCAAAAATAATTTTTCGCAAAAATGTACTAATTAAAACGTTATTTCGATTCCAAAATTTAAAATGGCAATTAAAATAAATTTATGTTAAAATATTATATATAAGTCCTTAATACTTTTTCGCTTTTCTGAATTCTTCACATAATCAGTTCTAATCTTCAAAATGGTACTTAGATTTAAAGTAATTCTGAGTTCCAGTATTCAGTGAATCAGAGTGGTGCAGAACAGACACACAACCGAAATTAGTGTTTTAAAAGAAAACTTTTTAATACCTTAATAGAAGACGATATATACGAATATTTGGGTTCCATGCCAACTGAGAATAAAGTCAACTCAACACCTCCTTGAAAAATCATTAAAAGCTATGAAAAAAATAATTTTTAATTAGCCGATAACCCTAACCTAACGTAACCTATTTAACCAATTTTTAATCACTCTAAATCACTTATCGGAGATGGTTCTGAGTTGGTTTCATTCCGAGTTTTCCGGTCACCGAATATTAATTTGATACCAATAACCAAGCGACGACAATATTAAAATGATCCTTTAAAAACCTGCTCCAATTTATATTTACATTTAATGACTTTCAGACAATATCCTGCAGTCCGACCTTCTGGAAGACTCTGAATTCCTGGATGAAGATGTCATACCGGTAAACTACCGGGTGACAAGAGACGCTGAGAAACCACAGAAGCAGGAAAGAGCGCCTGGACCGGGAGAATGTGCTCCGTTAGTAAATTCACATTTTTAATAAAAAGTTTTTTTTGTGTTATTTGGCCGGTAATGGAATTTTCCCTAGTATACTATAGATACATCAATATAGAGGTAAATTATATTCAAGATTGCTTTATTGTACTTCTACTTCTTCTGGTATCTCTCTTATCGAAAGTTGGCTATCATCAAACTTCCCTCTGCTAATTGCAATTTGGGACAATTTAGTTGAAGAATTTCTGCACCGTTCCAGTCCCGAAATTTTCAAAGTTATAAGGTTTTCCTTGTTCTTGTTTTAAGGTAAGGTTTCCTGTTCTACCTTTTACATCAATTTATCCTTCCTTGAGAAATGTTGTATTTATTTCTCCACATTATGTGACCATAGTTTTAGATTTTTCCTCCTATTTTCCTAGTAAAAATAATAGGTATTCCAACTTTAATACATACCGTAAAGAATTCTCAAATTAGTCGTCTCTTAAGTACAGAGCCAAAAGAATATGTTTTTATATAAATTATTATTCGACAGCTTAATCACAATGTATTACCTACCCACTATATTTTTACAGTACCAATGGGTAGACAATTTTTTTTTATGAACATTCTTAATGTTTGGGAAGTACACAAAAATATTTTAAGGTTATTTAAAGAGTACAAACATAACCACTGCTTGAGAAATTTCATTCAATAAAACCATTTCCCTTGTAATACTGTGCTGCGCTAGAACATCTGTTGTACCGTGTGGTATCTTGAACAAGTCGTGGTAACGACTATGGCGTATACAAGCCAAAGAAACCTAATTCATGGCAATAAAAAAAGAAGATATAGGTAGGTAAAATCAAGTATCATTTTTAGTGATGAGTACCGCCATACCTTTAACCCCTCCACGAGGATGGACGAAATGATTCGGCGAAGCGAAAAAATGACCAGCTTCTATTGACATCTGCGCATAGTTTGTTGAAGTTTTGGAAGACAAACTTACAATACCAACTTCACAGTTTTAGTTTAAAAATTATTTTTGCGTCATTTAGCGGTCGTCAGAGGAAGGAAACAGTTTTTTTTTGTATGGACATGTTTTTTTTTCGATTTGGTTTATTTTATTTATTTTGATGGCGACGAAGTTTTAATTCAAAACATAATATTATTTTTAGTTAATCTATGATAATTTATAAAAAAATTTTAAGAAAATGAATAAAAAAAAACTCACTCCTCACGTACAGTTTTGATCGCCAAAACTCACTCGCGGAGAAATTAATATTTATTGGATACATGATCGTACATAATGGTGATGATGATCAGATATAAGTCATTTATTTATTTGGATCCTGTGGAAATGCAGTCCATTTGAATAAAATATCAAACGAAAAATAAATTAGAAACTCAGCTTTCGTTGTACCAAAAACAATTTGTTTTTTAAGATTTATTTATTTAATTGCGACAATTTGTCACGCTTTGTGAATAGTTTTTTTTAATTCAATCACATCTTTTTCGATCGAATTATAAATGTTTTATTTAAAATCGGGTGTTCTGTCAATTTACCGAAAGGCAGTAATTAAATAAACGCAACGGAATATTTCACGAACAGGCGGATTTTAAAGCGCATTTGCATGATTCGTTATCAAACGGAATCGGCTGTCGGGTGGACAAATAAAAGATATATTCAGAATACTAATACACCTATTTTTCCATTGCAAATGGGCTTTTTGAAAAGGCGACTACGGATTGGAAAACAAACAAATGTTGTCCATACAAGGATTGAGGTTTTTTTCGTAAAATCAAATTGGAGTAGATTTGTCTGAAATAGTTAGAATTTCGGCCAATCAAAATATAGGTGCAGACGGTTGTATTATTGGATTCGTGCTTTTTTATAAATACATCTCTCGTGTTCTTCAATAAGATGTTCCATTACTTTGGTTAACATTTTCTTAACATGAGGGAAATTATTACTTCATTTCCTGTGTGCTTTTGGAACAATAATCGGTTTGTCCATTCATCAAATCGTAACGGTTAAAAATTATGCGTGTTAAATGTTAATAATTATTAATAATATTATTCGTCCATCGAATAAAACAGAGGAAAATATATTTATTTATATGGTTATAGCGGTAATTATAAATATAGCCTATTTATGAGAAATTTCAACTCAAGTGCGTTTTTAAAATTTCGTTAAATACTTACTGCTTTTTAAATCAATATCGAGATAAAATATAAAGTAATCATGTATTGAAAGAATCAGTTAGAATTTTTTTTTTTATAACTTGTTTTTATAACTTTAAAGGTTTTTGAAGGAAGATACATATTTAACAATGTATTATATCATTGATGACGAAGACAATAATAATAAATCAAAATGAAAATGAATAAAAAAAAATAGGGATCAAAACGGTACGACACGAGATCCTTGGTTCGATTCCCAGTAGCGACCGTAACTTTTATATTTTTTCTGTTTCTTGTTCTTTTTCGTATTTCGTTTATTAGTATTATTTTCCCCTTCAAAGATACAATTAGTTTTTTCGGTGATTTCCAAAGTCAGTACGTTACTCAATGCTTGTCAACACTTTAAAGAGAAATTTTAAAAATTATTTCAATTTAAATAATTCAAAACAGTACTAAGTCCGGTCAGTGGCTAAGTTGGCATAATGTTTGGGTCCCATCCAGGCGTGTTTTAATTTCTCCATCACGACACAAGCAATATTTTCTGCTTATTGTGGTGGAAGTAGGAGATTTTCAAATATTGTCAGGTTATTCGTAACCCGGGAACGTTTTTCTTTATTTTAAAACAAAACAAAAAGTTTCTTAATAAAACATTTCACTTCTTAACACTGAATTTTAATTTTTCCAATTACCATCAGGTCGGATAATCCAAATCATGAAAGTGTAAAAATGTAATTTTATATATCGTAAAAATGAATGGAAACAAATTTGTTTTCTTTGTCTTTGAACGATCGCCAACTTACGTGTCATAAAATGCTTTATAATAATAATTTGAATTCCTTCATAATTATAATATTATTGCTGGCCCGGCAGGTTTCCAATAATGTGGCTGTAGCGCAGATTATATTATGAACATTATAAATAAAAAATACTAGAGTGGCCAGTATCAGGTTTCAAACAGTAGATAATTTTATAACCCGAAAACTGGGATGTCTAAAATATATATTGAAGACACTTACCATTGAGAATACATCAATGGAGTGATCAATATTGGAATCTCAAAAATAAAGTCAATGCAATTAATTTATAAGGTTAATGTTGCTTCAAAACTGCATATATGGATCTGCCAGAGTTGAAATTCATATTAATCAAACAAAAAATGTAGCACCGCTTATGAACAGGATTGTCACTGGTGTGTCCACGTGGTGTGGCGCGTTGTCTCAATTTTTTTTTTTTTAAATTAACTCCACACAGGTGGCCCTGAGGAAAATAATTTCCCTCAGGACCTATGTCATCTTTGAAGATGCTGTGTGGAGGATATTTTTGAGGATAGGAAGGAGTGAAGATGGGTCTTGAAGAGACCCATGATGTAGGAAGGAGGAAACACAGAGGCCGGCAAATCGTTACACAGTCGTCTTTCTCTTATTCTCGTGTCCCGTCCGTTCAACGGAGGTTGGTTATCGTGTTGGCTATGTGGACTTTGCTTACTGCGGCCCAGAACAGCTCTACAATAGGCTGGCCAAACCATTATCCCATGGTTTTCAGCCATGATGATCTCCTTCGTCCAGGGCTCCGACTTCCGGCAATCTTTCCCCGCATTATGAGATGCAAGATCTTGTACTTCTCTGGATGTCTCAATAACGTATCTTCACTATATAAATTCACCGAAGCCTACTTTGTAAATTTTTAAAATTATTTTTTACTATATTACAGTTTTTACATTTTAGGAAGAAAGCCCTTAAAGATATATAAATATTTTTAAACTAGTAGAATATTTTCTTAGTCGTCCTCTCCTCACTAGGAGATCCTGTCCGAGAATTTGAACAATGAGAGTTTTCAACCACTTCAATGGTACAATTTCATAGTTTAGGTAGGGTTTTTTTTAAAACTTCTATGATGATGTTTTTAAAATACTAGTCGGTTATTTTTTCGATAATTCTTCAAGCCAGTATTTGATGTAGGTACTTGCTGATAAACATCGATGAATTTGACGAATCCCGAAAAATTTTAATAAATTTTGGAAATACTATACAATTCCGTCAACATATTTACGTACCTAGGAACCTACACATCACCAAAACATTCTAATTTTTTTGAAGTGAAATTTTGAAAAAAAAACTTCTTTAGCACGGTTGTGATTTGAAACTCGATACGAAAAGCGACACTAAAAAGAGACAAATACATACATTAAAGTCTATAGGATTTAGCCCTTGAGAGAATGAGATAGACTAATCGGTCTCCTCTTTGTGCGGTGCTTCGTAGCCTCCCCACTTTTGTCTGCTTTAGTTTTCTGAAGGTTTCACTCCTACCACGTGTGAACTGCACACATTTTTTAAGTAGGTATGTATGTACTAGTGAAATAGCTATACTAATGTTTTAATCTATGTATGTCCAAGGGCCTATGTAGAGATATATTGCGCCAATGGATAAAGTATGTTCGCACACTAATTAAGGTAATATTACTGTTGCTCAATTAACTGGTTAAATTACTGATTGAATACCAGACTTGATAAAATCACCTGGATTTCCATCAATAACTGAAAAATTATATTAAATCTGCGTTTTTTGTAAAAAAAAATTGTGATTCTTCTTAAAAAATTTTGGCCTTTTATTTTTTAACTCCTATTTATTTTAAATTCTCCTCGTTTGTGTGACAAAACATAATTTTACCACTTCGTATTTCTTTGGTAAATTGCTTTTTAAATGATTTTCTACCAACGTTAATTTATTTACCCTAATGCCTTGGGGCGCATTCGGTAGAAACGTTTGCATCGTACAACATCAATATTTCACTTTTATGGCTAAACAAAACATGGGAAATAAGTAGCTACTAAATGTACAAACATAAATAACAACTTCATATATTATGAGAACGTGATTTGGTTTTTAATCACCTTCTTAGTAAATCAGTTATTTCGATGGTACGTATAAATTTATTTATTTATTATGCCGATTAATATAATTATAAATATAAATTACCTAAAATACACAATTAATAAAGAATACTTAGAAACTTCGTTTTATTGACTCGAATGTTTATTCAATAAGTCGCATATTATTTTAGTGCGTTTTGATCTGTTTATCACCTTGATAAAATGTATAATAATATGTTTAGATTAACTTTATTTCAATTATCTTCTATAGGTATTCATTGAGGTAGAAACTGGATAAAACGTGACAGGCTATAATGTTGAAAACTCTTCAATCTTTTTTTAAGATGTGTACGTGACTGCATTTCGATGAACCACACAAATGGTTAATTTTCAATAATGAAATCTAACTAGCCGGTTTTTATTGTTTAGTTCAAATGAACTTATTTTTAATGCTCGGTCAACCAATTTGAGGAGATTTCTTCATTAGTCAAGCTGATTCAGTAGAACTCTTCTATTGGGCAACTGTTGAAAAATCTTTATTCCGTCCAATTTCAATTTGGGAGGCGGGAATGGGTACCGCCGCCCCGGGAACCTTTATTGGATAACCAACACCTCTGCCATAGGTCACCCCAAGTGGTTCGCTACGTTTGGTGATTTAGCAGGGGTGCCCGGGTTCATGGGGTGAAGTTTGTCTAGGTCTCGAAGGTGGATGACCAGGACACACTGAACCCCAGATTCCTACCCACCCCTTAAACCCCTTTCCTTCCTACCCACCCCTTAAACCCCTTTCCTTCCTACCCACCCCTTAAACTCCTTTCCTTAAACCTTAAAACCCTTAAACTTCCTTAAAAAAACCCTCCACACAGCATCCCCAAAGATGACATAGGCCCTGTGGGAAATTATTTTCCTCAGGGCCTCCTGTGTGGAGCTCATGTAAAAAAAAAAAATGTTTTTGAATGCGTTCAAGCAACTATACTTTAATGAATTGCGAGAAGAATTAATTTTCTAGTTTTAAAGTAACAACCCAAATTGACTTTCAACTAAAAAAAATATACCGATTGAAAGATTCTCTCAGTGGGTATACCAACCTGGTGAGAGAACATCGTCCAGAACCAAAACGACTTGTGATTTGTTTCGTTAGCAGAGCTACTGCTGTCCAATCTCCTTTTCTTCCTCTTCCTTTAGTCTCACAATTTTACCCTAATTAGGGATTCACTTGCTCTGGGCTAGAACTCTTTAAAGAAAATAGACACCTAGCTTTCCTTCGTCGTCGCTTCAATTTTACTTACATTTTTTGTTAACTGTTTCCAGAGGTCCCGGGGGTCCAGGAAGACCAGGAGGGCCAGGAGGTCCTGGCGGTATGGATAACTTCAGGTATCAACGCGCCTGCTGCGGAGACCGCGACGACCTGAAGATGCACGGAGAAGCCTTGAAGGAGTTGAGGAAGGAGTGCTTCAAGGAGATCAAGAAGGCGCGTAAAGCCAAGGCCGAGGAGTCGGAGCCTATAGACATGTTCAACTGTGATAAAGTAACCAAAATGAAGGAAGATACCATCGTAAGTCTTCAAATTAACTTTGTATCTTTTAATTCCATGTAAAAACAGAAATTTGTAAAATTAGAACATCGACAAAAGAGAACATTAACAAAACGGAACAGACTCATTTATTTCCCAAAAGTTTTGTTTTTTTTAGCCTTGGGTTTCTTTTCCTTTACTTCTAAATAATGTGACCAACACTCGTGAAGAAAAGTAGTATTGTCAGTAACAGTAATAATGTCAGTAATAATATCGTCGACATGGTATTTCCCTTGTATTTCCAGTTTGACTACATTGCAGAATAATATCAGAACAGGGTACATGACTTCTGCACCATAAATGCATAAAAATTGAAATTCTTTAATGCTCTTTTGACAAAACAATATTACCGAATCGCATAACTTTGAAAATAGTTGTAATTTAACTGTCGATAACTGAATTTTCGATTTAGTAATATTTATGGATGTGCATAGATTTCGATTTTGATTATAAAACTTGTTTTACTTCTTATAATTTCAGTGTGCCATGGAATGTGTCGCCCGCAAGAAGAAAATGGTAAGAAAAATAAACATAATAAAACATAAATAAAAATAATAAAACATAAATTAAAAATAATAAAACGTAAATGAACATAAATAAAAATAATTAAACACAAATAAATATTATAAAATATTAATAAAAATAATAAAACATAAATAAAAATAATAAAAAGTAAATAAAAATAATAAAACATGAATTAATAAATAACTGTGGACCACATTTCTATCTGAAGATAGTCTTGCTGGAGCGATTTTAAATCGAATATGCCAGAGAAATTTCTCCAAACATCGATTAAAATTAATTATTTAACATTTGTATTCCTGCTTTTATTCATACTTCAAAAGGAAACGATTCTTAAAGTATCAAAACGAGATTTTTTAAAGTTCAAATGATTTAATCGATCTGGTTACGATTTTAATTTTTCGAAGTCCAAAATAATTTATTTGGCGACATTGTATTTCATTACCTAGTTTTCCTTCATGCTACGGGTGCCGCCGCCCCGGGAACCCTTTATTGGATAACCAACACTCCTGCCAAATTTCACCCCAAGTGGTTCGGTTTGGTGACTTTGCAAGGGTGCCCGGGTTCATGGTCTGATGTTTGTCCGGATCTTGGCGGCGGATGCGTGTGACCACTTTACTTCGTTGCGGGCTGAATCGGGAGGTTGAGGGAGACTTGTTGACGTCTCCAGCTGGACTCTCTCGACCCATCGCCTTACACCGCAGTAGGAGCGAAGAATTCATACGTCACTTATTGACCTCCAGATACCGCTTTCCTCTCCAGAACTTCCTCTTCTTCCTTTCCATAAAAGACCCTTCATGGGGCATCCCCAAAGATGACACAGGCCCGCAGAGATTTTTTTTCTCCGTGGTTTTTTATGTGGAACTAATGTACCAAAAACATTTAATTTTTTTTTTTGTTCTAGTTTTATTTTAAGACAAACAAACATTCCCGGGTCACGAAAAACCTGCCAATATTAACACGATTACCACGCTACCCAGGTAGAAACCCTATGCATTTTTCTACTCGGCTACTAACCGCTCTAATTAATACGGTAAATAATTAAATTCAATTATTGCAATGTCGTAATTTTTCCATTAAAAACTTAGGCAGATTTTTAATAAATTGAAAGGTAGGAATATTTACTGAGTGTTTTAGTGCTACCTTTTGAGGAGTCCCGTTAGTTGGCGAATCCGATGATTATCATACAGTCACTCAGTCTCAATAAACCCGTACGTGCCACGGGCCAAGGTCAAATCCATCTGGAAGTACCGTCATCGCACTGGTGATCTGGAATCTACATATTCTAGATCTTATCTCGACCGGTCGGCGGATTGCATATCATTTATACTTGGCGTCCCGAAACTAACATCTAATCGAGAAATGATTTCTAAGGACTAAGCAAAATTGTATTAAAAACACAATTCTTTAAAATACTTTGTTATTATTTTATGTTAAATTTATTTTTAATAATTAGAATGTCTCAACATAACCACTAAAATGCTAATATCTGGCGTTATGAGATTTGTACAGCTGAAATTCAGATTTTTATTTCCGTTATGATTATGACCTGCGAGCATTTAAAAATGCACCGTGTTGTTTGACCTGCTGAGACAACGATGGCCTTAATGTTTCAAGTATTTTTGTTATTTTAATAGTAATTTTCTTTTGGATTTTTGTGAAACAAGGGAATATGAAATCATTATTATATTATCTTAGATGAAAACAGGTACCTAGTGAAAAAGTTTTTATTCAAATACTAAGTATTTTTCTTGAAGCATAGCAAACTTATTTTGTGGCACCATTTTAATTCAAAATTAATAATAAACTTAGTTTTTGAGTGAATGAATAAACCCTGAAGAGGTGAGCTTAGCCCACAAAACATGTTGGTTTTGTAAACATTAAAAGTGGTAAAAACTTGGTTTATTATTAATTTTGAACTAAGTATTTTTGTTTCTTGAAAACCCTTAAAATAAACCTCTTGGAATAAATTTTATCATAAAATGACTGAATTCGCAACACTCGAATGAAATCACACACTACTTACACATTTGTCGATGTCGATAGGATTGATAATCCCATTTAACTTCCTCACACTACATGCTTTATTTCATTTTGTGAAGTTTAGGCACAAATATTTAAAAAAAATTTGGTCACTTAACCACTTAATTTCCGGCCTTATACATAAAAGTAAATTCAACAAAAAGGTTCATAAGGAGATTTTAAAACTTGAAGGAGTGTTTTACAAGACTGATGCTATATTTTTTTCTAGGCTTAAGTGTATAAAGTCTTAAAAAATGCCCGGTTAAAGCAAATACCAAGACGTGTTTACTAGCATTATTAAAATTAAAAAACTTTAATATTTTGTAGCCTGAAAAACATAATATTGAAATATTAGATTTAAACAATATAATTTGTTTAAATTCACAATAAAAATTAATCATTCCTTATATTCATAGAGAAAATAAAACTTTTTTTTTAAATTTTAATACCTGTAATTATGGCTGAAATGAAGCAAAGCAAATATCACCTTATAGCAATTACTTACAATGTTATTATTATATTCGTCAAGTTCAGTGGAATTTGAACATAAAAATATTTTTTTAATACAAAAAAGAAATGAAAATCTACATCGCATGTTTTGTTTGTTGTTATTGTTTCTATGTTTAAAAATATTGCAGTATGACAAAACATTGACACATAATAATGTGGAACATGAGATATTAGACATTTTTATAAAAAAATAATAATGAGTGCCACACTGAGACATGTTACGTAAATGTCTCACTTTTGTACTAGCATCAATAAAATATTTATAAATAATTATTAAATTATGCAAGTAATAGTGAGACGTATGGTACCATAAATTTAAAGTTACATTAAAATGAGGAAAACAAAAATAAATTCAGATTTAAAATTAAAAGATGGAATAAAGAACACAAAAACATTACAGAAATTTTATAACAATAAAAAATATTCACGTTACACAAAATACCATTATAAAACCCACATCATTATACTATTACAATTTTTAACACAAACTTAACCACTTTTTCAGAATTTCTTGAGTTCAGTAACCGTCAGAGTTCCTTAGAACATAGAGAAAAGTACGATGAAATTTTATCAACTCTGTGTACAAATAAAACAGTAAGCCAAGAAAAATCTATCGAAGGAATTAGCACTGATATCTAAAAGATTGTACATTTCCCTCAGTGTACTTCTTTAAAGAATATAAACGACGTATTTTATTCAATCGTAACTCATATTATTTACTTATTTTTATTTCATTACCGATTTTACACATTTCTTAAAAATTTATTACTTCATGTTATTGAATAAGGCCAACATTATTAAATTATATTGAGAAATGTAAATTAGTGTACCAAATACGATAAAAAAAATAATAAATGTGATAAGATTTTTTAATTCAGTGGTATAGTGGTATATTTCCCTATAAATAAATTATACTATCAAGACCAAATATCCCAGAATAGCATTCAACACTTTTAAATACGACGAATTTTATTAGTAGATATTCCAAAAAACCTTTCTTCTACGAGACCTACTATGGCGATTAAATTTTCAAACAAAAAACACACGAATTTGCTTTACTTTCCATTGCATCACTTTTCGTTTAATTTATTTACTTTGCAAGCTCGTTGTTCAATTTACCAACTTCAGCGGGATTCTTTCATATAATGTGATTCGGATAAAACAACAGATCATTACCGCACATATTACTAAAAAAAAATACTAATTGAAACAATATTTTATCAATTAATTGGATCACGTGAAAATGGTACTCTGCAAAATGGATTGGCTTTATCCAGAAATGATTATAAAATCATTGAACAGATTCAGTATCGCATTAATTCCGGTGGTAGATCTGCTACTTTTAATGTACAAAATGATTTAACGTAATTTATTTTGATCACAAAATGGTTTTCGCAATTTATTTCTATTGGAACACAAAATGATTGCGGGAAATAATTTTCCGGCAATAACAGGCTCCGACAATGTAAACAGCAAATTATTCCGTGGAAACGTATAGACACTAGACAAAACGCAAAATGTCCGGTAGAACGGAAATGAAACGAATTTACCAATCAGTCATTTGCGCTCATCAATCTGTACTGGGCTGCAAACACTCCCTGCAATCAAATATGGAAATGTGTTTTAATTCACCGAAGGCTGTGTTGACACTACGCCGGTAGAAGTAAAACAAGTTTAGTGCAACAACACTAACAACCAACAAACTCCTTTATTCAACGCTGAAACTACTATCCTGTCGATCAGGAAAAGTGGTTCTACCGGAGTACTAGATTCACATAAATATTATGTGAATTTTGTGGTGCAATGCTAAAATTATGGATTTTTCAAATTGACTAGTTAGATATCTCCGAATAATCAAAATTTCAGTTGAGTAAGGAGTTACATATAGCTTGGTAAGAGACAAATGTCTTGGCTGCGAAATGTACGAGAGTGGACCGGTATTAGAAGTGTGAAGGAGCTATTCCGGGTAGCGCAAGATAGAGATGCATTTACCAGAGTGATCGCTAGCGTCGGGGGGACCTGATAGGACACACGAAGAAGAACAATGGAGAACAGCTCATAAAAACAACCAAATCTTTTTTACTAATATTATAAACGCGAAAGTTTGGATGGATATACGTGTGTTTGTTACTCTTTCACGGAAAAATTACCGAAGGGATTTTAATGAAACTTTACAATAATAAAGCTTATACATCAGAATAACTTGCAGGCTATATTTAATGGTAAGATCTGGCGTCATGAAATTTTTATAAATGGAAATGTGTGTATTTCACAAAGATATTGGAAATTCAATAACTTTGGTATTTCATTTATATTTGCGGAAGGGAGGGGAACGGGGGAGGTGGGGTTCGCGGAGAGGAAATAGACGAAGGAGGGGAAGGTGGGGAAGGTGGGGAAGGTGGGGAAGGTGGGGAAGGTGGGGAAGGTGGGGAAGGTGGAAGGTAACGGGAACGCACGGGAAAGGACATGCAGGGAGAAAAAAATTATTTCTTTGAAAGGCATAACAACGCATGCCGGGGACCAGCTAGTCAATTATAATGCAGAAAAACTTATGATGAATTCAACAAAATATTGACATTTTCTGGGTGACTAGTAGGATTTTTGAAAATGCCATTTTAATGTACCGGACCGTTAAGCCTCCCGTTATTTTATGCGTAAATTTATTATAAAACATGCATATTTGATTTATGGTGCGCTTCCGAGTATTTCATTGATCATTTTCTCAAAACTTACAATGTATGACTGATCAACTGGACAATCAATGTGATAATGTTTTTCAAGAGCGGTTCTAAAAATACGTATTACAGAAATTGACTTAATTTCGATTTTTAAATCCTAATCTGAGTCAACTGCTTTAAATGGCTTTACATAACTATCAAATTAATCATTAATAATCACTTTAGATATTTATTACCGACTTGACCAAAGTGACCAACCGTCTAAGCTCCAGTTATCTCCCACACGCAAAGATTTTAAAGTATTTTCGCCGACAAAAACCCTAAATGAATGTTTCAAAATGATATAACTAACAGACTTGCAGCAATATTTTCCTGAATAAAATGATTCTGAATAAAAAATCGCTCCATTATCCTCTCTAGAAAGCGTAATCAAATATCCTTCGACTATAAAATTGATAATGCCGTATGCTACTGGATTCCATTACAAATTTTCGAGATCTGGGAATCAGATTCGACTGTAACTATTTTAAAATATTAACAATTACATTTGTTTTTTAATACAACTCCACCGCGACCGGGTTCCTGATGACAGAAGGGCAATTCTGAAACCGATAGAGATGTTCAATTTGGGAGGCGGGAATGGGTACCGCCGCCCCGGGAATCTTTATTGGATAACCAACACCTCTGCCATAGGTCACCCCAAGTGGTTTGCTACGTTTGGTGATTTAGCAGGGGTGCCCGGGTTCATGGGGTGAGGTTTGTCTACATCTTGTAGACGGATGACCAGGACCACTGAACCCCAGATTTCTACCCACCCCTTAAACCCTTTTCCTTCCCAGAACTCTCCTCTCCTCCTTTTCCTTAAAAAACCTCCACAAAGCATCCCCAAAGATGACATAGGCCCTGAGGGAAATTATTTTCCTCGAGGCCTCCTGTGTGGAGCTCATGTAAAAAAAAAAATGTTTAAATAAAGTGTTTCAAAACAAATCGTGTGCACACGTTGTCAAATTGTAATTATAGCAAGCCACAGAGTATTTGATTTTTACGAATACGTTTTCCAAGTACACAGTGTCCAGTGTATTTCGACTTCTTCAATTTCAGTTTTGAGTCTCTGAACCAGCGGTTGTCAACCTTTTTGAGACTGCGTACCCCTGCGTTCCGTCTATCTTATGTACACGTGTAATGAAAGGCATGTTTCACTTGTAATTTTGAAGTGAAAACTTCTTTAGAACCGTTGTGATTTGAAATTCGATGAAATGAAAAATAGCGACACTAAAGAGGGACAAACACATATATCTATCCTGCGAGAGAATGAGATAGTATAATCGGTCTCCTCTTTGTGTGGTGCCTAGTAGTCTCCCCACCCTTATCTACTTTAGTTTTCTAAAGGTTTCACTTCTACCGCGTGTGAATTGCACATTCAGATTTTTTTTAAACTCTCATTATTATAAGAATTAAACAATCAAGTTACAAAAATACAATTAACGCAATTTTATACGGAATAAATGCAATATTGATCAAATTTGGTTCCACATTTTTTTGAAGTGAAACTTCTATAGCGCCGTTATGATTTGGAATTCGGATGAAACGGAAATGACGCACATACCACCTGCGAAGCATCAAACTCCTTTCAAGAGTCCTATTGGTTGAGACATATAACGGAAATGACGCTAGGTTTGCGCTCATTGGCCACTTTGATTATGACCTCACTTTTCAAGGTTCCTTGGTTCTTCATTGTTTGAGATTGTTTCGGTTAAGTTTCACTTCTACCGCGTGTTAACTGCACTCGAATTTTTATTTTTGCGGCAGGCTGTCAAATCACCGAGAAATTTGAAAACGTCGAACTGAGTTTTATAATAATAATATCTATGGTTTTTAAAACCTACATTCATGCCACGATATTGCGTACCCCCAATTTTTGCTTCGCGTACCCTAAGGTGTACTTCAGGTTGAAAAACCACTGCTCTAAATCTAAGCCATTAAAAAAACCAAACATCTCTTACTAATTACTTATACACATCCATAATTCGCAGTATTCTAGAGTTCGGTTCTGTAGTTTGGAGACCAGTTTTATGGTATTCACAAAATAATGATCGAATCAGTTCAATAAGACTCGGGCATATCTATCCTGTATAACCGGATTGTCCACACTACTGCAGCTTACCGACTATATGAAATACCCAGAATAAATATTTCAATTTAGATATTAAAAGAACGTCATGGCAAAAGTAATTTCAAATTTCTTTTTTAAAAAAATATTTTCCCGAACTCGATGAAATAAAAATATAACAGGCATCTAAACTGGCGATCAACATAATATTCTACGTTGCCTCGACTTTTAAATAAATTTTAACTTTATTAAATAATTATATCGTTATCTTACACTGTTGAATAACCAGAAGCATGGTTCCGCAGTGACTCATCCTCTGGGAAATGAAATAACTGGTAATTAGCATAAACATACAGTCTGACCTCTAATAGTGGACAAAATTCTAGGCCACTGCGGTCGTTCGAAATGTTTTAAATAGCAATATCAAGAGAGGTCATGGGAAGATGAAAGTAATTAAATTAAAGCAGAATGTCCAAATGCATATTTTTTACTGTTCAAATAATGTTACTTTCTACAAGGAAATAATTTTCATTATATTCTAGAACAATTTTATGTTTAAACGTTTTTTTAATTATTTGACACTTTGCAAGGAAGATTTTCAGGGATTTCTAAAATTTATGAATGAAAATATTAAGTTAAATAAATAAATAAAATCACTTGCGATGTTATTTCATTGGACTTTGAATTGATTGATTATTGTTTTGGATTTGATTTAGATTGGTTATTATTTGTTTACAAATAAATTATAAATCTCGATTGTGAAACACTAAAATCATTGTACATATTATACTTATTTAAAAATCAGCAAAAATCCTCAAAAATATTGTCCAAATGGGTTCGAAAGTGATAATATTTATTAGCGATCATGTCAACAAATTTTTTATTAACATATTCTAATTTGAATAATAGCTACCTTGCTCGAAATTCAGTTTAACAAATACTTAGTACAAAACAAATAATAGTACTTCTACACAGCGATCGAAACAATGAATGAATAAATACATAAAAAATCAATGATCGAAAACTTCAAGACGGATTTCTGACAGCAAAAAATGAACGTCAAATGCCCTAAGTGCCGCCATAGTAATGATTAATGAACATTTATCGTTCCAATGGGCCGTTTTCAGGCGGTCCTCCTATCATGAATTTGGGCATCTACGGCGTATTTAAGACAATCTACGGGATATGAACTGTCATTTTGATACGTTTGTTTACCGCCTAGAAGCACTTGTTCGATTGTTGTTTTTTGCCTCAAAAGAAAAATGAACAATTGTTAAAATAACGCAGAACTGTCTTAACTAATTATGTCTTATAAAATTTTTTTACGGCGAAACAAAACTTGATATTAAAACATAATGTTAAAATTATGTATATTTTATTTTGAGGATTCAATTTTGAGACAAATATTTAAAGAATGAGAATTACAGACTATAAAGCACAAACGATTACTTAATTCATCTATGGTTGTCTACTTCAAACATTTGATGGAAAAAATCCTTTCTTTCGCCTTCAAATCTTTATCTTTTGAATACGCATGTCCACCACTGTTATTTCACTTTGGAACACAACAACAGGCTAACGGAATGATTATGATACTATAAAAAAAAACTTTAAATTGTCTCAAATGGTGTCGAATTCGTAAAAGATTTGACAGTTTTCCAAATTTAACGGGATCGTCTTTTCGAATACGCAAAACGGTTCGAAAAGAACACATTGAATAAATTTCTACTTTTAAATGCCAAGCTGTAGATAATATACAATATTCTTCGTACGCTAATATGTACGCTAGGTGTATTTAGTTTTACAACGTTAGTGGGTCAGTTCATTTGTATATTGGTGTTAAATAATATAGACAACGTTATAAACCCTTACATAAACCGTTCTATTTCCCTAGTGGTTTCCTCATAAAACATTGTTAAGTTTTACCCCCTAATTTAATGGTGATACCTTTCTCTCTGATATCAATTCATAAGATAACGTTATGTATCTCCTAATTATTTACCTGCTCGTTTATTCACTTAGGTACCTTCCTTTATTACACGTGTGGAGGCGTATCGACAACAAGTTTTTAATCAGTTTTAACTCATTTAGAATTATTATTCATAGAAATGTAAAATATAAGAATGACTTAAAATCCGTTTGTTTTTTTTTCTGAACTAACGAAAACTCTTCAAATTTCTCGCTCTCTAATCTGCAAGTTTTATGAAATTTGTACAACAACTCTCCTATGTTTTTGTTAACTTGAATTTTCTGGTAATTTAGTAATCTGGGAGGTGAAAATGGGTACCGCCGCCGGGGAACCATTCATTGAATAACCAACTCCCCCAAATGATTCGCTAAGTTTGATGACTTAACAGGGGTGCCCGAGTTCATGGGTTGAGATTTGTCTAGGTCAGCGGATGCGTCTGCCCACCTCCTGTGTAATGGGCCGAATCGAGAAAGACTTATTTAGGGAGGCCTTTTCACCTCTTTTGCCCATCGCCTTTTATCGCAGTTGAAAGGATGGATTCATACGTCACTCCTGAATAAACTAACCCCCAGATTTCTACTCACCCCTCATACCTTTTTAATTGCCAGAATTTACTCCATTCCTTTGCTTAAAAAGACCCTCCACGCAGAGTCCCCTAAAATGACGGTTCCATGACCAGAATCATGTAATTTTAACACCCAAGAAAAAGAAAAGTTTCTTTGAAAAATCATCAAATGAAATTATGAAAAAAAAAATTAAAAATAGCCCATGACTTAGCCTAACTCAACCTTTTTAACCAAGTTTTTTTTTGTCATCACTTTTAATGACTTTTCCAAAGATTTGTTGAAGTGCATGATTCTTAGTTAATCAGTCATTGTAATTTTATGTAAATAAAATAGATCCTTAAATTTGCCCTTTTTCTTAATCAATATTTTCGTACACGCTTTAGAAGCCACTGATAAAATACTTTGGAAGTTACAGAAATGTTTATTTTTTCTTTCAAAATTTACCGTGACAAATCGTAGCGTTGAAATTGACATTATCACTTCTTTAATATTTGAAAATTCACTTTGTGGCGTCATTTTTAATTGAATGAAAACAAATAACATTGTAAAACACCACTATTTAATAAAAATTATCAACATGTTTCGAAACTAAAATTTTTGTCAGGATAAGATTAATATTTATAAAAATAATAAAAGGTAAATTATCAATTTGCTCATGCCTTCATACACGAGTACATCTTATAAATCTAGCTCCTATACAGCGAAAAAAAAAAGGGTCAAGGTATGACTATAGTATGGGATAACATGCAACACTACTAAGAAAACACTTCTGTACTTCTGACACCCTGGACTCTACAATATGCGTACGTGTTCAGAATGCCACAATAAGCATTTTAGACAAAATATCAATACATTTATTTAAACGAAAATCGGCAAACAAATTGTACACACCTCAACAAAAGTCAACTAAAAAGTCTAATTGAAATCATTGGGTAGTACTTAACCTTTCTATTTAGTGGTCATTGCTTTTTGAATTTTTTGAACACCTTCGAATGGGTATTCGGAGACCAGCTTGGATTATTCGTTTGTATAGAAGATATCAATACTACCGACTTGCACAATCCGTCTATATGTTCGTCTAAAAAAACATATAGACCTCATCAAAAGCGTTTTTCTTCCACCATTCGGTGAAATTTTACCTGGTGGCATTTTCCCATCATTTTTCCAACGTGGTGAATTGTAGTTGTCTATTTTAGGATAACCTATTTGGTCTGGACCCCAGTTTGGCGAAGAAGTCTGGTTTTACTTTTGGCGAGTCTCAGAGGATTGATATTATATTAGGAGTGTCGGACCTGAGTTCGCGTTTGGAGTACAAATTTTGGAACACAACAGTTGATTAAATTTGAGGGGTTAATAATAATTTCTGAAATAACCCGCCTATGTTATTCCCGAGTGTGGAAGATTTAGCTAGGTAACCATCTACTTTGTTTGCAGTGGAGTAGACAATCAAATGCATCAAATTAACAACAACAACAAAATCTTCTTCTTCAAATAGATGACATTTGGGAGGCGGGAATGGGTACCGCCGCCCCGGTAGCTTTATTGGATAACCAACACTTTATTGGGTTCATGGGGTGAGGTTTGTCTAGGTCTTGAAGATGGATGACCAGGACACACTGAACCCCAGATTCCTACCCACCCCTTACACCCCTTTCCTTCCCAGAACTCTCTTTTCCTTCCTTTCCTTAAAAAAACCCTCCACACAGCATCCCCAAAGATGACATATCAGGCCCTGAGGGAAATCATTTTCCTCAGGGCCTCCTGTGTGGAGCTCATGTAAAAAAAAAGTTTTAAAAAAATCGTCTTTAATTTTTTGGATCGCGGAAAACACTCATCCAATCGTGTTCTTATTGAACAAGTTATTTTCCCCTAACTAAATAAACAACAACTGTTTGTATATTATTTTATGATAACTAATATACTACATACATACGGTTATCATCATCATTTACCTATAAAATGCTACAAACAGCGCAGATATACAAACGAAAGACAAACGTTCCGGGGTTACGAATAACCCAACAATATTTGGAAATCTCCTACTACCAACACACTAAGCGGAAAATGTTGCTTGTGTCGTGATAGAGGACAAAGCTAGCTGACGAATCGATCACGGGAAGCCTGGGTGGGACCCAAATGCGATGCCAACCCAGCCACTGACCGGCCATGAACATGATTGATTAATTCATAAATATTTATAAATTCACTCCACTAAGTTAGATAATAATATATTAATTGAGGCGAAAATTGATAAATTCGACGATCACGCTTATGACCAATCAGGATCTTCCTACACTTCTTCGTTCCAACTTCTTTACCCCTCCTTCTATCTTCAGCCGCACGACTTTCCCCCAATCGGTAACGCCGTAGACGAATAGGATTCGTGCAGTTGGGGTTTTTGTGCGAAAACTGGTTTAATTCCCTTCAAAAACTTTTTTGGTTTTGCGGTTATGCCTAAAAGAAACTTTTTGTTGAAATTCATTGACGAAGGTAGCCTTCCACCGTAATGTGGAGCGACTTTGATCATGGCGGACCTTCGCATAATTGTCGCTACCACAGATAAATTATTTTTTTAATAATTTTTTCGAGCAATGTGAATGATTCTTCAAAAAAAGTGTGAAGTTAGTTGGTTTCTGGTTTTTTCCAAAACATATTGACGCTTGAATCATTGTGAAGCTATTTAGCTATTTTAGACAGAAATAAAATGCAAAATACTTGCATTTAATTCGTTAAGAATATCAAAATCCATCGATATATTTATTTAACTAATTTAATAATCGAACTCGCTTATAACGGGAACGGCCTCCGTGGTCCGAGGTAAGACTCTCGACTCACAATCCGAAGGTCGCGGGTTCGAATCGGGCTTGCGCAAATAAATTTTATTTGATTAATTTCTAGTATTTTACAATTAATTAATAAAAAATAATATGCAGTATATTTGCGGCACGTTCCAGAGTGGAAGAAACTCTCAGTATTGTTCTAGTGTAAGACCACCATTCAGAATTGAAACGTCGCTGGAAATGGTTTTAGCCGCGTTTGGTGGATTGGTTACTATCAGATCTGAATAGCTAAGTCATAAAAAAATATATAAAAAACTTTTTTTTTTGGGATTGGCGTATCTTTGTAAGAATCGTATTATAAATGTCGCCCCACTCCGAAGGGTGACTTCGATCAATATGTTTTTTTTTTAATTTTTATTTACTTCCCATACATAAACACTTTTATGCACATTTGTATAGTTGTTTAAACATGTGCAATAAATTTGACATAAAATTTTCAAATACAAATGATTGAAGATGAAAATTGAAGCCAAACCATTTTACGGTAATCTTTATGTAAAAAAAATTTATGAAAAAAACATTTATGTTTCCAGGTGGATGCCAGAGGTAACATTCTTGGTAAAAACGCGACTACCTTTGTCAAGGACGAACTAATCACCAAGGATTGGCAAAAGGAGATCATCGATAGTGTACTGGAAAAATGCCTCAAGGTATAAGTCAATTCCACCATTTTACTCTGTTGAAGCATGTTATCTTGTACGCTTGGTTGAACTATTTCTACATAGGAATGCAATCTGCCTAGTATGTGTATCAATGTGTATACAGAAGAGTGACCGCCCATTTGAGTAACTGTCCAATCAGCACGGAGCACCCACCAAAACATCTAAACAAAAAATCCCCATTTGATTGATCAAACAGTTTTACTTTTTGTCCCATTCTTTGAACAAATTGTTTGAGTAAGATTACTATCAATTGAAGTTTGCATTGTCTAATCACTAAAAGACTTCGAATTGTGAGCTCTGGCATCACGAAATTAATACAGCATTTTTTATAATTATTTATGAAACTTTGCAATACGCATTTCACAATCAAAAAAGAAGCAAGACTCCTTTTTTTACGTTAACTCCACACAGGGGGCCCCAAGGAAAATAATTTCCCTTAGAGCCTATGTATTTTTGAAGATGCTGTGTGGAGAGTCTTTTTGAGGAGAGGGAGGAGTAAACATTGGTCTTGAAGAGACTTATGTTGCAGGAGGGGGGTAACAGCTTCCACAGCCGAGCTATAGACTCGAACGAGTGTTAGAACTGATCCGTTCTCATGTGACAAATTTCAACCGTGTACGTATGTTTGGCGTGTTTCTCGACTATGCACCGGTTCAGAGGGGATCAACGAAGCTGCTCCCTCGGAGCATCTTCCATTGTAATACCGATGGAACAAGGACAGCATACCTACCTGACGCCTGTGCTCTAAAGATTGCAATCTGCTTGTTAAGATAAAACCTTATTTTTAATAATAACTCCTCAATGTTCGATCTATATTTTTCGATAATAATTGAATAATTGAAGGAAAACTCACATCATTATAATTTTTTTCTGTTGTTTTTAGTAATAGGTGTTATAATTTTTTAAAAACACTTTCTAAAAAATGTTTTTGTTTTGTCGTTTTATATCTAGTACTCAATGCAAGTTTCGAAAATAATACGAATCCTAATTTGGAATTAACTTTATCTGTCGATTAATTAATTATCTAGTCAAACGGATGTTCAATTATAAATTCAGACTAATTTTGTGTTCAAATATTTGCTCTGAGGCGATCTACTTCCGAATCATTAATTAACCAAAGGAAAATTTGTTTAATTACCGAAATGTTTTCACCGCCGATACATTTATTTAAACCAAGCCTACAAAAATTAATCATGTTGGCTTAAACCAAAAATGAACATTATTGTAAGATTATTAAGAAAACACGTAATTAATTCTATGTTCCTCAAAGATAATATTTTCTAAGTTAGAAATGAGTGCACGGTCTACTTAAATTATTAACCGAATTTGCATCGTTTTTAATGAGTTAAATGGGGATTTGTTTATTTTAATCTTTTGATGGAACCAATATTTGCCTAAACCTTTTTAATTTTTTTGGGGTAAATAATAGATTGCTGAAAAATGCTCGAGAAGAGCTTTTTCTGATAAAAGTAATTATCATTCCAATCAAAGTGCTGAATTCTGAATTCTTCATCGAGGAAATATTCCTACTGGAGGAAGAAAGAAAGAATACTGACAGCAGTCAGTCAGAATAAGATTTAGAATGGGACGCTTATATTGTTTGGATGTACAAACTCAAAGGTGTTGGACAGAGAAAACCCAAGGCTCTATATTCAAATCTAGAAGTTAATTTCAGGAGATTTAAAATGTTCTGAGAGAATATGCGAGACGCCTGAGGGGATAAGTTGCCTTAGAAAGATATGGTATAATCAAAGGCAATATTTGAATCAGGTCATGTTGGAATAACAGAAAAGCAAGTTGTATTGTATAAGACGACTAGCGAGTTTCTGGCGTTGCTATGCCACTTAATGAAGAAATTATTTCTCCCTGCGTGTCCTTTTCCAATCGTCCTGTTCCCGTTCCGCCTCCCCTTCCTCTCCCGCGTCCTCTTCCCCTCTCGCGTTTCCACTCCGCTTTCTCCGCCTTCCCTCTACCCACTCCCCTCGCCCGCTTTCCCCGTCCCGCGATTCCCCTCCCGAGTTCCCCTCCCCCTCCCGAGTTCCCCTCCCCCTCCCGGGTTCCCCTCCCCCCTCCCGCATTCCACACATTCAGTACCGGTACATTCAGTTTTCAAACAGCTCGCATGCCACCTAATGCAATTTATTCATATAAATTTCACAATGCTAGAGCTCGCCAGTTTAGATAGAAACCTTCGCGAGCACGCACACATCAAATCCCAAAAGTTACATCGCAATCGCATGAACGGTTAGCAACGCATAATTTCATGATGCCGGAACTCACTACATATATATATAGAAACCATCGCGGGCATGCACACATCAAATCCCCAAAGTTTCATCGCAATCGGATGAATGGTTTAGCAACGTATAACGTATATTATATAGACAGAAGCAAACATATTTTGATTTTTATATATATGTATAAAAATGGATTAACGCCTACCTGTGAAGCAGGAAGTGTATGTCAGAACGGATTTATGTGGCTTTTACTGTAGTATTGTAATAGTACGTATCAAGTATAGGAACAAACATGTTAAGTCTTCTTCGAAATTGTGTTTGTTCGTTTACGGTAATGTATTATCTTAATATTTTCAGCAAAATGCAGAACCAGAAGGCAACGACACTGTGGAGATAAAAGACACCCGAAAGGGTAAACAGGAAAAACCAGAGTCCAAATGCAACTCCTCAAGTCTGAAGTTCAGCCACTGCATATGGAGAGAGATGCAACTGTCCTGTCCCAAGGACCTGGTCAGGAACACAAAGGCCTGCGATAGGATGAGGGAACGATTACAGAAGAAGGAATTTCCAGACTTCGGCAGGAGAGGAAGACCTAACAGGCTTGAGAAACCAAATAATACAACAAAGAAAGGCGAGAAGCCCGAAGAATAACAAATTCTTTTAATCTACGTGATGTGCGTATTTATTTTAGGAAAAAAATACGAACATATCAGATGATTTTTGGTCATCAAGTTATGTAAGGGCAAAACGATTGTTTTGTGGAAGAGTAAAAGTATTATTCCTGAGTAATTTGCTCCTGGGTGTTGGTTATTTATTATTTATTTACGAAGTTGGCGACGTTTTGTAGTTTAAACAACTGTAAAATAAAAATTTATTGTGTCAGTATGATTATTTTAATTCTACGTGTTGGAAATAATTTTCTTAAATAAAGTATTTGGCAGAATTTTTCCAAACGATTTTTCAAACAAAAAGGCTGTTCCTTAAAATTTGTGATAAGAGATCGTTCTCCCGCGAGAAGTGCTGTCAGATTTGTGTGATTTTCTACTTGCTTTTCTATCGGCCGATGTTAAAATTTCAGCTGTGAGCTGTCACGTATTTTAGTTTGGGTCGTTCTAAACAAGAATTCCTGCAAGTATGCTTGATTATTTTTCAATTAACAGCTGTATAAAATCACACAAATCTGACAGGACTTCTCGCGGGAGAACGATCTCTTATCACAAATTTTAGGGAATAGCCTTTCAGATCTAGTTTAGAATCTGGGTGTACTGTCTACTTTACCACCAGGTATGTACATTCAATCTTTGTTTATTACAAATTCTCATTTTATTCCCCCTTATAATAACAGTGATTACGATTCTACGTTTAATGATTCAAAATTATCTATATTTTCATTTATTACAAAATTTATATTTCAAATTTTAAAAAAAAATCGTTTAAGATGGCCTATGTTATTCAGAGTTAGCGGGTTCAATTCCCGACGTGAGCAAATAAATTTATTTCAATTATTAATGTTTTCTTTCACACACTTAATCGGTGACCGGACAACTTCATCGCTCCTTTGAAAAGTCGTTAAAATGACGAAAAAATACTAAGGTCAGTGGGTTACTTTAGATTAGGTGATTTTTAGGGCTATTTTTTTCATTATTTTTTTTACATTTGTGGCCAGAAAGGTATATACTCCTAATATCTTTCTGATGAATGACGATCACTCAGAATACTTCCCAACCTTCTTCTTTCCCATCTCTTTGCCCTACTACCACCCTTAGCCTCACTTACATAACCTGATTGGAAATGTCATGTGCCACTTCGCAAAAAAATCAACAACAAAAAAAAGTGTATTAATTCTGAAATTTCACTACAAGACTAAAGCAAAAACTACATTGCAACATTCGCATGGGCCAAAAAATAAGGATACCTACCTAGATAGACAGGCAAATATAGGTATATTCATATTCCATTAAGCCGAGTCCTTTAGCCATTGTTGGCCACCGGGTGACCGGACAGCACTAAAATAAAGTTATGATATGCTTTTGATGTGAGTGGCGATTACAATCACCCTGTGGGAAGCTGCAATGATTTGTGGTTATTGTGAATCTGGACCGGGCTATGTATTTTCCGCATTGTCCGGACTGATTCAAAAATTTCAATAACTGATTTGTGGAAATCGTTTATTAAGTTACGATTTATGGTTTGTATTTAAATCTCGTATTAATATAAAATAAAAATATTCAGATTAAAAAAAAACGTTTAAGCTTTATACACTTAAACGCGTTAAATCGAATCACAGTGTATATTATTTTAATAAAATAGGAATATACGAAAAAAAACTTGGGGAGTTTCTGGTTCCAGAGTACATCGTTCGAGAGTTTTCAATAAATAATTTTTTTTTAACATTAGTTCCACACAGGAGACCCTGAGGAAAATAATTCCTCTCAGAGCCTGTGTCATCTTTGAGGATGCAGGTCGAATCGGGAGAGAATGATTGAGGTAGTCCCTTTGACTTCTCCAGCCGTGCTCTCTCGAAACATCGCCTTGCACCGCAGTGGGAGGGATGGATTCATATGTCCGTCGCTCCTGGACACGCTGACCTCAGATTCTATCCACCCCTCATACCTTTTTTCTACCCAGAACTTCTTATCCTTCTCTTCTTTAAAAAGACCCTCCTTACACCATCCCCTAAGATTATATAGGCCCTGAGGGAAATTATTTTCCTGAGGCCTCCAGTGTGGAGCGGAGCTAGTTAAAAAAAATTAGAAAATATTTAGTTTGGTACTATTTTGTATCATACAAGAATCCACGTCATCTCCGCTAAAGCCAGGAATTAAGGCTTGTAAAACATAGATTGCGGGAAATCACATCTGCTTAGAGAAGCGTCATCCTACCCCTAAAACAACACAAGGCTTGCTTTCAAAAGTGCATCTGACCAACAGCGCGATATACCGCCATAGCCTATAGATGAACTGCCCATGCAGGGGTAGTCATCGGTGGATATTAATAGAATTAAGGCTGCGGAAACGACTAAGAGCCCCGTCACCAGTTCCATCCCTTTGTATGAAGGGATGCGATTACCCTCCCCAGAGCCGGAGCATTTATTACCACTTTATTTCGATGCTAATCTTTATAAAGGGTTTAATGGAAAGCTTTTAAAGGAAGAGTGTGAGGGAAAGTATTTAATGTCCCGGCGATTTCAGATTAATTATTTTTCAGCGAAACGATGACAAGCGGTTTACGACGAAATTTTAATTAATGGCCATTTTTAGGTGCTCAAAAGAAAAGAGAAATTGACGAGCTAAAGTAATGTGGAACATTGCTTTCTTTTTTTTCAGGATTCTTACATACAAAAGTAGTACATGAAAAACTAATGCCTTCTATTTTTTTCTACCTAAATAAAGTAAAAGTTATAGAAGTAGTTAAGTAAAAAATTTGAATTTGGCGATATTCCTCGAACCTTCTTCTACAATCTGCTGCAATAGTTAGTAACTTTCTGCGTCACCAGGTGGCAGCACAGCAGACGCTTGCAAAATGGCCGACATCGATGTTCGTATTAGACAGCGTTCTATGATTGATTCTTGAGTGTAGAAGGTGAAACGCCCATTCGCATTTATAAGACTGAAAAATACGGTGCACGATGATGCAGCACTATTAGATGATGGGTTTGTCATAATGAAGGTCAAACACCGTTGGCTGATGAAAAGCGGAGCGGGAGGCCGTTGATCACGGAGACTTCACGCAACATTGAGCGAGTCAAAGACATCATTCGTGGTGACCGCCGTATAACTACAGATGAATTGTGTCGCATTCTCTCCCTCAGTAAAGGCTCTGTAATGACGATTATTCGATAACTGAGGTACTCAAAAGTTTGTGCAAATGTTTGTGGATAGCAAGAATCGACCAGAATAAAGAAACAGTAAGCTCACATACTTGCAGCACTGCCGTTTGGACGGAGAGGAGTTTCTGGAATAAAATGTGACCGGCGATAAAATATGGCTTCATTTTTTTTACCTGAATTAAAGAGGCAGTCAATGGAGTGGCAATACACAAACTCACCAAGGATAAAAAAATTCAAAACTGTGCGAGATCGGCGGGGAAAGTTATAACGATGGTGTTTTGAATGTTACCGTGCTTTTAACAACACTGTGATACATGCCCTTGTTAAAAGATAGACCAAAGCTATGAAAATGGATGGAGAATGTATTGAAAAATAACAAACTGAACTTCAATATTATGGTTTTCAACCATGTAATTGCATTTTTAAAATCTTAACAATTAAATGAGAAAAAAATAGGAGGCAATACTTTTTGACTGACCCTAGGACAATATGAGCATTGATTGTTCCGCGAAAAGTGTTTCATTGTTCAAAATTGTGAGTAGAAAAATTGCTGGAAAATTTCTAGCCAAAAATCGTGTTGGTTTTTTTTTGTTTTTGAAATTTTTTTGATGCAATACATAGGTACATAAAATTATGGAGAGAATATTAAAAAAAAAATTTAAATGAAAACAAAAAATCCAACAAAGGCAAAGCTAGTGCGTGTGTATTATATTGATTTTTTTGTATTACTATGGTTAAAGTGGAAATTTAAGTGTCAAATATAATTTTAAGTAAAAGAGTAACTAAATAATAATAACCCAATACATCAATAAATTGATCTATTGTGATTAAGGCGCATCATTTTTTTTTGCATTAGTTCCACACAGGAAGCCCTGAAGAAAATAATTTCCCTCAAGGCCTATGACAAGTTTGGGGATGTTGCGTGGAGGCTATTTTTAGGGAACGGAAGGAGAGGAAGTTCTGGAAATAAAAAATGTTTGAGGGGTGGGTAGGAGTCTGGGGGTCAACGTGTCCAGGAATGACGAACGTATGAATCTATTCCTTGCACTGCGGTGCAAGGCAACGGGTCGATAGAGTCTGGCTGGAAAGGTCTAGGTTAGGTTTCACTCAACCTGTTTCTTCCGATCCGGCCGCAAAGATCGACCGACAACACTGCTAAGCAGTAGGTGGACAGACGTATCTGCTGCCAAGACCCGGACAAACCTCACCCCATGAATCGGGCACCCCTCCTAAGTCACCAAACGTAGCAAACCACTTGGGATGACCTATGTCAGGGGTATTATCTAATAAATGGTGGCCGGGGCAGCGGTATCTAAACTATCCCAAATTGAACTTCAGTGAACCTTTTTTCTCATCTCAAAGGGTCGCTAAAAATAATATTCAAATAATCAACCCGGTATCATTTTTTAAATAACAAGCCAATATAATCAATCGTGATGAATGTAAACTGTGTAATGCGTTTTCAAAGGGATATTTAATTTCGAACTACGCTCTCCTATGTTATTGTGTAATGCCTAATGTCTCTATTTATGAAAACATTTAAACGTGTATCGAATTCAAGCAATGTACGTTAAAGTCACGAGCGTGTACCCAAATCGGCCCCGGCGCAGTAACCAACCTGCGCTCGTTAATTAACCCAAGTCCCAAGGAACTGTTTCAATCCATTCACGCGCAATAAATCTTACCCGATTAGTGACCAACTCCCAGCTCTGGGTCCCTGCTCGTTCACTCATTTTAAAAAGCATTTTCCCAGTGAATTTTAATAAATTTATTAATTGTTAAGGATATTATTTCTTCACAATGCTCCTTAGTGATTTGGGATTTGTAATACACTGGCGCAGACCGTGAAAATTCACAGGATATTAAAAATGAAGAATTCGTGAATGTGAAAGTTTACACATAAAGAACACATCAAAATAAATGAAAATATTTATCGCCGCAGAATGAATTATTTTTCGTTGTTGTTTATTTACGGAATAAGAGAAAATGATAGAGAAAAAACAAATATTACGATTTAGAATTTAGAAAATTTTGATAATGAAAAAAAAAGAAATAGTTACAATTCAAATAAGAAAATAGTAACCTCATGTCGTAAGTAAGTATCATCAATTCTGTATTTATATATAGAATAAATCATCAATTAAATAGACATATATAGAATTGATGAATATGTCATATAATGGATAAATCATAAATTCTAATTCTTCAAAATTCGCAAATTCACTTTTTAGTAATAATTATTCAGAATATGCAAACCACATTTTGGAAACAGGTCATTCTTTTGATAATAATAAAGGTTTAAAAATTTTACGCACTAACACAACGGCTATACAATTAGATAATTTAGAAATTTTAGAAATTAGAAAAAGTGTTAATAGTGAATTAAATATTATAAATTACCAAACTTTTTTTAAAAATAGCCATCTTTTAAATTTATTTTCGCATTAATACTTATATTTATAAAAATTTATTTTGTTATTTAGACTTCCTGTTTTGTTTTAAAGGGTTTTTTATTATGTTAATGTAATTTTTTACCCATCCTAAAATAATTTTTATATTTTATTTTATATAATTGTTTTTTTATGATATTTTAAGTAATTAATCACCTCTCCTTTCTAATATTTTGTCTATGTTCTAATTAGTCTATACTTGTTTGTCTTTTGTTATTTTTTATTAACTTATTATCCTGACGAAGAAAACATGTTGATATTGTTAATTAAATAGTGGTGTACACAAAGTTATTTTATTTTCATTAAACATAAATTCTACATTTATGTATACAATATACTAACATATCCCCGCGGCTTCGCTCGCATGGTTTTAGGGGAAATTACTGTAGCGCTTGCAATTATCAATTATTCCCCCACCCTCTACCCCCTCCCACATTCCATACATTCATTCCCGGTACATTCAGTTTTTGATTCGCTCGCGTGCCACTTAAATTTCATAATGCTAGAGCTCAAAGAAAAAAAGAATAATCCAATTTGGTGCAGTCGCTTGGAATTTATGCGCTAACAAACATTTTGGACATTTATTTTTATTTAAATATGTGGAAGTAAAATATACTATTTATACAGTCTTTATAATCATTACGAATTATATTTTTAATGCAGGAACTCTCATCTGACATTTATTCCAAAACATTAGCTTGTCCAAAAAAACAAATCATATTCTAACTTTTGAATTTTCTGGAGCAGCAGCCGACCAGTAGGTAGGGAGCTGAGTACCTACCTACCAGCATAGAGCCCACAAATATATCAACACCAAAAGTAAAAAAGAATTTTCCAATTTGGTGCAGTCGTTCAGAAGTTATGCGCGTACCAACATTTCGAAGATTAATTTTTTATATCGATAGATAGATATTAACTACGACGCCATAAATAAAAATATATCAACATCGTTTCCATGGCATCCAGAGTGGAAGATACTATCAGTATCGCCCTGGTGTAAGACCACCATTCAGAATTGAAACGTTGCTTGAAATGGCTTTAGCCGTGTTTAGTGACCAGATCTGAATAGCCAGGTACTTTCCCACCTTCCTCTCCCTATCTCCTTCCCCTCCCCACTACCTTCAGCCTCACAACATACCCCGATTGGGGATGCCATAGTCTCACTGACTCCAGACGGGAGCAGTTGGGACTCTTGTGCGGTATTAACTGTAAAAAAAAAAAAAAAAATGGCAACGATTTATTTTTTGACGTTTGCAATAACTCGCTTTTGTTGGCGACAGAAAACATATAACAAATATAATATGTTAATATTTATAATTTCATAACGCCAGAGCTTACCAAAATATACAGCCTCCTCCAGTCCTCGCATATATTTTAGCTCTCTATTGGTGAAAGAATTTTTAAAATCGTTTTATCGTTTTACGCGTGAAAGCGTCACAAACAAACGCGAGCAGTTTCGCATTTATAATATTAGTATGGATAGAATTGATAAAACTTCCGACATGAGGTTACTATTTTCTTGTTTGAATTGTGACTATTTCTTTTTTTCATTATCAGATTTTTTTATTTAAATTTCTAAATCTGAATCGTTGTTTTTCTCTATCATTTTCTCTGATTCCAAAATATAACGTAAATAAACAACAACAACAAAAAAAAAATTAAAATCGAGTGCAGTTCACAGGCGGTAGAAGTGAAACCTTCACCCAAACAATCTCAACCAGTATGAGCCTTGAAAAGTGAGCTCATAATCAAAGCGGCCAATGGGCGCAGCTTGACAGAGAGCGACGCTTCGTAGGTAGGTACTGTAGGTAGGTAAGTTTTCATTCTATCTCATTATTTCGCAGGCTATATCCTATAGATGTATATGTTTGTCTCTCTCTAGTGTCACTCGTTTCTGTTTCATTGTGTTTCAAATCACAACCATACTAAAGAATTTTTCACTTCAATACATAAATTGCAAAATAAAAACACATTTTCAATAAACGAACCAAAACACATTCTGATTCCAAAGTGGTATTCTTCAACGCGCTCGACCGGGTGCAAACGTTTTCTTAGCGAATGGTTTTATTGCTCTCATTGCCTTGTTGAGAGAAAGGAATCAGGAGATGATGATGATGAAGCGGTGTTCCGTTCATACTTGCGCAGGAAGCCATCCCGAGAGACCAATCGCTCAAGCAGCCGAGCCAACACTTTGTATGGAAAACTAATACTAAATGAATTCATGAAGCCGAGTAAAAAGTTCTTACCTCCCCAGTACATTAAATAATCTGCGGAATCATTTGAATCTGATCTTTGGTGCGTGAGTGAAAAATCATGCCTTTAGTTCTTACTTATTTGACGTGAAAACCTTCATACCAAAGGAAACAATTTGATTTTTAAAACTAGAACGTAAATGTGGTAGGGAATGACTAAAATATTAATTAGCTCGTCCCCAGCTGTCATTAGAAACAAACATGCTCATGTTTTTCATTTTCAAGCGGTAAATACCAGTGCTGATTTAATGTATCGGATTGCCTGAAGAGTTTCGTCTGGTATTTGGTTGCAAAATAAGATGTATTTACTTTATTACATGTCACAAGTATAAGAAAATATAAAAAACAATTTTTAGAAAAAATAACGGAATTATAGAAGACTAGCTTTTCCCCGCGGCTTCGCTCGCTTGGTATTACGGGAAATTACTGTAGCGGTTGAACTTATCAATTATCCCCCCTCCTCCCCACCCCCACCCCCTCCAGCATTCCATACAATCATTCCCTTACATTCAGTTTTCAAACATCTCGCCTACCACCTTAATTTCATTAAGCTATAGCTCAAAGAAAAAAAATTGTTATCCAATTTTGTTCATTCGTTCGGAATTTATGCGCTTACAAACATTTCTGATGTTTATTTTTATTTAAATATTTGAAAGTTCGTTAATATAATAAAAAAATACTCTATTTATCATTCAGTCTTTATAATCGTTACGAATTATATTTTTAATACAGGAACTCAAATCTGACATTTATTCCAAGCTTGTCCAAAAAAAAAAACGAATTCTAATATTTAAATTTTCTGCGGCAGTAGCTGACCAGTAGACTGAGTGCCTACCAGCATAGAGCCCAAAAATATATCAACATTGTTTCCATGGAAAAGATTTTTTTCTGACGTTAGCAAAAACTCGCTTTTGTTAGCGACAGAAAACGTATAACAAATAAAATATATTAATATTTATAATTTCATAACGCCAGAGCTTACCATCATATACAACCTGTAGTCTGCGCACATAATTTAGCTTTATATTGGTGAAAGAATTATTAAAGTCTTTATATTGTGTTATGCGTGAAAAGGTCATAAACAAACTCGAGCAGTTTCGCATTTATAATATTATAGTATATAGTATATAGTATAGTATAGTATAGTATATAGTATATAGTATATAGTATATAGTATATAGTATATAGTATATAGTATATAGTATATAGTATATAGTATATAGTATATAGTATATAGTATATAGTATATAGTATATAGTATATAGTATATAGTATATAGTATATAGTATATAGTATATAGTATATAGTATATAGTATATAGTATATAGTATGGATAATATTATAATTCAAATCGTGTCAAAGTATACAAACAGAAATGACGCGCGTTTCGGCTTTCAGATTACCGGCGCTCAGTGCCCGAGTCCGCTGGCGGCAGTTTGTACTGAGTTGTGGGCAGTTTACATACAAACATTCTTGTCGCCTATGCGCCGACTAATCAAAAAGCCGAAACCGGCGTTCTTTCTGTTTTTACACAAAGTTGGGAACAAAATATTTTTTGGTTTCGTATTTCAGAGGACATTGGAATACTTTTACAAGAGCTGTTTTTGTGTTATGTTTTGCAAGTTAGAATAAATAAATCATCGAACGAGTGTAGCGAAGTTCTGTTTAACTCCACCGTTTTGCATTTCGTCTGTTTGTAAATTTGTTTGCACCTTCCGTTTTCGGTTCAAGAAGGTGGCCGTTTAACGGTTCAGAAAAGATTATTTGTTCAAATTAATGTGAAAACGTGGTGTTTATTCAAAAAAATTTACCCGTATTTTTTTAAATATTATGTTACCTTTGGAAAAAGGAATTTGGAATTTTCAATGAGATAGTGACGTTTCTTTGGACACATTGTACAATAATTCCTTATTTGAAAGTTTCATAAAGTATATGTTTTTAATTAAGTACGTTGGTATTTAATTACCAACTCACAAATCTTACAATTCCAGAAAAAATTTTGTTAATTAAAATGATAATATGGATATTTTCGATGTTCTCGAGGTGAGGTAAAATACATCATATTTTATTTTTATTTATTTAATTTTTTTTTTTTGGGAAATCAACAGTTTACAACGTGGTTAATTTATACATGTATGACTCATCCAACTGAGAAACCAATTATAGATTACCTCATTACACTAATGCATTATGTATCTAAAAATTAAACAGTAATCTTATAACAGGAGAGCGTAGATAACATATGTCATTACAGAATATATCATTACATTTTATACAGTTTGGTGCACATTTACTTAATTTTTAATTGAGTTCTTACATTTATTTTTATTACATTATCGGAAAATATTATTTTGTTATTAAATTCAAAGAATCAAGTTGTAAAATCTGTAAAAAATATTTTGTTCAAATATTCATCCGTCAAAGTATCACAGCCATAACTTGGCAGCACTCAGTAAAAATAATAACTGGTTGTTTTTTAAATGGTGTCGCAAAATAAAAGCGCCCACAAAACCCTTTGGCAAAATGCAGATTACTTAACCACGGTGTCCAAGCACAAGGGGGAGAGAATATGTATCGCAGCAGGGAATAGCGGATAGACTGAGCGCACCAAAACAAAGGATAGCACGTAGATGTAAGATAATTCAATTATAAACTTCTATCACGGCCGCATTAATGGACCCCAGCGGTGTACTTGACGTAGAGAGCGCGTACGCTCTTCCCAAACAGATTGCTTTAAATCCACCTCCAAACAACAAGCAAAATTTACACTCAAATCGAAAAATACAGACCGTATGTACTAATTGAATTCCGATTCTTACATTTTTTGGGACATTTTTATGAAGCGCGGAAATCTTAAAGAAATTATCGTAATTGCCAGGATGAAGATTTCCGCCCGCCAGCGATGTTCTTGGCCAGTTTTCAAATTCGAATGTAGTCATAAAAAAGCGCGGCAATGGGACAGAAAAATAAAGGAAAACATTGGTCTCTTTACAAGAGTTGCAAACTTCTATTTTGCCGGTGACAATGTTATTAAAGCTGTTGTTTTATGCTCTTTTTTTTGTGTTGTTGTCCTTTAATTGTTTTAATGCATATATACATTTTTTGTTTCTGGATTCTGGAGTACGATTTCTTGAGCATAGCAGGAAAATCGTAATTTATCACAGCTAGAATTAATTTCTAGTTTTGTTGTTTTTCTTTGATGCTTAAATATATTCAGATGTCTCTCATTTTTACTGTGAATATCAGAAAAAAAATTAAATGTTGAAACAACCTTTCGTTCATGTCTTTAATTTATAAGTATAGATTGGTGGTTAACAATCAAATTGACTTCGGTTAGTGTTTATGCCAGAAATTTTTGTTTTCATGAGCATCAGTTTCTCGGCAAATGTTTTGACAAAATTTACTTAACTCTGCCGATCTTCTGTCGACACTGCGAAATCTAAGAGACTGTACGCACAATCTCCTTCATCAATATTTAAAAATTAATCGTACAGACGTCATTTGACATAAAGATGGACCTTTTTAAATTTGAAGGCATTGTCGTCTCTCTTGTAATGGACTGTGGGTTTAAAAAATAGTTAATTAGTAAGTTTATCTACGTAGTTTCTTCTTAGTTCGTTTTTACTGTGTGAAACTGCAAAGTTTAAGTGTAAATTTTCTTCAAAATGTAAGTTACGTTAACATGTTGTATTTTGTTTCAGAACATATGAATAAATGAAAACGAAAATGTTGCTGTTTTTATTTATTTTTTATTGTGTTTGAGGACTGCGTAGGTACATTCATCATGGTGATCATGTTGGTGATTCTATTTTGCTTATAACTTCTACAGCGCTTGTAACTGCCTTATCGAAGTAACGCGTACGATCGTATATTATTAATACGTAAGTATGAAATATATCGAGAGCATCTCTTATCCTTACTCTATTTTCCTCTACCTCTCCCTCTTACCCAAAATTAGTTTTAAGACACAACAAACAAATCTCCATCTCTAAGCAATATCTCATGTAAACAAATAAATGACAAAATAAACATTTATTAAAAAAGCCTTGATACAAGTAAGATACCAAGAGTGCTCACTTAATTATTGATAAAAACACTTTATTTTCTTTCTTCAAACATCGTAAATTCACTTTGTGGCGTCATTATTAATTTAATGAAAACAAATAACTTTGTGTACACCACTATTTAATTAACAATATCAACATGTTTCGAAAATTATATTTTTTTCGTCAGGATAATAAGTAATTTATTAACTTGTAACTTTATTTTCTCTTCAGTTGCCATTAGGAGCTAGCTGCAAGAGAGTGTCACTTCTTTCTCTCTCATTTTGCCGTAGTAAATATTTTTCGTTAATGAAAGCTTTAAAACTTATTTGTGTATCCGAATCCCGCACAAATTGTTAACGAATTAAAACAACAACGACGCGAGACATGTTTCGTATTAAAAACACAAAAATAATTTACGACCACCACTGATCAGATTGTACGCGCTGTCCGGACCTGACCTGGGCCGCCTATATGCAGAGGCCTGGCTACAATAAATTTATTTACTATCACATTTTTACGTATTGGATTAATGGTTTTTTTCTGATGATTATTCAAATTGTTGGGTTGGTATATATTTTTTAAGTTGTAAAAATAAAAGCACTTTGATCATTTTTTTTAAATTATGGTTGCCAGGGTCTTGGCAGAGAATGTGTGCCCACCAACTGTATTTTGGAATGCACTGGGAAAGACTGGTTGAGGAAGAGCATTTTGACATCTACACAGAACTCTCTCTACCCAGCGCCTTTCACCGCAGTGGGAGGGATAGATTTCCACTTCACTCCTGGACACTCAGATCCCCAGATTCCTACCACCCGTCATACCTTTTTCTTTCTCGGAACTTCCACGCGTTCTTATCCTAAAATACCTTCTAATTTATATATTAATTAGGCTTTTAATTGGCTCTTTTAATGGGGAATTATTTTCTCAAGGCCATCTGTGTGTAGCTTATATAAAAAAATATAACTTTTTTATTTTGGTTTTGAATTTATCATGATATAACAGCATAATTTATTTTAATCGGATGGCTTGGAAATGATTCCTTGAGACATGTGACAAAAATCAATATATTTTTTTAATCAAATGGCTGACGTTCTTTGGTAAGGAACGTTATAAAATAATGTTAATATTACGGTAATTACCAACGTTACATTGTACTATGAAATTCTATCATCTGAGAAATGCTGTCGTTTGAAATATTGATTACTGAATTATAAAATGGAACTTATAAAATAACGTCCTTAGGTACCTAGCGAAGGATAATTGTTACATTAATACATATACAAATAATTGTCTTTACCTAAATTTCCCGACAGAAATGCTGTGCAAATGTCATGATGCCAGCGTTCACCGTTAGAGAGTTTTAAAGTGACACATAAATAGTCATCTCCGCGACTTGTTCAAACGGCAGAATTAGGTTCTAGCATGACACAGACAAGAGAAATGGTGCATTGAAAGAAATTTCTATAACAGTTGACAGGTAGGTACCTTTCATTAACTATTATTTAAATATCCTAAAAAAAAATTGTATAGTACCTTTCTTCCAGTTGTTAAGAATGTTGAAATAGGGAATCTTAAACTTTAATGGTTGAACAACAACAGATTGTTGTACAATAATTTAATTAAATAAAAAAATAAATTTAAAAAAAATAACATACTCATAAAAAAAAGGTTATGGAAGAATAAAGTAATGATTTTCGGGAGTGATGAAAAAATAATTAAATTTTTTTTAAATCTGTCAAATTTTCCATTCTTTGCATCATGGCCATTGTCTCCAGGAGGCTTCATCCCAAAACAGGGTTGTCCCAAACAAGTGACTGGACGTATACGGTTACGTAAATCTATTTTGGACCCCTCCAACCAACAGTACTCCCAGTCCCCTCCCCCCCCCCCCCAACCATCCCCCTAACCCTGGCAGGACACACGTGCTCAAAGCAGCCGTATCTCTTTGACTAGGTATTATTTATGCGCGTCGCGATTGCTTATCGCGGGTTGGCTCACTCATTGGCCAAATTAAATTACGTTCCAAATTCAAAATTAAACACACAAGCGGATACACAAAGGGAGGTTTGTGACTTCCTTGTCGGGCAGTTTTCGGCATTGCGCTATCTATGCAGGCGCTAATTTTGCACTACGTAGATACTGCAGCGTGTTATCACTGATAACATTACTTTACTCACAGTACTCAGACAAGCGCTTATATGTAAATTTGGTGGAAAAAAATAACTATGCAAATAAATTTTTAAACAAATTACTGCTTAAAGTTTTCAGTAAAAACATTTGTTCCCCTCAAATTCTTTGTCATTTGAAAACACTAAAATATTTATATTTTTTAATTATTTCTTAACAGTTTGTACAATGTATTCCGTCCAAAAAATTGAACGCCATAAATACACGAATTTTTTTTTAAGTACTATAATTATTGCTGTTAATTTTGCTGATATTATTGAATTTTTATTCTGTTTTTTTTTTATAAAATAAAAATTTTTTACCGTCACGTTATAATATGGAATATTTTAAAATAGGCACCAATAATTAGGTACTATGTACGTAGATACCTAGTAGAAAATTAACATAAAAAAATATATGTGTGTTTGATATTCCATAAACAATTTTGTGTTTACTTTAAATATACGTAGCCTTTCCTGAACAGTTTGCATTTTATCGTATCATGGTCTCATTGGGTGTGGGGCCAGTGATTGAGATCATCAAACTGAATATTTGTACCTTACAGGTTTAGGCATTTTTTTACCTCGAAGAGACGGGTGTCCATATTTTAACAAAACATTATTGATAATTCCCGACGAAAATCAAGAAACAATTTTTGATACGAATCAGGATCACCGTTATAATTTAGTAGCTGTCGTGTACCCGGCGTTGCTCTGGGTTAAGAGTGGTTTGAAGTAAAGTTTTGGGTTATGAATTCAAGTGTACCTGAAAACTGCGTGCATTTATTTTGTAAAGAACCAGAAGGTTCACTTGTTTAAGCATTTGTCTTCCTCGGGAGTCCTCGATCTCTTCAACCATTCACTTCTACGTTATACATTATCCTTACTTCCTTTTCTTCGTTAAACCCATCAGCCTCAGTTACTATACTCACATAAGTACTTGTTTCAATTGATCTTACCTCGGGTGTCCCCGACTGCTTCCATCATTCTCTTCCTTGTCGTACAGTATCCTTACACTCCTTTCTTCTTCATACGTATCTTCGTACGCCTCATTTCATTACACGTATGCATTTGATTTAATTGGTTCCTGGGGCGCCTTCAACTCCTTACATCTCTTCTTCGTTCATCACGTATGCCTCATTCTACAAAAATAATTATTTGATTCACCTCGTCCTCGGGAGTCCCCAACTTATTCTACAATTTATTTCATGTAGTATCGTACCGTTAAGAGATAATTTGTAAATTCTTCCTCGGGCGTCCCCGAGTTTTTTGTCTTCACTACTGCATACCACATTGTTACTGTTAGAAAACTACATTATTTCGACTTTAAATCGACTGCGTATCTCACTAATAAAAACTCACTCTCAAGTTTTCGAATAAATCGGTCCAGTAGTTAAGTGTTACCGGGGATGAGGTGGCAACAAAACACATAGTAGATTACTTTGAGCAAGATAGACTCGCATGGCAGATATAAGGTATAGGTTATAGATTTTGAAAGAAAAGAAGGTATTATAAATACAAAAATATATTAAACTAAAATGATATCCTGAAAACAAAGACTGTCCGGCAAGGGCTTGCTTGGGTTTAAATAGTTCATGTTGATACCTTGGTAAGTTGAAATGACGCATGATGAAATCTCCTTTTGTGGAACGAATCTCATATCGTGAGAAGGGCAGGACTATAGAGAATTGACTCCCAGCCAAAAGGACACTCCAGAAGTAGGAGAGGCGGATGATTTCCAGTCAGCTCACAAGATGGCGAGTATGACGTCCAAGGTTCACAATCACGATCGTAGCGATCTTCTGATTGGTCGTGTTGCGGTCGAGAAGACCGTCCCCAAAGCTCTCAGCTGCTGCACACGGAATGGACCGCTTTCTTTTCAAATCTCTCATTTCTACAGGATCAACAATTGTTGACTCCTGCGCCAGAATACACATGAACACTAGCTTGAACTGCACCCGAAACATTGAAAATTTGAACACTTCGTGTTCAAACCCTGTGTTCAAGCTTTACCAGAGGCGACGGAAAACATTCATCTCCCGGGCGAAGGGGGAAGGCTGGCGGGGCCGGCGGGGGGAAATTTGTTCATATTTTTACAAGAGCCGCGCGATGCGGTCATTTATGGAGAATCAAACCGAACAAGTTTTTGAGGTTATGCGCAATGAGCGAGCTTAGTAATCACTGGTTTAAAATATTAATTTATCTATATACAATATAATAAATATATTTGATAATAAAATTATAATATAATAACGAATATTTATAATTGAAGTGGGTGAAGCGGGAAGCGGGAAGCGCGAAGGCAGGCGGGGCCGGCGAGGGGGAAATGAGTTCATATTTTTACAGGAGCCGTGCTGAACGGTTGGTACTGGAGATAAATCGAATGACATTTGGGGTTATGTAAACCGCGCGAGCCTTATACCTAATTATGACTTAAAATTGTAAATAAATTCTGTCGTAATGGATGATTATATCTTTCGTGAACTCACTTGTAAATAAAGTCTATTAATTTATAAATCGGTTTCAGAGACACGGAAGAAATTGACCAATTAAAATAGGTATTCTATTCTTTCCTTGATAAATAAATACCTAATAAAAATGTAGGTAGGTAGGTTAGGTCTTAGTTGAAATCTGCGTGTTCTCGCTAAATTTCTTAACAGAACTCCACTTTTGACGTTTGAATTTTAAATACTAACTTTAGGTCATAATAATCGATATTAGTCGGAAATCTTTCCTGGTAAATAAACATCTATTAAAATATCTCTGTTTTCTCCCTGATGTAGCATCTCTTCTTCATCGGAACATATTTTAACATTTATTTAAACGCTAAACGTCAAACGTCAAGTGTTCAGTTGCGTACGCGTGGAAAGGCCACTAGCAAAATTGTGTGTGACCGCGCGAACTTCACACCTGTTCACACCAATCTTTCAAACCATGTTTCAAAAAACGCAGGAGACGGAAAACAAAGAACGTTTATAGTGTGGTTCAAGCTAGTGTTCATGTTTATTCTGGCGCAGGAGTTCCGCCTTAACAGTTGTTTTGAGTCTATGGAGCACAAACCTACGGATATTGCCTCTTATTTAAATGGTTTTGCTTTGTGAGAAATTAGCACGCTTTTGAGATATTCAAAGATATTCTGTTATGATTTGGCATGCGTAATACACTCGTGAAATCTACCCTTTTTCTTTCTCATTGAGGACCAGTTAAAGCAGACAAGTTGTATTAAAATATGCAGAGGGGAATGAATCGCATCACCGTCTGGTCCAACCAATTCTAATTCCCATTCCGCCGCTGTCCCCCTTTGTTGAGCACCCATGGCCAATTGACTGCGTACTTAGTGTACTCGTTTGTAATACTGTGAATGTTAATACACAGACAGGTTAGTAGTTGAGTTAACAAACGCGTCTAATTCCCATCCAGACGGTACGGGTTTAATTCCTATGCTAGCTTAATGCTTTATCGTTGCACAAACCACATCTTCGGCTATTAATGATGAAATAGGTAGTTTTTCAAACCCAGGAAAGGTATTTCTTTTAAAAAGTATGTAATTTTTATGCAATCATGTAAATCAAAGGTTTTCTGGTACTGATGTTGACGACGTGATGAATTTGAAGTGAATACTTGAATGTGTAAATAGTAACAATTAAAAATAATAGTCACAATTCATAAGTATCTTCAGAAATTCGGAAGCTAGTTTTTGAGAAAATTTTTTGATTCGTTCCGCAATAATTTGTGAATTACTTTCGAATAACTTACGGTTCATAAAATAATATTTAATATCGATTATAAATTTGTTTTTTATGGCTATTTTACCGTTGAAGCCGGTTTTAAAATTAAGAATGATAGGTTTGAAACTACCTAGTAATAATATCGAAGAAAGTTAAAAATCTGCTTCCTTAGGTTTTTTGCTGCTAGGCCCTGCAGGCGGTTCCCTTCTTTTTACCCTTAGTACGTACAGGAATGATATATTTTTTTATTTATTTAATATTTGCTTTTTTTACAATAAGTGTAATTTTTTACATGTTATTCAGTGTTATAAAGTAATGTAAAAATAGCCTTGGTAAGGGAATTCTTACTCAACCATGTGAAATCATATAAGTAAATAATAAAATATTGCGAATAATAATATAATCCATAGAAAGAATCCAACATAAATTCTCAGATCAATTATTTTCACATTAGGAATTCCTGCGGATGACATTAACTATGATTCTCTATTACGAAAAATGCGACTGTTATCGTTAAAAGATAAAAGAATTCTTAATGATGTAATTCTTTATTTAAAATAAACAATATCTAGTTTGACTCCCCTGTACTAGTTTCGTTAATAAATTATCATGTACCTAGTAGATTAACTCGACTCAAAACACTTTATCATTGCAACATTACTGGCACCAATGCAGAACAAAATTCAATAATACATTGCTTACATACTTTAGGTAATGAACTTGCTAACATCGATAACGCCGGAAGTCTGTCATCATAATATAAAAGATGCATTAAACAAAATTTGTCTGCTTGTCCACGTAATCACAATATAATCATGTAACCATAATATCATGTCCCACCAGTACGCACTCTAATATGTATGGACTAGCTGGATGAATGTTGTCCCGGCTTCGCTCGGGACAACATTCGAGTGTTCTGGATTGATGTTCCCGATACCCTATTCCCGAACACTACAATTTTCCACAATGTTCCGGGATGTTCTGGAATGTTGTGAAATGCTCACCAATACTCTGGCTGAGGTGCCCGCTCAGGGAGTTGATGTGAGATTGAACTGACGCGTCAGCTCTTCAGTCCTTCTAAAACTTTCTACTGCTTTATCAAACCTTCTAGAACTTTCCAGAACTTTTTAGACTGACCGATATACACCGCAACTTATCTCTAAAAGCTTCTAGAACTTCTACAATTTTCTAGAGCATTAGCGAACCATTCAGAACGTTCTAGAAACTTTTAGACTCACCGACATAATCCGCCACTCCTTCCAGAACTTTCCGGAAGGCTGTTCTTGAAATTTCTAGAGGGCGAAACTTCCAGCCCTTATATCTTCAAAAGCACGCCCTTTATGTTAAAACGGGACCCCTAGAGGGGGATAGAGATCTACCACACCAAATAACTCCCTTTATCGTACCGGGACTCGTTTCTGAGTTTTTGCGGGCCGCATGTTTTTTTTAACTTTATTTTATAATATATATTGATTAGAAATATATCTCAGGTACCTTAAAATTTAACATAACCGTAATACCTACCTATTATATTTATATATTTTTTTAAATTTTATTTGATCTTGAAATTTTTGCTCCTAAGAGTATTTCTTACTCTTTTACTTGTTATGGCTTTTTATATTTATAATTTTGCTATTGACTTTCTTCGTGTAAATTGAACTATGCTAATGGCAAATAAATAAATAAACAAAAATATAAGTAATAGAAATGAACTCTTACAGAAGTTTCAGGTAATTTTTCAATTTAAGTTGGAATTCATGATTATTTTCGATTAATTTTAGTTTTAACGGGAAGTTGTTGAAATAGAGAAATATAAGTATTTTTAATGCGCTTGGTATTATACATTATACAAACCTAGATACAGATATGTAATTTGAATGCGCTTGGTATTAAATTTTGAAATTTCAATATTATTCTGATATCTTGCTGATATTTTGAAATGTAAGTTATTTATCAGTATTTCTTTGAAAGATTGTAGCATTGAATATTTTTTTATATATTTTATCTATTGTAGATAATGTTGAAAAGATTTTTTTTAAATGGAAACTGTAGATGGTTTTTATTTAGGATAACATTAATTATCAATCTTCGAACTGTTTCGAGGGGATTTAAAATAACATCACATGTTCCTCCCTAGCCTATAATACCGTATTGTATTATAGATTGAACAATTGCATAGTTCACTCTTTTCTGGTTTTCTAGTTTAAGAATATTTCTAAGTCTTATAAATAAATAAATACATTTCTTAATTTTTTTGACAAGTTCACAAACAAGTGTTTTCCGTTTAAAATTTTGATCAATTTAAACACTGAGATATTTAATTTTGGATGTTGGATTAAATGCAGAACATGGTTGATTGCAAAATATCGTCAAATTTTACAATTTGGATATAATAAGTACTTACTCATCAATTTGGAAAACTTTTTGTCCTAGTGGACATTTTTCATGAAAATATTGTCAAATTTGTCCATTTAGACATTTTTCGCCCAATCGCTCAAATTAATCGATTATTTGGATCATTTTATTTGTGTTTACCGGACTCGTCCGTTTAGACATTTTTTCTCATTTCATTTCATCAGATGATTCAAATTTACAGATTTTCATTAGTTTTTCAACATTTAGATTTTTTATGCCAATTCGGACAATTCTTGGGACTATTCTAAAGTACATTTCGTCAAAATATTTCATTTCGACAATTTTTTGATTTATTGGTCAATTACCATGTTCAAAATAACATCCAATTTTTACTTTTAAACCTCAAATACGTCCATTTAGAAATTTATTTGTTCAATCAGAAAATTATATGTCCAATCAGAAAATTATTTCTCCAATCAGTCATTTCTGGGTCCCTCAAGGGCCGAATTTAGAACCTCTATTATTTTCTGTTCATAAAAGACAAAACTTAGATTTTTAATTTTTTTGTTATTATCTAACGATAGTAAATTAAATACCAGAACAACGACGAAAAAGAACTTCATTCGTTTACTAAAGTGAGTGGAGTAATCGAAATAAACTTTATTTTGAATAACGGATAGTGTACAATTATGTGCTTATTTATTAATTATGTGCAACTCCACCACGCAAGTGCAAGATTTTGAAACCTGCAATCCAAAATCAAATCTTTTTCTAATATGGCAGTCTTTAAAATGTTTTATTTTTTTCTGGTTCGCAGCATTCTCGAGAGTGGAACCGAAGAAGACCTGTACTCAAAAGATGGATTTCGCTTCATTTCCCCGATAACTTCACCAGAGAGCACAGGCTTTTTATTTTTCCAAGAAGCAGGACCAATGATCATGCCTTTGGGGAGAACAACTAAACTTACTACTAAAATTACTACCTTTCTTCTGAGGTAACTATATTTCATTTAAGCCACTGTAACTATATTTCATTTAAGCCACTGTGACTATGAAAAATAAATATTTTTTATAGCGTGGGGCCGTGTCTCAACTGATATAATTAATGTGCCAACGTAATTAAATGTATGTTTGTTAACATACTGGTAAATTATTTGGGAATCGGACAATTCTTTTTTCAAAAATTTTCAATTGTCGTAAAATTTCTCTAAGGACGTTTTAAAGCTTCAGTCCACTAAAAAAATAAAAATAAAGGGTAGGTACGTACCTAGAAGTGGATAGATATAACTGCAACTTTCATTTGTTTTTCTGCTCTGAAGAATTAGGGTTTGTTTGACAATTAAAAGTACGGTCAAAATTCAAATTTATTTTAGATTGCATATTTATGCAAAAGAAAATTTAATTACACGAAAAAGTTTTTACGATTATTCCAACCCAATAACCTCCTCTCAGAGTAAAAGGACTTCATATTCTGAAACACAATCAAACTTTTTGTAAGGATTAACGTATTTTATTTTTGGGTTATTATCCCGTGTTGCGCCACCTCCTTCTTTAGCCAAAAAAAGGAAAAGGTAGCGCAACACGGTATAATAACCAAAAAATAAATCACAATAACTCTTTTGGCCGTGAAAATCTCAAGTCATATCTTTTTTTTGAGGACTTTGAAAAGACTCGATTTATCGGTTCGAAGGCTCGTGAAAGCTTTTTCCTAAACCAATAAAGTGTATTAATTGTTTTTTAATTTAATTCGTAGAACTTTTATTTTTAATTTTGTATTTATTTTAAATTAAATTTAATACGTTAAAAGATAGATATTAAATATGTTATACCCCAGTACTCTGTATGTTTACAAAACTTAAACAATATAACACATTTAAATACGTCAATAACTGTCACGTTTTTATGAAACAATTAAGAAAATATTGATTTATTTATATATTTACGGACTAGTAGTCCATAAATAACATAACAATAACACGAATAAAAAAAAGATTACTATGAAAGGAAAGTACATATAAGTGAAGAGCATTGACAAATTATAATATAAATAACAAATAGAAGACTACAAGTCAAAGCTTGAAGATGGATTTAAAAGACCTTAAAAATTACACATTTCGTATCGACTGCCGAAAGTCATTTAGGCCAACACCAATAAATTCAATGACTTGCGTTAACAACTCTCGACATTCTGGATAAGGAGAATGATGTCCATAATTAGTAGAATATTGATTGAGGAACAGCAGTTCATTATTTTAGATTAATGAGGGGAAAATAGATCTTCGAAGTACCCCGCAAAACAGAGAATCTATTGTCACAATTATTTTTTCAGTTTTACAAACAAAACATTTTAGACACCTTCAAAATTGAAATTTAGGATCAAAAATAAGTTGTCTCAGGGGTCTAACCACAGTTGTTAATTAAATTTTAAAACAATGAACTGCAAAATGTCGATTTTGAAATCAGAAAGCCAGTAAGGCATCCCAAATTGGGGTATTTTGTGAGGCTAAAGGTAGTAGAGAGAGGAAGGAAATGCGGAAGACGAAGGTGAGGAAGTACCTGGATATTCAGATCTAGTCACCAAACACGAATAAAACCATTTCAAGGAATTTTTAGAATCTGAATGGTGGTCTTTCACCAGGGTGAGTCTGAAAGTATCTATAACTCTGGTAATTGTTTAAAAAATACTAGAAATTCCTCTGAAAAAGTCTACCAGCGGCGTCTGAGTATTTGGTATATATTTATTTTAATAATTAGCTTGTTGGGTGACAAATTGAAGTCGAAACTAAAAACATTGATAAAACTAAGACATTTCAAAAATACACTATAAATCAAAAGATATTTTGTTTTGTTTAAAAAATAATATTGTATAACGCTGTAAGAATGTCGTTACAAGCGACAAGAAAAATGCCAACGCAATCATGAATTTTCATTATTCCTCGCAAAAAAATGACAAATGAAGTTTTAAACACCCTGTTCCTCGCCGTATCTGTAGCATGTTGTACAATACAAAAAGCCGACAGAATCAGAAGTCATAAATTAGGGGATGATTCATGGCGCGGTGGTCACGGGGTGATTATCAAAAACATCCCCCACGCTCCCCCACCCCCACCTCTCCCCCCTTCAACTCCCCCGGGGCTAATGGAAAACAAAGGACGCACTCGTTTAAGGCCAGGTTATAAGAAAATATTTTACACCATATTTATATTTTAAAAAAGAATTACACTTTTTTTTTTTACAATTACACTTTCTATTTTAAACTCTTAAAACACTTACAGCCTTACTTAATGTTGAACGGTACTTTTATACAACAACCGTGCAATAAAAAATTCCGTCTCTTACCAATAAAAAAAATGTAATTTATTGAAATTAGCAAACTTATTATTTGATTTGCGTAGTTTAATATATTTCAAACATACTTGTTCTTTGATTCGTTAGTTTTAATCAAGAACTTATACAGTGATTGCATGTTGTAAATTGTTTTTTCGTGCTGTCAAAAATGAGGATCCTCCGTTATAATTTTCAATTTTATGAGCTATTTATCAGGCAGGGCAGTATTTCAAATTTTCTAATGTATGTGTTGGTAAACGTATCAAAGAAATGAACGTCTTTAAAGATGCAAGCAATCCGTTCGAAATTTCAGTTTAAATTTAGATTATTTGTTGGGAATTAAAAGCAAACACCGATTTTTTTTAAATTTTTTATTGTTTGAATGAGAAAAAAGTGAAGTGATAGTTTAATTCAAAATTTATTAAATAGTGTTTTTTTTTCACGTTTAAAACTTAAAAGAGAGCAATTTTTAAATCTAACGTATATTTCAAATACAAAAATTCTAAAAGGTAATTTTAACCAGGTTTTATAAAGATTTGTTTTTACGACATCTAGAAAAATAAGAAATTTAAAGAAAAATTTCAAAATTCAAGCATGTACGATAGATCAACAACCCTCTCTGGCAATGTAAGCAATGTACATAATATCTTTCCATGAACAATTTTTGGTCATTTTTTAATTAGTAATGTTTTCAAATCGTGTTTATCAATTGAATAAAAATTTCACGACGTTTTTCAGAAAGGCTCTTACAATTTTAAAATGAAAATATTAGAGTTTAATTGTAATACATACATAGTTAATTAACATCATTGTGGGCTGACTGAGTTGAAGCCTTCATTTTACAGATTAAGATGTTTTTTTTCATGTATTTTCTTATTTATTGTTATATTTTTAAAAATTAAGTAAATCAAAAGATGTAACGTTATTATTAAATTCTAAAGGTAGTTATATGGATAATTTAGTTTATATTTTTGTAAAAACCGTTTGAGCATTAGGGCCATTATTAATCGTTAGTCAGGTTAAGTTATATAGGTTATTCAGGGAGTCTACATTATTTAGGCAATGTAGGCCTGTTAATTTTATATAAAGAAATATGAGAATTTACTCTTTTTTATTATATTTCTTTTCTTCGTAGACTCTGAGATTCATTGATTTGATGAGACTAAATAGATCTTATAAATTCATAATATTAAATAGAAGAAAACTTAAAAAAATGTTGATTTTAAAAACAAAATACGTACATCGTTTAGAATCTTTAGTTCATCTATCTGGTACTAATGGCATAAACGAATGTGTAAAAAAATATTGAACAATCCCTAAACAAATCACAGTAAAATTGAAAGGCAAAACCGTTTTGTTTCAGACGGTCCTTGTTCCAAATTTAAAAAAAAAACACGGAAATGATTATTATATTCCTAAAAAAAATAGCGCCTAGATTGGCTGAAAGGACTGTGGATGATTCGATTAAAAAACAATCGGCTTTCATCTCATACACTCGCTTTTATATTAATAACGAAAGCAAATTTTTGCAAAGGCGTTTCGCCCGCGGCAGCCATGCATGGCCAAATACCAAAGATCAAACAGTCGAAATGTTTGATATTCGATTAAAAACCGTCGCCAGCAAACCGTTAATAATGCCTCAGGACAATTCGATGATAAAGTGGTTGAAACAAAAGCATTGGGGGTGTGCACCCTCCCCTACGACTTTCCAAAGCCCCGACCCCGGTCAATAATCCGAAGTTAATCAGCCCGTCGCAAATCAGTGTCGCTAATTGCCCACACGTGATTATTAGAATATCGGACGGAAGATGGCAGGATAATCGCTTTTCATATTCGAGATATTAAATAAAGGAATCTCAAATATACTAGATAATTACATACTAGTTAGATATATCTACTTCAAAACCTTGTCGCATTAAAAGGAGCGATCAATACTTAATTACTTTATGTGAAACGTTGTACTTTGAAATTTTTAAAGCCTATGTTACTTAATTGTTTATTGGATTTGTGTTTATTTTACGCAACTTATATCATTGTTGGACTGCACTGAATGTTTAGAGTTTACTCTACAATAATTATGAAAGCAAACAAAGTTATGACTCCTTATTGACAACATCAAAAAATAAATTTAAGTAATGAGCTAGGTGATAAAAAAGTTTAAAAAATAAATAAAAAACCTTGATATAGCTGTAATAATTTTGAGCGGTACATCGATAAAGGTTTTATTAATAACTAACTGGTTCCCGGCATACGTTGGTTTGCCATATTCAAATAAATTGTTTCTCCCTGCATGTCCTTTTCCGTGCGTCCCCGTTCCCCTCCCGCGTCGGGTTCCTCTCCCGCGTTCCCCTTCCACCTTCCCCGCCTTCTCTCACCGCTCTCCCGATTCCCCATCTCGCTAACCCCCCTCCCGCGTTCCATATATTCAGTCTCAGTATATTCAGTTTTCAAACAGTTTTCACTCGCGTGACATCTATCGCAATATTTTTTATTCAAATTTTCATTTTTCATGAATTACAAATATTCATTTTTTGTATATTATAAGCACAATCAAATAAGAACAATCAATCAAATTTGGTACCTAAGATAGGTTAGTATTTCAAATATCTTTAATTCTTGATTGGATCCAAATTATTATGTAAGTACTCACATAATAATTTGAAGTATTTCAAATTTATTCATTAATTTAAGGAGTTTTGAAAATTGAATTATAATTTAACAATCATTGTTTGGCAAAATGTCATCCTCAAACTTTTGACAGTTTCGCAAGAATTTTTATGATGATTAAAAAACTTTTCAGAAGTATTATCATGTGGATGTAATGATCCAAAAAACCTTTGCGGGAGCCTAAATAAGGTATTTTAAAAGCTTCAAACATTTTCTATGCTTAAAGCAATACATAGACATCCCACTAATCCCCAAACACATTATGATTTTTCGTGTCGCTATAATACAATATATCACCGAACAAGAAGATAATTTTAGTAAATCTAAACGAAACATAAATCAGAACAAAACACAGAAAACTAAAAAGATATTGGCCGTAACTAGGAATCGAATCGAATCAAAGAATTGAATAAGCAATATCTTTAGTCAGCTAAGGACGGGTTATTTCAAAAAATATTTTAACAATTTTAACAAATTTTCGAATTAATTTACAAATTTGTGAAAGTTATATTTAAGTTCTGTTATTATTTGAGTTCTGTGAAGCAACTAGCACTTAGGTACATAATAATATAGTGACATATACATAACTTGAATAGAACTTTCACAGAACATTTGACAGACGTGCACCGTTGTTTGTTCGTTGACGATCTTAGTCATGCTGAGGAATTTTTTTTTATTGTACAACAGATATATTATCCAATTACCGTACAATTTTCTCATTTTGACAATCTAACACCTGGGAAGATGATCATTTTACAAAAAAATCTTAAGGCTATCTAAAGAAGAGTTGTATATATCTAGTGTTTTCGATATTTCGTTCAACAGTACTATTCCTCTTGTCATGCTATGCTGTGCTAGAACATCTGTTCTGCCGTATGTTATTTTGAACAAGTCGTGTCGACGACTACGGCTGAAGTTTCCAGGCACGTATAAGCCGTAGCATTCCAAGAGGAATGAGCTGTCAATATAGTTATGGATAGTATGTTAAAACTAAGAATTGCAAGTATGCAAGGATATAGTTATGTTAAAACTAAGAATTGCATAACGTCTAGTTTCCAAGAAGAAAATTTGCGAAAACTATAGATGAAACTTCTACCGATTTGCTTGTACACTAGCTGGGCAGAATAATTACATATAATTGCTTCAAAAGACGTTCAATGTGCAATTTGCCTTTATTATTATTTGAAAAACAATACCATTATTATGCCATTGTGCAAAGACTAATTTAAAATTTCTTATTGCAAGGCAAAAAAAATATTTTTTTACTGAATTAATTTTTTAAGAGGAATATAAGAGCTAGAAATATTTCGATTCTCACGCCTTCGAGCGTCTTATTTGCACGAAGCAAGAAAGCGAAAAAGTGGTTTTTATTTATTTTGTGCATAATTTTGTAAGAATGAAAAAAAAGTTAGAACAAACAAAACCTCAAAAATAGTCTTAGCTATAAAGGAGTATTTAAAAAAAATTGTTTCTTACGTTATTTCATATTTAAATCGTGCAAAAACATTTTTTTTGTGGTTCACGATTATATTTTTTGTTTTGTAAATTAATAATTGTATTGTAATTCCAATACATAGAAAAGCCAGTAAAAGTTTCATTTTATCCATAGCATATTTTTTGATTGATTGAATTGACATTATCCATAGCATATAATGATGACATATTGATTCATATGATTTCATAATATAAACCGATTCTTCGTAAAGATTAATCTAAATATTATCTAAATAGGATTTCACGTAAAACTTCATCTTAAATTAAACTGAATTTAAAATAACCTTCTGAGGGTTAACATCTCATATCAACGGCTTTATTATTATCCTGTTTCCGCTCACAGCGATAATATAACAATCGTTGGCTCGCATCCAAGCCTTCTTGCTGTGTATGTAGGTACTAACCCCCCACAACACGGGGGCTGTGGCACCAAACCACCCCGCACTGGATATGACAGATATTACCATTGTTACCCCCAAATATAAACACCCCTCCATAACGGTAGACGTGCAAGGAAAACAGAAGGACTTAGATTATTCTTGGTGCAGTTAAGTACACAGGAAAAATCGGTGTCACTTTTAAGGAGCTCTGTTTGCCTTGTGTTTTCATTCGCCATTAACGATTAGATATCTTTCTTTTTGAATGCTGGTGATACTCGATGATATTATGAGGGGTATGGAATCATTATAACATAATATATATTACAATAGAATCCGTTTATTATGACTCCGCCTATATTGACCAACCGCTTAATATGACGTAATTACACAGCGAAGTTTGGTTTTAATATAAAATTCTTTATAACAAAGTCGGATATAATGACTTCGCTTATAGTGACATGTGGCTTATTATGACCCATTTTTAATAAATCATGTCCTAATTTCATGGAAAATTATGTCGGTTATAGTGACCGACATGATTCCTAACACCTTCGGCAGTGTTCGGGAGGGTCATGTGACGTGCGACGACGTTAAAATGCTGTGTTTCTCTCATCACTAGTCTTATTAATATGCTCTTTTCTCACGTCACGAGTCTTAATATGCTGTGTTTCTCTCTATTAAAATAAATACGTACGTATATACATAACAAAAATAGGAGGTTGTTTATTTTCTACAAAATGCTTTGTATGACGTCCGCTTAGTATGACGTGTTTGTCATTTCCCTTCGATGTCATTATAAATGGATTCCACTGAATAATGAATAATATTATAAAGTAACGCATCAATGGCATTCTGTACCCCATTTAGCATTTTGACGGCCTCCGTGGTGGAGGGGTACGGTTTTCGACTAGCAGTCCGGAGATTGCGGGTTCAAATCCTGGCGTGCGCAAGAAATATTTTATTTAATAATTAATATTTATTTCACAGTTCATTTATTTGAAAATAATATATATTTAGTATTCTTGCAGCACATTCCAGATTAGAAGATATTGTCAGTTCGCACTGGTATACGACCATCATTCAGAATTAAAAAGTTGCTTGAAATTAGCTTTAGCCGTGTTTAGTGACTAAATTTGAACAGCAAAGTTTTTTTTTTTAAAGTGAAAACTTCTTTAGCACGGTTGTGATTTGAAGCTCGATGAAACGGAAACGAGCGACAATGAAAAAGAGACAAACACATATATCTATAGGATATAGTCTGCGAGAGAATGTAATAGCAATAAAATATTTATTTTACTCACGAGTACTCGGTAACAATATAATACGACAAATCCACAGTCCCACAAAAGTCTCCTTTGGAATTGTAGTATAAAGCGCCTTACGAACCTTAGCTTTTAGACTTTTAGCGGACCATGGATCGAATCCTACGAAATCTAAAAAAAATTAAAAAATTTGCAAAATCAATATTCAATCTTCAAACCACTTCATAATGAACAGACAGAGGAAAACGCAAAAGAAAACGACGTCTTGTAACTCCGAAGAAGAAAACACAAATACTTATAAGATGACCAAATGTATAAGAAAAGGTTCACTGGAATTCAACGACAAAAATATGGCAAATTAATCCTTCACACAGAAAAAAAAGTGCTTCGTAATCTCCCCACTCTTGCCTACTTTAGTTTTCTGAATGTTTCACTTCTACCGCACGTGAATTGAACACTCTGATTTTTTTAATTGGAAATATGTTGCATAACATCAATTAACCATTTTAATTACCCAATTAGTAGAGAAATAATTCAGGATCTGTTTGGGGGGATTTACTAGAGCATATTTAGTAATAATGAATGTACAACATACTGCTTCTTAATAGTATGAAAAGTTCAAAAAAATGCAGTATCTAAGATATTAAAAATAGTGGACAATAAGTAAGACTACATACGATAATAGCAACAGAACATCATCGGTAAAAGCAAATCGGTAAAAGCAAATCGGTAAAAGAAAATCATCGGTAAAATCAATCAGTCTGTTGGTTTTCCGTAAAAAAGAAGTTTTTTTTTTTAATTCTAAATAACTTTTCCCACTTGTGATTAAATCAGGTACATCGTTAAATAGCTTAGGACCAAGGTATTCGTAATGGTGTCATGCAGTTGTCGTGTTGCGTTTTGGTAGGGGAAAGCGGGGCTAGTTGTTACAAAAATTAAAAATATTTTTTATTTGATGACCGTTTATTCATAGGAATAAAAGAAGATTTATCATAAATTGTGCACACTTTCATTAACAACATAAAATTTTTTCAATGAAAATGTAGGTTACAAAAAATGTAAAATAATAAAATTAAACATTAAAAAAATGTAACAACATGTCCCACGGGCTTATTTTTACAAACCAAAAAAAAACTTAAATATAATTGATACCGTTTTGCGGTTCTTGAGTCCAAAGAAGAAAAGTCTGCTTTATTTTTTATTTGTAAGCTTCGTAGAAATTGTCTTATTCCTGTTCGCGAAAGACTTCTTTAATTTTGCTCTCTGCGTTGTTTTCTTGTAGTTTCTAACCATTTTAAAATGTATCTAGAACTAGATAATCTAATATATTAGGTTATGAGGGTTAAAGGTGAAAGTGTTCCTCCCTGGGAAACAAAGCATGTATGTGAGGTATCTACATGTAACAACTTGCCCCTTTGTCGAATGTCACATTAAAATCGTAATTTCATTTACACGAAATTTATAACGGTTAAAATAAGTGTTCAGATACTACGCAGAAGGGTGTAAAATATAATATAAATTAACTTACTTTTTTGGTAAGGTGACAATATGACTTCACATTCTTTCAACGAAAGTTACTTCGCACACGCAAAATTCAATTTTATTTATTAGATTTTTCGGAACATCCGTTTACGTTGACGTTTTGTGAGACACTGTGGTCGGCTGGTTCACGAATTTTCACCGTAGATATGCCCGCAAAAATTCGCTCCGGTGTGTAATTTGTTGACGATGTAACAACGTGCCCCCGTAACAACGTGCCCCGCCTCCCCCTACGTATCACAGATGTTCTAGGTCTTTCATCTAGCGTTGAGGACACTTTACCACCTTCCTCTTCCCATACCTATTACTTTCATCCTCCCAACGTACCCAATCGGGGATGGCATAATCTCTCTGGCTTTAGATGGTTGAGAGCAGTTGTGAACTCGCTCTGTATGAATGTAAAAAAAATATGTATATATAAATGGAAACTTTGGTTGAAACGACATGTTTCGTTATCTGATCTATATAGCCAGTGTCTTCTCAACTTTCCATCTCCTTCCCCTCTCCACCCTATTGATCTCCCACCTAATGACTTAAATATTAATAACGCCAAGTCGTGCTTGAGCATTTGGGGGGCTTGTACGATAATGACAATAAAAAAAATATTGAAAAGAATGAAGCATTACCTTTTGCTTTTGAACACATTCAAGAAACCAAGTGAGCAACTAACAAACTAACCAACTAACCAACTAACCATCACGCCGTTCCCCCGCAGGGAGAAGCAGAGAGAACGGACCGCCAAACAACTCGGTCTTGCCTCTTTGCCTTATTCACATTCCACATCGTCTCATGAGTAATCTTCTATTATTCTTACTCTTGACATGGCCCGACTGTATGGGCTTGTTGTATTACTTGTAATCAAGTATGTGATTCAGGTGACCGTACCATGTCTTCCCCGACTTCTTCTACCATTCACATTTGCGTGATATATTTTCTTTACAATGTTTTCTTGGTTCATTCACTCTATATGCCAAAACCATCCAAGGGTCTCTTTCTTAAGCAAACTTGCATTATTTGCGGATCTCCACATTTCTCACACGATCATACATGATTTTACCACAAATTATGCCTTAGGGATTTAATTTCTAGAGCATTCAGTCTACGAAGCGAACAAAAAAAAAATAAAAATAAAAAAGTCATGTTTGATAATTAATCGTTTTATAAAGTTTTTTAAACTTTTCAAATGGGGTAGGAAACTACCCCATTTAATATTGTTTCGCTTCCAGCGCTTTTACAACCTTTATAAATGTTACGTCAATGATGGAAAAGGGTACAAATGATAAATTACTTTGAACACTGTTTGAACTATCATCATGAGGTCTTGTTGTGACATTTTGCACGCCAATGGGTAATGCAATGATGACATTCAAAGATGAAAACAATTATTGAGATTTAATATGTATTATAATGCATATAATATTCGGTTAGTGCCTGAGTTGGTATCGCGTGTGCGTTTCACCCAGGTTTCGTGAAATCAAGTCCTCAGTTGACTAAGTCCTCCATTACGACACAAGAAACATTTTCTGTTTACTGTGGTGGTAGTAGGAGATTTTCAAATATTTTCAGGTTATTCGTGACCCGGGAATGTTTGCCTTTCTTCATTAAAAAATAAAATTATAATCAATACTGTTTTACAATTTAGAATTCAAAATGTGAAACGTCAATTTAATGATGGATTTTTTAAAATTCTTTTGAGTTCGGAATAATATTCTTTATGAAAACCATTTTTTAATTTAAATATTTTTTTCTAAAGCATGAAAGAAGTTATCAACAGACTGTGAACGAAAGGTGCAGTTATTTTAAAATCGTTGCTAAGCGATCAACCGATGACTTGCAAGGTTCGTATAAAATGTATTATATACGTTAATTGACTTAGTGGGAGGTGAGGTTTGTCTGGATCTGGAGGCGGATGACCTGAACACACTGAACCCTTGATTCCTACCCACCCCTCTTACCTTTTTCCTTCCAAGAACTTCCTCTCCTTTCTTTTCTTAAAAAGACCCTCCACATCCCAAAAGACGATGGAGGTCCTAAGGGAAATTATTTTTTAGGGCCCCCTGTGTGGAGCTAACTTAAAAAAAATGCACAGATATTGGTAAATTAATGACCTTGGTAAGATTTTTTTTCATTAGTTAATGCCTCATGGCCTCAGGCGTGGAATTCCACAAAATAATTTATCTCAGGACCTATTTCATCATTTGGGATTATCCGGTAATGAATAATCGGTATTGCTTTATATTCCAATATATTAAGAAGAGTGTCTGGTGGAGTGGCGGCGGACAAGGCGTTGATTTGATTTTTATACAAATCCGATTTTATTCCGAGATTGATGAAAATTTGCACAAAACATGAGGAACATGAGGAAGGTCACTTGTCTATGTGAGATTTTGAAAAACCATAATTCAATTTTTCACACTCCTTAAAGCAGAATGAAGCCCGGGCAACGCCGGGTGGTTCTGCTAGTAATATATAAAACAGTTTGGCGAAGGATATTATTTTCCAAAGTAAATGAAATGTACGCCGGCATTGTGAATGCAGGTGAGCGCGCTGGAGTACGGACCAGAAGTTATACGGCGGTGCATGTTTCTGACACTGCGGGGTGAAATATTATGTCTCTGGATTAGGAACTGCGGGGAATCGAAGGGGCATACTGTGGGCGTGAAATCACCCAAATAATAGATAAACTCAACACTGTGAAATTTATTATTAAAAAAATGGGTAGATACTGAATAATATAATGAAACCAAGCATAGTGATCCTTAACGATTTGAAAAAATAAGACTGTTGCAAGTATTTCATAATAATAATATTACTAATATTTTGATGATTTGCTTAACGCCGGTTTTGTAAAAAATCACCTCAAGGATGCTGTATTAATAATGTATAAATTTTTTTTACCCTTTCTTATTAATATAATTTTTACGTTTTATTAATTTTTACGTTTACTAATTTACAAGTTGGTATTCCTATTATTGAAATCAATTGTCAATTTACGCAGTAAACTTAACTTATCAAAATTATCTGGAAGGCGAATAATATCTAATCTCCTTTTATTATATAAAATTGTTCATTTGAGGTTGGACTGCCCTGACGCTATCAAATTGTTATCTATATAATATGTACCTCCAAAATGTATTATGCGGAATATTTTATTCTACAACAATAACTTCGTTATGAATTCTGTATTAGAAAGAATACATAGGTTGGGCAATGAACTAACTGATGTCGCTGACATATTTAATTTGAACTTCGACACATTTAAAGCCAAATTAGTCAACCACTTTTTAGATGTAAATATTTTATTTTATTTTGATTTTCGATTTTATTTTATTATTACATAAATCGATTACACACCATTGGTAATTGTTATGCTAATGTTACTGATATTTTTAATCTTTCCTTGCTAAATCAAACATTTCAGCCAAACATATTTTACGAGTTCAAGACAAGACAAGTTTATTATTTTATTGTTTCTTTTTAATGCTTTTATTTAGTTGTTAGTAATTTATTTTCTTTTTCTATTGTTAATGTAATTTTTAAAAAAAATCATTTCTTTCTTCAATGTACTACGACTGTTTTAAAATTAACACATTCTTGTAAATGGCACTTGCTTGGCAGTGCCGTAAATTTTAAATAAATAAATAACTATAAACCAAACAATCTATTGTGGCTTATGGCTATTTTATTTACCGGTTTGTAGACCAATAATATAAAACTATGCTAACAATGCATTTGTTCAAAAACGTATAAATAATTATACTTTCTTGGTAGGTTACTTGAGATGAACACTTTTTATTAGAGAAATTTAGACAGATACAGTTCTGCACGCAGATGAAAATAATTGGAAACACTTGTAATTAGAGATTTTATTTTTTAATCATGGTATTCATCTTAATAAAATTATATTATTTAATACAGGTTCGTCTTTGAGAAAAAAAGCAAATTTTATGATCGGCTAACTTACGCCCATCACTTGTACACAGTTGATATTTGTCAATTGAGAATGGGTCAGTTCAACGACTCGTTCTTGAATTCAACAGCTGGGGTGTGGCGTTCGTGTTTCGTACTACTTACTAAATGGATATCTATTACAAAAGGTAAATTTATTTTTTGTTAAATTTGTTATAATTTGTAATTTGGGAGGCGGAGATGGGTACCCCCGCGTGGGATCCATTTATTGGGTAACCAACATCCCTGCTATAGGTCACCTCAAGTGATTGCTACGGGGTGAAGATTTTCTCGGTCTTCGTGATGGTGGAAGGAAACCTAACCTAGACCTCTTCTGCCGGACTCTCTCGACCCCATCGCCTTGCACCGCAGTCGGAGAGATGGATTCATACATTCGTCACTCCTGGACACAGTGATCCCCAGTTTTCTACACACCCCTCATGCCTTTATCCTTCCCAGAAAATCCTCTCTTAAAGACCCTCCACACGGCACCGCCAAAGATGACGTAGGCCCTGAGACATTTTTTCCTCGGGGTCTCATTGTGTGCAACTAATGTAATAAAAATTTGTATATTTATTTTTTATTTTGAAAATTATACAATTCACAACTTTATTAAAAATAATTTTTTTATCAAGATAATATAAAATGTACAATTTTTTTTCTATAAACCACTTCACTATACTGAGCCTGTTACTTCTAGCATTGTATTACCAAGAGTTAGTTTTAGTACGAATCAATTTGATGCATAATAATATAAATAATTACATGTCATCCATTCGTCATTTCCTCAAAAAGATCCTCCTCACAGCATCCCAAATGACATATTCCACAAGGTCCACTGTGTGAAGCTTAAGTTTAAAAAAATACATAAATCGACTTATGGAATTTAGAATAATTTTATAAATTGTAAGTAATTCGTACTGCGGCAACCAAAGTAATATTTCATCCCGCGACAAACAAGTTGAAATAACGTGCAATCAATTAACCCAAAAGGTTTTCCTCGTTAACGCCGAGAACTTTGAATATTTATACCTACAATCTTCCCACGCATCAACAAGTAGGGAGTCTGCCCCTCGGGTGCTAAATTAACAAGTAAATCTAGAGGAGCACCCACACTAATATGGTAACCTTCATATCCAAAAAATCATTCTTATTTACACTTACAAAAAAATATCAAGTATTAGAATTTTTTATTAAGTTTTGTACTTATGGTCTCCTAAATTCTCGAAAGCAGAATTTTTGACAGTTATTCTAATCTCGATTACTCTGAACGTACGTTATATGTCTCAGCACGACATTAACATAAGCCTTTCTGTTTTTTTTTATTTCTTCAAAATAGGCATATTTACTTTGTGGCGTCATCATTAATTTAATGACAAACAAATACCTTTGTGTAACACCACTATTTTTTTTTTTTTTTTTTTTTTATTTATTCATACACGCCTTGAGGGCTTTTACAGAATCACATTATTAAAGTTACACATGTTATTCAGGAGTATAATTGTAAGCAAGTATATAACATTATAAACTGTAATTTAAGGATACAAACAGGTATAATATGAACATAGGTATGCAGTTTCGTTATCATTAAAATTGTACAAAGGAGTTAAAAAGTTACATAGTGAAATAATGGTAAAACAGAAGAGTGCTTAAGATACTTTAAAAGTAGTTATTGAGGAACGTGTAGGTATTTACTATGTTGATTTTATTATTAACTTGATCATGAATAAATTGTTCGAAAGCAAGTTTTTCAAGAATTCAGCAAAATTAACGCAGCGATAAATAGTACCTACACATAGAAAAAAATAAATAAAAAATACATGAGTTGTAATATCTTGAAAAGTTATACAGATGAGTTCAACAAGTGCATAGTGTGATAGTAAAAAATAGTACAAATTATGGTACAAAAAGTACAAGATAATATTAATACAAAAGAGAGAGAGGATAAAAAGGTAAGTACTTAGGTAATCTTTGTATACATAAGTTTTAAATTTTGTTTTTATTGTGAACATGAAGAGACCATCGATTTTAATTTAATCATTAATATATTATTATTGCTAGGGCACCAAGATTTAAATAGAAATATAAGTAAAATGTGAGTTAGTTATAATAAGTTAGTTAATACGAGAATAGAACATAATTGGAGAAAAATTGTATTTTTAAATAATAACACTTCAAATTTGATAATTAAAAACATGCCAGATAATATCCAACCAGCTTTTTACGCCAATAACAAATTAAAAAATTATATATTAAATAACAAGGACAAAGGTGTGTTTTTGAACAAATCTGGGGTTTATAAATTAATTTGTAATGATTGTAACTTTTTTTATATTGGGAAGACTTCTAGAAATTTTAACATTAGAGTTAAGGAACATCTAAGATGTTTAAATAATAATAATTATTCAGAATTTGCAAACCATATTTTGGAAACAGGTCATTCTTTTGATATTAATAAAGGTTTAAAAATTTTACACACTAACACAACGGGTATACAATTAGATAATTTAGAAATTTTAGAAATTAGAAAAAGTGTTAACAGTAAATTAAATATTATAAATAACCAAACGTTTTTTAAAAATAGCCATCTTTTAAATTTATTTTCGTATTAATACCTATATTTATAATAATTTATTTTGTTATTTAGACTTCTTGTTTTCTTTTTAAAAGATTTTTTATTATGTTAATGTAATTTTTACCCATTCTAAAATAATTTTTATATTTTATTTTATATAATTGTTTTTTATGATATATTTTAGGTAATTAATCACCTCTCCTGTCAAATATTTTGTCTATGTTCTAATTAGTCTATACTTGTTTGTCTTTTGTTATTTTTTATTGACTTATTATCCTGACGAAGAAAACATAGTTTTCGAAACATGTTGATATTGTTAATAAAATAGTGGTGTTACACAAAGGTATTTGTTTGTCATTAAACTTTCTGTTTTTATTATAGCCAGGTTTTATTCTCTCTCCGTAACGCGATATTATTTTACTCACAAGGCGAAAGAGTTAATATTTTTGAAACGAAATCGTGAGGTTGAAAGTAAGTACATGTTTCAAATTGGTGCATATTTTATGAATATTTTACTTGCATATATCATAAAGGCTGTATAATTATGTGATTACTACAAGTCTAACACCACTTGAAAACAAAAACAAGTTACCTACCCTTGCGACTTCCAAAAGATATGGTTCTTGTTTATTGACATTTATAAATGAGTTTTTAACAAGGTGCCATATGCGCGCTGTTTACCCTCGGGCTGAAACCAAAGAAATTGAAGTAGCTAGGTTTATCTTCGTCTCTTTGCAAATGATCTAGAAAGCATTCAAAATGATAATGGTTCCAATTTAAACTTTATAGGTCTTTTGCCTTTTTTCTTCTTCTGCCAAAGGCAATATTCTAACTGTATAGAAGAGCAAAATAATATTTAAAATGCAATAGGATCTACATTAATATATTAAGCCCAGCCCATTAAAACTAGTATTTAAGAACTTTTTCTAATATATTTTTGACAGCATTCTTACGACCCGTTCTCATGAAACCGTTGCATCGGTCTACAATAGTACCCTTTACACACAGAGTTCGGAGCGGGACGTGCCCCGCGCCACTTCAGGCCGCCGCGCAGAAAAGTAAAGACCGAAAGTAAGATAACGGTTTACAGGGCAGTTCACTGTGAGACTTTTCTGCGCAGCGGCCTGAAGTGGCGCGGGGCACGTCCCGCTCCGAACTCCACGTGTAAAGGGTACTAATAACTGTTAGCGTGTTTGTCGATTCTAGCACGTGCACTCGCAATGAATCAATTCTGCTAAATCCTTCGAGCAGGCTCCATTGCAATGCTTGTATTTTTTAAACAAAAAAAAATATTTTTTATTTTAGTTTATTGGGGAAACAAACAGTTTTACATATTATATTAAGACAATTACATATTACAAGGTTGCATAAACCAGCGAAGTTTCCGCAAGAATTTATAGGAATATATACATAAAAAAAAAAACAGATTAAAACAATAAAGAAAACATAAAAGATTAGAAGAAGAAAAAAGAATATTAAAAAAAAGGAATAAAAAACACAGATTTAAGTATGTGAACCTATATAAAAATAATACAATTTATCATCATAGAGTAAATATTATTAACCATTTACAATTTCACATCATAGGGTAAACATTATTAATCATTTATCACAAAACGGCGCTGTATAAATCATCCAAGTATTATTATTATTATAAAAAGAGAAAAAACAACATCATAAAATTTGAAACAAAAAAAAACACAGCAGGGGTAGAGGGTTCATAATTAATAATTTGTTTGAATTTTTTCTTTTATGCATTTGGTAAATTGGCCTTAGGACAAATGGAAAATATCGGCGCCTGAAAAGAGGTTATTATATTTAGTGCACGTCCTTCTGAGAAATGAATGTTGTGTCTAATTTGTTTTTGAGTGCGGGATATGGAATAAATGGTGTGACCTTGTGTATCGTGTTGGACAGTGGAAATTAATGTTTTCTAGAAGATAGTTTTTGTCAACAACGTTATAATTTTGAATAAAAATTTCTCATCGGATATATTTCTTCTATCTTCTTAAGTTGATAAATTATGGAATGTTAATGAGTCCTTCAGATATTCGGAAGTTCGAAAGGATTTAAAGTCTAAGGATGGGTTGTTTCAAAAAATTTGATGGATTCATCAAATATTTGAAGTTGATTTTCACGTTCTGTGTAAGTTCTTTTCAAGTTCTGTTATGATAGAGTTATAGGACAGTTGCTTCACAATACTGAAATAATAACAGAACTTGAATAGAACTTACACAGAACGTGAAAATCAACTTCAAATATTTGATGAATCCATCAATTTTTTTGAAACAACCCGTCCTAAGTGTTTCAACATCTTTTTTTGAATTCTTTCTAATCTTTCAATATTAACTTTGTATTGGGGATTCCGTATGACAGATCCGAGTTATTATTATCCGAATATTGAGCAAACAAAAGAAATATTTACATATAATAGCTTCATGTATAATAGTATAATAGCATCAGCCTACCTCAGGGCTTTAGAAATGGCAATCAGCGTTTTAAAAACGGGTTCTTAATCAGACGAACCGCCTTCAAGCGCATCAGACGAAGCGCCCTCCAGAATTAAGAAAATCAATGATGATAGCTCCTTTGTATTTGGTAGGTATGAATTAAAAAAACATGGAAAATGTTGCATTGTCTTATTGGGTTCCAAGCCAACTCAGAATCAACTCAACTCAACACCTCTTTGAAAAGTTATTAGAATCTATGAAAAAAAAATAGCCCATAATCTAACCTAACGTAACCAATTTAACGATTTTTTTAAAATTATTTTTTACATCACAACACAAAATACAACACAGAAAAAAATTGGCTTTGAAGATTAGTTTGTGAGCAAAAGAAATGACTTTACATTCAAAGGTCATTTTAAAAAAAAAATAATGAATTTTCAAATGAGGTTCTGAATTCGAAGTCATCCTGTCACCATCTTATTTAATGTTTTCAAGTTTAATTTGTTGAACTCCATTTTAAATTTTATTTCTTTTAAGTATTCAATAATAAAACACTTCGTGTGGCATGCATGCGCCGCGTGCGCCGCGTGTGCGTCGTCGACAAATTTAGAATCGTTTAAGAATGTTGGCTTTAGATCGGTTTTTTTTAAGATTAATTAGGAATTTTACTGATTGTATGATCATCAGAATAAGATTTTATTTATTTAGTATGATGATCAGAATTAGAAAAATATATTTTTAATCTTCGACACATTGTTAATAGTAGGTATCGGTAGTTTGTGAAATACCCCAGTGCGCCAAGCATCTAGCATAATGCATTTCAGTGCCGGATTTGTACTGTGTAGGTACCTACCGTCAGAACATTTATCCTGATCAGGGTGTGCAACTCAAAACTTCCCCGTTTCATTTTAGCTTGCAGGCTGTTCCAGATAAATCCTCGACACACGCCGTATTCATTTTCCACTACAAACGTCGCTCGCGAAGCTTTGATGGATGACCTGCTTGTTTTAAAATGACGGTAAATTAATCCCAGATTTTAAACATTTTGGTTCAACTTTAGGCAGCAAAACTAATTTTAATAGAAATGCAATTTTAATGATTGTTTCCCTGATTTTATTTGTTTATTTTATTAAAATTAAATTTCTATACCGCACTGGGAGCAGCCAATGAGAACTGAGGGCATCTCCAACCTCTGAAAAATACTGCAAGGCTCAAGGAAGTGAGGAGAAAAGAAGAAGGTGGAAAGGAGAAAGGGATGAGGAGTTTTTTTTATATGAATCCCACAAGAGTCCCAAATGCTCCCGTCTGGAGCCAGTGAGACTATGGCACCTTCGATTGGGATGTTGTGAGGCTGAGGGTAGTGGGGAGAAGGAGGTGGGGAAGAGGAAGTTAGGAAGTACCTGGTCATTCAGATCTGGTCACCAAACACGGCTTAAGCCATTTCAAGCAACGTTTCAATTCTGAACGGTGGTCTTACACCAGGGCGATACTGAGGGTATCTTCCTCTTGAAAATTGGTGACTTTACGAGACAAAAATCATTGCAACACTTCGATTTGACAGAATAACAGAATTAACGACCTCCGTTCTTAAGTGGTTACGATCCTCGGCTAATAATCCGGAGGTCGCGGACTTGTATTCCAGCGTGCGCAATTAAATTTTTCTTGACTATTTTGTATAACTTCACAATGTATTCATTAAAAATAATGTGTAGTATATTTGAGGCACGCTCCAGTATGGTACTTTCAGCATCGCCCTCGAGAAAGACCACCGTTCAGAATCGAAGTCTCTTGAAATGGTTTTAGCCGTGTTTGGTAACCAGATAGTCAGTTACTTCTTCCTCTCCCTACTACATACTCCAGGCTCACATCAACCCCAAAAGGGGATGACATTCTCACTGGCTCCAGACCGTGGGGAGTAGTAGGGACTCTCGTAAAACCACTATTTTTAACAGTTCAAAATGTGAAAACTGATGGGGTTAGATTATTTACACGAATTTTACCCCCTGTTCGTACCCTGGGTACCTTGCTTTTTGTATATTTTTGTATTATACTATTATCTTGGTAAGCGTGATTATAAAAATAAATGAGACGTTTAGAGTAGTTCCATATCATTGTTAAAATCATAAGGATTGTAGTATTATTAATATGCACACAAAATACCTAAGTAACTGCCATATGGAAATATAAATCAACAGCCGTTATTGTACCACGATCCCAGACACTTTCCAAAGTTTCAAATAGAGTGCTGTTTTGTCTAAATAGCACCTTTAAATCATCAATTTCTCTCTTGTTGCTCAATTCTGATGGAAATTTATCATATTTTTAAATTAGTTTGAGGCGAGTTAAAGTTTGTTGAGGAATGGGAGGTATGTATTTTAAAGAAGAAAAAAATGTTGTCCATTCAGGACCAAAGAGCGCCTCGTCAACCGTCCAACTAATTTTTGTTTCAAATGAAATGACAAGTTTCCTTGCATTTATAAATGAGTCCACCTGGAGCCAGCAGACTATGTCAATATCAATTAAGGTCAATTTATGAATGACTGAAGTAGAAAAAGAATTTGTTGAAATGGAAGAGGCAGGCTGAGATATTTTTTATGCAGCGTAAAGTTTAGAATCTGCGCGTTTGTTTCTCACTAGGGCGATTCTATATCCACGTTTAAACTAAACATTGATTCCTAAACTGAAACACTGATTCCTGACATTATTTGGAGTAAAAAATGTATTTGAAATTTTGGTCTTTGATTTTGAATGTTTAACTTTTAAATGTATTTTTTTCAAATATTTTTTCTTCATAATTGAAAAAAACTGTCTTCCACATGTCGCTACTCCTTACTCAGTCGAATAACCGATCAACCTCTAACCCTGCCTCCAACTGTCCAATACATTGTGATTTTTTTAATGTTTTTATGTGAAAAAAAAACATCAAAAATTATACGGGAGACCCAATGGTTAAGTTAGAAAGTTAGGTTAAGGAAGAAAAATACGTCCTTTAACATAGTGTTTACAATATCCTATCTGCCAAAAAATACAATTTTAAAATCTTATCTAATCAAGTCAAAAAATAAATTAGTCAATTCACCCGAATATAAAATAACATATCTTTGATCCATTTTTTTAACAATTTCACTTACTTAATTCGCTCAAATATTTTTGCTTTTAAATCATCAAAAAATGTGCCTATCGAACTCATCATTATTAAACAAATCGCAAAACATACCTACAGTAAAAATATAATATTATTTTAACTAGCTCATCTCACAGGACTCAGGATATCCCTCGTGAGACAGGCACAGTAAACAATTTATGTGTACCTAAGCCTCACTAACATAATAATAGATAGATATACCGACTAAATACTAGTAAATAAAATAATCGGGTTTTTTTGTTTATTTTGTCTTTTTTTAAACCATCTACCTAGAACCTATGAACTCGCCTCGCCAAGTCTGTATTGCCGTGGCGCCACCGATCAAATCAAAATCAAAATTCAACATCAATAAAATACTTAGTTTTAAGCACTCTCACTATTTAAAAAACCAACAAATTGACCACCATAACACGGGCGTGTGGTGGTTGAAAAATTTACAAATTAGGTAACCATCAAAGCAATGAATAAAGAAAAATTAAACAATAAAAAAACATTGCTTACATTGCAGGGTTTACTTAAAACTTATTACAACAACAGACTTGATGATGTCAATGGATAGGCGTGATGGGAAAAGGGGTGAAAGAGCGTAATTTTCAAAGGGAACAAATTTAAAAACGGGTCATTTTTTTAAAAGACACACACATATTTAATACTTTTGATATTAATAATGATATAATAACAAACTTGAAATCTTGGAAATTACAAAAGCTGAGTTTAAATATTATAAATAACGAAAAAAATATAAAGCATTGCTAACGAAACATGGTGGTTTTTTACACAGTAAAAGTGGTTAAAACTAAGGACGGGTTGTTTGAAAATTTTTTAACAAGTTCTATATAGGTATGTTTTTAGGTTTTCACGGCCAAAAAGTATTTTTGTTATTGTTTTTGGGGTGTTATGCCGTGTTTCGCTACCTCCTTCTTTAGCCAACGTTTCGGACAGCGTTACAGTGTCCATCATCAGGGCAGATGACCAGGGCAGGTCATCTGCCCTGATGATGGACACTGTAACGCTGTCCGAAACGTTGGCTAAAGAAGGAGGTAGCGAAACACGGCATAACACCCCAAAAACAATAACAAAAAAAAAAAAAGTTCTATATAATTTCCATTCAAGTTCTGTTATTATGTCATTATAGGTCAGTTGATCTTTAAAACTAAAATAATCACAGAATTCGAATAGAACTTTCACAGAACGTGAAAATCAACTTTAAAAACCTTTATTAATTTTGAATTGAAATGGTGCCACAAAATATGTTTGCTGTGCTTGAAAAAAAAATCAAAATTGCTGACAAAAAAGCGTCAACTTACCCATGCTCACTTTATGACATGTGATCACATTAATTCTCAATTTTATTCTGTATTTTCAATGCATTCTGTACACCATTACTCACAGAAAAAAATATCAGCGGAAAGACAAATATGTAACAATCTATCTATTTTCTTGACAAAACTTCAATATCTAACTTTACATAGCTAGGTACCAGCTTCAACTTATGATTGAATCATACACATATGAATATTAGTAGAGGAGAACAGACAGGAGAGGGGTGCAAACCAACTATAGCGGGAAGATGATTATGATGATATGTGATTTGTCAATAAATCAATCTGACAATATATAGGCATCTCGCATTATAATATCACCATTTAGTTCTTAAAAGTAAAATCTGCTTTTGAATGAATAGACCTTTTTACACGGGAGCACGAATTGCTCGCCACGTTATGAACAAATTTGCGAAGTCCACATACGGCAAAATAAAGTTCTACTGTTTTCAGAGTCGAATATTTTGTTCACGTATTTAGTTAAGACACTTTTACAAATGTTTTATCATTTACTTACCCCAGTAAACAGCGACGAGCACACTTGAGAAACGTCTATATATTTATATGTTACTAAAACTGATCATATTATATGATCTCAATAAGCTTCAAATAAAGTTAAATAATGCTTACCTATGGAATGTAATACGACAATTGGGTTTATTCTCTTTTTTATTTCCATTTTTACACGTTTTTATAGAACAAGCCACCATTTTTGCCGTGTTACTTCGTAAAAAGTACCGATGAGAGCTCGACGCTGGTTCGCACAAGAATGATGACGTCACATTTTCTAGATTCGCTCAAGGCCGAACGCAAGCCCATCCGGCTTCAAATGGAACCGGTGTGGGGAGGGGGAAATAATACGCTTTTATCACATGGGGCGGTATTCATATTTCTATGGATTTAACATTGTTTACCAATATCGCGATTATTCATGGTGTTATTATGGTATCCAAATAAAATGTTGGCAGCATGGGGTTTCATATATTTTGGGAAGCATTCAAGTAAATGTGCCTAAAATTACGTATTTTTCGTCCAGCAACCAGATATAAATCTGGTAGCCTTTAAAGTTTGCCCTCTTCGAGCGGTAAAGCGGGGTAACTGGTAGTAATTTATGGCCCTTGCCATTGTTGTAGTGTGCGATAATAACATATTAATTATTAGTTATTATTTATTGCCGAGGCAGATAGCGTTTTCTTGGCCATTGTTCTGCAAAACAGCGTTATCGTTACTGTTCACTGTAATCACAAAGCGCTTTCTCCCGCCCAAAAGCGAAAAGTCGTCAGCTGTTCTGCCGCCCAAGAATGGTTGTGATTTTATTTATTTATTACACTTAAAATAGATCCACTTCAAGTGATCTAATAAAAACATTGATTCATTGACTAATAAAAAATTCTAATGTATACAAATCAAGAATAAAAATATGGCTGAAAGAGGTCAATGAAAAAACACTAATGGAGACACTAAAAACGACATAGAAGACAAATAAAATATATTTAAATAATTTTAGTCCGCCTCGGCACAGGACCCCCTAGTGGGGAGCTAAGAAATACAATATTTTACATTAAATTCATCATTATATTTTATATGTACAATTATTTTATATAGTCGCTAATAAAAAAAATAATAAAAAATAAAAAAAATTTATTGATTCGTCCATTTATTTAATTTACACTTGGCTTATTTCTAATACATATCACTTGCATAGTTATAACAATTTTCTTTAATGATGTGCATCTTCGGGAACTAGCGGGTCGTCATTAGATTCGACGGAGATCAGTAAATTTGACAGGATTAGATCTAGGATATGGTCACTTGAGTTTAGCTCACCGTTGTATTGAGAGAGATCCAGAAAATGCATGCAGTCTACGAAATGATTACTAACGTGAGTAGAGTAATTGCTAGCTGCGTAATGAGTAGATGGCTTAGCTTAGATCCATGAAATTTTAGCAAGATTAAAGTCCCCTAGGATAATGAACAAATCCGTGGGGTTATTTGATACTACATCTGATAGCATGTTTAGGAAATTTCCGATTAAATATTGATGTTGAGTCCCTCCGGGGATGTACACGCAGCAAATATGGACCAAACTGTGCGGTGTACCACAATACCAAATATAAGAGGTCCTTAAAAGAATATTTCTCTGATAGTTCGTAAATAACTTTATGCTTCTATTGTTTATATTTCTGTTATTATTTGATTTATATGCACAACCTCCCTCCATGACTACCAATGTATTGATAATTTTTTTGTTTTGTAATTTTTCGTTTACAATTTTTTTTTGTTTTTGTTTTAAATAAAAAATGTTTTTTTTATAATTTTTAGACTCATATTCCTTTCCCATAAATTGAAGTTACTAATTCCTTATTATGCTGTCGCAATAGAGTTAAAGTCACAAGGAGGAAATCCATAATTCGTTTTATTTGGCTATATAATACTTATTTTTGTACAAACTGAAATATATGTTAACTGCTGATTTCCCGAAAATTAATAAATAACTGTTTGCTTTGTTCAAGTACACTTTAATCAGACCGCCTAAATCAAAATGGTACGCATTTAGGTCAATGATCAAAAATGGTACGTTATTGATAATGCAAGCTTTTAGGTAGGTACATCAGTCTGCCTTTAAAACGAATTTTTGCAAATATTTTTTACAACATGACAAAAAAAATATGACTTCTATTTTGTGTACCGAGTTTTTTACACATACAAATTCCTTTTTTTTCAAATGTTAATTATTGCAATAGAGTCCGCTAGATCATTAGGGGCCATAAGTCAAAGGGTTCTAACAGTAACGTTTTTTGTTTTATTAGTAAGTATTTTTTTTAAGTGAATATATCATTAGCACCGTTGTGATTAGAAACTCAATGAAACGGAAACGAGCAACACTAAAAAGAAACAAACACATACATCTATAAGATTTAGCCTGCAAGAGAATGAGATAGCAATAAAATAATTATTTTTCACGTTTACTCGATTCCAATATAATACGAAAAATCCACGGTCCCACGCGAGTCTCTATTAATGCAATGGTATAAAGCGCCTGACGAACTTCAACGGCCAGACATACAGCGAACCAGGGACCGGATCCAACGAAAAAATAAATATTTTCATTTTTGCAAAATTAATATCCAACCACTCCAAAATGAACAGGCAAAAGAAAAGAAAAGCACATCTGGCGACTCCGAAAAAGAAAACACAAAAACTAATATGATGACTAAATGTGTTAGAAAAGGTGCTCTGGTATTGTACGGCAAAAATCATTCTTCACATTGATAAAAAAAGTCCCCACTCTTGTCTGTTTTAGTTTTTTGAAGTTTTCACTTCTACCGTGAATTGCAGTATGATTTTTTTTTATATTAACCATACACAGGCTGTTTCTTTAATTGGTTCATTTGGTTCACATTACTTAAATTTGTTTTATAATTTATACGTATGGACAATTTTTTTTTATTGAATGCACTAATTTTGTAAAATTATTGGAAAGAATTAAAAAATATATATTTACATATTATGTATGTTTAATTTAACACCGATAACCGATACTCGATACATGTGTTAAATTATTTTATTATTACTTTAATTATAGATATAAGATATTAGAAAAAAAATACTTAAAATATTTATATAGAATAAGAAAAAAAAAGTGTGTACAAAAAATACATATAAAATCAAAGAGAAAAAAGATTTGAATGAAATTGTTTTAAGAATAAATCAATTATTTTTAAGTTAAGGTGTATGAGAAACCTAGATCATGGAGATCATTGAAACAATAGATTGGCTTTTTAATTGATAATTTTTTTATTTTTTATTTATAAATATTACATACAAATAATTTACCTATGAGAGATGGCATCGTAGAAAGCTAATTAAAAATTATAAATCTGATTTAACGTTTTTTAAGATATGCGATTTATTCGTAAATTACGATAATACTTGATTAAACACTAAAACAATGTTGTGACAACTATTTTATCCAGTCTTTAATCAATTTTGTAAAAGCAAAAACTCTCGTGAAAATAAATGGGGCGTCATCAAAATTACCCTTGCGGTCCCATGAAAACATGCCATAAATGGTTCCGTTTATCATCAATGGTGCACCAAAGATACGGGTATTGGGATCAAATGATAAACGTAAGCATATCATGTTTTCAGTAACCAAATCCTTTCCTGGCACTAATTTATAATGTTTGTAGAAGTTGTTGCATTCGACAGTATTCATCCGAGACCTTACTCCCACAACGGATAGTGTCCGTACAGAATCTTCGGAATGCTGAAAAAATGACAAAATTATGTTATTTAGTGATAAAAAAAACAAATCATTTAAAATCAACAGAATAAAAAATCGGGTTAAGCTGACTTTTGATATACTGGCATTCAGAACTACGGGCCTAAAATGGTCCCTTTCACTTTCATCGTGAGCTTATAATAAATTATAGGGTTAAGCTCTGCATAAACGTAAGCGCCAAGAAATCATTACAGTGTGTTTATTCTTCCTTCTTTGAATTCTTAAATTGGAACCACAGAAAAAATGCGAAACAATTTCACTCAGGGATCACGTAATTTTTATGGATGCTGTAGGAGGGAGGAAACCATTCCATTGCTGAGCAGTGTTGAGCAGCTTGATTACAAGAACAAGTCGTAGAAGCGACCCATTGAGCCATTTTAAATGGACGCGGGCTTGGTGTGCTTCCCGACTGTACACCATTGCCAAAGGAATCAATGACGGTAATCCCGGACAATCCATCATTGAAATACCTATACAACAATGACAAAATTCTGTCTTATATCCACTTCATCACATCACAGTGCGTCATCAATTAAAAATAAGAAAATAATGGTAATATTTTTTTACTTACTCTGGAGTGATGATAAAATGGTATCTTTGATACCAATATTTCGTCCGTCGGGAAATTTTGGTCGGGAAGATTCGCCGCTGCAACTCGAGAACTGAGCTTTAAGGGCTGATCAAGTCTAAGGACTGCAATGTCAGCATCCAAATCAGGGCTTAATTTAGAGTGCTTGTGTACACTTGCCACGAGGTATTCCTGCCCTCCGTAAAGGTGGTTTGATGATCCGACTCTCACCTTTATATTTTGAAATTTAAACATATCCCTAAAATTTTAAATTAAAATATTAAATTAACGATTTATTTATAAACCATTTTCACGATTAATACAAACAAACAGATTTTTTTAATTCAATTCAATTCAATTTATTCACTTTAAAATCATAACAAAATTTAAATTTCAAATCGTTTTCAAAGTAGGTAAAATATTAAGATTCAAGCATATTTAAGCAATTTAAAAAAATTAAATAATTTAAACAATTTAAACATCACAATTTTAACATCAATAAAGCACAATCAGACTAACAGCAATAAAGCTTGCCGTCTAAATTGTGCTTCATTGATGTTAAACATATCGATATTCAAAGTGATTCTATTTAACAACAAGACTGCTCTCCCGACTGGCATATAACCATTGGCAACTTAATTTTGCAAGCCGGGAGATAAAACAATCTATGCTGTCGATGACGGAGATAACCGTCGGGAACATAGAAACTAATACTCTCCATGAATGCCGAATTTTCGAACCGTCTACGAATCAGTCTGAAGAAATGTGTAATGTGAGTATGAACAGCACAAGAGTTCCAACTGCTTCTTGCTAACCGGTGCCACTTAGACTTCCCAATTGGGGTATGTTGTAAGACTGAATGGTGTGGGAGGGGAAGGAGATGGGGATAGTTAGGTAGGAAAGTACCAGGTATTCAGATCTGGTCACTAAGCACGGCTAAAGCCATTTCAAGAAACGTTTCGATTTGGAAGAAACGTGGTCTTTCTCAGAGCAAAACTGAGAGTATCTGCCTCTCTGGAAAGTGCCGTAAGTATTCTAGGTATATATTAGTTTGGTTCCATGCCAACTCAGAATCAAGTCAACTCAACACCCCTTTGAAACGTCATTAAAGCTATGAAAAAATAATTTAAAATAGCCCATCACCCTAACCTATTTAACCAATTTTTCATATATTTTTTTCATCACTTTTAATGACTTTTCAATGGGGTGTTGAAATGCCACTTTGTTGAGTTCTCGTGAAACTGTTGTCTTGAAACATGAGGTCGTATTGAAAAGCTGCATATTATTTTCAAAGAAGTGAACTCTTGAAAGGCGAAATATAAAAATATCTGTAATAATAATAATTTCAACATTCTTTTAAATACCAACCAGGAATTATTAGATTCCTGGTCAAATAAAATTATTCATGCCAAACACTTCAATTATCTCAACCAAACGTATGTTGACAAACTTTCGTCAAACAAATGGTTGAGTATTGGAGAATTGAGCGCAGAAATAGAAGGATTTATTCTTGTCATTCAGGATAGAGTCATTAATACTAAAAATTATAGGAAGTATGTAATCAAAGATACAAATCAAATTGATGATTTATGTAGAAAATGTTTGGCTTTTCCGGAAACTATAGAACATATTATATCGGGATGTTCTATATTAGCGCCTTCCGAATATACTTTTAGACACTATCAGGTTTTAAAAATAATTCATCAAAGTTTGATAATTAAACATAAATTGATTGACTGCCGTAATGTAGTACCATATTATGAATACGAACCAAATTCGTTTTTAGAAAATGAATTTTATAAAATATATTATGATAAAACTGACAGAACGATTCGTCATAATAGACCCGATATAGTTTTACATGACAAAATTAAAAAAATAACTTTTATCATTGATTTCGCTATTCCAAATTCCTGTAATATTCAAAAATCTGTTTCTGAAAAAATTAGAAAATATACAGATTTAGGAAATGAGATTTAAAGAATTTGGCATTCTCGGACTATAAAAATATTAACATTTGTTATTTCGGCTACTGGCATTATACCTAGCTCTCTAATTAAAAATTTAGGCTTATTAGATTTATCAAAGAATCTTTATATAAAGATGCGAAAATCAGTCATATTAAACACATGTAGAATTACGAAAGATTTTTTAAATATTTATATTGAGGGATCAGTAGGATTTATCGGTTCAGTTAGGAGTTCTATTGAGCCGAACCCTCTGATATGAAAATATCTGGAGTCGGTGAAGTATTTTCCCATATGGTCTCTGGTAGGTTGACGTGTTGTTCTTGTATAGTTTTGAATTTATTATACTTATACAATGCAATTACAGCGCGTGGATTGACTAGATGATCATTTGTGGAAAAGTGTGTGGAAGGGTTAAATTTTTCCTGTGGGGAAGATTTAACCCGGACATAAATTCTAGAGAACAATTAAAAAAAAACCTACCCGGCACACGTGGCAGTTGTCAACACGTGTCTACTGCTGATGATGGCTCCATTGCAATGGAATTTGTAAGCACCGTCCTGAAGCCAGAATACAGCCGCCAAGTACGGATAATCCAATATGTCGGAATATATTTCTAGAATGTGCATAGTATTTATTAACTATAAAAAATATGTAATGAAAAAATGTTTCGTCCCTTCACTTAATTGGGACCGGATAACTTTAATTTTTCTCGGTGCGCCATTAAAACGCCACTCTAGACTCTATTTGGGGGGATTGGCTCGAGAGCTTTTTGTTGTATAAATACTCGCTTTTGGAGCCAGTGAGACCATGACATCCTTGATAGGGTATGTCGTGATGTGGAATACAGTGGAGAGGGGAAGGATATGAGTAAGAAAAAGGTGGGGAAGTACCAGGCTAATCAGATTTGGTCATCAAACACGGATAAAGCCCTTTCAATCAACGTTTTAATTCTGAATGGTGGTCTTACACCAAGTATTCAGAGTACCTCCGATTCTGGAACTTGTATAAATATAATGTATATTACTTTAAATCAGTGATTCCCAAGGCGGTCCCAGTGGATCCCTAGGGGTCCACGGGAGACCCGACGGGGGTCCACGTAGGCGCGAGAAGAAATGGGGGTTCATACCTTGTAAGTGGGGGTCCACGAACTGGTTTCGATTGAGACCCATCCCGTGCCCCATATCCATATCCCATCCCACCCCCGTCTCATATCCCAGGGTGTTATGGGATATGGGTGTACTGTACTGGGATGGGAACATAACCATACCCACCCTCCCCCCCCGTCCCATATATCCCAATACGCCCCCTCCGTCGTGGCAAATATAATCTCAAATACTGGTCCATTTTGCCCCCGTATCTGTTACTGTTCCATTGTGACAGACCACACCTCGCCACTCAATATTCAGTACAACGCGTGTCGAGTTTTGGGAAAATGGTAGAAATATATCAGCAGGGGGTTCACCGTGACCCGTAAAATTTTGAAAGTGGTCTACGAGAAAAAAAGTTTGGGAACTTCTGCTTTAAACGAATAAATTCGGAAATAACACAAATTAATCAATAAAATCTGGTTTGATTTCAGATGGATATCTATTTGTCTACGGAACGAAAATTATTTATTTATGAAAACATTACATTGTAATTAAAATATTTAACTTAGAGCTTTTTTAGCTTTTTAAGCTTAGAGATTTTTTATAATATTTTTTACCTTTAAAATTAGGGGTAAGTACCGGATTTTATTTTTCCTAGACGGTGAATTAATAACTTCCCGAGGGATTATTTTGGAACCATCTTAGATTTTAGAAAAAAGTTTATCAGAATTAATTAAAACATACCCCGCGGAAATATTTTAGGTTCGACCGTAGGCTTAGGTCCGTCTAATATACTGGGCCGTGCGCCTAATATTTTTTTGCACGCCTTCTGCACTAAGAAAGAGTCAATCATTATCATTTCTAGGAATACAAATAAAATTTTCAGCAGATGTTTCTAGTGCCTGAAAAACTATAAGAATTTTTTTTTTATTTGAGCTGCTTAGTTATAGATTCTTCGTCGATGACCTCGTACATCGGACCTCTCTCTGAATACTCTAAGTTAGTAACGTTGCTTATAACACCTTCACACAAATGCTTAACACTGGAGCGACAAAGATCGAAATATGGACCACTTTTATTTTTCTGCGATTGCCAGCGGTCAAAAATTGAACCACATTTTTTTAACGATATTTACGGTTTTAAAGTTAAAATTTTTAAATATATATTTTTAAATCCTACGAATATGTGATAAACGACAAAAGATAGGTTAACTCGTAGACTATATAAAACTTTAATCAGTTTGTATGTCTTAACAATAAAATTCGGAGGTATGTTTTTTTTAATGTGAACGGAAAATATTCAAAATGATCTCCGAAAAATCACGAGCAGTCGGAGGAAAAAGTTTTAAATCGGTTAAAATTATTTAAGTTTTAATCGGTTTAGTGATTAAAATATAAATTGAACAATCGTAATAATTTTTTCGATGCCTTTTCGGTAAATTAAATATTGGTTTTCATTGTTGTCAGCAATTTCTAATATCTAATTATTCCAATTAATTACAAGAGATTTTCGTTTTCCAACTCTTACGTTCGCAATGAAGTCAAAATTGTTTGAATGATATAATTTTTATTTAGACATTTAATTAAATATTGTCTGACTTACGAGCAAATAACGATTTGAACAGAACCCTTATTTTTGTATTTATATAATTTTTGCAAAGAAAACCTTAAAAAAATAAAATTCATGCGGAGCACAACTTATATCCGATTCCTACACTTATTTTTAGTATTATGTTTAATGCTGTGTAGGTATTTGCCTGCGTACAACGTATCTTGATATTTTAGACACTTTGCTCGCCAAACTACGAACTCCAATTTGGAGACACTCATAGTCACTGGCCAAGTGGAAGGCAGAATAAGCGGGGTCACCAATGCGTTTGAGTGACCAAGTAACACCGGCGTCTGATGCTAAGGTGTCCTTGGCTCTCCAGCGGGGGGCCGCGAGGGGTGGAGAAGCCTTATCCATCGTGGAAATTGATGAAGGAATCACGGATAAGAAACTGCCTTGAGAAGAAGAACAGAGGTATTTCTAATAAAATATTAAAATGGCATTGTTCCATATTGAGTTCACTCTCTGCTATTCACACTCACTTGGTATTATTGTACAAGATACAAATTAAGCACTTACCCTGGACACACACAAAAGATAGTATTACGAGTACAGATCCAATGCGAGACATTGTAATACTTTAAAAAAGTTGGTGGAACAACTTATTAATATAGGTTGAAAAGGGGGCGGAACCGTCAATTGATAAAGATTCACAAAGATCGCCAATCTGTTAAATAATTTAATTCATTTATTGTTAACAAGTTTAATTTGTAGAACTCCATTTTAAATTTAATTTCTTTTATATTATTTTATTTCTTGTAGAAAGCAGTCACTTTGTTGTTTGACATATTAATTGAAATAAAAAAATAATTTTGTTTGTAACCACCATCTATTTTTTTTAATACCGACCGGTTTCGATTAACACAAGCATCTTCAGATAAAATAAAACTGCTTTTTTACATGAGCTCCACACAGGAGGCTTTGAGGAAATAATTTCCCTCAGGGCCTATGTCATTTTAGGGGATGCTGTGTGGAGGGTTTTTTTTTAAGGAAAGGAAGGGGAGAAGAGTTTAAGGAGAGGAAAGGGAAAGGTTTAGGAGAGGAGAGGAGAGGGAAGGAAAAGGGTTTAACGGTTGGGTAGGAATCTGGGGTTCAGTGTGTCCTGGTCATCCGCCTATACAAACCTCACCCCATGAACCCGGGCACCCCTGCTAAATCACCAAAGGTAGCGAACCACTTGGGGTGGCCTATGGCAGAGGTAGACTTTTGGAGACCTAAGGCTTGAAGATGCTGGTGTTAAGCGAAACCGGTCGGTTTAAAAAAATTAAATAAAAAATCGTGGTAATTAAATAAAAACAAACAAAGTTTTTGTTTTATTTCAAATAATATTATTGTTTTATTTATAAAGACAGTTTATTTAAAAGCAAGTTCTGCTATGTAGGCACTCTGTTTTGTCAGTTGTTGACTGATAATGCGGAGGGCGAAACAGCAGTCACGCGTAATAATAATTGTTACTTGTGGCAAATGTCAACCGTGTACAAACTTTTAAAGTGTGGTTGGTATGTTTCCTGTCAATGCACCTATGCCGAAGGAATCAATGACGCTATTTTCTCGAAGCAATTAACATTGAAATTCAGGTAAAACAAGGACAGCATTCCCATTTGATCGCTAGTGCTCTAAAGATTTCAATCCATTTGTAAAGATAATGGAATTCATCAATTGGTCCGCCCATTCCTGTACAAAGTCAGGATTTTTTCAAGTATTTCAGGGGTTCAGACGAAGTTCTGTCAGAGGGTTGCCAAATTCAACAGCGGGGCGCAATGAGATTTGTACAGAGTTGTGTACTTTTTAAGTATTTGCGGGCCTTCCACAGTACGTTCAGCTTCACAGTACGCTCGACACTGGCTAAGATAGAGCTACCTTGACTGGGCTGGTAATATAAATATAACAATAAAAAGTTATTTCATTTTGTTTTCAGCAGTTGAGAGACATTGTCTAAAAGGACAGTTACTTTTAAGGCCCCAAAAACAAATGTTTTTATTTGACATTTTCATGACTAAAAACATTTAAATATTTGTTTTGTAGTTTTTATTTTCTATTTACCTCGGACAAATATTCATCTAAGGTGCATCATCCTTCGTATAGAGAGACAGAAATTTTATCGAAGATATAAAAGTCTATAAAGGTGATATATAGTTTATGGGTTAGCTAGGTATGTACCTACAGAATTACCATTTTAGATTCAGTTTTTTGAAGGTAATGTTTCTCATATTCTGATCCTCTAACATCTATTATAACATCGTATTATATAATAAAAGTTTATAATTCCTAAAAACCTGATGATTAGTGAAGTCATAACCATAGACTTCACAAAGTAAGGAAGTCATTTTTTCTCAAAGTAAGGGATATTATGGAATTCTTGGGAAATAATAAATGGAAAATCTTAAAAAATATTTTTTTTTTCTAGCTTCATGGCAGATATATATTTTAAAAGAAAACTTTTTTGTAGGTTGTAAGATTGTTCACACATCAGATTTACCCAAAAATAAGCATTAATAATAATATTGAAATAAAATAAAAAATGTGGTTTATTTAAAAAGGGCTCCACGAATCGGGTTTTTACTGGAAAGCAAAAATATGCACTGACGGAGTACTTTTAAGAAAATGAACACTGAATATAAAAATTTATTTTTAAACAGTAAGGCAAACTTAAAGTAAAATATGTGGAATAATTATTTTTGTACTATTAATATATCATTAAATTAATTTGTATTACTTATTTCATATCTAAATTGGTGAAGTTTTAATTTCGGTGCAATCAATTTTATATAGTACACCATTTGATTTGCACAAAGTATAAGAACTTCCGAAGAAAAATTATCTTATCCAGTTTTTGATCCAATCTTTGAATGCCGCAACTTTGGTGAAAACATTTATGCTCTTGCGGTCCCATGAACATATGCCATAAATGGTTCCATTATGAACCCAAGGTGCACCAAACATACTTGTTCCTTGATATTGATTTATATAAAGGCACATCATATTTTCGGTTATCAAATCTTTGTATGGTAAATCATTTTTTAAATAATTATTGCATTCGAGATAAGTCCGATAATTCGAAAATTGAGAATGCATCAAAGTATTTAATGAAGAACCTGAAAACTAAAAGAAGAAATAAAATCGACTAGGTAGTTCCACGAAATAATATATAATACAAAAATCATCTTTGCCATTAGATTATTAATGTCATAAATGTCAATGGCGTGAAATTAAAATCTAAAATTTATGCTACCAATAAATAGTAATTTATCATTTTTTCCGGTTTTTCACCAAGAACTTAAAAATAACTATGCCAAACTGAGACACGGATGACTGAATGTTAATAAGGGGTCTGGTTGCGCAAATCAATTCACTTTCGTTCGCAGGCGGGTGCGGTGCGAATCTAAAACAACAATTACTGAAAAACTACTCAAAGGAAAAGGAAAGGATAGGTATAGCCAAGACTTACCGAGCTCACTTTCGAATGGACATTTGCCGCTGGCTCTGTGGTCGTTTTAACAATTCAATAGTTGTCTTTATAATAATTCACTTATAACAGTAGTCTAATAGTTCAAACACTGGAGGTTAAATGCCGTTTATTGGTCACACATTGACCGGCAATTGTACTTTGTAGCAAGATAGATTTACATTCACACGCGACACGGCGTGACGAGTGGTTTCGGAATACAATACAACAAACACGGTTACATCTGCAGCCGCGGCGGGTATATTAATAAGTTCCCAAATTGAACTTATTGCGTTACTTCTAATCAAGTAAGTTGCACAAATTTTACCGAACACTCGAAACGGTTGCGTTTTCAACAAGTGAATGCGGAAATCGAACGTTTCATTTTGTTTTGTCTTGGCGTGGGATGGGTAGGTACTTGGTGGAAAGGTAGAAAGCTAGGTACTTGATGTTAGGAACTGGGCAAAGGAATAAGCAGTTTTCCAGTACTAAATCTTAAACAAAAAAAATAACATTGATTGGCGCAAACAGGGTCCGTGGTCAAGGGGTCAGGTTATTGACACGCAATCCGAAGGTCACAGGATCGAATCCCGGCGTGCGCAAATAAATTTTATTTGATTTATTTGTGTTATTTCACAATTAATTAATATAAATAATGTTCAGTATTATTATTTATTATTTTAACTTTATGAGTAAAACCTCAAACTGTAATATTTAATTAAATGAAGACATTATGAGCGAAACTCAATCGAAAATCTGGAAACAGAAAAATCAGAAAAAGATATTGGCACCTCTGGGACTCGAACCCAGGACCTCCCTACTTTCCGGGTTGGGAAAGTAGGGAGGTCCCAACCCGGAAAGTAGGGAGGTCCTGGGTTCGAGTCCCAGAGGTGCCAATATCTTTTTCTGATTTTTCTGTTTCCAGATTTTCGATTGAGTTTCGCTCATAATGTCTTCATTTAATTAAATGTTCAGTATATTCGCGCCACGTTCTAGATTAGAAGATACTTTCGGTATCGTCCTGGTGTAAGACCAACGTTCAGAATTGAAACGTTGCTTGAAATGGCTTTCAGCCGTATTTGGTGACCGGATCTAAATATCCTCTTCCCCATCTCCTTCGCCACCCTACTGCCTTCAGCCTCACAGCATACCCCAATTGGAGATGCCATTTTCTAACTGACTTCAGACGGGAGCAGCTTGAACGGTTGTGAGATATTCACATTAAACAAAGAAGATTTAAAAGGTCATGAATAGGTTAAAAATAGGTTGAAGGTCATGAATAGGTTAAAAAAACATCACAAAGACGCGTCCGTTGGTTTCTCCTTAAAGGAAAATGGGATGGACGCCAACACAACTCTGTCTAGGCACACACTTCTTGCTTCATTCAAATTCATACTTCGACTCAAAAACTTTCTCAAAGTCTTTCGCGGGCTCAATTTTTCTACAAAAAATTTTTCTCTGATCATCCAATCAAAATTTCCCAAGTTTCTTTATATTAATCTTTATTAAAAGCATTTTCTAAATTAATAACCTAGGATTTGCGTCGTAAGTCTTATACTTAAGGGGACCCGGTTGTTTAGAATTTATTTATTTTTTTGTTTTTCAATATGTCGAAAGTATAATCCTTTAAGAATATACTGTAAATTTTTTGTAATGGTATTGACAATATTTAAAGTTCTACAACCCATTTAGCAGGTCAGCGCAGCAGCAGGTAAACGGGCCGAGCGACACTTTAAACTAATTCATTTCAAAACTACTTTTTTCTGCATGGTGTGAGGCAAAAAAAAAACTAATCGGCCGATTCGTCTCAAATTTTACTATGTTATTTCGTACACCAGTACCTATCGCAGAAACTAAAACAAAGTTTTTAAGTTAAATACTTCTATTTTTTACATATAAAATATAATGAAAAAACCCTCTGTTTTCTATATTTAAATTTGAACAACGCGACATTTTGTCATTTTTTTAAAATTTATTTTTTATTCTAGTTCCTGCAATAACTACACTCACTTATCAAAAATTTGTTTTTGTTTACGGATAAGTGAAAGAGCCAAAACTGGACCCACCACCAAGGTCCGTAATTAGGAGGAGGGAAACTTCAGCGCAGTTCCTTAACTACTTAGAATTTTTTTTTAAATAACAAATTTTTTGTATACTATTAAAGTCATTTAATAAATCTATAAAGTTTGTATACTATTAAAGTCATTTAATATTTCACTGTTTTCATTTTTTTTTTAAATCCTAAAAACTCGTCGAATTTATGGGGGCTAGACCACCGGGTCCCCTTAAGTCCAATTCAAAAACGGCTACACAACGTTAAAAATAATATAATAGTTACCAAGAAACTTACCCTCAAATCTGTAAAAAGGTTTACTTTCGGTGATAAAATGTTTACTTCCTCTTCTGATAAATCCCGTTCAGGAAGATTCAGGACTGCAACACGATTGCTGAGCTTTAAGGGTTGAGAAAGTCTGAGGATTGCAATATCAGAATCTAAGTCAGGACTGAATTTAAAGTGTTTGTTTACATTATCCACAAAGTGTTCTTGCCCTCCGTAAAGGTGGTTTGAGGAGCCAACTCTCACCATTATATTTCTGTATCCAACCTTATCCCTGTAATGGTAAAACATTAGTATATAATCAGTGCGTTTTAATATAATAATTTAATCATTGCGATTTATCCATTAAATTTAATTAATTCGTATTAAAAGCTTAATATTGTTAAATAATACAATACGAACTGAAAAACAGTTTAAATTAACTTAGAGAAAAGTATTTAATTATTATGAAATAACGCCGATTGAAGGCCTTAAGATTTTTATCTAGAAATTAAAATAATTTGAAATGGATACAGAATATACACAGATAAGAAAAAATATTCATATAATAAAAAATTAAAAGGTAATATTGAAGTGAGAGCATAAAATACAAATGGTAAGCTATTAAAAATACAAACGTGAAGAAAAAAGAACTCCGTGTACACGTATACAAGCTATCTTGAAAGTACTTTGGAACAAAAAAAAAAATACGTAAAGTACGCAATTAAAATAAATTTTTAAATTCCAGATATAAACATTTATGAAGAATATAAACATTCAAAGTGTATTTGATTATAATGCAACTGAAAAGCGCTGACAAACAGCTTTAATTAAATAATGTTTGTATGTTGATATTTCTTCAATATTTATCACATCAAAATGGTGAGTGTCTAGCTATAAAGTAACTTCACCTGATTATTCAGGATTACTGGTTTGTAGCAATAACAAAGTTGCACAAATACATATATAATATTGTGCTTTCTGAACAGAGTTTTGATGAAAAACACGATTCATGCAATAAAATAAGTTCATTCGGTTTTAATGTTACGATTGTGTAATAGTTTTACAATTAGTTCAAATGTGGATGTCTTAATCTGGTTCCTGAGCTTTGTAAATTTTTGTACAAACAATCTAGTGGAATAAACCCACATAAATAATATTACAATTTTTTTATTCCAGTCGAACGTTTTATGTACTTTCCTATATTGGATATGTACATTTCAAGTAGGTACTTTGCATCATCTCAAAAAAAAATTTGACAGCATTCAAACAGCAGGTCACTATGCGATCAGAATTGTTTCATATTGAAAATGCTGGTGTCGCATCTTATTATAAAAGAAGAGATATTGCAAAGGCTGAAAAACACAATCATCAGGGATAACATTCACTAACCTACCCAACACAAGTAGCAGTGGTCAACACGTGCCTATTGCTGACGATGGCTCCATTACAGTGGAATCTATATCCATCTCCCTGAAGCCAGAATATGGCAGCCATGAACGGTGTTTCGAATATATCAGAATATACATCTGGAAAGCAAATGATGTCAAATTATTTTTTGTTAGGTAATAAATATTTCGGTTTCACCCTACTGCGGCCATCGTCAAAGTGTTTTAAGAATTGCAAATAGAAATGCTACATAATTGTTTTTCTTTTTTTTAAGTAAAATAATGAATAATTACTCTTCCATTTTAAGTAATTTACATAAAGGTACTCGGAATTTTTAACTCAAATCTTTTAAACATAATTAGAAACTTTTTAATCCTTTTTTTTACATTAACTACACTCGGAAGATCATGAGAAAAATAATTCCCCTCAGAGCCTATCATCTTTAGAGATGCTTTGTTCAGGGTATTTTTAAGTAAGGAAAGCGAGAAAGTTAAAAGGAAAGGAAATAATTTCCTGGAAAGGAAAAAGATATGAGAAGTTGATAGGAAACTGAGCGTCAATGTGTCCAAATAATGTTCCGAGAGAGTCCGTTTAGAGTGTGCTGGTGTGTTCGCCCCATAAATCCAGGCACCCCTGCTAAAACACCAAACGTAGCCGGGTTGTTCTTCTTTTTAACCTACATATCTTTTACCACTCTGTCACATTTCTACCACTCTGTCACATTTTGTTTTTACTATAAATGAATTCTTTTTGGATCTCAGAGGGGAAATTGTGGCAAGGGGGGAAGGAGGCCTAAAATGCCTATTGAGGGTGACAAACACGAGCTGCGTGTATACTTATGTCGAATGACAACCCACGCGACAGAATTAACGTACAACATAAAAGTTGTAAGAGACAAGTTTTTGAGATTTTTTAAAATATTTTATTAAACATCATTTAAAATAATAATTGCTGTTACTTGATAGGTTCTCCTTTTGGACTTTAATTTTTTTTATATTTTATGTCGTCATATAATTTTTTTGTGACGTTAGAGCGCGTTTTCACACACAGCTATAAAAGTTATAGTTTGGCCTATTTCAGCATATCACTCGCCATATATTTCCATTGGTAATGTCGCCATACTTTCAGCGATATGCTGAAATAGGCCAAGCTACATCTTTTATAGCTGTGTGTGAACACGCTATTATAGAATATACGCAAGTCGCAGAAGACAACTGTCATTTGTATGAAATACACTTCTATCACGAGGATTTACAACTCTGTTACGTAATTTTTACTACAAAACACTTTTTTTTTTTAAAACGCACACAGTCGTTATGTCTTTAGTACAGTAGATTGTAAAGTAATTATAAAATAATAATATTGGTAATTCTGTTGAATTTTTCTCCACTAACTTTATGAAGGTTAAAAAGAAGAACGGTTAAAAAGTGATCGATGACAGAGGTATTAGTTATCCAACAAACGATTCCCGGGCTGACGGTACCCGTACCCGCATCCCAAATTAAATCGTATTTACAAAGAATGAAAGTAAATAATAAAAATATAATGCGAGTGTGAATGTGTTTTCCTTATGAGGATGTCGTATATTGGATATCAAAAATAAATTCACAACTTACCCCGTACACAAACAAGAGATAGTATGACAAGTACAAGGCCAACGCGATACATTGTCGTAGATTTAATAAAAATTGAAGAGCTTGTGATTTTATAGGTTTAAAAGGGGGCGGAACACAAAACAGAGTACAGTGAACTGATACTGACTCGCATAGATCTTCAAACTGTTCAAATATTTTTTTTTTTCGTTACTTTCCTGAATGCACACCTATGTAAGTAAAATGTATTATGCACTACATCTTCCCAACTTATTCATCATTAAATAAGGTGACAAAATGTTCGACTAAGTAAGGACGATATCAATTTGATAATGTTTGAATAATAATTTTTTTTAAATTTTTCTTCAAACTTTGCAAATTCACTTTGTGGCGTCATTATTAATAAATGAAAAAAATAACTTTGTGTACACCACTATTTAATTCACAATATCGACATGTTTCAAAAACTATGTTTTCTTCGTCAGGATAATAAGTTAATAAAAAATAACAAAAGACAAACATGTATAGACAAATAAGAACAAAGACAAAATATTAGAAAGGAGATGATTAATTACTTAAAATATCATAAAAAAACAATTATATAAAATAAAAATAAAATCTTTTGAAACAAAACAGGAAGTCTAAGCAACAAAAAAAATATTCTAATTTTATTTAAAAGATGGCTATTTTTAATAAACGTTTGGTTATTTATAATATTTAATTTACTATTAACACTTTTCCTAATTTCTAAAATTTCTAAATTATCTAATACCCGTTGTGTTAGTGTGTAAATTTTTTAAACCTTTATTAATATCAAAAGTATGACTTGTTTCTAAAATGTGGTTGGCAAATTCTGAATAATTTTTATTATTTAAACATCTTAGATGTTCCTTGACTTTAATGTTAAAATTTCTAGAAGTCTTTCCAATATAAAAAAGTTGCAATCATTACAAATTAATTTATAAACCTCAGATTTGTTCAAAAAAACACCTTTGTCCTTGTTATTTAACATATAATTTTTTTAATTTGTTATTGGCGTAAAAAGCTGATTGAATATTATTTGGCATGTTTTTAATTATTAAATTTGAAGTGTTATTATTTAAAAATATAATTTTTCTCCAATTATTTTCCTTGTCAACTACATGTGGATAAACAAAAGATCTAAAAAACTTTTTCTTTTATTTTTTGTTTAACATATTATCTATTAATTGTGAAGTATAACCGTTATTGATTGCAATTTGTTTTATAGTATTTAATTCTGTTTTAAAATTACTCAAAGATAAGGGAACATTAATTAATCTACTTAGCAAGGTATGAAAAGCTGCTAATTTTTGTGAAAATGGATGTTTAGAATTTTCATGTTTAATGATATCTGTACATGAATCTTTACGAAAAATGTTAAATTCAAATTTATTATTGACAATAGAAATACTCAAATCCAATTTGAGTCCAATCCAATCCATTTCTAGGGTAAATTAATTTATTTTTAACTTTTTTTATAAATGTTGTGTTTTCAATATCTTATTATGTTTTTAATATCTTATCATGTTTTTGCAATGATATATTACAGTATTTTTACATGTTACTGTTGTTATTCTGCAAATGATGTTGAACGCTTCATTTTGTACTTGTACCGAACACGTCTAGGGCAAGTTTGTACCTAAAATGGTAATATTAACATTAAAATATTTCATTTTTTATCTGGGATTTTGAAAGATTGTATGACAATGGGAGGCACACATTCCACATTTCTCACTAAACTTGTTGAGGTCATCAATCCAATCAAGATCATCAGTGACAACTTCACCACATGTAATAATAATAGCCTTTATTCAGACAGTAAATTACATTACATTATTTATAATAAACTTTTCACATTTATACCCTTATCATGCATCGACTTCCTGTCTGGATCTGCATTGGCTCTATGTGTTTTGTTAAATAGATTCTTCTCAAATGCCTTCTGTTCCTTTGCTGTGGGAAATCTTTCCTTGTCGTAATATCTGGCGAGAATTCTGTTTCCATCGTTGTCCAGGATACACATCCCCTTCACAAGGTACAGAGTAGGAGGTAAAACGGCGCCTTCCATGGTAAGTGTGTTGACGTTTGACAGGATGACAGGACTTTTGGATGCCACTAGTTGACAAAGGCCTCCTCCAACTGTTGCCATTTCTCTCTATCATTAGCTACTCTTGTCTATGTACCACCTGCTATGGCTTTGATGTCGTCAACCCACCGTCTAAATGGTCTACCTCGTTTTCTCTTCTTGTCACTTGTGAACCAATTCATGACTAATTTTGACCATTTTTCAGTTCCTCTGATTGTGTGGCTTGACCACTTCCATTTTAGCTTTTTTATTGTTTTTATGACATATTTTGTTTTTGTGTGTTTCTTAATGGTTGCAATTTTTATTCTATCGGACAGTCTTTTCCCTATCATACTTCTTTCATCATGAAAGACATAATAAATTTTGAGTGAATTGCTTTATCTGATGTATAAAGTTGATTGTTTCCGAGGTTAATGACATTTTGCATACTTGACCTTCAAAATAATTGAATGGGGACTGTTTACATGCGATATTGAAAAAAAAAACCAAACCGATTTCCTTCCCCTTAATGCAGTATTTTGATAATTTTTGGAGAAATTTTGGGCACAGGATGATCAAAATAAGGAGAAAATTACGGTCGACATTAGATTTCGAAAAACTTTACGTTAAACCCGGGCAATGCCGGGGACATAAAACTTTCTTCGACTTGACATAAAACTTTCGTGACAAAATTAAAGGCCAAAAATTGAAAACTTATGAGAGCTCAAAGCTCGAAATTCAAACTCGAAGCTTGAAGCTCTAATCTCGAAACTTTAGGGGCGCGGAAGCCCTGTCTCGTTAAGGCTTGACCGACCGCCACAAAAATTCTTGCTGGTACTGCCAGACGACGAGAGAGTGAACCCTTTCAGAATGCAGAGCCATTTTTTTCTATGTAAACATGTTTGTCTCTTCCCTTTCTTGCAGGTGCTTGCATCATACGCCTAAACGATAAAACCTATATCGATCGACCATGCTAGGTACCCAGGACGGGTAAGTGGTGGATAACCTCCAATGATCTCCATATAGCATCCCCAAAGATGACAGAGGCCCTGAGGGAAATTATTTTCCGCAAGAATTACACATTAACTAGCGACATCTTTCATAAACCTACCCGGCACACGTTGCAGTGGTCAGCACATGTCTACTACTAATGATGGCTCCATTACAATGGAATTTGTAAACGTCCCCCTGAAGCCAGAACACGGCAGCCATGTACGGGGTATCGTGTTATTTTTATAGGAGGCAATAAATATTACAACTCTATTCTCTGACCACCCTTGGCTAAAGTCGTCCTAAGATTGTTATAATGATTTTGAACGCTAAGTCTTTCATATTTCAGTGTCAAAAATTTTCGTGTTGAAGGTACATTGCAAGTTTTCATCGTTCAAGAAATATATGTTTTTAATCTTTTGATCCTTCAGCATCGTATTTATATGGAATGAGTTTTTAAAAATTAAAAATAATTCTATTCTACCTCGGTGTGTACATAACTGGAAATTTCTCAGAATGTGAATTACGCCGATCTAATACGTATCAGAAATTAACAACTTACCATGTACACAAACAAGAGATAATATGACAAGTACAATCCCAACGCGACACATTGTAGTAGTTTGAAAAAGTTTTTGGGCCAGCTTATTATTTTATAGGTTGAAAAGGGGGCGGAACGATAAACTGACAGAGACTCACACAGATCGTCAATCTGTCAAAATAAGTTTATATTTAACACTTTTGAATGTATATATAACTTTGTGGTTATCCATTCTAAATAAATGAAATAATATTTCTATTTTTTTTAAATTAGCTCCACATAGGAGGGGCTGAGGAAAACAATTCCCCTCAGTGCCCATGTAGAAACACACATATTGTCAATCTGTCAAAATATTTATTATTTTTAATTTGACGGCTTTCGAACATCACAAAAACTGTTTTGACTAAAGTAAATTGGTTTTTGTGGTATTATTTCTATAATATAGATATCTCGATATTCGTAACATTAAGAAAACAAAATAATTTTTTTAAAGATTTAATCAAATCCATTGCTTTTAAATTCTATTTGTGTAGGTATAAGTAAAAATACATTGCTAGATTATTTATTCGTTTAATTATTTATTAATGTATAAAAATTCTTGTATTTTCTGCTATATTTATTTTTGTACGGACCAATGTATGGTAAAGATTCCTTGCCTCTGGTTGATGGTCATCAAGTTCGATCAAGACCATTACTGACAACTCCGTAAAATGTGAAGAAATTTGTAGTTAACTTGCATTAGTGGAAAATTGTAGGACAAGTGAAAAAAAATTCCAGTGCAGTTCACACGCGGTAGAAGCAAAACTTCACCAAAACAATCTCAACCAATAAGAGCTTTGAAAAGTGAGAACATAATCAAAGCGGCCAAAGAGCGCAGTTTAATGCTTCATACTGTAATGCCATGTCATTTCCATTTCATCCGCTATGACAAGAGCAAGACCATCACCGAAAACTCCGTAAAATGTGAAGAAATTTATAGTTAACTTGTATTAGGGGAATAATTGTAGGTCATGTGAAAAAATTGCTGGCGATTAATAAAGTGCATTTTATTAAACACGTTTTTTTAACATTTATATAAATGGCTCCGGCTGCAAGGAAATAAGTAGGTAAATATTTTCAATATTGTCGTGATTATCAAACTATATTATTTAAACTTATAATTAAATGATCATTACTATGGAAATGCAACAGTTTTATAAAATTTTGTCCCACAAAGCTGTCACACAACGGCTTGTCTGTAGGTTCTACCAAATAATATACGCATATATATTTTTTTAATTAACAATAAATTTAAATAAAATATTATATATAAAATAATGTATCTCAATGTACCTAAATACAAATTGTTCAAGCAGGTACGTTGAGATGTTCAGAGATACATTGATTCGTCACTTATTAACTAATAAATCATTATTTTACATGTGTCATATCTTTTGCCTTTTTTATATTTGGAGGCCCTGTGGAAAACATTTTAATTTCTAGAGCGTCCAGCTGGAGAATTCCAGAGGTCTCCCTCAACCAGTCTCTCACGATCCGGCCCGCCACAAATGCATCCACCGCCTAGACAAAACACACCCCACAAACCCGGGCACCCCTGCTAAGTCACCAAACGTAATTAATTACTTGGGGTGGGGTGGAATTGCGGAAGCTTTATCCAACTTTGGTTATCCAAACATTTGATATTCAACAAATTTTTCCACCCACGCCACCCAAATTACTTACAAATTCTAATAATATATATTTTCAGAAGGTAAAACATTTGGCACGCTTAAAAATAAATAGTTCTTTACAAAATTTGCAATTTACAATGTTACAATTTTTTTTTTAATTACTCATAAAATTTGCCAATCGATGAATTTTTCGGCATTCGACCAGCTGTAGTATATTTATATTAACACCAATTAAGAGAATCTATGACCTTGGCCTGTATATTATGCCACCTTTTCCAATTTTTGATCCAATTTGTGAATGCAGCAATACTCGTGTAATTGATTATACAATATTTTAGGTTTTTTATAAATAACAATTTTGTTTAATAAAATATTAATTTCTATTACTTATCTCCAAGTCAGCAAAGTTTAAAAACAAGTCAATGCGATGGAGGAAAATTACCTTATCCAGTTTTTGATCCAATCTGAGAATGAAGCGACTCTCGTGAATATGAAAGGAGCTTCCATACTGGTCAAGTGGTCCCATGAACATAAGCCATAAATGGTTCCATTATATACCCAAGGTGCACCGAACATACGATTATTAGGATAATAAGTTATTCGCAAACATAACATGTCATCGGTTACCAAATCTTTATGTGGGAATTTATATTCAAAGAAGTTGTTGCATTCATGTTTATTGAGATAAGCATGAGTTCCCGATTCCATCAACGTTCCAAAAGGAGCACCTGAAAACTAAGAAATGCATTCAAGTCAAAGTGTTATAATTTAAAACAATTTTTTTCAGTAAAAAAAGACGTACGTCGGTCATTATTCAATAGGTAGTTTGCATCGAACATTGCCATGTAATTCGCTTTCAAATTAATATAAACGGGCGCGATAAACATTTGTTTTTTACATTAGCTCTACGCAGGAGGCCCTAAGGGAAAAAAACCCTCAGGGCCTGTATTATCTTTGGGGTTGTTGTAGGGAAAGTATTTTTAGGGAAAGAAGGGAGAGGAAGTTCTGTGAAAGAAAGTGTTATGAGGTACGGGTCGGAATCTGATCAATGTGTCTACGATTGACGGGGGATTGATTCCATCCCTCCCACTGCGGTGCAAAGCGAAGGTTCGAGAGAGTCCGGCTGAAGAGAACTAGGTTAAGTCCCCTCAACCAATCTTTCTCGATCCGGCCAGCCTCGCAGCAAGTGGCATTCACCATCAACACCAAGACAAACCCCATGAACCCGGGCACCACTGCTAAGTCAATAAACTTACCGAACCACTTCGGGTGACCTACGGCAGGGTGACCTACCCATACCCCAAGTGGAATTAGCCTAGTAAAGAAACTTAAATATCTGTTACTGTCTATGAAACATTTATTATTAAGGTTTTTACGTAAACGGCTGTTTATTAATAATATGCAATTTATTCTGCGATTATTAGTAAGTGATTATGTGTGTTTTGCAGTGGTTTTGCCTCCCTGGAACCATGGATATAGTATACTAAAATATTTAATTAGTGAAACGTATTTGATACTATTGCTTTAAAAATTATGAATTTGCGGCTATTGCTCGTTCCCTCAAATCACTAAAATATTATTAATAACTGTTACTTACATATTCTTGGTAATAAGTTACTTTCGGTAAAAGGACTTGATCTATGGATAAATTCTGTTCGGGAAGATTCAGAACTGCAACTCTATGGCTTAGCTTTAAGGGTAGAGAAAGTCTGAGGATTGCAATGTCAGCATTCAAGTCAGGGCTGAATTTAAAGTGTTTGTTTACATTTTCCACAAAGTGTTCTTGCCCTCCATATAGGTGGTTTGACGACCCAACCCTCACCATTATATTTCTAAATCCAACCTTATCCCTAAAACGGTAAATAAAAGTATTAAAACAATGTACCTACTTAGATATAATGTAAAATAATTTATTTGTACTACATTTTATCATAGATTTCTGAGTGTACTCAAACAAAAGATTTGTCGCCGTTTATTTTGTGGTCTGTACGGGCGGCACTCTAAGTATGGAATGTTTCACAATCTGTGAAAGTTCTTTTCAAGTTCTGTGATTATTTCAGTTTTATGAAGCAACTGCCTATACTTATATCATTACAGAACTTGAATAGAACTTACACAGAACGTGAAAATTTACTTTAACTACATTTAAAAAAAAACACCAGGCTTTACTGTCTAAGTATGGTGGGTAAAACTGGAGTCGACTGAAAAAACGAACATGTCGTTTTGGCAAAAAATCGAAAATGGCATTTTTAAATCGTCATAGAAAATTAAATCGTAAAAATAAAAATAAATTAAAAATACCTTCACCATCGTAATTTTTTTTCCTCATTTTTTTCTAGAATGCAAATAGGGAAAAATCCCTGATGAATGGGAATAGGCACATCAAAAAAGAATATTCAGATGTTGCAAGCAAAAGGAGTAACATGACGAAAGCTGAAGAATTAGTAACCCGTTATAATTTCAATAAATGTAATATACAAAACTTACCCGACACATGTGGCAGTGGTCAGCACATGTCTACTGCTAATGATGGCTCCATTGCAGTGGAATCTGTAAACATCTCCATGAAGCCAGAATAAGGCAGCCATGTACGGCGTTTCCAAAATGTCAGAATATATCTCTGAAATGCAATTAATATTATTTTTTTTATGAGAGGTGAAAAACTGTAAACATAACTAGATAATATATTATCACCCTTGATTGGGACCTGCGTATATGAAATTTCTCAATAAAGAGAATGTTATCTATTATATCAGAAATTAACAATTTACCCAGTACACAAACAAGAGATACTATGACAAGTACAAGCCCAACGCGACACATTGTAGAAAGTTGTCTAAAAAACTTTTGGGCAAACTTATTATTTTATAGGTTCAAAAGGGGGCGGAACGATAAACTGATAGAGACTCACACAGATCGTCAATCTGTCAAAATAAGTTTATATATTTAACACTTTTGATGTATCACAATGTATCTATAACTTTGTGATTATCCATTCTAAATAAATGAAATAATATTTCTATTTTTTTTTTACATTAGCTCCACATAGGGGGGGCTGAGGAAAATAATTTCCCTCAGGGCCTATATCATCTTTGGGGATGCTGTGTGAAGAGTCTTTTAAAGAATGGAAGGAGAGGAAGTTCTGGGAAGGAAAAGGGCATTAGAGGTGGCTTAGAATCTGGGGTTCAGTGTGTCCAGGAGTGACGGATGTATGAATCCGTCCCTCCCACTGCCATGCAAGGCAATGTTCCGAGAGATTACGGCAAAGGGACTCCGTCAACTACTTTCCTGATCCGTCCTGCCTTGCAACTGGTCGGAAGACGCATCTGCCGCCAAGTCCCGGACAAACCTTAACCCATGAACCCGGGCACCCCTGCTAAATCAATCACAACATAGCGAATCACTTGGGGTGACCTGGCAGAGGTTTGGTTTTCCAATAAATGGTTCCCGGGGCGGCTATACCCATACCCTCCCAAATTAAAAATGTCTACATTATACACGCTTACATATTTTATTAACGTCGACTGGTTTCAGAACGACCCGCGACCGTTCGTTCCTCAGGGCTATGACTCGACAATTACAAAGCAGTGGGTGAATACAATGTATCACTAAATGTTCTGATAGGGGAGGGGGTGCGGCTAGGGATTAATGAAGAGTGAGAGGAAGAAACAGAACGGACATTGAAAGGAAACATACCGAAGATAGAACTATAAGAACTAAAAGAACTATAATATTTTTTGTTTATTGGTAATGGACTCATTATTATTAAGTGAAAAATAAAATAAACTTAGATAACTTGACCTGCTCCCGACGCGCGAGTGGCTCGGACCGCAAACACGGGAGCGCCGGGGAAGCAATCGGGTTCGGGCTCCGAGGCCGGCTCCGAGTTCCGGGTTTGGGTCCGAGTCCGATCCGCTTCCCGCGAAGAACCCGATTTCAAGAACCTACTCTAGCTGAACCTACGCATCGCTAGTCCGGTCACCATATATCTGTGTGCCTTGGCAGGGAATCTAAGTCACTAATCACCAATGTGAAGTATATGTATTCTGAAGTATAAAGCTATGCTAATTAAATATTTTAGAAATACGTATTTCAGAGAGTTTACTGCGTAACAAGTTTTTTGTTTTTGTTCTTTCTTCCCTGCTTTCATTAACTTTCTACTAATGTACATTATTTTTCTTTTGTTTTGTTTACTTATGTAAGCTTATGATTTTTCCTTTCTTTTTCTTTCTGAACTGTACTATGACTGTTTTAAAAAAGTATGTATGTGAATGGCTGTTACTTGTGCCGTTAATTTTAAATAAATAAAATGCAGTGTCAATACTGTTCTTAGCCAACAATTGTTTGCAAATACATTCTTTCTTCACCTTTCACTCCCCCTTTCCTTCACTCATCCCCTTCTATTTTTTCTCAACAATCTAGTTTTCTAATCTAATCTTTGTTTAAACGTGGTTTTGTTCATCTAAGTCTGCGGAATATTTCTTAATGGAAGAATTACTTAAAAAAGATATATCGGTATAAAAATTCTTATTTTATCTGGTATATTTATAGTTTGTGTGGACCAATGTATGGTAAAGATTCCTTATCTCTAGTTGATGGTATGAAGTTCGATCAAGACGTTCACAGGCAACTTCGTCAAATGTGAAGAAATCTGTAGTTTACTTCAAATAAGAGAAATATTGTAGGTTTTGTGAAAAAATTGCAAGCGATTAACCCTCCTCGGTTCTCCGGGTCAATCTGACCCGAAACTGAAATTTAACTGATCATTAAAGTCGTTATTATGAATATAATTTATAATGACTTCATGACAATTATTGAATATCCATTCACTTATAATCAGTATTGTTAAATTATGGATAAGTCTCTTTTGTTCAGTAAATTAAGTTTTTTTTTCTTTCTTGGATTCCTCGGGTCAATAATACCCGAGTATGAAAAAGGGGCTCGGGTCAGAAATGCCCGTGTCTTGTAAATAAAAATGCTTCGTTACAACGATAAGGTTTCTAAGAATATATTTACGCTTTAGTTGTTTTCTTATATTTATTTAAGAAAAACGTACTACAAATAATTAAATTTCTAACCATAACCTAATTTTTGTAAATCGGTCCAACATGACCCGAAGGCCTTAAGTGTCCATAGTAATTGAGAAACCGGGTAAGGTTAATAAAGTAAATTTTTTAAACACGTTTATTCAACATTTACATAAATGTCTCTGGCTGCAAGGAAATAAATAGGTGCATATTTTTCAGTTTTTAGTGTCGTGATGATCAAACTATATTATTTGAACTTATAATTAAATAATCATTACTTTAGAAATGCCATAGTTTAATATTTCTTATTGCAGCTATAAGTTCATCCTTAAGGTACCTGCGCGTTAATTTGACAGTATATTCCTCGGTTTTCCATATTTTGCATGACGGTTTGTTCTGGGGGCAACTCTGCTGGCGAAATCTACTTCTTGTCAGGTTATATTGCATCCAGCGTGGCTCCGATCTTGGAGAGAATGTCGCACACATTTTCGTTATTGGTTTCGGGAATACCACTACTTATAACGTTATTAGAACGATTAAATTAGGCGTTGCTTTCAATGCGTTTTTTCAAGTAGAACATTTTCTTTTTGAGCTCATTAATTTCCTCCTTGAACTCATTTTTTATGACTTCGATTATATTGTTTTAAAATTTCTCAAAAGTTTTCTCCAGAAAAGGAATTTTGAAGTCTTCGAACTTGTTGTCCAGAAGTAAAAGTTGGTAACTGACAGACCAGGAATTTGATCGCGTTGTCATTGTTATATAATATAATATTTATACAATTATAACATATTAAATTGATTGCAAATTTATTATTTTAATAAAAAAATAATGGATGAGCAAAAATTTGACAGCGGTTACAAATAATGTTATTGTTGTATTTACTACCTTACCCAATTTTTTATCCAATCTGTGAACGCAGCAACCTTCGTGAATATAAAAAGAGGTTGATAATTAAAAAGGGAGCATCTACGTTCCCACGAATATAAACCGTAAATTGTGCTATTATGTACCCAGGGTGCACCAAATATACGATTTCTGGGAGCATTAAACAGTCGCAAGCACATCATATTATCACTTATCAAATCTCTATTTAGGTAATTAGGCTTAAAGTAAGCATTGCAAGCGAGATTAGTCTGCGATTCCGAAGTTGAAATTTGTTGCATAGAGTCATATCCACCTGAAAACTAAAACAGGGAATAAGTTCAACAATGTAGATTTTCAGAAATGATTTTAAACTTTCGTGACAAAAAGTAGCATCGTTTTTTATATTTGCCAACTTTTCGGACAGCATTGCATATCTGCCCTGATGAAGATTACACATCTGCCCTGAGGATGGACACTGCAATGCTGTCCGAAACTTTAGTTAGAGAATGTGTACGACTAGTATTATGCGCAAGATGGCATAATGTTTATTCAATCATTACTAACTCTCATGTATACAAATGTAAACATTATGTACCAAATAAATGTAAAAGTTAATAAAGCACGGTAATGCATATTGTATTAAAGAAAAATACTTTCATTGTTATTATAAAAAAATTAATATTTTATGTACTAAATCTTAAAATTAAAATAAATGAATAAATTTAAATCAAAATAGCATATATTTCAAATAAATTTCTTAAGGATATTTTTAGGCTTTATTTATTTTATTTATTTACTCTATATCATAAAGAAAAGATTTGAACCTCCAAAAACAAATTTACCAAGATTTAATTTGTGGCATTATTTTTTTGAATTCAAGAGAATCTCTTGAGATTCCTTGGACGATGTTAAAATTCATGAATTAAATATTATTATGATGGAGATGATCGAACAGTTAGGTAACGCGTTACTTACTCCATTATCTGCATAAGAGAATGCTTTAGGTAAATTGGCTTCATTTTGCGATAAATCCCGTTCGGGAAGATTCACCATTGCAACTCGAGAACTGAGCTTCAAGGGTTCCGAAAGTCTGAGAATTGCAATGTCAGCATCCAAGTCAGGGCTGAATTTAAAATGTCTGTTTACATTTTCCACGAAGTGTTTTTGTCCACCGTATAGGTGGTTTGACGACCCAACTCTCACAAATATATCTCTGAATGCAAACTTATCCCTAAAACAGTAAATTAAATTATATTATAATTATATAATGTGTATCTGTCTCGTTTATAGCTTGATCATAAAACGGATAAACTTAAAGCTGTTTTTCAATTCCTATTGCAATGAATATTATTAATATTATTCTATGTAGCATTTCTACATATTATTTACGGGGAACTTACTTACGGGGAACATCTGCGCGGCCTTTTTCATACAAAACTTAATTTTGGATTTCACCCTAAAATACATAACCAAATTTTTTTTTTTTCAAAAAATCTTTTTTTCATTTAAAATGTGTTACAAATACCTGTAGTACCTACAGCTATGTGCTATTTTATTGATAAGTGTTTTAAATTATAAAATAAAGGCAAATTAAAATTAAAATTTTGATGATTTTAAAGGCAACCTGTCAATTATTTGTAAGTAAATGATATTTGTTAAAAAATATAACTTTGTTTACTTAATAAATATGATTAAATGTAATACAAAAAATTTTAAAAATTACAAACGATTTACGTTAAAATTTAAATAATTTAACAAATTTTATTAAAATTTTAATAAAATTTGTCAAACAAAAATTTAAAATTTGGACCAAAAAACCGGCTTTTTGTACGATGTTTATTTTTTATCTTAGTTTTCATGGAAGATTTGGCAAAAAAAAAATTAATAACCGTTAAGTCCCAAAAAATTGTTGGAATTTTCCCTAAAAGAGTGAAAAATGATTTATTTAATATTTATTTATTTATTTATTTATGAAAAGTATACAATACAGAATATAGTAAATTATATAAAGCATTGTACTCCCAGGAGTTAATAAACTCATTGCGGGAATGATACGCATTACATGAAACATATAGCTGTATGTATTAAATGGACATATGATGGGGACATACACAACATTATTATTTCAGATAGTCATTAATAAGATGAAGTTTGAGCATGTTAGTTTGGGTCTTTTTACATTGACTTGCACGTTTGATCTCGTTGGGTAGTTGATTATATTTTGTGTGAGCTATGTATTCTAGGGATCTTAGTCCATATTTTGTTGATTTGATTTTTGATATAAGAAGTTTGTTGTGATTTCTTGTGTTGTGTTGGTGTACGTCGCAATTGTAATATATAATTTAATAGTTGTAATTTATAATTTAAATGATAAATAAATTAAATTAATTTTTGTAAAAGTTATTCGTTATACCTCTTGATTAAAAAATTATTATAATAATGACAATAAAAGAACTTTGTTTTAATTCCAGATTATTATATATCTTTATGAAATTTTAAATTATTCTCCCTTCCTCAGGGAGAATAAAATATATTTAATAAAATACAAAGTTATATAATATTTAAAAAAAGGTATTTTGTTGTCATTATTGTAATTATGTATAACCACAAAGTGTTTGCGACATCTGAAAATTCAAAAAAGAATTATTCCGTTTGGTTAAGTATTGCGACTCAAATCCAAAAATTAAGTTTTTTTTATGAAAAAAAAAAATCAAATAAAAGGCGTTTTGTTTTTCATGACCAGTTAGCGTAACTACCCAATATGAACCTAAATATATATTTATGAACTATATTTTGTTTTCAAATTTTTGTATGAAGGCACCATAGGAACTGAACAATACATGCTATAAAGGTGTTGGCAATCACCAACAAATTCATTTAGGCTTTGTTTGTTGAGGGCATCGATGACCGAAAGAGCTGCCACGCACAATGCATGCAATTGTATATCAAAAATAATATTCAGATGTTGTATCTTATCGGCTTTTGTATTTCCTACCTCCTACAACATGGCTCTCTTCAAGACCTTTAAGACCATGCTCACTCCTTTCTCCCCTCAAAAAAAAACTCCATACAACATCCCCAAAGATGACCCTGAGGCCCTGAAGGAAATTATTTTCCTCAAGAATTACATATTAATTAACTTTCATAAACCTACCCGACACACGTTGCAGAGGTCAGCACGTGCCTACTGCTAATGATGGCTCCATTACAATGGAATTTGTAAACGTCCCCCTGAAGCCAGAACACGGCAGCCATGTACGGGGCATCTATTATATCCGAATACATTCCTAGAATGCAAATATCATCTTGTTATTTTTATAGGAGGCAATAAATTATGTATCTCTATTCTCTGACCACCCTTGGCTAAAGGCGTCTTAAGATTGTTATAATGATTTTGAACATATTCCAATGTCAAAAATATTCGTCTTGAAGATACATTGTTTTCATCGTTCAAGAAATACATGTTTTTAATCTTTTGATCCTTCAGCATGGTATTTACATGGAATAAAAAGTTTTTATGAATAAAAAATAATTCTATTCTACCTCGGTGGGTCCCTAACTTGAAATTTCTCATCAATTAGAATGTGCATTATGCCGACGTAATAGTTATCAGAAATTAACAACTTACCCTGTACACAAACAAGAGTTAATATGACAAGTACAATCCCAATGCGACACATTGTGGTAGTTTGAAAAAGTTTTTGGATCAACTTATTATTTTATAGGTTGAAAAGGGGGCGGAACGGTAAACTGATAGAAACACACATATCGTCAATCTGTCAAAATATTTATCATTTTTAATTTGATGGATTTCGAATATCGTAATAATTATTCTGACTAGGGTAACAAGTTTTTGTAATTTTATTTCTATACTTTTATATATCTTAATGTGTTTGTCATGATGAGAAGATAAAATGTTTTTTTAAAGATTTAATCAAATCCATTGCTTTTAAATTATATTTGTGTATTTACAAGTAAAAGTACATTGCTAAATTATTTATTTGTTTTATGATCATTAATGTATAAAAAATTTTATATTATCTGGAATATTTATAGTTTGTATTTTTTTTTACATTAACTCCACACAGGAGTTCATCTGGGATGCTTTGTGGAGGGTCTTTTTGAGGATAGGAAGGAATGAACATTGGTCTTGAAGAGACCCATGTTGTAGGAGGAAGGAAACACAGAAGCCGGCAAATCGTTCCACAGACGAGCTGTTGAACTCAAGAACGAATCGAAAAAACGATCCGTTCTCATGTGACAAATGTCAACCGTGTACATATGTTGGGCGCGCGTTTGGCGTGTCTCCCGACTATGCACCGGTGCCGAAGGGATCAATGACTCTAGCTCCTCAGAGCATCTTCCATTGAAATACCGGTAGAACATGGATAGCATTCCCACCCGAGCCCGTGCTCTAAAGATTGCAATATGTTCGTTAAGGTGGGAGAATCTATCAAACAGACTGCCCGTTTCTGCACAGAGTCGAGGGTATTTTTCAAGTATTTTGGAGCTCCAGACCAGAGGTGGCTGCCAAATTCAACCGTGGGGCGCACTTGCGATTTGTACAGGGTTAGCAGTTGTGTACTGTTAAAGTATCTGCGGGCCCTTTGCAGTACGCGCAGATTTTTGTATGGACCAAAGATATTGAAATATAAGAGTTTTACGGCAGTTTTTACTGTGCTTCCTGGTGTCGCCGATATTGTTAACCAATACTACTACACACCTTCAAAAAATCAACTGCCTAGTGTATTCAAATTATTCCCATTAGGAAGTAATCGGCTGATAGTCGGGCGGACACTGTAACATATGCAATGAGTTTATTAACTCCTGGGAGTACAATGCTTTATATAATATACTATATTCTGTATTGTATACTTTTGATAAATAAAAAAATAAAAAAAAATATCTCTTATATTTGAATATCTTTGGTATAGAGCAGTATATGGTAAAGATTCCTTGCCTCAGGTTGGTGGTCATCAAGTTCAATCAAGACCATCACTGACAACTCTGTAAAATGTGAAGAAATTCGTAATTTACTTGGATTAGGTAAAATATTGTAGGTTATATGAAAAATGCTTGCAATTAATAAAGTACATTTTATTTAACTCCTTTATTTAACATAATAAATGGCTCTGGCTGCAAGGAAAATAATAGGTTTATATTTTTCAGTATTTATTGTCGTGATTATCAATCTATATTATTTGTTTTTACAATTAAATGATCAATACTTTGGAAATGCAATAGTTTAATAATAAAAGTACATGTAACTATTTAGAGAATCAACAACTTGTGTTATTCTCACTTCGAAGGTATAAATTTTAAGTTTACAGGTAACCTTGGTATTTAATTTATACATTAAAAAGAAGAAAACGTCACAACTTTTTACGATTTTGTAATAATCGTATTTTGTTTTTGAATGTTTATTTCATTTAAATGATATTCGTTTTTTATTTACAAAAATATTTAAAGCATGTACAATTTCGAAAGTATTTAGGATAGAATTGTCATATTTTTGTTTTTTTTTTTTTTTTTTTTAATTTTGACCACAAAGGAGGCCTTTTGGAAAACAATTTCCCTCGTTGTCTATGTCATCTTTAGGGATGCTGTTTGGAGGATATTTTTTAGGGAAAGGAAGGATTTTAAGTTCTTGGGCGGAAAAATGTTTGATGGGTGGGTATGAATCCGGGGTTCAGTGTCACCAGGAGTGACGAACGAATGAATCCAGCCCTCCTACTGCGGTGCGAGGCGAGGTTCGATAGAGTCCGGCTGGAGAATTCAAAAGGTCTCTTCCGATCCAGCCCGCCACGCGGTAATTAGGCAAATGCATCCTTCGCCAAGACTCAGACAAATCTCACCTCATGAACCTGGGCACCCCTGCTAAGTTTCAAAACGTAACGAATGACTTGGGGTGGAGTGGAATTGCGGAGATTTTGGTTATCTAACAAATGGTTTTACCCGTGCCTCCCAAAAGTTTAAAAATATTTTCGGATGGTAAAACTTTTGGCATGCTTAAAAATAACAAGAGGTTTTTTTTGCAATTAACATAAGTAACATCAAATGTTACAAAAAAATATATTTTTAATTACTAATAAAATCTGCACAGGTGAATATTTTTTGCGTTTCACCAACTGTATATTTATATTACACAACACCAAGTAAGAGAGTCTATGACCTTGGCTCCTACATTTTTTTTACATGTACTCCACACAGGAGGCCTTGAGGAAAATTATTTCCCTCAGGGCCTATGTCATCCTTAGGGATGTTGTTTTGATGGTTTTTTTACATTATTACCTTATCCAATTTTTTACCCAGTCTGTGAATGCAGCAACTCTTGTGAATATTAATACGTCACCGTCACTATCAGTTCTATGTTCCCACGAACATAAACCATAAATGGTGCGATTATAAACCCAGGGTGCACCAATTAAACGATTTGTGGGATAACGATGCAATTGCACGCATATCATATTATCACTTATCAAATCTTTATTTAGGTAATTTGGTTTAAATGCGTTATTGCATTTGGGATTAGTCTTCGTAATCCGAGTTGAATATTGTGTCAAAGTGTTAATAGATGCACCTGAAAGCTAAAACAGGGAATAAGAACAACAATATATATTATCAGTTGTCATTTTAGACTTTCACGGCTAAAAACTATTATCGTAACTTATATTTGCGGTATTATGCCGTGCTGCACCACCTCCTTATTTAGCCAACTTTTCGAACAGCATTGCATACCTGCCCTCATGGTGATTACACATCTGCCCCAATGATGGATACTGGAATGCTGTCCGAAATGTTGGATAAAAAAGGTGAACGACTAGTAGAAAACGCAAAACGGCATAGTATTTATTTAATTATTACTAACTGTCATGTAAAAAAAATGTTTAACATTATGTACCTACCAACTGCAAAAGCCCCATGGGCGTAAAAAACAGTAATTTAATAACTAAAATAAAAATAACATAACAAAAAACAAAACCGTTAGGATTATATTAAAAAAAATATACTTTCATAGTTTTTACAAGAATTTTAATATCCGTCTTTAGCTTGAAATTAAAATAAATTTAAAGCAAAATAGAAAATCCTAGTAACAATATTTCTAAGATATTTTTATGTCTTTATTTGTTTTATTTATTTACTCCTTTTTATAAAGAAAAGATTTGAAAGTACAAAAACAAATGTAGAAGACTTGCTATGTTGCGTTAATTTTTTTTTAATTTCAAGAGAATCTCTAGTACGATGTTAAAATTCATGTTATCAATGTAATTAAGATGGAGATGATCAAATAGTAAGGTAATATGTTTCTTACGGCATAAAAGGTTGCTGTCGGTAAAAGGACTTCATTTAGCGATAAATCCCGTTCGGGAAGATTCACCAATGCAACTCGAGAACTGAGCTTTAAGGGTTCCGAAAGTCTGAGGACGGCAATGTCAGCTTCCAAGTCGGGGCTGAACTTAAAATGCCTGTTTACATTTTCCACGAAGTGTTCTTGCCCTCCGTAAAGGTGGTTTGACGACCCAACTCTCACCATTATATTTCTGAATGCAACCTTATCCCTAAAACGGTAAAATAAAATATATTATTATTTTATTATGTGTGTCTGTCTCGTCTACCAATCGTCAACCGCGTATAGCTTGATCATAAAACAGAAAAACTTAAAGCTTTGTTTTCAATTCCTGTTGCTATTTTACTTGTTGCAATGAACATTGTTTCTATTATTCTATATAGCATTTTTACTTATTACTTATGGGGAACATCTGCGCGGTCCTTTTCCTACAAAACTTAATTTTGGATTTCAGCCCAAAATACCCAACCAAACAAAAAAAATATTTGTTTAATCAAAAGGTGTAGCAAATATCTATAGTACAGATTTGTGAAATTTTGTTTTTAAATGTTTTAAACTATAAAATGTAGGCAATAAAAAATTTTTTTTTGTTATTTGAAAGGTAACCTGGCAATTATTTGTTAAGTAATGATATTTTTTTTAAATTGCCCTATTTTCTTCAAATATGTGATTGTAATATAAGATAGATGTAATATAAAAAAATTAAATATTGAAGAATACGGGGGGAAATTCAAATAACAAATTACCGAATTTACGTTAGAACACGAATTTGTCGAAAAAAAATTATTTGGACGCGAAAGACGCCTTTTTTACGATGTTTTATTTTATATTTCATAAGTTAGTTCCTGGTACGCGTTGCATGCCAGCAAGGAATTCTAAAATTCTTAAAGAAATAAAGAAATTCTTTCTCCCTGCGTGCCTGTTCCCATTCACCCCGTTCTCCTTCCGCCTCCCCTTCTCCTCCCATATCCCCTTCCCCTCCCGTATCCCCTTCACCTCACGCGTTCCCCTTCCACCTTCCCCGCCTTCCCTCTCCCTTCTCCCGCGAATCCCCCTCCCGCAATTCCCCCCTTTTCTCGCTTTCAATATATTCAGTCCCGGTACATTCAGATTTTCAAACAGCTCGCGTGTCACCTGTTGCAATTTTTTTTCCAAATTTTCTATTACAAAAATACAAACATTTATTTTTGTATATTATAAGAACAATCATTCAAATTCGATATCTAAAATGGGTTACTTTTTAAAATAAATATATATTTTTCATTAGATTCAAAGTATTCGATTTTGGTAATACCGTAGGTGAGTACTTCAAATAAATTCATTAATTTAGGAAGTTTCGAAAATTGACTGCTGATTGAACAATCGTTTTTTTGCAAAATGTCATTCTCACATTGTGACATTTTCGTACGAATTTTTGCAATGAAGAAAAAACTTTTCAGAATCATTATCGTTTGGTTGTCATAATCCAGAAACCTTCGGGAGGACAGAAAGAAGATATTTTGAAAGTTTCAAATAACTTAAACCTTAATATAGCAATATATAAACAACTCATAACCCAAGCAAGCATATTTTGATTTTTATATATAAAGATTACATTAATATGGTAGACTGGGCTAAATTATGCTTTTATTTGTAATCACCATTAACAAAAAAAAATGTCAAAATTGTCCCTAAAATCGTGAAAAGTGATTTCTTTGGGAGCTTCTAGTTTATAATTTCAAAGATAAATAAATAAATTACGTTTCCGTAATTGATATTTGCTAAACCTTTCTATTAAAAAAAGAATTTTAATAATGACAATAAAATAATTTATAATTTCATATAAAAATAAATAAAGTACATTTTCGTAATTGATATTTGCTGTACATTTCGATAAAAAAAAATAATTTTAACGATGACAAATTTTTATTTTTATTTTTATTCAACGTTAATATACGTCTTTAACCAATCGGTTTCGGTTCGACCTGAACCTTTACCGGGGGTGAATAAAATATATTAAATAAAACACACAGTTACATAGTATTTAAATAAAAAGTAGAACAGGAAGAGAAAACATCAACTGGGTGGAGGTACCTAAGAGGAAAGGGATAAAAGTAGGCCTGGTCAAGGGAAATATGTTACAAATGGGGCAGTTTGACAAATCTTACTGTTTATTTAGTAAACTGGTGTTATTTTTTTTTCAAGAGATTCTAGATTTTTAAGGCGTAAACCTATCCCCTTTCTGTTGTACTATATAGTGGAATTAATTGGGTTATTTTATTGCCATTATTGCTGTTATGTACACCTACCAAGTGTTTGCTACATGTGAAAATTAAAAACAAAAATTATTCAGTTTTGTTAAGTATTTTGACTCGGATCCAAAATTAAGTTTTTTTAAAGAAAAGGGCCGCGCAAAACTTCTTCTTATCATTAATTACCTCAAATGAAAGTTGTTTGGTTTTTCATGACCAGTTAGCGTAACTACCCAATATGTATCTAAATACATAGTTATGAACTACATTTTGCTTTCAAATTGTTGTTATGAAGGTTCCATTGGTATATAAAATACATACTATAAACGTGTTAATAATCATCAACAAATTCATTCAAGCTTTGTTTGCTGGGGGCATCGATGACTGAAAGAGCTGCCACGTAACAAGCAATGCAACAAGCGACAGGAAATTATGGAATTAATGGTTTCATATCAAAAATATTATTCAGACGGTGCATCTTATCGGCTTCTTTGCCTCCTCCCTCCTAAAACATTGGTCTTAAAGATACCGTAGAAGGTTATGTTCACTCATTCATCTCCTCAAAAAGATCCTCCACACAGCATCCCTAAAGGCGGCACGTGCCTTAAGGTCAGGTGTAGAGTTAATAATTATATAACCAGCAATGTTTTTCATAAACCTACCCGGCACACGTTGCAGTCGTCAGCACGTGTCTACTGCTAATGATGGCTCCATTACAATGGAATTCGTAAACGTCCCCCTGAAGCCAGAATACGGCAGCCATGTACGGGGTATCTATTATATTGGAATATATTCCTGGAATGCAAATATCAGCATGTTATTTTTATAGGAGGCAATAAGATATATAATTCTATTCTCTGCTCATCCTTGGCTAAGGCGTCTTCAGATTGTTATAATGATTTTGAACGCAAAGTCTTTCATAATGACCAGTGAAAAAAATATTCGTGGTGAAGGTACATTACAGTTTTCTACCTTCAAGAAACATTTTTTAAATCTTATGATCCTTTAGCATCGTGCTTACAGAGAACGAAAAGTTGTTATGAATTAAAAATAATTCATTTTTTTATTTTAATGAAAAACAAATACCTTTGTGCAACACCACTATTTTAAATGTTAATAAAATGTTAATAATGTTACTGTTAATAAAATAGTGGTGTTACACAAAGGTATTTGTTTTTCATTAAATTAATAATGACACCCCAAAGTAAATATGCCTATTTTGAAGAAATAAAAATAATTCTTTTCTTCTTCGGTATGTGTACATCCTGAAATTTCTCTTCAACGAGAATATGCATTATACCGGTCTAGTAGATATTAAAAATTAATAACTTACCCTGTACACAAACAAGAGACAGTATGACAAGTATAAGCCCAACGCGACACATTGTAGTAGTTTGAAAAAGTTTTTGACCCAACTTATTGTTTTATAGGTTCAAAAGGGGGCGTAACGATAAAAATGATACAGACTCACACATGTCGTCAATCTGTCAAAAATATTTATTATTTTTAATTTGATGGATTTCAAATATCTTAATAACTATTTTGATTGTACGGTAGGTAAGTTTTTGTGGTTTTATTTCTGTTATAAGAGATAACTCCTAACTTATTCGACACATGAGAAGATGAAATGTTTTAATTAAAGATCTTATCAAATCTATTGTGTTTAAATTATATTTGTATGTTTACAAGTTCATATCCATTGCCGGATTATTTTTTTAATATTTATATATGTATTTGTCTGGTCAGTGGTCGAGTGGGCATCACGTTTGGGTTCCACCCGAGCGTCCCGTGTTCGATTCCTCGGCTGGCTAAGTCTTCCATCGCTACACAAGCAACATTTTCGGCTTTCTGTGGTGGTAGTAGGAGATTTTCGAACATTGTTGGGTTATTCGTATCCCGGGAATGTTTTTCTTTCTTTAAAAAAAATAAATACATATATATATAAAGACCGTGGGGGCAATTTTACTAATTTGTCTCATGCGTAAAAGATAGTTACTGAAATGCAGAATCGCTATACAGCTCAGTCTCTCTATTGATTGGCGCGTTCTGATAGGCAGAATTTTGCGCTTTTGAAGCTTAAAAATGCATGGTATCTCCCGTGAGTGTACTGGTTAGATGCAGATAAGTCAACCTCTTTCAAAATAGGTGGATTAAGAATAGTTGCACAGATCAGCTTTAAAGCATGTTTATCTAAAAATGTATTTCGGCTGGCCTCTATGGAGTTAAAATCAAGCATTCCTGTAGAGAATAAGAATGGATACAGCATTGGACAGATTATTTTCTGTGGCTTAATTTCATGTTTTTGAACTGAAATTTGTGGTGATTTGAAATTTGTTTCTAGCGAAAAAACTGTTATCTTTTGGTGTTATGTTGTACAATGTAATATGCCCTGTCATACCCCGAATATATCTGGCAGAAAATCTGCCGAACCTTCAGCCGCGCCGAAACTCTGCGTTCGTGAATTATCGCGCATCGTTCGGCTGACTTCGGGTGAGTTCGTGGCTCGTGTGTCACCCGCAATCATCATCCGGCCGATTAAAATATTCAATTAATGAGGTCCTTCCTTTATAATATAAGTGTTCGTTATTGACAAATTTTTGTTCCAAGAAGTAGTTAACATGTTTTGTTAATTTTTGTTTGCTTTACAGCAGTAATACAATTTTTTTTCACAAACTTCAATTTTTGATTTTTTATTTCATTTAACACGTGTTAACTGTCTGTAAAGTGTTAAAAATAAGCCAAATTTCAGTAAATAATAGATTTTTAACATCTCTAAAAAAAGTTTCGGTCTCGGTTTCTGTTTCGGCCGAAACTGAGACAGATACCGTAAATTCGGTTTCGGTAGAAATTCCTATTTCTGTCGAATACTAGACATAAGTTTTGCGTACTTAAGGCCTGACCGCTAAAAAAACACTTCCCAACCGAATCAGTGCTTTAGTCACACATTGAATAAAGATTCTACAAATTCAGATTCGATTTGATACTAATATAAAAAACCTTTAATTCTGTTTTTTTTTTTAAATCTGGCAACATCCCATTAACCATCCCACGCAAGCGCATTTGTGATTATGTTTTACCGCCGAGTGCGTTGTGCAGTAGTGCGCAGCTTATGACTTGTAATACTTATATAAATACTTATATGACTTGTAATACTTATATAAATACTTATATGACTTGTAATACTTATAAATCGTGTTTTTGGTAAATTACGGTCAATTAACTAGTATATTCGTATAATTCAATACATTTTCCACTTATTTGGATTATTCTCGTCAGTTTTAGTTGAATTAAAAATGGCGTGTTGTAAATACGCCATTGTTAATATGTACATTCATTTTGTGTGATTTGTTGCAAAGTGGTGTTTTTATAACATAAATGCCTATTGGATGTGTTTCTTATTCCTAATAAGGTCTTATAATAAAAATACTTACTCCATATAATATTTGTATTATTAGACGTTAGGAATAGATTTCACATCTCTATTGAACTGAATCGCTACGTTTGGTGACTTAGCAGGAGTGCCCAGGTTCGTGGGTGAGGTTTGTCCGGGACTTGGTGATGTATGCATCTGCCCTCCAGGTGCGTGACAGACCGGATCAGGAGAGACTGGTTGATTTTGATCTCTCTTTCACCGCAATGGGAGAGATGGATTTTTACGCCCATGGAGACACTGACCCTCGAATCCTACCCACCTCTCATATATTTTCCTTCCCAGAACTTCCTCTCCTTCCTTTCCTCAAAAGACCCTCCACACAAAGATGACATGGTCCCTGAGGGAAACTTTTTTCCTCAGGGCCTCTTGTGTGGGGCTAATGGGAAAAAAAATTAAAATGTGCGGTGTAATAAATGCATTAATTTAAAAAAAAAATCAAAAGATAGGGAAACTGTGCAAAATACAAACTTGATATTATTACGAATATCGTATTTTGTTATCAAAAATCGTTATTTTTAGGACATGTGTTCGTGAAATTTATACAGTGTTTTTGATAAAAAACAGAGCAACATATTGATTACATGTTAAAATGTTAAGCTGAATAATGACATAAATTAAAGCAGTTATTTTGATGGAAAAGGAAAGGAAATTATTGATCTATAGCCACCTGAGCATTTGACTTTTGAGATAATAGACAATTTTTGGTAAACACAAAATTGCAATTGTAATTTTTCAAAAGGTCTTCCAAAATGTTGTGATATAGATTTCTTTTACAGTAAATCCGCACAGGAGGCCCCGTGAAAAATAATTTCATTCAGGGCCAATTTCATTTCTGTGGATGCTGGCGAAGGGTCTATTTAAGAACGGAAGGAGAGGAAGTTCTGGGAAGGAAAAGTTTATGAGGGGTTTTGAATCCATCCCTTCCTATTCGGTGCAAGATGATGGGTCAAGAGAGACCAGCTGGAGAGGTCAAACGATAAATACATATCTCATACCTCAAAACTGACTAAATGATTGTGATTACATGAACAAATATGTTTCAGTTTCAAGAATCGATAAGATTAGGTCTAGACTTGTAGTCAATTGATAACACAATTTGCGTGGATACGAGAAACCACAAATAATGAGAATAAAACCACATTTTGTCCACGAATTATTTGATCAGATAGTAAATTCTTTTAATTTAGGTTATAATATTCTATACCTAACGAGTTGCTTGCATTCTTATTTATTCTGTTTTCTTGATTATGAAACACATGTACTTAATATTGTGTACATAAATTTCTATCTATTCACGTAAAAGCCCATTAAGGCGTTTATAAATATAAATAAATAAATAAATAAATAAAATGTACAAAACATCTAAACAAAAAAAAATGATAAAGATCAATTCGATCGGTAAGTTGGTGGAGCGGCCCAAAGCTACGGATTCCCATTCAGGTTTTACAAGTTCAAATCTAACTAAGTCCTCAATAATTACAAAAATGCACATGGAAAAATTTCCGCTGATAATGACGCCAGTATAAGAAAATATCAGATTTTTCTTACCGTGGTATGAAAACAAAATGTAGATTACGCACCAAGTGCCAAAAAACCGTAACCGATAAATACGAGATGTTTGTACTTTCCGTGGCCGATAGAAAAACATTTTAGCCTTTCCCCATGTTTGCGGTTATGTTTGAGGAATTTGTGGGAACGATCGCAAGAGTCGGCCTTTAAAACAACATCTTATCCAAGTTTTTAGTAGTATTTTTAGCGATCCATGGTTTGTCAACTTTAATCTGCTTTATTTCACTTCACAAATGTCAAAGTCCTGATGGTCATGAGTTTTAAATGTCGCACTGAATTCTATTTAAATACATAATTAAAAGTCGTCTTAAATTTGCCTATAATAATTATTATATTATTGATTTGAATACCATGGAAATTCTGTTTGAATTTCAGAGATACGAGACCACCTTTCAGAATTAAAATTAAGAATGGCTTTAGTCCTGTTTAATGGCCAAATCTGAGTAGCCAGGTACTTCCAAACATTCTTCTTCCCAATTTCCTTACCCTCCCTACTACCTCCAGCCTCACAACATACCCCAATGTTTCTATTAGTTCTCTATTATTAGCTCTATACAGGAGGCTCTTAGGAGAATAATTCCCCCAGGGCTTGGGTCATCTTTGGATACGCTGTGTGGAGTGAGGGGTTGGTTATCCAATAAACTGTTTAATAGCTAGTTTAAATTCTGCTAGTGAATGACACGGTTGTGTCGAAACCGGTCGCAGAAATTTTAAAATTTAAAGTAACAAATTGTACATTGAAAAACAAAATGTCTAGAAATTGTTACATAGTTAATGCCCAAGAAATACAAAAAAAGTTTCTGATTACGTCTAAAAGCTACAGGGGCTCTATCGAAGCCAGAGTTAAGTTAGCCTCTCAAAAACTTATTTAATAGTACCCAACTGATAGCCCTGTACAAATCGCAAGTGCGTCCCACGGTTGAATTTGGCAGCCACATCTGGTCTGGAGCCCCAAAATACCTGAAAACCCCTCGACTCTGTGCAGAAACGGGCGGTCCGCTTGATTGATCTCCTAACTTAACCAACAGATTGCAATCTATAGATCACAGGCGTCGAGTGAGTATGCTGTCCTTTTTGTACCGGTATTTCAATGCAAAAGGCTCCGAGGAACTAGCGTCATTGCTCGCCTTGGCACCGGTGCGTAGCCGGGAAACACGTCAAACACGCGCCCACATGTGTACACGGTTGACATTTGTCACATGAGAACGGATCGCTTCTAAGACTCGTTCTTGAGTTCAACAGCTCGGCTGTGGAACAATTTACCGGCCTCTGTGTTTCTTCCTTCTTACAACATTGGTATCTTCAAGACTCGTGTTCACTCCTTCTTCTTCTCGCAAGGACCCTCCACACAGGATCTTCAAAGATGACATAGGCCTTGAGAAAAAATATTTTTCTCAGTACTTCCTGTGTGGAGTTAATGTAAAAAAAAAATTATTGAATATTAAATATTTAAAAAAACTTTAAAAAAAAGATAATAATTATTTCTGTGGGTTCTATATTTCTGTCTACTTACACTCCCGGATATCATAATTAAGTAATGTCAGCAGTCTAATCTGCAGGTTTCATGGTAGTTTCAATAATTGGTGACCGTACGGAGTCAATCCAGCTGATGAATGCAGACACCCTCGTGAAGACAACCGGATGGTCACACCTGTACGTCCACGAATACAACCCATAGAGGATGTCATTGACAAGAAACGGTGAGCCAGGTCCATGGCTACATAAGAATCTGCTTGGTGAGGTGCAGATCATCCTGTCCGTAAATAATTCCTTCCTCGGATAGCTCGATTGATAGCTCACGCTACAAGAAGTATTGCTCATAGTATTAAGACCCATTTTTGCAACCGTCAGTGTAGTCGAAAAGCTCTGGAAATTAAGAATATTTCATTTAAATAAGATTTAATTCAGATTGCGATATTTGGAGCCGTGTTACGCTACTTCCCCGTTCAGTCAAAATTTTGCTTAGCCTTGCAATGACCATCATCTTCATACTGAATAATTCTAAGCAGTCAGAAACGATGGCTTAAGGGAGACGAAGTGCAACCTGGCATAGTACCTATCAAAGGGCGTATGTAAGGAGGAAGGGGGGTTAAGAGAGTTTAAAGGAGCCTCAGTACATGAAAAAATGAAAAAATATAATAGTACCCCCTCGCAGATTTCATATCTGGAAAATACAATATTATTTGCACTTATGACCATGGGTTAAAAGAGTGCAGCTAGAGAGGTCAAAGGGCCTCTCTCAATCAAGCTCTCCCGACCGCGATCATCAAGAACAAACCTCACTCCCGGTTACCCCTACTAAGTCACCAAACGTAACGAACCATTTGGGGTGACCTATGGCAGGGGTGTTGGTTATCCAATAAAGGTTCCCGGGACATCCGGCCATTCCAAATAACTGTGAGAGGACAAATAATTTAGATTTCTGCAACACATCAAAAAACTGGGGTACTTCAGAAAAGTGTATATTTTATCACGAGACCATTACGCGATGTGAGTAGGTAGTACGCGTTAGATTTAAGAAAAATTTAACACAACCTAACATATACTGACATTATTATAATTGATAATCAACAGGCACCTCTTTGAGGCCCCGTAACCGCTCTCGAAAAGAAGAAGATGGAGAGATATGTAATTACGAATATTGGAGAGAGTGCGTTAATATTTAAATCGATAAAATTTAAGCGAAAATTACGAAAAAGCTTAATAAAACATGACTCGTTTAAAAAAGAGCAAAAATCTCAAGGAACGTATCTTAAGTATCATTTAAAGAAACATTGTGATTTTTTTCACAAATATAACTTGTAAAATAATAGAAATAGACTTGTTTTAAAAAAATTTCTGAGCATACTGTGCGATTTTTTTCTATCGAGGGAATTTCATATAATTTGCGTTTCGGCGTGAAACGTATCTAGATACTATCTTCAAAAATAACATATATTTTTTTAAGAGCTTAAAAACTTCAAATGTTTAAGGGAGATATGTAAGAAATCGGTCGAAATTCGAATAGCGGCGGCTTAAGTTTTTTTTTACATTCACTCAAAATGTCCCCAAGAAAAATAATAAAGCAGAGTATTGGGTGATTTCTGTATCTGCCAAAATGTTCCCCATCCCATGTGAGAGCTATTACAATTAATATACATTTTTTAATATTAGATTCAAGCAACGTTTCATTTCTGAATGGTATTCTTACACCAGATCCACTATGAAAAGTGCCACAAATACGCTAGATATCATTTTAAATTAATAAATGGTGAAATTACATAAATTAATCAATAAAATTTATTTGCATACGCCAAGTTTTTAAAGTAACTTTCCAATTGAATACCCCCACATGAATTTGCTACACCTTTAGATTAAAAAAATTATGAAATAATCATAAACGGACTCTGATCAAAGTGTTTTGTGCATGGATGTGTTTAGTTTTGGAGGACGACTTATGAATGTGATGTACACTTAATACACTTTTTGTTTTTATAATAATATAATTATTTAGTTTGGTCAAGTATTTCGGACTATAATTCAAACTTAAGTTTTAAATGAAATAGGCCGCGCAGGCGTTCTTCTTAAATTCTACAGAGTATTTACCTCGTCTACAATAATAAAATTAAAATTACTTACCCACGTAATATAGTTTCCATAAACAATACCGTCTAATAAGGAATTCTCTTCTGGTAGTTTTACAGGAGCAATACGAGAGCTTAAGACCATTTCGGGGTAAATTCGGAGGATGGCGATATCGTTATCAAAATCGGGGTCGTATTTTGGATGAATTGATAATTCAAAACCTTTGAATTGTCTTCCGCCGCGATCCGCAAAACTTGATCCAACACGAACAATTGTGTTATAAGCACTCGTACCACTAAAAAGAATTATAAAAATGATTTCATCGCAAAATATCTGAATTTCTCCGTTATTAATATTGCTACAGCAATAATTATGTTCAGCTTTGCATTTAATAATACGATTTCAAAATTTTATGCTAGAAGAGATGTAATGGGAGCTTCGTAATCGGTTAAGATCCTCGACTATAAATTCAAGTCCAAGCTGGAGGTCGTATATGACGTCATCGTTCTAGTATCTTCTGTCTTTTTCGTTTGCTTTCAAGACTTGTGAGAAGGAAGAGGTCGATAGTAAATGGCATACGAAATACGAGAATAAAAAGAACAAACAATGGGCATATAAAGCAAAAACATGATTAAAATTTGTTTAAACAGCTGTGTACAAAGTAAGCATACAACAGTGAATGTATAGTGTAATATTACAGTACAGTAATATTACAGTACAGGCTTATCTCTTCCCCATCACCACATCCTTCCGCCTCACGACTCACAATATGTCTTTCCTAATGTTAAGAAATTAAACATTTTTTAATAAAATCTATATTATTATGGAAACTTATCTACTTTTTGGGTGATCACCATGATACTAGATACCTATTAGACAAAAAAATTCTGATTATTTTTCCAAATCCAAAGGTTTAAAAACTCCTTATTGTGAGATTCCCAGAAAGAAGGCTTGAAAGGGAGAGAAAAATTTGCCCTATACATAAAAATAATAATGAAATCAAAACTTACACAAGGCATGAAGCAGTTGTCAAAATAGTTTTAGGGTCTAATATTACTCCGTTGCATAGGAATCCGTGTTCCTCTCCGTTTTTTGTCAGATATATAGCTGCCATGTATGGGACATCGAGAATGTCTAGATCATCATAAAAGGTATCTCCTGCATTGCCTGCAACATATCAAATTTTTACCGTGTTTCCACTGCATTATTTAGACAATTTCTAGACGATGTTAAAGGACATACTGACTTTCTTTAACTAGTAATTCCTGACATTATTTGGAGTAAAATATGAGAAAAAATTTTGTCTCCGGTGAAGTTTTCAAAAAATGTCATTATTGGTCACTCAGCCGTTTATCATTCCAACTCGAACTGTCCAAAACGTATTGTTTTGTTATGTTTTAAAAATATGACATACATGTGTACATACATTTGTCAAGAAAATTTTTTAATTTAGTTTGTTTTATTGTGACGGCGGTTTCGGCATTCAAGGCCATCAAACTGTGGTTAGGCCACGTTGGGACGACTCATTCATATGATTTTATTTACCCTGCTCTATTTTTACTGACCTTTAAATGATGAGAAAATTACCGCTTTAAAAATAAAAATAATTATACAAAGTAGACTGATATGTAATAATATCCTCGCGAAGAAACAATTGTTTGATGAATTTTATTTAACAGAGGTCTGAAAAAGGATGCAATTTTATAAGTAAAAATTTTATAAATAAAAATTGATTTTGCTCTTATTCAAGAAAAGATAAAATTAAATTTATTTTAAGTGCATTAGAAGTAAGCAAGACGTCACACAAAACTGATTTTTGTAATAAATCATTTTAAACATCATACAAATAAAAAACGGATGAGAGTAAATAAATATCGTCTCCATATTGCCTGACTATTATAATCTATAATATCATTGAATACCGAAACAGCTGTCATAATATAAACAAAAACATTTTTTGCAACTTAAGGTGATTTATTAAATTTTTAATGAATTTTTTATGGAATTTTATGCATTAGGCACAAAATAACTTGTATATGATTTGTGACTTATTTTAGGGATGTTATGCATTTCGCATCTGCCCAAATGGGGTATTTCCACATTTTTTTATTATTGAAAAAAATTAAGCAAAAAATTACGATGATAACGGAATTTTCATTTTATTTTTATGACGACGACTTAACTATCTATAACGTTTTAAAATACGCCTTTTTAAAATGCCACCAAAACGATGGTTTTGCCACCAGTCACTCTGTGACGTCACAGGCGCCTCTCATCATGCGATCGCCGCCTGTAGTGAGTCCGTAAGTTGTACTTGGTGTTATTTATTGACTTCCAGTTTGCTCGAATTATATCTTTATATTTATCCTATATTTTCCCACTTGCAAAACATGTATAGTTTGGTAGACATGTTTACAAATACTACAAGAAAAACCCAAAATAAGATGTTTAAACGACCATTTCTAAGGCGACAAAAAATATCGACTGTGTACAATTGTTGGGAGTGTGTTTAATGTGTTTGACACCACCGCCAAAGGGTTCAATGACGCTAGGTCCTCGGAGCATCTTCTATTGAAATACCGGTAGAACAAGGACACCATTCCCATCTGAAACCTGCGCGCTAAACATTGCAATCCGTTTGTTAGAGAGGAAAATCTATCGAACGGGCCGCCCGTTTATGCTTTCTGAATTTTCAAATATTTTGGGACTCTAGACCAAAGGTGGCTGCCAAATTCAACAGGTGGACTTGCAATTTGTACAGGGTCAGCAGTTGTGTACTATCTGCAGTATATATTGGCCCTATAGTACAGTAAGAAGAAGAAGAACGAGGCTTCGATGGAGCCCCCGTGCCTTTTTTTTCAGATTTAAATTTTAAGCTACAAAAAAAACCTTTCGTTATTGACTATTTAAATTCATAATTTAAACGTGGAAACACCTTTGTATACAGTCGTAAGATGGATATCTACACAATAATGACTGCCTCCGTGGTCGAGGTGTAAGGCTCTCGACTAGCAATCCCGGCGTTAATATGTATATGTATGTATATATAAATTGTATATATAAATTTTATAATAAACCTTTAAAAAATATATTTTTTATTTATTTTAAATCAAGACAAGAAAAGGGCCGGAATTAATTCTATTTTGTCATAATATTGAAACCAGTATATAATATGAGAGTTTGTATAAAAAAAATGTTTTCATTACCATATCGTCTTAGAATCCCGAAATTTACGGCTTAGAAAATTATTGTTATTCATTGTAGCGTCTATTTTAGGCAAGTTGTCGGATTACGCCGTTAAAAATACTACTGTCAGTCATTACAACTGAACAATATTATATAAAACTGTAGAAACATAACACAATCATAAACAATCATCTTAAATATGAAATAAAACCGTCCATAACCCCGAACAAGTCTAGGATGTTTAGATTTTTGATAGTAACACGGTGATAAACCTCGGAACGGCGACTCTTGCGACGTCATGAATCGTACAAGCAGTTATGGGCCGTTTACGTTTCGTTCCGTTTACGCGTATTTTGAAATCAATAATTATGAATGAAAATATCAAAATTAAACATTTTTAATGCGATAATCATGTTCAGAAAAATAATCTTTAAATCTTCCACATGTTTTTAGCGGTATACCTGGTTTGTGAAAATACCCCATTATGGATACTGTATCTAATGCTGTCCGAAACGTTGGCTAAAGATGGAGGTAACGTAACACGGTATAATATCCCAAAAATAAATCACGATAGCAAAATAACATCATTGAATAAAACATTTTCGGAGTTTGTATCTGGTAATGTAATAGATGAGAATTATTTAGAAGGACACTCGATAAAATATCAACACTTAAAAAAATAACGACCCGATGTTTTAATATTATTCACTAGAATTATAAAACAGTGCTTACCTTGTACATATACACCCAAAAGAGAAAGTAAAACCACAAAAATTAAACCAATTCTACCCATTTTTGGGAAGTTTGTTGAAATTTGCACCTAGTGTGTAAACGAATGCTCTATTTATACTGCCCAAAGGTAAGCATTGAAAGTGATTCTCATAACAAAAGATTACCCATATCAGTCTAAGATTCTTAAACTTTCCTAAACTTGCCAAAAAATACATTTTAAATAAGTCGCGATGAAATTCATGTAAAAGTATAGTGAAATATAATATTGAATTGAAGATTTCAGCTTTAAAACTAACTATATAATACCGAAGGCATAGTCGAGAGGTAAGGCTCTTGACTCGCAATCCGAAGGTCGCGGGACCGAATCCTGGCAAATAAATTTTATGTGATTAATCTGTGTTATTTCACAATTCATTCATTCAAAAAACATATATCATATTTGCGGCACGTTCCATAGTTGACGATACTATCGCCCTGGTGTAAAACCACCATTCAGAATTGAAACGTTACTTGAAATGGTTTAAGCTGTGTTTGGTGACCAGATCTGAATAGCTAGATACTATCCCAACTTCCTCTTCTCCATCTTCTTCCCCTCCCCACTATCTTCAGAATCACAACATACCCTAATTGGGAAGCCGTAGTCTCACTGGCACCAGACGGGAGAAGTTGGCGGTATTCACATTAAAATATGTATATATATATATGGGTGTTGCAGCACCTACCTGAAGCATTTTACCAGCGATTTCTGAGTACATTTGGAGTAAAAATGTAGACGTCATTTTGCTGCTGATGATATTTTTTTGCAATTATTTTTAACAACAACAAAAATATGTTCCATCACACGTCGCTACTGGGCAGTAGTTGGTCACGTGATGCGCATTCCTTTTCATTCCAATAACACGCGAATGGAAGAGACAGAGCGCGTATCACGTGACCCGTGTGATGGAAATATGATACTTTTTATACGATATTTTTATGATACGTTTTTGACCTACGATACTTTTTTGTTTTTTATTGAAAAATAATATAATAAATATTAACAACATGTTTCGAAAACTATGTTTTCTTCGTTAGGATAAGATTAATATCAATATTCATTATATAGTGATTAAGTGGATAAGTTATTTGTTTTCAATTAATTAAAAAATGACACCACAAAGTATATTTGCAAAGATTGAAGAAGAAAAATAATATCGTTGGAGTGCAAAATAACATCTAATTTTTAAAAACAACTATTTGAATTTCACTTTTATTTTCTTGACTGACTGAACGACTGGCGCGGAATCTTATCACGGTAGAGATAAGAGATAAGCGTTTGAATTCGTCCCCAGATAACCGGATCAATATGCCGCAAATTATTTATTATTTTTAAACATTAAAAACTGGTGACATCGCGGATTAGAAGAAAATCTTTTTTCAAGATAATACCTACGATGGTAAAGATTTTTAATTAGATATTAATTTATTTTTTTTTACATGAGCTCCACATAGGAGGCCCTCAGGAAAATAATCTCCCTCAGGGCCTATGTCATCTTTGAGGATGCTGTGTGGAGGGTTTTTTTAAAGGAAAGGAAATGGAGGAGAATTCTGGGAAGGAAAAGGGTTTAAGGGGTGGGTAGGAATCTTGGGTTCAGTGTGTCCTGGTCATCCGCCTCCAAGACCTAGACAAACCTCACCCCATGAACCCGGATGATTAAATGATTATTTAAAGACGGAAATGGCTGTCATGATAAGATTTATTAACCTATTATTTACTTACCGTTATCAGATCACACTTTGTAATTAATTGAGATAAAAAGTAATATTTTATGAACGGAATAAATGTTAAATCGGATTTTCTCGTAGGTTTTAGCGTAAGTTTTTTTCTTCCTTTATTTTAGCATGTTTGAACGAATTTCGAGAATGCGTAATTGGTTCTGAGGAATTTTTTTTATATCTCCTAATGAGATAGGTTAGGAATTTTCATGTGCCGACTGAAATCCTCCAACAAAAACATCTTACAATCGTGTATCTAACAAAAACCTTAATGGCACAGTCACAGCTTAACCTTCTTGCTCCTAAAATCTTCAATAATTTACCAATAGAAATAAAGTCAATAACCAAATACGACAGATTCAGGAAGGCGCTTGGGGACTTTTACTGAGTGAATGTGATAGTGTTAGTAGCCTGTTTCTCATAATCAGAGCTGTACACTGTACACAGTGTTAAGGGACGTACTTGACTTACTTTAACCAGTGATTCCTGACATTATTTGAAATAAAAAATGTAAATGAAGTTTTGGTCTCCGATCAGGATAACAGACCAGGGTAATAGATTTCGGTATCAAAAGATTTGATCAATGTTTTGAAGGTTTTAAAATTATCCTCAGTGATTATTAATTATAATTTTCATTTAAAAAATTACTTTCAGGTATTTTGAAATCGATCATTTTCTTTCCAAAATAGTCAAGGAAACTTCTTTAATTTTTTCAGCTGTGCAGTTGGTACGACAGCTCTCAGAGACAAAGGAGAAACTGAACGTTTTTGATCAGCAACGGATCTTAATTAAACCAAGATGCCCGGTTTCATTTCTGTGGTCAGTTTAAACAACCAGTGAACTTTGGTGATTAATAATTTGATACCAAAATACGGAAAGTTTGTTTCTGGAAAACATGCATGAGATTCGGAATAAATACGCAAAGTATTTTAAATGGTGGATGGTGACATTTTCAAAGTTTATGAATAATTTTGATTGGATTGTTTGTTTATTACCGCATTCCTCGGCATCACATCATAAATCACAGTTAGGGACATAAATTATTTTTTAAATATTTTACTTGACACTTTGTTTGTTGCAATATATCTCACGATATCAAATAATATACACATAATTTTAGCCCATATTTCTACAGAATAAGGTAAACATCCAATTTGGGAGGCGGGAATGCGGGAGGCGGGATAACCAACACCTCCGCCACAACTCTGCCATAGTCACCCCCTAGTGGTTCGCTACGTTTGGTGATTTAGCAGGGGTGCCCGGTTTCACGGGGTGAAGTTTGTCTAGGTCTTGGAGGCGGATGACCAGGACTCACTGTACCCCAGATTTCTACCCACCCCTTAAAACCGTTTTCCTTCCCAGAACTCTCCTCTCCTCCTTTTCCTTAAAAACAACCTCTACACAACATCCCTAAAGATGACATAGGCCCTTAGAAAATTATTTTCCACAGGGGCTCCTGTGTGGAGTTCATGTAAAAAAAATTCTTAATATACCATATTCTGAAACACTTGTAGAAACATCATACAGATAAACCGATGGAAATATTTTGCTGGTATGCTCGAAGTAAGCGCAAATTTCTCTTACATTTTGAAACACCGAAACACTTTTTTTCTCGAATAATTAATTTCATTTTCCTCTCTGAGGCCCAGGAGTATTAACCATAATCAGAATGTTAATCAATTGTCGAAATTCGATAAAGTAACTGAAGAGTGAGACGAATGCTTCATCACTAAGACTGTCACGTCAAGTACCAGTCACTGCGCATTGTAAAATATACAACAAATACTTGGAAAACTTATTAGCCGAAGCCAAAACTCTCCTTAAGACGTTGAGAAAAACCAATAACTCAAATGTTTTTTATTCCAAAATGGCAGCGAAATTTAATTCTTGGGCTTTTGCGTAGTTCTTGTGTACAAATGTTACCAATGGATAACACATGTTTTTATACAACTACACAAGAACTTCGGTCTGGCATAAGCCTGGTGCCGAAAAGATCAGTGATGCTGGTCTTTCGGAGCATCTTCAATTGAACCAGATCAGCATTGCAACTCGATGAGTATGTTCTAAAAATTGAAACCCATCCAATAAGATAGGGGAATCTGTCAAAAATTTTGCAGAGAGTGGTTTGTTTCAAGCATTATGGGATCCATGCTGGAAGACACAATAATGAACCTCAAGCCAAATAGAATATTATCAAAAATTGTAAAGGCACTGCTTATCAACGAAAAAAATAAAGAATAAAGAAAAAAAACCGAGTGCAGTTCACACGCGGTAGAAGCAAGACTTCACCAAAACAATCTCAACCATTAGGAGCCTTGAAAAGTGAGTTCATAATCAATGCGGCCAATGAGCGCAGTTTGACGCTTCGTAGGTATTGTAATGCGTCATTTCCGTTTCATTCGAGTTTCAAAACACAACGGGGCTAAAGAAGTTTCACTTCAAAAATTAAATTTAAAAGGAAAAATATTAAAAAAAACATAGAAAAAAAGAAAACTAACAAAAAAATCTTTAGCTAACGACCTTCGTGATCCAGGGTTAAGACTCTTGACTCACAATCCGAAAGACGCGGGTTCGAACCCGGCATGCGCAAATAAATTTTATTTGATTTGTTTGTATTATTTCACAATTAAATCATTAAAAATAATATATAGTATATTTGCGGCACTTTTTAGAGTGGAAGATACTCTCAGTATCGCCCTTGTGTAAGACCACCATACAGAATTGAAACGTTGCTCGAAATGGCTTTAACCGTGTTTGGTGACCAGATCTGAATAGTCAGGTACTTCCCCACCTTCCTCTTCCCCATCTCCTTCCCCTCCCCACTACCTTCATCCTCATAACATACCCCAGTTGGGGATGCCATAGTCTCACTGGCTCAAGATGGGAGCAGTTAGGACTTTTGTGCGGTATTCATATAAAAAAAATATATTTTTAAAAATGGTGAGCAAAGGCTCTCCATGTTCAATAAGCTCCTTGGGCGCTACGTACTACAGACTGCGGTGATTAATGGCAGTTCTCAGACTAAAGTTTAAAAATCACGACAGTGGGTGGCAGGAATTAGGAGTCCTTAGTCCTTAGCGCTAAGGGTATTGAAACGTAGATAAATTTACAGAGAGGAAACGAACTTAAGCCTAAGTAACTTTGCCTCATTATTCAATGTGAACATTCCATCGATTGACAGTGCGAAGCCTGAAGGCGGCCATGGAAGCGACTATTCATTTTTTTTTTTTTTAATTCCTTGGTCAGTGTGTTTTTCTTTATTAATTTACGTGTAGTTATTTGAGTTTCAACGAATAAAAGGAGGATTAATTTAAATAAACGATAATTTAAAGGAGGGTTCCGTGGCAATACAGAACATTGAAAAAGGCGAAGAAAAAACTAATCTAATCTAACCTAAACTAACCTAGCATAACCTTACTTAACATAATCCAACCTAACCCAACTCAACCTAACTTACCGTAACCAAACCTAACCTAACAACTTAACGTAACCTAACCGATAATTTCTCTTTATCATTTTCGGTTTTGGCACTGCGTCCCTTGTCCAAAACACTGTTTTATCTGTTATGCAAAACACTGTTGTCTGCACTGTTTTATTCGGTGTTTTAAAATAAAAAAACGAAAAAAAAATCTGTGGAAGAGATGTACCTACCTATACTAGTGACCGGACAACTCAAAATCTTCTCAGAAAAGTCATTAAAAGTTATGAAAAAATATTTAAAAATTTGGTTAAATAGGTTACGTTAGATTAATGTTATAGGCTACTTTAAAATTGGCTTTTAATGACTTTTCAAAGAGGTGTTGAGTTGACTTTATGCTGAGTTGGAATGGAACCACCTAAATTAATATTGAGAAAAAATGTTACAAAATACATACTTATAAATACTTTCAGTTTTACATGCAGTTTAACAAAAATGTTAATAATGTGGAACAATACGGTTTAATACCTACCATGGCAACACCGTATGACATCGAATTCGGCACAATTATGGGCAAACCCTACACATTCCATATTTATTGTAATACTCAATTTTACAATACTCTATTGTAATAGTCAATATTTATCAAACATCGTGATATTTATTGAGCGTGTAGGCTAGCGTATTGACGGAACGCAATATGGATTTCAAATGTCTAGATTTCTGAATTCCTTATCGTGAATCCACTATTGATTGTATTCAATAAGTTCTACACGCTCAATATTGCCATGGTAGGTTTTTTAATTTTTTTTTATTTGCAATTTTTTTGATACATGGGAAAAGATACATACGTAATAACATAAAATATAAGCAAGTAACAAAAAAATATTCCGCAAAGGTGAAGCCCGTGCGTGGGTATTAATTATGTGACTATTAAACAGTGTTGGTTAAAATAGAATTTAAAAAATATATATTGTATCTATAGAAATCAATTATAGAATCTAATGAAAACAAATAACTAATTAAATAGTGGTGTACACAAAGTTATTTGTTTTCATTAAATTAATAATGACGCCACAAAGTGAATTTGCGAAGTTTGAAGAAATAATTATAGAATCTATAAAGATTGATTTTACAAGAGTTTTTAAAATATGTGTTCCACTTTATTAATTATTGCAACATTTTTTGTTAAATTACATATAAAACCTGAAAATTCCATGGCTTTTTTCGTAACTTAATAGTTAATTACTCATCTATCAGTTCAGTAACATGCTATTCTTCACAGTACGTTATATATAATATACCCTCAAAGACTCTAACTATATCATGTATTATGGATGACAGATTAGATTTGCTTCCGTAAAAATATGGGATAAAACAAAAGTGAAATCTTAGTTCCAGATTTCATTGAACCCAAGTTACACACAGACGTTGAGATACAGAGACACATCACCGAAACCATTATTTCTATAAGTAGAGAGAGGTTTGTGTCTTCGTCTTATAAAATGGTTAATTATAAAAGTAAGTTTGTGTTTTTTTACTGAACCAATTAGATCAGTTAAAACTAAAACGTAAAGAAGTAATTGTTCAGTGAAACTATTTATGTTGTTTATAAGGTTATGCATTTGATGAGATGCATGTGAAAAAGGAAAAAAGAAAAAATAAAGAGGAATAAAAATCAATTTTGAAAGAAAAACATGCTTTCTATGAATGGGTACATTTTTTTTACATTAACTCCATACAGGAGGAAAATAATTTTCCTCAGGGCCTATGTCATCTGTGCTGTGTGAAGGATCTTTTTGAGGGGAGGACGAATGAACATTGAACACAATGTACACAGAAGCTAGCAAATCGTTCCACAGCCGAGTTGTTGAACACAAGAACGAGTTGAAGACGTGACAAATAATGTCAACCGTGTACATTTGTTGGGCACTCGTTTGGCGTGTTTCCCGACTATTCACCGGTGCCGAAGGGATCAATGACGCTAGTTCCTCGGAGCATCTTCCATTGAAAACCGGTAGAACAAGGATATCGTTCCTATCCGACGCCTGTGCTCTAAAGATTGCAAACCGTCTGTTAAGACAGGAGAATCTATCAAACGGACGGCCTTTTTTTGCACAGAGTCGAGGGTATTTCTCATGTATTTTGGAGCTCCAGACCAGAGGTGGCTGCCAAATTAAACCGTGGGGCGCACTTATTATTTAAAAAGGGTTAGCAGTTGTGTACTGTTGAAGTATCTGCTGGCCTGTACAGTACGCCCAGTTTTTGAGGGACTAACTTTACTCTGACTTTATGCAAGTATAATTAATTTAATTAACTTAATTAAAAAACTTTCATTAAATAACATGTTTAATAATTATTACAGGAGGTAACCAATTGATATATTAAGGGTACGTAAATAATAAAAGGATTAATAAAAGGATTTTTTAAATTTAAAATCAAAAACGTACATGGTTACTTACGTAATGGAAATAATTAAAGGATTTTTTTTATCTAAAAACGTACATGGTTACTTACTTAATGTACGGTGACTGTACACTCAGAATGAAATCAACTCAGTTGTAACGGGTTTTTGAGTATGCGTTATTCTTGGATAATAAGATGTCAAAATTAATTTTAAAATTAAAGTAACAAATGTACATTGAAAAATAAAACTCTACAAAAACAAATAATAAGATTTCTTTTAAAAGATAATTTAATCAGAAAACAGAAGCATTAAAATATGTAAAAATAAATTGTTTATCTAAAAAAAATTAAAAAATCACATTGTTTTAGCCTGGACGACAGTCGGCCCGCTTCCATGCCGTATTTCCATTTGTTTCTATTATCTACGATAGTAAGCAAATAGGAACATCATCGGTAATTCGGTTTGCCAGTTAATCCACGTATGAACCTCCAAACTTTGTATCTCGATAGTTAGATAACCCCAGAAACTTTGGGACATTATCCAATTATCAAAACAGACTATGCAATTTATTCCAGAATTCTAGATGCTATTATAAAGAGAAACTATTTCCATTCTCCTTTCTGCATGGTGCGGAAGGAAGTAATAACACGTACCTACTTACTGACTTGATGTTGTTCTCATACGAGGTTTACCTAAAACTAATAAGTAGGATGTAGAACGGGGTGAATACATGCCCGCAAGGGTTGGGCTGTACTTTCTTAATATTTTATAGGTACACACATTTCTACATAATATATTATTTAGACAACACAATGAACTTTTTTATGTTTCAAAACATTACAAAATTGTGTAAATATCTAGAATTGATGGAGATGGTGAGCGCACAAATTGTTTTAAAAACACTTCTTATCGATTTAATAACAAAGAAAAACAAGTTATTCAGTAAGGAAATGGAAAATAACACATTTTTTTAATTATTTCGTTAAATTTAAATTCATTGTTTGCTTGGCGTCCATTATTTTTGACATGATAGTGTTAAAGTTATTTTTTTTTCTTTCTTATTTTCCCAAACTAAGAACCTAAAATTGGTCAAATTGGCATTAACAAAAGAAATCAAACTATTCGTATTTACATGAAATACTTACTGTTAAAATTGCATTATTTTCCATTACCGCAATGTTTTTTTGGTTCCATTACAACTCGGAATCAACTCAACTCAATATCTCTTTGAAAAGTCAATAAAAGTTGTGAAAAACAAATTAAAAAATATCCCATACCTAACCCAATTAACCAATTTTTTTTCAACAAGCCACATTTATTTTTCTTACTTTTCAATGGTTTCATATATAATAGTATTTAAAGTACAGCATGATAAAGTAATTTTTGCGGATTATTAAAAACTAAATTTATGGGTTTATTTTTGTTTTCGAAAAAAACAAAGATAAAATCAATAAATAAATATGCAATGTAGTATATTGCACCAATCAATGATTACCACATAAATCTCAATATACACTGACTTTAGCAAGGCCTTTGATAAGGTGTGTCATAAAATATTAATTAATAAATTAGCGACACTTGGACACTTATTAAATTTGTTTGTTAGTTATTTGTCCAAAAGAAGTCTTAATGTGAAAATAAATGGCACAAATTCTTACAAATTTATAGCGACAAGTGGAGTGCCGCAAGGGTCCCATTTAGGGCCCATTTTGTTTATTATATTTATAAATGATATTGTTGAAATATTTACTAACATAAACGTGTTACTTTTTGCTGATGATATGAAACTTTATAAAGAGATTAATAACATAAATGATTGCATTATATTACAAACGAATTTGATTAATCTTTTTGAATGGTGCTCTATCAACAAACTAGCATTGAATATAAAAAAATGTCAGTTCATTCATTTTCATAGAATAAATAATCCAATATTTTTTCAGTATACATTAAATGATAAAAATTTAAATTGCGTTAGTGAGATTATTGACCTAGGTATAATGTTCGATAGCAAACTAACCTTTGTGTATCATATTAATAACATTATCAATAAGGCCCTAAAGACTACTGGTTTTGTTTTGAGAACTGCAAAAGACTTTAATAATTTAGGCACATTTAACATGTTATATAAAACCCTAGTACGATGCCAACTAGAGTATAACTCTACGTTATGGTCTCCCTTTTACAATATTCATTCCGACAACATTGAAAAGATTCAACATAAGTTCTTAAGGTATATAAACTATAAATTGCATATTCCTGTACAAAACATTGATTACAATTACTTACTTGATAAAATGTCCATATTAAAACTTTCAGAAAGAAGAATAAACACATACTTAATACTATTACACAAAATACTGCATTACAAAATTGATTGCCCTGAATTGCTTCAATTAATCAACATATTCCCAAAAGATCTGGCCGACATTTATTACCATTTTACTTTAACAACACCAGGACACTGTCTTACCAAAATTCCCCCATTCCGAGACTTCACAGCCTCGGAAATAAATATTCTGATTTAGCAGATATATTTCACCTTACACATAACCAGTATAAATATTGTTTATTCCAATCCTTCTATATATCTAGGCACAAATAGACGTGTATATAATTTCTGCAATTTTTTTTTGTTTATATTCAATATTTTTTTATGTAAGCCTTCATATCATTTCTACAAATGTATTTTATTTTTATTATGCATACATATGCTTGTGTTGTTTACAGTTTTTTTTTTTTCAATTTATTATATTTTCGTTATTGTTTTAATTTTCAATTACTTAAAATAAATGTGTACTCAATTTATAAATAAGAATGTAAAAGCCCATCAGGGCGTGTAATAAATAAATAAATAAAATAAATAAATGACAACACATTGCATGACGAATACACGTTCTTTGATTCTCATCCAACTATCTTCCAACTCTTTAGAGACTCAATTGTTTCTGTCTCCCACTTATCGGCTGAATCATTGACACGATAAAATGTCAATTCGATTTTCAAATCCATTCTCAACTTTAACTGCAACGGAACTGTTCTGGAACTAATGGCGTGAGTAAAAAAGAAAACGTTATGTTTTATAAGTCGTTACCCCGAAAAAAAACAGGGTGTAAACTTGACTTATGAGCTGTGACAAGTAAAACGAGAACGAGTTAAAGTCTAATCAAATTCCTTGCGCCTTAAAATAATTATGGGTTAATCTTCTTTTTAACTTTTACCACTATGTCACATTTCCACCATTCTGTCGCATTTTGTTTTTATTTCTTCTTCTTTCGTATGGTGGGGGGGTCAGAGGGGGACATCTAGGTCTGCAAGCCAGTCTAGGGCCTCAGGCGTTGCTCTGTGGACCTCATCAATCCCGCCGGGGAATGAATGGAGCTGGGCATTCGTTGACCACATGTTCGGTGATGTGCACCTCACCGCATTCACACATCTCCGACTCTTTAAGGCCCCATTTATACATCATATGGGCACAACGGCTATGGGAGCACCTTATCCTATTGATGGCGGACCAGAGTTTGCGAGGCAATGAGAACTCAGGCTGTCGCTCAGTGGGGTCTTATACGAGATACTTTGTTTTTACTATAAATGAATCTCTCTGGATCTCAGAAAGGAAATTGTAGCAATGGGGAAGGAGGCCTAAAATGCCTATTGGGGGTAACAAACACGAGCTGCGTGTTTACCTATTCGAATGACAACCCACGTGACAGAATTGTCATAGGACATAAAAATTGCAGGAGACAAGTTTTTGAGATTTTTAAAAATATTTTATTAAACATCATTCAAAATAATAATCACTGTTACTTGATAGGTTATACCTTTTGGAGTTTAAAAATAGTTTTATATTTTATTTTGTCATATAATTTTTTGTAACATTATAGAATACACGCAAGTTGAGGTAGCAGAAGACAACTTTGATTTGTATGAGATACACTTCTATCACGAGGAGTTACAACTCTGTCACGTAATTTTTACTACAAAAATATGAACACATTTTTTAAAATGCACACAATCGTAACGTCTTTAGTAAAGTAGATTTTAAAGTAATTATAAAATAATAATATTGGTAATTCTGTTGAATTTTTCTCCACTAACCGGCATAGACAACTTTGTGTAGGTTAAAAAGAAAAACGACCCTTATACCGTTGCAAAGGCATCGTTTATGTTTTTGAAAAATATAGAATTACTTAAAACATAAGTTAAGAATAACTTCTTTTCCCTCAAAAAGTGAATCATCGTTCATAAAGTATGTATCGTTGTTAACCATAGGTAATAAAAATAAGTGATTATTGTGAATACTATTGATTACTACGATATTCTACGATTGTAGAAACATACTAATTTTGGCTTCAAGTGCTTGGGTGAGTGAATTTTCAATTTTAGATGTTAAAGTTAAAAGTTCGATGAATTTTTAATTTTCAGAATTGAAACTGATAATTATCGTCAGACAAGCGATAGGTATCAACATTATTTTATTAATTCTTTTTTACTTTAGCTGGCCGTTCATATAGCTATTTCATTTGTACTTTTTTAACTTGATTAGAATATTGTATTTGCATAATATCAATGGACACATGTTTTTCCTCTTTATTTTTTGTATTGTGATTTAATTTATAAATTTTTTATGAGAAAAATTCTCTTTTTATAACTTTTTGAAGGTTATTCCCATCAACGTAATATATCATTGAAGAAGAAGATAACACTTATAATCTAAATGAAAATATGAAAGAAAACAAGACACAGAAAAACAGAAAAAAACAATGGTCGCAACTGGGACTCGAACCCAGACCTCTCGTCTAACCGGGACGTGCGCGTTTTCCAATTTCGCTATTGCCACCTTCTGTCAAACGAGAGGTCTGGGTTCGAGTCCCAGTTGCGACCATTGTTTTTTTTCTGTTTTTCTGTGTCTTGTTTTCTTTCATATTTTCATTTAGATTATAAGTGTTATCTTCTTCTTCAATGATATAATTTATAAATACTTATTGAAACTTATCATTGTACGAAGATTATTGTGATGACTGGAATGCTCGCCTATAATTGAAATCATTGCTATAATCGTATTGAAAATGTTAATTACTGTAATAATTATGTGATTTATTCTTTTGGAAAGCCAATAAATAAATATGGTAATCTTTCAAGTTTGCAATCATTCGAAAGAATTTTTTTTTCTTTTACAATGGCAATCGGCAATAACCCTAAGGCAAATATTTTTTTTAAATACTTTCAGCTTTACACTGTAACTATTGTCATATAATATCAAACAATTTTAGTATTGTATGATTTTTCACGGGTCTGCGCTAGTATTATACTAAAAGCATTAATCAAATTGACACGTGACGTCAAATAAAATAACAAAAAAATGTCGGAGTAATTTTTCGATTTCAATGCTAACAGGCCTTATCTCTTCATACATTACCACAGAACTATAAACCTCTAGAAGTGCAGAGAAGAGGAATCAACTGCACTAACTGTATCATGACTTGACGACCTCCGTGGCGAAGTGGTAAGCTCGCAGTAACCAGGTGTCTAGTTCAAATCTCGACAACGGCGACAAAAAAAATATAAGTGATATTTTTTTTCAAATTGAAAAATTTTGTACTCACTAATTTCGAAATAAACTGTATTTGTACCTTTTTCTGGAGAAAATATCATTTCCAGTATCGCCTAGATCTTTAGCTTTGTACTAGATCTGAATAGTAAGGTATTTCCCAACACCCGCTTTCATGTCTCCATTCCCTTCCTCTTTCTTTCCACAATGTATGTTAATCTCACAGTAATCCTTGCATACAGATGACGTAGTCCCTCTTGATACGGCTAGTTGGGATTCTTGTTCGATAGCACATTAAATTCAATATTAACCCTTAATAACCAATATAGTTGTAAACTACTTCACAAGAAACATCGGTCCTGGAGACCGGTATTTTTAAAAATGTAAAACAAATACCTTTATTAATCAAAACATTTTATTTGGGTTCAATTTATATTAAGTTGTTTTCTTACGCCCTGGAAACGTCAATAAAAACTATATTTCATCAATATTTGCTATATTTATTTTAAATATAAGTAAATCAAGACAATACAGTTATCAGTCCACTGAAAAGAGCATCGGTACGCCAGACCGCCAAAAATGCATCCAAACATCCAAAAAAAATCAACGTTTTAGGGAACACCGGTCTGTAAAACCGTTCCGCTAAAAATCGCTTTCGTAAAAAGCGCGAAAACTAAACGGACGTGCCCAGATATGAACCGCTTCGCACAATCGGCTCAAACCATAGAGGTAATTGAGACCGACGTTCTCTGTTAAGAGTTAAAATTTATCTTTTGTGTAATAATTCTCTTTTAAATCTGGGGAATAATATCAGAAGTACGTACGTCAAATAAATATCTGAATCGTTCAGGAAAGTAGATTGCTTGTCAATTTATTGGCGTAAAATATGTTGAACCATTATTTCCTCTCACAAACAATAGGCTACAATTTCATTGATGGTGAACATCTGACACAGGCATCCATAGCATTTAGATAAGTGACGTTTTAGGCTTTCTTTTAGCTAACTCAAAATACCAAAATCTGACATAGGCACTTCTAGCATAAACCCCTAGAAATAATTTTTTTTTTTTTTTAAGTTTTCTTTATTCATTGAATTGTTTGTTACATAAATTTTATAATTTTTCGACCACCATGCTAGGCACATGCCCGTGTTGTGTCGGCACCGTGTGCATGCAGAAAAAACACGAGTAAAAATGTTCAATTAATTATCATCCCGTCACGCGTCGCTGTCAAATGTTCGATGTCAAACAGTTGACAAATCATATCTCGCGTATCGATCACGTTGACAATAGCAAACGAGCTTCGAAAAAGTCAAACATGGCCGAGAATCGGGATGCCGGACGATTTGGTTGAATAATATGCAAATGGTATGCAAAGCGGGGGGAAATGTAGATTTTACAGACTGTAAGTTCATTAATTCGACGTTTTCAACATTGACCCCTGAGTGGAACCCGTAGGTCTAGGTTTTAGCGAGGTCTGGCAGGGCGGGTTGTCACTGCTGGCTGGGGATGAAAGGGGGGTACGTTTTCCCATGGGTGTAATCAATCTAATTTGCATCCTTAACTTTGGATGGGACGTATAACAACCCTATTGTGAACGTACACTGGGATTCATGATAGTTGGGATGTGACTAAAATACAAACATCGCAATGGTTGGTTGATTTTACGTTCACGTCTTCAAAGGGTGCTTGTTAAGATACATATAATCTTTTTTAAATATGACAGGATCAGTATTTCAAAGGTTGACCTTATAAAATATGTCAATACGGGGGAAAAAAATGTTTTTCTTATATTTAAAAAGAGCTTTTTAGGTTGGTAATGGCGGAAGAATGATTGTAGAATATGTATATGGAAAACATTATAGATAAAGGCTGAGGATTAAGGAAATTAGTGTGGTTTGGAAATTACAAGAATCGTAAATATGAAATTATTTCTTATAATTGTATTTTATCTTTACAACCATTTCAGATAGTACCTACTTGAAAAACGCCTTCTATATTTATTTTGAAATGAAGACGTAGATTTAGAATACAAATATTACGCCGCAACTCTTGGTGCAAGTGGGAACTAGTGAATCGATTTTGTAGTACAACTTTTTTTGATTGGAGCTTTCTTTTTTGAGTAAATCGAGTCAGAAGTTCAAATTTATTAAATCATTTTTTTTAATCTATAGCTAGTTAGTAGCGCAATCAAATTAGGTCGAAGCGTAGATATGGTTCTAAGAAGTTCTGATATTTTGGTTACAAAAAAAAAGAAATAGTTTAAAAAATAACAAAATTATATTTAAAAAATTAAGTTTTGTGTGGTAGTTTCACCAATTTCCTTCTTGCATTACGAGTTTCTAAACACTGTAGGTATATTGAACATCCAAATGTAACCGTTATTTTATAATAATCGAAATTGTAAATACGATTTTGATCTTGATGTGTACAGATTATTAATATAAATGACACCGTTTTTATAGAAATCGGTAAATTTGTATAGCGCTGTCTTTTAGTAGAGAACATTTAAAAAAAACAGCAACTTGCGACTAACGAAATGTTTGTTTTGTTGTGATGCTTTTTGAAGGATCCAAACGGCTTTTAATTAATTGATATCACACACCACCGAACATGTAATAAGACATAGCACCCCAACTGACATCGGTTCATTTCCCCGGCTTCTCGTCGCGTAAGGCGTAAGGCAATACAGAAAGGCTGTGCGGCGCTGTATCCAAGGGTAGGCGGTTGGGGTGAACTCGTGGGTAAAGTAGTACTCCAAGTAAGCGAGGCAGAATAATGAAAGCCTGTTTAATCAGTTGTGGTCTTCCGAGGAAGGCTGTTACTTCATCCCTCTACAGAGTTCAGACGGCAAGGGATGAAAGGGTGATGCTTACTTTTGTAATTGAAAATGTGACTTGTTTGTTAATTTGATTGTGAGATTGGGTGTGGAACATTGCAGTACGAATAAGCCTTCTATTAAAACTGTTGTTAAAAAAACAGTCTGCTATTATTTACAAGCGGTAAGTTCTAAATCCCAACACATAAAAATTATGAAATGAATTAAGATACATTATTTGAATGGCTTTTGAAACGTTCAAGGTTTAAGTTGAAGATATCACGAGATGTGTTGATTAGCACCTTCCCGAGTCATGCTATGCTAAGCCAATGAGTCTGCTCTGCCGTATGGTATGCATGGTAGATCGTGGTGCAGCCTCATATCAGTCGTTGTTCAGAACACACAGTTTATAGCATTCCAGGAGACAAAATATCTGTTAAATTTTTAATACTTTTTTATGCTTTACTGCAATATATTTCCAAGAACAACATTCTGTTGAAATGCATTCACAATTAGCCATTTTAGATCATGAAGAATAAACAGAATCAATAGTGTTCATCAGATCTCTAAGAGAGAAAATCTAACCTTCAGAAAGTCGTAAATAAATTTTAAAAAAGGGAAAAAAGCTTGAAATCCTTTAAACCTTATTTCGAAGGTATTGTCTAATATCAATATTATTTTGTCGCACATTTGTCGTCATTCTTGACAATTTATTCAAGGGAAGGGCAGTTAGGATAGACCCCAACACAACTCTTTCTCGGTACACAACTCTTGCGTCATTCACATTCGAATATCATTTCATTGTGTTTTTTTGCATTAGCTTCACAGAGGAGGCCCTGAGGAAAATAATCTCCCTCAGGACCTATGTCATCTTAGGGGATGCTGTCTGAAGAGTTTTTTTGAGGAAAGTGAGAAGAGGAAGTTCTGGGAAGGAAATAGGCATGATGAGTGGGTAGAAATCTGGGGTTCGGTGTGTCCAGAAGTGACGGACTATGAATCCATCCCTTCAACTGCGGTTGAGGGATTCTAGCCGGAGAGGTCAAAAGACCCCCTTAACCAGTCTCTCTCGATCTGGCCCGCCTCGCAGCAGACGTATCAGCCACCAAGACCTTGATAAACCTCACCCCATGTATCCGAGCCAACCTGCTAAGTCACCAAACGTATCAAACCACGTGGGGTGACCTATAGCAGAGGTGCTGGTTATCCAACCCGTTTCCCAAAATGAAACGAATTGTTATTCCGATTTTGCAAAATATGAGCGCTTGGCTAGATATATTTAGTTTTATTTTTTAAGAAAATAATACATAAGAATTTATTTCATGACATGCTTAAATACAATTTTTCGCTTCTTTAACGATACGAATAACTACGTTTTATGGTTTGTGGTACCTAATACATTAGACATTTTTTTCAGATAAATGAAATTTTGGAAAATAACAATTTTTTAAATAGATCCATTCATATTATATTTTATCGGTTAATTAATATCTTTTATAAACTTCCTTTTCAGATATATTGTATTGTATTAAGCAAACCATATTTTTTATCAGTGGGTACATACTAAACTGTTTTAACTCCGGGTAGTTAGTAGTGAGCTAGTAAGCGATAGTTAGGCGAGGAGTAGCAAAATGGGAAACATGTTAGTTTTCCGGCCGCAAACCAATGTAAGTCGTAACTTGTTACTCCTCCTTCCTCTGTCCCTGTCCCCCTGTCCCCCTTCCCCCCTGGTCTTCGTGAAATGGCCCTTCCTCTGAGAAAGCTTGTAATTCAAACCTTCAATTGAAGTAATATGTCAGGCAACCCAGTATAAAGCGCTCTAGAGCAGTGTTCCGCAAAGCGTGTGCCGCGGCACAGTGGTGTACCGTAGTCATTAGCTGGTGTGCCTCATCGCAATGCTACATTGTAACAAAGTAACATTGCGACGCTGCGCCAGCTTAGGCGATCCGACCATTGGATCGGTAATAAAAGAGGCCAGGCGGACATATTCGCTCATTTAAATGAGCTCAACCAAAAAAGCAAGGCAAGAATTCTAATACTTTAACGTCATCGGATAAGATAGAAAGCTTTCGCGCTAAGTTGGTGTTATGGATCAGACACGCCCAATGGTCAACTAATAAAATATTCCGAAATGTCATGGCTGCCGATTCAATAAAAAAAGTGCAGGCTTTGATAGTGAAACATTCGAAGCACAGACTAGCGAAAACAGCAGAAAAAATTAACTCGTATTTTCCTAAGTGTGACCTGCAACCTATGGACTGGGTTCAAAATCCATTCTTAGATAGCATTTCCCTTGGACACTTACCGAACGAGCAGGAAGAATTCTTAAGACAAAAACTGATCAGACAGTAAAAGTAAAATTTTCCGAAATAGGGCTAGCACATTTTTGGCAACGCATAAAAAATGAGTATCCACTGATTTCAAAGCGTGGTATTGCAATTATCTTACCACTTGCCACGACCTATTTATGCGAATTGGGGTTTTTAACTCCCACTACGATATAAAAAAGAAAACCCTTGGGGACGATCGTCAAAGAGATGAGAGAAGCATTATCAACGATTGCTCCAAATTTTGATCGCCTGTGCTCAGTTAAGCAGGCTCACATTTCTCATTAAACATGATTTCATATAATATTGATTTTAATAATAAATATTAAATAAACATTGTCTTTTTCTTTGGTGAACCCCTAAAAAAAATTTTTTTTTGATAGGTGTACCTTGATCACAAAAAAGTTTGCGGAACACTGCTCTAGAGTATAGTCATATATCCACCGTGAGGAGCTTTCAGCTGGTATTCGAAGGTCTATGTAACATTTACAACGGAGTGTTCTGACACATCAGATCTCAACATGGAAACCATCGCTTTTAGCATCAACTAGCGTAGCCCCGTGAAAAATCATGGGAAATTATTGAAAGATTGATAAGTTATATAGTTATTATTATATTATATTATTATATAATTGAAGAATTGATTAGTTAGCTAAAAACCGGTAAAAAAAAATCACGAAATTCGAGTTTAAAAGTGGCTAATTTGAGTTTAAGACGGTTCTACAAATATGTCGGCGGTTTCCGTGGTTATTATTCAGTTTATATGATAAGTAATAAATATTGGTTCCATCTTAGCCGCCATGTTTGTATAACGATTGGACAGAATGTTTTATTTATATGTCAAGTCCTCTCTCTGTGTGCCTTTATTATTTAGTCATTGGAATTTACATACTTGTCAAGATTAACCCTAAGAAGTCTAAACAAAAGAAATACCCAATTCAAATATGTAATTAAAATAGTTTTCTGGTAAATAAAATATGCGTTAAATAAAGAATGCGTTAAAGAAGGGGCAATGCCACAAAAATGAAATTATTTCTCCCTACGTGTACTTTCCCATTCGTCCCGTTCCCCTTCCGCCGCCCCTTCCCCTCCCACGTCACCTTACCCTCACGCATTCCCCCTCACGCATTCCCCCTCCACCTTCCCCGCCTTCCCACTCCCCTTTCCCGCTCCCCCGTCCCATGAACCATATATTCAGTCCCAGTACATTCAGTTTTCAAACAGCTCGCGTGCCACCTGTTAGTGAAAGCTTTAGGAAGAATTATCTTCTTCCATTTTACAAAAATAGGAGAGACTCTAGGAAGTGCGACAATTAGAGTAGGATAAAGCTTATTCTCACACGATGAAAATATGTGAGAGGATTATCAAAACACGAATTAGGAATATTGTAAAAATGCACGACAATCAATGCGACTTTGTGTTGGGGAAATCAACAATAGATGCTAGTCAGTCAGAAACATAGTTGCAAAATATCGAGTGCCAAAAAGACTTAGAAAAAGCATTGAAAGAGTACCCCGAAGCCTGATATGGGCGGCATTGAGATATCATAACGTACCAGTATATGTGTTCTCCATACAACATATTTATACTAACGCAGAAACACAAGTAAAATGCACGTCAGAGACATCACCAAAATTTTCAATTAAAGTGGGTGTACACCAAGGATCTGTCTTCAGCCCACTGCTATTCATAATGGTCATGAATTATCTAACGATAAAGGAAATTAATAGTTTTCTCAATGCTTTTTGCAGATGATGTAGTACTGATAGCATATAATCATTACATTAGCAGATAATGCCTAAAATTTGCAGGAAAAAGACTGAATATTAATTTGTACTTGCCATTTGTAGACACGAATGCTGTAACTCCTTCGATGCAATTGGATAGAGTAACATTAGCCAACCGTGACGCTTTTAAATATCTGGGCTCATTCATTCATAGAGACGGACGATGTGCAGGGGATGTCGATCATAGAATAACTGTGGGATGTATGAAATTTAGATCCGTAACAGGAATCTTGTGTGACCCAAAAATATCTATAAAACTTAAAGGAAAGATATACCAGACTATTGTTAGACCCGCGATAATGTACGCCTCCGATTTCTGGACTGTGTACAACTCCTACTCCAGGCAACTTGAAACTACTTAGACGGTCAACAGGAGTATCACTAAAAGGAAGAACGACAGTAAAGATGATATGGACCCATAAGACGGACACCACCAGACCACATAGTGAAGCAGGCAATGTCTATGGAGCTTCATCGATAGTCATCCAGAGGAAGACCGAAGAACTCCTGGATGACTCAATGCTCTAAAATATTGCAGATAAATGGCCTGGATGAAAGCGGTACCCAGAACTGGAAAATATAGCCTAAGAACGAGAAGAGCCGACCCCAACAGCCTACCTAGGCAATGAGTTGGGACAGTGTAAGCAAGAAGAAGATTTAATATCAACGATATAAACATACCATTAACACTGATTACATGTCACAGAATCATAAGAAAAACATTATAAATAATAAAAAAGAGTATAACAGTTGATTGCGGCATTTGATTGAGAAATGAGACCAAAGATACAATTACATACAAAAATCTATTGTACAAATAAAATTAAAATTGAATGAGAGGATTTGATAGCATAGCCTTCTTGTACCTACCTTCCGTGCATTTAGATCTGTCACATCTGCGTTTCTATAGACTAACTTCATGCAACTTAGGTACAAGCGAACGTTTCGTTTACTCAGTTCCGGTATTGTTGCATTTAAACAGGATTTTTATTAGGACGAATGGCTTTCGTGGGTATATGAAATTCAATGATATTAATCAAATCAGAACCGTCTATTCTACCATTTACAATTTTGAACATAAATATTAAGTCGGGTATAATTCTTCGATCTGAGAGTCTCAATAAAAAGATAAAGATATTATGATAGTTAAACAACTTTAAAAAGGTCTTTTAAAATGTACACAAATGAGAAATAACCATGAATGTGGGGCGTGGGTTAAATGGTTGTCAATCTATTGTGTAAAATGTAAAACACGTTTATTAGTAAGACCCAATGTCTTTCATGATTATAGTGTAAGTTTCACGGTAACCTTTAAAATATTTGGTAAAAATTCGATCATGTATCAGCCAAAAATGTGTTTTGTTTCTATTGTTATGCGTAATTATAATTTTTTTGTAATAACGTAGTGATGCATCAAATAATGGAGTCGTAAACATATACATAACATTTCCCGCAATTTACCAAAAAAGTCCGGAATACGAGCATAGGCAGTACCAATAATATCATTTTCATAAAAAGTTAGGCATTTGCATTCAAATTTGAAACATTTTTCACAAAAAACATACATATTTTACTTGGCTATTTCTGTTAAATTTTATGCATGGAAAAATTTGCATTGTAAATCTTTATCACAACAGTTCTTTTTCCAGCCAAAATAGATTATCATATTTTATTTATCGCATTGTCCCTTTCATCCACTAAAACTCATGTAAATATGAGGACAATTTATGTGTTTATAAACCAGACGAGATGACACGAAAAAGCCCCTGAAATTTAATAAATCACACGAAACACAAAAAGGAAATGAACTAAAAAGAACAAACAATTTCAAATGACGAAAAAAACCCTAAACAATAATCCAAACGCCAAGAGAATGTTAATTAATCCCCGACATTTTGCATTGGAGGTAAATGAAATAATATGTGCACAAATGCTTTGTCGTTGTTTGGTTTATTCGAATAACAGAGGATCATCTGCTTTGAATTATAATGCCTGAATTTTAATATTGTTTGCAAACATAGACAAAGCATGGAATAATATCAAATAGTGCCAGACTTTCTTGTAGAATAGTTTGAAATATACTTCGTACTGCAGAAACTATTTTGCATTATTCAAAGCGTTTTAATCCCGTGTTTTAAAATGGTTAATTTATTATGCGAAGCAATAATCAATTTGCGTGAAGCCTCACCCAGCGAGCGCTGAAAACTATACTGTAAACTAACAAAGCTAGAAAATAGCTTGAAACTCTTGTTAAATTATCAATACGCGTCCTTCGTCGGAATAAACAGATATTGCTGGGAAATCTGAAACTCGGGATTGCAATCCGGTGTCATTTGATCAAATCAGGATAATTTTTCCTTTTCATTCCAAAATAGACTGTTTTTGAGATAATCGGGTGATTGTATCATAAAAGTAGTTTATAAAAAAATATATTTATACACATGAAATCAACTCAACGATGTTATATTTGGACCCAAAACATACAGAGCACGCCTAATTACGGAGGCAATTGAAATCCATAAAAACCTCATCAATATCAACAGAGACGACGGAGCTAAGCTCAATAGTTCTTGGTATCCAGTAATTGACCGCTACACCAAAGCTTAACGCAAAAAACTATGCTGAATTTTTTCTAACACCAGCTCGTAGAGAAATGGAGCTGGCTGCACGGTATCGCTTCGGAACACATAAGTAAACACTCTCACCAATATCATTTGCTCATCTGCCCTGATGATGGACACTGTAACGCTGTCCGAAACCGCTGTATGATTCCTTTACTGCTTGGATTTATTTGTTATGTAATATGTATTTTGTGTTTCTGTTATTTGTTATTTTATTATTAGTTATTTGTTATATTTTTCAATTGTATTTTACATATTTGCGTTATGTTTATTCTTTATTTATATATAAATATATAATAGTTAATTGTATACAATAGTTAATTCTTTTGCAATATTTTATTTATCTATTTTGTTCACTATATTTTCAAAAAAATTATATAGTTGTCTTGCGATTTGTTCTATTAATAATTACTTTAATACCTGTTATTTAGGTCATGTTCCTTGTTTTGTTATATTTGTCTTTAACTTTTTCATTGTTTTACTGGATGAACTGAACTCCAACTTTTATTTTTTATTATTTTATTTCCCTATCCCCGTATGGGGGTGTGATGGACCTCGTTCCTGCTTCATATTTACTTACATTATCTGTTTTGCAGGTCCCTCTCAAATCTTTGCGCCTCCCCCAATGACATGTGTAGGCTTGAGGCTTGATCAGGCGACCTTGACTGTCCTTTGTCCTGCCTCTGACTACTCAATGCTGAATTTTCTTTTAGTCTTCGGGTATTTTACCCCAAATATTCAGTTAACATTCTTTGAGGCTTCACTGAGTGGTTGGCTAAGGGACACGGAACCTAATGTGGTTTATGGTCAGACCGAATGCCATTCACATTTTTTGTTGGTACTTGCCTATTGATTTGAGATTTATTGTATTTTTTATGTTCTCCATTTAATACAGGTGCTTGCAGGTTTTTTTTACACGATGCAATGCCGCTCACGGAGTCTCATGAATGAGTTTTTTTTCTCATTTTGCCCTGTTTAATTCATATTTGCTTTACTAACATATTTTTGCATTTTGTTTCCTATTAAGCACTTGCATACTGCTTACTAACAACGTATGCAGGGACACTGGAGGTCTAGATTCGTTCAAAAATAAATAAATGTAGCTTCGTTTAACAAAAAAAATTAGTATCTTGCGAGAGCCTTGAAGGAGTAACCATATGTTACTTATACCAGGGCGGGTATGTGGTGGATAACCTCCAATGTCCGAAACGTTGGCTAAAGAAGGAGGTAGCGAAACACGGCATAACACCCCAAAAATAATAACAAAAATTATAGGTAACTAGTTATATTTTAATGAATCGATTTTGACATCTCTATCTTTATCAAAGATATGTTTTCTGAAAACCAACATACCTTTGATAAAGATATAGATGTCAAAATCCTTCATGTTTGCAACAAAGGACCAAAATTAGACATATTTGAGTCCCTAGAAATTAATCGCCTAACAAATAAAATTGATCGCAAATATGTCATGAATAAACACTTAGAACATAATGCCCAATCACCATTTATACCCATTATAATTCACTTAGAATAATTTTACTTCAGAGAGCAGCGGTGTAATTAAGTATGTAATTTAAAAATGTAATAATAATAATAATAATAACTAAGTATTTATATAGCGCAGTTTTGTGTAATTTCACTTCAGGTGCGCTTAGCTATAATAAACTTAAAAGTAATCCTATTATAGTGTTCCTTACGACTCCTTACATATAATACATATACATATAATAACCCAATTATACCAAGAACTCTAATAATAATAATGACCATAGTATCAATATTTGTCAATAATCCCTAAGCAACAAGGAGGGAATATCCCAACATTACCAAAATAAAATATCAGTAATAACAAACCTTTTCAATTTTATAAATTCATAAATATTCAAGTGAATTAAAAATATCTATTTACTATGTAAAATCATTCATAATTTTAATAATTAACTTTATAATTTCCTATATTTACCTTAAATTAACAAAATAACTTATAATACCTTAAATTAACAAAAAAAAACATTCATTATATAGAGACAATGTTGTGTACCCCTGCCTAAGTTTGTATAAATGCCATAGCATAAGAATTTCAACTACTAGTCTGAAAATGTCCGTAGTAGGATGAAACCGGTCCTGGTGTAAATAAATTAATGGAAAAAAGTGCTAAAGTGTTTTAATTTCAATTATAGTGAACATAATTGATTTATCAATTGAGCAAAAACATTGTTTCTTAACTTACTTTTCCTGTATTTGCTCATGTAACAGCGCGATTATTTTGCCAAAAATTGGCATCACCGTATCCGGTATATTGGTACCAGATCCGGTAAACGTTTAGTGATGCCGGATCCGCTGGAATACCGGATCTGGTTTTCCGGTTTACAATCTCAATCTTAAACATTGGCTCAAGTAGGAGGAAAGAACACGACAAAGCCTCCTAAAAAAAAACAAAAACAATGTCTACATATCAATAAAAGAAAAAAATAGTTTTCCCCTGTTGAGTTAAAAGCGAGTGATGTTATGTACATGTATATTTTTTTTAAATATTGATGTGTTTTAATTTACGTTGTAAAAAACAAAGAATTCATCACAAAGGTGCCAGTGAATCTCCGACACACCCATTTTGAGATGAGTTTGGTTGAGGATGGTGGGAAATAAAGTGGACCCTAAGAAAAATAATTTCCCTATCTAGGGCCTGTCATTTTTGGGAACGCTGTTTGGAGGATGTTTTTAATTGAAGGAACATGTAGAAGCTATGATAAGGAAACAGGAAGAGGGATATGGGTGTCAGTGTGTCTATTAGAGTGACAGGCATACGAATCTATCCCTTCCACTGGCGTTGGGTCGAAAGAGTCCGGCTGAGGGGGTTTAAAGGTTTCCCTCCTGATCCGGCCTTCCGCGCAGCTGTAGAGCAGACGTATCCACCATCAAGACCTGGTCAAACCCCAACCCATTATTGCGGATACTCCTGCTAAGTCATCAAAAGTAGCGAACCACTTGGGGTGACATACGGAAGAGTTCGTTATCCAATAAATGGTTCCCGGAGCGGCGACAGTACCCGTATCCGCCTCTAATTTAAAACATTTTTATTTTCTGTAAAGAAGTACATTTCTAGATTTTGACAGATAACATAAGTGATAGATACTCTCAATATCGCGTTGGTGAAAGACAACCATTGGGAATCGAAACGTTATTTGAAACGGCTTTAGCCATGTTTAGTTATCAGTTTCGAACAACCAGATTTTTTTTTACATGAGCTCCACACAGGAGGCCATGAGGAAAATAATTTCTCTCAGGGCCTATGTCATCTTTGAGGATGCTGTATGGAGGGTTTTTTTTAAGGAAAGGAAGGAGAGGAGAGTTCTGGAAAGGAAAATAGTTTAAGGGGTGGGTAGGAATCTGGGGTTCAGTGTGTCCTGGTCATCCGCCTCCAAGACCTAGACAAACCTCACCCCATGGACGCGGGCACCCCTGCTAAATCACCGAACGTAGCGAACCTCTTGGGGTTACCTATGGCAGAGGTGTTGGTTATCCAATAAAAGTTCCCGGGGCGGCGGTACCCATTCCCGCCTCCCAAATTGAGTATCTACATTCTCTAAAGCCTTCTTCTTCCCCAAACCGTTCCCTCTCCACTGACCCATTGACTCCGAGCAATTGTGAAAACTGAAACTTGAACTTAAAATATAAATATGAATTAATATAAAGATTTCTTTCTTATTTCATTTGTCCTTAGAATCGTTAAGGTCGCACTTCTAGAATTTTTCTGTTCAGTGCTTGTAACGTATTCAAATATTAGTTTTAAATTAAAAAGCCAGAACTTACCACCCTGTTTTACATTTTTATTAGCTTCAAAAGCACAGTATGGAAGTTTTAGCAAATGAATCATTTGTTCGGTAGTTAGCGCCGTGAGCTGCCGGTGGTTCCAAAGCAAAGCGACTTTTAATTAGAGAAAATGACGCACTTCACACCTCTCAGTTGGAGTTTTGCTGCAGTTGCCAGCTGTCACCACCTGTACTTTGCTTGCACCAGTCATAGAAAGTGTAGAACAATAAACGGTATTTACTACCCTACATTAGTTTGGAAGTTCTAACTCTAATTCCTAAACCTTTCATCTACCTACAAACGAAGTTTTTTTGCGATCAGGAAAAATATGTTCTTACAACGTTAACGCGTGCTAAGATCATATTTTACACGATTTTAAAAATGTTATAACAGTAAAGCTACTTTATGTTAAAGCAGACACTAAATTAAATTTAAATATAACTTTTAATCGCGGTTAACATTTAATAATAATAATCGGTCTCCTCTTTATGCTGTGCTTCGTGGCCTATCGGTCTCCTCTTTGTGCTGTACTTCGTAGCCTACCACGTGTGAATTGCACACTGTTTTTCTTTTTTATTTATTAGAGAGTCTTATATTGGCTTAGGTACTAAATGCAGGTCAGTAGGTAGAAGATGTAGGTAGTCTGTACAAATTTTGCAGGGTATAAGTGAATTCTATAATACTCTCATAGCAGATTTTACAAACCCCCTACCAAAGTAAGGAGTTACGCAAGGGTTGTCAAAAATTTTTTTTTTCAAATTAACGAAGAAATATTGAAGACAGTAGTTTTTTACTCAACGGCAACGTTTTCATAATATTAGTTCAGAGCTTTTCAGATATCTATGTTGAAATCTTCCAGTATCAATTAAGTTATAATAATTGAAATTTTATACCTACACGTGTATTACATACAAGCGAATCCATAAAAAGTCACGGCATATTATAATTGTAGAATTGTGAAGCTGAAAGTTTATATACAGAAAACTTATCATAAAAAAAAGGACAACACCTACAGCATTCTGCAGCAATTTTCCTTGAAAATATTTATTTCAAGTCGTATATTTACTTATTTATAAGCAGGTAATTTACCGCTTCTCTGAATTCTTGAACTGACAGTTCCAATTTTGAAAACGGCAGTTAAATTATTATTTGTTTAAAATATATACATAAATATGTTAAATGTAGGTAAATACTTTATCGCTTGTCTGAATTCTTCAAGCAAACATTTACGATTTAGAAAACGGCACTTAAATTCAAAGCAAATCAGTGTTCTATTGTTCATTGAACCAGAGTTATAGGATAGGCACAAAACCAAAATTAATATTTTTGATGGAGTACATTTTGTACGAAGAGATTTTGATGGTGTAAATTTTACTGAATAGCCATGTTCTTCCCAAACATCATCCCTCTATATATAACTGCTTGCGTCTGCGAAAATAATATTGCTGATCATTTTATCACTGCTATTAATATAAAATCTCATAAACGTCCGATAGACTTTGCAAATAAGTATGTTCAAATCATCTCACAAAAGGCTATTGATAGATATATCAGAGATTATAACTGGAGTAAACTTATAGAGGAGAAGGATTGTATTCTATTATATGAAAAAATAAAATCTTTATTTAAAAATTTTTACAATAGTAGTTCAAAAACGATAGTGCAAAAACCGAAAACACGACCTTATGCAATAAATGAATGGGTAAGCAGTGAATTATTATGTAATATAAATAAAAGGGATAAACTATATAAAAAATGGAAAAGTACACCAACAAACAAAACATATGAAACAGAATACAAAAAAACACGAAACCTTGTCAATAAACTTATAAATAAAGATAAAACTAAATACTATAATAATAAATTTAAAACCTGTTTTAATGATACAAAAAAAACCTGGGATGAGATAAATAATATTTTAGGACGTAAACCCAAAAACGATTGTGATGAAACTATAATACGATACATGTTAAAAGATAGAACTGAGGATTCTGTGTCAAATGATTTTGTGAATTACTTCTCGGATAGCATCAGCAACATGTTACATAAATGCAATCACAAAGCTTCTAATATAGTACTGGAAGAACTACCTCATAGTTTATATATACCAAGAGCAACTATAACTGATATTGAAAATATCGTTAAAAAAATGAAAAACTCTAAAAGCACAGGTATTGACAATATAAGAATGTTTGATTTAAAAAGAAATATAAAAACTCTTGGGCCAATAATAACTCATTTAATCAATATGATAATAAAGCAAGCAAAAATTCCACAAGAATTTAAATGTAGTATCACTAGACCAATATTTAAAGGTGGAAAACACATTGAACTGGGAAATTATAGGCCAATTAGTATTCTACCAGCATTAGAAAAAATTCTTGAAAAATTTTTATCAAATAAATTAAATAATTACATTGAAAAATTCGCTTTCATAGATCCAAATCAATATGGCTTTCAAAGAAAAAAAACACTGAAAAACTACTGCAAGATTTTTCCAATTATATAAATAATCAGTTAAATAATAAATTACATGTTATTGTTTTATTTATCGACAACTCTAAAGCTTTTGACACAATAAACTCTTTAAAAATGCTAAAAACTCTAGAAAAAATTGGAATAAGAGGAAATTTGTTAAATTTATTTAAAGATTATCTTACAGATAGAAAAATATGTACCAAAATAAATAATACATTTAGTAAAACAAAAAATATATCTGCAGGAGTTCCACAAGGTTCCATATTGGGACCTACACTATATATAATCTATGTAACTATAATGAAAAAACTTTTCTCTTTTGTAAAACATTTTGTATTCGCAGATGATACGGCATTGGTCATATCACACAAAGATCTAAAAATTGCAATTGAACTCTTACAAATTGACTTTAATCAACTCTGTAAATGGTCACATGATGCAGGGCTATTAATAAATGCTAAAAAAACTAAAGTAATGCATATAAGATCACCAAATGCCAAATTTCAATTTAATCCTAATATTATTTCTCATAACTTTAATTGCATCCACAAAAATATTCAAATTAACTGTAATTGTGAAAGCTTAGAATTAGTTACTGAATATGTGTATCTTGGTGTTACAGTAGATTGTTTTTTTAAATGGGACAAACATATTAAAAAAACCTGTAAAAGACTCAGATCAATTGCTAGCAGAATGTACACATTAAATTTTTTCCTATCAATTGATACACTTAAAATAATTTATATGTCACTAGCAGAATCAATAATAAGATATGGGTTAACAATATGGGGAAATACTACTGTAACCAACCTGAAACAGGTACAAGTTGCACAAAACGCAATTGTAAAATTATTAGTTGTCCCTAACATTTTCAAACAAAGACACAATACTCCGTTGCTGTTTCAGAGTGCAAAAATTTTACCTGTGAAGGCAATACTATGGTATAAAATTATAATTCAGCATATATTTACCCCGCAGCATAAAGATAAACTAGATCATAAATATAGCACTAGATTCACGCGTAACGACGGGTTAATAGTTCCGAAATTCAATAATAAGTACGGACAGAGAACGTTTGAATACAACATACCGAAGATATTTAATTTATTACCTGACAATATAAAGCAACATAATTCTATGAATAAGGTTAAATATATGGTGAAAAATTGGTTATTGGAAAAAGAATATTTATTTTGATACTTGATACTTGATAAAATTTATGAAAAAATGTTTAACTGTAGATAAAAGATGTAAATTATAACTTTAAATATATTTGTAAGGAATTATAAGCACCTGCTGTCAAGCCAATTGCAATTGGCTTAGCGGGACTGGATTGTTGATTTATAAAATAAATAAAAAAAAAAAAAAAAAAAAAAAAAAAAAAAAAAAAATATCCTTCTTCCCGTTCCATCAGTCTCACGAAATGCTTTTAAAGTTCAAATAACGCCAAATCATTGAAAAAAACAAACAAAACGAAAACCTGAAAAATTAAAACAATAATATTCCTTTCAATTCTTGATGGTTTTATTAAAAACAGCCTCTGTTTTAATGAATCGCATTTAAAAAATATTATATAAAAAAACCCTCGACTCTGTGCAGAAGCGGGCGGTCCGATTGATAGACTCTCCTAAATTAACAATTGGATTACATACAATCTTTAGAGCATAGGCGTCAGGTGGGAATGCTGTCCTTGTTCTATCAGTATTACAATGAAAGATGCTCCGAGGAACTAGCGTCATTGATCCCTTCGGCACCGGTGCATAGACGGGAAACACGCCAAACACGCGCCCAACATTTGTACACGGTTGACATTAGTCACATGAGAACAGATCGTTTCTACGACTCGTTCTTGAGTTCAACAGCTCGGCTGTGGATCGATTTGCCGGCCTCTGTGTCTCCCCCCTCCTACAACATGGGTCTCTTCAAGACCCATGTTCACTCCTTCCTCTCCTCAAAAACACCCTCCACACAGCATCTTCAAAGATGACATAGGCCCTGAGGGAAACTATTTCCCTCAGGGCCTCCCTTGTGGAGTTAATGTATAGAAAATAATTTTTTAAAAAATATATAGATAATAATTTTTCCATCCCTTATTCCTTAGAGCTTACCCCCACTACCCTATCCGTTGCACACACAATGCACGGGTTTAATTTTCCACCCTTCTAGGCGATGCGACGCCCGTCACGCCCAGTCGCGGCACCACCCTCAGAAGGCAGACGACAGGCCGCGCGCTGCGTAGCGGAGACGCCGCACGACCTAACACCGAGTCAGTGCGACCTACCCCTAACTCCGCTTTAACATATATTTTTTATAAACGAACATAACGTACCGTTAACACACTAGTACTCACATAATATTTTTGTAGTAAAATAAGTAGGTACCTACACTTCAATCTGTTTGTGAGAAGGGTAACTAATACAAGAAAAAAATATTGCTAGAAGTTCTGTGAACAGTAGACGTAGCGCCCAATAAAAATATTTCTAATTTTCTCTTATAATAATCAAAAGATTGGTGAATAGTAATACTAATTTATACTTAAACATCACCTAATTTATTTAAAACCATATATTTTGATAAGCTTTACAAGAAATGTTCATTTTTCCAAAGATGTCCAAAATAAGAAACCATTTAAACTAACCCCTGGGCTAATAAAAAATAGAAATTGGGCGTATTTTGTCAGAAGGGAAAAAAAATTCTGCTTTGCAATAAAATCCAAATAAATGGAGTATTTATGAACGTACCAAAAAACTAAAAACCGTTTTTGAAAGGTGATAAAATACGCTTTCAAATTCTTTTGTTAGAAGTAAAAATGTAATTATTTTAATATGAAAATTTTTAATGCAAATTTTAAAAGTTTTTAAAATGGGTAACCTTACGTTTTTTCTAACTAAAATTGATGATAAGGAAAAAAAATCAAACACATGGCAAATGTATTATAGGCAACACAAACACAACACAAGGCAAATGTATTATAAATTCTTAAAAAAATCACAAAGATTCATAATTTTTTTCAAATGTCGGTCGGAAACTTTGGTTTCATAATGTTGAATATTTTAATTATTTTGTGGTCAACTTTTAGATCAGAATACATAGCGTATTGTTTATTTCTTTCCAATTCCGTAATAATATATCTCACTATGATAGTAAGGGAGACACAATGATTTCTATGAGATCTATGTGAGCTGGGACAAATATGGTCTCTTGTGATTAAACGGACTAGTGTAGCGCACTCGTTGTGATCTTTTGGTAGAAACAATGTTGTTGAGGGCTTGTATTATGTACAGATGCCTTACCGTCATCATTTTATTTTCACTGTATAATATCTGCAATGACTATAAAAGACTATTTTTAAACATTTTTTTATAAATTAATTAAAGGTTTAAACACTTTGTTTGTCGTGTGTAAAACCATTGGAGCGACAGCGCAATTTAAATCTTTTTTCTCCGATTGCTCGACATTTTTCGAAGATCACTCTGAATATTTTCCACCCAAATTAAAAAAAAATTATACCTCCGAATTTTAATGTGGAGACATACAAACTGATTAAATATCTATAAAGCCAATGAATTTACCTATCTTTCGTCGATCATCAAATTTTCGTAGGATTTATAAAAAAAATATTATAAAATCATAAACTTCTACATAATTACACGCAAATAAGGGAAAATTTACCAAAATTGGCAAAAAAGCAATCCGAGGTATTTTAAATAGTGCCCTTTTGTGGCAAAAAAACTCTCCAGTGGTTAATGGATTAACGTTAAAAAAATAAGGCTATCTATAAAACGGTTTTAGTCGGTCTTAAGAATAAAAAGGGGGTTTTGTCCTGATTTATTGGAAAACTTGAAATTAAATTAATAAATCTCTTAAAAACTTTTTTATTCTTTATTATTTTTAATTAATTAATAGTTAAAATACTTGGTTGTGTCGTGTGTAAATTGAGTTATCTGATGTACATTTTGAAAATAAGGCAAACTATAAAATGGATTTGTTCACTCTTATGAATAATTAATGGGATGTTGGTCTTGATTTATTGGAAAACTTGGAATTAAATTATACATTGCAGTGTACATTTCCCATTGCCTCTGCCAGACTCAGGCAAGTTTAATAATGTAACTTGAATATTAGAGGCCAAATAACTTATACACGATGTGTCTTCACTGTTTATGTCAAATAATACAATTATAATTTGTTCGCGAGTAAAGATCGTTTTATAGAACTCCGGCATTCTGGTCACGAGTTATATCGCTTCGTAAGATTTATTAATTTAGCAATACGATTAGAAAATACATAGATTAATTAGGCATCCACCTTATTTATTCACACGATTTGTAAAAACCCGCCGCTACCCGAATTTCTACAGATTTCTTACATACACATTCGTCTGGTCAGTGGTTGAGTGGGCATCGCATTTGGGTTTCACCCGGGCGTCCCGTGTTCGATTCCTCGGCTGGCTAAGTCCTCCATCACAATACAAGCAACATTTTCAGCTTTCTGTGGTGGTAGTAGGAGATTTTCAAACATTGTTGGGTTATTCGTAACCCGGGAATGTTTGTCTTTCTTTTTAAAAGAAAAAAAAATATCTCTCTTAAAAATTTGAAGTTTTTAAGCTCTTAAAAATGTATATGTTATTTTTGAAGATAATACCTAGATCCGTTCACGCCTAAAAGCAAATTATATGAAATTCCCTCGATAGAAAAAAATCTCAAAGTATGCTCCAAAAATTATTAAAAACACGTCTATTTCTATTATTTTACAAATTATAGTTGTGAAAAAATTCAAAATGTTTCTTTAAATGATACTTAAGACGCCCTCCACGATATTTTTGCTCTATTTTAAGCGAGTCATGTTTTATTAAACTATTTCACAATTTTCGCTTCAATTTTATCATTTAAAATATTAGCGTGCTCTGTCCAACATTCGTAACTCCGTATCTCTCCATCTCTTTATTTTTGAGTGAGAAGCGGCGCCTTTAGGTCATAATTATGAAACTCGACTTATTACTACGGCGTACGATTGAGCCGGTCTTAAACCGGGCTCAAAGCCGACTTAATTATACCAACGCTGAACGGACGCGCTGTGCAGGAGGCCCTGAGGAAAACAATTTCCATTGTGGCCTATGTCATCCTGGGGCTACTGTGTGGAGGGTATTTTTTTATGGAAAGCAAAGACAGGAAGCTCTGGGAAGGAGAAAGGTATGAGGGGGGGTAGAAATCTGGGTACATATCAATTCGATATACATACATAATATGTCTAATCGAGTGCATGTCAATCTTCAAACATACTAATTTCAGTGGTGGGTCTGTCCGTGAGTGGTTGTAACTAGGTTTAACGATCTCGAATTTGTTATGAATTTAATGTCAATTTCAAAATTGGAACTGATTGTGTTAAGAATGCGGACAAGCGAGAAAGTACCTACTTATGACACATCCTGGAATAAAAACTTATTATTATTATTATTATGACAAAAAAAAATGACAGAAAATTATTATAACTGTCATTTTCAAAATTGGAACTCATGTTCCATAATTTGATCAAGAAAAAATACTCACGAAAATTAAAGAGTTGCTGCTGTAAATATTTTTCCTGATTATTCTGCAGCGATTTTCCTAGTGCTGATGCGAACAAATCCTACAATTATAATATCCCGTGATTGTCATCAAATCTAACGCGTTAAATAAATTTTGCCGACCTTGAGACATTTGAAGTCGATTTTTTTAACAGAAAAAAAACAAGACCTTGCCCGTTACTAAATAAACACGGGAAAAATGATATCTGTCCCATTTTTATTCCGTGAAAATATTTAAAATAAATACCATTGATGATCGCACTTCTTTATCAACATGTGAACATCAAAAGGAAGATAAATAATATAACTTACAAGGAAAACACCACCATTGATACAGTCCGTCAAGAAAATGTATTAAATTTATAAAATGGTACTTAAAATTAATATAATAAAACAAATATAAAAATTATTTCCACATAATTTTTTGTGACCGTAACCGGTAAAATGTTTAGGCCATTTTTAGACTACAATTATGAGTACAATTTGTCTTAATCTACAGTTTATGTACATAAACATAACATGTAGAGGAGAGAGGGGGAGGGACAAGGATTTAATTTTCCAAATTTGTTGCCATGTCGTCTTCGATGATTGAATTTCTAATTATTTGGTTAGATATAATAACCTCGGGCTTACATTACTGTAATACTTGGAGAATACCTTACTTTTAGGTAATATGAATATGGGCATTATAAAATGGGCTGTTAATAATTCATAATTCTTAAAAGTAAGGTATTCCCCAAACAGCATTAAAGTAATCTATAAACCCGATGTAATTATTACTGCTGATAACCAAATAATCAATCGTCAAAGACGACATAGCAACAAATTTGGGAAACCTTTATAAATAAATTTAAATACTTGTAGGCTACCCACTCCCTCTCTCCCGTGTGTTATGTATACAAACTGTAGACTAAGAAACAATTATGGAAATTGTAAATGGAAATAATTAAAATACTTGTAGACTACCCACTCCGTCTCTCCCGTGTGTTATGTATATAAACTGTAGACTAAGAAACAATTATGGAAATTGTAAATGGAAATAATTAAAATACTTGTAGACTACCCACTCCCTCTCTCCCGTGTGTTATGTATATAAACTGTAGACTAAGAAACAATTATGGAAATTGTAAATGGAAATAATTTAAATACCTTTTTTTTTGTTTAATTATATTATCATTATATCGAACGTGTTAAGCAGATCCTAACCTTCGGCAAAACTCCTCAAAACAAGAATCTTGTCCATGACAAAATATTACGCGAGCAATCGGCACTATAAATAAAACGGTGACCGGACAACTCGGAATGAAACCAACTCAGAACCATCTCAGATAAGTCATTAAGAGTGATAAAAAAATATATATAAAAATTGGTTAAATAGATTACGTTAGGTTAGGGTTATCGGCTACTTTAAAATGATTTTTTTCATCAAAATGAGCTTTTAATGACTTTTCAAGGAGGTGTTGTGTTATAAAATAAAATATTTAACATTACAATCTAATACTTCATTGATGCCATCCAAAACTCTGTGTCTTATATCAACACGAATATAGGTAATAGATAAAAAAAATCGATTGGAAAACGGAGTCGAGAAGTCACGATTTCAAGCGGAAATGTGGTATTTATTTATTTTGTGAATAATTTTATTAGAAAGAATAAAAGTTAATCAATTAAACAGATAATTTGAGCAATAAAATTATATTTTTTGTTAGTTGTTTCTGATTTCGTGCAAACATTTGTAAGTACAAAAATACGTATTATAGTAGTTGATACTTACATTTTTTATTAATTAACAATTTTATTTTAATTTTGGGGTGGAAACGATTCCAAAAGCTTCAATTTTATTTATTTATTTAATTTATTTAGTATTTATTTAGTTTAGTATAATACATTTATAAACATTATTTATGAAATGTTTTGACTGTTCAACTAGGATGATTCCCAAATTTATCCAAAGCGTTTTTTTTTAATGTAAACTGATTCGTAGTAAAGATTAATCTAAAATAGTAATAGTAATAGGTCACCCCAAGTGGTTCGCTACGTTTGGTGACTTAGCAGGGGTGCCCGGGTTCACGAGGTGAGGTTTGTCCGGATCTTGGCGGCAGATGCGTCTGCCCACCAACTGTGTGGCAAACCGGATCGGGAGAGACTGGTTGAGGGAGATCTTTTGACCTCTCCAGCAGGACTTTCTCCGATTGCCTACGTCCGTCACTCTTAGATTCCTACCCACCCCTCATAATTTTTTTCCTTCCCAGAACTTCCTCTTCTTCCTTTTCCTAAAAAGACCCTCCACACAGCATCCCCAAAGATGACATTGGCCCTGAGGGGAATTATTTTCCTCAAGGACTCCTGTGTGGAGCTATTGTAAAAAAAATGACTTACGGTGTGTTTGGTGACCAGATCTGAATAGCCAGATACTTCCCTACTTGCATCTTACCCATCTCCTACCCCTCCCCACTACCTTCAGCTTCACAACATACCCCAATTTTGCCACTAATATTTTAATAAATGTGATACCAACGGTGATGACGGTAGCAAACAATGTAAAATCGTGCAATTTTGGATTTGGATTTGGATATAATTTATGTTCAGAGTTCCTAAACATGAGTTTACTGACTCTAACGTAATGACTAAGGACGGGTTGTTTCAAAAAATTTGATGAGTTCATCAAATATTTGAAGTTAATTTTCAGGTTCTGTGTAAGTTCTTTTCGAGTTCTGTTTTTTTATCGTCATAGGCCAGCTGCTTCTCAAAACTGAAATCATCACAGAACTTGACTAGAACTTACACAGAACGTGAAAATTAACGTCAAATATTTGACGAATTCGTCAAATTTTTTGAAACAACCCATCCTAAATGGATTATCTAAAGATACTTTACATGGAATTTATTTTTAAAAGTTGTTTTTGGGAAAATAAAACTTAATAAACTATACTGCAACTTGAGGCAGGGTTTCAATCCTTGCGGAGGATTATCTTGGGCTTAATATATTTAAAATTTTCATTCTCGCTATATGTAGCGAGAGAATTTATAGTGGGGTTTTCATGTCCGGCTAATCCGGCATAAAATTTTTCAGAATGTGTAACAATTAAATCCTTTATCAGAGGAATGTTTGTGTCATTGTGGAGAGTGGAAACCCTGATCCACTTCGGCGCATTCAACGCAAGTCGAATGGCTTTGTTTTGCAGGGTTTGTAGTTTGTTTATGTGTGTGTGAGCTGCGTGGCCCCAAATAGGTGCAGCGTATGTGAAGCCCGGCCTTATGGTCGTCTTGTAGAGTAGTAATTTATTGTCTGTTGATAATCGACTTTTTCTACCTAGCATCGGGTAGAGTGAAGCTATTGACTTATTTGCTGATTTTACTTTTTCATTAATGTGTTTTCTCCACGTTAGTTTAGAGTCTAATGTTACTCCGAGGTATTTTATTGATTTTTCCCATGGGACTTTTTCCCCAAACAGTTCGGGGGTTGTTTTGGCTTTCTACGTGAAAAGACAGTCGCGACACTTTTAGTGGGATTTATTGAGATTCGCCATTTTTTGCACCATTCTTGTATTAGAATGGCTTGGAGTTGTACGCGCCTTGTAGCAGTGAACGCAACGGTTGAGCTTGACATGACATTCTTATCATCTGCAAATTGAGTGATTTTAACGTTGTGGTTCATTGGTTTGGGAATATTGCTAGAAAAGATATTATAAAGGGTTGGGGACAACTGTCCTCCTCGAGGAACTCCGGCTAATAGAATACGTACTGAGGAGAATATGTCGTCAAGTTTAACTTTAAATGTACGACCTGTAAGATAGCTATGAATTATTTTTATAAATGATACAGGGAAGCCCAGAAGATACATCTTATATAGTAGGCCATTATGCCATACTCTGTCGAAAGCTTTGCTTATGTCGAGCGAAAGTATAACCGTATGTTTATTTATATTAAAACCTTCAATGATGTGTTCGACCACATGGAGAAGTTGGTGGAGTGTCGAATGACCAGCTCTAAATCCGTGTTGAAAGTCAGGTAAGATTTTATTTTCCTGAACAAATGCATTTAATCTTACTAGGATGATTTTTTCTAAGATTTTACCTAGGCAAGGGAGAAGGCTAATTGGGCGATGATTTACAGCTAATGTTGGGTCTTTGCCAGGTTTTGGGATCAGAATAACGTTTGCTTGTTTAAATTCTTTTGGAAAACATTGTAGACGAAGTGATGCATTGCAGATAGCTGTTATGGCACAGATGCCTTTTATAGGGAGACTTTTGAGTACTTTGTTTGAAATGCCGTCAGGACCGGCTGCTTTTTTGATTTTAAGTGAAATAATTGTTTTTTTAATTTCCTTAGGTGACGTGAATTTGATGGGCAAGTCATCAGATTCGGTATTTATTATTGATTCTACTTTTGAATCCACCATTGAAACAAAGGATGGATCATCGTGATCTGTATTTGGAGAGAATTGTGCTGCAAGGCTGTCTGCAAAGGCTTCTGCCTTTTCTGCAGAGGAGTATACTACTCCGTTAGGGCCTTGCAGAGGGGATATTCTTGTCGTAGGTCTTCTAAGCGTTTTGGAGAACTTCCAGTAAGCTGCTCTGTCGTCTTCGAGAGATGAGATAAACTCATGCCAACGCTCGTTGCGGTATTCGCTTAGAGCGTCCCTCACTTGGCGGGATAATCGGTTGTAGTGCATTTTGACAATTGGGTTGCAGGTTTTTTGCCACTCTTTACGAATATAATTTTTTTCCCTAATAAGATCTTTGATCTCTTCAGGAATTCCGTGACGACTTGAGTCATTGGGAATTTCAACGGATGCCTTGTTGATACATAATTTTATTGAGTTTATTAAGTTAGAAGTGGCAGTATTTAAACTAGCTTCATCGGGAATAGAAGTTGGCACTGTTGTGTTGGTATTTAATAGCTCACTAAGTTTGTGCCATTTGATTTTGGTCCTAGTTGGCTTATCAGGGAGGAAATCGTGCAATGTCCAGTGTTTTAAATATAAAGCCCTCCGCGTGCAAAGCCGTATCTTCTGCAAGTACCTGCCAGGTAAGTATGTTTCTGTATCTGTTTGTAAAGAGTTAAATTAGATAGAACCTAGGAATTCTTAATAAGTTGTACAGCGCCCTTGAGGCGATTTTTCACAAAAACGGCGCTCTACAAATTATCCAATTATTATTATTAATTGGTGATGGCATAGTCTCACTGACTCCAGACGGCAGCGGCTGGAACTCTTATGGGAAATTTAAAAAAAAAAGTGCATTAATCTTCGTATTAAGCGAACCAAGCGCCCATTTTTATCTACTATTTCTTGGCGGACCGTACAAATAAAACAAATAAAACGACCAAAGCTGAATAAATAATTCGAATTCCCAAACAAAGGATACGAAAAATGGCTAAAAAAGACAAACTTCTTATATTTTTTGTTCTTTTTTGTTGTTGGGATGTATCGCCCGGATCATCGGACAGACTTTCTGTCAGGCGAGCTAAAATCGGTTTTTTTTCTTGATTCGGGCGTTCTCACTAACCTTTTGATAAATTATACATTTTCTTTCTACCAACGGAGTATACAGACTAAACAGGCCGTAGAAATTTGCCTCGAAGTGAATTTTTTAATTAGGTAAGGTTCGATAATGCTTTTACAATTCTTTGGAGGGTAAACTTCTTGGTTCAACAAACAATATTTTAATAAGGCTTTATTGGAAAAATATCGAATTTTGTTTAATTTATATATCCCCTCTTTTCTTTACTTTCTTCTGTCAGAGAGAATACAGGTTGATTGATTTAATCGCTAGACATCTAAAAGAATATTTGCTTTCCATTTTGGTTTGATTAGCAAAATAAAATAGTGATGGAATTTATGTTTGTTTTTTTTGCTAGTTCACAGAACTTTTTTTTTAAGTTTCAGACACTCTTATAATTATTTCGTAAAGAGTAGTTATCATTATTAAAAATCTGAAAACATTTATTTTTGACGACCGCTTCGCTGTTCCCAGATTTTCAAACTTTTAGGTTTTATTATGCAGCTTATGTGGCACTTAAGTTAGTTTTTTTTTTAAATCAGAATCCTTCATAAATTAAACTACAATAATGAACGATTTAAAATCACACTAGCTTTTACCCGCGGCTTTTCTCACATGGTATTAGGGAGAAATTACTGTAGCGCTTACACATCAATCATCCCCCTCCCTCTCTCCCTCCCCCCTCTCCCCTCCCCCTCCCCCCACCCATTCCCACTGAGGGAGCGGAGACGGAGAGAGAAATGAAAGGCATCCGTGTTGGTTGCGGGTTCAGTCGTTTATTGAAGCATGAGCTACGTAGCTGAGGTCGGTCGGTGTAACATGAGATGATGAAGTGCCGTAGAATGAAGCGTTGCGTTTTCAAACTTCTTGCGTGCCACCTAAATTTCATAATGCCAGAGCTCAAGCAAAAAAAAAAATATCCAATTTGGTGCAGTCTTTCGGAACTTACGCGCGTTCAAACATTTCGGAGATTCATTTTTATTTATGCAGCCCGCAAATATATCAACATCGTTTCCACGGCAACGATTTGTTTTCTGACATTAGCAATAACTCGCTTTTGTTAGCGGCAGAAAACGTAAAATAAATATAATATATTAATATTTATAATTTCGTAACGCCAGAGATTACCATTGTATACTTTCTAAAGTCCTCGCATATAATGTAGCTTTCTATTGGTGAAAGCATTTTTTAAATCTTTATATTGGCTAATGCGTGAAAGCGTAACAAACAAACTCGAGCAGTTTCGCATTTATAGTATAGTTAATTAATTAATAACTGGAAAGGATATTGCAAACCAAACAAAATATTTTAATGTAAATTTAGAATCAAAGACCAAAAGTTTTGGACGAATATTTTCATCTTTTTAAATTTGCTAACAAGGAAGCATTACATATAAAATTGTATTTTACAATCAAACAAAATCACAGCATTCTTAAATTTTATTTATTTATTTTTCCATCCACGCACAAGACAAATTTAATTACGTTTGAAGAAAACCTTAAACTGTATGGTTAATTCCAATCCTCAGCAGGAGTGGGAATCGTAAGCAGAGATGGTGAGGTCTCCGGGTCTCCGCGTGATGTCTGCCACAGGTCTCCAGTTAATCCATCGTCTTGACAAGGGCCTTCGCCCGAGGCGAAGTCATTACCATAGGTGGGAAGTCGCAATTAGTACATATTACATACTAGGAACACGTGAGAATCCTGTACTGTACACCTATGCGAAGTGCCATCTTACATGTTTCACCAAACAATGGCCGCATTCTGCTTGTCTTTACTTAAATAGATTTTTTAAGTGGGATTAAAAAGTGTTTAAATATCATTCGTGTTTCGAGTCTTTTTTAGGCACCTAATAATAATAATAATACTTGGCTAATTTATATAGCGCCGTTTTCGTGAAGAATCACATCAAGAACGCTTCACCAAAGATGGCGTGATTATAAAAAAGGGTTTTCTATATATATTATACTGGATTGTACGGATCATTCACACGTGAGCGAGTACAATCTAATTAATAAAAGTCAAATTTAGTAAAGTTTTATATTATTGTAACATAGCTTCCGGCTTTCAAGCCCATTTTCAAAATGTCCTAACCACAGTTTGAAAATGGTCTCGAACGCCAAAACAGCCGTCAGAACTTAATAAAACATTATTTAATATGATTCACATTAAATTTAAAATATGTAATATTCAATCCTAGAAAGAATATATACTAGAAAGAGATGTCAAGGGGTACAAAGATATAAAAAGATGAACAATACAAATAGAAGATGAAAAAAGGGCAGAAGATATAAGCAATCAGTAATCCGAGGTCAAGAAAATAGCACAGAGAATGTGAGCAATTGTGAAGACGTGTATTTAAAAAAATCTAAAGTTTAAAAAAGAGGTAGATTTAGTCCAATCATGGGTGGTTGGGCGTATACACAATACAGCTACACGTACCTACATACATACATCTATACATCATGACCCTGTACTTGTAGTTAGTATTGTTACAATCCATCCTACCCTTCCTTTTATTCCTGTCATTTTGCTCTTTCCAAGCCAGTCATAAATTGACCATCTCCGCATCAATTTCCCCGCATACCGCAAAGAATTTAACCGTTACGTATATCTGCCGCGTCGCCTCTATAAAACGACTATTATACAAATTCCGCGACTAAATGAAATGCAAGTTAAACCAGCAACATGGAGGAATGTGCCACAAGTTTCCGCAGTAAGTCCTTTCTCAATCCTTTCCTTGTGCAATATTACCTACTTATGCAGTGGTCAGAACACGTAAAACATACATTTCAAGGTCCTTCGACAAACACACAATCACACCGCACACACAAAAAAAAGCATCATGTATATTTGTAAGCAATATATGATATTTAATAACTTTATTTATGGCGTGGTCAACTATTAAATTATTGTATTTATGAATCTTGAGGTTTTGGATGTCAAAATTTATGACAAAATTTTAAATCTCAGTATATTACGCAACTGATAAGCAGTACAAGATAACTATAGCCAATGCATTATAAGTATTCTTGATTCACATCAAACCTGATCTCCAAAAAGAACACTAAATATGGTGGTTAAACATTCATGCTCCTATCAGCTAACAGCCAACAGCATCACACTGAACTATAATACTCGTAATAGTAACTTCTCCCGCCGTCAAGTGCACTCCAGTGAGTGGCTTCCACATACGAGCGTATTAATCAATGTCAAAAGCAGCTAACTAAATTGTGTACCGCCACTAGATAACAAGATCCACTTCAAACTAGTTGTTTGTGTTCGCCTTAATAAGGTTAATGTACATGTCAGGCTGCCACAGAAAAAAACATCGTGCGCCACAAGACATTTTAAGACGTATGATTAAAAAGTTAAATTTCTTCTTGCGAAAGATGAAAGAATTCATTATTTTTTTAAAAAGAAGGATAATACTAATAAATCTAACCGAAACATGAAACAGAACAATTGGGAAACAAATCCAGGTTCTCTGTATTACGGGACAACGCTTCGGCCAATGTCATATTTTAAATCATTTTCGTCGATCTCATATTTCAAATTCAGAATTAACAATATTATCTACAACTAACTTTTCCCATTGTTCCATCCAAAACTGCTTACTGCAGCTTCAGATGCACTTGAAAATAAACTAAATAATAAAAATGAAACGAGATTAAATGGTGTTTGCTGGAACTGGGTGATAATACGTGTAGGAAAAACAACGGGTGCAAGGAAAAAGGATAACCAATCACTTACCTCTGTACATCTGCGAAGAAGCACAGAACGATATCACAATATAGTTTCACCGCGATAAATAGAGGTAATTATCGCCATAACAATACGCATAAATACAAAACGATAATGTTTGCTTTAGAGTTGGTACCTTCTTCTTAGTTCAAAGACGAGATTATGTACCCAAAAAATACCAACTTGCTTCCAAGGTAGTTTCAATTATTCTTCTGTTTTGCAAAAACAAATGCACTCGTCTTTAATATTTTTCTTGCTATCTTTCCAAATTTCAAATAGTTTTCCAGCAAAGTGGTGGTTAGGGAGAGGAAGGTACCAGATGATTAGGAAGAGGAGGTACATCCCGGTAGGAACTAAGCGTATTCTCATTTCAAAACCAAATACCCACAATATTTAATAAAAATAATTGGATCCGATGGCCGTATTTGTTGAGACAAATAACCTAGATTCGATTCCCAGTTGCGACCGTTACCTTTATGTTTTTCTTTGTCTTGTTCTGTGTCATGTTCCGTTTAGATTTATTAATATTATCTTTTTTTCCAATGATATATTATATTGACGGAAATAACCTTCAAATATTATTAACAAATAGTTGTTCCAATAAAATAAAATTAAAATAATTTGACAAAACACGTCTTGGTTGGAACCTGAAGGGTGATTATATACATTGCTATGGTGATATTGACTCTTAATAGTTTTAGAACTTCTATGCTTCCTCAGATTAAGATAAACATAAACTGATTTTTACATTTTGTTGTCAGTTGTTACTACCTACTTTAATATTATTATGTTCTTCACAAAATAAAATGTTCAGTAATTTAACGTTTCGTGAAGTTTTGAAATATAATTTTTCAACTCAACCGAGTCTTGTTTTGACTTAAGCTTCGTCGGTGTTTAGTAAAAACAGCCAAAACAATTAGTAATTTTTTTATATGGTGTTCCATTATTTATTCCTATGAACATGGTTACAATAATAGTAAGAATCTAAAAATATTGTGGTGGAGTTTAAAGATAGTTGAAATTACTAAAAACATATGTCAGTGTGGTTGAGTTTCGTAAACGCCTCACCAAGAAAATCGGTACCGACGACGTGTTGAACTGAACAAATAACCCCTAGAAGGGTGATCTATACAAAATTGAAAGAAAACAGACATCGCCAATTTTCATAAGACTTTATAAGCACCAAACAGGCCGATGAAACAGATTCTGAAGCTGATCTGTTAAAGCAAGAATTTTGACATTTGAAAATATTTTATCAATTTCACTTGATATAATTTAGAAAAATTGGCTTACTTTGGCGCACAAACACACTCACAATACACTCCTTATCCCATTAGGGCATTCACTTTACAAGATTTATTTTAGAATTATTTGTGGTATGTGCAATGGGATAGTGCACGGTGGACCCAATTTTTTTTTAAATGGGTGAGATGCGAAAAATGCGTTGAATACTAACCTACTCCTAGCGATAATTTAAAAAAACATTTTTAGCAATCAACAACATAATACATTCAATTGGGTACAATGCAATCTAACCTATTCCGCACAGCCACTGATTTCAAAGCTTATGCAGGAATATCGATTAGACATCTCCGAAAAGTCGAAATTTGAGTTGAGAATGTTACAGTAGAATCCGTTTATTATGACTCCGCCTATATTGACCAACCGCTTAATATGATGTAATTACACAGCGAAGTTTGGTTTTCATATAAATTTTTTTATAAAAAAGTCGGATATAATGACTTCGCTTATAGTGACATGTCGCTTATTATGACCCATTTTTAATAAATTAAGTCCTAATTTCATGGAAAATTATGTCGGTCATAGTGACCGACATGATTCCTAAGGCTTTCGGCAGTGTTCGGGAGGGTCACGTGACGCCCGATGACGTTAATATGCTGTGCTTCTCTCTATTTAAATAAATACTTACATTTATACCTAACAGAAACAGGAGGTTGTTTATTTTCTACAAAATGCTTTGTATGACGTCCGCTTAGTACGACGTGTTCGTCATTTCCCTTCCATGTCATTATTATTATTATACTGATTCCACTGTATATGTAAAAATGTACCCTCTATCCGGTACAATACTCAAATTACTCAAAAACATCACCTAATAAAGTAAAGTAAATACAGACACTTATAAATAATATTTGATTTATGGTAAGCATTTGAATATTGCTTTCCTCATTCTTTCAAAACTTTGTATTTGGAGACGTCTGGCTAATCAACTGGATGATCGATATGGTAGATACTACAATAGTAATTTGTAGGTGGACCCAATATTCTGAGAAATAGTGAGACTCTTTATCATTTAAAAATATTTCTGGAAACAACGACATACATTGTTAGTTGTGTACAATGAAATCTAATCTATTCCGCACATCCACTGCATAATTTCAAAGCCGCTAATAGCTCCTGCAGGTGAAGGTTTTTGGGTAAAGCAGTTGTAGTAGTTCGGGGTAGTGATTGGAACGTTGCCGGCTCCGGCAGCCGTGATCGACAGTAACCGCGTTATATCCGAATCCAGTAATTGAACATCAGAGTTTTGTCGAACCCGAGAGCAGAACTAACCCCATTTTACAATTGTTTCAATACGTTTTACTGCGGTCAGGAAAACTGACCTGGTTTTTAGAATAACGCTTCTGTTTTGAAAACTTCATATTGAAGAGAAGAGTTGGGAATGTTTTTCTTAGTTTGTGCTTAAATGGAAACGTTACTGGTTTAAGGATTTATAATACAGAGCTTGTTTTTTGGTATCTGCAGAATGTTGAATACGTACTTCCTTTCCTCACATCTTTCAACCCAAAACAATTCCTAAACTTGGAATACCACGTCCCTCTGATTCCAGACAGTTCAGACTCTTGTGCGGATTTTTTGTTTTACCCTGTTAGTCTGCAATCAATCAATCAACCGAATGTTCAATTACGATGGGTTTACAAGAATAAATACAAATTATTACAATAAATTATAAATATGCCGATTATTATTATTGACACATATAACGAATGATATGAGTGGAAAAATTAAGGTTGTATAAATTATTACTTTATAGCTAGCTGAAGTCCCCGGCGTAGCCCGATATTCACATGGAGATTTTCAAAATCTTAAGAGAGTAATTTTCCTCTTATTTTAAATTTGTTCAAAGTTTCTTCAAGAAGTATTAAAATTCTTATTTAGCGGTGGGAAAATTGGGTTGAGTGGTTTTTAGAAATCTCACGTAGACAGTGACCTTCCTCCTGTTTCGAAGATGAAGTGTGCAAAATTTCATCAATCTCGGAATAAAAAATTTTGAATTTTTTTAAAACAATCCCACAAACCTACACCGAGACACTTTTCTTTAAACTTATAGGAGATTAAATAAAATAAAATTATTACAGTCTTAAATAAATGAAAATACGATTTGATAAGCAATTTTTTGTTGGTGTGGTACGGTCCAACAATTATGAAAACATCTATTTCAAATTTACGCTGTCCATATTTTAATAAACATTTCATCAATATTTTCTCAAGCATTGATCACGATTCCAATTTGCAAGCAATTTTTCGGTTCTACTTCTGAATAGTGGAAGAAATAGTTTGTTTGTGAAGAAGTTGTCAAGACAATGTTCAACAGATTTATGTTGTAATATTTCTATTAGAAGAGTGTTGAAGAGATGTACAGGAGATATTTTTATTTCTTTATTTCTTTCTCATTTATCTAATCCACAGGCGTTTGTTTTAATTTGTTCTAAAACGCTAAACAGAAAACTACACTTCCAGGTAGGTAGCCGAATGGTATTTTCAATTTTCTGAAATTCCATTGTTCATCTGAAAGCCAATTGGTTTTGTGGCCGCGAGGAGATTCTATTACGCCCGATGGCAACCAGGTTAATTGTTCATTGCCGAAACGATTCCTGAATTACAGTCCGAACCAATGAAGGCTGGAGAAATTCATTCGCTGAGCGGCGGGTGTACATTGTACATCTACCGTTACCATTATTGTTTTTCCGCTTACCTCATTTTGTGGAAAATTTGAGAGGAAATCATTCCATGGAATGGTTTATGAGGTGGTGTCATGATTTTAGGGTACATCATTTTAGATACCTGACTCTTACCTTCAAAACTCTAAATCAAATCCCGGCAAATGAAATAAAACAGTAGGTGATGGGTCGTTCTCCTTTTTAAATTACATAAAGTTGTGTCCACCAGATAGTGGAGAAAAATTCAACCGAATTACCAATATTATTATTTTATAATTACTTTAAAATCTACTGTAGTAAAGACGTAACGACTGTGTACGTTTAAAAAAAATATGTGTTTATATTTGTTGAATTCAGATTTGTACTACTATTATTTTTTTTACTTGCTGCTTAGTTTTGTTTTTCTTGCATTTTTCTTAAATATTTTTCTTGCATTTTTCTTAAATATTCTAGTTTATATTCAGTTAGTCTTGTTTCTAAATACCTATCTGGGAACATTAATAATTGGTCTGTTTTTTTATCATCCTTTTATGTTTATTGTATTACTTAGACGGTTAATGTTCCTTAAATAAATAAATATTTTTATAGTAAAGTTACGTTAGAGAGTTGTAACTCCTAGTGATAGAAGTGTATTTCATACAAATCACAGTTGTCTTCTCCACCTCGAGTTGCGTAAATTCTATAATGTTACAAAAAAATGAAATGCCGATATATTTAAACTCCAAAAGGTATAACCTATCAAGTAACAGCGATTATTATTTTTAATGATGTTTAATAAAATATTTTTTTTTAAATCTCAAAAACTTGTCTCCTACAATTTTTATGTCGTACGTTGATTCTGTCACGTGGGTTGTCATTCGAAATAGGTATACATGTAGCTCGTGTTTGTCACCCCCGATAGGCATTTTAGGCCTCCTTGGTTCCGTGAAATAAATTTTAAATTTCCTTGTTATTACAATAAACAAGGAAAGGAGTTAATGTTTTTACGGGCCTTAACGAAATCAACCTGTAAAAACGAGTCTCAGATACCTTTTCCAACCTTTCCAATAGCTTTTTCTCAAGTCTTGTCAAGTATCTTTAAATCCCGCCCAATTAGAGGCGAGGATTCCGATTTAAAAATTTTCATGGGCTATTTGGATCACCTTAAAGAAGCACATTTTGTTTATAAAAATGCTAGCAAAAACTGTCACAGAGACCCACAACTATCAAAGAGACCTGAACGGCTGGATTAGATATCTATTTTATCATCTGACGATTAATTACTAGAACACATACTTCAGCCAAATGCCGAACCACTTTATACAATATTACATGTATTATAAATTTTATTCCATAAAGGGCTGTATTGGCTGGCTATTGATTTAAACAATCAGGATTGTAAATAAAATGGTGACTAGTGAAAAAAACGCATTGGAACGTTTGTCTTGCTCTCACATAAAAAAAGTTTAATATTTTTAATAGGAATCTCAATTGAAGGGTTTCATGATTCAAATGGTTTATTTTGTTTGATAAAATTCAATTTAAAAAAAAAACACCAAGGTGCGCAACTACCATACTCAAAAATACTTATATCCGTTATTTGTCTGTGAATCTGAGTCTGATTCAATGAACTTGGACTTGCTAAGAATTTAACTTTCATTTTTGTCAACCATTCACACAACCCATAAAGTACCTACCTTTAATATAACATTTCAAGGGGATTTTTTTTTTTTATTGGAATGGATGCGTTAAGAATTCAGACTATCCGTGATTTTTAACGGGTCTGCGCCAGTAATAAATGTACATACTGAACAGGAGTACCATCTAACAACACTTTCGTGGCGTCCCGCTGGTTCCAGGTTCCAGCAGACAGACTTATCCCCCTCCACAATTAAAGAGTTGGGCCAGGGAAGGGGCTCGAGCCGTTTGCCTTATCTAAAATGGCGATCGACCGCAAGAAAATGGAGGGAAAAAGTTAACATGGCGTTATCAGCCGCGCCGGGGTTGCCAAGTTTGCGACCTCAGCTGCCAATGGCGGTATCGGCAACGTCGCTAATAAATTGCCGCCAAAAGGTATTATCCCGACGCTTTCGGTTTTATCAACTACGGGAAAAGTCGGTACCTACCTACTAAGCATTTAAAGAAATGGAAAAAATGTTAATAGTTGACTTAAGTTCTTACCTTTCTGAACTTATTGACAAAATTGAAAATATTATGTAATTTTGGTTGTGTGCCTGTTGAACGGTGTTCTGGTTGTATGGTTCAACAAAATCTAGAACTTATTCTTTGAGTTTAGATTTCATTTTCAAAATTGGAACTTATGTGAGAACAATTCAGACAGCCGGTAAAGTAGGTATGAAATTTATTTTATTTTAATCAATTAAATAACGTGTTTTAAATATGTATATTTTTGACATAATATAAGTGTCGTGATTTTTCAAAATTAATAACGGGTATTAATATGAAAGGTAAATTTCAGATCGTCTCCAAAATTGACAGTGTTTAGTTTTGAAAGGCAATGAAAGATACCACAATTATTATATCCCGTTATTTTTCACAGGTCTGCGCTATTACCTAAAGCATGAAATATGCAGCAATCTTATGGCCGGAGCAGCACTCGATTTGTTTACATTTTTTACTCCAAATAATGTCAGGTATCACTAGTTAAAGTAATTCAAATACGTCTCTTAATACGATGTATATTATTTTAAATGGTTATATTTGATTAATTGTGAAAAAACACAAAATTTTGCACTTCGGGACTTGAACCCATGACCTCCGGCCAAGGATCGTAACCACCCAACCACGGAGGCAGGAAAATGCCTCTCTTGACAGCATAACTAGAGTTTTCGATCCCGGGATCTCGAGAACGGTTATCCCTGGAATCACGGTGCGGCGATTGTCTTAATCCCGGGATTACGAAATTTTTGTTGGTTTCACGACCGGTTCAACCGTGGGAATATCTTTTTTTATTGGCAGCATACCTTTGATTGCAAAATACTCTCGTGATCTTGTACAGGATACAGTTCATAATGATTTCGGGTGGGTTATATTAATCGCGCCGTTTCTTAGAAGTAAGGAGAATTTCATTGAAATCTGTATAACATCAAATGTTTATTCTTGTGATATAGCCACACCGGATTGTTTAGGCGAACGAATTTTAACTACTTCTCAATTTTAGCTACCCAGTAGAAGCATTTTGTCATCGTGACGCAACGCAACGCTTCCGTCAGCTAATACAATGATTTCTTCCACAGTAAACAAATTGGGAAAAAAGTGGTTTTGATCTTCAATTAAAAGGGTCACTTCCTTGTCGAATGAATGAACACCGGGCTCGCATATCTTCTTTGTTTTTGCGCAAAGGCAATCAAATTTATTGAGACCCACAATTAAGCAAACATTTATTTAGACCCACTGTTAATTTCTTTTAAATAATAATCTAAATATTAAAAATCCCGGTGCCATCACCGGGATCCCGGGATTAAGGCTAGCACCGTAATCCCGGTTCTGAAAAAAATCCCGGGATTGTATACCTTACGCCATCTCACTAGTGCACCTAAAATAAAGTCACAAAACCGTAATGTGTAGGAATATTGATTATAGAACAGGCAAGTCAAATTGATGGCAGACCAGGCAAATTCTGGACTGCAGACTACAGGGTGAAGATTGCTTCGATGATAACCAGCAATAGGTACCGCCAACCCCCTGAAACATTTATCGGCTAACCAAAACCCCTGCCATATGTCACCCCAAGTGATCTCCGACGTTTGGTGACTTAGCAGGGTTGCCCGGGTTCAAAGGGTGAGGTTTATCTCGGTGTTGGACGCGGGTGCATTTTCTCACCTACTGCATCGCCGTCCGGATCGAGAGAGACTGGTTGAGGGAGATGTTTTCACTATACAGATACATTACATCCAACGAAACCAGTAGATGTCACGTTTCATCACAGAATAAAATTTTATACCAAAAAATTTTATCTACGCTTTTTTGCTATATCATTTGATTGGAAGTTTGTGAGAGATTGTCCACGAAAGTGGGACTTCGTCACCCCCTAATAAGGGATTTAATTTTTTTATTTTATGCCAGATTAATATATCCATTTACCGTACATGATTACTAAATTAACCATTCTTAACATTTCTGAAGGTAATAATAGGTACATTAAAAAGTTTGAAGTTTATGACGTGTCTACTGTTTTAGAAATTTCATTCAAAAACAACATTGCTCTAGTCTGTGCTAGAAGATCTGTTCTGCCACTTGGAATCTTATTTTATGAGGTGTTTGAATGCGGAGGGAACGATTTGTAAAAGCATGGCTATTAATTCAGATCTGGCTCCAAAACATTGTAAAATCTTGATCACGAGGCTCCTGTATAAACGCCGCTGGTCTGGGAAGCGCAGTGTTTGTTTTTTTTTTTAATTGGGCCTCAGAAAAATGGCCTAAGAGTTGTTGATCAGAAAACACTGAAAAATAAAAATTACATTGTATCTCACAAATCTTGACTTCTCGTATCCCGTGTTGAACATACACATTAGCCAAATAGCTGCTGTCTGCCAAGGTGGAATTGATTCAGCCTAATTCGACTTCCTCTGGCTGAGCTGTGACTACTCATTTCAACAGATCTCAGGAGCATGTCCTCATACGTTTTGATTGATTAATCATATTTATTTTACAATGTTCCAAGAAATATACAGCTAATATAATTATTATGTTCAATCTAATTCTCACAAATACAATCGTTAGACGAAATTCTTGATTCTGTTGAATGAACTATTCCAGATAAAAGGAAGATTAGAAGAAAAATATCAGTAAAAATATTGTCCTGAAGAAGGTCGAGTTCGACCGAAACCGGTCGACGAATATAAATTTAAATAAAGTGGTTTTAAACAAAGAACTTGTTTCATTCTGTAAAATGTCAAGCCACAAATTGTTTGCTTTCTTAAATAAAAAATATCAGTTTTATTATGTGTACTTATTAAGTATGGTCTAATTATATTATTTAATCGTTTACTGCATCTTGAACTATGAATTTTGTGAAAAATTGTTAATTACCTCTCTTATTCTTAAATTGAAATGTGTGTGACAAATAAATGTGTCAGCTATATATAGTTCCTATAACTGTTTATTCATATAATAATTTCATAAGGAAATTACATGCTCAATAGTCTTAATAAGATTTTTCAAAAAGCACCTTAATAAAATAAATAGGCCCTGAAATTCAAATGCTGATTTCATTCCCTTTCTGAGTTACCTTAATTCGTTTGCAAAACATGTTAATTTAATTTTTAACATCCTAATGAACCCGCATTGTCAATTAGTTGAGAGAGTTGAACCAACTTTTATTTCGATCTTAATTAAGTTTATAAAAGACATTTCCATTACAATTCCACGTCAAAGGTAATGTCTATTTCCGACGGGTTTTTTTAAACTTATTTAATTGTGAAATCATAATAAAACATCGAATGTTTAGTAGATACCAAAATCTTTCGAATGCTATTTGTGATTTTCGTCAAATTCCGATAGAAATTTAAACACCTCGCCACGAATAGAATTTCTACACTTTGTAATCAACTACGTATATGAACTCTAATCAACAACACAAGTTTTAAAATAGATATTTCAACAGGATAAAACTTAAACACACCTTTGAAGCTTTCAAAATTAATAAAAAGTCACATAAAATATCTATACTCGTGTAATAAAAAATCTCACAGGTTCATTTAAAAGTAAAACATATTGTCATAAGATATACATACAATGAAATTCCGAATCACCATCGATTATCTAAAAATTATTTTCCTTAAAAAAAAACTTTATAAACATGTCATTACACCGATCGCTTCATGAATTTGGATCTGTACATTGAAGACATTTCCTCGTCGTAACGACCAAAAGCGTCCTTCACTGTATCTCCAACTGCAAGGACAGCCTTTTCAGCGTCGCTTTTGGGTTTAACGATACCGATCTTCTCTCCGATGTACTCCCCAGCATCCTTAAAGGAGTCTCCAACGTGTTGGGCGGCATCCTTGATCTTCTGCCCTGCGTTCTTGGCTTGCCTCTCCATGGTCTCCATGAAGGTTTCACTGTCATCCTTCTGCTCTTCAATATCTTCCTTAATGTCTTCGGACACATCTTCTTGTTGTTCTATGCCTTTGGAAATGTTTTCCTTTACTTTGATGGCTTGTTCCTTGATATTGTCTACTTGGTGTTCTAATTCTTTCTTGGCTTCGGAGAGAGCGTCACTAATATTGTCTTCAACGTCTTCACTTTCCTTGTTGGCTTGCTCATTGTAAGTGTCATCTGCGTTGCAGATGGCAAACAGGGCAACCAGCACTACGAACGCGGTGGTGGACTGTTAAAAAAACATATTAATTAGTTAATCCGAATTTAGCACTTTGCATCGAAGAGAAGAAATTAAGAAAACATATGCGTGTGAGATTCAGCCAGGTACAAATTTTCAACGTTTTATAGCCAAACCTCTGCATCTAGAGATAATAATTCTGTTCTTACCTTAAGAAACATGTTGACTCTGGCAGTTGGCACGATTTAACGAGACGAGGCCTCAATAAGATCTGATTTTCGTCCGTCGCAATCTGTTCTTTTATTAATTTCAATTGATCGCGAATTCTCAAAATGTGCAAGCAAAATAAAATATCATAAATACATTTTTCCCCTTACATCAAAAACTTTAGCCAACACATTCCAGATTGGTACATATCGGGGTATAGGTGCTGCCAGCAAAACTAAATATCTCATTTTGACAAAATCTTCAAGATCACTGATTGCTGACTTGTCAAATAACTACTTATTGTAAGGCTTTTGGTATCTTAATTAATGCCGGCACCAGGATGTTTACAATAAAATAACCTAAGCAGTCAAAGGTACCTTCCTTTGCCCAAGAATATGGTGAAAGTGGGTGGGTGGATTTTATTCACGTGAAAAAAATTAAATTTACCTTCTTAAATTTCTCAGTTTGTTGATTTCCTTCAAAAAAATTTGATTGTCTGTAAAGTCGGTTTACGGACGATAATTTTACGCAATAACGTCACGAGCCGAACGCTTTAGCCGAACGCTTAGGCCGATCGTGCCTCTCTATTACTTGTTCCGCGCTCTCGCTGAACGCTTAGGCCAAACGCTTGTTCCGCGCCCTCGCTTGTATGCCCGGCTAAGGCGGAACGTGACAACGTGATAACGTGACAACGTGACAACGTGACAGCGTGACAGCGTGACAATGAGTCATGCTTTTTCGTGAATGCGGCCGGCGTTCATCGATTTGTAAGACAAATATAAATGTTTCGTGTTAGAACTTTTTTTTGAAAAGCTTATCTGTAATAACAACAACAATAATAATATTTCTTGGCTAGCTTATACTCGTACATAGCGCTTTTTCGTGAAATACCAAAACAAGCGCTTACCTAACTTTGTAAAGATTTAAATTAGCGCAATTCTATATTCAAATTAGGTACCTTAAAAACAAAAGCTCGTTTACTTAGATAATGAACTACTTTGAAATTTACGAATTCACAGTTGTTGTTGGGTTAAATTTTATTGTATACGTTTTCCCACCTACCAGGGATAGTTCTGAAAAAAGGTTTACAACTCCATTTTTACATTTTTTATTTCTAAAGAAAAGAGTTTTGAGTTCTTTCGGAAATTTTAGAGGTCACATCAAGGTTTTGGCGTTGGGTCAAAACCGCCAAAGACTGTTAAATCTATTAAAAAATATTGAAACCTTTGTCCAAAACAGGACGCCAGAAGAAGAAAAGATGTTTCTAACTGCATTCAAGAAATGTATACAGAAATTTCAGATCACAAAGATTTCATTTGAAAATAATTGCAAAAACACTGCTGATCACTAAGTTGAAGTTTCGCTGGACAGTACTATTATATTCAGTTTAATGTCTGTTACAATGAGATTTAACTGGATAATAATATCATTTGTTGGTTGGGCTTCTCGGAACGAGTTGATCCCAACATGTTGACGGCTGGACTTGAAGATGCCGTGAGTAAAGTTGTTATCTCAATTGTTTGTACCTACCGGATGATGACAATTCTTAAGGAAAATATGCGTCAATTTGTGAAATTCCTGACTCTTATTCCAACATCCCTACCCACTCTCGATGACCGTGAGATACGTTCCAACTCAGAATAATCCATTATTCTTTTTATGGTAGTTAGATACACAATAATCAAGGGCTATTTCTGACCTCGAAAGTACTTGCTTAAGTTTTGTTGTTGAAAACTAAAATTGAAAATTTGCGATCGGATTATTTCGCACATGACCACTCCGGACAGAGAATATTACGCACACTGAAAACTCGGGAGTGAGCGAAATATAATATCTACTTGCATTTTTGCGGAATCATTGTGTCAGGAATAATCTGTGCGCATTTTCCGAGTGCGTATATTACATTATTATAAATTATATCATATAATATTATGCAATAATAAAAATTGGAACAGATCCAAAAAAAGTTTCTGAGATACCTGTATATGAGAATGCATGGAGAGTACCCGCAATTCATGCATCATGAAGATCTGCTCACAGAAACGCATTGCCAAAGTCTCCATTCGAGGAGGAGTGGGGCCCTTGCAGTAACGGCGTACAAAATAATAAATAATTTAATAGATAGCCCATGCCTCCTGGAATGCTACAAGTTGTTTGTGCCAAACAACTACAGTCAGGGACGGTACCATGAACTTCTATGTATACCACATAGCAGAACGGACGTACTGTCTCGCCATAGCATGACACGAGGTATGGTGCTATTAAACAACGCTTCCAAAACTATTGATATATTTAACTGTAGCCTCGAAGAATTTAAGAGGTATTTAAGCGCGACAGATTACCCGCCATATGTATAAATCTTCTTTCTACTATTCTATTTCTACTATTTATCTATAAATGTGTAGTTTGTATCACATGTGTATTGTAAATGGACACACAGTCTGTAATAAAAAAAAAATAAAAAAAATAAAAATAAAAAATTATATTAAATGAGAACACTTTTAAAAAGTAATTAAAGTTATTAATAGTGATGGAGAGAAACTAGCCCAAACTCTATTCTAACCTAACTTAACGTTTTTTCATCCTTATTTCATTTCACTTTTCAAAAGTGGTCTGATTTGTCCGGTTACCATAAAACGGAATATCAAAACTCATCTAAGATCTAAGTCTCTCATATCTAAGTTGTATTCAATTTTGGAGGAGGGTATAGGTACCTACCACCGCGGAAACTTCATTGGATAACCAGCACCTATGCCATAGTGTTTCACTACTTTTGATGACTTAGCAGGGGTGCCCGGGTTCACGTGGTGAATTGTGTACCGGTTTTAGAGGCGGATGCATTTGTCCACCAAACCCTTTGACCTCTCTTTCCGGATCCGCCTTGCATCGCAGTGGGATGAAAGAATTCAAACATTCGTCACTTCTGGACACACGAACCCCCAGATTCCTACCCACACCTCATACCTTTTTTCTTCCCAGAACCTCCTACGCTTCCTTTCCTTAAAAGACCCTCTACAGAGCATCCCCCAATGACGACATAGGCCCCGAGGGAAATTATATTGAAGAAAAAAACAATTTTTGAGAAAAACTTTGAGTTGTAGTGAATGAAACTTCTTGTTAGAAATGCGTGGAAAAATGAAACATTATACGATTTCTTGTTTGTATAAGTTATTAATTTTATGGGCATTAAGATTTACAGGCATTAACATTTTTACGATTAACACGGTTTTGAGGTGAAGATGATGTCAAGCCAGCTTTGAAGCGTGATAAGTATATTCTTTTGAGATTGTTGGATAAGGTGCGGAAAATGTAAAAAGAAAATAATAATTTATTTTATTCCGGAATATTGGCATTAACTTTTGTGAAAGATCCCATAAAGTATTTACCCACAGAGGAGAAAGTACAAGCAAAACAAAAACAAAATAAAAATTATATACGAGTATGCGCGGGGGGAAATAGGTGTAGAAGCTTCAAAAGTGTTTGAATGAGTGTCCCTCGGTCGAACTTCTACTATTTTACTACCACTCTTATTTTCAAACGCGTTTTTCTCAAAACTACTTTTTTCGAATTTGTGTAATCTCTAGCTCCTACAGTTTTTATCAATCGTTATCAAACTCAACACATATTTGAACCTCAATCTTAAACAGTATCTTCATTTTAACTATTTTTTATTGCAACAAAACGTACAAAATAATGGTAAAAAATGAAATTATATTTTCACATTCCTCAAAAAAATATTAATTTTCGATTTTTTAATGAGGAGTGAGGTTCAAATAGAAGAAACACTTATAAAAAAGTAAATTTTCTTGAAAAATTGATTTCAAGTGAAAATTGAGACCTCCAGGAGCTACAAAATGCCCAGCCGGTTGGCGACTTACAATGCGCGGCAGCTGATATCTCCGTTATTTTTTGAGGAAAATATTTGAAAATTTTAGAATATACTCTTGAATATATCTGCAAAATAATCTAAAAGTATAAATAAAATATATGTAGGTACGTTTTTTCACGGCCAAAAAGTATTTTTGTTATGATTTTTGGGGTGTTATGTCGTGTTTCGCTACCTCCTTCTTTAGCCAACGTTTCGGACAGCGTTACAGTGTCCATCATCAGGGCAGACGAGCAAATGATATTGTTGAGAGTGTTTACTTATGTGTGTCGAAGCGATACCGTGCTGCCAGCTCCTTTTCTCTACGAGCTGGTGTTAGAAAAAATTCAGCATGGTTTTTTTGCGTTTAGCTTTGGTGTAGCCGTCAATTACTGGATACCAAGAACTATTGAGCTAAGCTCAAGACACTATAACGCTGTCAGAAACGTTGGCTAAAGAAGGAGATAGCGAAACACGGCATAACACCCCGAAAATCATAACAAAAAAAAAAAAATATATATATATATATATGTATTCTTTATGTGTTAAAAAAATCATGAAAATCACTAAAAATATGCCGTCCTTCACCTATTTCCCTCTTAATGGTCTGTAGCCATATTCGAGGTACATTGGGACCAAAACTTTCTCGGGAGGAATTCCGCAACGTACGTTATAATCTACGCATTCACAGATGGCGCCAATAAAATTATTTTAGGTTTTAAATACTTTTTCGAGTTATGCTTTAAAATATTAAGAATAATCAATTGTTCGCGCCCGTACATACGCAATATGAATATGAATAAATAGTTTTGTCCATAAAAAAACTCAAATCTTTCAAGAGAGGCTGACAAATACAATATAGGATTGAATCACCGATGCAATGATTTTTGGGGTGTTATGCCGTGTTTCGCTACCTCCTTCTTTAGCCAACGTTTCGGACAGCGTTACAGTGTCCATCATCAGGGCAGACGAGCAAATGATATTGTTGAGAGTGTTTACTTATGTGTGTCGAAGCGATACCGTGCTGCCAGCTCCTTTTCTCTACGAGCTGGTGTTAGAAAAAATTCAGCATGGTTTTTTTGCGTTTAGCTTTGGTGTAGCCGTCAATTACTGGATACCAAGAACTATTGAGCTAAGCTCAAGACACTGTAACGCTGTCAGAAACGTTGGCTAAAGAAGGAGATAGCGAAACACGGCATAACACCCCGAAAATCATAACAAAAAAAAATATATATATATATATATATATATGTATTCTTTATGTGTTAAAAAAATCATGAAAATCACTAAAAATATGCCGTCCTTCACCTATTTCCCTCTTAATGGTCTGTAGCCATATTCGAGGTACATTGGGACCAAAACTTTCTCGGGAGGAATTCCGCAACGTACGTTATAATCTACGCATTCACAGATGGCGCCAATAAAATTATTTTAGGTTTTAAATACTTTTTCGAGTTATGCTTTAAAATATTAAGAATAATCAATTGTTCGCGCCCGTACATACGCAATATGAATATGAATAAATAGTTTTGTCCATAAAAAAACTCAAATCTTTCAAGAGAGGCTGACAAATACAATATAGGATTGAATCACCGATGCAATATTGTATTTGTCAGCCTCTCTTGAAAGATTGGAGTTTTTTTATGGACAAAACTATTTATTCATATTCATATTGCGTATGTACGGGCGCGAACAATTACTTATTCTTAATATTTTAAAGCGTAACTTGCAAAAGTGTTTAAAACCTTAAATAATTTTATTGGCGCCATCTGTGAATGCGTAGATTTTTTTTATTTTATTTATTTTTTTTTTTATTATTTATTTATTTAGTATAGTATAATACATTTATAAACATTATTTATGATATGTTTTGACTGTCCAACTAGGATGATTCCCGTTTTAGAACAGTCAAATAATTAGGATTAGTGTGAACATATGGAACATGACTTGTACAAAAAAGAGGATATAAAAAGAAGAGAAATAATAAAAAATTAAGTTAGAAAGTTTAAAACATAGTAACAAAATTTAAAACATAGTAGTTAATATACATATGGGTTCTTAAAAACAGAGGATTAAAATATATAGATAACTTGTGTATGCATTGCATAATACAGTAGAAAAATAGAAAAAAAAAGAGAAGGGAAAGAAATAAAATTATTATAAAATAACCAACAAATTATTATACAAAAGCCGTGGTTTGTTTAGCATGGTTATTGAAATGATAATAATAACAAATAAAAGGAAAATAAATATATAAATAACACAAATGATTACAGCATAAAGGTAGCTGGTGTTTGCGTTTCATATTATAGTCGTACTAATGAGAACTAAAGAAAACAGATACAATTAAAAAAAAAAAAGCAATTAATACATGATTATTACTGTTTTTTGCTTGCATAGTTATCAAATAATAATAAAATAATAGGTATGTTTACTTATACATGGTGTTTGCATTACATATTATAAGCATACATATATATTTTGTATAAATATGAATAAAAAGAGAATAAAAAAAAGAAGTGATAGAATCAAATGAAATATCCAATTAAAACAAAAGATTAACTGCTGCTTGGTAGCATTCTAATTTTAAAGTAGATTATAACGTACGTTGCGTTTAACCTTTGACAACGTATCGGGAGTTTTTTTTTTAGACTTAGCCAGCCGAGGAATCATACACGGGACGCCCGGGTGGGACCCAAACGCGATGCCCACTCAACCACCGACCGGTTGTGTAGCCTATTTCTCAATGCCAGCACTCGGGTTCTTTGGAAGGCTGCAAAACCAGGAACTCACCCCTCCGTTAGCCTATTGATGGAAGCGCTGCAGTATATGGGGAGGCCGAACAATGTGCAGTAGGGGTGATATACTGTATGCTAGGCCTTTCCACGCAGCTCTATTTAACGTTGGCCCAAAGCTCATGCGTATAAAATGATGTACAGAACGTAACTTTTTACAAGCAGGCTGCAAAGCCAAAACCTTCTAGTAAGCATGTTCGATTTCATGCTAAGCGCTTGTCTTTGCCGTTCGATGTCATCGTTCGATGTCATCATCGTCCATCAGCTTACTGGTGATGATGTGCCTAAATTATTTCTTCTAGTACCTACTTTTAGATTTTTTTTTGTATGTTCTTTATTCATTTAGTAATTTCTTCTGGCTTTCAGGAAAACCGGTGGAATACTTTTCGGATCCTGCCCGTACCTAATGTGATGTGATAGTGATGACCAACGCAACGGTGATGTTTTTTCGATTGTACTGGATGTTGATTTCAAGTGTGTCTCGAGATGCTTTGAGATAATATTTATAGTAATAATGCCTAATTGGATAATTTGTAGAGTAGATTTTTTATGAAAATTCACCTTAAGGGCGCTGTACAATTTATTATTTCTTAGGCTCTGAATAATTTTATTATTTGCAAATAGATACACAAAACATACTTACCTGGCGGGTCACTTCCGATAAACACACTTTTATTAGAAAGTTTATGCTTGGGGGGCGTTCGAGTATTACGTAACGCAATTTTTGAAGATTTTTGACCCTCCCTCCCCCCATGTAACGCGCCGTAACGTTTTTCTGTACCCCCCCCCCCCCCCCATCCCCTCCCTAAAAATTACGTAACACCCAAGTGACTACTTTTTCCCGGGATTCCCCATAAAACATAAACGAAAAGAGTTGCCAACTTGAGAGAACAAAATAAAAATGACGTACAGTACAATCGAGGGATTCCCCGGAAAACATAAACGAAAAGGGTAGCCAACTTGTTTAATTCCCTAGTTTTTATTTAAATTTAAAAAAACATGTTACGTAACGCGTTGTTCGAACCCCCCTCCCGCCCCGCTAACGCACAGTAACGTTTTACAAATTGCGTTATGTAAAATTATAACGGCCCCTTGGAGAAGATACGACTTTACACACGGAGAAAACTATATTTAAAACACTGGATATTTCATGATTTTACTTTTGCTATCCCCATCACTGTTGACATTACATTTTTTATGAGAAGATTAGTGCCAAAAACAGAGTTAATATTTATTTTGAAAGACTGGAGAATTTAAACTCTTTAGGACTGGAGAATTTTAATAAAATTACCTTTACCAAAGCTTACAAGTTTTTATTGACTATATTTTTACACAACTTACAATGTCGCGGGTTTTAGGTGAAAGGTTTTGAACTTTATAGAAATGTCTGAAAAGATGAGTTTTAAGTTAAGCTCTAAATTCCATATTATATACCTATTATAATGATGATTATATTGAGCAGACGTGGGATAACCTCCTATCTCTGTCCCATCTGAAGTCTCGGATAACCGCGTTTGTAATGTTAGCAGCCCGATGATGTTCTTCCCATAAACGGTACAAACGGTTCCGATGGCGTCCAATATTTATTTTCTCTTTCTTTTTGGAAATAAATCGTCACTTCATTTCGATAGGGTTCTAACTTTACTTCAACTTGTTCTGAGATATGAGGTGTCAAAGTTTGCAAAGACTATTTCTCAATATCTATTTACCAATTTCTGATTTTGAAGTTGAAAATTGTTTAACGTATTTTAATTAAACGTATTTTAAAGGAAAGCATTTAAATAGGATGTACATTTACCCTTTTAGAACTTACCTAAACATGCAAATAGAACCCTGTGCAACCAGCTAAGGCATAATAATTCATTGCAAAAGGTTCTAATTACATTTCCCTAATGCAATTCCAAGAAAGGGCAACTTCTTATTTAAATAATTTCCATTAAAATACGATAAACTAAACCACCTTAACTAAAATTGTTAAATAGATTACGAAAATTCGTCTTTGGAAACTTAGAAACCTTAGAAAATGATAAGGCGTAGTTATAACCCTATCCAAATGAAGTAACGAACCATAATGCGCCTCGTATTTATGATCAACTGTCAGATACAAACAAAATAGAGAGTGTAAGTGTAGTTAGAACCTTGTCAAATGAATTATTATTGAAAATGCTTGATGTTAGAACTTTTTCATACATATATCTACGAAAATACAACACAGATGGTTCTGAAAATTATTTTGGGTATAGAAATGAGCAAAAGAAATGCTTTGGCATTCAAAGGTCAGTTTTGAAAAAAATGTCAATTAGAACCCTATCTAAATGAGGTGACGAAATATTAATCGGTTCCACGCCAACTGAGAATAAAGTCAACTCAACACCTCCTTGAAAAGTCTTTAAAAGCTATGAAAAAAATAATTTTAAATTAGCCGATAACCCTAACCTAACGTAACCTATTTACATTTTATTATTACTCTATATGACTTACATGAGATGGTTCTGAGTTGGTTTCTTTCCGAGTTGTCCGGTCACCATATTATTCCCGAGAAGAAAACAACTATGGAACGAAGTTGAAACTATTTACTTCGCATGATTCTTCAAAACCTATGTCTAGTCGCCCATAGATGTCATACACAGTCAAAGCTCCCTAAACAAAAATAATATGTCCTGAATTTTATTATTGTATAATAATATTATTACCCTTACAATATTGAATTTACCCAAATATGTAAATATAACGAAATAAAATTTTCACTTTTCTGATAATATGTTTTCACCTCATTGTATGACTACCATCTCTTGTTCTAAAATGAAAACGATAGTAATGAAAGTTTTCACGAGCTTGTGAAATAATATTTGTTTGCTTAAAAAGCTTCGAGCGAAGTTTCATAGATGTCACTAAAAACAAATAAAATGTCAAAACATGGACCTAAAAAACCCATGCAGCCACTATCGGCAACTTGTATGCACCTACCTATTGGTTATTGTAAACGATTTACAAAAAAATAATTATGTTTTTGTTCTCTTTTACAGATTGATCCCTAGAGATTTGTTCCTAAATGAATATTTGCAAAAATATCTTTTTCTAACGGAAGAACATAAGTATTTTCTTATCATTGCTCTCAAAATAGAGAAAAAAACAGTAGTTTGAAAACACCGGCAGAAAATAAAAAAAAAATTGATGTATAAAATATCAAAAACAAGTTTCGACCGTGACAGGACTCGAACCTGCAATCTTCGGATCCGAAGTCCGACGCCTTATCCATTAGGCCACACGGTCACGGAGGCCCTCTGCAAAATGGATTTATTTAAATCAAGGATATCGATTGTAACCTTCAAAGAAAAATGCTTCCGTATTTATTATGACATGCGATGCGATAAGAGATAAGAAAATAATAATAATATATTATATAACACCAACTATGCACAAAATTCAGGTTAAATTATTACTGGAGATAACTTTGTTGACCGCCGCATAAAATCATTATTTTGACCATGACTTTCAGTATTCAGGTTCATTGATGAATATTATTAAATTGTAGTATCTAAATATTAATAAGTATTAAATTAATATTAATATTAAATTGTTGTAATCTCGTTGTCGTTTCTTTGCCCTTATCTGTACAGTGTAAAGTCAGGGGTATTATATCGCCACCTGGTTGGGCAGCGTTGTGAGGCGGGCTAAGGTAGAGGCTGTAGGAAGGTAAACATGGTTGTTGAAACATGGTTCAAAGATTGGTGCGAAGTGGTCGTGGCCACACACAATTTGGCTAGGTAGTTAGTCTGTGGTAGGGACGTATCCACGCGTACGCAGTGAAGACGTTTACATAAATGTCAAAATGAGTTCTGATGCTACGTCAAAAAGAAATGCTACGTCAGGGAGAAAACACAGATTTCATATATATTTTAATGGATATTTAAACCTCAATTTACCCTTTAAAAACTTTGCCTGCGTAAATAATTACGTAGATGTCAAAAAACGTCCAGTTCTGATGTGAAATAAATAAGATTGTAGATGTTACATGTCAAGGAAAAAAACAGATTTCAAGTTACACCGTACTACCTGCCTCAAAATTTTGTTAGGCATTTATTTGTCTGGAATTAAAAATATAATACTCATTTGAAATGAAACCGATTTTAAAGAGCTGGTTTTAATTATGTTAATGTGCAAGAAAAATTTCACCAGAAATACGAATTGTAATTACCAACATTAATATTTCTGGCTACTGGCATTCGTACGAAACCAAAAAATACCATTTCAAAATTGTTACCTACATAAGTTTGTAGGCGCTCTACATAGACCTTATTTACAAGTGAGTTCACGATAGAAATAATCATCCATTACGACAGTATTTATTTACAATTAAAACTCATAATTATTAGGCTCGCGCAGTTGACATAACCCCAAAAACTCGTTCGATTTTTAAAGTTTTACTCTCTTTTTTTAATTGCACTGCATTTATAAAAAAAAACAACTGTAAGTAATCAAATTTGGTTACAAAATATAGCTGAACAAATTGAAATCAACAGATTAACTATATTCCCCATTAAGATAAAGTAATAAATCATTATTCGCCCTCGTCAGGTTCTGAACCCTCGACCTCTAGGTCCTCTGATACGGAGGTCAACATCGACATAAATAATACGAGCACGAACAGCCGTGGCTAATTGTTTAATTTTATATTCGATTTCAATACCCATTTAATATTGCAAATTTATGTCTATGTAATTTTTCATTCGACTTATGTAGGTAATACTGTTTTACTTCCCGAGGGTTCCAAATTTCCCAAACTAATAATTAATTATACATAAAATATCAAAATGTTATCAACAATCCTCATTGATAATTTTTAATCCTAATAAGTGATTCCTGACATTTGGAGTAAAAATATAAATGAAATGTCGGTCTCGGTGACTTTTTCGATGTGTTTTTTTTTCATAAACGAATTCCTAAACAAAAATTCTTCCACGTTGTCACAGAAGGCTCAGCCGAGTAACCCCCCCGACTCCTAATCCCGACCCTAACTGGCTGATACTTTTTTAAATGTTTTTACGATTTTTTTAATGTTTTTTATGTCACCGAAGACCATTTCTTTTGTTTAATACTACAAATAAAAACTGGAATCACAGGTTAAGTGTGTGAAGTACGTCACCCTGAATAGTGTATGTATCGTACCATGACAACTCAGAATCAGACTATTTCAACACCCCTTTTAAAAGTAATTAAAAGTTTAGAAAAAAAAATTGTAAAATAGACCATAACCTAACACAACGTATTGAACCATTTTTTTCCATCACTTTTAATGACTTTTCAAAGAAGGTGTTGAAGTTGCATTATTGTGAGTTGTCCGGTTACCACCGTCGGGCAATGTGTAGATCTGGAGTGGGCTCTTGAACTCGGGTCCTTCGCGGGAAGCGAATCCTACACCTACTTCTTTTTTCAAATCGACTACTCCCTGAGAACCCGGTCCAGTACTCGAAACCCATTGCCGGAACCCGAATGCCTCCACTGGCGTCCCCGTGTCCGCGGTCCGAGCCACTCGCAAGTCGTGAGGATTTTCGTCCGGGTTTGAGTTCTTGCGTCCCGATAGCCCAGTACCTAGTCCGCGCTCAAGAACTCGAATCCGGGACCTGCCACTAGAACTCGAGTACTTTTATAAGGAAGCAGGCCTCGGAGGCCTGCGGCAAAATGCAGAACTCGCCCATCTCTAGTGACAAACAGCGTGTCTCATATTTGTAATATTGTTTGTTTTTATCCCTTATAATTATTTTCTTGTAAATATTTATATACTAGAATCCGGCAAATAAAATTGTTTACTGGATCTGTTTGTCATCTGACCGACGGTATAATATAATATGCATATTCATTTATTATTGGAGTTCCTCATTCTAACCAGTCCAAATAATACCTACCAAGGTATAAAGAAGTTATCAAGTTTTTTTTTGTCTTTGACGTGTATTCAATAATCATTCGAACAAATTTATTACACTTACCGCCCACCAAAATATTATTTCCTCATTGGGCCCTAACAAAAAATATAATGCCACAATATCGTACTATTAGGTCCCTACAACCTATCTACATGGCTTGCTTTGTGAATATTTCATTGACTTTATGCAAAACATGTAAAATTCCAAACACCTCAACTTTTCATAACATAATACGAATATTATTGTAATACTGTTTACCAGGGTCAACATAGCCTTTGTAAGATTGGACCCGGTCTCATTCTACGATTACCATAAGAGTAATATTTCAGCAAGAATGTGTGTTTTTTAGGATTTTTAGGAACAGTTTCGGAATCGAATCGTTTGTCTGGTGAAACTTTTCTGGGTTGAAAATAAATATAAAGGTGTCCGCAGGTAACGTATCTAACTTCGGGAGGATATTGAACACGACGTGCGCTGGTAGAAGTAAAAAAGACTTTTTTTTTCGAAATTTCGTTGCTTTTTAACACACATAAAATTGTTTAGAGACTTTAAACACTTCATCTTTTTAATCTAAAAACTTGAAATTTTTTAAAAAGTTGTGAATTTTTTTCACTTGTGCTATCATGTTGATAGGGGTGGGGAAACTGCAGCCTAGAACGGTTTTCTTTCACGGAAGGTATGTGGGAAATAATTTTATGATAGTTAAAAAGGTTAAGAAGTTTAAAATAATTTTCGACATTCCGTGCCAAGTTAGGGGCCATCCATAAATTACGTCACACGAATTTCTTGATTTTTTACCCCCCCTTCCCTGTTCCAATAGTAGGTGTAAATTTCTAGTCGCAGATTATGTGCTGCATACATCGAAGGAAAACCATTTTCGTGTTGTAGATGAAATAATAATTAAAGCGTACTCGCATACATATTGTTAGGTGTGATGTAAGAAACCGTAATTGATAAAATGATGAAACAATCGAGGTTACCGTCTCGCTCCCCCCCTCCTCCCCATCTCCTGGGTGATACTACAAACTACAAAAGGTCCTATATCCCTGACCCTGTATCCGGATACACCCTATATAATAGATATTAGAAGAAATTCCAAATTAACAATACCGTAACGTCTCTCTCTCTCTCTATTCTCTCTTCTCCCTCTGTATTCCTATGCAGAGATATTTGTATTTATTATTAGCACTGGACTTTGTCTTTTATGTTATTTGATTAAAAGCCTTCGTTTCTACAAAATCACAGAGGCTGTTTATTGTTATCACGATTCCAATATGGTTTTCAAACGTATCGAACAATGACATTGAATCATTCACTTTTATAATTACATGATTTAATTTGGTTGCTTCATCCTAATTGAATTGCAGAATTGAACCGTGTAACATTGACCTTCTTATAAAATAATTTTAATCTTACTTTATAAACGATTTCCAATGTTCTGGGTTAATGATATGATACTTTATGATTATTCACTGCCTGCCTGGTCAGTTCTAGGATGCCAATATTTGTTTTTTATAAAATTGGTTTAATTTTTTTTTGTTTTCCAAAAAAATAAAATTTCTGCCTGATTTCGAGCCTTGTTTTGAATTTTCAGGCTTAGGATTGTGTGTATTTGTGAATATTTATACACTTCTGACAGCGATGCTACTGCCAACCGTAACTGATCTTTACCTTTCTTACACCTAATAATGTTGTTGTTATCGAGAGAGGTACGTCAATAATAATTGGTACTATGATCTGGAATGTTTGTGTTTCTTTCAAAAAGAAAAAAAAATCCGAATTCGAATAACAAATTTGAAACCGCTGTATATGCAATAAATACACCTATGTTAGCATGTGTTCGGCTCAACTGCGATAGAGTACCAATATCGAATAATTAGGGACCTGTAAAATTCGCGTTAATTTCGACAACAGCGGCGCTATTTTTCAGCAAGAATCTTATCTATCTTAAGTATCTTATATTTTTACATGTTTCACCAAAAAAAAAGCCTTTTTATCTTTAAGTACCTACGCGGTGTTTTAGACGTGAAGTTAGCTGAGTTATTTATTTGCAAAATTATTTAGAATAAATTTTGTAATAATACTTTTTATTTAGTAATATCAGAAAAATGCTCAAAATACGAAAATTCTGGTTAATTAAATCGTAAATTGCACGAAAATCGTAAATTTTGCATCAAAATTTGCGTTATAAACGCGAAATTTTCAGGTCTCTTCTAATCCATACTAATATTATAAATGCGAAACTGCTCGAGTTTGTTTATGACCTTTTCACGCATAACGCAATATAAAGACTTTAATAATTCTTTCACCAATATAAAGCCAAATTATATGCGCAGACTACAGGTTGTACATGATGGTAAGCTCTGGCGTTATGAAATTATAAATATTAACATATTATATTTGTTATACGTTTTCTGTCGCTAACAAAAGCAAGTTTTTGCTAACGTCAGAAAAAAATCTTTTCCATGGAAACAATGTTGATATATTTTTGGGCTCTATGCTGGTAGGTACTCAGTCTTACTGGTCAGCTACTGCTGCAGAAAATTCAAATATTAGAATTCGTTTTTTTTTTTTGGACAAGCTTGGAATAAATGTCAGATGAGAGTTCCAATATTAAAAATATAATTCGTAACGATTATAAAGACTGAATGATAAATAGAATATTTTTTTATTATATTAACGAACTTCCAAATATTTAAATAAAAATAAACATCCGAAATGTTTGTAAGCGCGTAAATTCCGAACGAATGAACAAAATTGGATAAGTAATTTTTTTCTTTGAGTTATAGCATTATGAAATTTAGGTGGTAGGCGAGATGTTTGAAAACTGAATGTAAGGGAATGAATATATGGAATGCGGGAGGGGATGGGGGTGGGGTGGGGGGGGAGGTAATTGATAAGTGCAAGCGCTACAGTAATTTCCCGTAATACCATGCGAGCGAAGCCGCGGGGAAAATCTAGTAACTAGAATAAATTCAGAATTTTGTTTCGTAATATTGTGTGTTTGAATATCACGAATTTAGGTAAGAACATTTTATTTATTTGCTTATGAAAGATTTTACAACTTATGGATAGGTATCTATGTCATAAATGATATTCAACTTATAACTAACGTGACCATTTTTTTCCCCAAACCGGGACACCGAAAAAGAGGCAGGTTCTTAATAATAAAAATGAATTTGGACAACTTATAAAGCGCTGTTTTCGCGAAAAATCGCCTCAAGAGCGCTGAAAAAAAGAAGCTAAATACAATTTATAACGCTCTTATTCCGTCTCAGAGAGATAAAGTACTAATTAATAGTCAGGTAGGTACTTAATTTAATAAATTATTACTCCAATGCAAAACAGTTGTTTTTTTAGTAGTCGAAACAAAACAAGACATGAATTCAAGTAGAGTCAAGACCATTCATCATTGATCGGCGTGAAAAAAACAAGCTGAAGGTATTCTGTTATCACCTCACTACTTTACATGATTACGAAAAGCATCAGTCAGAAACTAACAACACTTCTTTCATAAAAAAACATATTTGTAATGCCGCGGTAGCTCCTTCAGGCAAGCATTTGAAGGCCTAGTACAGGGGTCGGAAATTGCGTCTCTTTGCATAGGCGTCTTCGGTTCTTCGGCTCTTCAGACATCAATTGCAATTTTACCTCTACTGAACCAGACTTATGAGATGGAGCCACCTAACGATTTTTTTTGCATTCCGAACACAAAACTAGTTTTAATTTAATAAGAAATCTATGCGCGACATCAGATATCTGTTTATAGAAACATTTAAACGGGCAGAAGTGTGAGGTTACAGTAAGAATGTAGACAACACAAAGTAAATTGTAATTATCGTTTCACCACATTCTTAAACCCCCTTTCCCCCCTCGTTATAATATGGCTCTCTGATATACTTGTTATCCTGTTCCTTTGACAAATCTCCAATACAGCGTTTACATAGTCTTGGCAACAAATATTTAAACAATATGGATGTATTTGATAATAATTTGAATTTCTAAAACTTCAAACAGCGTATGTGCCAACTATTTCTTCCTACTTCATAAACTATCTTTATCTCTATTTTTACTAACTTATATTCTATGTTATCTACTTTGTGTCAACTTTTATATTTTATGTTATTTCCTATATTTTGTCAAATACATGTACTGCACTATATGTAAAAGGGTTCCATGCTTCGACCAAGTATATCAAGACATGCCCTGTGAAATTAAAAATGACGCCAGAAACCAAATAAAACTGGCTCAAGGCCCATTTATGAAAAAGTGCGAGCATTGTTTCGTACTATTTGGATCCCATAGTGCTTTGTGTTTTACCCTTTATCGGTCCACACTGAAACTAATTGCTGTCCCAGCCGTCCTGACGGAATTAATTTTTTCAAACACAAAAATATCCTACTTCCGAATATTGTACAAGGTACAGACCGCGGACTTTATTGTCGATAATGTAACCAGCTATCTGAATACATAAAAAAAATTATGCCTTACCGATAGCTTTAAGGCAGCGTTTTAATAAATGTAATAATATTGACGTATTATTTTTTTGGCAAGCAAAGTTTCTGACGTCACTTAATCACCCAAATGCTTGTGACGTCACCACACACCGATACTAACACATAGACGAAAGGCTGGCATCACGAAATGGCAGTGGTTTTTAAACTTTTTAAAAACGCGACCCGGTTTGTATAAAACGGAAAACTTTAAAATACATTAAACGCAGATCTTAACAAAAAACCGCTGCACTATTCTTCAATTAAGGTCGAAAGTTAACCTATCTTAAGCCATAGCATTCCGAATTTCTACCGTTTTACAACATATTTCTCTAAAACACTTTAAGTTTCTAAAAAAATATATGTTGTTTTTGACGATAATATCTATACATTTGCCACGCCGAAACGGTAATTGAATGAAATTATTCCGATAGAAGAAAATCGTATATTTCGAAAATTATTATAAGCACTTTATTTTTGTTACATTACAAGTTATATGTATGAAAAAAATCATAATTCATTTTTTTCTTTAAAGCTATGACATTTCCCGCGAGATTTTGGTTCTATTTTAAAATAGTTTAAACGAGTCATGTTTTATTAAACACTTTCACAATTTTCGCTTAAATATTATCGTTTTCGCGCTCCCTCTAACATTCGTATTTACATATCTCACCTTCCTCTTCTTTTTGAGCGCTTACTAACGGGCTTTAATTAACTACGAATTTCTGCCATTTTTTAATTATTACCTATACACAAAAAAAACTTAATGATTGAGCAGCTGATTCAAAACTTTTAAAAAAGATTATAGTTTTCGGCTAAGACATTTTGCAAAACAGAACAGAAGCCTTTGAATATTTTTTAGCGCATTTTTTTTGAAATTTTTTGTAGTCAAAAGTCCGGAAAGTAGTAAAAGGGCTTGCGGGCTGCTGGTTGCTCACCACTGTGTTAATGATAAGCGACCAACCTGGGCAGCCCACGGTGCGTGGGCGGTAAAAGGGTCAATTTTTCGTAATTATTTTCAAGCAAACGATGAATGGATTTTTTTTATTTTAAAACTCATGATCAATATATACATATACGGGACTGTGTACAAGTTTTTGTACACGAATCTAAAGTATGGTTTGCAGTGTACACCGCTTTCAACAGGACACTTCGACGAAATTGCTGCTTGGTGGTTCATCAGAAAAATAAAATTAAAAAATCATCAGACGCATCCGCCGCCAAAACCCGGACAAACCTCAATCCATGAACCCGAGCACCCCTGCATAGTCACCAAACGTAGCGAACCACTTGGGGTGACCTATGGCAGAGGCGTTGGTTATCCAATAAATGGTTCCCGAGGCGGCGGTACCCATACTCGCCTCCGAAATTGAATCGCTTGTCATAATAAAGTAAAAAAATATTTTTGTCTAATTAAATTTATGAATGTCTCGCGATCCCCACTTTGAAAACCATTTATATACAACACAGCTTGTCGAAACATCACGCATGCAACACGTGTTCACCTTTTGAAGTGTTAGTTCGACAAATCACACAATGGAATTAGACGGTGCTCAGCTTTATATTGCCGAGAATTCGCATGCAAGACGGCGGAATTCGAGGAAGAGTTGTATTGCGAAATTACTGATACTTGGGGTTATTTTTTTCTGATTTTTACTATGAGACGGCTTGTCTAGGGTATACTAGGTCAATGGTTCCATGCCAACTCGGAATGAAACCAACTCAGAACCATCTCAAATAAGTCATTTAGAGTGATAAAAAAATAATTTTTAATTAGCCGATAACCCTAACCTAACTTAACCTATTTAACCAATTTTTTTAATTTAAATTTTTTTATCACTCTAAATGACTTATCTGAGATGGTTCTGAGTTGGTTTCATTCCGAGTTGGCCGGTCACCATGTAAAAGCCCTATGGGCCTTTAAATAAATAAATAAACAAAATACATAAATTGTCTCTTCTCACTTGACAAAGTGCCGACCCCTGGTCTAGTACTTCAGATTGATAATAAATACAGAAGTTTAATAAAATGGAGCTAACATACGACGAAAAATTATAGATTCACCTCATTTCGGAAAGTTCCACTCACAATTTCTGAACACAGAGAACGTAATATAATAGAAAATAGTTCGTTTTAAAGTCACATACCTACTTCTTTTTTGTACCATCTTGGGGTTACCGTTATACATAGCAATGTAACCATTGACCAAATTAATATCGATGTATGCGATGTTTGTAAACGATCGCAGCGCCCATTTTTTTATGACCTACGCCTGCAGGTCGTCAAAATAAAGTAAACAATAGAAGGCGATATAGTGATTTGGATGATTTTAAATAGCAACACTAAAATGATTGAAAGGAAAACAGACGAAACTTTATAAAGCACTAAGGTTCAGGTCGTCTTTTACATATTTACTGTTTATTTTTTAATACCTTTTGATATTTTTACATATAAAGCGGTATTCGGAAATTAATGGTAATTCCATAAAGGATGTGACTACACCATATTCCAATGAAAATTAATATGCTACTTGTTATTTATTTTATACTGAGCCGGATGATTATATTGCTTTATATTTTTGGAATGCACGTATCGAATAATCCGTTTATCAGATTTTAAAACAACATCCATACTAATATTATAAATTCGAAACTGCTCGAGTTTGTTTGTTACGCTTTCATGCATAAAACAATAAAACGATTTTAAAAATTCTTTCACGAATAGAAAGGTAAATTATATGCGAGGACCATCCATTCCCCTCCCTTGTCACCCCTCACACGAACCCCACCTCCTTCGTTACCCCCCCCCCCCTGCCTTCCCTCCCTGCCGCTAAAATATGTGAAAACACACATTTTCAAACCGCTCGCTCACCGCGTGCAGTAATTTTTTTATAAAAATTTCATACCTCCAGATCTTGCCATTATGTAAAGCCTAACCCCTTCGCGGGCGTGCGCACAACAAATCTCAAAAGTTTCAACGCAATTCAATGAACAGCGTGGCAGCGCATAAAATGCAAGCAAACAAATATTGATTTTTATATAAAAGAAGACTAGCTGGTACCCGGCATGCGTTGCAAATGCCATTCAAAGAAATAAATTGATTCTCCCTGCATATCCTTTCCCGTTTGTCACCGTTCACCTCCCGAGTCCCCCTCCCCTTCCGCATTCCCCTTCCACTTTCCCACCTCCCACCGTTCGCCTCCTCCTCCTGCTTTTTCTCCCTGCTGCCAAAATATATGAAATACACACATTTTCATTTATACAAATTTCATAACGCCAGGGCTTACCGTTATGAATAGCCTATAACTTTCGCGGGCGTGCGCACAACAAATCACCAAAGTTTCATCGCAATCGGATGAACGGTATGGCAGCACATAAAATACGAATAAACAAATTTTCGTTATTGTTTTTGGGGTGTTATGCCGTGTTGCGCTACCTCCTTCTTTAGCCAACGTTTCGGACAGCGTTACAGTGTCCATCATCACGGCAGATGTGTAATTGCCCATTGGCTGAAGAAGGAGGTAGCGCAACAGGCATAACACCCGAAAAACAAATAACGAAAATACTTTTGGCCGTGAAAATCTAAAAACTTATCAAACAAACAAATATTGATTTTTACATATAAGTAGATCATTATCTTTGGGAGTAAACATAACCATAACCTTGAAGAAAATAATATATGAGCTAATAAATTTTTTGTTCTAAAATTAGTTTTAATAGTGATGAAAAAATGTGTATTTTTTTTAATATTATTAGAGTGTCACTATGCATCCTAAAATTCAACGTTGAAAATTTAAAGACAAAATATTGCCACTCCTTTGTTTACAAATATTTTCACTGACAGATGACCCACTGTTTTTTTTTTTCATATAAATATGGAATTGGCAAAGCAAGAAATTTTTGTTGACAAAATTAACAGTAGCATATATTCCAAGATGCGTTATAATAATATGAATAAGTTGGAAGACATTAATTAAACCAGGAGTAATACACGGGGTAAAAAATTAAAATTATTAAAAATAATTTTAAAAATTTCAAAATTATCTACGAGAAATGATTATTTTTGTCTTATCCGCCTACTGGTTTTATTTTAATATTTAATATTTCTTATTCAAACAGTTAGATTTAGCTATATTATCACGAAAAGTGAATATTTATGTCGGGGGAGACGAAAAAATATGCATGTTACATTTTAATTTTGTTAAAATTATTTCACTTGCGCGGTATACGCCATTTATATTTTCATAATTTTTTGTATTACATTTCATAGACAATCAATCATCAATCAATGCTGTCAATCATTGAAAAATTATTATTGCCATATAAAACAATACTTTTTTCATTTTATGAAGTGAATGCATTATTGACAAGTTTGAACCCGTATTTTTAACAGAAGAACATGGAAAGAAAGGTATCATCAATATATCACCAAAACTTTGTACCCCTTTTTACGAAAATTGCGCGGACGGAGGAGTATGAAATTTCGCACACTTTTAGTTTATATGTATAGAGGAGGAGTGCAGAATACTAATATTTTTGTTTAATTATGCATAAAAATACATTAAATCAATAATAAAAACATTACACACACTACCATGTATTTGACACACACTATTGTTTTTGTTACGTTATTGTTATTGTTTATTGTACGTCTTTACTCTATTGTTTATTGTTAAAGTCTATGGTCAAATTGAGAAAAGATTAATATTGTTTGTCTTTAATATTATTTGTCTATGGTCTTACTGAATGTCAAACATAAAAAAAAAAATTACAATTATGGTCGAATTTCGACCATTGGGCGACCACTAGTTAGAATAATTATACATACACTTACCCGTTAGACAAACCCTGCTTTGCCAAACAAACCATTGAAAACCTGGGATGTATATCTAAATGATGATGACATCCAGCTTTCGCAGCTTGAATCTCAACCCAGGAATAATTCGAAGGTTACCTAGGTACTTTTTTGTTTTTAATTTGACGAGAATTTATTTTATAAGGTTGGTACTTCCGAATAACGTCATTTGATAGTCTATTAATTAAAAAAGGAATATTCCGTATTATCCGTGTATCGAACTTCAACAACACGAACGTTCCTTGTTATCCGTGAGGTGGGTTTATACATTTTTACCATCCGGTGAAATTTTTAACTAAAAACATAAAAATCGATAGTTGGGGGCGGGGAGAGTGGATGGTTGGTTACTCGGCTGAGTGACCAGTAATGACACATGGAAGAAAAAAAGAGATTTTGAAGAAAAAAAAAAAAAATTTTCACATGTAGCAAACACATTGTGGGAATACATTATAATAAACACGATGGTATAACTTTGTTTAATTCCACTTTTTATTTTCTTATCCAACTAGTTTCGGTTCAACCTGAACCTTCTTCAGGGAAGAATAAAAGTATATTTTTATTCTTCCCTGAAGAAGGTTCAGGTTGAACCGAAACTAGTTGGATAAGAAAATAAAAAGTGGAATTAAACAAAGTTATACCATCGTGTTTATTAAAAAAAAAATATTTTGAAAGTCACCAACATTTAATTTTCATATCACCCTGTATTCATATCTAAAATAAGGAAAATGTTTTGCAAAATCTTAAATACATGATTATCTGTTGGTTTGTGTGTTAATTGTTTGATTATCGACCATTTACCGTTAGAGCACTTTTATGACACGTTCAGTCCGGTTAGTCTTAACCTCTCAGGCTAATTTGTTTGCTTTTCAGAATAAATCGTATAGGTCTCAACGAAATCGTATAAAAGTTATCAATATGATCGGCATTGGAAAGAGAAAACACCACGCTATACGTTCAAATCCAAAAGTTAACCATAGAATAATAAAAATGTACACCTTTATTAAAATAAAGTTTCCGAACGCAATTTGAAAAAAAAAAGTTTTACATGAAATACAAAAAATGAGGTTACGACAACATTTATAGTACATTTGTCTAATCAAATTTGGGTGTTTTTATTTTTTTTTTCATTGCCAGTAATTTTAGTTAGAAAAAACTATATGGTGAGCCAATTTCAAAACTTTTTAAAATTTGCATTAAATTTTTTTTAGTATTTAAAAAATTGCATGATTGTTGGTCAAGTTTGCGCAAGATTGCACTGTGTTGCCTATTCTTGTCGACGTATTACCTATCTTGATGGTGAGTTTGCTCGGCTAGCGACGTTATAACAATATTAACAGACCAAACGTATTTCATTCTCGCTCTATTACACGTGTGCGTCTCTGTTCGCCACCTGCCCGCTACCAAAACTGTCATAATTTCAATTACTAAAAATAAATAAATTTGCGAGTTTGTCAGCTTGTAAAATTTTTCAAGTTTATACAAGTTTGGTTATTGCAGGAGATCATTTTTTTTGTGTAATTTCGTTTAATAACATTTGAAAGCGTATTTCATCACCTTTTAAAAACAGTTTTTAGTTTCCAAATAGTCTATGTATTAATAGATTAAACAAAAAGTTTTTTTTTTATTTTTATTTTTTTATTATTATTATTATTTTCTTTTAAATTTCTTTAACCATGTAAATATTTTTTTTTATGTATCCTTTTTATATCTTGTTATCATTACTTGATTATTATATATGTATAATATGGAACTCGTGGGACTGCACCACCCTCCCCGAGATCTGGAATAAATGATCAAAAAAAAAAAAAAATTAAGATTTTAATGCCAAGCAGAAATATTCTGACCTACTGACAGAAATAGTCGAGGTCTGGGGGGTTAAATGATTACGCTTTTATGCTTAGGCATTTACTTTTTAGATTTTTTTCAAACACTTATAATCTTATTTTATCTATTAGTGTACCAATATGGGTTGACGAACTCAAATTTTTAGCACCATTTTTAGAGATATATTTTACAGGTCAATATTTAAGTACGTGCACGTGCAATTGTTTTAAATCACAGTAGAAACAACTTTTTACTATGAAGTTTTTTGAGCATATAGCCAAGTGGTCATCACACATCATAGGCCTCGCGGCTTCAATCTATAACTTTCACATTTTATATAAGTTTTTTCATGGTTGGAGCAGGTATACATCAGATATTATAAGGTTATTCGTAACCAGCGATTTATCAATTAAAAATAACATAGATACCTAATTAAAAATCTACTACAGATGTCCAGTAGATTAGTCAGACATATCCGAAAAATCGAAATTTGAGTTGAGTTTGCAGTTACATGTAAAAATGTACCCAATCTCTGGTACAATACTCAGATAACTCATAAACTCAACCATTATAATGCAGAAAGACTTGTACATTTTCTGGGTTACTAGTGGGATATTTCAAATTGTCATAATAATGTACTGGACCATTATTCCTCCCGGTGCTATTTTATAGCAAATTTAATAGACATGTGAAATACAGGGTTCCATGCCAACTGGGAATAATGTCAACTCAACACCTCCTTGAAAAGTCATTAAAATCTATGAAAAAAATAACTTTAAATTAGCCGATAACCCTAACCTAACATAACCTATTTAACCATTTTTTAATATATATATATTTTATCACTCTAAATGACTAATCTGAGATGGATCTGAGTTGGTTTCATTCCGAGTTGGCCGGTCACCGAAATACAGACACGCGAAAATAATATTTGGAGCGAGCATTCGAATGTTGTTTTCTTCATTATCTCAAAACTTAGTATTTCGAGATGTCTTACTAATTAACTAGATGATCGATATTATCTTTGCCGCTTATTTTATTTATATTTAAACCAATTTCCTTCGATCACTCCAAAAGCTTTTGGTGAAATTATAAATTCAATGTTCTATTTTGTTTGCTTTGTTGTACCCAAAAATCTGGTCCAAGCCCATTGAGATATTTTCTAAACTGGATTTATTTACGACAATCGCATCCACCATAACCAATCAATACTTTTTCAAAGGCTTTAAAAATCGACTGTTTAAACCTTATTGCTTCAGTGTAGAATTGACCGTGGAGCGATGAGGCTGTTGGTGCTTTTGGTTGTATTGGCAGTGGTGGTAGTGGATTCGGTCCAGGCTGCGGGGGTGACTGTGCCAGATTTGGGATATGTCCAAGGTACTGAGACCGAGTCCTCCTGGACCAAAAGGCCGATCCATGCTTTCTATGGGATCAGATATGCACTCGCACCTTCAGGAAGCAGAAGATTTGCGGTAAGAACTTTATATTTTTAAAAAAATCAGAAGTATACAACAAAATTTTGTCATTTAATGAAAAACAAATAATTTTGTGTACGCCACTATTTAATTAATAATATCAACATGTTTCGAAAACTATCTTTTCTTCGTCAGGATAATAAGTTAATTAATAATAAGTTAATATTAAAAAACTAGGCTTATAAAAGAAGTTTTAAAAGTGCGAAGAGAGATATTTAAATAAATAAAAATATTTAAGTTTCCAAATTTTTTTTTCATTTCTTCAAAATTCGCAAATTCACTTTGTGGCGTCATTATTAATTTAATGAAAAACAAATAACTTTGTGTACACCACTATTTAATTAACAATATCAACATGTTTCGAAAACTATGTTTTCTTCGTCAGGATAATAAGTTAATAAAAAATAACAAACGACAAACAAGTATAGACTAATTAGAACATAGTGTTTTTTGGTTTTCACGGCCAAAAAGTATTTTTGTTATTATTTTTGGGGTGTTATGCCGTGTTTCGCTACCTCCTTCTTTAGCCAACGTTTCGGACAGCGTTACAGTGTCCATCATCAGGGCAGATGAGTGAATCATCTGCCATGATGATGGACACTGTAACGCTGTCCGAAACGTTGGCTAAAGAAGGAGGTAGCGAAACACGGCATAACACCCCAAAAATAATAACAAAAATAATTAGAACATAGACAAAATATTAGAAAGGAGAGGTGATTAATTACTTAAAATATCATAAAAAACAATTATATAAAATAAAATATAAAAATTATTTTAGAATGGGTAAAAATTAACATAAACATAATCTTTTAAAAATCTTTTAAAAAACAAAATAATATAAATATTAATAGTATTGATACATAAATTTATAATAATTTATTTTGTTCTTTAGTTATTTTTATATTTTATTTTATATAATTGTTTTTTATGATATTTTAAGTAATTAATCACCTCTCCTTTCTAATATTTTGTCTATGTTCTATTTAGTCTATACTTGTTTGTCGTTTGTTATTTTTTATTAACTTATTATCCTGACGAAGAAAACATAGTTTTCGAAACATGTTGATATTGTTAATTAAATAGTGGTGTACACAAAGTTATTTGTTTTTCATTAAATTAATAATGACGCCACAAAGTGACTTTGCGAATTTTGAAGAAATGAAAAAAAAATTGTAAACTTAAATATTTTTTCATATTTTTATTTGTTTAAATATCTCTCTTCGCACTTTTAAAACTTCTTTTATAAGCCTAGTTTTTAAATTAATTCATTTTATATTATGTTTTGGTTAAAAGCTTTCAACCTTCAGTGGTGTTTTCTAACTTTAAATTAAAGGAATTATGCAAGGAAACAGGGAATTGTCATAAATAATTTTTTTAAGTAAAACATAAGCGGAAGAAATCTATCAATTTATTTAAGAAAGCCTACTTAGACACAGTTCGAGTAAACGACGTACCTACTTCGCATATGGGTGTGTGTTTTATTATAAATAAATTCTGGAAAAAATGGATGGAAAATTTTTTCAACGAGAGATAACAATTAAATAAATTTTGAAATAATTGTGTCCGGGTATTCTATCATTTTTTGTGAACCCTGAAGAAGAGAGCATCGCTCTCGAAACGTGAAGGTTTTATAAAAATTAAGTGATTAAATCAAAGAAATGTTTTATTTAAATTTAATAAAATTATTCGTTTTGCAAGCATTTTCGTTTTTTTGTTATTTCATAATAAATACTAAAATACTGGCAGAACTGGATAACAGCATTATGAAATTTAATATTCTTTAAATAAGAAAAAAATGGAGTTCTACGATTTAAGCACAAATAACAAAAAATAAAATCTTATTATACCTCTCAATATTGTTATAACTCTCAAACAATAATTTAATATATTATATAAGCAGGGTTTTAAGGGACATACTTGACTTATTTAACCAGTGATTATTTGGAGTAAAAAATGTAAATGAAATTTTAGTCTTCGGTGACATTTTTGGATTTTTTTTAACCTAAAACGTAAGTAGTTTTGGACAGTTAGGGTAGGGTAAGGGGTTTGGCTGTGTGACTAGTGATGACCGGTGGAAGTTTTTGTTTGCTTCGTTTTGAAACCAAAAAAAATTGACTAAATAACTTCAAAAAAGTCACCGAAGACAAAAATTTCATTTACATTTCTTATTTCAATTATAAATACCTACCTTAACCCGCTGTATACGTGTATATTATGTAGTTATCTATTTAGCATTATTATAACCATATTGGTATGTACCCTGAATTGTAGGTGCCTCCAGAAACTGAAGAATGTTTTTTTATTTATTATTATAACCTGCATACTATAATAACATTACAAATATTTTTAATCACTTCAAGGCCTATGTTTTTTTCCTCGACAAACTCCCCGCATAGCAACAGCAAGGGACCCCGACACTTGTGTTTAGGGCTATAGAGATAATTGGAATAACAACAAGTTTCATGTTATTTCCTTACTGTCAAATCGTTTAAAAATAAATCTTCTCGTACATATGGGTAAAAATAATCAGTAATCGGTTTTTTTGGACTTGATTAACGATAGCAATCTTAACATTAAACCTTGAGATAGAATTATTCACACAAACTGTGAACCTTCTTCGTAGTTGTATTTATTTCAAAACATCGTTTGGAAAAAATTGCTTGTAAAAGTATTCTGTGAATTGATACACTTCATTATACATTATGTGGGCTCCTCTCCTATCTATCTACACGTTTAAAAGCATCGCAATTTTACTTCTCGCGACAGGACTCACTTGTCACGTCGATGATGTTCTACTTAGGTTTTTTATTTCGTTTTTAACGCGAAATAGTTATAACATGCATAATGTTTTTAAAAAAATGTAACTGACTTGATTACAAAAATTGATAAAAAGCATTGATTATGTACGACCTTCTAAATACTACAATATGTTATAAACCTCTCCATTTCAGCCCCCGGAACCAGTAGAATCCTGGGATGACAACTTCTACAACGCTACCTCTCCAGGAAGGGATTGTCCTAACTTCCTGAAAGAAGTGACTCTTAACTATCCTGGAGAAGATCTGGAGGATTGCCTATTCCTCAACGTTTTCACTCCATATGTAAGTACCAACTAAATTATCTCCTCTCACGGATATCGTTGAGTGTAGTTAAGGTAGGAGAAAAAATAACAGGTTATATTATAACTAATTTTTTTTCTTTCATTTCCTTTATCTATTGCATCTTGCCTTTATTTATTAGCAGGCACATCTTTTTGCAGCTTTCTCAATCACATCGAATATTTTTTTGGCCAAGTTCCATTCTGGCTAACAATATTATCTGTGTTGTATGTATAAATAAATAGTTGTGTGGATTTATGGTTACGGTTACTGGCAGTTTTTACGTTGAAAGACTATGATATACTTTTGAAGCACCAAATTAAGCAGTGGATAAACAATGGCATTGCCTCGCCTAAGGTCCAGGAGCTCGGAATTTATAAATCACTATTAAATGTTGGCGTACACGAAGTATATATTATATTAATTTGATTGCTTTTTATAAAGTATGTAGAAGGTGTGTTGGGTGAAGTTGTTGTTGTTTATCGTATCATTTTTGTTTTTTTCTTTGCTAGCTGCCTTAGGATTAATAAAACATCTTCAATTACTCTCCTTTTATATTTTAAGATTCCAGACTCCACCAAAAATAGCGACTCTTTACTTCCCGTCATGGTGTTCATTCACGGAGGTGCTTTCTACGAGGGAACAGCCAAACATCATCCCCCAAATTATTTACTAGAAAGGGACGTCCTACTAGTCGTAATACAATACCGTCTAGGGCCACTAGGTTTGTAATTTTCTTTTTTTAATTTGGCTTTCATCCCAAAACATCTTATACAAAAGAGGCAATTACAACTCTCTCTGTCCTAAATCTGAAACAGAGCTGTTATAATGATATAAGCCTATAAGTGGAGGAAGAAAACACAAAAGTAAGAAATCATTTCGCTATTACGCATGAGAACAAGTCTAATAAGACAAAATGATGTCAACACATTTGACGTGTCATTTGAATATGCACTGATGCTGAATGAATTAATGAAGTGTTCTTAGGTCTGCCCATCTATATTCCAAATAATCTTTACACCTTTGAACTGGTTTAAATAGATTCAACGATATTATCAACCTTTTTCACGAGCCTTCAATTTTTCACGTTTTTATGTTTCCATTATTTCTTTTAGATCTTCTTTTAACATGTATACGTTTATATTTAGATTTTTGGCCATTACGCTCAAAGAGGATCGAGTGCAAGTATACATTTAGGTCGTTATCGCTCTCCGCAGAGAACTGTAGAAAATCTTTTCATTTTTACAGGTTTCATGTCAATGCAAACTGATGGCATTCCTGGGAACGTTGGCTTCATGGATCAAGTGATGGCACTAAGATGGGTTAATAAAAACATAAAAAGTTTCGGAGGAGACAAAAACCAGGTCACTTTATTTGGACAAAGCGCCGGAGCTGCTTCTATTTCGCTCATGCTTATGAGTCCAATGGTAAATAATACTTCCCCCTCAATGCATAAACATAAATTTTATCTGAAAATTGATTTGTAATCTAACCTTTATGTAAATTCTTATTTGTATAATACTTTACAAATTTTAGGTGGAAGACGAATTATTTCAAAAAGTCATATTACAATCCAGCTCGGCTCTCAACACTTGGTTGATTGATGACCACCCAAGAGATTTCGCGAAATCCTTATTTAAGGAATTTACTGGGACGGATGCAGATGATGATGTGATGGAAGAATATTTTAAAAATGCAACTGTCCTTGAGATTGGGTCAGCACTGCGATCTATGTTTGTGAGTCCTCTCAAAAGTCCATTATTTTTTGCGTTGTTTCCAAACCATGTGTTTCACATCATCGAACTATCTAATCATCGGCAACATTGCGATGTTTAATGACATTTTTAAATCTGTAAATTTCAGGTAAACAATCCACACGGGAGTTCTAAAGTTGGCCGAGCAGTTGTCCAGCAAGCTGGAAGAGTTAAGTTCCTCGATAGTTATCCAGAAGATCTCGTCAAACAGGGAAAGATCAGATCAGTTCCAATGATGGCCGGAATCACAAAACACGACGGCTCCTACCTCGTTACATGTAAAAGATTATGAAACTTATTTCTTTATCACAAAACATCGCAAAAACATACAAAACATTTTTTGCGACAGTCACTTAAATTGATACTGCCATACTAATAATAGCGTTTTAAATTTTACACTACTGATAAATAAGCATTTACTGTACAATAATCATTGTTTATCAGTTGTGTAAAATTTTAAACACGTTCATTAGTAAGGTTCTTAAATTTTAAATGACTTCTAAATATAGATTTGAATGATGATTACTTGGATTAGGTGGATGAGTTTCTGTATTTGGGAATGATATTTATGAGAGATGGAAAGGTTGTTAGGGATATTGATCCATTAATGAAGTACTGAACGCGGCTGGCCTTAATAGAAAATCTTCCAAAAAAGCGAAGCTACCAGTCCATAATGGAATGTTGGTACTTTGGAACCTAATCGAGCCCTACCCAATATATCCAGCAGTGAAAGTGAGTTATCTCAACCGTCTGGAGTCAGTGAGACTATGGCATCCCCAATAGGGGAATGTTGCGAGGCTGAAGGTATTGGGCAGGGGAAGGAGATGAGAAAAGAAAGGTGGGGAAGTATCTGGCTAGCAGGAAGATCTGGTCACCAAACCTAAAGGCCAAAACCATTTCAAGCAACCTTTCAATTCTGAATGGTCATCGTTCACCAGGGTGAAACTGAGAGTATCTTCCACTCTGGAACCTGCCTCAAATGGTGACCGACAACTAAACAATGTGCAACTTTATTACTCCTTTGAAAAGTCAGAAAATAAGCTTTGTGAAATAGGTTAGGTTATGGGCTAATTATTAAATATTTTTTTCATCCATTTTAATGACTTTTCAAATGGGTGTTTAAATGCCACTGTGTTGAGTTGTCATGGAACCCCCTCAAATATACTTTATATTATTTTAAATAATTAAATGGTGAAATAATACCAACTAATCAAATAAAATTCATTTATACATATCAGGATTTGAACACTCAACCCCGGAGGCCTGTAGAAATGAGATCCCTGAGGCGCGTGAGTGGTAAAAACATGTATAATCGTGTGAGAAATATACGATTCGCAAAGTTTTGAAAAACATGTACAATATGTATTACAATAAGATTCTTACTAAAGTATGTGTGAATTAACGTGGCAATTGTGTGAATTTTTCTTTTAGCCCTATATGACAGACTGGAACACTTTGGGTTACTCAATTATTCCCCTTATTTGAGAAACAATGTCACGGGAGATGCACTAAAAATGTTAGGTGGGTAGCGTACAATATATATATATTTTTTAAAGATTATTAACCCTTGTGGAAGTGAATAATATGGTATAACAAAGCAATTTTTTTGTAAGAAAGCGCGTTTTTTTGCAGGAGTTCACGACGACTCCGGGGCTTTTACTGATATCATTCAAAATAAGTATTTCAAGAAACTGTTTGACGAGGAGAGGGCTTTGAGTTTTGCCGACATTTTCCCAAGGATAACAGACGTAAGTCCCCCAAAAATTTTCAGTTAGAGCAAGTTGTTTTACCGATCATCATCATCACATAATTTGATACATGATCGTCAGATCTTACCTTGTTCCGGGATGCAGATCTATTAATAACCTGCCATTGGTAAAGCGAATACGAAAGATCGTGCTCTTAGGTCGATATTTTCCACGTGAATATTTTTAAATTCAAAATGCTAGCATATTGGAATTATAAATCTGTAATTATACCGGGAGTAACAGGACGACCGAGAGATTCTAACCAGCGATTCCTGAGCATATTTGAAGTAAAAAATTAAGTTGTCATTTTGGTGTTCGATGAAATTTTTTTTCTATTAAAAACAACAAATAATTTTTTTTAATTCCACGTGGCTACTGTTCCCATCGCTACAGAATATATCCCGTCGTGATGTGTTTGAGCGATACGCGCTGTTTCGTATGGTAATATGTTGTTAGAACGAGACGCAACGCTTATCAAGTGTCCGCTAGGCCATACACGCGCTATTCTTCTAACTAGTCAATTGCGACATGTGATGGAAAAATGTTTTTAATAGAAAAAATATATACTCAGGAATCGCTGGTTAAAATCCCTCGGGTACGTGCTGTTACACCCTGTATCCATATGCATGAAATAAAATAAATTAATTTTGACAATGTCGTCAATCTGTGTCTTTTTGAATTTGTTGACATTGGAACGATCCCAAATTTAAAAAAATAATATTCCAATTTCATCCCCGTTAAGTGTAAAATTATTTTAAAAAATTGCTCTGATCATCGCATTTTGGTGACTGACGGTCGGACAACCAACTTACCTTCAATTTATAGAAAACAGTGCGTAGGTACCTATATAATGAACTAATTTAAATAACACTTTCAAAACTCTTTCAGATCGCAGGGGTGCTGTATTTCAAAGCGCCAACTTTAAAACACGCAAAGATCAACTCACTGTACCAGAAGCCATCCTACCTGTACACGTTTGACTACGAGGGAGAGAACACCAGATTTGGTTATGGAAAGGATGTGACGAAATATGCATACAAAGGAGTCCATCACTCCGACGACCTCCTCTATCTGTTTCCCTATCACTACACTACTTCATTGAGTGAAGAGGATGTTAAAGTTGTTAAAGTCATGGTAAATATTAAACCTGCCTACCTACTTCTTTATTAAACGTTTCATAAGATCGTCTTAATATTTATACCTATGGATGCAGTACTCCATGTCGGGTCAGTATGAAAGACTTACGGTCGTTGTTCCCAGTCCTACTGATCAACTGTTGAGCCGAAATTTTGGCTCAACGCTCCTCAATGCACAAATCAGCTAGTCCCAACCCAACTCTCCAACCAACAGGCGAATCGAGCCTTACTAACTCAGACAAGTCTCAGACTGATCGATCAAAAAGTTTTTATAAATAAAACATACAGGTGCATCCAAGCATTAAAATCAATATTAAGTTCTTAATTCCCCCGACGATTTTCTTATGATTTCAACCAAGTAAAAATAAGGTGTATATTTAATTTTTTTTCAAAACTTTGATTTACTTACCACAGTCCCAGTTTCAATAATGGCTCGCAAAATAAATCATACAAAGGCACTATTTTGATGAATAATGTTTTTATGTATTTTGTAGAAAGCAGTCACTTTTTGGTTTGACATATTTTCTGAAATAAAACAAAACTTTGTTTGTAACCACCATTTATTTATTTAATTTTTTAATACCGACCGGTTTCGCTTAAAGTGTTAAGCGGTTAATGTGGGTCGGTATTAAAAAATTAAATAAATAAATCGTGGTTACAAACAAATTTATCTCCAAGTTGGCGACAAAGGAGGGCGCTGTTGTCTATGCCATAACGATGTAGGGGTGGTTACCAGATTACAATATAAAGATATAGCGTTAGTTCATGTTTACGTCACCGCCAACTTATACGTGTAGCGCTGAAATGTGTCTGAAATGAGTAGCGTACACTTATACGTGTAGCGCTGATGATGCTTCGAATAATTTAATTGTTTTTTTGTAGGTGAATCTTTGGACGAGTTTTGCTATTAACGACGTTCCATGCTCTCCAGGAGCTGACAAATGGGAACCATTAGTACCAGGTAACAACAATTTAAGAACTGCTCAATTGCACACTATAAAACATATTTTTTAGAAACTTAATGAAACATTTTTATAAACCAACAGGGAGAAACAGTCCATACTACCGCATCGACAACTCGACGGGATATTTGGATCGTAGAGACTTTGTAGACATTGAATACGTGGTCGCTACAAATGAGGTTGAAGAAAGACTAAGGAATCTGGATTAAAGTCGAAATAAAACAGTAGATATTATTGTGACTACCAAGATTAAGGACGTCAACATACAATAGCGCCACGGGGGCGCACGATAGGCCCTGGGTGCGAAAACAGAAAAGCCCGACTTTATCAGTAAAAAAAAAAATTAAAAGTAAGAAAATTGTTCTGGATTTGAATTAAATTTTGCCTATGTGCATACATTCCACATAAGTCGGCGACGCTCCAGGGAGCCATGGAGAGACATTTATATTCAATAAACAATAATCATTACTAACCATGAATTGATGCTATCGAGTTGGTCATTATTAAAATTATTTATTATTTAGTTATTTATTTCCATGGAGAACAGTTTATAACTTAATGTAATTTTTTTATTATATTAAATTTGAAACTTTCAACAATAAAACGTGTTTTGGTTCTAACTCTTAGCATATTTATCTGAGAGTACTCAGTCTCTCTCACTATTATAAAACCATTTCCCTTTCCCCTCCATCGTTTTACAAGCCTCTTCCAAATCTGAAAATGGATGGAAATTATAGATACATACCTTTGTTATCTATGTTCCAAAAATCTAAAACCTTAAAATTAACAACGATTTTTACGTTAACTGCGGTTCCAGTTCTCTCGGATAGCAGCAGATTGTCCTAAACCTTAAAATTATTAATGACTTTTACGTTAAAAGCTCGTTTACACACAGCTATAAATCTGCGAGCAGATATCTGTTGAATCGCGAGCGCTTATCTTTTGTACTTTCACACGACGTTATCAAATATTTCTTCCTGTGGTAGGAGAGGGGGTCAGTTGAATTAGCGAGCGGCAACGGAATGCACATTTTTTGTAATGAAATCTGTCAACTTGACATCTGTCATCCACCGAGAGCGTTATTTGGCGTGCGATGATCTTTTATATTTTATAGCTGTGTGTGAACCAGCTCTAACTGCGGTTCCAGTTCACTCGGATAACAGCAGAATTGTCCAAATATTATTAACGCCTTTTAGGTTAACTGCGGTTCTAGTGTTCTTAAGGATGACAGCAGAATTGTCATTAACCTTAAAATTAACGATTTTTTCGTATTTTTATTTTTGTATTTCTTGGGCATTAACTATGTAACAATTTCTAGACATTTTGTTTTCCATTCCATGTACATTTGTTACATAAGTTTTAATTTTTCTGCTTTCGGTTTCGACACATCCGTGTCATTCACCTGTTTTGAGAAAGTTAAATTCTTCAAAATAAAATGACCTTTTCATTAACTGCGGTTCTGCTAAGAAGTTATCTCTGAACCGGAATCGCCACTCTGGTGCATCATCCAATAGCATCATAATTCATTTACTTTTCTAGTACAGGAAAAAAAACTACATAAAATTAAGATCTCTTGTAATTTCTTAAGACATATAAATAATACAAACTAAATATATAAATAATACTTAAATAAACAATACGTCGCGATGGGGCCAAGTAACGTTATGTTAAAGTGTGGTGTAGGGTCAATTAACAATGTACACAATTTGGATGACAAAGATTGGAAGATATAATAGAGATGAAGTTATTAAATTTAAAATGGTAGTGGTTTTTCTCATTTGCTCCTTTCATAATCACGTGAGTGTTTTATTTTTTTTTATTTGGAAGCATCCCAATAAATAGTTATTCACCGTGGCGATTACAGAGAGCGAAACGATTTTTCCCACCTCGAAAATGAGCCTAGGCCTCTAAATATTATCACAGATTGTAAAAATTACAACAATGCATGTGACCCGTTGGCTGATGCTGTCGGAATCAAGTGCAAATAGTTTAACTTTGGGCACTTGCAATAATTCCCATATCCAAAATCATTTACAGAAGATACAAGACATTTTTTAAACATTAACTCCTCAAGATACATACAAATTCCTTTAAAGCCTACGTCATCTTTATGGATGCTGAGGTAAGGTTCATTTTTAGGGAAGGCAGGAAAACAGTTCTGGAAAGGAACAAAGAAGGAGGGATGGGTAGGAATCTGGTGCAACGGGTGAGTCCAGTGAAGTATAAATCTTTCCCTCCCACTGCAATGCAAGGCGTTGGGGTCCAGAGAGTCCGGCTGGAGAGTTCAAAGGACATGATTTCTCACACAATTCTGACAAAGGAATTCTCAAGTGGCCTCTCCCGATCCAGCCTGCCATGCTGCTGGTGGGCAGACGCATTCACCACCAAGACATGGACAAACCTCCATGAATCCGGGCTCCCTTGCTAAGTCACCAAGCGTAGCGAACCACTTAGTTTGGCCTGCGGCAGAGGTGTTGGTTATCCAGTTAATGGTTCCTGGGGCGGTGGTACTCATACCAGCCTACCAAGTTGTCAAATTTGTGATCAGATCATCATTCTATAAAACTTTGCTTTTATTGTAAGATACAAATGTGTTCATAATATTAAATTAGGTGTCATTTTGCACATTGATGCAATTGGCAGCACTGAGACGATAGAAAAAATAAGCTATCGATGATTACGAAGATATTTCGTTTGTGGCAGCAGAATATTCATTTTCTACAAAATCTTGGTCCATGTATCCCTCTGTATTAATATGATAGTAAGGCCCATTCCTTCCTGAAAATTGGGTTTTTATTAATATAAACATTCAGTGGATGAAGATATAGAATAACATTTATAAGGGACAATCCATTAATTACGTCACACGAATTTCATGATTTTTCGACCCCCCCCCCCAGGTCCCTGTCACACACCGTCACATTTGTGAGACCCCCCTCCCCCCTAGTGTGACGTCACATATTTTGCAATTGTACATTTAATAATAATGAAAATTAAAATTTTTACGTGACGTCACAGACCTAATGACGACCCCCCCCCCATACCCCTTATCACACAGGTCACACTTCTCTACCACTGCCCCCCCCTTTAAGGTGTGACTTAATTTATGGATGGCCCCTAATTATCATGATATTTTTTATATGGTATGGGAATATTTTTAATTAAATTTCTGCAAAATGTTGTAAAAATTCTAAATATCCTCAAATACTCTACAAGTCGGAAAAAAATACTACCCCAATGGACTAAACGAATGTCTGTAGTATTGATAAGTTATTGTCCAAATGTAAAATAGGCCAAGCTAAATCTTTTATAGCTGTGTGTGAACACGCTCTAATGGTAACTCTTCCATAAAAAACTTACAGTGAAGAACACTGGTACACGATTAGTATGTCAAAAACGAGGTAAATTAAAGTTACCTGTCCTTAATGGTTCCCATGCTTCAGATCCTGAAGAACTTGGCTTCCCATCAATGGCAAAACTGGTCCAAAAGTCCACCTAATTATATTTAAATATTAAAAAATTTTGTTTTTTGAAATGGATATTATACATCGAAAAAAATGTCAAAGAAGCTTTGCTTACCATAATTTTGGCTATCCTTGTGTCATTGTCGTTCAACGGTAAAGGATAGTGATAAGGAAAAAGATAAAGGAGATCATTGGAATGGTGAACACCTCCTTCGAATGGATATTTGGACGTGTCCTCTCCATATCCGAACAAAGTGTACTGTCCTACGTAGTCAAAAGTGTACAAGAAGGTTGGCTTATTGTACTGAGAGTTAAACCTTGCGTGTTTCATTGAGGGGGCTTTGAAAACCGGCATTCCAGTAAGCTGAAAAAAAAGAGGTAGGTTAGGTCGGTTTTGCTAATTTATCGTTATCAAGTTTAATTTGTAGAACTGCGTTTGATTTATTTCTTCTATATATTCAATAATATTACTATTCAATTTATAAAAACAGTTAATTTATTTTAAACACGTAACCATGCCCTTACTACGGAGTACCCCAGTAAGGACACATTATTTTCTAAAAAGAAAAAATAATAAATTAAAAAACGAATTCTGGTGTGTATACGCATGATAGGCTTTCGCCTTTTTTTATTTTTTGTTATCAAGTTTAATTTGTAGAACTAGACTTTAATTTTGATTTATTTTATATATATAGGTCACCCCATGGTTCGCTACGTTTGGTGATTTAGCAGGGGTGCCCGGGTTCATGGGGTGAGGTTTGTCTAGGTCTTGGAGGCGGATGACCAGGACACGCTGAACCCCAGATTCCTACCCACCCTTTAAACCCCTTTCCTTCCCAGAACTCTCCTCTCCTTCCTTTCCTTTAAAAAACCCTCCACACAGCATCCTCAAAGATAACATAGGCCTTGAGGGAAATTATTTTCCTCAGAGCCTCCTGTGTGGAGCTCATGTAAAAAAAATATATATTCAATTTTATTGTTAGGTATTCAGTTTATAAAAACATTTTATTTATAAACAAGTTCTGCTATATAATTATTACTGACAGCTGTTTCGCCTTCTTAAGGCATTATCAAACTGTGATCATACCACTTACAGACGATGTATTTATATTATTTCTAGATAGGTTTTTACTAATTTCTAATTTGTGTAGAAAGAACCCGGTTAAGGAAATTATTATTTTCAAGTCGTTTCATAAATATGTGAACAATGTTAGCAAATAAAAAATATCTTACATCAGTGAGACCCGGTGCTACATCCGCAAAAGTTAGATTTCTCTCTTCGTCAAAGATTTTCTTGAAGAACTTATTTTCAAAGACATCGTAGATCGCACCAGTGACATCCTGATATCCTGTAAATGGTTTCACGTTTTACAAAAGATTATGTTTTTATTTCGGCAAGGATGAAACACTTCACGTAAAAAGCTTCAATATCTTTAAAAGTGGTACTTTATCTTACCTAACACTTTCGACACATCGCTGGTAAGGTTGTTCCTTAGGTAATTAGAATTATTTACCAATCCATAAGCTTCCAAGCTGTCGTATATTACTGAAAAAAGGTCAGTTTCTATTTTATTTGAGTGGCAGATATTTTAAGTATAGAGTGGGAAGGGTGGCGCTTTATCAGAAAAGGTTATGCTATTTATTTAAATTTAAAGTACCTACACCAGAATATATACAAAAACAGTAATACTATCGTAGCAAATCGTTCTGATTGTTATGCATATTTCCATTTATATTATGGTTTATACTGATAGTGGTTATTCAATCTCGAATTCTTTCCCATTCCAACATCGTTTCGTCTCTTACTAATTAGGGGTGAGGGATGCTAACAGATGCTACAGGTTAGATATCTCATCCGCCGCTCAGGCTTATAGATGTCACAGTTGGTCTGACCGATATAAGGTCATGTTTTAATTATGTTTTAATTATAAAAAATTAAATTTGCCTCCCAGTTCTAACCGCGCATCTTCAGGAAAAATCTCTGGCAAGACTGAATCAAAGAGACGCGTTGGTAAACCGTCTACTTGTGATTTCAGCTAACCTAGAGTGATTATAGACTCGTATAACGCTTTTAAAAGGTTTAACGAGTTTAGGGAACTATTAGGTTATCTTTTCAATTTGGGAGGCGGGAATGGGTACCGCCGCCCCGGGAACCTTTATTGGATAACCAACACCTCTACCGAAGGTCACCCCAAGTGGTTCGCTACGTTTGGTGATTTAGCAGGGGTGCCCGGGTTCATGGGGTGATGTTTGTCTAGGACTTGTAGGCGGGTGACCAAGACACACCGAACCCCAGATTCCTACCCACCCCTTAAACCCTTTTCCTTCCCAGAACTCTCCTCTCCTCCTTTCCTTAAAAAAAACCTTCCTCACAGCATCCCCAAAGATGACATAGGCCCTGAGGGAAATCATTTTCCTCAGGGCCTCCTGTGTGGAGCTCATGTAAAAAAAAATCTTTGGGAGGGAGCCCATCAAGTTATTGTTAAAGTTTTTACTATCTTACTATTATTGAACCGTGCCATACTTGCAAATTGATTGAATCCAAAAAAAAAGACTAATTGTGTTAAAAACTCTTGTAGGTATACGCCTTTAACAAATGAAAGTATATTTGGTCACGATTGTTTCTTACATGTAACCAGGTAGGAACCGTCGTGTTTTGTGTTTCCAACCATCATAGGGACTGTGCGGATCTTCCCCTCCTTCGCAAGGTCACTTGGTAATCTTTCAAGGAACTTCACGTTTCCAGCTTTTTGAACAACTGCCCGCCCAAGCTTAGAAAGTTGTGTTGGATTTTTTGACTAAAAGTTAAAACACAAAATTGCTTAATGCTAATTTACTCTTTTAATTGAATACACAGGGGTGTCTAAAAATTTTAGAGTTTTGTAAATCATTACAAATAACGAACGGTGACCGGACAACGATATCAAGCAACTTCAACACCTTCTAGAAAAGTCATTAAAAGTGATGAATTTTTTTTTTTGTTAAATAGGTTACGTTAGGTTAGGTTATGTTCTCATCATCATCATCACTCTTGGCTTTACAACCCCTGGTGGGTCTTGGCCTCCTCAAGAGTCTTCCTCCACTCAACTCGGTTTTGTGCCAGCTCTCTCCAGTTTAGAAGCTCCAATGTAGATATGTCTTTGAGGACGTGGTCGCTCCATCTTAATCTTGGCCTTCCCAGGCTCCTTCGCCATATTGGCCTTGAATTCAGCAGGGACTTTGGTGCTTGATGCTCGGTCATTCTCTCCACACGACCCAGCCACCGAAGTCTTCCCAATTTTGTAAATTTGGGTTATTTAGCTCTTTACACAGAGTATCGAGCTCTTTGTTGTAATGTCTGCACCAAAATCCAGTTTCTAGAACCGGTCCGAAGTTACGCCTCAAAATTTTCCTTTCAAAAACATCCAGTGCTCGCTCATTCCTCTTAGTTAGTACCCACGTCTCAGATACATATGTGAGCACTGGTCTAATAAGTGTTTTGTACACTAATATCTTGGTGCTTCTGGATAGCAGTCTGGATTTTATTTGGTTTTGTAGGCGGAAATTATAGCGACTTGCTTTCACTATGCACTTCTGGATCTCCTATGTAGTATTATTGTCGTTTGTTAGCAGGGAGGTTTCAAAATTTTGGCTTCCACATGAGAGTTAGCGTTTGTTGGGTGCACCCTACCGCCATGTATCATAGGTTATGGGCTATTATCAACAACAAAAAAATCATAACTCTAATCTTTTCAAAGGGGTTGAAGTTGCACGATTCTGAGTTGGCATGGAACCACAAATAACATTTAATTGTTCAAACTCAGCAAACTTATTCTGTGGCACTATTTTAATTTAAAATAAATCAACACTTAGTTTTAACCACTATTATTGTTTAAAAAACAATAGGTTTCGTAAGCAATGCTTACTTCTTTTGAGTAAATCCTTAAGAAGTAAGCGTTGCTTATGAAACACGTAGGTTTTTTAAACAATAAAAGCGGTTAAAACTAAGAGTTTATTTAGTTTTAACAACATTTACTATTTTTTAATAATAATAAGTATGTGTGACAATTTTAGACAAACAGCACGGCTGAACATATGACCGCTGGATATCCTAATTCTTTAATTCGTTGAAGATTTGAATAGTCCATGTGATGGTCGTCCCACCTAAAGAGTGGATGGCTTAGTGAATACTTACCGATTACTGCCGACATCGTATCGGATGGATAAAAGCGCCAAAAATCACAAAACTGGAGACAATTAAAGGGAGGGCTAAGTCAAAATCGGAACACCAGAAGGCTTATAAAGAAGGAGAAATAAACATTAGCTCATTGACATAATGATTCCATAAATGAAAAACGTATCAACATCGTGTGGGTCTTAAAATAGTCACTCAGTTCTTAATTTTTTGAATGGTGTAGGTACTTACAAGTAAAGAGCGAATTGCAAAATGATATTCTTGAACAGTAGCATTTCTAAAACGATTCTCAAGTATATCGGTGTCAGCTTCCTCTGTTATATTCGTCAACTCCTGATACAAGGCTCTAGCGAGATCTATCGGTTTTTCATCAATTATCCAACTGCTAAAGGCTGTACCAGACTGCATGATTACCTTTTGGATCAGTCCCTCTTCTACCTTTAAAATTAATAAACAAATTAAAATGACAGTATTATTTTCGTCTTGTTTTAAAACATCCAAGAAAATCGGTTGATTTCTAAACACTTTCAAAATATTATGTCAGTGTATTTTCAAATCAATGATATTAGTGCACCTGTTTACGAGATCTCTTTCTTCGATTCTTGGTTAGTTTGCTTGTGAAATCGATATTTTACAGTACATTTCAATTTGTTTCGCATCCACATTTCCAATATACTACACGTTCCTTATGGCTTTTTTTCTTCAATTCTAAATAACCCAATGTTCCTTAGCTTTTAAAAGCATTTCCAATAATTTTAACAACAGGGTGTTAAGCAGGGTTTTGGTGTGATAAGAAAGTTTACCTTGGATGGCTTGGAAGTTTGTGGGGTGAAAAAAAGACGATTTTGATTGTTTCTGTTAAAGTAGTTTGTAGCCATCGATTTTGTATGGAAACTAAATAATCATTACCATGGGACTCATAAGCAGGAGAGAAGTGGATGCTCCACCAGCACTCTGTGCAAATACTGTAATTTGCGTACTATCCCCGCCAAAGCTCTCAATATTCTGTTTCACCCATTTGAGTGCCAAAACTTGGTCCATAAATCCCATATTTCCGGCAATTCCATCAGTCTCCAAAGATAGAAAACCTATAATAAATATGACAAACCATGATAATAACAAATAATTATCAAAATACAGGCTAACTATGAGTAGTACTATGAGTAGCACTATTAAAATTTTGATTACCGCAAAAGGGTCGAAACTCCCCAAATCAGTGAATTTATCATATCCCCGATAATGAGGAAAAACAGACAATAAGCGGAATAAAATTGCTGAAGTACGTTGATGTAATCCTGGCTTTCAAGATCGATTCACTTTATCAGCAAAAGATTGACGGAACTGATGTGTTTCGGTTATTATTAGAGTAGGACTCCTTAGCAATAAATAACCTTGTTTGTATAATTAATTATATACATATTCACAACTCGATCAAACCATTGCCTATCCAAGCTCCAAGAACTGATTATTACAGATTCTTGTATGCTCTCTCCATCCAACGGTTAGATGAATTTGTTAATTTAACAAAACAAAAAGTCTCTTGAAATTGAGTACGTTTGAAAGTATGCAATAAAATAAATAAAGAAAACAAAAAGTGAAAGTAACAAATGTGGGTTGAGAAGTAGTGATGGTAGTGTATCATCCCATTTATTAGGAAGTTTCTGAGGTATTTCTCGACGCCCTGAAAATGATGCATTGAATTAAATCAAATATTAAATGTTACAAACCGAGGGGTCCCAGCCGGTATTGTATTACGACAAGCACGATGTCCTTTTCCAAAAGATAATTAGGAGGAAAATTATTGGCTGATCCTTCGTAGAAACCTCCTCCGTGAATATACACCATGACGGGAAGAAGAGAAGCCTTATCGACTGACTCTGAAATCTTAAAATTATCCATTTAAATGCCACTTTTCTAACAACTGGAGCGTTATTGGCCACATTTTGGCCAATTTGCAAACACCCGTAAGCGCCGCTAGCCAATATTTGGCCATTCTGAAGAGATATTTACTTACCATTGAAGAAGAAGATAACAATAATAATCTTAACGAAAATATGAGACACAGAATAAAATAAGACACAGAAAAATAGAATAAGACAATGGTCGCAACTGGGTCTCGAATCCAGATCTCTTGTCTAACCGGGACGTGATGAGAGGTCTGGGTTCAGTCCCAATTGCGACCATTTTCTTTTCCTACTTTTCTGTGTCTTGTTCCCTTTCATATTTTCATTTAGATTATTATTGTTATCTTCTGCTTCAATGATATATTACATTGATGGGAATAACCTTCAAAAGTTATAAAAAGAGAGTTTTTCTTATAAAAAATTAGATATTTACTTGTTAAAAATTGTTTAAATATTTATTTGTTAAATTTATATCTGTGCTAATCAACTAAACTAAAGAAAACTTACAAAAATAATAATATTTAATATTTTTCAAAAAGATACCACCTACTGCAACCTTCAAGAAAATATTACGCTTAATTCATGCTTTATAAATTTAAAGATTTTTTATAATGATCAAATGTGATGGCGGTCAAAAATAAGTTCATTTAATGGCCCTCTAACACTACAAGTAGTTTATATTTCTCAATATTAAAATTCAGAGATAATTCCAGGGGATAATGAAATGTATGTTGTAAATATTGCTAATGCAATGCAAGGGTTAGAGTAAATAATTAATATAATGACTCTATCAAGTTCCACAACGAAAATATTTGTATTTTTAGAGTCTCTCAAAAAGAAGAAAGTGATAAAATGGCTATAGCCGAGTCCAGAGTTACTTCTTTTGATTACCTAATCTGTGATTTTAAACGTAAATTTTTGGCTTAACTGCATGGAAATGCAGTCTTGGTGATATAATATTTGTTTTTATTAAAACACAAATATCTTTGTACACATCACTTTTATTTAATATACACTCAACATGTTTCGTGAGCGATGCTCACATCTTCAGGAGTTAAAATATACTTAGGAGTTAAAGTATACTTTTTGTTTTGTGTTTTAATAAAAATAAAATAATGCCATCACAAAGTAAAACCCTTAAAGAAGAAGTTTTCTTCGAAAAAAAAAAATTATATTTGAATTTTAATTGTGTTTTGGTCAGAAGCGTTACTCCAGACTTTTTGGTAACCATGTCAAAATATTTAAAAGAACAACATCATGACTGTTATTTCTTTGTAGTTTATTTGCCAACAAGTATGGAATAATTCATTTGGATCCAATTTCCTCTTGTAGCTTCGAATTAATTTGTTGTCCCATAAAAGAGCTCTTTTCATATGGTTTGTTAATATATTTTTTTAAAATATTTACATGAAAATAAATAATTTTAATAGAAAAAAATGTAGAACGTACGGTATGGGTGAAGACGTTTAAGAATAGACAGTCTTCAAGGTCTTCATCGGGATTCGTCATATTTTGGTATTTCAGCAACTCTGGACATTTCCTTCCTGGTGAAGTGGCGTCGTAAAGGCCAACCCATGGTTCTGCTTGTAGAGGAGGCTAGAATTTAAAAAAAAATCTTATCTGCAATAGACAATAATATAAAAATAAATATATAATAATATCATATCTACGACGGTAATATCTATGCCATTTCTTATAAATATGTCTATTTTTGTGTAGAGTTTGTCTCTCGAAACACAAACATTTTTTTTTAAGATTGACAAACATTCCCGTAGTAACGGATAACCCGACAATATTTGAAAATATCCAACTACCACCAGAATAAGCGGAAAATGTTGCTTTTGTCGGAAGACATGGCCGGCCGATGAATTAAATTCACGACGCCTTGATGGGATCCGAACGCGATGCCATCTTGGTCACTGACCGGACTAAAGAGAGTTATAAAAAGTAAATTTACATACGAACATGGCGGCGCTTCCCGGCCCAAAGAGAAGGAGATGGAGAGATATGTAATTACGAATGTTGGACAGAGATAATATTGATAAAAATGAAGCGAAAATTGCGAAAATGCTTTATAAAACATGACTTGTTTAAAACAGAGCAAAAATCTCTTAGAAGGTATCTTAAGTATCATTTAAAGAAACATTGTGAATTTTTTTCATAAATATAACTTGTAAAATAATAGAAATAGACTTGTTTTAAATAATTTTCGGAGCATTCTTTGCGATTTTTTTCTATCGAGGGAATTTCATATAATTTGCGTTGCGGCGTGGAATGTATCTAGATATTTTCAAAAATAACGTTTATTTTTTTAAGAGCTTAAATACTTCAAATGTTTAAGGGAGATACGTAAGAAATCGGTTGAAATTCGGATAGCGGCGGCTTAATACCGATAGTCGATCCCCCGACAAATGGTCCCCCGAAATGATATTTACGATCAAATTATGATTTTTTGTGCATTATTTACCAATTTCAAACGTAAAAGATATCCAGTTCGACTTCAACAACCCTTTATAATAAGTTGGCATAAATATCAAACGAATTTAAGCACAGTGTCGATTTTTGTACTTATGCGATGGTAAACATAGTATTTAGAGCCTATAAAAATACCTGTGGCATTAACTCCTGGTTGTGACATTATCCAGTGCCATGAACAGCTGATCTCTCAGTTCTTTAATATCGACCATGTTAGCGAAACCTCCGTGCAATGATTACCAATCTAATGATCTCTCAGTGTGTGTAATGTGTGTCTGTTAATGTAACAAGTACAATGATCATCTTCTCATTGAATATATCGGTTCTTTAATATAGATTTGGCATCAGCCAAGTGATTCATATTGATCAGTCAAGTGATTCATCGGTGGCATAATATCATAAGAACGTGCTGTGGGAAATCCAGGTAGGTCAGATTCCCTTTCAGTTTCCACTGTTCACATATTCCCATAGTTGTGTCATATTTAAACGCCGTATTTTTTCACACACTGGATGTAATATTATTTTTTTTACATTTTAGAACAATATTTTTTTGCAAAGCGATAAAAAATAACCAATATAGAGGTGTTTTTAAAATGTAAAATGTCCCTACCGCGACTGAACCGGTATAGGGTTTGGAAATACGCGTCCCGAGAGCCACTCCCCACTCGCGAATGGCTCGGACAAATAAATTGATTATAAAGATGAATTTTTCAAATTCTGTGAAACAACCCATCCTAACACTTTTAAGCATAATACAATGATCAGGTAACATTTAATTATTTAACTTAGAAATAAGAGTTGATATTGATTCTAGGCTATTCTATTGATGATATTGATACCATGACGCGCCTTTTAAATTTGAATCGTGAATCCGAAAAAATGTTGACACCAGATTTTTAGGCAAATACTACTGAAGATGTCAAAAGCACGAGTACGCATTTTGAGAATTTGCTGCAATTGGACGAAGTGATGTGAAGAGCACGCATTTTGTGAATTTGCTGCTGCATTTGTTTAGCTGCTTATATAATACAGATTCCAAAAATAGTAAAAAAAACAAACCAGGAAAAACTTCACTAAAAGAAGTATTGGATTATAAAATTGTATTATTGTATTATAAAAAATGCACGTAATGTGTGATCAAATAGGATTAACAATGAAAAATGAATTTATGATTGTATGATAAAACAGAAAAATTCAGAGCCTCAATGGTGATTATTAATCCAATGGCCTTATTAAATAACTTATCTACAAAACCTTTAAGCCAGGATAAATTATTTGTCGTATGTACGGCTTCTTATGCCTAATTAACTGTCAATGATTTCGGAAATTCGGGAAATTCAGACTCAATAGTGATTATATAATACAATACCAGCTTATTTAATACCTTGTTTACACAAAACCTTTAAGCCAGGAGAATTTATTTGTCATATGTACGGCTAGTTACAGCAAATTCTCTGTCAATGATTTCGCTTCACAAAGAAACATCGTGGCAAGTGGTAATAGATATATATTACCTATGTGCTAAAACTTCAATTTTGTTTATGTGTGTAAACATAAATACGGGTCGTTCTTCTTTTTAACCAACATAAAGTTGTCTCCACCAGTTAGTGGAGAAAAATTCAACACAATTACTAACTAACTAACTAACTAACTAACCATCACGCCGTTTCCCCGCAGGGGTAGGCAGAGAGGACGGACCGCCAAACAACTCGATCTTGGCACACACTCCTTGCTTCGTTCACATTCATACATCGTCTCATACATGCTCTTCTGTTATTCTGACTGTTGACATCGCCCGACTCAAGTATCTGATTCACTTGGTAGTGCCATGTCTTCCTCGGGCGTCCCCGACTTCGTCTACCATTCACATTTGCGTCATATATTCTCCTTACACTCCTTTCCTCATTCATTCGCTCTACATGCGCAAACCATCTGAGCGTCCCTTTCTTAATCTTATTCATTACGCTTACATCAGCCTTGCATTCTTTACGAATCTCCACATTTCTCACACGATCATACATGGTTTTACCACACATACGTCTCAGAGATCTCATTTCTACAGCATTCAGTCTACTTTCATCCTTTCTCTGCCAGTTCCATGCCTCACTGCCATACATCAGGGTAGGTACCAGCACTCCATTATGGACGGCTAGCTTCGCTCCTTTTGACAATTTTTTGTTGCCGCCAACGGCGTTCAGTCCTCCATTAATGGAGTTACCGGCATTTACCCTTCTTTCGATATCTCTATCAGTCTTCCCATCTCTCGTAAACATACTTCCCAAATACACAAACTCATCCACCTGCTCCAAGTATTCGTCATTCACAACTATGTTGCACATTGTTTTCGTACTCTCTCTTTCAAATAATTACAATAATAAAATAATTCAATGAATTACTAATATTATTATTTTATAATTACTTTAAAATCCACTGTACTAAAGACGTAACGACTGTGTGCGTTTAAAAAGAATATTTGTTTATATTTGTGTAGTAATATAAATCACAGTTGTCTTCTGCCACCTCGACTTACGTATATTCTAAAATATTACAAAAAAATGATATGACGACATAAAATATAAAACAATTTTTAAACTCCAAAAGGTAAAACTTATCAAGTAACAGCGATTATTATTTTTAATGATGTTTAATAAAATATTTTTTTAAATCTCAAAATTTTGTCTCCTACTAAATCTTAAGAGGAACGTATGCGTGGCCCATTTCTGCCCGTTTCATATAAATCTTATTTCTGGATTTGAGATCAAAATACCCAACCAAACTGAAAAATTATTTTTGTAATCCAAAGTTATATCAAATATGTAATACTGATGTGAGCTACTTTATTTATTTTTGCTTTAAATTATAAGATATAAGGGGTATTTCACCATCCTCCTAACAGATTATTCATACGATAACGTACATTTGCGGATAATTAAACACGATTGAAATTATTTTAAGTCTAAGTTCACTATTCGGTACTGGAATCTATGAATAGTGACTATATAATAGGATGTCAGCCAAGTTTTTTTTACCAGTTGTAGTATTAATTTGTTATTATTATTCGTTATCATATGGATAAGCTGTCAGAAGGATGGTGAAATGCGCCCTTAGGCCATTAAAGATTTCCAACAATTTACAATATTATGTTACCCAACTCAATAAAAAGCTGTGATTTGAGTTTCAGAAGGAAATGTACGCTAAAAAAATGTTTAAGTGAAAGAACTTTTTTGTACTAATCTGTGTTTTTTCCGCTTTTCGTTTTAATGTTTCTTCCATTATTATTATTCTTTTTTCTTTTCTTTTATTTCTCTCGTTTTCTCTGTTCTCTATTTCTTATAAATTTTATTAACAATATTTATTTCCAAAAATATATGTTTTTATGTATATAAAAAAAATAAATATAATGTAATGTTTCATGATTTTAGAGGCAATTTGGGCAATTTGTGAATAAATGAAAAACAATAAAAAAATAATTTTACTTCATTTTTCATAAAAATATGATGAAATATAAAATAAAAATTAATAAAAAATTCTTATCATATTAATATAAAAACTGTTAATAAATTTAAATAACTACAAAAAAAAACCATTTTTTAATGATGTTTTATTTTATTTTTCAATTTTTCATCGTATTTTTAAAAAGGAAATGTTGTGGAGCTAAAGAATAAGGAAAGGAGTCCTTACCTTATCCTTCAGCTTCACAACACATCCCAATTGGGGCTACCATAGTTCTTCCGACTTTGGACATTCGGAAGCATTTGGGAGTTGGTGCTTTTGTGCGTAATATGTTGATAAACATAAAAGATTTAGAAAAGAGGCTCAATAACTCAATACATACGTCTAATCTTATGTGGTAGCTAGCGAAAACAATTTTGTTTTACAAACAAACTTTTTATAACCTAGTCATGTGCTCCAATGCATTTCAACTCGTAAGTGTTGAATACGTACATTTATATTAATAACTTGTTCTTCTAAGAACGTGTTGGCACTGAATGAATGGACGATTCTATTAATAATTCATTATGACGTATAGACTTGTCTAACTTGTTCCACTGAACTTGAATTCGTGACGTAAGCACGTATCTAATCGTGATTACAAGTAATATCTTATATAATAATGCATAACGACTTTTTTAGAATGGGAAGTAAGTTTCCCAACAAATATTATCTAGTTTTTTCATTGTATTTGATTTTTTATTTTTTCATTCTTCAAGAGATGTCTTGAGGTAAAGTGAATTATAATGACAAAATCATATTAACTGTCAAAAAGTCAAACAACTCGAAGTTCCTTGGTGTCTTTTCCCCGAATAACGTGGAAGTGATGTCAGATCCGAAACCGCCCACAATGATAAATAACATAAGCTTTGAACTTTAAAAAAGAATTGCACAATTTCAATATTTTTACCTGAAAAGTTCTTAAGTTAATTAATTAAGGAAGAGGACCATATTTTATACCACGCTGGATGTTAGTTGTTTATATATCATACATCATCGATAATCATTTGCAGCCGGCGAACAAATCTGATAAACGCAGGTTCATTCAAAGATCTGTACAATAAAAATGAATTGATTCAAATTATTAAAGAAAAAGACAAGTATCAATTTATAACTGAAAACCATACTAGTTATAAATATATTTTTCCATGCCCAAAATTAACACTTCCTTTGCACAAATTTATTATACTTAACAAGAAAGATTTTTTTAATCGACTACCGGAAGAAATTAGAAACATTAACGATAAAATCCAATTAAAAAAATGTTTTAAAGATAATCTTAAAAAAAAAAGTTTCCGCCTAATTTAGTCTTAATATCCTAATAACTTATAACTCAGTTTCCAGGTGAAACTCCTTTTTTCAAATAAGTAATTTTGTTTTATTACATTATTCTAACAGTAAAATGGTTTGATAGAGGATAAATACTTACAAAAATACCAATTAATTTCCATTATTCCAAAATGTACAACAACACACCAAACAACATACATACAACATATACACATCATACATACATCATACAAAAAAGTACTTACCATAGCACACATATAATATATGTACAATCAATTATAAAGTTCTAACTAATAACTGAATTTATGTACACTCCCCTTCCATGCACAAGCAAATGTTTCAAATGGAAGAGAAGTACATAATTCTAAGATGTAAATTATTATTAAGATGTATTTGTACCATAAATAAATGAATTTAAAAAAAAATTTTAAATGAAAAAAAAAAAATAAATGTGTTTTGGAATTGGCAGAATATTTGGTCAATCCAAAACATGGAAAGATGCCAAAGATGCCAGTCCAACGGTATATGGTAGCCCACAATCAAATTGGCAATGCGAAAATTCTCTGTATTTTCTATGAGTACTCGTATATCATCGCATAATTCTAAATAAGTCACACACACACACACACCTTATATCACATTATCACACACACACACCTTATATTAATTTATTAAAGACCGGTTATTTCACAGAATTTGAATAATTCATCAGATTACAAGTTCTGTAAAAGTGACGTTGTGAATTAACTGATTGAAATTTGATGATTTGTTCAAATTCTATGAAACAATTGGCACTAAGTATTCTTGTCCCGAGAAAACCACGATACTCAATCACATGGTGATAAGGAAAATCTAAAATTGTATCACTTACAACTATTTTTCTTTTAAGTTGTTTTTGCGATAATCGATGATATACTTAATATTTATTATATTTGTTACAGATAATAAATAAAATAAAAATTATAATCACATCGGTTTAAAAGAAAACATTTTTTCTTGTCACGTAAAGTTTACAAGATGGTCAAAAGAATTTCTTTCAACAGTAAAAAAACAAATCATGTTAAAATGACGAGTTAGGTAAGGATAATTCATTTGTTCGCTTTCTTCTATCTTCGTTTTGCCATTATTCTGTTTTATTACTGTTATGTTTTGATATAGAACCGTTTTAACCCCTCAGAATAATTTGTTTGGTTTTCGGAAAAACTATAGATCTGATGGAAATCTTTGCCTCCCTTAACATTATGGTTAGAAATCTGATCTAAACGGTTTTATAAAGAGAAAATACCACGCTTTATATTCAAATTTAAAAGTTAACCGCAAAATAATTTAAAAAAATCATCTTTATGAAACCAAAGTTTCCGACCGCAATTTGAAAAAAAAATGAAATTTCAAAAATTTTTAATTAAATATTTCTATATGAAACGACAATGAAAGTGAGTTGACGATTACTTTTAAAATACATTTGCTTAATAAAATATGTGTGTGTTTTTATTTTTTTTTGTTATCAGTAATTTGAGTTATAAAATAACGTAAGGTGAGACATTTTAAAAACTTTTTATGTTTGCATTACAAAATTTTATATTTCAAAGATTTTATATTTATTTCGAATTATAAAATGCTCAAGCGTATTTCATCACCTTTATAAAACAGTTTTTTAGTTTTTGGATGCGTTTAGAAATATTCCATTTATTTGGATTTTGTTGAGTGGATAACTTACTGCGAATCTTCTGCTGCCTGAAGGTGCGACGGCAAATCGTATTCCGTAGAAAGCGTGGATAGTCCTCTTGGTCCATGACGATTCGATCTCTGTTCCCAAAACATCTCCCAAACCAGGAACTGTCACAATCCCAGCTCGGGCCGTTGCCAAAACCGCCAACACGAGTAAAACCAGCGACCACATCGTTCTGGTGCCGTCGCCGTACTGTCGTATTGTAGATCGTAGATCAGTACTTTGTGTACTGACCTGACTTTAGATAACATTACAAATATTCATTGCGGAACACCGACAATTACTCATTTCTAATGACAATCACCGATAAAAATATTGCAAAGAAATGGACTCATTGGACTCATGACGTGGGGTAATTACTACAACTGGATAACTACGAAATCAGCGTTTTTGAGTTGCACACTAAGCATGACTCTATATCCTCAAACAACAAAAAAAGAATTGGAATCATCAAGTTAATTGAATATATGTTTTTCGTGGTTCCATGCCAATTGAGAATAAAGTCAACTCAATACCTCCTTGAAAAGTCATTAAAAGCTGTGAAAAAAATAATTTTAAATTAAACTTAACCTAACCTAACGTAACCTATTTAACCAATTTTTTATACATATTTTTTTATCACTCTAAATGACTTATCTGAGATGGTTCTGAGTTGGTTTCATTCCGAGTTGTCCGGTATCGTTTAATTCTATAATTTGGTAACTCTGGAGTTACTAAGTGTTTTTCCATGTTTCAATTAGGCAACTAGACAAAGCTAGTTGCGGCACTAAAAAAATTAGAATTGTTGTTACTTTCGTTGCATTTTTTTATGTAACAACTATGTAAGTCATTCCATTTTTGTAAATAAATTCATAAAATAAAAATTATTAGCCATTTCCAAAAAAGCTGATTTCAGAGTTAAAATAATTTCCAGAGGAAAATAATTTCCCTCAGGGCCATCTACGAAGATGCTGTGTGAAGGGTCTTTTTGACGAAAGGTAGAAGTGAACTTAGGTTTTGAAGTGACTCATGACGTTGGAGAGAGGAAACACAGAGGCCGACAAGCGACCCTTTCTCATGTGACAAATGTATTCATATACATATATCGCAGGCCAATCATAAAATCAGGCAGATCATGATGCGGCTCGCCACATCGTGATCTGCCGCAATTTCACGTACAAAAGGCAGATCTACATTTAGTAAAATTGATCGTGAACCTCTTGATACAAAATATATATCAGATAAGATTATTGACATTGGAAATGCAAATCGGCAAAATTGGCACTGCTCCAGGTTCTACCAAAAATTGGTTTCGAAGACATCAACTATTATCATCCAAAAAATACGCCGCAATAATTTCTGAAATATTTTTATCTGTATGTCAAGGATATTACTCACCAATCACTGTTTGGAACGCAGGGTTATCAAAAATTATCATGCAAACCACCAAAAAAAACAATGTAATACCAATAAATGTGTTTGTTCAAAAAAGGCCTATGCAATTCAAAATGTCACAGTAGTTTATCCTATATTAACAAATAAAAGTAGGTTTAATGGGGTCTTCCGAATAAATATCAAAAAGACTTAATTAAATGCATATTTTATTAAATTTGAAGAATAAACTTTATTGAGTTTGAGTTAAATGTGTCTACTTATTTCATTAAACATAAACGTGGTTAGTCAAATCGACAAACGTGCATGTAAGTTAGGCACATCACGAAATGGCGACAGATGATATGGCGAGGCGCTTCATGATTTGCCTGATTTTACGGTGTATGTTCCTACGACATAATATTACACACGGATTTGTCCATTTTGAAAGCAGAACTTTAAAAACATTTCTGAATAAATATCCGTTCTCTAGAAATTTTGTGAATAAATTGAAAAAGGTGATATCGATAATCACACAACTAAACAATGACGGGAACGAACTGGAAAGCTGTTGCCCAACTTATAAAAAAATGACGATTATTTGCTTTCTAAATTATCGCAGGCGTGTTTATTTATAGGTGAATAATACTAACCTTGTGAGGTAGTTACCAGCTTCCTAGATTAGATCACATCATGTTTACGACAAACATTTTTTAGTGCCAAATTAATTGCAAATCCTGATTTTGCCGATGATAAACTCGGGGTAGGGTGGGGAGGAGTGGTATTATGTAGTACTCAATTATTTATTAATGAACATATTCGTTCGCATTTGGAAAGGTCTAATGGAAATTTAATTTATTGGCTAATTACTTACCTACATAGATAGATAGATACCTGTGGAACCATGACATCGCCAGTTGGAGTAATGCCTGGATCACACGTACCGAGTAAATGGGCGAGACGGTACTCGGCCGAGAACACTGTCTCGCCCATCTACTCGGTGCGTGTGATCCAGGCGTGAAGAGGGCGAAGTTAATTTTGATAGATAAAAAAAGGCGCTAGAGTAGGTACAAATTTTTACAAGTTTTGTCATTCACTAGGGCGGGCGCGACATACCTGGTACTACCGGTACACAATGGACGCCTCGTGTCTCTAACATGCAGTATCTTGGAATAATGTTTGATAATAGGCTGACATTTCATGCTCATATTTAGATGGCTTGTACCACTTCAATGGGAATGCTGAGCTTTGTTCTACGCACTGCAAGGAATTTTACAGATATCGGGTTCTCATAATTTTATGCAATTCCTGTAGGGAGTAGACTTGAAAGTGGGTCAGTAATTTGGAGTCCACACAAAGTCAGTATTCCCTCATGATGGAGAAAGTGCAAAAGAAATTTCAGAGATTTGTCAACATGAGGGAGTAGGTTTAGCTAGTACCCGTGGCTACCGACTTTCTTTTGGGTATGCTCAGAATGAACCGTCTACAGGTCAGACAGGATTTTAACATGGATACGCATTTCTTCAGATTGATTGCGGATGGCTTGAAAAGTCGGCTATCATGGAAAGCATTCATTTCTATGTTCCCGATAGTTACCGACGCGACTGTTATCTTCCAGCCTGCAGGACTAACTTGCCAATGGTCATTCAGGTCGGGAGAGCAATCTTACTGTTGAACAAAATAAATCGGGATATCTTTATACTTAGCGTCAGTGAAGCTGCTTTTGAAAGGCAAACTCTAAAGTTGGTAGTATAGTTGGTATGGTTGTATAGGCTAGTGTACTCGTAGTTGATAAACTAATGATTAATTTTTTACGAAGTACTCTTTTACAAATGTACTTAAATACGCATGAAAATGTCCAATTTTGTAATGTTTTTAAGACATTTTTTTTACGTTTTCTAAATTTTAAAATGGGTATTCCAGCAATTACGTTGAACCACAACACTATTTTAAACGATATGAATATGCTTAAACTGTCAGACAGAAGATTTTTCACTGACTTGGTATTTCTATATAAAATTCTACATGATTTAGTTGATAGTCCGGTATTGCTTGTATTGATAAGCTTCCGAATTCCACTTGGTAATACTAGAAGTCAGGATTTATTTCAGTACTGAAATTCTGGGACAAACTACCATATGTATTCTTCTTTGCCCAGAATACTAATAGAGGGAAACAATTATACCAAGTCAGTGGACATCTCTATTTATCTGTAAACAAATATAAAATATTGTTATTGATGCAGTTCAGTTATGTACAATAAATGTGTATTTTTCTTACTATGCTTTATAATAAATTTAGCGTTTATTAATAAATAAAACATTAAATCAATTGATCTGAATTTATCTACCTATTTGGTGTGGGCGAATGAAGAGAAATAAGAATTATTATATTCATAAAGTCACGGAAAAAGAGCCACAGCTGAATTTTTTTTAGTTCGATGGGCAAATCTGTGTAAGTGGGCTTTCGTTTTTATTTTTCGGACTGTAAGTATCCCAAAAATGGTTCAACGACAACTCAATAACGTGGCATTTCAACACTCGTTTGAAAAGTCATAAAAAGTTTAAAAAAATATCTGAAAAATAGCGCGTAACGTAACATGCTTAAAGCAATTTTTTTCAATATATTTTTATCACTTTTAATGACCTTTCAAAGGAGGTGTTGAAGTTGCATGATTCTGAGAAGTCCGGCGTTGCGAGTTTAATCGTCCTGCATTTCACAAGCGACATTCTTCGATTATATAAAAATGTGAAATATTTTTTCCGAAACCTGTGTCCTCAATATGTATCATTTTACAGACACCTACTCGAGCCTCCTCCGAAGTGGGGCCGTTGGAACTATGTTGAAATATTTCTTTCCCAAAACATATGTTTTCGATATGTGCTGTTTTGGCAACTAGCCGAAGTCCCCTCCGAATCGGAGGCCATAGGAATCAGGAATGTGTTGAAATATTTGTCAAAAAAGATTCCCTGCCGGGCCCTCCCATTGCGTTGGAGTCCTAGGCCCGGGCATCTCGAGCCTCTAGCGGAAGTTCAGCCCTGAGCGCTTATTGACGATGCAATTTTTTATATCACAAATTGTTTTCATTGTTCGTGTAATAGGGGTTTCAGCTTTATCAGCTCTGTCGGGACGCCATTCTAATAACTAACTATGTGATAAATAATGTATGCCATTTTATTATCGACTGACTAATCGGCATTTCATTTGGAGAGGGTTTTAACTGACATTTTTTTCAAAAATGATCTTTTTTATTTAATCTGAAAGACAAAATAAAACAGCATGATAGGAAAAATAAAAATATTACAGATAAAAATAACAGTCCTAATAAACTACTTTTATGTTTGCCAATGGATGAAATTGTTTGTGTTAGAGTCTAATACAAACTATTTCTTTCAGCGAGCAAATTCTTCAACATTATATTTGTTTTGACAATTGTACATGTTTTTTTTTTTATTTCAGCAGGTAACATATTCAAGCAATTAGGTATCATGTAGTCCAGCGTTCTTTGTCCATATGTGTTTAAATGCTTAGGTACGATTCAGTACTTCATTTTATGTAAAACGAGTATTTTAACGTGGTCCAGCCTATTGTGTGTGGGGCTTTTCATACGCTGAAATATAATTTTATACCATAGAATTGTCTTTACTGAGAGAATTTTGAGATTCTGGTACAAGTATGGAACATTATGCATTTGTTCATATAAACTTTTATGAGCTAATATTTTAACTAATGAATTTTTAACTGATTGAACATGATTTACATTTGTTTTCCAGGAAAGTCCCCAAGCTGTAATTCCGTACCTTATAAGCGATTCAGCTAATGATAAATGAATTATTCGATGTGTGCATTTTGGAATATAATATTTTAACTTGTATAATCTACTACATTTGAAAAAACATTCAATAATAACACCTAACTAAATATATTCTTTAACCAGTTCAATATTTTCACACGTGCAAAATGCAGAACCAACATGTAAACAATCTGAAGTGTTTGTTTTTATTTCAGGTGTAATAATATTTGACTTGGCATTGGGTGATCTAATATGTTTCAACTAAGTTTTTATTTTTTTATTTATGATTAAACCAGAGTCGTGAGACGATTTCAAAGTTCAGCGTAATCTTTTTGTAAGAGTTTCATACATAATTGCAAATCTCTGCCAGAAATCGCCAACGAATTTATTTTGCTCATTTCTATACCTAAAATAGTTTTCAGAACCATATCTGTGTTGTATTTTCGTAGATGTATGTATGACAAAGTTCTAACATCAAGCATTTTAAATAATCATTCATTTTACAAGGTTCTAACATATTTTGTTTGTATCTGACAGTGGGGTTATTACTTCGCCTTACCATGTTCTAAGTTCTAAGGTTTCAAAGCAATGACGTATTTTCGTAATCTTTTTAACAATTTTAGTTAAAGTTTTATAGTTTATCATATTTTAATGGAAAACATTTAAATATGACGTGGTCCTAGCTTGGAATTGCATTAGGAAAATGTAATTAGAACATTGTGCAATGAATTATTATGTCCTAGCTGGTTGCATATGGTTCTATTTTCATGTTTTAGGTATGTTCTAAAATGGTAAGTCTATATCTTTATAAATAGTAAGTCCTATTTAAATATTTTCTTTTAAAATACGTTCAATTAAAACACTTTACACGAGATTGAACAAAAATCGGAAATTGTTAAATAGATTATGAGAATTCGTCTTTGCATACTTTGATAAAAAAAAATACCTACCTTATATCTCAGAACTAGGTGAAGTGAAATTAGAACTCTATCCAAACGAGATGATGTAATTACAATTACATTTATATCCTTCAAATACCTTAGCGCAGCTTGTTTAACCCACCAGGCTTCGTCCATATTTTGTCAGAGGGTCAAAATATTTCCAAAAAAATCCAAATAAATGGAATATTTGTGAACGTATCTAATGCGAACAAACTGGCCCGAGGGGTTAACAAAATATGATTTTTTGTTAAATAATTTGTACGTATTTCGTAAACGTATAAATAATTCAAAAATCAATTTATTTAAACACTGTTGAAGTAAGTTAGTGTTGCTCATGAAATATTTTAGTTTTTTACAAAATATAATTGATTTTTAATTAAAATAAGTCGGCTGTTAAATTATTTTTATGTTTATATATCTTCAAACAACTTATAAAAATGATATTTTTTTGCTTATTTATTGCAGCGTCATGATGTGTTGTGTCATGAGTAGTTGTGTGCGGTATCATAAAAATAATATTTTTTGCTTATGTATTGCGGTGTCATCTGTGTTTCAAACATCGAACCTAAACAATATTTCAGTGATTGAATTGAAGCTTTGATTACCATTTTTTTTTTTATTTACTGCCCTCTGTTTATAGCTCCGAAAGCTTGCAAAAAATATATTTTAGTAAAAAATACATATTTTGTGATTATTTATTTCCTTTCACAAAATGTTTCAGTAAAAATAATTATATCAATTAAATTAATTATTAAATTTCTTTGGAATAGTATTATATTCTCTTTATTTTAAAACATGTTAACAGTGCCATCTGCATTCCGCACATCAAACATTTACCGTCGGAGTTAAAATAAATTTGGATTGAAACTTAGATAATAAAGATGTTCACCTTTTAATCAATAGGGGAGCAGTTTGAATTATTACCGTAGGTCAATAAAAAATATTAAAATATTGAAATTTTATTAGTAAAAAATAGTAAAATTACTTGAAATACCAAAGTTGAAAAAAAAAGTTAACAGAATATACGTTTTTCTTGCACTCGGTACACATATATTTAGATTTTAAAAAAATTAATGAAATAATAACTTTCTAATGAAAAGGTTCAGCCACTCGAGCGACAGTCTGACTTTTTTCTCCGATTGCTCATAATTTTTTGGATATCATTTTGAATATTTTCCGCCCAGTGGCGGACTAATGGGGGGGGGGCGCCCCGGGCCCCTGGTCCTGGGGGGGCCCCAAACGTCTCCACGTTCCCTTGCTGTTGAATTATCCTTCAGCAAAGCTTTGATTGCGTTTTTCTCGAAACTTTTTTAACACGTTTTTCAACCTGGATGACAACATATTAAACAAACTATACATCTGATTTGCATGCACCAATTCTTAAACTGTTCGAAAATCCAGTGTCTATGGCACCATTTAGAGGAATTTCGATTATATTTATAAACATTTCAAAATTATTTTTTACGTATATTTCATAACACAGTAAGATACAAATATAAGAAACAAATAATGTAAAAGTTAGGAATAAGTAAATCTAAGTATATAAGATAAAAGTAGGTAATGGGAACTCACTAAGGCACTGCTTGTGCGTGGATAATAAAAACAAAAAGCTTTATTACTTCAGTAAGTACAATAAAAAAAAGGTAAGTTTAAAATGAAGATTTATAAATATAGGTCTGTCTATATCTGTGAAAAATATTCGAGTAAAAAAGAGAAACTAAGATTCTGTTGATTTTTTGTTATGGTTTCAAGAAAGTAAAAAATGTTAGTTTCATCGAGTTTCAAATCAAATCACAAAAGCTAAAGAAGTTTCACCTAAAAAAATTAACGCTGAATTGGCGGCCAGCGCCAAGCGGCAATTTCAACCGTATTGCCACCAGCGCAAGGAGTGCGTGACTACGTGTTCGAGTTTCAACCGTATTGCCACCAGCGCAAGGAGTGCGTGACTACGTGTTCGAGTTTCAACCGTATTGCCACCAGCGCAAGGAGTGCGTGACTACGTGTTCGAGTTTCAACCGTATTGCCACCAGCGCAAGGAGTGCGTGACTACGTGTTCGAGTTTCAAATCCCGTGACTGGCTGTGAGCTGCTGCGAGATTTATTGTTAAAAAAATAAAACAAACATGTCGTGCAATATAATATTACATTTTAAACATTTATTTTTATTCTTTTTGTGAACTCCCATTTATATTATTATATTATTGTTTGTACACTGCGTGTTATATTATGTTTTCTGTTGAACTATAAAAGATTTATGCATTTTATTGTTATAATGTGCATTGTTATTAATTTTATAGATAGCGAACACTGACATTCCTTCCGACTGCATCCTGTTATGCTCAAATAATAAGTCACCAATACAATGCTTTTCATAACAATATCTAACGTTACAAAATTTATGACTAATTTAAAAAACGCAATCATTAATTCGTAACTGTTACATTAAATGTAAAGGGTGCTCAATATTCACAATTTATGTAATGGCATGAGCCGTGTTTGGTAACAAGATTTGAAAACAAAGTCAACATGCGAAAATCACTAATTAAAGTATATAAATAGGTAAGATATAAACAGGAGAGATGGGCCTTCATTCTTGAACCGGTATTAGAATGAAAACGCACAACATCGTCCAGCTTCCAGCCCCGGATCTAGGAGGTGGCAAACTGGGGCGCCCGCCTCGGGCGACAGTTTGAGGGGGCGCCAAAACCGTAATTTATATGTTTATAATTGTTTAAAAAAATTATTCACAAAGCGCCTGGCATCCAGCCCACGTTGTTCTATCGATTATTCATGTGATTTTAAAGCCCCAGTTGGCTTTTTCAACACATCTTAAGGCGACGCTTCCCGGCACAAAAAGAAATAGATGGAGAGATTTATAATTACGAATGTTGGACAGAACGCGCTAATATTTTCAATGATAAAATTGAAGCGAAAATTGTGAAAATGCTTAATAAAACGTGACTCGTTTAAAATAGAGCAAAAATCTCGTGGGGTTTGTCTAAAACAACGTTTAAAGAAACACTGTGAATTTTTTCATACATATAACTTGTTAAATAATAGAGACAGGCTTGAAAATAAAAATTTTCGGAACATACTTTGCGATTTTTTTCTATCGAGGGAATTTCATATACTTTTCGTTTCGGCGTGAGGGTTGTATAGATATTATCTTAAAAAATAACATATATTTTTTTAACAGCTTAAAAACTTCAAATGTTAAAGGGAGATATACAAGAAATCGGTAGAAATTCGGGTAGTGGACCCTTAAGTTGATTTATGATCGTATCCTAATTCGATTTTGAACGCGCGCAAAGTGTACGTGATGTCTTCACCAGGGGAATCATCGTCGCATCTGTAACTAGGGGCTACACGAGCTGAGCCGAATGAACCCGAGCGGTCGAACGTCAAGTGAAGCGACGACCACTCACCTCACGAGAGGGGGCGCCACTCATCGAAAGGGGGCGCCACTATAAGTTTCCGCCCCGGTTTGAAAAAGTCCTAGATCCGGGGCTGCAATCTTCGCAAATCGCATCTCCTAATAGCGGAGCGCAGCGCCCGCCCATCGTTTGTTTCCACTAACGCCTGGATCATACGTACCGAGTAGATGGGCGAGACGAAAGAAATTGAAATATAAGGAGATGGGCTATCGGCAGTTTTTACTGGTGGGACTGTGCTTCCTGGTGTCGCCGATATTTTTAACCAATACTACTGTAATACCTTAAAAAAATCATCTAAATGAACGAATTCTTTCCATATTCAAACTATACTGTTAACCAATACTACTGCACACCATCGAAAAATCAACTAAATTCCGTATTCAAACTAGCACCATTAGACCGTAATACGCCGACAGTTGGGCGGACATCATAGCCATAGACATTATATCTCCTTATATTTCAATGTCTTTGGGCGAGACAGTAAAATGATAGTAGGCCGAGGGAGTTGGGAGGACGAGTTGGTATTTACACGTTTTTTTCTTTAATTTAGCACCGAGTCAAGTCAGTCAATTCAGTTGCGACGCTGCAGACTAGCGAGACAATTGATGACAAAAAGATAATTTAGAGTGCTGCGAGCGATCACTCGGTGATGTGTTTACACGTACCAAGCACTCGGCCGAGAGCACTGCCTCGCCCATCTGCTCGGTGCGTGTGATCCAGACATAAGAATCTAAACAGAGAACTCACCTCCACGAGCCACTCTGATAGGCCGTGCTATTTTGTCGTAGCTCGGCGACATGCCTAAGCCCGCTTCATGCCATGATTCCCATTGTTTCCATTATCTATGATATATTATAAGACCTCAAATAGATAAGCATAAGGAATGGGAGGGATATCAATCTTATTATTAATCACGGCCATAACCTATGTTTATTTCAAATTATTATTTAGCTTGGACGATCGTTTAATGTTTTAAAGTTTTATTTATCGATAATTTCGGTAACTTATCATCGTTCCTGACCATCACTGCAGATCGCTAAAGAAGAATCAACAGTTCACAACGACTAAGGTGTTCTTAATTTATTCGACTTGAAATGTTGTTTCTACGCTAGCGATCTAAAGTTGTGCCTCGGGAACTATTACAAGTTATCGACATTATTGATAAATCCTTTACCGATCGACTCTGTTACATACCCTGACGTATCTCTATCTCTTTGGGGGAAATTTACACCATGTTATGGCGATTGGAGAACATTAGGAAAAAATTAACCATGGGCAGGTCGATTTTCCTCAAAAGATCTAACGAGGAATTTTTTTTTAACATTTAACTCCACACAGGAGGCCCTGAGGAAAATAATTTCCCTATGGGCCTATGTCATCTTTGAAGACTTATTTATTTATTTGTGAGAAACAAACAGCTTTTACATAATATACAGTAATAAATATAGGTACAAGTGAATTGAAGTCAAGCTACAAAAGTTTCTTATGCTAAAGTTCATTGGAAACGAAGTTTTAATATCTTAAAATTAGTTTTGGGTTATGGGAAGGGGAGAGGAAGAGGAATATAGGAAAAGGATAGGAGATGCTCCCGATACATTTCATATTCTCTTATTAGCAATCGTGCTTAACTCTCATATGAACAGGATACTGTGTGGAGGGTCTTTTTGAGGAGACTTCTTGTGGAGAGAAAGGAGTGCACATGGGTCTTGAAGAAACCCATAAAGGAGGGAGGAAACACTGAGGCCGGCACTCGTTCCACAACCGAGCTAATAAACTCAAGAACGAATCGTAGAAACGACCCGTTCTCATGTGACAAATGTCTTTTTGACGCCACTTTCCTCACAATTTATTCAATTTGGGAGGCGGGAATGGGTAACGCTGCCCCGGGAACCTTTATTGGATAACCAACACCTCTGCCATAGGTCACCCCAAGTGGTTCGCTACGTTTGGTGATTTAGCAGGGTTGCCGGGTTCATGGGGTGAGGTTTGTCTAGGTCTTGGAGGCGGATGACACTGAACCCCAGATTCCACCCCTTAAACCCTTTTCCTTCCCAGAATTCTCCTCCACTTCCTTACCTTAAAAAAAACCTCCCCACAGCATCCCCAAAGATGACATATATGCTCAAGAGTCCGGGACCACAAGTGAAACTGTTACGTCATGATATTTCAAATTTACTTGTCTTCCTCTCATACGGGAGGCGGGAATGGGTACCGCCTCCCCGGGAACCTATATTGGATAACCAACACCTCTGCCATAGGTCACCCCGAGTGGTTCGCTACGTTTGGTGATTTAGCAGGGGTGCCCGGGTTCATGGGGTGAGGTTTGTCTAGGTCTTGGAGGCGGATGACCAGGACACACTGAACCCCAGATTCCACCCCTTAAACCCTTTTCCTTCCCAGAATTCTCCTCCACTTCCTTACCTTAAAAAAAACCTCCCCACAGCATCCCCAAAGATGACATAGACCCTGAGGGAGATTATTTTCCTCATGGCCTCCTGTGTGGAGCTCATGTAAAAAAAAAAAATCACGATAAGATTTACTTGCGTATTTTCTTTTGCCTATTGTCGCACCTGATGTTGTTTTTTAATGTATGTATAACAATAAAATATCCGGCCGCTTTATCACAATTCACGGAAAGCATAATTATTTCTAAAATCATCGTAATTACCTTCACGTAGTGTGAATTGTCGATGGTATTCTCTATTCACAGTGACACGGCGCGGTAATCACCTATAACCGACAAACTCCACACAATATTCCGCGCTTTAGATAAATGTGAATAAGTTTTAGAGCGAGTTTATTGTATAGATATTATTATCATTCTATTTTTATTGTTGCTCCAACTATTTATTGTTATTACAAGGCATCCTGTGTCATTAAACACACTGCCGAACAATGATGGATACTAAATAAAATGATAGAAATGACACCGGTAAATTGCCATCGCTTCAACTCATTACACTGGATAATATGCGGACAGATTCTATTGAATAGGTGACACTAAAGTGTTTATGCGTCAATATTTGGGGGAGTTTGTGTGAAAAGCTCAATTCTCTATACAATTCACAATGTCATACTCTTGTGAAAGGATTTGACAGTATTTCACTATTTTCATGAATATGTAGCAACTCATTAACTTACGAATACCCACAGTAACAACACGAAATAATACAATATTCTATAGCAGCACTCATAAGCGTAACTATATTGCCCAATCTCCGATACAACGACTTCACACCATGGGAAATAAGTACTTGGGTGATGTTGACATTTTCAATATCAACTTGGCGAGTTTTGTGAATCATCTAAAACATTTATTTCAACACTATTACTTAACACATCTTGTAAACCTATAAAATAGCAGTATTTTATATATGTTTATGTGTTTGTATGACTTGTTGTATGACTTTTATCTAATGTAGTTTTATTTTTATTATTTCCTTAGTTTCAAAGTATCTGTCAAATTAAAATTACACTACAAATCATGTAAAAGCCCTCTGGGCGTTAAATAAATAAATAAAATAAAATGTAAAATAATAAAATTATTTATTCTGAGGATTTTAAAGTTTAAAGTTTCGTTTCTGCATTTTTACTGTTTTTGACATCATGAAATATTGTAATTTTATGATTTTTTGCATTTCTTTCATTTTATTAAAAATTCCGAAAATACAGTCTTTTAAACAACAAAATAATCTAATGAAACCATTTTCAATTTTTAACAGATCGGACATTGTTCTTGGGGACCGTCGATTTGTGTCCTGACGACAAAGAGCCTTTCTGATAACTCCTAGCAAAGATTTCCAAAAGATGTGTGTGAAAAAGCTTAACTTTCGAGACTTGTGAATAGGATTTTATAAGTAAATGTCAGGTATTTACAGGTGCATCACTGCTATATAATTTCAATCTACACTCGTGCTATATTTAATCAATATTCCAACATATTGGGTAAATAATTAAAATATCAACAGAAATTAAATACAAGTAATTTAGTATCTGTCCTACGAAACACAATAAGAACTGTATCTTTTTACAAAGTGATGTTCTACCATATAAATGAATTTTTTTCACGAATAATAAACACCGGGATAACTATGAAACCTTGATGTTTCAGACGCCTGCTGCTGGGAAACTATGTGGAAATCCTGGTAAGCTCTCATCATGGCTTGATGCTGCTGGACTGCAGACTGAAGTTGAATTGACTGAGGAGAATGAGTCGGAGTCAGGCTTGCATACGGAGGAAGAGGCATCTGAGGTTTCTCTGGAACTATGGACACACTTATTCTTGAAGCTGGAAACAGAGTTGTAGGAAGAGTAGACAACATGCTACCATTCGACGGCACTGAAGATAAGAAACTCCTTGCAAATGAGTCCATAGGATCCATGTAAGAAAATGAAGAAAACCCCTGACTGGCATGCGGTAAAGAAGCACTCGAAAACTCTGGAAGCAATTGTTGAGTTGGAGCAGAAGAATTCACAATTGTCGCAGGGGCTGCAGACATAACTTCGGAAGGTTTGGGCTTCCTTCGCGGCCTGTATTTATAATCCGGATAATCAATCATGTGCTGTGACCGTAATCTTTTCGCTTCGTCAATGAAAGGTCTCTTTTCGTAATCAGTTAGAAGTTTCCACTCCATACCGAGTCGTTTTGAAATTTCAGAATTGTGCATCTTGGGATGTTCTGCTGCTTTCTTGCGTCGTTGAAGTCGTGACCAGACCATGAAGGCATTCATCGGTCGCTTTATGTGGTTAGATGACATCAGAACAGTGGACTGTGGTGTTTCTTGCTGCCAAGAGTCCAATATTAAAGGGGATGGGCCTTCTAGCATTATAAAATATTATTCTGATGTTGAAGCAACTCCGAAAAAGATTTCGAACGGTTTGAAGAATTTGTAGAAGATGTTGATCAATATTCAGAAAAAAAGTTTATATTCATAGCGGTTTTATATTCACTTTGGTTAGGTATATTGTTTCTTACGTTGAACTATCATCACTACTGGATTTGAAACATCAACTGAAAGCACATGATCCTAGGACCCGCTGCGATGAACTGACCCCAGCACATGGAGTCTGTTCACACCGGAGCAGAATTGCTCCGCGATGACAATCGTTTATAATAATATGATATTTACCTGCCTTAATCAATGGCCGTTGTGCTTGTTCTGTAAAATGAATAAAAGTGTTACGCGATCATTGTGCTGGCTTTAGCTCATCAATAAAGAATTGAAAGGGGGGAGAATGCGCTTTGACCGCTGTGACGCCATTGTTTGAGATCGGAAGTATTATTGAGTATGGTAGTGGGTACCTAATCGGAGGTACAGCACCGTTTAATTATAATGATTTATTCAACAGTTTTGTATTACTCTTGAAATTGAATCGATATATCTTCAATAGGTGTAGTAAAAAGAATGACATGCTATTTACACGGGAAAGACCGTAGCCCGTAGGTACATACTAAGATAAGGATTAAATTCTGTTTTCTTTCAAATTTACCTACTAATAAAATAATATTTTGGCGTACCTAATGACAATTTTTCTTTATTTGTTTTGAACGGATGTATTTTAAGAAAAACTTATGAATCAAAACGTTATATTATCGAAAGGGATATTGACACTTCACATTTTGTCCATAGCTTGCGTTCAATTTGACGAATCAAATTTTTTTAATTTGAAGTGCTGCTGTCGGAAACAAAAATATCTTATTTTTAGAATAGTCATGACTAAAATTTAAAACGTAATTTGTTAGGTAGGCAGTACACATCTTCCCCAGAGATAATTATCACTTTTTATCGATCGTTCGTCGCTTAGCGGTTCATATTATCATTGGCTTCTTTCACATAAAAAATCGACTTCAAGAGAAGTATAAGATATGGATTAAGAACACAAGAAAGTAGAATATAGAAACAATGTTGCAACCTAAAAAGATAAACGCGTATGACATTGCATATGATATTTCTTCTAGATATTTCTTTACAAAATTCCTCTCCTAATATTTTAACATAAACTTGAAAAAACTTATTGAAGAAATTAACGTACTTACAAAAAAAAACTTCACCTAATTTATAATTCATACTCAAAACCATGCACTATGTGTTCATAGAATAGGATATCCCAGTAGAGATACACTATTTTCTAAATTGTTTTTGTAGAACTTAATTCGTAGAACTCCAATTATTTTTTTATATTTAATTAAAATTAAATTTGATAGTTTTATTATCAAGTTCTGCAAGTATTTTAATATGTATTTTTGTTACAGCTGTTTCGGTTTACAGTTTGAAAGTGGTCTTGTAAACCGAAACAGCTATAACAAAAATACATACATACTAAAATACAGAACTGTAACAGAATGTACTTGCAGAACTTGATAATAAAACTAGCAAATTTTATTTTAATTAAATATAAAAAAATTTAAAAAAAAAACATTTTTTTTCGACTTTTGTAAAATAAATTATTAAAAAAAATAATATAAATCTACTTAATATCTTTATTCGCAGAATGTAATATAATTTATATAGTACGCGTATGTAGGTATGCTTTATGCAGATGGGGAGGGTATTACGAAACCTCCCTAAAACCACTAATTTCTATTAAAAAATCGTCCTTAAAAAACCATTCGACTTCCCTGCCTTAGAAATTTTTCGAGAATTTAATGTCCCTTCAGTTACAAAATTACGCAACCAAAATACCATTCTCCAAATACACAAAGAATATCAAATATCTTAAAAACTCCACGGATTGGTTACGGTTAGAGATACATTCTAAAAAAAGGGATTAAAATCCATCCCGGTGTTTAGAACCACTGCGGCGCAACATCATTTAAATTTTTTCAATATTTTTTTACAATAGCTTCACATCGGAGGCCCCGAGGAAAATAATTTTCCATCATCCTATGGGATGCTGTGTAGCGAGTCTTTTAAAGGAAAGGAAGGGTATGAAGTTCTACGAATAAAAAACGGTAGGATGGGTGAATAGGAAACTGAGGGTCAGATCCAGGAGTGACGTACGTATGAATCCATCCGAAAATGGTATAATCATCATCAATATATTAATACGTGAAGCCAAAACTTTGTACCCCTTTTTACGAAAATTGCGCGGACGGAGGAGTATGAAATTTCGCACACTTATAGTTTATATAGAGGAGGAGTGCAGAATGCTAATATTTTTTTTAAATTATGCATAAAATACATTAAATCAATTAAAAAAACATTACACACACTACCATGTATTTGACACACACACGCATCTTTACTCTATTGCTTATTGTTAAAGTCTATGGTCAATTTGTCTATGGTCTTACCGAATGTCAAATGTCAAACATAACCATAAAAACCGCTCAATACGCACTCAATATAATATTAAATCAAATTATGACTAAAAAATACATAAAAAACATTACAATTACAGTCGAATTTCGAGCATTGGGCGAACGCTAGTAAATTATTATTCCATATCAAAGTAAACTAAAAGAATAAATGAACTATGAACCATTCAAAATGTTTCTTCAAACTTTGCAAATACACTTTGTGGCGTCATTTGTAATTGAATGAAAACAAATGACATATAAACACCCCTATATATATGTATTATAATCAATATTATTATGAACATGTTTCGAAAAATAAATTTTGTAGTCAATTAAATATTAATAACAAAATATTTTTTTTTAAATAGCCACCTTTTAAATTTATTTTCATATTAATTCTTAAATAATTTATTTACTTATAATAATTTATTTTGTTATTTAGACTACCTATTATTTTGTTTGTTTTAAAAGTTTTTATTATATAAATGCAATTTTTATACTTTCTTACACAATTTTTATATTTCATTTCATATAAATATTTTTTATGATATTTTAATTAATCACTTCTCCCTTTCATATTTTGTCTATAGTTCGAATTTGTCTTTTGTTATTTTTATCATTAATCTTATCCTGACAAAGAAAACGTAGTTTTCAAAACATGTCGATAATTTTGATTATGCAGTGGTGTGTAGATAAAGTCATTTGTTTCCATTTAATTTAAAATTGTAATCAAATAAATTTTCGTGAAATTACATTACATTTTTTTTTGTATTTACACAAAGTAAAAAGGACACATCCTTTGAAAATCTTATGTTTACTTTTATTATATAGGTAGTATATTTTTGCTTGTATGATTTATTATTTCTTTTACAATAGCTTTTTTCACATCAGTGACACGCATTAAAAAAATTCTGCCGTGTGAAAAAAGATGCCGTGTGAAGGGTCTTTCTAGGGAAAGGAAGTTCTGGGAAGGAAAGGGTATGAGAGGTGGGTAGGAATCTGGGGGGCTGTGTGTCCATGAGCTGCGGACGTACAAATCCATCCCTCCCACCGCAGTGTTAGGCGACGCGTCGAGAGTCCGGCTGGAGGGTTAAAAAAGTCTCCCTCAATCAGTCTCTCCCGATCCGTGGGCAAACGCCGCCAAGTCGTAGTCAAGCCTCCCCAATGAACCCGGCACCCCTGCTAAGTCACTAAACGTTGCGAACCACTTGTGGTAATTTATCATTACGTAGCTATCTGCATACCTTAGTAATTGGCTTTTATTCCATAACGTCATTATTACATGCATATCATATACTTTCATTAAAAGTGTATTTAAACTTCTTCTCATCTCAAACACAAGAATTAAATTTCTCAACTAAATTGCTTGAAGTGACTTTAGCCATGTTCGATAGCCAGAAAATTTCCAATGGTCCTCTCCCGCATCTCAATCTCTTTCCCGCTGCCTTCAGCCATACAACTTAATACCCCAATTGGGAAAGTCAGATTCCCACTCCGGACAGTTTTGACTCTGATCCATATAAAAAAATATGTTCGCTTGTGAACAGCGAAATACAAGTAGAAATTAGTAGTTAGGTAGATACTGATTAGACTTCTAATTGACAATAACTCCAAGCTACTGTCACATTTGATAGCAACCTATCTCCACGATCTGTCACAGCAATCTATTGTTACCACCCAGAGCTCAGTTCTCTGCCCCCTGCCCAGAACCTAGAGGTGGACCCGACCTGATAATTGCCATGTTGTCCAGCCGACGAGCCTTCACAAGGCCTGACATCATTATTGAATACTTCGAGAAAATATAGTTGTGTGGATCAAGGGATGAAGCAGGACTATGAACTTTTCTCACCGTGTTTTTCCTAGTATTAAACTATATTATCTGAGCTTCTTAACCCTTCTAATAGATAATTATTTGTAAAAAAATAGACACGCATGCATCGTGTTTATCATTACATTTAAACTAAGACGAGTAGGTAAAATAAATCAGAGTGAAACTCAAAACTGAACTAAGTCTGGGATTTAACGCAAAATAATTCTTAATTATGTTAATGTGAATAGTAATAATCAGTAACTGTATATAAATAGGTTAGTAGTAGTGTTTGTGAACACCTCACTGGGAGAACCTGTGCTGAGGTGTTCGCACGCCCACCTAAGAAATTCCCACCCATGAAAACGCATATATAAACTGCCTCACCCGGTACGACGAAAACGTACGTATCATTCATAAAAAAAACTAAAACAAATCCTTCGTAATGATTGACCTCCCCATACTGCAGTCATATCCCCTTGCAAATAATTTTTAACAAACAACAAAATAATCCATTCTTTATAAACTCATGATGAAAGAGAAAGAGGCCTTTTTGGCCCCGAGCTCTGTATGCCATTATATCAAAAGTCAAAAGCGATATTATGATTGTGGTTGTTGTTTTTTCATAACGGCATTGCGAATCTTTTCCAGATCCTTCCTTACTTCTCGTGAAGCCTCAACTATAAGGTGAATAATCATTGCAATCATTATGTATCTAAAATATTTACAATTACATCATGATTTTACCAAGATACCTCAGTTATCTTCTTTTCATTTATATTTCCTACAATATCGTAATTCGATGAAGAAGAACTGAATATTATCGTTCTCCACAAATAAACACATTTTTCACAAAGATGTTGAGCTCTGCGAGGGTATCTAAAAAGGAAAAAACGCAACATGGCATAATACTCCAAAAATGATTCACGTTGACCCTATATGGTCCCCTCTCTTTAAAATCCACTCTGATTCCATTGAAAAAAATCATCTTAAATTCTTAAAATAACTCGGTCTATCTATAGAAACAATAACTTTCAACCACTTGATGAAATAAATAAAATTATTAAAACTCTCAGATAGAAGACTTATTTTCGACTTGACTTTTATTTAAAATTTTTTGAAAGTATTAAAGACAGCCCTGATTTATTCTTAATTACCTACCATATACCAACTCGATCTAAAATTATTTTTAATTGTATCTAACAACAATATCAGGACTGAGTTATTTAGATACTGGCTTGTAACTAAATTAAAATATAGACTTTCTCAGAAGTAGTAGATGTATTCCACTACACAGAATATAGACTAAACTAACATATCTGAATAACAATAATCAATGTTAGCATAATACCTACTCTTCTTCTGCGTGGATTCTACATAATTTAATTAGCGTATACTTCATGAATATTGTTACACAAAATTATTATGTATATCACAATACATGTTGGTAAAAGCTCGTAAAGGCGTATAATAATACAAAGTAGTGGTCGCCCAATGGTCGAAATTCGACCATAATTGTAATGTTTTTTTATTGATTTAATGTATTTTTTATGCATAATTTAAAAAAAATATTAGCATTCTGCACTCCTTCTCTATATAAGCGTGCGAAATTTCATACTCCTCCGTCCGCGCAATTTTCGTAAAAAGGGGTACAAAGTTTTTGCTTCACGTATTGGTATACTGATAAATAATGTTTTTGGTCGTTTGAATCTCATACCAGTTAGTATTTAACATCTTAATTTGTTTCCCAATCTTTCCACGGTATTTTAAGGATGTGCCTGCTTAAAGTGCAAAATCACACTCCAACGTGAGTTCCAAAGTGTGTGGTGTACCTAATGCTTTATAGAGCTCCCGGTTCTACTTGCCCGAAGAAGGAAAGAAAAAAATATCAAGGGACCATTTTACGTTGTCTCTATAATTTATTCACCATTCTAGGCAGGCTGCTAATGAATTTGTCTATTTTGCATACAGAATGCTTGCCGAAATTGCTTGCAACGCCATAATGATTTGGTGTGCCGTCATGACGCCGGGACATCTGCCATTGTGGACGCTGGACCACCGATGCGGCGCAGAATAGCCTCACTACGAACGTCCTCTTGATTGGGTAATGCAGAAACTGTTTGTACTTGCTTTATTATTTGACGACCGAACGAACAGCCAAACAGCCCCTCTTATGTGACAAATAGTGTGGAGATGCATAAAATATAACAGGAGTACAGGGTTCCTGGTCTGGTGTGAAAGAACAGGAGTCCCAGGCGTTGTATCCAAATATATTATTTTTTTTCATATTTATCTATGAGAATCAAAGGCGTTCATTGGTGTTGCAGGTTGTTGATTTATTGTGCATTCAAGTATAATGTTATGGATTATTTTAGGTATTTTAGAGTGAAAGATACTCTCAGTATCGCCCGGTGTAAGACCACCATTCAGAATTGAAACTTTGTTTAAAATTTCATTAGCCGTGTTTGGTGACCATTGGAGGTTATCCACCACTTATCCGCCCTGGTATAAGTAACAAATGGTTACTCTTTCAAGGCTCTCGCAAGATTCTAATTTTTTTGTTAAACGAAGCTACATTTATTTATTTTGAACGAATCTAGACCTCCAGTGTCCCTGCATACGTTGTTAGTAAGCAGTATGCAAGTGCTTAACAGGAAAAACAGATCGCAAAAATTGGTTAGTATGGTGGGTATGATTTTAGGGTTTCACGGCCAAAAGTATTTTTGTTATTTATTTTTGGGGTGTTATGCCTGTTGCGCTACCTCCTTCTTGGTCCTTCTCTCCTCCTCCTTCTCGGAGGTAGCGCAATACGGCATTTCACACCAAAAAAAATTACAAAAAAATGGTAAGTATCGTGTTTGGTGACCAGATTTGAATAGTCAAATAAATTCCCCACCTCCCTCTTCCCCATCTCCTTCCCCTCTTCAACTACCTTCAGCCTCACAACATACATAAGCCGACACCTGCAACAACTACCTGCGACGGCTTTCTGAAAACAGATTTAAAACAGAGAATTTTAGCGTGGGTCAAGTTAATCAAACATTAGGGCAGTAATGCAAATTGTTTTAAATTGTTTTTGAATGCCTTAGTTGCGATAACCCTGCACCTGTCGTGACCACTGTCACTATATTCAATGTATTTTATATAAATCGATGTCATCTGAAATAATCGCAATGACTGACAATGGACTGGCATTCAGCGTGTTCATGTTGTGTACTCCGCTGTATTCTGTTGGGCACACTGGTCCACACAGCACAGCACTACCGTACTGTATCTATCTGTCCTGGATACACGTATGTCCATTGTCCCCGGATGAATGGAGATCGCCAACAAAACTCGACACAAATTGATTTCAATGCATTTAATAATAATAAACGGATAAATAAATGAGAAACGTTCGCCATTGTCGCGGGATAATTCCGATCGGCTTTATGGTGTGGCCGCCTGTGTAAGCTACCGATAATTCTCTATGGGAACGGGACACAATAGATTATTTGCTTGGTTTTCCGTAATGAGGGGATCGGTTTAATCATTATTGCTAATCTGTTTCCTTCTTTGTTAGTTGACCTACCCTCGGAAAATGAAGGTTTTGTACGATGTTATCACGTACCTACAAGTAGCTACGTTTTATTGTACCTTTATTGAACTGAACTGAACTGAAATATCGGCCCTAATATTCTTAGGGCCGGTATTTCAGTTACTTTTTGAGCTCGGCTTGAGAGATATGTACATTAACAATACTGAGAGCCCAGTCCGTCTCCTAACTTTCCCAAGTTCACTGATAAACTGCATATTTACTACCCCACTTCGCCAAAGGAATTTGATTTAGCTCTCACTTTAATTACTACTAGAAATATTTTGATTGTTGAATTAAGATCCAATACCACGCATTCATACATTCCACAAATCCTTACTCATTAATTCATGAATATATCCATGTCTTGATCTCTCAGATAAAGAAAATATGTTTTTTTTCTGTGTAGGTGTAGATACCTACATTTTAGATCTATCTTTTGAATATTCGAACTTTTTTACATTGGCCCTGAAGAAAACAATCCTTCAGGGTATGTCATCTTTGGGGTAATGTGTTGTAGGGAAAGGAAGGCGGGAAAGTTCTGGAAGGTATGAGCGATGGGTAGAAATCTGGGCGTCAATGTGTCCAGGATTGAAGGACGGTATAAATCCATCCCTTCCACTGCGTTGCAAGGCGATAGGTAGAGAGAGTCCGGCTGGAGAAGTCCATCTCTCCCTCTGTCCCTGAGAGAATCTCCTTCAACCAGTTTCTCCTGATCCAGCTCGCCATGCAGTAAGGTGGACAAACGCATTTGCCGCCAACCTCATCCCATGAACCCGGGCACCCTGCTCAAGTCACTAAACGTAGCGAATCACTTGGAGTGACCTGTGGCAGGGGTGTTGCTATCCAATAAATGGTTCCCGGTGCGGCGGTACCCATACCCGTCCCCAAAGTGTCTTGTTTCACAAATTTATTTTTTAGCTAGTTTTTACTTTAAAATGAGATGCCGTGCGATAAAATGTGCGCTATAGTTAATACCTGAACCATACATACATCTTCAAGTATCTAAATGTAGGTTCCGACCTACCTAAATTAATATTTATCCATCTATACTTTCTAACAAAATTGCCAAACGCTCCTGTTCTTATACATAAGATATATATTCCTATTATTATAATTAAGTTAAATGTAGCTAAGTAATATGTAAATGTATCATTAAAAACTTTGATATAAGTATAATTTTTTTTACTTGTTATTTAATATTGAGGATTATTTTTTTGGTTCAACCTGCAGACAAGCTGTCACATGACAGCTTTGTCAGACTAACTTTTTTTTTTTTTACATGAGCTCCACACAGGAGGCCCTGAGGAAAATAATTTCCTTCAGGGCCTATGTCATCTTTGGGGATGCTGTGTGGAGGGTTTTTTTTTAAGTAAAGGAAGGAAATGAGAGTTCTGAGAAGGAAAAGGGTATAAGGGGTGTGTGGGAATCTGCAGTTCAGTGTGTCCTGGTCATCCACCTTCAAGATCTAGACAAACTAACCTCACCCCATGAACCCGGGCACCTCTGCTAAATCACCAAACGTAGCGAACCACTTGGGGTGACCATGGCAGAGGTGTTGGTTATCCAATAAAGGTTCTCGGGGTGGCGGTACCCATTCCCGCCTCCCAACTACTATCTGTTATAAATACAACTACGTAGTTGTAATAATTGTTATATTTTTTCGAATAATAAAAAAAGTAAATGCTATTTTCTAGTATTATTTTGGAACCCGAAAAATCACAATTCTTTTCTTGAAGCATCAAGCATCTTTTAGAATTTTGAGTCGAAACCTTGACACTGATACTGATCCTCCCAGAAGCAAATATTGTAATTTATTGTTATCAAGTTTAATTTGTATAACTCCATTTTAATTTTTTATTTATTTTATATATTCAATAATATTATTATTCAATTTATAAAAACAGTTTATTTATAAACAAGTTCTATTTATTTATAAACCGTTTGATAATGCCTTCATAAGGCGAAACAGCTGTCACGTGTAATAATAATTACCTAGCAGAACTTGTTTATAAACAAACTGTTTTTATAAATTGAATAATAATATTATTTAATATATAAAAAAAATAAAAAAAAATATATTATAATATTATTGGCTTGTGTCTGTAATGTTTCTTGTTTAAGTGAGGTTTTTTAATGTGAATACGTAGACAGAAGCAAAACATATTTCATTTTTATTTATATAGATAGATGAATAGATAAGTATTAATTTTGGCAAACACAGAAAAAAAATCTAATACTAGAGCACAGGATTTGAAGAAAAATGCTAAAATGTTGGAATGTAGAACTGTTTTTTTTACTAATTATTTACCTGACAATAAGTTATGCATTCCTTCAATCACATCTCTGTAGGTATGCGTTCTTAATAACATCACCTACGACTCCCTCATCTCTGGATCCTTTGTGATGCTGCATGGTTTCCTCAGCTGCTAGATCCGCCACCAGGACTCCATAATACCGCGAGAGTGACTGGTAACTGGTGAGGGCGCACTGAATTCATTCGCCTTCCGCCGCTGATTGCATATTCAATCCAAAGATAAATTTCCAAACCGAATTTGCAGCATTCATAATGTTGGGTTTTAATGCAGTTGGTAGCAGCGGATTCGGAATTATCCAACATTATTATTTTCATGGATTATTTTTTTTTTACAATAGCTCCACACAGGAAGCTCTGAGGAAAACAATTTCTCTCGAGGCCGATGTCAGCTGGGGGTTGCTGTGTGGAGAGTCTTTTGAGGGAAAGAAAGGAGAGGAGTTCTGAGAAGGAAAAAGGTATGAGGGGTGGGTGTTAATTTTGGGTTCAGTGCGTCAATGAGCGATGGACGTACAAATCCATTCCTCTCACTGCGGTGCAAGGCGATGGGTTGAGTGAGTTCGGCTGGAGAAATCAAAAGGTCTCCCTCAGCCAGTCTCACTCGATCCGGCACGCCACACAGTAGGTGGGCAAATGCATCTACCGCCAAGACCTAGAATACTACTAATGGCTGAGTTGGCATCGCATTCGGGTCTTCATTCAATTCCGCTTACTATAATGATAGTAGGAGATTTTAAAATATTTCCATTTTATTCGTCACCGGGGAGTTTTTATTTTTCTTTAAAAAAAAAAATATCGCCGGTCTTCGGCATTTTTTCGTATTTTTTCTAATCGTTTTTTTTTTACTCTTTGTAAAACACCATCATCTACGCGATGTAAATCTCAAAAGCGTTGCGCTGAATAAAAAAACTTTATTATAATTAAAATGGTAGATTTTCAATTTCTTGGTCCGCTGTAATCGAATCCGGAATCGGCTACCGAAACGGAATGAAGTTTAGAGTTCGGCTGTGCTAAGTGGAAATACATCATTAATGTCAACCATCGACACTGGTTCACCAACACCGGCAAATCCGGTTCTTATACCCGCCAAATAGACGAGAGCGAAAGTAATGCCATCAAAAATATATCCCAATTTACTTTAATTTGATTTGATAATAAATTACTGAACGCCTTGAGTCGAGCGACTGATGTGGCTCAGAAGCAGGTGTACTGAGTTGAGCGGTCAGCTCCCTCAGCCGCTTTAAGAGTGTCGGCAATAAAAGTGGCTCAGTGTTAGAAGCCTTCTTTGAAACAGGAAATTAGGCGTTATAGGTATCAAACTACGCGTTTTAACCTACACAACCCAAATGGTGCAGTGAAAAATTAAGCAGTAAGCTCGTCGGCCCCTTTCTGCAAGATAAAGCTCTGTTAGTTTTCAAAATAAATTACTGAACGCCTTGAGCCGAGCGACTAGAGTGGCTCAGTAGCGAGTGTACTAAATTGAGCGGTAAGCTCCCTGTGCGATTTAAGTATCAATATCTATTTTATAAGGGTATTCTTAAAATAATTCATAATCTGCTCTTTTATAGATGGTGCTTATTTAATTATTTTAGGAAAAAATGCCCTCTTCAAGTTATTGTTTAAAATATTAATATGAATTATTTGTTTGTGCCACAGAAAATAAATCTGAATATGTAATTAGTTTTGTCCGTGCAAAAACGCAATTCTTTCACGAAAGGCATGATACAAATACAATATTGTATCGGTAATTCAATCCTATAATGTATTCGTTAGCCTTCTTTGAAAGATTTGAGTTTGTTTGTGGGCAAAACTATTTAGATAAGTTGGATCGTCTTAAACCATAGTGAACTAACTCACTTTTGGCAGTTTATGAGTTAGAGTTTGAAATGTGGGCTCCAAATCATAATCTAGTTCTGCCAGAGAGAACCAATCAGAGAAATACTGTCTTGGTCAATCATAGATTGTTTTTCACTGATTGGTTCTTCTTTCCGACGGAGCTAGATTATGATTTGGAGCCCTCATTTTAAGCTCTAACTCAAAAATTGCAAAGTGAGTTAGTTCACTATGGTTTAAGACGATCCAGTTGTTTATATTGCGTACGAACGGGCGCAAACAATTAATTCGTCTCAATATTTTACAGCATAACTTGTAAAAAGCGTTTCTTCCTAAAATAACTAGCGCCATCTATGAACGAGTAGATCATGAAATGTTTTAAGTATCACCTTAACGCAGTTTTTCGTTTTTTTCTGTTGAGTTTTGCAAGCTATGCAATTAAAAATATACAAGAGTAATTGGAAATTCACAGTCAGTGCGAAGGTACTTCAAGACTCTTGACCCAGAAATTTGAATTTTCTATTTTTTCCAAGATTTGTTAGTATGAAAGTATAAAGACGAAATTTTCTTTTTTTTCTTAAGATTTGTTAGTATGCGAGACCCTAACTGTCAGAGTAATTTTTGACTTTTAATACAATGGCATACAGAGCTTCGGCCCAAAAAGACCCCTTTCATCAAGAGTTCATAACATTTAGTTGTTGACAAAACTATCGTACTAAGAACTTACCTCACTTAAGCACCCTTTTTAGGGTGATAGCCTAATTTTAAAAAAAAGATCTTACCTCTGGTCAACATTTTGGTAACAATATTATAAAACGTGTGCGTCTTGTTTGTCGATTTTGTTTTGAATTTCATCTTCAAAATTGAAACTGTCAGGCATATAACAAAATATTTTATAATATTTCTTTTTAAATTATTGGAACTATTGCTTAAAGAAATCGGACAAAGTAAATTGGTAACTCATTAACTGGCTAAGAAATTTTTTTAAATGAAAAATGACGTTAAAAGAGTTTCAGCTGAAATATTTTTTCTTTAATTTTTTCTTGATCATTCTTCAACATTCAACTATTGTTAGCAGATTCTTCAGCAATTGTTGTTTTGATGTGTTCTTTAGCTTCACAAATCCTAAAAGTTTAAAATCCTTCAAGGTTTGTGCTAGGTTGTTTCCTATTAGCTGAACGGTTAGTGGCTGAGTTAGCATAGGGATTGGGTCATTGGCTGGCTAGGTTGGCTGTTCATTATTAATTCAAATAAAAAATTGTGTATTGCAAAGTGTGTTTTTCCATTTAATAATTTTTTTAAACCTTAAACGAAAAACAAAAATTGTTTGATAAACAAAATTTGACTAACTGAAAATCTCCTATTACCAAAACACAGTGGAAACCCAAAGTATTTGCTACCTTCGAATTTTTAAAAAATTATTTTACAGTCAAATGAAATCACATTACGAACAACAATATAGATTTTGCACAATATTACGTATTGTTAAGTATGAATGATGTGAACTGGAAATAGGTTCCATGCCAACTCAGAATCGACACCTCTTTGAAACGTCATTAAAACCTATGAAAAAAATAAATTAAAAATAGCCCATCGTAACCTCACGTAAACTATTTCACCAATTTTATGTATAATTTTTCATCACTTTTAATGACTTTTCATTATGAGTTGTCCTGTCACCTTGGAAATGCTTCACAGATTATAGTGAACACCTCACCTCAATTATTCGTGAACACATCACTAGGAGAACTTGTGCTTAGATGTTCACGTGTTTTTGATATAATACATATTATTATTGTGAATTAATTGTAGAATGTTATGTAAAAGACAATATTACAGATTATAATATTTAACATTAATGTTATTGTGTTATGTTTGAATTGTTTCTGTTTATAAATAACGATTGTTTATAAATAAATTAAGAAATTCACCACAATATATCACCACAAGTTTGTTGGTATAATGAGGTGGTAAGCCGTGCTGTTTATTTGGATGCTTAATTAACTATTGACGATATAAACAGACGGGCAATAACTCCGTCCCCTGTATAGCGTATGTTGGGTTGGTACCCCCCGCAATTGGTACAGCCAGGGGTGGTCTCACCGCGAGGAGGGGTTTAAAACGCTAGCATTAATCTGTCATGGAAGAGAAAACCAATTTGTCCCACCGCCTCGGGTTTGAAATCATTATTATTAGTATTATTATCTGGATTTATCGGGTACGGCAATAGGTACACAGGGAAAATACTCCATTTTCCGATTTCCCGACGACAAAACGGGTCCCCGTTGAGTGGTTGTATGCAAATCAGAGGCGGAAAATCTATCACCAGAAGTGTGTTTACGTCAGAGATAAGTCTAGGGATCATAGATTCAGTGGAGAGATGCATCAGCTATATTTTATCCCGAGAGAAATTATTGATGATTGTGCTTTGAGGGATGCCTTTCATACATAGTACGAATATACTCGTATTTTTCAGTGGGAATATTTTTGCTTGTTCGGAATATTGGTTTTGAAACGTCGCTTCTATTTAAAAATCAATTTAGATGAATAAGTTTGGAAACCCATCAGCGTTTTTATAATATTTTACTTTGGTTCCATATTTCTCCCCAAGACCTTTGCAAATTTAATTATTACCCATACACCTACCTTACTTATATAAAAACTTGTATCTGGAATATATCAACTGCAAGTAATATTATTTCTTGTTTGTGAATATATTTCTTACCCACGTGGGACAGCAGTTTGGTCCCAAAGTTTTTGATTAATCAAATTAAGAGGGTATTCCAGTAGTAGGGGGTAGTCCAGAAAAAAAAATTTCTTCATATTTCGACAGTTCATATTATATAGTTCATATATTTGATATTCAAAAATATCTCCTTAAAAGGATTTTACGAAATTCGAATTATTATTAAAGTTTTTTTGAAAGGTTTGTCACAAAATCACATGTTTTAATCGACCGATTGTCTTGAAATTCGGCATGAATTTTTTTTATATATCCTCCTATGGTAGAAACAAACAAAAAAATAAAAATTTTATTTGATCTTTTTTTTTAAATTCGGAAAAGTAAAAAATAACTGAAAAACATAATTTTTTTTGAGTAGCCGCCGTTTTGCGAGAAAACATGTTTTTATAAATTTTTGTTAGTTTCTACTATAATTACCTACAATTTGTTTTGATAAAGAATCTATCTTTTTTTATTTTTCAGATGACCAGACGGGTGGAAATCGTGACAAGATGGACACGCTCTTTTTCCCCATCTACTTCAATGTAGAAATATAAAAATATCGAATTAATTTATACAAATAGTTTTTTTTTAAATTTAGGATTGTATTAGGGAATGAATCTTATTAAAAACCATAAATATATAAGGCAAATAAATGAATAAAAAAGATACTGTGTGTATATGAGATTGCGAATGCGTTTAAAAGCACTGAGTATCTAACGGAACCAAGAAATTGTAAAATGCCTAGCGGTATTGCGTCTAAACCGAAGCAAATTACTATTTTTCTTCTGAAAAATAGCGTTATTAGTTATATAACTACATTCATTCATACTAGACATACATATTCGAACATTATAAATAATTAAAAATATATAATTCGAACCGTTAAAAATGCCAAACCTATCATCCCAGTAATCGTAATAACCCTCGTTTGCTCTGTTTCCAGGGGGCGTCGCGGCGCTCTATCTATAGCCAACTACGAAGTAGGTACCTAGCATTAGTACCTACCACTGCGGGAGGCGTCAGCGTCTTGAGCACCGCACTGAGCCGAGAGCGTCACTCTTCTTCTTATTATTAACGACTCTAATGCCACTCGACGGCGCGGGTGGGTGGGTTGAACCTTTGTAAGATGTAAACATATCAATCATAGACGTATAATAAAACGAATTGTAATATGAGTGTAATGTGAGTTTTGTAAATGGAATAAAATTAAGTGGACTGATTTGAATGAATTTATTATATGACGCGTGTAGTGTTGTTTAAATTGAATCGGTCAATTTAGAAACACATTTTTTGACGTGTGACATTTGGAACTAGTGAGAAATGGTGAAAGAAAGGATATAAGAAAGAGAAAGCATGTGAAATATATGGTTATTCGGACCGAGTTATTAAATGTAGATACAAATGTCAATGGTTGTTTCTGTCTTCTGTTAATATTTTGCATTAAAATGAAAATTAAATTGATTGGATTAATAATTATGATGAACCAAGGATGTTTGAAATTATTCATTATTTTGAAATAATGGAAATAAAAACGAATTGGTGTAATATCAACAATTGAAATCAGAACAAACAAATATGCCGCCTTACTCATAATCGCAGAATAAGATAATACCACGGTAATACGAACGGGTTAGGTGAAATTTGTACGACAATTCGTGAGTAAGGCGGAAGGAGTTTGAGCAAATGCATTCCACATTCAAAATTGACGAAATTCACGATTTTGAGAAATATTTTCGTTATTTGTTTTTGGGGTGTTATGCCGTGTTGCGCTACCTCCTTCTTTAGCCAACGTTTCGGACAACGTTATAGTGTCCATCATCAGGGCACAATTACACATCTGCCCTGTTGATGGACACTGTAACGCTGTCCGAAACGTTGGCCAAAGAAGGAGGTAGCGCAACACGACATAACACCCCAAAAACAAATAACGAAAATACTTTTGGCCCTGAAAATCTAAAAACTTATCCTGAGAAATATTGTTTATTATATATATGAACCTTAGACATTTATTTTGCATATTACTGGAAGGTACGTATATACTTTCCGCTTATAAAATAAGGAAAAAATTATGTGGCAAATAGTCTGTACACAAATACAAATAATAATAATAAAACAGAAGAAATCCGGAATACTTTTCCACCTATTCCACATATCTTCTCGTTCCTAGAGATCTAGCACTGACGATTGACAAAACCCTTCAACAATGCGATATTGAATAAATCCTCCACCTACGGTCAGTTGCTCTATGGTCTCACGACGGCCTCCGTGATCGAGGGGTAAGTTTCTTGATTCGCAATCCAAAGGTCTTGGGATCGAATCCCGGCATTTATTTTATTAATTTGTGTTATTTCACAATTAATTAATTTAAAAATAATATTTAGTATATTTGCGGCACGTTCCACAGTGGAAGATACTCGGTATCTCCCTGATGTAAGACCACCATTCAGAATTGAAATGTTACTTGAATTGGCTTTCGAATGTTAGCAAACTTGAAAAATTGTGACATCTATCAACGTCTGTAAATTTAATAAAAAATATTATATACATGTACACAGAAAGATCCGCCAGTAATGCCATCGTATATCGATTTATTTTTTACTCCCTGTCAATGTAGGTCTGGCTTTCAACAGTGCGGCCGTGCTCGGGAAAACGGTATAAAATCATCGATGTGCTGTTCAATATTTACTAGAAATAACAAACACGTTGTTTGAACAAATAAATACTTTTGATAAGTAATAAAGTTGGTAATAATAAATCAGGCATGCCTCATACGTCATACATATATATGTCTGGTAATGTCATATTATCGTGAAAACAAGCTTACGGGTCCGAGTTGTAACCTGTAAGTTATTATTTTAGCGAGACCTCTAATAACATTGGAGGGGACCCCACCACTTTCCCAACGGCTGTGTGAGGAAACTGATTGTTTAACCTCCTTAGCCGCACACGTCAGGACTCTAATTATTTTGTAAAAAGGAAGCTACATTTATTTTTAAACGAATCTAGACCCTCCAATGTCCCTGTATGCATGATTGTTGGTTAATCCTCTAATAACAATCAACATAATATGTTTAAGAATTTACGAATGCGGTAAACATTTTTGTGTTACTTTACGACATGGTTACCACGGTTGAATTTGGCAGCCATCTCTGGTCTTGAGTCCAAAGTACCTGATAAAAAAACCCCGATTCTGTGCAGAAACGGGCTGTCCGTTTGATAGACTCTCCTAGCTTAACAAGCGAATTGCAATCTTTAGGACACAGGCGTTGGGTGGGAATGTTCTATCCGGTATTTCATTGTTCTCCGAAGTTGTTCCGAGGAACTAGCGTCATTGATCTCTTCGGCACCGGTGCATAGTCGAAAAACACGCCAAACACATGCCCAATACATGTACACGGTTGACATTTGTCACATCACATGGTCGCTTCTTCGACTCATTCTAGTGTTCAACAGCTCGGCTGTGGAACGATTTGCTGGCCTCGGTCTTTTCAAGACCCATATGCACTCCTTCCTCTCCTCAAAAAGACCCTCCACATCCTCAAAGATGACATAGGCCCATAGGGAAATTATTTTCCTCAGGGCCTTCTGTGTGGAGTTAATGTTTTTTTTTTTTAAATGTTATTTTTTTAAATGTAATTGTTACGAGTTATTCAGCCAAAAAAATTAAATTAAAATAATAGCAACGTTTATGGTGTTAAAACGTCAACATCTGGTGTTTTATGGTGTTCGTTGTTTTTTGGGGTGAAAGGTCATTTTTTCTTTGCAAGAACCCAGGAGCAGGTAGTAAAGACGCCAAAACAATACGATAAACGAACGTATACGGGAACAGCGGTAATTGACAGAAAATTCATTCATAACCGTTGAAACGCGTCACATTTCCCACCCACTGTGTTCCGGGTGCGGCATTCTGCAACCCTTACGTAAGGGAAGGTTCTGTTAAACCCGTTAAAGCCAATTAGCAGCCCCCACTGGGCTGTGAACGAAATCTTCCGTGTTTGCTGGCTCTTAATAATTTCACCTTTATTCAAACCTGTTAATTAAAGAAGCCTTACACGATTCAATTTTCTTCGCTAACAGTCACGCTCAAAGAGAATGAGAAAAACAATTGTTTTCGGTGGCGTTTGATTTGATCCATGAATTAATTGAGTGCGTTCCGGTGTGCTTTTGTGTGGATTTGATAAAAATATTTGTTTGCTTTGAAAATATATTTCGGGATGGGACAATGGAACTCTCGCATCGTCTACGTCACTACTGATATATATGTGAAAAATATGTTACATATGACATACGGTCAAAGAATCTCATAAATCTTATTTCAACATCTTGTATCCCATATTAAAATCCCACCTTAGTTTAGAAGAAGGATTGGCTAGTAGAGTGACAAAAATGTTTTCGTTTTCCAGTGTTCAGTTACAACCTTGTGTCTTACTCACAAAAATGGATGTAAAATTTGAATTAAAACATTTTTTTTATTGTTATCATGTTTAATTTGGAGGTTTGGAGAGTTTAATCCATTTTAATTTTTATTCATTTTATATATTAAATAATATTATTTTTCAATTAATAAAGACAGTTTTTTTATAAACAAGTTCTGCTACGTAATTATTATTATTCGTGACATTTTCGACGTGATGTGACGTGTTATTTTTATCTTTAGAGGTCGTAAGCCTTTTTAGCAATATTCCTATCCAAGGGTGCCTTAAAATCATTGGATATATTAGATGAATCTAACATAAACTCAGTTATTAAAAAAATACTTATTAGACCTAATTAAAATATGTGTGGAAATGAACTACGTTTTATTGGATGATAAATTCTTTCAGATGGCTTGCCCATGGGGTCGCCGTTGATTCCCCTTCTTGCAGAAATATCCACGGACTCTATTGAAAATCATATTTTTTTAAATTTTTTTTTTATTAATACTGGTTTCATTTACATTTTCATAATAAAAGATAATATAGCTTACATATTTTATACACTCTCCTAAGAAAGCAGATGCTGAGTTTAGTAGGGGACAACTTGTTAATAACTTAAGAATTATTAAAAAAAATATATAAAAGATCCTTATCACAAACTAAAGAGTTTAACTTGTGAAGAGATTTAGACTTAACATATTTTAAAAGTTCATAGGAGTAATTAAACAAGAAATGTATATAGGATGTACATAAAACATTAGGAATAACAAACAGCCAAAAATATATCTAGGAGAAAATTAAAATGTGGTGGTACAACCAAAATAAGATTTATTTATTTTTTTAAATTTGTTGTAATTTTTTTCTGTTCGTATATCAGCGGGTAATTGATTAAATAATTTTTTTCATTTATATACATAGTGATTCTGTGCAGTTGTGGTTCGTACGGGAGGTACAGTTAGTCCACCAATAGAAGTATTCCTTATGCTAATATTTTGCCATGGGGTAATATTTTTATTAAAGATATCTTTGTGTAGCTGAAGTAGTGCTATTTTTAGTAAAGTTTTGTAAGTGGGGGAACAGGGAATTCTTGGAATACGTTTGTTGTTGGGTAGTAATACGGTTTTTTTAGGATAATTTTTATAAGAATTTTTAGAATTGTTTCGAGTGGGAGAAGCGATGACTTGTATGCACCCCCCAAGCTATGATTCCATATTGTAGTACAGAGTGGGCAAGTGCAAAGTAAATTTCTTTTAATATTTTTAATGAGATAGTATTTCTAAGTCTAAAAAATATATATATTAGTTTCCTCATTCTGTCTACTGTGGAGTTTATTTGATTTTTCCATTTGATGTTATTGTCGATAATTATTCCGAGATATTTTATTTGTTCTTTACTACTAATATGTATACAATTTGAGTTACAGGGTGCGATTTTGAGTAGGCAAATTCTGTCGTGAACTTTAATATTTACATTTATATTTGAAATATTCTCTGTTAGGCTCAGAGGTAGAAAATGAGTTTTTTCAACATTTAAAGAGAGTAAATTTTCGTCAAACCATTGTTTAATGATATTTATTGCATTATTTGCTGATATTTCGGCCTCTTTCCAAGAGTTTTCTTCAATCGTTAATACTGTATCATCCGCATAAGATATAATCTTTCCGATTATAGGAAGTTCAAAAAGTTCATTTACATATAATATAAATAGTATTGGGCCCAATACAGTTCCTTGTGGGATTCCAAAATTAATTTTTTATTATTTATTTTAGACTCAGTCTTTAGAAAATACATAATTTACTATGTACGTCATGTTGACGACATTTTAATCTAAAAATGTCGTCAACATAACGTTAAATCTGCTTTACGATCGAAAGAGAGTGTAATAAGAAAATAAATTTTTAGACTTACCAATCGGTAGAGAAAAAAAAACACACACATTTGAAATTTTTCGTAAGCCTACGTTTACAGATACGACCATTAATTCTAAATCTTTGCACCCAGGGTCACATAAATTATCTGCTTACCACTCATTCACACAGACTTACTAACATCTCGCATAACAATAAAGCATACGAAAAGGTAAAAAGTACAAATTATCCTTTGCAAAAAAATATGGCTTCAAGAGAAGAGACATTGATAAAATAATTAGTCATAAAAAACACAAAAATAACCTTAACAATTTACCGAGCGATTAATAATAAATCGAATAATAAATTTACGTGTTTGAAATTTGTCGGACCGACATCTGATAAAATTGCTAAAGTTCTCAAAAATTGTGGATTAGATGTTGCCTTCCGCACTAATGATATTTTGGGATCATCTCTTAAAAACTCAAAAAGTAAAGTACCGAAACTAAAAAATAGCAGTGTTTCTGTTGGACAAACTGGTCGGTTCTTTAATACTACTGTATCGAACGTGTTATGAAAATACCACCTTTTATATCGTAAATTATTATCAACGGCAAAATATTGAAAAGTTGCATCATCAAAAATCAATTTCAATAGTGCGAGAGATGATTCATAGCACCAGAAATAGAAAATATTCCATTATTACCGCCGGAGATGAGTCACACACCGATATTACACCAAAATTAATCACAAAGGATTTGCAATTATTTCACAATTTGAATGGAAATGTTGTGCAATAAACTCGGCTGCCACTATAAAAAGATTGCAAAAAGACGACGATATTCAGTCATCACGATCAGCAAGTTGGAACAACATCTCTGTAAATTCGCTTACCTGAACAATCTTGGACGATTCAAGACGCCAGTCTCGCCGTCACCAGTCGGAGCTCCGAAATTTCAAACACCCGATGGAACAACACCTACAAAACCCGAGCCCTGGCCATCCTGCTCCGGGCTGAAGGCCCGGGGCCCCCTTGCACCGAGCCTGATCAGATGCTGATACCTGAGCCCTGGCCATCCTGCTCCGGGCTGAAGGCCCGGGGCCCCCTTGCACCGAGCCTGATCAGATGCTGATACCCGAGCCCTGGCCATCCTGCTCCGGGCTGAAGGCCCGGGGCCCCCTTGCACCGAGCCTGATCTGATGCCGATACCCGAGCCCTGGCCATCCTGCTCCGGGCTGAAGGCCCGGGGCCCCCTTGCACCGAGCTTGATCTGATGCTGATACCTGAGCCCTGGCCATCCTGCTCCGGGCTGAAGGCCCGGGGCCCCCTTGCACCGAGCCTGATCAGATGCTGATACCTGAGCCCTGGCCATCCTGCTCCGGGCTGAAGGCCCGGGGCCCCCTTGCACCGAGCCTGATCAGATGCTGATACCTGAGCCCTGGCCATCCTGCTCCGGGCTGAAGGCCCGGGGCCCCCTTGCACCGAGCTTGATCTGATGCTGATACCTCAGCCCTGGCCATCCTGCTCCGGGCTGAAGGCCCGGGGCCCCCTTGCACCGAGCCTGATCTGACGCTGATACCTGAGCCCTGGCCATCTTGCTCCGGGCTGAAGGCCCGGAGCCCCCTTGCACACAACTGAGAGATACACAACCTGAGAGATACACAACCTGAGAGATACACAACCTGAGAGATACACAACTGAGAGATACACAACCTGAGAGATACACAACCTGAGAGATACACAACCTGAGAGATACACAACCTGAGAGATACACAACCTGAGAGATACACAACCTGAGAGATACACAACCTGAGAGATACACAACCTGAGAGATACACAACCTGAGAGATACACAACCTGAGAGATACACAACCTGAGAGATACACAACCTGAGAGATACACAACCTGAGAGATACACAACCTGAGAGATACACAACCTGAGAGATACACCACCTGAGAGATACACCACCTGAGAGATACACCACCTGAGAGATACACCACCTGAGAGATACACCACCTGAGAGATACACCACCTGAGAGATACACCACCTGAGAGATACACCACCTGAGAGATACACCACCTGAGAGATACACCACCTGAGAGATACACCACCTGAGAGATACACCACCTGAGAGATACACCACCTGAGAGATACACAACCTGAGAGATACACAACCTGAGAGATACACAACCTGAGAGATACACAACCTGAGAGATACACAACCTGAGAGATACACAACCTGAGAGATACACAACCTGAGAGATACACAACCTGAGAGATACACAACCTGAGAGATACACAACCTGAGAGATACACAACCTGAGAGATACACAACCTGAGAGATACACAACCTGAGAGATACACAACCTGAGAGATACACAACCTGAGAGATACACAACCTGAGAGATACACAACCTGAGAGATACACAACCTGAGAGATACACAACCTGAGAGATACACAACCTGAGAGATACACAACCTGAGAGATACACAACCTGAGAGATACACAACCTGAGAGATACACAACCTGAGAGATACACAACCTGAGAGATACACAACCTGAGAGATACACAACCTGAGAGATACACAACCTGAGAGATACACAACCTGAGAGATACACAACCTGAGAGATACACAACCTGAGAGATACACAACCTGAGAGATACACAACCTGAGAGATACACAACCTGAGAGATACACAACCTGAGAGATACACAACCTGAGAGATACACAACCTGAGAGATACACAACCTGAGAGATACACAACCTGAGAGATACACAACCTGAGAGATACACAACCTGAGAGATACACAACCTGAGAGATACACAACCTGAGAGATACACAACCTGAGAGATACACAACCTGAGAGATACACAACCTGAGAGATACACAACCTGAGAGATACACAACCTGAGAGATACACAACCTGAGAGATACACAACCTGAGAGATACACAACCTGAGAGATACACAACCTGAGAGATACACAACCTGAGAGATACACAACCTGAGAGATACCAACCTGAGAACTTTCAACAGCTGTCAAGGCGAGAAAACATCTCTTTCAAGACATTGCAATAGTCGGGCGTCACTGTGTACCGGCGCTTACTATTTACAGTCTTTGTGCAGGCCTAGAGGTCTCGTACAACTACTTTAAAAAAACACATGCGATCGTTTAAAAATAATAATAAAATACAGTCACAATTTGCCAAACATCTCCTAAGTGAGAATCACTCACTTAGCGATGATAATAAGCCAACTTCTTTACACATACAAAATAAAGGACCAAACTTAATCTTTTAGTGCAGTTAGAAGATAACAAACATTTTAATAATCCTATAGCTATTTTGATAAATTAACAAAAAAATGTAATTCACTCACGGCTCTTAGATATGTTCAAACCAATTTCAAATACCTACTTAATTATGCTAGAAAATAAAACCACGAGTCATCATTTGGAAATAACTCACACAATGACATATTCAATAATGACATTTTATTCATAAGGACAGTTAAACGAATTTAAATTATGCATAATTGGGGAAATAATACCATTAATAATTTCAGTCACTTTACTCAGAAATTAGAAATTAGTTATCGTAAATACCTATCTGAAAATAATAATATAAATACATCGTATATAAGTGTTACGACCACAGTTTGATAATGCCTTCAGGAGGCGTAACAGCTGTCACGTGTAATAATAATAATATATTTATTATATATAATAATTACATATGTTTATAAATTAACTGCATTTATTAATTGAATAATAATATTTTTGAATACATAAAAGAAATCAAAAAATTTAACATCTTATCATGAATGTACAGGCTATCCACTTCGCGTAAGTGGTTACGATCCTAGTTACGGAAACGGGTTAATATCTCGACGTGCGCCAGTGAATGTAATTAAATTATTTTGTATTAAATTAAAAATAAAACATATAGCATATTTACGGCACATTCCATAGTGAAACTTAGCAACTTTCAGTATCGTCCTGGAGAAAGAACCCATTCAGAATTAAAACGTCGCTTTAAATGGCTTTAATCGTGTTTGATAACCAGATCTGAATAGCCAGGTACTTCCCCACCTTCCTCTTCTCTTTCCCCTCCCCCACTACCTTCAACCTCACAACATACCTCAATCTCGTGCCAATAGTCTCACTGGCGCCAGTCGGTTGGATGCGGTTGTGACTTGTGACTCTTGTGCTGTATTTACACAAAAAAAAATTATAATAATTCTCAGAAATATTGGAAGAATATTTAGATATCTAAAATAAATCATCTAGTTAGCATATCACACAGCCAATAATTATTACATTTCTAGTTATTAACCACTACAATTAAAATATTTGATTTGATTAAAACATGGCCTCTCCCCCTACTCGTTGAATGAAGCACAGAGCGCGTGCCTTGTACTCGTTTTGAAATATCTCCAAGTACGACAAAGCTGAGCTTCGCTTATGATATTTTCAAATAAATACATAATATCCACAAAAGATCCAGCCAGCTTTCGCCGTATTATACATGTATAATACTTAAGTACTAAGTACTACGAATGGCGGAGGCGAATGGCGTATGTGGTTAGGCAAAAAGCTTTCTTGGTATTGTCGGAGCACACAGACATTGTGCCGCTAAACAGGGAACTCTCAGAGCGTCCCTCACAGGCGCTTTGTTTGCAACAGACAACGATAGATGTCTCTGCATACACACATTTACAACGGGATGTATTTGCATGAGTACCGAGCACAAACGCGCGATGGTTCTATTCTCGGATAGTAATTTATATCAAAAGAATAATGCTCGAAATAACTGATGAGAAAGCTCGCTTGCTTTGAAAGCTGTTGCGGTAAAAGGTTTTTTCCCTTTTGTGACAAGGGAGCATATGAAAATCCCAAGAACGGTATTTTCAGCAAAGGATCTGTGAGCTTTGTGATTTTTTATTGTTAAATATTTACAAAGAGATATATTATCTCTACACCTACACATTAAATTAAATACAGAAAATTTGGATAGTGGGTTATGAAGGTACTTTTTGGAGGATACCATAACATTTTGCCCAGTGGATTTTACATAACTCTTTTACATACTTTTTTATCACTTTCATTGTTTTATTGGATGTTGTAGAAATCAACGCTACGAATCAATTTTGAATTTTATAATTCAAAGGTAGAATTCTCATGAAATGAAAGTTAAGGGGGTTCTAACTTAGATTTTTTTTTCATCATATTACGATAGCTTAGATATTCAACAATATCTCATTAAAAGGATTTTTCAAAATTCGATTTATTTTAAAAGTTAAAGCCATTTTATTTCGACCGGTTTAGACGGAATCCAACTAGAATCTAAATAGAGCAAAACTTTAAGCGCATTTTTCTCAATACTTCTTTTTTCGAAACGTGTGTCAAAAAATCTCAAGTCGATTTTCTTGAAAATTTTCATGAATTTTCTTTATGTCCCTCTATGGTATGAACCAATAAAAAAATAATACAAAAATATTTTTACTATTTTTAAAAATTCGGAAAAGTAAAAAAATAATTCAATTTTTTTTTCATTTTTCGAGGTTCCTACCATAATGACATTTGTACTAGTAAAGAATCTACTTTTTTAATTTTTCAGATGACCAGAAGGGATTGAAATCGTGACAAGATGGACACCCTCTACTTCAACATCGTATAACTTCATGAAATATATTTTGAATTTTTTTTGTGAAATCTTAAAATAGAAATAAATAAATTATAAAAAAATGTATGCTTAAAATATTAATGTTTTTTTTTATCGACCGTTAGGGTTAGGGTAGTTAAAGGCAAATGTCAGTTAGGGCTATTGTGTGTACCTATATAGTTTGATTTTTACACAAACACCTTGCGTGTACTTGTATGTCCCTACACTGTTTAATTTTGACATATAAACACCTAGCCTTTGAATCGAACTCTGCGCCCTAGGCGTACAGTGCGATTTTCACAAATAAAAATCTACTCAGTTGGCATATTGTTCGATTTGCACTAATAAAAATCTAGCATGTAGGTATATAGTCCGATTTGTACATAAAAATCTAGCATGTAGCCGATTTTATCACAAAACGATATGAAGAACATTGAACATTAAAAATTCAAAATACACTTATGTTGGCATTTACACATAATTCAAAACCTCTTACTCCGAGGGGGAGGCTGAGGGGTTGCTTTGAAGTTTTCAAAATAAATGAGGTTGAGGAACACTGAAGTAGAACCTCTGTTATCCGGACTTTTGGTAAAAATTAGCTAACCGTTTCGAAGCTGCCAATTCACGTAGATACCTTAGCTTTTCCGGAAGCAACATTTTTCTACAATCCTGAATATGGAACTTATATATAGAATATCAAACCCAAGATCCGTCTAGTGGAGGTTACGCCGAAGTTTATTTTTTTATAACATATATTATAATAGTTGCAGGGGATATTTCACTAACCTCTTGAAAATTTATCAATTGTTAGCCATATTATCTGGGTTCGTGGGACGAGGTTGTTGTCCGTGCTGTTGTCCGGGCCTTGGCGGTGGATGCGTCTGCCCACCAGCTACGTGGCAGGCCGGAACTCGAGAGATTGGTTGAGGGAGACCTTTTGACCTCTCCAGCTGGACTCTCTCGGAACATCGCCTAGCACTGAAGAGGGAGGGATGGATTCTTACGTCCGTCACTTCTGGAGATACGGACCACAGAATTCTTACCTACCCCTCTTATTTTTTTCTTCCCAGAACTTTATCTTTCTTTAACTCCTTTCCTCGAAATACTCTCAGGGCATCCCCAAAGACGACATAAACCCCGAGGGGAATTATTTTACGGGCCTCTTATGCGGAGCCAGTGTAAACATATAATAATAATAATAATAAGCCTTTTTATTCTGAACTTCTGTTAGGTTTGAAATTCGGCATGTTCTTATTTTTTATAATATATCCCGAAGCTCAGTTTGCCTCTTGGCATAGGCCTCCTCTAACATTTTCCACTGGGACCTGTCACGCGCTACTCTTCTCCAATGATGTCCGGCCGTGAGTTTTAGGTCGTCTTCCCATCTTATTTGCTGACGTCCTCAAAACGACTGTAAACATATAACGACTTTTAATTAATAAATAGGTACTCGCAATAGGTAGAAAACTAGGCTAACTTATCCGTTAAATAGTCACTAATCATAGATTCGAGTATCGATTAGTAAACTCCTACTTTATAAATAAATAAATCTTAAATCTCTAATCGAAAATATACATTATCATATGGATAAGCTATCAAGGGGATGGTGAAATACTCCCTCAATATAATATAAGTATTTCCTGTCAGTTCAGCCAGTAATAAACCCAACAGTGCCTTCAATGAAGTGTTTGAATACTTTAACAATTCAATCAATCTGAGTAGAAGTATCTCCTTGGGCGGCAAGCATTAAGGAATCTATGTAATCAAGGGCCTTTACACTATTTAATACCCCGACCGCAGACACAAAACACACAAGAAATATATCAGCCATTTCATGGTGAGAAACTAATTTGTTAATAATCATTTTATTCCAGGATCTGGGGGGACAGTGCAATCCTTCACAACCCATATAGTTATATATACATACAGTATAATAAACTTAAATCCAATAAATAAAGAAAAACAAGACAAAAGAAAAATATGTAATAAATGTCTCAACAATAATGAATTTTGTAGGGCGTGGTCTTGAGTGAGCTCGGGCCCATCGCTCACTCAGGAGTGGCGCTTGGTGGTGGAAGGCTGCGTTCAAAACGTGGAGCATTGAACGGTAGACGGGAATGGGCAAAGTGAAAGATAACATTAAAAAGCAATGCCCAGGACAAAACCATAGATAATGGAAACAAATGGAGTTAGGGCATGGAGGCGTGCCGACTGACGTCGATTTCATTGAAGTGCACGCGGTATATCAAAACGGCAGTGCCAATGAAAGTTACGCGTTTGGTGTGAAGGTGGAAACGAACAAGGCTCCTATGGGTTGAGATTTTTTTGGTAAAGTTTCGCTTCTGTCGCGTTGCACCCGTTTTTTTAATCTATGATAGGCAATGACCAAACAAAATACCCTTAGAGAGGACTTGGCCTACAAATAAAACATTCTGTCCAAAAGGTTATACAAAAATGGCGGCCAAGAAGGAACCAATATTTATTACCTACTTATCATTTAAACTTAATAATAAGTGTGGAAACCATTTGTAACGCCGTTTTTGTGTAACCGTTTTTTTTACATTAGCTCCACACAGGAGACTCTGAGGAAAATAATTCCCCTCAGGACCTACATCATCTCTGGGGATGCTGTGTGGAGGATATTTTTAGGGAAAGCAGGAGAGAAAGTTCTGGGAAGGAAAAAGGTATGAGAGGTGGGTAGGAATATGGAGGTCAGTGTGTCCAGAAGTGACGAACCAATGAATTTAACCCTTCCACTAGGGTCCAAATCGTGCTGAGAGTCCTGCTGTAGAGGTCAAAATATCTCCCTCGACCAGTCTCTCCCGATCAGGCCGGCCACGCAGTTGGTGAGCAGGCGCGTCCGCCGACAAGATCCAGAAAAACCTGACCACATGACCCAGGCATCCCTGCTAAGTCACCAAACCTAGCGAACCACTTGGGGTGACCTATGGCAGAGGTGTTGGTTATCCAATAAATGGTTCCTGGGGCGGCGGTACCTATGCAAACGTTTGGACTTGGCATACCAATAGAACATTCTGTCCAAACGGTTATTCAAAAATGGCGGCCAAGATGGAACCAATATTTATTACTTACCATAAAAAATTATTATAAATTTTATTTTTATTATCATTATATAACGAAATTTGCAAATTTTATAATTAAAAAAAATTTTACAAAAAATAAATAAATCTGAATAATAAACATTAAAATCTTTTAAATGTAATGCCATTATTGTATAACCGTTTGGACAGAATATTGGGTATGTATTTGGATCAGTATGCGAAGTCCTTCTCTTAGATATTTTGTTTAGTCATTTATGATAGACGGGAAACTACAAACAACAACATGATGGCCGGAGTGGTCTAGCAGTAAGGCTCTTGACTCGCAATCCGAAGGTCCCGTGATCAAATCCCGGCGTGGCAAATAAATTTTATTTGATTGATTTGTGTTATTTCACAAAAAAATCATTTAAAATAATATACGGTATATTTGCGGCACGTTTCAGAGTGGAAGATACTCTCAGTATCGCCCTGGTGTAAGACCACCATTCAGAATTGAAATTTTGCTTGAAATGGCTTTAGCCGTGCTTGGTGACCAGATCTGAATAGCCAGGTACTTCCCCACCTTCCTCTTCCCCATCTCCTTCTCCTCCCCACTACCTTCAGCATATACTCCAATTGAGTGTGCCACAGTCTAACTGGCTCCAGACGGGTGCAGTTGGGACTCTTGTGCGCTATTCATATAACAAAAAATTAAAAAAAAAAAACTGCAAAAAAATTAGCAACATTCTTAAGTGACATTTGTGGTTCATCAAATGACACTCTAAGGCATTTTATTTCAATTTGGCGAGTATGTAAGAGAGTGAGCCGTTTGATTAGCTTTCATGCGATTGGTCCATTTACCCTTTACGACTTATTTATGCCCGTGGCCATTTATAGCTTCATCTTGAATGCTTAGACGGATGGCCATATAATCGCTCTTAAATCCGTAGAACCTATACTCAGCACACACAACACACTACACACAACACACATGACGTTCGCCCAGTGAAAATGTTAGATATAATAATCAGCGACCAAAAACTATGCTGTAACAGCGACATAAAACTATATATATTATATTTGGGAGGCGGGAACCTTTATTGTATAACCAACACCTCTGCCATAGGTCACCCCAAGTGGTTGGCAACGTTTGGTGATTTAGCAGGGGTGCCCGGGTTCACGGGGTGAGGTTTGTCTAGGTCTTGGAGGCGGATGACCAGGACACACTGAATAGTGATGCAATGGAAGTGTCTTAACGGAAGCAGAAACGGAAACAGATATCAAAAGTAAATCTTAGCGGAAGCGGAAGCGGAAGTGTTAATACTGTGAAGAAAAAGCACAATTTTATTTTTTAAGATTTGTTTAATTAAATTTGTAGTTTGTACTTTTAGTACTCGAAATTAAACAGAGGTAAATTTTATTTAATAATAAGTAATTTGGCTGCTTTTACACCTTAGAGTCTGATATTTGTGCGCATTTACTTTTCACCACATAAGGGGATCCTCATGGAGAGGTAGTCTCTTCTCTTTCTTGTACTCCCGAAGGTGTGAATGTATCTCTAAAAATAAATTGTCACCATTGTCAGTTGTTGAAGAGTTCTCTTCCCTGTCTTCATTTACACTTAACATCGATTCCAATGTTTGTAATGATGATGATGATTTTGAAGTAGAAGATTGCACTTCGATATCTTCAATCGCAAATTGAGTTCGGTTTCTTTTGGGGAAAGGTACGCGGTCATCAACTTGGATGGAATTGGATTGTCTGGTTCTAATTGTAATAGTGTTAATCGTCGCATTAAGTAGTTAGATTCAACCTGCTCTGTAATGATGCTGGTAAAAAAGTGCTATTTATATCGCGTATCCAAATAAGTCGCGATAGTGTATTTATCGTCTTCCATCGGGTTTCTTCCGTTTAGAGATCTGTTATGAAGTTTGCGGAACCAGAAACGGAAACGGAAGTGAAAAAACTTGCGGAACTTCTGCAGAAGCGGAAGCGGAAGCGGAAGCGGAAGCAGAGTTCTGTTGCAACACTAACACTGAACCCCAGTTTTCTACCCACACCTTAAACTCTTTTCCTTCCCAGAACTCTCCTTCCCTTCCTTTCCCTCCACCCTCCACACAGCATCCCCAAAGATGACATAGACGCTGAGGAAAATTATTTTCCTCAGGGCCTCCTGAGTGCAGCTCATGTAAAAAAAAATGTGCAGTGTTGTATCTACACCAATTATTTTCCACTTTAAAAGTGATTTTCTTTTTTGCTAAGACAAACGTTCCCGGCCACGAATAACTTGACAACATTTTAAAATGTTCTACTTTTATCTTTACTTTTTTATATGAATACCGCACAAGATTCCCGACTGCTCCCGTCTGGGGCCAGTGAGACTATGGCATCCCCAATTGGGGTATGTCGTGAGGCTGAATTTAGTGGGGAGGGGAAGGAGAAGGGGAAGAAGAAGGTTGGGAAGGTCACCAAACACGGCTAGAGCCATTTCAAGCAACGTTTCAATTCTGAATGGTGGTCTTACACCAGGGCGATGCTGAGAGTATCTTCTACTCTGGATCGTGCCGCAAGTATTCTATATATTATTTTTAATGAATTAACTGTGAAATAACACAAACTAATCAAATAAAATTTATTTGCCACGCTGGAATTCGATCCTCTTGATTCGGATTGAGAGTCAAGAGCCTTACCACCAGACCACTTCATTTTGAGCTGTAAATGTGATGAAGGACTTAGCCAGAAGGGGACTTGAACCCACCACGCCTGGTTGGGAACCCGACGCATTTGTCCACTCGGCTACTAATCGGTTAAAAGCAAAGCCTATTGTAAAACTTATGTTGGAAATCCATTTCGACTTTTTGTTTTGATTACAACACCTCTATAACTTTCTTGTAATATATTTATTAATCGTGTAGTTTCAGATTTTTTCAATACATGTTGGTAGCTTAGTTCTGCTATATCCCAACGGATGGCAGTTCAGTAGGATATGAGAAAAGTACCATCTATCGCCGTTCGTGTCTTAGGTATGAACAGTTACTATGATGGTCGAAGTCATCAGCGAGATTGGACGGAATCCCACAGTCCGCTCGACCTAGCAACAGAACTAGCCTAGAAGAAGGTCTGTTCAATTTAATATTCATCGAATATATTTACAATAACCAAATAAATCAACTAGTAATCACTCAAATTTATAACTTATTTGGAAGATATCCAACATATATAAAGTTGTCTTATTGCTGGAAAATAAGAGACAACATTAATAACGTTTTTTATTTCTTACCAAAAATTGCCTTACGTCACACGTCACATCGCGAAGCGGAGGCGAAACAAACAAGAAAATCTTGGAACAAAGTAATTTGCCTGTAATTTTTTATTATCCGCGGGGCTAACTGAACGCACGATCTGCTTCAAGCCGACCCGAAGCGCTGCAAAAGCGCAGGTGAAACATGCATGAATTAGTCTCAAACATTGCCGCATACACTTACCCATTGCGTACGGTTATTCCTACATAACACGATGGGTGAAAGGTGTTGGCGACACTTTTCTTGCGAATATTAAGGCAGTATACTTGTCTAAAAAAAAATTTTTTTTTCTTCATATTTCTTAAGTTAAAATATTCAAAAATATGACCTTAAAAGGATTTTTCGAAATTCGCATTATTTTAAAAGTTATAACCTTTTTAATGTCGCGGTTTAGACGGAATCTAACCAGAATCTAAATAGAACAAAATTTTAAAACCATTTTTTCAAAACCGCTTTTTCCGAGACGGTTGAAACGATATCTCGAGTTCTACTAAACCAATTTACTTGAAATTCGGTGTGATCCTTCTCTATACATTACTTTATCGCATGAACCAGAACTATGACAAAACTTTAATTTTTATATATATTCTATTCTAAAAAAATTCGGACAGTCAAAAAAACTCGTAAAAAATTTCCTTTTTTTATTTCATACAGCCGCCATTTGGCGAAAAAAAAAATTTTATGACTTCTCCGAGGTTCATGCCATAGCAGCATTTGTTTGGATTAAAAATTAATTTGGCTTTATTTTTCAGATAACTGGGAGGGTTGCAATCGTGTCAACCAGGGCACGCCATATTTTTGAGACCCCCCACTTCAACACCCTGTAAGTTTTTAATTTTTTTAATTTTTTCGTTTGATTTTTTTTATGTATTCTTTGATGTTTAATAAATATTTGGTATAATAACGGCTACAAAAATATTATTGGTTTTTTATTGCACCTGAAAAAACACCTACAATTCATGCTTCTAGACTAGAATACCCCCTTTAAATAGTTCATGTCAATAGTTTCTACTGTCTGTGGATTTCAGGCTGTATTTCCTTCCTATTTGATTTAAATAATAATAAATAGTCGGTCTATTACATTCCCCGTCAACATTTTGTACACATTACGTCGTGGAAAAGTAATAAAACTACCCCTTTCTCCAGGCGTCTCCTATTTCCATCAAGTCTTCCCTCATCCCCTGGGATTGTTTCGCTGAGTGAATGGCATTGGAGTCTTCCTAACGACAAGTGCCGAGAAAATAAACTGGAAATTAATCCGCTACATTGAAAGCTGATCACGTCCATGGGCGTCGTTAAAAGGCCGTGAATATCGAGTGATTGTGCGCCGAGCTTTATTGTGAAAGCTTATTCTGCGTCTCTTCTTGTAATTGTTTCTTCATGTCGTAGAATATTCAAACTTTCTAAGTAGTGTTATATTATTCTTATATCGTTTGCATTTCCAGTTAAGAGGGAATAACAGAACAACCGGAAATGTGTCAATTTTTAACCAAATTTTAGACGTAACGACTCTTTTCTACAATAAAATATAAATTGATTTCAAAAGATCGTTATTTTATCTGGTAAAGTTAAGTTTTAAATTTTCATACAAAATGTTGTATAATACAACAAACATTCAAAATCATACAATCATATAGTAAAATAAACTATCTTGGAAAACTGTTTTACAGTAATTTAACTTGAGTTCAAATAAAATCATTAAAAAAATCCGCGCATGTGTTTTGTGGTGAAAATACTTCAGTTTGTTTATTTATTAACGGTCTTACAAATTAACATATTTCAGATTTTTACACGCGTATTTTGCTTAGACATTATTGAAAAATTATAAATACTTATGATCATAAAATAATTACAAAAATTACATGATTTTAATATATGATTGTCGGAGTTATTGGTTAATTTTTTGAGCTTGGATCAGTTATAATAAGAGACTATCACTGCAGTCCATAGATCTCCCCAACCCAGAGAGTGTCTCCATCAAGACTGAACCAGGGACCCAGGAAGAAAGCGTAAGTTGTTACTGTAAACGTGTTACGTGTTACCGTATTTTTTACAATTCATTGTTAAATACGTATTTGAGAGTACCACATCTCCAGATGGAAACAATATCTCGAGTACTGATATAGGTATACCTATGTAAATGGTGACCCGACAGTTAATACCCCGACCGATATTAACTCTAACATTATAATTTTTTGTGTATTATTTACCAATTTCAAACGTAAAATATATTCAGTTCGACTTCAAAAAAACCCTTTATATTAAGTTGGTACGAATATCAGGGGAATTTATACAGTGTAGATTTTTTTGTACTTTGCGCTGGTACATACAGTAAATAGAGAGCAGATTTTTCCTTGATACATTTGAATGAAAATATGTTTTATTCTTTTGTTATTCGGCGGTACATCCTCTCTGCACATCCCTATGGGGTCACTTGGTTATATTTTGTGTATTTAGGAAAAAAGTATTTTCCCTAAAGCGACTGCACATTGAATATAAGTACGCCGGGGGACGATTTGTCGGCGGATCAAATGTCATAGAACTATATAAATATATCTATGACTTGATTAACATTACAATTAATTACATAACTGCAGATTGATTTACTTGCTTTCTTAAACACATCTTAAAATTTAAAAAAAAAATGGTGACACAGAATTTATAGCATTTAATATATTTAATTTTCCCTAAATTCACATCTAAAAAGAATTATTAATTTTTATTCTCAAAAGCGTTACTAAATTTTTTTTCTATTATTGAAAACTCGACGGGCAACACTTTAAAAACATTACCATGCCTTACAAACGAGGTATTACCACTACTTTCAATGATTTTCAACCTGGAAAGCAACCATTTATTTTGAATGATTTTTCAATGTAGCGTTTTTTAATAATACATAATTAGATTCAATGTCTCTCAACAGATGTCGTTAGAGCATGTAGGTTCAATTTATCTCAACAAATCGTTATAATAGGTAGTTTTAAGGTATCTCAACAGAGGTCAGTAGTAGTACTACATGATAGAGACAAATAATGTCGCCCGCTCGGGTCAAAAACTCGAATGGTTAAAAGTTAGAATGATGTCCGAAAGACATAGACAGGCGAGTAGCTCACTGAGCAGTCCTCGCCGCAGATCAACGCAGAGCACCGTTTAGAACGGACGTTTGAGTCCAATAAGTTATTCATTGTAAACACGATAACGATAATAAACAAACTTTTAATCTCCTAACTGGAATCCTAATAAGATTATATAAGAATTAATTTTTATCTATTTCCATTTTTAGTTTAATGAGTAAAACCTCAAATGGTTGTATTTTAATTAAATGAAGACAATTTTACAAAAACTCAACAGAAAATCTGAAAACAGAGTAATCAGAAAAAGATTTCTGATTTTTATTTTTTTGGAATTTTTGATTGACTATCGCTTCATTTAATTAAAAATTCATTTTTCCTTCGAACACCGTAATAAAAATAAAGTCCTAGTAATCAGCGAAACATTTAATAATATGATTATAAAACGAACTCAGGTACATAAATTAATTGATTAAGCTATATGGCGACAGTAGCTTGACAGGTGTTCCACAATTCGATTGAGGGTCTTTCCACTCACTACAATGTTAATTCAATATTTACCTGGACACATTGGAAAACCAATTTTCTACTGCTAGTGGAAGCCAACTAAAACATATTCAATCAGAACCCCGTGTGTTTGCCTTGGTGGGGAACAAAACGGTTTTCACTCACGGTGATTTTTTTGAAATATTCAAAGCCTCCCCAGCTGTTGTCTTTGCGGACAATATGTCGCCACTCTTAGTTCATCCCCTAGTGTGTTGAGTGTCTGGTAAATACAAATAACAATTATTATCTCCCCTAGTTAACGAGTTCAAGCCCGCAGATATTTTAAAATGTAATTTTTATTATTTTGTAAAAAAACGTTTTGTAATGAAGAAAATCTATACTAATATAATAAATGCGAAACTGCGTGTATTTGTTTGTTACGCTTTCACGCATAAACCAGTAAACCGATTTTAAAAATTCGTTTACCAATAGAAAGCTACATTTTATGCGAGTAATATAAGCTGTATATAATGGTACGCTCTAGCGTTATGAAATTACAAATATTAATATATTTTATTTAATATACGTTTTCTGTCGCTAACAAAAGCGAGTTATTGCTAATGTCAGAAAATAAATCGTTGCCGTGGAAACTATGTTGATATTTCAGGCGTCGTAGTTAATATCTATCTACATAAATAAAAATGAATCTCCGAAAAGTTTGTATTCCGAACGACTGTACCAAATTGGATAATTTTTTTTTACTAATGGTGAGCTCTGGCATTATGAAATTTAGGTGGCACGCGAGCTTTTTGAAAACTGAATATACCGGGAATTAATGTATGGAAGGCGGGACGGCAGAGTGAGAGGGAGGGTGGGGGGGAGGGGGGATAATTGATAATTGCAAGTGCTACAGTAATTTCCCCCAAAACCATGCGAGCGAAGCCGCGGGTAAAAGCTAGTAGGCAATAAATAATTGTAATAAAATATAGATTCATAAATCTTTGTTTTTGACATTGTCTTAAGACGAGCTACTTCTAGTGAAATTTCCTCCTTCTCCTGGATATCATCTCAAAGGTATCAGTACCATATTTTCCCTAAACTGACTGCATATTGTATATAAGTATGCCGGGGAGCAATGTGTCGGAGGATAAACTTTCTTGCAACCGAATTATTAAATGTGTTTGAAAACGTCTCGTTTGCAATGTGTTGTATTGGGCGCGGCAGATTTATTTACCTCGGTTTTTGAATGTCTGATAGTTGTGGCATTAACAATCGTTGTTAATAAATTAAGAAAAAATAATTTGATTCTCACGCATAATGTTTTGTAATATGGTCACGTAATAATTCACCACGTTAAGAAAAATTAAATTAAAACGATGTAGAAGCAGATAGGTACAGATTTTGGTTGGAAGGTGTGAATTGCATGGAGTGTAGAGCTCTTAAAAATGGTCATCACATTCAATATTTGGTAACCATCAAATGAAACCAACCTCCATAAAAAATAGAATATCTAAAAAAGAAATTTACTTCTCATGAATTTATTGTTTGAAGTCGTCTATATAATTTTTTAAAACCTACAAAATTCTAAAAATATTTTTTTAATTGGGTTTCGTGGTGTTAGTGCAGATACGCGCTGGGGGAAAGGGAGAATTTATCCCCTCCACTCCAATCAACCAAATTAAGGGTGGCGGTAAGTTGCATTACTTCGCGTTTACTTTTGTGGGGTGTAAGATTAATTGAGTTCTTTTAAAAATGGATTTTAAAAAACTTTTTCTAATTTTGAACAAGTCAAATTAATCTACGGTTTGTCATCTTGATGTTAGGGGTTACGAAAGTCAACAAATCTAGAAATACCAATATTATGTTGACGGTGAATTTTAATTCAGGAAAAAAAATCGTAAACTGAATTTCATTATGCGACAGACAATATACAAAAGAATAAGTTATACTTTGTCTAAAGTTAAAATTTTACGTCATTTTTTATGTAAATTAAGCGGCTTAAATAATTTCACTTCAAATTGATTAAAACATTGCATCATAATACACCAGATGTTATTTGATTCAATTTTTGTCATTATATATTTCAAATGACGATTGTAAAGATTTTAGGCCTAAGACTTTGGTGTTTACAAACGTTTTACACGTTTTTAGCTCAGTTATTATTTATGTCAGTGTTCGATGGAAAAAAAATAATTCTTGTAAGTTATTAAAATAGTTCAGATTTAATATCAAGAATATTATATTTATATTGAGAATATTCCGTTAAAAATTGACTTAGATTATGATCATTTTTTGACTATTTATTGCCTCGCGTCACTTCATTATATTCCTACTCTGTGTTTTTGTGGCTGGATTTTGGGTCCTAAGTAAAAAAAATGATGGAATTACAAAATACATTTAGAGACCCAAAGTTATTAAGTTTATTTTGGCTTAAGGTGCAGGGTGCGGCAGCATAATTTCCTTTTTTGAAATGCACGCCTTTCAGTCGGTTGATGTTGTAGCAAAGCCCAAGTGGACTCGTGCGAGAGGCGGAACTATAAAGTTTTATACCCGACATAGCTTAGTAGCCGTCATACGTTGAAACAGTGAGGGGCGAGCGTTTGCCGTTGAGGCCTACTTTGAGTCATGATAAACGCCAGAAATCGGTTTACTCAGTGTATGGAGAATGGAGGGCGTTAACTACCTGATTTGATCGTCAAAAACTAAGTAAACAAAACTTTAGGTATTTGCCTACATTATAAAAAAACAAATAAAAAATTTCTGATTCATACAATGGGTTTTATTAAGTTTTGAATAAGGGAAGTTATGCTGCCGCACCCTGGGTTGCGATCACAGAACATCCGTTCGAAAAATAGTGTATTTGAAAAACTTATATTCGAACTAGTAGTCTTTTTTCTTATCAAACGTTAGAAAATGCAGATCAAATAAAATGGCATCTTGTCCACTTTTAAATGGTTAAATTAGAGCAGAAATTATACTGATAGCTAAAATTTGTCCAAAACTCCCAAAAAACTCTGCGAATATTGTGAAAATAAACAGTTTTTTTTTGGTTGTTAGGAATTGGGTAGGTAATTAATAGTTAAGATGTCTAGTCCCAATTTTACTACAATCAGATACCTATACCTTTGTTAAAACCATTATTTGTTGTAATATATTATAGAAAAGGGTGGATTGATGTATTGAGTACGAAAAAAACAATAACCCCCAAAAGCCATAAATCCATAGAAATCTGTTCTACCGGCCCATCACGCAGCTTCTAGTTTCGTCCGCCGCGTCGCGCGCCATTACCCATTACCCTCGCCCTCCGGGCACAATCGCCTCTCCCGCTACTAATGATACATAACACAATTAATTCAGTCAATATCCAAAATGGCGTATTACGTCTGCCAACAAAGCGTCGATAATAACAATATTTTGACAAAAATAACGGCCATTATGTTAATACACGTGGAAAGATTCGCATTAGCTTCCACCACCGAAGCAATTCAATATTTTTGCAGTGGCGTAACATTTTAGTATTTGTGAAGATATACTTCGTAAAGATATTAATTACGTGTTTTTTGGTCCTATTTTCCTGGAGAAATAAAAGTATGTATTGTTTTCAAATGTAAATAATAAATATTTTTACGATACATAAAGTTACATCATACCATATGTGAAAAATGTGAAATAACAGATAGTATATACACAACACTTGAATAGCAATGATAAATAAAACAAACTTTACATTAAGAAAATAATGTCAAGTCACAGCCTGTACATGGTTGATTCTTTATTTTAATAGCATATAATATTGCTAAGTTTGTATTGTGTCAGTTATTTTCAAATGATTTTATTAATACAACTTTAGATGTGTTCGGTAACTTTCAAATAAGTTTGAGGTTCGTGTGATTTCTAGTTGATGTAGTTATAGTAAATATAACAATGAATATTAAACTTAAAACGACGACCTTACTAGACTAGGCTCTGAGCATTTTTGCCGCTATCCGCTGGCGGTCTGAAGGTGCTCGCCCAACTCTCTGATGACTTTGTCAATCATTGTAACCCTTCGCACATAAGATACGAACGACGATAGATGGTACTTTTCTGATATCATGCTTAACTAACATCTTTTAGGATATAGCAAAATTTATTACTTATTACAAACTATGATATCGACATCTATTGAATGAAGCTGAAACTGTATGTAATATATCACAGCGAAACGAAATTAATTGTAGTGGATGAAAACGGAACACCAGACTGTAAGAAGCTTCTATATTAATAAATTGAATACTTTTGAATAGTAAAAAATAATATAAATAATAAATTGAATACTTTTCCCGAACAACGATGTACGGCTGATTTTTGGCTGTTTTGAGTGGAGCATAAATATTTTTACTTTTATTACAAGTCCCAACCACACGGTGACATTCATGAAATTTTGGAACGCTTCCGAGTTATTTTTAATGTGCTGTGTGTTTAATTTTATGAAAATATCGTTAAAAGAAATACAATTTTAGAAACTGGATGAAATTATCTGTGAGATGTTTGTATTTGAAATCATCGTAAATATTTCTAAATAATAAAATTTTAATATAAAAAAAAGTAAAAATACTTTTATAATGCACGGACGCGCGCACCGCTCCTTTAGAGGCCCACTGGAATATGATTTTTGTTACAAGATATGTCCTTCCGAGGCTTTAGAGACTTACTGCTACATTACGCACATTTTATTGAAGTCAGGAGTTCGAAATTTTATTAACAGATGGAGCTACAAGTAAAAAACACCCTGTGGTGGTAGAAAAATGAGATTAAATCAACTCTTTTTCTCAGTTCCTGTAAAATCGCCAAAATGTTCGGTACGGCTTTGTTCAATGTGACGTATTCAATTTATTTGAAGAAGAAATTTTACAGTTAGATTGATTAGGTTAGTTAGATTAATTGATAGGTCAGTAGGTATTGGGACGGCATTATAGAAAAAGGAAGCATCATGTATCTAACTTGCCCCGTGGTGAGATCGTTCATAATTTAGACGCAGGAAATTGAAAAAAATAGCGTAGGTGCCTATATTATAACAAAGCATTTGTTTGCCTTCGTTTCTTAACCAAGCTTATATTTAATTTTTAAAAATGTATGGGTTTTTACCAAAGAGGAGTGTTCTAACCAGCGTCAAGTGATTGGGTTTGTAAGTAATATTTGTAATTGTAATCTTGGGGAAATATACACAAATTTAGTAATAATAAGAAGAATCAAACTACATTACATAATAGTATAGAAAATACGCTAAACACTCACAATACAAGATTTAATTTTTTTAGTAGAGAGGTAAAATTACCACTATTTTAAAAAATCTAATGGTTGTGAGATTCCATACATATTTACAAGCTGAAGCAATAGGTTGTTAATAACTAGGTTAATATAATTAACCTATTTATTAACAACTAGGTTAATTATATTAACCTAGTTATTAACAATAAACAAAACATGTTAAATAAATATATGGAACTAAATACACTAATATATGAAGAAAAGATGCATTTGCACAATTACGATTACAAATTAATGCCGTTTATATGACGGATATATAGATATGACTTTAGGCACAAGTTTGTCTTTTTTTTTATTTTTTTTTTTATATGAAATACCGCACAAGAGTCCCAACTGCTCCCGTCTGGAGCCAGTGAGACTATGGCATCCCCAATTGGGGTATGTTGTGAGGCTGAAGGTAGTGGGGAGGGGAAGGAGATAGGGAAGAGGAAGGTGGGGAAGTACCTGGCTATTCAGATCTGGTCACTAAACACGGCTAAAGCCATTTCAAGCAACGTTTCAATTCTGAATGGTGGTCTTACACCAGGGCGATACTGATAGTATCTTCCACTCTGGAACGTGCCGCAAATATACTATATATTATTTTAAATGAATAAATTGTGAAATAACACAATTTAATCAAATAAAATTTATTTGCGCACGCCGGGTTCGAACCCGCGACCTTCGGATTGTGAGTCGAGAGTCTTGCCTCGGGACCACGGAGGCTGTCTACAGAAGTTGTCTCATGTTTGTACATAGGGATGCAATATTGTAAGGGGCAATGTACCCATACTGAACAGGTCAGGGATGAAATTTTTTACGAATTGTTTATAGAGCAACTGAAAAAATGTTATTAGGTTGTCGTCATCAAGATGACATAATTTAAATAAATGTTTTCGACATGAAATCATTTGCTAAACTAAATACCCTGAGAGGGGTCTTGGCATGCCAATAAAACAGTCTGTCCAGACGGTTGTACAAAAATTGCGGCCAAGATAGAACCAATATTTTTTACTTATCATATAAAGTGAATGTTCGAATGTATGTATTTGAATCAGTGTGCCAAGTCCTTATTTTAGATATTTTGTTTAGTCATTGATGAAAATATATTATTTGACACAAAATGTTCTAATATTAAGCCGTAACAAAAATCGTTTCTTAAAGCGTTTGTTATTTATCAATCTAATATTAATAATTTTATTCAGGCATTCCTCCCACGCACAACCCCTGTGAAAAGCTTCCAAAAGCCCTGCTTCCCCATTTGGCTGAATACCCTTTTAAGGAGGTCAAATGCAATATTACTTACCCGAACCGGCAACAATGGGTGAAATATATGAAGCGGGCATAATAAAACTATAACTGGCAAAACAAATGGTCCTATTTACTGACACGCTCCGCGACACAAATCGTCTATTTATCAAAACTCCCTCAATAGATGAAGTGGAATCAGACACCGTATCGGCATTACGGCGGACCTAGACTAATATTATCCATTTGTCGGAGTATGTTATAAATGCTGTTTATTTGCAGCGGCCGGGACTTGAAACGATGATATTTGATAAATCTGAGAACAAGGAGGTTATGATAAGGGTTATGACGATTACCTAATTATAAAAAAAACGGACGTAAATCTGGTATCTTTTTGTAGAACAGAAATAACATTGCAGATAGTACTATTTTTACTTTAGTTTATACGTGACATTTAAGAGCTTTAAGGCGAAGCTTAATATGAAATAATTTTTTTCGATTAATCTTTACTACTAATCGGTTTACTTTACGAATAAAAAAAAAAGGTTTACGATAAATTGAAACTTTTTCTATCATCTCGCTTGAGTAGAATTCACATAAAATGCATTTTTTGTTTAGATTTATTAGTATTATCTTATTCTTCAATGCTATAAAATTCTTGACTACTGTGTATAATATATACGTGTACATTACTAAAAAATATATTTTTTCAATAAAAAAATGAAATGGCTAAGATTATCTGGGACAATATTTACTTATTTCTTATAAAATTATTAACAAAACAAATAAAAACCACTTTTGCCCTAAAATCGTTTCATCCGTTTGCCAAGCAATTTTTATGCCTTTTAAATAAATATATATGCTTTTGAATGTAGCTATAACTTTGTGGTAATCCATTACAAATAAATGAAACAATATAACTTTGTTAGAACCACTTAGAACCAGAACAACTGTTCTAACGAAGTTATATTGTTTCTCAATCGAAAATCTGGAAACAGAAAAATCTGGACTGGGACTCGAACCCAGGACGTCCCTACTTTCCGGGTTGGGCGCTCTTATCCACTGAGCTAAGGTGTCGATATCCAATACGGTCACTTTTAACTGTACCATACTTCAACTAAGAACCACCCATATTATCTTCATTTTTCTTAACGCATATTTTTATTGGCTGCCATCTTTATGAATGATTGCAAGATTGACACCTTAGCTCAGTGGATAAGAAGCGCCCAACCCGGAAAGTAGGGAGGTCCTGGGTTCGAGTCCCAGAGGTGTAAATATCTTTTTCTGATTTTTCTGTTTCCAGATTTTCGATTGAGTTTCGCTCATAATGTCTTCATTTAATTAAATATTACAGTTTGAGGTTTTACTCATAAAAAGTTAAAATAAAAAAAATAATAATTATATTGTTTCATTTATAAATATTTATTGATTAAAAAATCTTTTCAACTCTCTTTCACTTAAATGGATTTCCACCATGAGTTAAAGGTTTCAAAAGTAGGTAATAATGTTCTACTTTACTACTATTTTGTAACTTTTTCAATTTCCGATTACAATATCGAAAAAAGTAAGCCAGAGCGGGAAGAAAAGTGTATAAAAAATAATAACATAATTAATAATTATTCAAAACATTAAGGACGAAATCAGATCAAATAAAGTTAATTGAGATAAGTTACAATAAAATATAATTTAGGGAAATCAGATCTTAAACCCAAATCTAATTTTACTGAAGCTGTTTCGGTTGTTAGTGAGAAGTTTAAAAGATTCAGTTTCATAGGTAGGTACTCTGTAAATATATAGGTTTACATTGATTTTTTTTACATATTTATGTACAAGATTGTGAACAGTCTTAATTAATCACCAGCCTTATTAGAAAGGATTGCATTTCGTTACCCTGAACGCAATACCAGAATACTATATTTTATATACAACATTTCAAATTGAAATACGCACAAAATTCTTTGCTCGGACTTACCTACAAATCTTACAAAGCCCTAAGAGAAATTGATATTTTTTACTATGCCCTTGAAACTTTAAAAATCAATTTAAACTTATTTGTTTATTTATTTAATCTTTTTATTAATTTTTAATATCTCCTTACTTCCTAATTTGTAACCACGACGAAAATATTATAAATGGAACATAACTGGTTTATAATATATACATTATTAAATGTAAAACGAATTTATACAGAGTGCTGAGGGACGTACTTGACTTTTTTTAACCAGTGATTTCTGACTTTATTGGGAGTAAAAAAAGTAACCGAAATTTTGGTCTCCGGTGACTATTTCGATGTTTTTTTCTTAAAATTTTCCTTCAAAATCAAAAAGCAAAATAATTCTTTCACACGTTGTCACTGATCACTCAGCCGAGTAGCTAACCAACCCCTTATCTTACTGTCCAACCTATTGATTTTTTATGTTGTCCGTTGAAAAAAAATGCATCAGGAGACCAAAAACCACCCAATCCCTCTCCCGATCCTAACCGTCTAATAAATACTGTTTTTTTATGATTTAAATTGAAAAAAAAACATTAATAAAGTCACCGAAAACTGAAACTTCATTTTCACTTTTACTCAAAATAATGTCAGGAATCACTGGTTAAAGTAAGTCAAGTACTTAACACCCTGCATATAACTGTTTGTTTCCTAAATAAACTATAAAACATGATAACGGTCCTACATAGTAGCGGGCACATTCACGTACAGAGGTATTGCTGAAAATATAATTTAATCGAAGACTTACTGCCGTTATTCCCAATCCTTCTGATCAACTGTTGGGCCGAAATTTTGGCTCAACACTAACTTCTCAAATGCATAAATACGCTCTTCTCAACTCAACTCTCCGACCAACAAGCGAATCGAGCGTTACTATACAAATCACTTAGCTGATCGGAGACTCAGATTGATCGATCGAAAAGTTGGGAGCACCTGCCATAAGAGATAGTTAACTGACCTTATCTTTCAAATTGCAAACTTTTATCCGGTACATTATAATATAATCATCCACAGTTCTAGTATTTATATGTATATATATTAAATTATACGTACACACGCCCAAGGTTATATTATGTAAATGAACATCGTAAGTCTTTTGACTTTCTTTTTGAGGAATATCTTCCGGCGTTTGGAGCCGGAAGCTGTCCTAAGTGATCTCTCCACATCGGTCATATTCCACGCATGGCCCGTCAAAGGGCGAGCGTCCGGCACAATGGAGGACCACGAAACCAAACGGAACCAAAGGGTGGGAAAGCGGATGGACGGAACGGAAAAACTGTGGCTGGAATCTTTTTGCCAGAATCAGAACATTGCCATTTCATTTCGGCCATGTTTTATGGGCGTCTATTAATTCTTAATGCGCGCAGTTACAATGAAGCACTTAGTTTTTTTAGCATTCTATGGCCATTGTGCGCGGCCATTTTATGTCACGGTATAGAACTTCATATATTATATAATTTATTTTTGTGTATAAATGTCTCGCATTTAATAATTATTTTAAATATCATACAATTCAAAGCCTTTTTTATTATAAATTTAAAAACTTCGCTATCCATCTTTGACTGAGAAATAATTTTTCTTAGGCTCAGGCTACACGTTTAATATATCAGAGTGCTACCCTAGACGATCAGTGTTTATTGTAATCCGTCAAAATTTATCAAAAATCTTGATATTTATTGAACGTTTAGGCCAGCGTATTGACGAAGCACAATGTGCATTACAGATCTTTAGATTCCTGAATTCCGTATCGGGAACCCACGGATCGTGATAAATATTGATGCGTGGGTTACATGTTCAATATTATTAAATTCTTATTTTCGGGTGGTCAATTATTTCACTGGTTTGAAAGGGGCCTAGGAGAGGTTGAGAGATCTTATTAAAATGGCGACAACAGTTTTCTTTCTAATCGGTGCAGGTTACACTTGCGTAAAGGGTGTTAAGGAACGTACTTAACTTACTTTAACCAGAGATTCCTGACATTGTTTGGAGTAAAAGTGAAAATGAATTTTCAGTTTTCGGTTTATTAATGTTTTTTTTTTCAATTTAAATCATAAAAAAATCAGTATCTATTAGACGGTTAGGATCGGGAGAGGGATTGGGTGGTTACTCGGCTGAGTTACCAGTGAGAAAAAAAATGGTTTAGTTTTGAAGAACAAAAAATGGAAAAGTTACCGGAAACCAAAATTTCATAAACATATTTATTAATTGTTTTTGTGTTTAATTAATAAGTTCTACGATTTTTTTAATTAAATTAAATTTTTAAATTAAATTAAACTTATTAAAATTAAATTCGATAATTTTATTTAATAATAATATACTAACATACTTGAAAACTTGAAAATAAAATTAAAAAAAAAAATTATCATTGAAGAAGAAGATAACACTTATAATCTTAATGAAAATATGAAAGAGAGCAAGACACAGAAAAATAGATAAATATTCTAAATATTTAAAATATGAGATTGACAAATATGACGGTTTGACAGAAGGTGGCAATAGCGAAATTGGATAACGCGCACGTCCCGGTTAGACGAGAGGTCTGGGTTCGAGTCCCAGTTGCGACGTTGTCTTTTTCTATTTTTCTGTGTCTTGTTCTCTTTCATATTTTCATTTAGATTATAAGTGTTACCTTCTTCTTCAATGATATATTACGAAGATGGGAATAACCTTCAAAAGTTATAAAAAGAGAGTTTTTCTTATAAATTTTTTTTTTTAATTAAATTAAAAAAAACACACTTTTTACTCCAAATAATGGCATAATCAATCGTTAAAAGTAACTCAAGTACGTCCCTTATACATTCCAACATATTAGGTCGATAACTGACTGTAGAATACGTTACACAAAACACGGTATAAGGAAAAAAATACCATTTGTGTAACAAAAGACTACTAATTAATTAATTATAAGAGTTATAAAAATCATTGTTCGGGAGCCCATTTCCTTTTTGTTGTTATTTCGATACAATAAGCCTATATAATAGGTTAAAATACAATCGCAGAAGTGTATAGTGCCACATTGCTGAAGACACAAAAGTTTCATCGCCTTTCAGCAACCACCGTCTGTTATCAGGGCGAATAAAAATAACTCCATCCCTTTCATTCAGTTCGTATTCGTGGCTTCTTTATCGTATTCTCTCTCTAGTTTTCTACCTTTACCGGCGCAGTGCATTCTCAGGAAGTATATTGTTAAGGTTTATTATATTCAAACAAATTGTTGTTGAATTTTTCCAGTCTTTCGTAGAAATCTGCGCCCGTTAAATATAAAATAATGCATCATTTTTATAAAAGATAATGTTAAGTATATTGTTAAGTATGTCCTTAATAACAACGGCTTTATGTACATACTGTTTTGGGAGGTAGTTATCTTTGATTTTGGATCTACGAATAATTACAGTAAAAACATTATGATTTATCTGACTTTAAAAAGTAGTATACATCTCATGCTTATTTAATACCTTTTATAGAGATTTAATGGCTTCTGGCCCTAGATTGTTGTTCATAATAATATTATATAGTATGTAGGGTGTCTGGAGTAACGTGCACTAACTTTGGTAAGTGATATTGCGTGATGATAGAAGAAGCTATTTGGATTCGGGAGGTTGCATGCAAATATTACATCAACACGAATTTTTCGTATAATTCGTACAATAAACGCTCTGTAAACAACTGTCTGTATGAAAACATTAAGGAGCTCTAAAGATAAAGAAACATTTGGTGTTCTTCACCACTTTATTAAATATACAGGGTATTTGATAGAAGTACCAGTAGTCAATGGAACCTTTTTGAAATTTTCTAACATTGACACCCTTGCTTACTCTCTTTGGTCCTATGGATATAAATAAATTAATTTTTAAGTCATTTAAAAAATATTATTCTTGAATAGTAGTGCTTCAGAAAAACAGTCTTAAACTTTTCTAAAAACGGTCTAAAACTCTTAAAAGCAGTCTTGCACTGTAGTTTTTTTTAAGGCCTTACATGAAATTTGGGTTTTGTTCAATTTTTTTCTCCCAACTTTGTGCTTTCGTGATGTTAATTGCCTGGGAGGCTAATTCACTAAAATGATGCCCGGTTAACGGAGATTCTTAAATATTATTTTTATTTTATTTTATTTATTACACGCCCTAATGGGCTTTTACATTCTAATTTATAAGTTGAGTACACATTTATTTTAAGTACTTGAAAATTAAAACAAAAAAGAAAATATATTATAATGAAAAAAAAATGTAAATAACATAAGCATATGTATGCACAATAAAAATAAAATACATTTGTAGAAATGATATGAAGGCTTACATAAAATATCACAAATGCAATTTTTTTTTATTTGAAACAAATATTAGTTAAGGGGTATTCTAGTCTAGAAGCATGAATTGTAGGTATTTTTTCAGGTGAAATAAAAAAGAACATAATATTTTTACAAACCATTATTTTACCAATTATTGAACGTTAAAAAATACATTCAAAAAATCAAACGAAAAAATTCAAAATTCAAAAAGTTACAGGGTGTTGAAGTGAGGGGGCTAAAAAAAGGCGCACCCTGGTTTATACAATTGCAACCCTCCTAGTAATCTAAAAAAAAACACAAATTAATTCTTAATTCAAACAAATGCGGCTATGGCCCGAACTAAGATAAATTTTAAAAAAATATTTTTCTCAAAATGGCGGCTGTCTGAACTAAAAAAAAAAGATTTACCAGTTTTTTGACTTTCCAAATTTTTTAAAAATAATAAAAATTAAAATTTGGTTACAGTTTTAGTTCCCGCTATAGAGTAATATAAAGAAAAGGCTCACACCAAATTTCAAGCAAATTGATTCCCTAGAACTTGAGATATCGTGTCAACCGTCTCGAAAAAAGTGAGTTTGAGAGAAATGCGTTTAAAATTTTGTTTTATTCGTATTCTGGTTAGATTCCGTCTAAGCCGCGACATTAAAATGGTTGTAATTTAAAAAAATGCGAATTTCGAAAAATCCTTTTAAGGAAATATTTTTGAATATTTTAACTTTGGAAATATGAAGAAAAAAAATTTTTTTTTCTAGACTACTGCTATAATAACATTTATTTTGGACAGTGAACTATTGTTAAAAAATTATTCTTTTATTAAAAATAAAGGAGTGAGGAAATTTTAAAAAATCGGCTTACTCGCGATTATTTTAAGTAAAACCTATTGTTGACATTTTGAAGAGCTGCCATTTTCCGAAGGAATTTCCCTTGTACAGGAACATAATATTCCGTTGTTTGGTTGTGGATTTTCCAACACGACTCCAAGGGGAGTTCCTTGCTTCGAGGCGAGTGACGCGCAATCCTTTACACAATGACTATTGCTTATTTCGGTCTCCGCTAGATGGCAACAATACCACTTTTATGGAGTCAACAGAATGGAGTCGAAATGGCCTGAATAGCGCTCGCTTCTTGGCTCCAAGCATTCCTCTTTCTTCCACATCAATGGGCTATGGCCTTAAGAATGGGGAATATTATATTTTATACAAAATTCTTTCAAAAGAGCCTTTAATGTATACCCCAGCCATTCTGCGGGGCTGAAAGGCATCCAGGAGCGTAGCTCAAACGCGAAGAATGGAATTCTCTCAAAGTTAGAAATAATGGAACTTGTGAAAATTAAAATTTTAGAAAAGATATTCTCTTTTGTGACGGGAGGCAGAATGAAAATGAGCAACTTCTTAAAGCTGAGTGAAGGGGTGGTTTTGGGTGGGGGGATTTTATTCTCTGTAATTTAATTTACAGGTTGACTTTTTAAAGTTTGCGCTAATTTGTTAAGTTTCATTTTTGAACCAGTTGGTGATTAGTAGACACTAAGTTATTTTCTGATAATCCAAAAACCAATAAATGTTTTCTCGTTTTGTGTAGAGAGTGATTAAAACTATGTCCTTTTGCAAACGCCAGCATTTTTTCATGGGATTATTGAGTTAATCATGATGGAAAATGACACAAAATATATTTTAAGATTCAAATTCAATGCTTATTTTATCGCGAATCTACCAACCTAATCAGTACCCGTTATCGCACGAATTACAACATTATTTCTTCGATGATATTAATCAGTTAAAAATGTGTATATATGTATCGACTTATATGATTTGTGTAAGCCTAAAGAATTCATAAAGAATTCTTAACTCGTATTCATATTGAAAAATAAGTTGAGAGCGGAAAATAGTCTATGCAAGAAATTAAATAACCGCATAAATAAATATTTTATCTATTTACTGAAGAGTTCTTAAAATCATATGCATCGCGTCGGTTAATTTAATATCGTCGTGTATCGTTGCACGTAAGGGGATAGTTACGTATTTATATTTTTTTTTAAGTTGCGAAACATCCACATTGACAAGGGGTGCCATCAAAATATGTAAGTTTAAAACTCCAAAAGGTCTAGGGTGGACGATCGATAAAACCATATATGGATTTACGATATTGACTAAATTCGTCATCTATGGTCAGTTGGCGTTAGTTGCGAGCAGGGTCAACAATTAATAAGACGTATTCCGAATGACGATTGAACAAGTGTAGCGCAGCATCCATGGTGTAAGTTTATTTGTGATATGCTTCGGTTAACTGTCTAAGACGGGATCAATTTATTCCGAATGATCTTGGGAAACTCAAAAATGACAAAAGACCTCGTTAACAAATTTACTACATTTTTAATTTCAGAAAGTAAATGCGAACTGCCCATGCATATTTAGGTTAGTATTTTCATTCAATATTGTTTTTCCGTTTGACGTTTCGGAATATCAATTCATAGAAAAAACCTCCAGTTTTGCCAGCATATATCGATTTCATATTTACTCCCTATCCATATCGGTTCGGCTGTCAACAGTGAAACTGTGCTCGGATGTCGATATAAAATCGTCGGAAGTTACTATCTATCCGATATTATAAAGTTATCGATTTCTCCGCGCTAGACCCCCTGCAAAGCCATTTTGCTGGTGATAACTCATTTTTAATCTATTTTCATCCCCAACTCACACCCGATAAGACTGTAAATATATGTACATAGGTTCTCAAAAAAGTCTTTTAAAAAAAAAACTTTTTACATGTTCAGTTGAAAATATATTTAAAAATATATTGTTACTGTAAGGTAAAATACCCTATTTCTGGCACGTTTAGCTATTAGTTTTTTCATGAATTTCAATTTTTTTTTTCTAAAATCAACCTTGTTTTATTGAAACGAAATTTTGAGTATTTGGAAACATTGTTCGATTTCTAATAATAAAAACTCATTTTTTGATAAATTTATTACGTTTAAATATTTAAAATTATTTAATACGTAACACGCTAACAAAACACCTATTTCTGACATAGCAAAATCAATATGTTTCTATTTTTGACATGGCTGTTCGTATTTTTGACATACCAAAATTAATGTGAATCCATTAAACGACATAGATGTTAACGTACAATTAAATGCAAAGTTACCTGAAATAACGCAAAGCTTTGCATTTAATTATCATATACTATATAATTATGGTAGAAATGGGAGTCTAATAGTTCTTTGACTAGACATTGGTAAGAAGAAGGGAATAACCTTCTAAATACACTAATATTAAAATATGTAGAAATGTAACTTCAATTGTTAAAATCATAATATGAGTTAAATATGTCAGAAATTGGTACAGTGTCAGAAACATGGTGTTTTACCTTATAACACTTTTCACGTCTTTAAGTGGAACGTTCGCGCGGCCCGTTTCTGCACGTTTCATACAAATCTTAATTTTGGATTTGAGATCAAAATACTCAACCAAACTGAAAAATTATTTTTGTAATCGAAAGGATGTGAGCTACTTTACTTATTTTTGTTTTAAATTATAAGATTGAAAAAACTTGGGAACTTGGGAAATTGTTTGTGATTAAATGAAAAAGATTAAAAAAATTATTTTATTGTATTTATTTTTAAAATATGATGAATAATAAAATAAAAACTGGAACATTCTTAAAAACGCATTTTTTGGGATATTAATTTTAATATTTGAACGATAAATATTTGTTCCGCCATAAATAAGTAATTTATATTTTAAATTTACACCCATCTAAATAATTTCTTTAAATAATTTTTATTTTTTATTTTATATTTCATCATATTTTAAATAGTAAAATTATTTTATATTTACTCACAAATAATTTGCCTCTAAAATCATGACACATTAAAATCTTTAATGGCCCATATCTTATATATAATTTAAAGCAAAAATAAATAAAGTAATTCACATCCGTACTAGATATTTGATATCTTTTGATTACAAAAATAATTTTTCAGTTTGGTTGGATATGTTGATCTCAAATCCAAAATTAAGATTTGTATGAAAAGGGCAGAAATGGGCCGCGCAAACGTTGCTTTAAGAAACTGAATAAACATCATTTTACTATTCATCTAATTCAATTTCTATTACGTGTAACTTGAAAAAATATTTGATTTGATGCATATTTGGATGTAGAACCTAATCTTTGCATTTACGAGATGAAATATTTTCCTTAATGAATAAACCAAAGATTTGTTTTCGACAAAATATTGCAAGTACCTAACATGTTCTTGCTCTTCCATATTGCGGTACTGTATTTTATTTACAAAACCAATTAGATACCTGTTAGAATGACAACATTTTTTCCGGAAAATCTAACAAATTTCGTAAGGAACTTTGAAAAAGTGAAGTTTAAAAAGTGTTGCTAATTAAACACGTGATACATTTTCTGATTTTATTTTGACATGAGCACTTAACCGGCGTTTTGCATAGGTTCTACAGAAAGACTTATTCGTTGTGAAATAAAAACAAACACTTCACGATAGCGGATGAAGTTCAAACGTAATTGGTTCGGTCCATATAAAGCACGCACAACGCGCTGAGCCTCATCGAGCATCACCACTTATATTTACAAAAAAACTTATATTCATGCCTTGTTTGTATTTATATTAACTACAGCAAATGATTGTATATTAACAATTGTATACTGAAACGGATTGTATATTAACTACAGCAAATGCTGGTATAAAAAAACTTGTTAAAACTCTTACCAAGCAAGCAGATCTTTACTGCCATGTAAGCACAATTCGAGGAGAATTCAAGCATAATTTTAATTATTCAATTTGTGAGCTTTTTGCCCGACTCACTGAAAGCTCTAACAAAACGTGCGTGGGATTAAATACAAAATGTAACATTGCTTTTACGGATCGACAAAGAATTTTAGCGGGTAGAGAATTGGCCGTGATGGATCACAACAGGAAATGACAAAGCTTAAAGCACATCATTTCATCGCTGTGCACATCGAGCTTTTTGCGCTGACAGTCCTGTTAGGGAAGTTTTATATTTTGTATATTTTAAAGATTTGTCAAATTGTTGGTTTGGAATTTGCGGCCAGTTTGAACACAATCTTTTTGTTTATTTTTTGATGATCACAGCTGTATTATTTTAAGTTTTACACGTTGATAGTAAACGAGACCGCATATCAATATTACAAAGATTGATGAAATTTCCTTTTTAAATAACTTTTTTTGTGCTTAAAATGATTTTAAGCTGAAAATTACGTACAGAAATTAATTTGTCTTGTGTCTCAGTTTTTTTTGACTTACGCAAGCGATTGCCTGCTTCGAATTATATTTTTAATGTTCAGACATTATCAAAGCGTGAGAATCAATCTTTTCTCTCAGTGTAAATCGAATAAGGGATGTTTTCCATTTCACGAAATTATTTTAAATAGGTAGGTACCTAGGTAAGGAACGCAAAAATATTTCTTTATAAAAACTTTATTAATTTCTCTTCGTGTCTATTCTGTATTATATTCGGATTGTTCGCTTTTACAATTCCATTTTCTCGGTACCAACCAACTCGGGGCCGGAGTCCTGTGATTGGTCGAAGCAGGCGAGGGTGACAGACACCGATCAAACCAGTTGATTGTTAATCAAAGTTTTTTTTTCATTTCACAACAGAATGATGACGTGGAGATTTAAAAAAAATCCATTTTTCATTTCGTTTTTCGGATACACGCACAACGACAATCATGGCTCGACTACCTACAAAATATGACAGGGTGATTACGAATTAGGTAGGCGTGGACCAATAGACCTCTTTGTATTTGGTCCACGCTTTTAAAATGAGATAAAATGAACAATGACTGGATAGGTAGCGAAATAAAGGTGCCCGACATTATTGTCATAATCTCCATATTTAAGTGAGAAAGTGATGTTGTCTTACTATCACGAGACGTCTTACGAAATCTTTTTAAAAAATATTTATCAATTAAAATACATACATATAACAAATTTGAAAAAAATGGTTCTTACAGATTATAATATTAAATAATGAACTCGAATAACATAACAGTTACTAACTTATATTTATAAAATAGAAAAATATTAAGAATTCTATAAATAAATTTAATATTGATACATTCCGAACTACGTATGTCTAACAAGGGCTTAGCTATAATATTCACATAGGGGGGATTACAATCCAAGCGAAAGGCGCTCATAAGAAGGGAAAATATTTATTATAAAGTTTTTTGAAATCTCTACTTACAATAACATAATATTTACACACATTGATAAAAGGGAATGTGCAAATATTATAGGTGTATTTCCAGGAAAGTTATCTACAAGAACTATTCTCTTTTTTCTATGCAACACCCCTCCCCCCCAAAAATAAGCTCTCATTCCTTGAATTTTATATGTTTTATATGCTGGTGTTGTGATGGAGGACTTAGCCAGCCGAGCTAAATCGAACCCGCGACGCCCGGATGGGACCCAAACGCGATGCCCATTCAACCACTGACCGGTCATATATTTTTTCATAATCTGCGTTATATAAATAATAAATGTATAAATCGTCAAGGACGATTCAAATTAATTGATAACATTGTGCCTTCCATACCTATAATCATTGAAAGTAAAAAAAAAAAAACATTATTCAGTGCCTCCTTCATAAAAAAAACTACAATTGTACGACATCAAAAAAAACATGAATGGAAAAATTTATTAAAAGAGTAAAGTCAGAATAGGACACTAATAATTAATTTTTTATACCTTGACAATAAAATAAAGCATTGTGTGAAATTATTTGTTATTTTGTGAATAAATGAAAAGTTGCCAGTTAAGAAAGAGTTTTGAAACTAATTTTTCCAGTGTTACGTTAAATGAAACACGTGAAACTAACTTTAGTGACGCACAGCAATATTTTTAATACCGTTCTTCAAAATTAATGAAAATTATACCGCAGTTAGTTTTTTTTTTGGTTTCTCTTGTTGGCGATGAAAGAATATTTTTTCTAATTTATTTATGCTACCAAACTTTTGGGTCACGCGGTGGTTTGTAAAATACGTCAAAACAAGCCATCACATTTTTTCAACGCAGTTGGGGTACGTTTTTAAAACCGGTTTACATCCCCGTAAAGACTTAGGTTTTCTAAAAATGACGTTTAATTAATAATCTCCAATTTGAACAAAACGGTAAGAGGTGTCAGAAGAAACCGAACGATCATATCGATTTATATAAATATTGGGGTTAAATATTTATTAATTAATTTTTTACAAAAAATGTTAAATTTTATATTATAACAATCTCCAAAAACATAGTGTTTTTTCCTAATTATTCTACTACTCCATAAGTTGAGCTGGAGTTGTGCGTAGTATGGGAGTATTTACATACATAAAGAAAATAAGGCTTAAAGGGCAATATGCAAATAATATCAAAAAATTAAATAACTACAAATTTAATTCAACATACAAAACAACGTAATTCAACATTCAAATTAACTAGAAATACACAATTTTAGAAAAACAGTTTTAGGAAAACAAATACAATAACAAAGTTTTTTTAAGAGTTCGATGATATAGATTAAGTAAACATATATTAAAGGTACAACGCATCACTGTTCAATTTCAGGAAGTTAATTTGCTTTTTGAATTTTTCAAATTTCGGTTACATTAATTTTGTTTTTGGACAATAATTTTGACATTAAAAATTTGACCACCATGATTTATCGAGTGTTTCCACTTGCGTTTTTTTTTATTTTACAAATTAATTATTGGAATAAATGAAATGGTATCTTGTTTTATACTTCAGTCTTAAACTTTATTTCGAAAAGTAAGGAATGTAATAAATATTTATATTAATCATAACAACAATTCGAACCTTTTATGGAGATGAAGCTATGAACCGCAAAACATCTACTTTACATATTTATGCATAACAAAGAATTAATTTAAAAGCTATTACATTAATTAAACCTAATTAATTAAAAGCTAATTACAAACAAAATTAACAACAATTTCGAATTTATTTTAAAATTATAATAACTAACTCACAATTCGTCTACACTCACCTACTTCATACATTCTATGTTACCTACTTTGTTTCAACTCTTATACGTAACCTATATTTTGTTTCTTAAAGGTATATTAAGAAACAAAATATAGGTTATATCGACCACCACAACACGGGCATGTGCCTAGCATGGTGGTCGAAAAATTCTAAAATTTATGTAACCAACATTTCAATGAATAAAGAAAACTTAAAAAAAAAAAATATATATATTATACTACACAACCTATATTTTGTTTCTTATATTATGTAGTTCCCTGTACTTTGTCTACAACATGAAAAACCTTTGATTTTTGTGGTCTTTTCAAAATACTAACATATACCTAAGTGTGATCATTTATTTTAGAATATTTTTGCGTTTTTTTTTTAGTTTCTTTGTTAAATTATTTATTAACTTAATATCAAAGTTCAAAATAATCATCAAGTTATTGCTGGCCCTGGTCCTAAACCGAATCAAAATTTCTCCTGTAGTTAAAAATCCCAGCCCGCGAGAATTTTGTTTCCTGATCGGCCCTTCGATATTGAAAATTGAATTTCACTTTGTGCATTGAATATTATCAATCGAAACTTTTTATTTTCCTGGACTGCGATAACATCATTCTTTCTCGTATTTGTAAATCAATACTGTTATTTTTACTTATTTGTTGTGACGAAGTTTGATCTGCATTTATGACGAGAGAATAATTAAATACATATTTCACAAAAGTTATCTAATTATATAAAATTCATTTCAAAAACACCCAAAAATTATTGATTTTTCGAACCGCAAGCTAGCCGGGCCATTTCTCTGAATTATTGAGCCAAAAAATTGATATTTGATTTATTTAACTAACAATTAAATTTAATGAAAACAAATAACTTTGTATTTTTTTATTTTTATATTAACTCCACACATGTCATCTTTGAAGATGCTGTGTGGAGGGTGCTGTTGAGGAGAGGAAGGAGTGAACATGGGTCTTGAAGAGACCCATGTTGTAGGAGGGAGGAAACACAGAAGCCGGCAAATCGTTTCACAGCCGGGCTGTTGAACTCAAGAATGAGTCGTAGAAACGACCCGTTCTCATGTGACTAATGTCAACCGTGTACAAATGTTGAGCGCGTGTTTGGCGTGTTTCCCGACTATGAACCGGTACCGAGGGGATCAGTGAGGCTAGTTCCTCGGAGCATCTTCCATTGTAATACCGGTAGAACAAGGACAGCATTCCCACCTGACACCTGTGCTCTAAAGATTGCAGTCCGTTTGTTAAGTTAGGAGAATCTATCAAACCGACCGCCCGTTTCTGCACAGAGTCGAGGGTTTTTTTCAGGTATTTTGGGGCTCCAAACCAGAGGTGGCTGCCAAATTCAACCGCGGGGCGCAATTGCGATTTGTACAGGTGTACTATTAAAGTATCTGCGGGCCCTGTACAGTACGCCCAGTTTCTGAGGGGCTAACTTAACTCTGGCCTCGATGGAGCCCCCGTACCTGAGCTGGTCACTTATTACACCAAGCATATCAATGGAAGGCCTGTTCGGGAGATTGCTTCCGTTGAAGGAGACTAGATTATCATTCCGATCCCTTTTAGACGTAATCACCATTGTATACACCACTATATAATTAATATTATCAACATGTTTCAAAAACTATGTTTTCTTCATCGGGATATTATCAAATAATTGATGATAATAAAATAATTTATTTAATCATATCCTGATGGAGAAAATATAGTTTTTGAAACATGTTGATAATATTAATTATATAGGGGTTTATTCAAAGTTATTTGTTTTCATTAAATTAATAATGACGCCACAAAGTGTATGTGCGAAGTCTGAAGAAGTAACAATTAAATGTTTATACTATGTATTTATTGTTATCAAGTTTAATTTGTAGAACTCCGTTAAATTTTTTTTTATTTCTTTTATGTATTCAATAATATTATTATTCAATTTATAAAAACAGTTTATTTATAAACAAGTTCTGCTAGGTAATTTTTAGGTTTAAACTATTATTTTATTAGTTATACGTACGTTAGACTCTCGTACGTAATATGTACTTATTACTTTGATGAGACGTGTTTTTTCGGTTCCATGCTAACTGAGAATAAACTCAACTCAACACTGCCTTGAAAAGTGATTAAAAGCTATTAAAAAAAAAACTAAATTAGCAAATAATAAATAACCTAACGTAACCTAGTTAAGCATTTTTTTTATATATATTTATTTATCACTCTAAAAGACTTATCTGAGATGGTTCTGAGTTGGTTTCATTCCAAGTCGTCCGGTCACCGTTTTTTCTATATTTCACTACGCATTATTCATTTTAGACATAAAAAGATAAAAACCATCAAGTTTAACGTATGTAGGTACTTTTCACAATAAGTAAAATATCTCATACTTAAGAAAGGTGCCTACTTAATAAAGAATTAAAATATTACCTCAATATCGTTGCATTAGTTTTTTGATTGCCTACTATTGGAGGGCTCGTATGGGTTGAAATATCACCAAACTGCGCATATAAATTTATTGTGCCAATATAATTACCTAATTAAGTCGTGGTAGTAATTTATTGATAATCTCCCTAATTATCAATTATGTTATATTATAAATTAAAAAGTAAGCAGTGTGATTGATCTAATTGCACACGCACAGTGACCTGGTAGGCAGTAGGTAAGGTAAGCCCAGCTTCTAACTCTGCTCTACTCGGCCCTTGTCTCAAGGACCCTTGACTCCCGGAGTCCTGTAGTTCTGTGTTCCTGTATCCCACGGTCGGCGGTCCCACGGACCCTTTGTTTCAGGTTCGAGTGGGGCTCCCCTAGAACCTATTTAAGGGTGGGTGACGTCACAAACCTAAGGAGGAATTTTTATTTTAAAGGATGTATTATAATTTTTTTGCAGAATACCTATCTAATATCTGAACATATTCTGAAATCTTCTATACTAAGCTTTCAATGCGCATATTATAACACTCTAATATTATTTTTAGGTATATATCCGATGAACACAGCTGGTTTCATAGTTACCTCTTTAATTCAAAGGTTAGAGAAAGTTCTCTCCCGGTTAGCAAAAGATCGCAGTCGCGGTAATGATATTTTAAGCATTAAGATACGTATTTCGGGGATGGAATCTAAAGATATGAATTTAAGAATAATTAATCTAATTGTAGTACCTACTACTAAAAAGTAGATTTTTGGGACATTTCTGTTGTGTTAACTAAAAAACTGACGCGGCAAATATCAATAACAAGAGTTGACAATCTTCCATCAAAACCATCCATAGATTTGAGTATAAACGGGCAAAGATAACCATAATTTTTATAACATTTCCAAGCACCTACACGATGATTTTTTGGCAAACATGGGACTGTATAAAATATCTTATTATAAACTCGCTGGTTCCATGTTCAAAGAAATAAAGTGTTTCTCCCTGCATTTTTTTTCCCGTGCGTCACTGTTCCCCTCCCGCGTCCCCTTCCCCGCCCTCGTTTCCCTTCCACCTTCCCCGCCTTCCCTCTCCACTCTCCCGCTCCCCCGCCCCGCCAACCCCCCTCCCGTGATCCATATATTCAGTCCCAATACATTCAGTTTTCAAACAGCTCGCATGCCACCTATTACAATTTTTTTCAAATTTTAATGTTCATTTTTCATATTTAAAAAATATTTACTTTGATTGTTTTTGAATATTATAGAAAAATTTTCAATCAAATATTATAAGAACAATCAATCAAATATTATAAGAACAATCAATCAAATATTATAAGAACAATCAATCAAATTTGGTACATAAGTACCTATTTAAAATATCTGTAATTCTTTTAAGGTTTTCACGGCCAAAAAGTATTTTTGTTATTGTTTTTGGGGTGTTATGCCGTGTTTCGCTACCTCCTTCTTTAGCCAACGTTTCGGACACTGTAACGCTGTCCGAAACGTTGGCTAAAGAAAGAGGTAGCGAAACACGGCATAACACCCCAAAAACAATAACAAAAAAAAAAAAAACAAAATCTGTAATTCTTGATTCGATTCAAATTATAATGTAATTACTTCAAATTTATTTATCAATTTAAATAGTTTTGAAAATTGATTTCTGATTTGAAAATCATCGTTTCGCAAAATTTCATTCTCAATTTTTTTACAGTTTCGCAAGAATTTTTGTGATGATTGAAAAACTTTTCAGATGTATTTTAAAATATTTATTTGAAATAATCCAAAAACTTTCGCGGGGGTTTTAAGAAGGTATTTTGAAAGATTCAAACATTTCCTACCCTTAATATAGCAATACACTAATCACTAATCCCCAAAACATTTTGATTTTTATATGAATTGATAATATTCCAACTCAACTCAAACATTCCGTATATCTTGTATCCGCGATATTTATAAATTAGCATATTCTTTAAAAAAAAAAATTAAGGCATTGTTTTTATTTATTAGTGGCTAAGTATCTAAGTATGTTTAAATAAATTTAGTTATAGCTAAGCTACTATTCTAGCTTAGTGAATTGCCCTTAAGGTGATATTACTCAAATACAGCGCAGTAGAAATTGGCGGTAGATATTATATTATTAATATTTTCCTCAAAGAATTTTTCCTTTCATCCCCTAACCACTAGACTCGCCAGCCACCTATTATTTTCACATTAAAATATTTTCTAAAACCCCACTCGAACTTTTTTCTTCTTCCCATAAGAATGGTTCAACGAGCATGCAGATTTGTTTAGCTTTGTAAGCGATACAAGTTCTCTAAAGCTCGTTAGTGTAAAGCTTAATTTGCTGCTATGCGGGGAGCTTTTTGAGTTTTTGAAAGGCTATCGGCGCTTGGAGGGTTGAGGTGTTGAGCTTTGAACACTGAGCAGGCCTCTTTGTAATTCTTGTTTTCGGTATTGATTTCAATGTTATCATTGATCTCTTAATAAAAACAGAATCAAAATTTTTGCATTCATTAAAAATATTTATAATTATTTTGTGAGATTTAAATAAGTTGAATAGAAAAATAAATGAAAGCATTTTAATCACTTGATTTTTATTGATTTTGTGAGGACTTTTAAAAAATATATTTACTTGTATAGTTTCTAATGCAAATAATTTACAAATAATAACAGATTTCAATAGAATTTGACTCAAACCTTAGCATTAGCTACTCCGTGGAATTCGGTTAGTAATTTCACCGTAACTTTTAATGAGAAATTAAAAACACCATTTTGAGACCTCTTTCGAAAAAGGAAGATATTTTATGGCATAACCGACACCGGCATGGCGGGCCGGATCGGGAGAGATTGGTTGCGGGAAACCTAACCATGACCTCTCTAGCCGGACTCTCTCGACCCATCGTTTTGCACCGCAGTGGGAATGATGGATTCATACGTCCGTCACTCCTAGACACATTGACCCCTAGATTCATACCCAGCCCCAAACCTTTTTCTTTCCCAGAACTTCCTCTTCTTCTTTCCCTAAAAAGACCTTCCTCACAGCATTCCCGAAAAGGATATAGGCCCTAAGGGAATTTTTTCCTCAGAGCTTCCTGTGTGGAGTGAATGTAAAAAAAATAGATTTAACTATATTTGGTTACCATATCTGAAAAAACCAGAACTTCCTTGTCAATGTTTCCTATCCCCAAATCTTCTTCTCCACATCCTTCCTCTCCCGTCTTCCAACCTTTCCAAATTTTCAAAATTTGTGGACGCCATAAACTCAATCTGGTCAGTCGGGACTCTTATGCGGTAGGATATAAATACAATGTTATATCTAATAAATAACTTGTTGGTATAAACTACGTACACAATTATAAAAAAAAAAAATGAAAAATATCATTTGTGTATCGATAAAGAAAACTTTCAAAGGCCCTCATGAGTTTTTTCTTAACATCAATTGTGCAAGCCGCTTAGTCGAACATTCAATAGGGGCACGAAAGTACGAACCCTTCTCGAGTGGTTTCCTTGAAATAATTCCGGCCGGCCTATATCAGTATCAAAGGATTCAGGACCTAGTGATTTCTGGAGTGGCCGCGATTGTGTAAACAGGATCGCCATGAGATCTTTCAATCCTGCTGGCTTTGTTTTCCTATTTATGCGAATTAAATTATTATCGGTGAACATTGAAGATTGAACGCTCTTTACTCCAGCTTTGGTGAGAATTCCGGTTTGTCGAGGATAGGTCAACAATTCTACTACGGTCGATTAAGTTCAGCGCAGTCGATTATAAGGGATACTCGAACCGTGTAATTTGATAGCTCGATTCGTATTGTTTGCTTTCAATCCTAAACGTTTTTTAAAGATAAAGGATAACGAGAGGCGTGCGATTTTCTTAAATACTTCTACCTACACTGACTAAGGGCATAAGACGTCTTTCGTAGGTCCAAACAAATTTTTAAGGATCAAGAAAATTTGGAGAAAGAATTGTCATTTAGATAATGACATTTCTTTGGAGAATTTGTATAATTCCTTATTTGAAATTGTAAATAAGGTACATAAAATACATGGTTTGTAATTAACTAGGCAGATATTTAAGTCTCTATTTACAAATCTCATGATTTCGAAGGAAATGTTGGTTTTGATTTTTTAACATAAAATTATTATAGATACCTTTTTTGGGCGCAAGGTCTGCTGTTCACTGAACTACTAAATGCAGTCTTAAGTGTCGCTAGGTAAAATTGTAAGTTGAAAGTATGTTCACTGAGATAGATGTGGTTACTTGCGATCTTGCTCTTTCCCATTGGATTATCTAGGCAGATCCTATACAGAAGAAGGTAGAGAACTAGGTAAAATTGTAAGTTGAAAGTATGTTCACTGAATAGAAGCGGTTACTTGCGATCTTGCTCTTTCCCATTGGATTATCTAGGCAGATCCTATACAGAAGAAGGTAGAGAACTATTTATTTATTGTTTGAAACATTTACAGAGTTTATACAATTATAACAATAATAGAATTGCCTTAGAATTGTTCACAGCATGAGTAATCAATGTTATTTTTTTTTATTTTATTTATTAAGTTAAAAGAAATATAATATTTCGCTTTCTTAACTTAAATACAGAGCATATTATGTAGTAATTTTTAATTTTGTTCCAAAATCTTAAGTTTAAATAGTTTTTTTTTAAAGGTTTTATATTCTCTTCCGTTTTTAGATTATCTGGAAGGAGATTATAAATGTGAACTCCCTCGTGGCCAATACTTCTCTTGCCACTTTCAGTCTTGACTGTATTTGTGTACAATTTATTGTGTTGTCTTGTATAATGTTCGTGTACTTGTGATGTTTTTATAAATGTTGTGTTTGTGTGTATAAGTCCATTTTGTATTTTGTAGATTAAAAGACATATGTTATATTCGTACAATGTTCTTATTTTCAAAAGGTTCATTTCCTGGTATAGTTTTTTTGTGGGAGTGTCTGGGTTATAGTTGAAGAGTTTCTTAATAACTTTGTTCTGTATTATTTGTAAGTCGTTTAAGTACGTAATGTATGTGTTTCCCCATAATTCTATTAAATAATTTAGGTGGGACTGGATTAAGCTAAAGTATAAGCCCCTCTTTACCTCTGTTGGTAGAAGATGAGCAATTCTACCAAATACACCAATTAATGGGATGATTTTTGTTTTTAGTTTTTCTACGTGTTGTTTAAATGTTAGATGTTTATCAATATATAAGCCCAGGTATTTTTCGCTATCTAGAATATGTAGGTCTCTTTCTTCTATTTGTAATGGTTTATGCGATGGTATTATTCTTTTAGGTGAGCTTAAGATCATGTAACCGGTTTTATTAATATTTATTGTTAATATATTTTTTATTAACCAATCGTTTAGTACATTAAGATCCGTTTGAGATTGTTCTAATAGACTTTCTAAGTTTTTGCCGAAGTAAAAAATTGCCGTATCATCTGCGTATAAGAAGATTTCACCAATGTTAAGTTGTTACTAGATGGAAATGCTTGTAGTGATAACAAAAATAATGATAATCAAAATGAAATTTAAAACATAGTATTGTCAAATATAATACCCTACAGAGAAAGAAAAAAAAGAAAGAAAGGGTATGACAATAAAGCAGCTACATAACTGTTCTCCACGAAGTGTCATGGTAGAAGTTTGATAATTTGTTTTTTTGAAATATGTGAGATTGTTTGCGTAGATTTCTTTGTGGTCACATTCAATGGTATTCTATAGACGACACATTTGAGACAGAGGATTGAAGTATGCAATATTGTTATTTAATAATTCAAGATGGAATATTTTATGACTCCTTAAATTACGTCTATTAGGAACTTTAATATGAATATTGCTCAGACGATGACTGGTTTGAAGCTTATCGTTAGTAATTTTGTATAAACATATTAAGTCAGCAAATTGTCTCCCTTTTGCCAGGGTTGTAAAATAAAATTGTTGGAATCGTTCCTCGTAAGACAGGAAGGAGTGAGGCATTTAATCCAAGTTTAAACGATAACAATCTAAGCAATTTTTTTGTACAGATTCAATGATTTTTGAATATTTTAAATAGTGTGGATTCCAGATAACACTCCCATATTCCAATTTGCTTCTGACCAACTATCTTCTAAATGATTGGTTTTACCTTATACTATTTCTTGCATCACTCTTTTTCTTTTCTTTGTGTACCTATATGTGTATATATATATTGCATCTCTTTTGTACTAGGTACATGACTTTTATCTGACTTGTGAATAAAGCCCAGAATACTTGATAAATAAATTACCAAATATCGAATCACAAAGCATTTTACTTTCCATGATATTGTTTATAATATTCTTCGACTATTGCTTACGAAATCTAAAACAATGCAAATAATTTATTTCATCCACTGCTGATTTCAAAGATGATTTGAAAAAAAAAAAACTTTTTTCTACTGGCAGAACAACGACATGTCGATCTTTCCATCCAGCGTACTTGATCGTCCAATCCTTCGCTGCAAACGAGTATTATTCATCGCGACAATGGTCCACACAGGCGCAGTATTCAGATGTAAATATAAGTGTTGGGTTGAATGCTGTGGGTATTCCGAGCCAAACATCACACATGACAGCAATTCAACATTCAATATTCCAGGCGCAGAATAGCGATCGATTGTTGATTCAAATGTTGAATCGTCGGAACGCGGAATCGGGAAGATGTCAGACGATATTTTTTTCGGAAATATTTTTTTCTGCATTAGAAAATCAAACAGCACATTCAACAAGGAAAGTAAAATTAATGTACAATGTACATGTATGTTTTAAGGTTTTTACAATGTACATGCTAGTACTGGCGGGTAAAACGAATAACGAAAACTTTTTTTTTTTTTTTTTTTAATAATTTAGTGTTCATTAGCTTTTAAAATATGCTATCACTTCATTAAAATAATAAAAAAGTGACTAGACTGCGTAAAGTTAAAACATTCGTCAAGATTTTATTTTATTTTTTATTTTAGGTCGGGTTAGGCTAGATTAGAATATTTCATGTTATGTTAGTAGGTTAGGTTAGGTTAGTTATGAGGTTTGGTTGGATTTAAATAAGTTAAGTCAGCACATAAAATAACTCAAGAATTACTTAAAAGTTTATCATTAGAAACATTAAAAAACATTTCTTTTCTGTTCAATGCGACATCCCGCACACAGAATTGAAATAAACTTCATGCCGTCAGGTACCATTTTTTCCGATCCATTTTTTATCATGACAGTGCCATAAGAGTCCATAGAAATGTGAAGTCAGATATTAATATTTACGAGATTTATGAATTAATGCACAATATTCTACCTACTTATATATTTTTCAATCCCATTTGATTGACTGTGAGCGACCCATCGCCACCTCTTTTCCACGGCGACATTGTGTCAGGAAAATGTATTGTGAAAACCGAAAAACTTATTTTGTGTTGACAGAAGGGGTGTACCCCCTCCCCTCGACGACCCCTTCCCCACCCTGCCGTCGGCCCACGCGAACAAACTCCCTCTGAGTGGGAACTTGGAATATTTGAATAAAAACTGTACAGATAGAACTACCATTGAACGCTTTTGTCAAGTCCTTGTTATTAATGTGGTAAACTTTACGATTATAGTAATATCTGCAGTTTTTTCATTGAAAAACGTACTTCGTGAGTTCGGCGAGAAAATATTTGAAAAAATAGTTTATTTGCTTCCACTGTCAGAGGAAAAATTCTGTTTCTGATTTGAAATACGCGATTGCACTTTTCCTTCAGTCAGTTCTCTCAAACGGTGAGCTCTAATCACTTTATCTATTCGCTTTATTATCATTTGCGTAAAATTATGGTTACTATCAATTAGCTAGGAAGACAGAATAATTTAAAATTTTTTTTTTTTTTGAAAATTTCGCTAAATTCTGATGAAAGAGAAACTGTATCAATCCCATTAACATTATTTGAGTATATGTAATCTTCAATAACCAAATACTCAAATATTTTATAAAAATAATTGATTTAAAACTTAGCAGTAGCATAATTGAGTCGCGTAATCTTTTGAAGTAATCTGAAAACGTAGGTGTAAAGAGATGCTTAAAAGTGTGAATGCAAAAATCTTTTCTCGTGTAGGTACACTGAATTATTATGTGATTATCATTTGAATTAGTAAATAATTTTTAAAAAATTGGTTGTCTGTAAATTCGGTTTACGGTTGATAATTTTACGTGATAACGTCGTATAAGCACGCTGGAGTGGAAGAGAGATAGATACGTCACAAGCCGAATGCTTGTTCCGTGCTCTCGCTTGCACGCCCGGCTCAGACGGATCGTGACAATGAGTCATGCTTTTTCGTGAGTGCAGCCGGCGTTCATCGATTTATAAGACGTTATCACGTCAAAAAAGTGTTAATCATTAAATAAATTTTGCTTAAATTCCTAGTTTGCCACAAAATCATAATAACCCCGATTAAAAAAAATCAACGTTTTGATTTTATTTTAAATACATTCCCACTCTTATTTTAATGTGGTTGCTTCATGTATAAAATATACAGATAAAATATAAATATACTTTTCACCTCCTAAAGGCCCTTCGCGACAACGGCTCCGAAAGTGTTGTATTATGCGGAATTGAAAATACACAATTTTCTTCGACATTGTAAGTGGAAGGCGATGGAAAGCTATGGTAAAGCCATGAAATATATAGATTTATGTACGTTTTCCCATATATTTCTTTTCGCACAGTGGGATTGTTGAATTGTCATTCAAATGGGGCCGCGGGAGTGTTGGCGATCAATGGAGGTCAATGATGTTAGTTCTTGTTGTAAGTTCCCCAAAGCCTTTTCGAACTTTCCCTGAATATGAAGATTATAAGTATAATTCGACTTATTGCTTGATGTATTGTAAAATCAAAACCTTTGTGGTTCTATTACGATGCGCAAGTTTATTTTATCAATCTCAAAAATGGTGTTCCGTTTGTAAAAATAATAAATATACCAATCTGTTTTTCCCAGTTTTCACCGAATTCTCGATTGCAAAAAAAACTATTTTCCGTTCACTGTATTATTTCTTTCCCGGGGTGAAATTTTGAATTGTATAGGTAACCACTACCAGTTATAAACATATATGTTTTTTATATCTAATAAAAAATATGTTTTTTACATGATTGTAAAATTAACATTTTAAGCATATTGCTTTATTTTTGTGTTATTTTAATTCTTACTTGCTATTACATTTACGTTCTTTTAAAACCTACTGTCAATGAAATTGATTACTGACATGAGAAAATTATATGAAGAAAAACAGTATAAATAAAATTATCTTTTTGGGACCAATCATAATAATAATAATGGGATTCGTCATAATAGACCCGATATAGTTTTACATGACAAAATTTAAAAAAAATAACTTATATCATTGATGTCGCTATTCCAAATTCCTGTAATATTCAAAAATCTATTTCTGAAAAAATTAGAAAATATACTGATTTAGGAAATGAGATTAAAAGAATTTAGCATTCTCGGACTATAAAAATATTACCATTTGTTATTTCGGCTACTGGCATTATACCTAGCTCTCTAATTCAAAATTTAGGCTTATTAGATTTGTTAAAGAAACACATGAAGGATTACGAAAGATTTCTTAAATATTTATATTGAGGGATCAGTAGGATTTATCGGACCAGTTAGGAGTTCTATCGAGCCGAACCCTATGATATGAAAATATCTGAAGTCGATGAAGTATTTTCCCATATGGTCTCTGGTAGGTTGACGTGTTGTTCTTGTATAGTTTTGTATTTATTAAACTTATACAATGCAATTACATCGCGTGGATTGACTAGATGATCATTTGTGGAAAAGTATGTGGAAGGATTAAGTTTTTCCTGTGGAGAAGATTTAACCCGGACATAAAGTCTAGAGAACAATTTAAAATGATTATTTCTATGGCGCCATTTTTTTTTAAAAGTCACCTCCAGGGACAACTCTTTTTTGTGAATACCGCACATAAATCCCAACTGCGCCCCCCTGGCTCCACAGCCAGTGAGTCAATGGAGTAGATTCCAATTGGTGTATGTATCGACCGGTCAATGGCTGAGTTGGCATCGCGTTTGGGTCCCACCCAGACATCCAGTGTTCGATTCCTCGGCTGGCTAAGTCCTCCATCACGACATAAGCAACATTTTCCGCTTACTGTGATGTGTGTTTGCTGTCCAATTTTAAGACCGGAGAATTTTTTATAAAATGACAAAAAAAGCTTAAAAATTCTACCTGGTTTTAAATATATTTTTTGTGTGTATTGTTTGGTTTACTAGGATTATAACATTACGCGATCTACATTTTGAACTTATCTACATAGCCAGTTTTTGAACTGTTACAATGTGTCACCTTTGGGGACACACCCACCCCCTGTTTGCCATTGTAACGTATTGTAACATTGTGGCCAATGTAGAGTGTCATTATTTTTGCAATGTTACCCGCACGCTCTCATTGTGACTGAATGTAATTATACATCAAGGCGCGCATTTGTCACATTGCGGCTCAACCGCTGGGTTTGATTTGTCACGCCCTGTTTTTTCAACGAAACTGTGGCAAATCACACAAAACACAATGAGTCTCCCGCGCAGGGGTGACACAAACACTTACAGAGGGGTGTGTGGTTTCGTAATTTTTTTTTTGCTTCTAATGATGTAGATATTTTTACTTAACTTTAATTATTATCACCACGTACTTACACAAATGTAAAACGTTTTCCTAAAAGCAATTCTTTTCTAGTTAAATGTTTTCAATTGTGTTTCTTTCTTCCTTCAACATGGGTCTCTTCAAGACCAATGTTCATCCCTTCGTATCCTCAAAAATGTGTTTCCTGGTAGGTGGGTACCTACCAGGAAACACATTTTTTTATTGATGCAGATATGCATATGCAAGAGTTTTGTTGCATTAAGCATTATTTCCTACTTAATATACTGGCAGCATGTTTTAATAGATCTTTTATATGCACTTACTACAACTTCTCGCCGTAAAGCCAGGTCAGTATCGGTTAAAAATATGTTTGACAATTATGTTTTACTGTCCTGATAAAACAGGTAACGCAAACTGCACAGAAAATCACTGTTCTGGTAGGATGCGTGCGTTGATAAAATATTATTCACTACACTGCATGTTTTCTTTGTATTTAAGGCGATGCACTACGTCGTGTAAAATTCGAAATCGTGCCACTAACAATCATGAACAATAACAATTCTTTTACGATACTGTATAAAAGTCCCGCTTAACACCAGCCACCTATTTTGAATTACGCAAGAAAAAAGCATCGCCAATAAGCGTATTTTATTTTATTTTGAGAAGTTCATGGACAAATTTGTAAATGTTTTACGATCATTTTCTAAAGCACCTAATTTTCCACACTATGCAATAAAAAATAAAACCGTAACCCAAAATGGGGTTTGTAAGTAGGTGATTTTGAACTTTAAAGCAGCTCTTATAGGCCTAATACTTTATTTTTTTCTGGGGTTATGAAAAGACTTATATACAAAAAAACTCGATCATTTCAAAGGCCAAGATGTGATCCACTCGTAGTATTTATTTAAAGCATCTAACAACATATTTCTAAGCGATCAAATATTCTGACCAAAAACATCTGATCTTGCATTACGGCTTAGGGTTTCACCTTAATCTAATTAAATTATTTGTTTTTAAGTTTATTTAAAATTTTTATGTTTTTTACAATAAGTATACATTTTTTATATGTCAGTGTTATAAAGGACTATAAATACAGCCTTTGCTCGCCACGAAGAGGCATGGCTCTTGTTTGGTGAGGGAATTCATGCTCGATTATATGAAATCATGTAACTAAGTAAATAAAAAAATGTTGCAAATAATAACAAAAAGATAAGTTAGAAAAACTCAAGATTTATCAATATTAGATTTCAAGATTAAAAGAAATAATAATAATAAATAAATATGAACTCTTACAGTAGTTACAGAAAGTTTTCAATTTAAACTGGAATTTTTGATTATTTTCGATAATTTTTAGACTTGAAAGTGGATGTTGAAATTAGTTAACCTGCCTAGATTTTGGGATTTTCATATTATTCTTATATATTGCTGGTATATTGAAACGTATGTTATTTAGTCATATTTATTTGAAAGTTTGTAGTATTGAATATTTTTTATATATTTTGTCTATTATACATTGAATTTCGAAAAGATTTTTTCAGTAGAAAATGTACCAAAGTATATGGTTTTTTCAGAATAACTTCGATTATCAATCTTTGAACAATTTTGAGCGGATTTAAAATAACATCTTAATGTTCCTTCCCAGCCTATAATACCGTATTGTTATATAGATTGAACAATTGCATAATACATTTTCACTAGATATTTCGCACGTTTCGTTAAACATAAATACTAAATGCCAATTTATCGAACTTGTTGTTTACTTTAATTTTTTCCAGGTGACTTCCCTATGTGATAAAATAGGATTAATGACATAAATTCCCACAATCAATCACCCAAATATTATAAAAGAAACAAAAAAAGCAGTTATTATGTAGTCCGAAACTTCAATTCATTGTGTGCCTGTATTCGCGGCAAGTAGGTATGTTTCCTTTAGTCGCCCACAGATGTCGGCCCCTGTTCAAATCGCTGCGGTGATTATTAGGTAAACAAATGACAGGTTGTGTTCTCGGGTGGGCGCGCGTGAAATTGCCAGGTTTGGGTCTCGGGTGCCGCCTACGCACGCGACGCCGTTTGCAGCAGAGTTGTCATTATGGCAAATTGGAAAAAAGGGGGCGTTCTAACAACTTTTTCACAACTGCGGTCATTACTTGTCTCTTTTCCTTGGTTGTTTGTTTGTCTTCGTGCTCGTTACGAGTTAACGAGTTGTTTAACCTATTAGAAGTCGTCTCCGTTCAGGTATTCATAACACAAAGGTAATTTTTGAAGTCGGCCAAAATCTTCCGACGCTATATTATAATATTATAGTTGAATTTTATAAAATAGTGTCAGAAATTATTACCAGGAAACGCTCTCTCTGGAGAAGGACACGAAGCATCTTTTTCGATACGTTTGATCGTCTTATTAATATTTGTGTTTTCTTCTTCGGAGTCGCCTTCTTTTGTTTTTCTTTTACCTGTTCATTTTGGAGTGATTTGAATATTGGAGATTGATTTTACAAAAATTAAAACATTTTTTTTTGGATTTCGTACAATTCGATCCTTGGTTCGCTAAATGTCTGGCCGCTGAGGTTCATCGGGCACTTTATAGGACAACACCAAAAGGAGACTGCCGTGACTGTGGATTTATGGTAATATACTGGAACCGAGTACCTGATAATTAAATAAATATTTCATAGCTATCTCATTATCTCACAGGCTCAATCCTATAGGTAGATAGATGTATGTTTGTCTCTTTTTAGTATCGCTCGTTTCCGTTTCATCGAGTTTCAAATCACAACGGTGCTAAAGCAGTTTTCACTTCAAAACCTATGACTGCAACGTCAAGTGAAAATGTTAATAAATTTCCCCGTTTCCTGTCACACATTAAAAACATTTATATAACTGTTTCAATTTCATTTTCTCTTCCACCACTCACTGGATCCATCTCATTTGGAGTGTACCCGCTTCTTGCACAGTAAACCATTTGTTTTATTCTTGTCAGAATCGTATTGTGAGGTGGATCCATTTTGGTACATTCCGATTCTGATCTGGATTTATAGATCAACATTACTAGAACATTGATCCGGCAAACAAGAAAATGGTAGCTTGTATCTATGGATTGAAAATGAGCGCTGCACCACAACTCATGAGGGGGAGGTTTAACACTGCAAAACCGGAAAAAGATCATGGATTTCTGACTAATAATTATTAATAATAAATACTTACGCATTTTAAATGAAACGTTGTGCTTTGTTTACGAGAAATTCAATCGGTAATTGCGTTTAATTTTTGACATTGATATGTTATTATATTTTTTAGTTCTATCTGAGAATAGATTTTAACAAATTATAACATTTTTTTATAACATTGATTTTATTGACAAATGGGTTGATACTGCTCAGTTATGCATAACTGAGTAGTATCAACCCATTTTCAAAAATGCCTCTAATATAATAAACAATGTGAAAAAGCAAATGCAATTCAATGCTTCCATAATTGAAGTGAAATTAAATAAATTACAATTTTAAATTAAAGGAAATAATATTAAAATTCAAAATCAATAAAATAATACCTCTCACCTTCACCTAACAAAATCGCCTTTTCAGACAGTCGTATTGATAAAGTCAAAAATCTCTCATCTTTACGTTCACTGCACGCGACTTTGTAAATAACTAATTGTATAAAAATGTAGAAAATTGTTATTTGTAAGCTTTTGTAAAGGTCATTTCATAAAACTTCTCCAGCCTTAAAGAGTCCTAAATTTTCCAGTCTTTCAAAATAAATATCCACTCTACTTTTGCCACTAATCTTCTCATAAATGTAATGGGGGTAGCAAATGTAAAATCTTGCATTGTCCAATTTTTGAATATAATATCCTCCGCGTGCAACGCCGTATCTTCACAAGTATATTTTTTCTAATTAAAGTGTGTTTATCGAAAGTGACCTGCCAGGTAAGTATGTTTTCTGTATCTACTTGTAAATAATAAAATTAAATAGAGCCTAAGAATTCATAATAAATTGTGCAGCGCCCTTGAGGTGATTTTTCACAAAAACGGCGCTCACAAATTATCCAATTATTATTATTATTAATAACAAATACAAGTAAGTATTCCTTTCATCGAAAATTCTATCAATTATATTGTTGTGCGGTTGACTGTGCAGTCAGTAGCAATTCGCCGCAGAGCTTCTTGAAGCACTGCAACGATGTCGATATTCCTAGACAGTGGTATTTCATTCCAAAGTTTTGATGATGGATAACTGAAACTATCCTCAACAGCTTTTTATGTCCGGGAAGAATGAAATATATATAAATTAATTTCTTAATTTTATAGGCTCTATTTCACCCTTGAAGGACATGTTGTAATGCCATCGAATAACGAAACGGTCTTCGCGTGATATAATATTAACCTAACCTTACCTAACCCAACCAACAGGTGTTGGTGTTTGACAGGTGGGGTTTTTTTTTAATCAAAATTGGCCCGAACTGCGACAGAAGAATGGTGTAGTTAAATAAGTGGGGAAACTATGTAATTACATACAAAATCGTTATCAATTTATTTTAAAACAATTCTTAGGCGGGTTGCTTTTAAAACTCCATTGAAGTAATATTTCATACATAGATTGGCCCGCGTAGGTTAGAAATGTATTTTGTTAAATATTGTTTTAGTTACTACAATAAAATCTTTCGTGTTCAAAATATTCTGTAAGAGTTTTTGTAACATAATGCTTTCTATTTGACTACAACATTTTATCGCACACAAAAGGGCTCCACGCTTTCCACTAGCAATCTAATTAAATTCCTTTAAAATCACATAATTTATGACCGATAATAATAATTACATTCCTATTAACGCGCACCAGAAAAGAGAAAAGAAGGTGTGTTGCATTTTATGGTGTTTTCCTACCCTTTAATTCCATTTGATTAGATGGCAAGATACGGTTGGGGTCGGGAGGGGTTGGGGGAGGTGGATGTCTCCACAGCCCGAGTCTAGGGAGAGGGTTGAAACAAAGAGTAAAACAACAAAAAGTGCGCTGGCGGAAGTCATATTATCATTTGGTTTCCCGCGGAACAGACAACGTAGACTGATTATTTAAGAAGCCAACTCCTGGAGTTTACCCTTTCAATCATGGTCGGAAACTCTCTTGCCACATTCCCACAGGAAGAATGCAGTGCAAGACTATTTAACATAATTTTTTTATTTAAACCAAAAAACTGAATATTTTTATTACCATTTAAAAACTTATTTTTTTCGACTTTTGTTCATTTCTTGTTTTCTTTACAGCCCCGATTTACCTTATTCTTTATCATTGCTACTTTTTTTTACTTTCTCATATTGTGATAGTTTCATCCAGTTAGGTGAGTTGAAAATGGAAAAAAAAATATCACAAAGATTACAGTATTGTAGTATTTTAATGCCTTATTATTAGGCTAATAAATTGAATAAAGTACAAATAAATTAAACGTTCACTAATTAAAAGCATAAATTAAAATTTTAATTTTTGAAAATCACCAATGCTGGGGAAACACGTAGAAAGATCACCCACGTGGAAAACAGAAACCCCGGAGCTTAAATTCCAAAACACGTCTAAAAATTGGATACACATTCTCAAATTAACCAGTCAATGTGTTATTATGGACGTGTGAGTTCTGGCGAATTTTTCAATTTAGCTGTAAATAATAATATGAAATATTTTCGAAAAAATTAAATATATTCACACCATTGCGTCTCCTCCCGGCCTGTCTGTTGGGAACAATGGTAGTGGCGCTATTCACAGCATCCCATTTTAATTTATTCAAATTTCCCCTGACATTTCACCTATAGCCATTCACTCTATACGCGAACGTAGCCTATTATTTATAAGGCACGTAAAACGTACATCGCCTATTAACTGTATTTACGTGATGCAAAATATGATCATTCTTTCAGGGCAAGTCAATGCGAAATCATAAAAAGATCTTTGGTCTTTGGACTAATTTAAATTCAGAGCATTATTATAAAAATAATCTTGTTTTAATATACTTCAAGGATTTTATTTTACATTTTACTTTGAGTTTTTATTCTTGATGAAAAGGGCTAATATTGAGCCTTGGGGAGCAACAGCGGTTAGAAGCCTTATCAACGAGAATGCATCGTAAAAAGGTGATTGAACTTTGTTCGCCTAAACATGGATGTGATTAAGAAAAGTTGAATTAGGACGGCGCCGCTTGGTACTGTACCGAAAATCAGGATCTAGGATGCTTTATAAAAATCCTATAGGACGATGAATTGTTGAAGGTCTAATCTTAGATGACTGAATGTAACACGTACGTAAGACTAATAGTTCTGTGAAAAGTAGACCTCGCTTGAAAAAAATAAGTTCCTAATTTTCTCTGATTTAATAAATCAGAAATACAATTTCCCCTGAAATCATAGGATGCGTTATTAGGAACTTAACCAACCTACTTAATTATAAATAACTTTTTAATTATTTTTTACACAAAAGTAATTACACAATGTATCTAAAAAAACGACATTATCTCAATGACATTTTTTTTAAATCTTCTTCAGGCAGGTAATTTTGAAAATCCAAATAAATACGACAGTTTCACATTTGAAAAAAATAATCTTTACTGAACCAATGACACGGCCATCATCTTGAACCGGAAACGGAATGTAAAAAAAAAATTTAAACGACAAAATGTAAAAGGGTCACAAAATGTAAAATAGTTTTTAAAATGGAAGAAGGAGAACATCGTGGCTGAAAAACCTGAGACAGTGGTTTGGCCCGTCTGCTGTGGAGATGTTCCAGAGCAGTGAACAAAGTCCGCATAGCCAACATGATAGCCAACGTCCGTTGAACGGACAGAACGAGACGAGAAGAAGGCTTTGGCCTTGATTGAAGAAGAGTTTTGACTCTCGGTGGGTTGTAAATCTGGCGATGGTAAAAAACACAAAATATACGTACGAATACGAATAGGTGGGGTTGACATAAAAAAATGGCTAATTCAAAGATAATGAATACTTTTATATTCTATGAAATAAGTCCGCACGAAAACAGTTTTAAAACTAAATTTTATCCTATTGGTGAGACGTCAATGTATTTAGATCAGTTGGTGCACAAATCAAGCAAATCATTGGTAATTGTTTCTTGTCAAAATTAATGAATAATTTACGTTACGGCTGAGGATCGCAAAAGTTAAGCAGGTTTAGATTATGGGCGGAGACTTCACTACAGCATTTGACACCAATTTGTTACTGGCATGATATTATTTTACTAATGCACCGAATAAACAATACACAGTAGACATGGCTTCCGTGTAGATTTTTGTGGAAATCGATGTCACCACTGACTTGGTACTTTTTGGCTTTTGGTTCTTGCCCATTTAGCACTCTATTTGTCACTTATAATACACGGCACGCCATCGTAGATATAGATATCTCCAGTAACTTGCCATTACATTATTTGATAGAAATGATGATGAAACAAAATTCTTATGTATCTGAAATTAAAATTCGATCGATCCGACTTTTGGTTTAATTCACATTCAATGTTAGATCAATTCAACGTATATTGCACGACATTTGTCATGCGTACCAAAAAATCGTCAACAATTTCACAACACCTGCCGTGAGTAGTTCCACCGCCCAGGGCACCTTCTTCATCCGCAGCTATTTCCTCCACCCCTTGGGCCTAGGATACTCCCCCACCGTCCCCCCTACAACCACCCAATCAACCCCCACCGCCTGCCCCCGCGCTTGGAAGTAAATTAAAACGGAGTGCCAACACGAAACTGGCTGGGGAGGATGCTTCGTGATTCCGCGGTGTGATCCGCTATTGTCGGTTGTAGGCAATGATGTGTGCACCATTCCGGAAATGCATATTATCAGCTATAATTAAGAATTATAATATCACCAGTTGCCGCTACATTACGTTGCGGTTTTTTAGTATTTTTAAATATTAACGGTACCTAGTTAATTGGGATGGTTTAACAGTGGTAAGTTTTAAGAAATATAATATATAGGGCTAATAAGATTGTGATCTTCGGATTGGTTAACAATATAAATAATGACTTGGGGATTTGTATGTAGGTATAACAGAATGATTAGCATTAAAAATGTTCACAATAAGAGTTCTAAAATAAGAGAGCAATACAAGTTTTCAATATCTTTTACTAAATCAGTTTGACAAATATTGCCTACTATTCAACACCGCAATCCACTCTGCTTCATTGAATTATTACAAATAAATTAAGAAATTTATCTTTCGAATGTTAGCAAATTTGAAAAATTCCGACATCTACCAACATCTGTGATTTTATAAAAAGTACTCATAGTTCTGAAACCAGAAATGTAAAAATAATTAGATTGTAAGGACTAAAAATACGCGAGATACCTGAATGAGTTTTCTTTTCTTTTACTGTTTTTCTTGTATACTGATTTTCTTGTAACCAAAAAATGATTATTATATTTAGGCAGGACAGAGTTAGAAATATTATTAAAAAATGCTATCTGATAATAGTGATAATTATGTATTGCGAGCGCCTTATATTTCTTTTGTTTCTCATTTTTTTTTATTTTCTTTTCGTTTCTTGTATACTTACTTCGAAACACTTTATGTTGTATATTCGATGCTTAACAGATTCTAGAACCTGGTGCTCTACTGTATCGTATATAATTATGTAAATGGAATTTGTGAATATTAACTTTACTAAATACTACATATTATGTGAATCATCATGTACCTAATATAAACGAAACCTGTCAATTTGACCTTCCTGGTTGGACCGTCAAAAGCTTCCTTATAGTGTCAATGTATTTTTATAAAAAATAAATGTATTTGTCGTCCTCCGTGGTTGAGGGGTGAGGCTCCCGATTAGCAACCGAATCCCAGCGTGCGCAAGTAAATTTTATTTTGATTGATTTGTGACATTTCGCAAATTATTAATTAAAAATAATACATGGTGTATTAGCGGCACGTTCCAGAGCGGAATATATTCTTAATACCGCCCTGGTATAAGACCACCATTCAGAATTGAAATGTTGCTTGAAATGGTTTTAGCTGTGTTTGATGACCAGAGCTGAATAGCCAGGAACTTCCCTATCATTATCTTCCCCATCTCTTTCCCCTCCTTACGCCAGAATCAGAACATACCCCGATTGAGGATGCCATAGTCTTGTGTGGAATTCACATAAAAAAAAAATCAAATAAAAAAATGGTTATGCTTACTATAAAAATATAATTGCATTAACAATGAAATGTAATCGTGTATTTTTATATACATAAAATGTTAAATTAAATATCTCTTCTAAACAACGAAGTAATCCAACAACAGATCACGCACCCACGCACCGATAACCGAAATGAGTTTGTTTAATTTTTATTTAATAATTAGTAACTAATAATAACCAGTAGTTAGGCAGTCAGGGTTGCATAGTAAAATACAAACTATTCTGAAAAAGAACCAGATGCAGTCATATTTTCAACTGAATTGGAATGCTGTATTTTCTCTCAATTGAAAAAATAAAATCGAAAAGTCGATAGAAAATTATGAAAAACTTGTATTAATGACAAATATGAACAAATAGCTACATATCCATTCAAAAAATGTCAATTCGAAAATTCTTTTGTCGATGTACATCTATTGAATCTCTCAGTGCCGCATTTTGAAAGCAACTATACGTATGAAGCCAACGAGAATTCTTAATAATATAGAAGTGTGTGATGCCTTATAAACATTTCATATGAATGTATCCCATTGAATGAAATATCCCAGGGCACCACGATTGTTTCAAATTAATGAAGCTGCCTCACTACAGGCCAGATCAACCAGACACTGTGTGAAGACTTCCCTGGAGAAATTATGAGGAGAAATAAATACCATTTTCGTAACGAGAAAACTGTCGACAATCCCAAGTACATTTTATGTTGAAAATATCTATTTTACATGAGTTGGTATTAGGTACTACTCGCCTTACGTCCATGTAATTTTTTGTAATTTTTTTTAAATTTGCACGTATGTATCTTATAAAAAACCACAAATTCCCATTATATCAGCCGTACAAGGTCTATTCTTAATCATTAGCTTTGCAAACCCGTACATTTTAATGGAACACTTTGCTTATTTTTTTTTTAATTAAAAAAAAAAAAAAAAAAAAAAGTTTAAAGGGGAGGGGGATGGAAGAGAGGAGGGGGGATGGAAGAGGGGGGGATGGAAGAGGGTGGTGGGGATGGAAGAGGGTGGTGGGGATGGAAGAGGGGGGGTGGAAGAGGGGGGGGGAGGGAGAGGGGTGGAGAGGGTGGGGGGATGGAAAAGGGGGGTATGGAGGGGGGGTGTGGAAGAGGGGGGTATGGAAGAGAGGGGGGGTGGGGATGAAAGAGAGGGGGGGTGGGGATGAAAGAGAGGGGGGGTGGGGATGGAAGAGAGGGGGGTGGGGATGGAAGAGAGGGGGAGATGGAGATGGAAGAGAGAGGGAGTGGGATGGAAGAGAGGGGGGGTGGGATGGAAGAGAGGGGGGGGTGGGGATGGAAGAGAGGGGGGGTGGAAATGGAAGAGAGGGGGGGTGGGGATGAAAGAGAGGGGGTGGGGATGAAAGAGAGGGGGGTAGAGATGAAAGAGAGTGGGGGGAAAAGGGACGGGAGGGAAAGGGGAGGCGAAGAGGCGAGGGCAGGCAAGCAAGGACTCCGCGCAAGACGGGATGACAGGTTAGAGGGCGAGGGCTAGCGACAATCATCAAGACCAGCCCCCACTGGACATTGAAAACTGACCTTGATGCTTGCTTATGATCCCCCGCATTGGCTTCCGTACTAATTAATTAGCTTTTTCCAACATTAAAACAACTGGAAACCGCAACAAAATAGTACGAAAACATAAATGCGAGGAAGGTCAGGAAAGGCCGTAAGTACCGAATTGAAAAAACCACAAGCAAAAAGTTCTATTGGAGACAACGACAGAACAAATATAAAACCAAGACCGCTAAGGGCTGGTTGTTTCACGAATTTTGAACATCTCGTCAAAATATCAAAGTTTCGCGAGTTTTGTTATAACTCCACCGTGAGCCGGCTACCTCTAAATAATGGAAGAACTTCTACAAAACTCAATGAATCCTTCAAATTCCCGAAACAACTCACTATAAACATTTTAAGTATCGATACGAGTCTCGAGGCATCTTTAGGCAGGTTACCAGACAGCTTTCACAGGAAAGAAGAGACGAGACAAGTGGCGTGGCGGGGCTGAAAGAGAGGAAAAGAAAAAATGATATATTAAAACAATGATCATACCCCAAAAAATTGAAGTAAAGATAAAAAATTTAAAATAAAAAACGATTTCCCAATATACAAAACAAAAATATTTAGCTGCAAAAGTATGTCTAATTTTGAATATATGGTAACAAGGACGACTCGGAATCATGCAATTTCAAAACCTCCTTTGTGAAGTCAATAAAAATTATGAAAAAAAAAATTGTTAGATAGGTTGGTTACGTTAGGTTAGATCAACTTTTAATGACTTTTCAAAGGGGTATTGCGAAGTTGCAAGATTCCGAGTTGTCATGGAACCTAAAGTTGCCCATAGGTTTAGGTTTTACCTCCTCGATCAATTATATTACAAATTATTACAAATCGAAAATACTTATTTATTTCATTGAAGAAGAAGAGAATATGAAAACGAACAATACACACAAAAATAAAAATGTAGCGGTCGTAACTGTTATATTACAAGACTTCAAAGATCCTTCTTTTAAAAACTTATTTATGATAAATTGAATTTCGCTAATTAGCAAAGGAAAATAAAATAATCTTAACTGAAAATCATACTAGAATTCGCCTTACATTAACCCCCCCCCCCCCCCCTCAGGCTAATTTGTTCGCTTTTCAGAACAACTCGTATAGTCTCTACTTAGAAGTTAGAAAAAACAATAAAACTTTTTAACTTTAGATAAAAAAAAAAATATTTTAAAAATTATTTGTTTATTTTGAATGAAAGCGTTATTATTATACATAAAGAATGCAAGGCTGATGATGTAAACGTAATAAGTAAGATTAAGAAAGGGACCCTCAGACGGTTTGGGCATGCAGAGCGAATGAACGAAGAAAGCAGTGTAAAGAGAATATGTATATGAATATGCAAATGTGAATGGAATAAGAAGTCGGAGACATCCGAGGAAGAGATGGCACGAACAAGTGAATAGATACTCGAGTCGTCATATCAAGAAACAGAATAATAGAAGAGTATTTATTAACATGAAAGAGGCAAAGAGGTATGCCAGGACCGAGTTGTTTGGGGATCCGACATCTCTGCCTAACCATGCCGGGGAAAAGGCGTGCTGGTTAATTAGGTCTTCGATAATGATATTTTCCAAAAAGCTCTATTTATTATGATATAAAATTGCAAAATTTGGGATCAGGCCGCTAGCAATAACACTCCTTATGTGGATGGCGATTAAGCTTAAAATTGATTTACTTAAGAAAAAAACATCTCCAAAAAGGGCGTTTTATTTTACTTAGCGAATCTCAGGCACAGATATTTAACGTTTTACGATCGTTTTCTAATGAACATTTAAAAAATATTCTTAAGAAAAAAAACTACTGCCACTTAATTGATCTTGCAAATATCCTTTGTCTTCCATAACATTTTTTCTTTTTTTTAAATACATAATATTATCAAAATAAATACTAGAGCACACCTGTATTTATAAACAATGAATTATTTAAGTACTAAATAATAAAATATTTACGTACACTCCCCTTCGATACACAAGCAAATGCCTTTAACGGAAGAGTAGTAAAAACCAAAGATGTGTTATTTTTATTATGTACCATATAAAATACATTATTGTAAATAATAAATAAAAAAATAATAATAATAATAAAATAATAATAATAAAAGGGATTCAGGGGGTTTTAGTGCTAAAATCACAATTTAACAACATTGCTTTGACGGATTTTTATAAATTATATATAATATTGAAAATTATTTGTTGACAAAAGAAATTACTAGGTAACGATAGTTGTTTGGTTACTGAAATGTAGGAAAAGCAAAACAATCATTTCCAAGTTGTTTTACAAATTGACAATATGTCATTTGCAACCAACGGAGATCAACTGGGTTATTTTACGTCATCTATACAGATGAACAATGATAGTCTGAGACCCCAAAAAACAAAAGCAGGTATCCCTAGGCAGCGAATGAAATGGACGTACGATGTCAATATGTTCATCGTTCCTTCATATTTTTATGTAACTGAACTAGAAACAGATATGTTGTTGTATAGGAAAATAAAAAATAATAATAAAAAAAATAAAAAAAAATAATATTTCTTTTTAATCCTTAATTGAAATAACAGAAATATAAACTATTTCACAAAATTAAACCACATATATTGTTAATCTGTTTTTATCTTTTAAGTATACACTCTTTATCTATATCCACAAGCAAATACTTCTAGTGAAGGAACAGTATAAATCGTAGGTCGAAAAATTACAATTACGCCCTTGAGCCACGGCGATCTCCCAACAAAATATCTGCTCAGAATTTTCCGAAATTTTTCTGCGAAATTTCGGAAGGACACTATTATCTTGCGTCACAAGCCGAACGCTTGTTCCGCGCTCTCGCTTGCACGCTCGGCTCAGGCGGAACGTGACAAAGAGACATGCTTTTTCGTGAGTGCAGCCGGCATTCATCGATTGATAAGACGTTATCACGTCAAAATAACAATAGTTTATTCCAGAATGTGTTCAGGGGTACTGCAATGCAATACAATCCATATATCGAAATAACAAATTAGACAAATAATTAGAAAACTAAATAAAAATATATACGGATAAAAAGGTAAATAAGCATGAAAAATACGAAAAATAAAACTGAAAAATTTTAAACACAAAAATGAATGAAAGCAGATGTTTCTGGAGGATATTGGACCATCTCCCGTCTCTATAAAATGGACAATATTGAAATCCTAGTAGCAACACCATTTATTTAAACCGAGATGTTGACCTGTTGTAAATCACAACAATACACTATTGAAGCATTAGGAAATTCTCATAATTTTTATTGTACCTATCAAGGCAAGCCTCATTGAGCGATGGCTTTATTTATTGTTTCATAATTCCAAAGAAACGGGTTAATTATGCTTTTTTTTAAACATGCCATTATAAACCAGTTTTGTTTAAGCCTTAAATAAATGGGATTATAACGAATGCGGGCGTATGCACAAACCCATAATCCGATAAATTATGTTTCACGGATTATGGTTCTTCGAACTGGGTTAACGACCCATTATGGGTTCGTTTTAAGAGTTTTAAACGGCAAAGTTTACCAAAGAAATAAAATAAAAGGTTCAACCCTAATGTAAATGCTTAGTTTATTCAAAAATATCTTTTATCCACCTAACCTAACTAGTTCTGAGACATTCAATAAAGAATGTTTACACATAACTTAGTTTTATTTCCAATACATCATTTATCACAGGTACTTATATACTACGTATGCCCGGCATACTTGTATACAGTATGCAGTCGGTTTGGGAAATTACCGTATATACCACACATGGGCAGCCGCCGGCCCGCCGAGCTATTTTGTCCGGCTCTGATTCATCTCGGCGAAGTAATAGATAAATAAATTAATAGTTCCAGGAAGAGATTAAATAATGGAGATGACGCTAACTTACATATGGAACTTATTAAGCTTCAGGGGGATTTAGTGCTAAAATAACAATTTAACAACATTGCTTTGACGGATTTTATAAATTATATATAATGTTGATGTTTCTAAACTCACAAGCTGGTTGAGAATAAACAAACTAACTCTTAACGTAAAAAAAAACTCATTATATACTTTTCGGTAACAAGAAAAATTTCAACCTCAATATCAAAGTTGGTGATAACTGCCTCGATAAGAAAATGAGCACAAAATATTTGGGCCTGATCGTAGATTCCCAACTCTCGTGGGATCTCCACATAAATCACGTAAAGGAGAAAATTATTTCCATAACTGGTGTACTTTATAGACTCCAAGGATTACTAACTTTACTAATATCAGTCTACTATGCCATGGTACATTCACACCTCTCCTATCTTTGCTGTATCTGGGGATTTGCCTCAAAGAAATTGATAGCTGATCTGCAGGTGGTTCAAAATCGTGCTCTCAGAAATGTTTTTGGACTTCCATGGGATACCCATGTCAGAGATATCTATTCGGTTTCCGGTATTCTTCCAATAACAATCCTTCCTAAACATGAATTCACAAGCACCATCCTACAAATTACTCAACAATCAACTCACACTAACATCAAGCCACTTTACAATCAAGACATCCACCCTCACAATGCTCGAAATAGCAATAAAATCCGCGTACCTCAAATACATACTACAAAATATGGGATAAAATCTCTGAACTACATTGCCTATACTCTTTATAATTCGCTTCCCGATATGTACAAGGGAATCCAGCAAAATAAAAAAAATCAGAGTAATGCTTTAAAAGAATATTTTTTAAATAGGTTTAAAGATGAAACTATGTAATTTTCTTGTCATGTTCAATTATGTCTTGTTTCCCTCTCTTCTTTTCTTTTTAATTTAGTTGTAATCATCCATATTTGTATAAACTTGTTCCTTTTTTCTTTAATTGTTTTCTATTGTTTGTTTGTTCTACTTAACCTGTCTTTTATTTTTCGTCTACATTATATACGAAATTTATATTTTTTATATGTAAGCTCCTATGTAAAATTGTTATTTCCTCTCACCTATGAATTGTATGTTCCTCCTGTCCTAAAATGAGTTCTGCAACTCATCGGGATTGCCCTGGCAAGAAATAAAAAAGCAATAAAAAAAAATATTTGGTGGAAGAAAAACATACAAATTTATGCGCATTTGCAAGAAAAATTATTTTTCTTTTTGGCAGCACATTTACGTGTGAACAGTTTTTTTCGGGGATGAAACACACCAAATCAAAAATTCTAACGAAAAAACATATGAAAATTTATGATGATAACATATGAAAACATATGATGATTATCCTTTGGCAATACCAACGCCAATATATCAATAGTCTCGTAATTCAAATACAAGGCCAATCTTCACACTAAATTTTGAAATCAGTATATAATATTAATATTATGTCGTTTATCAGTAAATCAGACGTAGCAACGTGTTTAACTTAATTTAATATTACTTTATTATATGGTCCGGCCCTTGACTTGGAGACAGAATGATAATTTGGCCCCAGACCTGGGAACGGTTTCCCAAGCCTGGTATATACACTTACACAAAATATAATTAAGTTCCCGAAGGCGTGTGCAGAGAGGATGTACCGCCGAATTATAAAAGTATAAAACATATTAGCATTCAAAGACATCAAGGAAAAAACTGTCTGTCTATATACTATATACTCAAGCGTACAAGTATCAAAAATCGACCCTGTAAATGAATTTGTTTGATATCCAAACCAACTTATTATTAAGATGAAGCCTTGCAAAATAAAGCAAAATCATTTTCATATTTTTTAATAAGCCTAGAAAAAAATAAAGTATTAGCTCTATAAAAAAACACCTTCAACTGCAAACTCTCCTACTTATAAACCCCTTTTCGGATATGGTTTTATTGTTTAATGTAGCAAATTCAGTTTCTTTTATAATAATCGCAAAAAAAATTGACATTTACGTCGAACTCCACAAAATAAAATAAAATAAAAAATGCATTTTCGCGTTGTTATTTCACAATGCGGCCGGCAGCCGAATTTGGATTTTCAAAGTGAACCTTATGCGGTCCACCCAAGGACTACTGATTTGCCACACCCATTTTGTATTAGTTCGGCCCCGGCCGGAGCGGGGAATAGACGTATGGCTCCGCGTCGTTTGGTTCCGTGAAATCAATTTTAAGTTTCCTTGTTATTACAATAAACCATGTGTAAAAAAGGAGTTAATGTTTTTTACAGGCCTTTACGAAATCAACCTGAAAAAAAATTCTCAAATACCCTTTTCAACCTTTCCAAAAGCTTTTTCTCTAGTATTTTTAAACTCTTCCCACAAAGGGGCGTGAATTCTGATTTTGATTTTTCCCTGGACTATTGGATCACCTTAAAGGCATTTTTGAAGTCATTAAGTTAGACATTTGTAAAAATTGCACAAAAAAAAATGATGAATTTACAATATAATTTATAATTTTGGGTGTCAACTGTCTGAGGATCAACTGCCGGGTCACCATAATTAGTTTATTTTAATGGATTTGAACTAATGCACTTTTTTGATAGATTCCATTTAATTATTTCAAAATATAAATTCCTTGAATAAATCAGGGTAACATTTTTTTTTTTTAAATTCAATCCATTCATATTGTTTCACTGCACCTATGTAATTGACCACGGACTTAACAGGTGAGTTAACATGTTAACAACAGATTTGAAAATGCATAATATTGTATTAAATTTTATTTGAAATGTTTGAATAACGGGTACCTACCCAGCAACTAGCATCCCCCGCACAATATTATTCTTGTAATGAGCTAACCACCGATAGTCCTCGGCTGTGGAATCATCCAATTATTTCCGAATTAACCTTCGCTGTGCTTCCAACGAATCACCTGCAGCTCCGGCAGTACGGTATAGAGTGTAGGGTTCAGCTAAAGGCGTGTATTTAATAACCCCATTTTAATAACGCTTCCCCGATTTAGCTGAAGCTTAACGTAATAGAAACTGTTTTAACTGGAATTAAATAACAGTTCCAGAAGTCGGATGTGATATTATTATCATGGCGGTTTAGGCACGTGAATCGGATGGATTAAGAAAGGAGTGCCATGAAAATATCATATAACGTGAAATGAATTAAAGAGTTATGAACGTTTCAGAAAGAATTGACAATGGTGGATCGGACTTCTTAGTCTCAAAAGGTCCTTTATTCTTATTGGATGAGTAACTACGTATTGGGAGATGTATTGATAAAGCGAGTGTGTCACGTAGTCACTCTTACATTATGTTAGAAGTTGGAGGTATTAATAATATTATTGTTTATTTGGTATGGTCCTGTAAATTATCTACATACACAGAGTATAAATAAATAATAATACATGTCCATTCCAACGCAGCATCACTTTCACGTGTTGTATCATGTATTGTACATATAATTTTGTATTAGTGATCGACGAACCAGATGCAATCTGTTCACTTAGGTTCCAACTTTACCTTATCTCGTTCTGAGATATAATGTGTTAAAGTTTGCAAAGACGATTTCTCATAATCTTATTGCTGCCTACATTCTGATTTTACTGTTGATCTTGTGTATAGTATTTTAGCTTAACATTTTTCAAATAAAATATTTAAGTAGATATACGCTTACCATTTTAGAACATACCTAAACAGCAGATAGAACCGTATTTTATTTTACATGCGCTCCACACAGGAGTTCAGAGATTTTATCCCATATTATGTAATTTGTGTTTGAAGAACACGGATTTTATCATACCTCTATGATATTATCACTATTTCGAGTATTGTGAGTGTGGATGTCTTGATTGTTGAGAGGCTTGATTGTTTTGTGATAATTGTTGTGATGTTTCGTGATAATTGTTGTGATTGTTGAGTAATTTGTAGGATGGTGCTTGTGATTTCATGTTTAGGAAGGATCGTGATTATCCATAGGTATCCCATGGATATCTAAAAACATTTTGGAGAGCTTGGTTTTGAATCACCTGCAGATCAGCTATCAATTTCTTTGAGGCAAAGCCCCAGACACAGAAGAGATAGGAAAGGTGTGAATGTACATGGCGAGTACACTGAAGTTAGTAGAGGAATGAGTTGTAATCCTTGAAGCCAGTAGAAGACCAGTCATGGGGTAATTTTCTACTTTACATGATTTATGTTGAGATCCCACGAGAGTTGGGAATCTACGATCAGGCCCAAATATTTTGTGCTTATTTTCTTTTCGAGGCAGTTATCACCAAATTTGATAATGAGGCTGACATTTTTCTTGATACCGAAAAGTATGTAATCGGTGTTAGTTTGAATATTCTCAATATATATCCAGAAAACCATTGTCGTCGGAGACATTAACCTCAATATAGCAAATGATTATTCGTCTAACGATAAAGATAATTATCTTAATATGATGGCAGAATTAAATTATATATCATGTATCAATTCATTTACGAGAATTATTCCAGGTCAACGACCTTCGTGCATAGATCATGTTTTCACAAATATTCAAGACATAAAAAATATAGCATCTGCAGTCATACAAACGACAATCACAGATCATTTCGGGTGCATTTTTACGTACAATTACGAAAACAGATGTTCATCATTACCAACCCAAGCTCCGGAGAATGAAAACTGCCGACGCAAAACGCTCAACATAAATGCCCTACTACATAATCTAGATAAAGAGAAATGGCACGATATTTTTAATTGTAATGATACGAACGAATGCTTTGAACTATTCGAAAAAAAATTATCAATGCATGTAAGTACTGCACATTCTATTGATTCCAGAAAACAATCATCAAAATTTAAACCGGTTAAACCGTGGATAACTTTTGGATTAATTGTGTCAATCAGACACAAAGAAGCAATATACAAACAATTAATCCGACAACCTACAAACGAAACCCTAAAAAAATACCTAAAAGCATACAATAACAAACTTACGTATTTAATAAAAAACACAAAGGAAAACTATTTTCGGCGAAAACTAGAAGCAACGGAGAACGATGCAAAAAAAGTCTGGCATGTTATAAATGAAATCATAGATAAGAAAAAACATAAAAAAATGAAATACATAGTATTACTCATAACAATATCAAAATACGATGCGAAGAAAACCCTTCAGCTGCCGCTAATATATTTAACAACTTTTTTGCAAATGTGGGCAAAAACCTTGCAAATCAAATAGAAAAATTACCGTCCAATGACGAACAGAACATTAACGTCAATATCTCAAACAAAATTGACATGTTTTCCCTTACTTCAGCCCAGGAAATCGAACAAATCATTTCAAGCATGAAGGGAAGATCAGCACCAGGTTTCGATGGAATTACTGTCGAAACACTGAAAGCTATCAAAAAACATATTTCAAAACCATTGACACATTTAATCAACATTAGTCTTCAAAGCGGAATATTCCCAACGATATATAAACAAACCATCATCACTCCAATTCATAAATCTGGCAACCCAGAAGAAGTGACAAATTATCGTCCAATATCGCTGATTTCAAACATTGCCAAAATCTTTGAAAAAATTATCAAAAAAAGATTGACTGAATTTATTAACAAAAATAACATAATTCACGACAACCAATATGGATTTATGAAAAATAGAAGTACCCAAGATGCGATTGCCAAATTATCGAACATTATTCAGAACACATTAGACAAATCTTTGAAATGCCTTGGAATCTTCATAGATCTTAAAAAAGCTTTCGATAGTATTTCTCATGATAAACTTATTGAAAAATTAAACTGTGTTGGGATAAACGATAAAGCTCTAAAATGGATAAAAAGCTATCTATTTGAACGATACCAAGTGGTCAAGATAAATAACTCCCTAAGTCTACCACTAACAAGCAATTTCGGGATACCTCAAGGCACTGTGCTAGGTCCCCTACTATTTATAATTTATGTCAATGATATTTTCAAACTACCACTTAACGCAGACATAATATCATATGCCGACGATACAGCTATCATAGTGAATGGGATCGACTGGAATATAGTAAACGAACAAGCAAATAATAGCATGAACACCTTAAAACATTGGTTTGATACAAATCTCCTTTCATTGAACACTAACAAAACATACTACATACACTTCTCAATTAACAAACTAAAAACACTCCCCAACACTAAAATAATTATCCACAATAACAAATGCAACAAAATCACATGTATCCAAGGCTGTTCAACGTTGAAATCAGTATCAGAAATTAAATATCTCGGAGTGATAATAGAACAACATATGAAGAGCCATATCTGTGAATTGGTTAAGCGTATCAGAAAGTGTATATATATATTCATAAGATTAAGAAATATTTTAAAACCCAACAATCTAAAAAGAGTATACTATGCACTAATCCAGTCATTAATTCAATATGGAATTATTGGATGGGGGGGTTCATACAACAATATTCTTACCCCGATCAAAGTGATCCAGAAGCTAATCATTAAAGTAATCCTAAAGAAACCCTCCACATATCCAACAGAAACGCTTTTCGCAGATTTCACGGTGCCTCGAGTGGAGAATATCTTCAAGAAAAATGCAATTATCCAAATTTACAAAGATAATATCATCAAAAAATTTGAAACCCACCAATCAAAAAGATATCAAGACAACATCAAAATACCAAAATTTAATACCAAACTAATGCAAAACAATTACATCTATTTAGGAATAAAGTATTTCAACAATCTTCCGATTGAAATAAAAAAAATCAAAGACATCAATAAACTGAAACTCAAACTGAAGCAACACTTCATCAGGAATAATTAATTAAATAATTACCTGTTTTTCTCTTTCTTTCTATTTATTGGCAATCTATATTTATTTCTATTTAATTTAGATTTTTCTAATTTCTCTAAAGTGCACAATATATTAGTATGTAACTATATCCCATTGTATGTACATCTTCACATATAGATGATCCAGAAGTTTCAATTGTTCCCTTATATACTTACCTATTGCATAATGTCATTCTATTTCTGTCATAATTAGTGTAACTCGCTCATCAAGCACAAGAACTAGCTTCTTCTTTGGTGAGACTGCAATTTTAAAGAATTTCTGAACAAATATGTAATTTATATTAACCCACTGTAAACTTATATATCTATATTAAATAAAAAAAAAAAAAAAAAAAATATCATGAAATATAGATAAATATCTCTATGATTCTCAACCAGCTTGTGAGTTGGGAAACATCGACATAACTTCGGTTTCAAACTTAGTTTATAGGTTAGTTTATAGCTTATATGAATAGGTGCCTACCGAGTTTCATAAGGTATATAAGTTAAATGTATATACCAATAGTGGGAAAGGATATTTTTGTTATCTTAAGCTATAAGAGTTATTTTCTGACTTTGCCAAGCGCTATTGAAGTGATGTATTTCACAAAGACAATATTTGACAATTCTATATTAATTACCCAATTTACCACGGTAGAGACAAGATGGGTGAGTTGGTTGTAATAGTATAAAATTAATTGGTATTTGGGTATTACTTCAAAACTATTATAAGATGAGTGAGTTGGTTGTAATAGAGTAAAATTAATTGGTATTTGGGTATTACTTCAAAACTATTATAAGAAGTGTGAGTTGGTTGGAATATAATAAAATTAATTGGTATTTGGGTATTACTTCAAAACTATTATAAGAAGTGTGAGTTGGTTGGAATATAATAAAATTAATTGGTATTTGGGTATTACTTCAAAACTATTATAAGAAGTATGAGTTGGTTGGAATATAATAAAATTAATTGCTATTTGGGTATTACTTCAAAACTAATATAAAAAGTGTGAGTTGGTTGGAATATAATAAAATTAATTGGTATTTGGGTATTACTTCAAAACTATTATAAAAAGTGTGAGTTGGTTGGAATAGTATAAAATTAATTGATATTAGGGTAATTACTTCAAAACTATTGTAGTAAAGATATTGTGTAATAACATGCTGCATTTTTTATAGTTTTCATTTTTCCTTAGGCATCCTTCCACGAACACCACATCAGTTGACACTACAGTTGGAGAAAGTGATTTTCGTTTTAATGCAAGTATGTATTTTAATCGTGTTCAAACTTGATATTCTTAGTTCACAAGACACCAAAATAAGATGATTCATAATGAATAAGAGCTGGAAATGACAACCAGCAATTTTTGTGTTTTCTTTAAAATTATTAGATATCTGTACATTTTACGTTTTCTTTCTAAGATGACATCGTAGAAATATATGACATTGGTGAATGACATAGGCCTAGAGAAAATAATAATAAGGGTCTATGTCACCTTAGGTGAGGCCATGTGGGGGGATCTTTTTAAGGAATGGAAGGAGAGGATGTTCTGGAAAGGAAAAAGGTATGAGGGTTGGCTAGGAATTTGGGGGTCAGTGCGTCCTGAAGTGATGAATGAATCTATCCTTTCAACTGCGGTCAAGAGAGTCTGACCGGATAAGTCAAAAGGCCTCCCTTAACCAGTCTCTTTCGATCTGACCATCCATGCTGAAGGTGGGTAGACACATCCACCGCCAAGACCTAGATAACTCATAGACTAACCTCATCCCATGAATCCGGACACCCTTGCTAAGTCATCAAACGTTGCGAACCACTTAAGATGACCTGCGGCAGAGGTGTAGGTTTTCCAATAAATGGTTCCCGGGACGGCGGAATCCATTCTTGCCTGACAAATAATAATATCATAATTCGTATTGAATCGTTTTCGTGAAAATTAACCTCAAGGGTATGACTATTATTTTGTCGTACTTATAAGGTACATAAAGATGGTTAGTGGATTTCCCACATTTCAGTCACATCCTAATAAAGCCATTAAAGCACATTGTATTTGAAAAAACTATCTACAGATTTTTTCCAGAATCGGCGTCGTCAAACCTGAAAGCGCTGAAGGGTACACTAACAGTATTAAAAATGCTGTAAATTTCCAAATCAGATCTGTCATAAGCCAAAATTTCCCAAAACTTATGACGGCAATAAAAATCCCTTTCTAGAAACACCATAACGACCTCTGCATTGGAGACTTGGGGATTTAGCGGTCTTCGGCACACTTTTGAACTAGTGCATCCAACAAACAGTAATAAACTGTACATTGAATCTGTACTCAAAGCAATAAACAAATTACTGGCAAAGGACCAGACAAGGAAGACTGTAATAATCCGTTGACGGGAAACAAAGGCCTAAATTAAAAGAAAAAGGACAAAGCTAAAAGATAGTGGATTGTTAAACGCTTAGGGAAGTCTAAGAAGAGGCATTTTGTTCCTTGTCGGCTAAATGTTTGTAATCGTGTCTATAGTTCCAAGACATTAAAATCACAAGGGCATAGTACAATAAATCATTAGCCAATTTTTGCACGCGCGTTACCAATAATATTCTTATTGCACGTAATCACTAAATTGTTAGCAACTGTGTTCATAAGATCAGTCGTTTCTGCCTAATTTTATTTGCATTGACCTATAATTATTAATCATAACATAGAATTATTTTCGTTTTATTTTGACTGGATCGCATACGCTGTGGGCGGAAATAATAATAAAATTATGTTAATGGTTTATTACAGAGACTGATTTATCAACAACTACGTGACTACTTTCATTGGAATATTGTTATATTTTGTAAAATATTTATTTATTAGTTTTGTTTTAGTAAATTGTACATTTAAGTTTACAATTTCCTAATTAATTTTATCATATCATATTGCAAACTATATTTTTTCTTGTTTTATGTAGCTACTACAATACATTTTGAACTTTCCAATTGGTGCGGCCTTTAAAGTTTCTGGTAGAGTGTTGTATAACTTCATCCCTTACAGGTAATTTCACCCGAATAAATACTACTAGAATTCACAAAATCCTGCGGTCGCTTTTGATTCAGGTGCACAAAAACACAATTATTTATTTAAATATTATAAAAAACCTTTATAATATTTCTATTTTTGAAACTGATAATTCATGGTGGAATTCCATTATAATATATTATAATATAAACATATATAAAAATTTTTCCACTTAATTTTATTTCGCCAATATAATGGATTTCAACCCATTGTTTAGTGATATCTTTTTCATTTTCATTTTATTTTCAAGTTTTTAATCTTTTTTCTTTAATAAACTGTCAATAGTTTCGCTCTTGTATCCATTGTTCTTAGCTATGGTTTTTATAATATTTAATTCATTTGTATAATTTATATAATTCAAAGGCACATGTGAAAGTCTTTTTCTAAAAGAAATTAATAATTTTGAAAACTCGGGAGTTTACCAAGTTAACTGCGCCAACTGCCCATCATATTACATAGGCCAAACTGGGAGATCATTAAAAACCAGAATTAAAGAACATTTTACAAACTGTGTGAATGACAAAGGCAAATTGTCAAATGTAGCATCACACTTATTAGAATACAATCACTCAAAGATAAAGTTTGATAAAGACAGAGATATTAAAGTCCTCCACACTTGTAATAAAGGCCATAAACTCGATAGACTAGAATCTTTAGAAATTTCCCGCGTAACTAAAAAAATAGATCATAAATTTGTAATGAATAAGCAATTAGAATCATTTGCTAAGTATCCAAATTTGTATCCATTGTAATTTTCATAATAATTTTGAAATTAAAATATGTATTTAGTTAATGACCATTCCTATTCCAATGTAAACATCCCTTCAAAATCCCTTCAAAAAGCAATTTAAAAAAATCCCAAACATCATAAAATATAATAACGATTTTACAATAAAATTAGGTCATTAATAATTCATATTACTTGTAAGGTTTTTCGCTGAACAATGTTGAAGTGAGCTACAAGCCCACTGGAATTATCAAAATATTTAGAAATTCGACAGTCTTAACGACTTAGTAACAAATGTAATTAATATAATTGATTAAAATCCTTTAGACCACCCCGCTTCACCTCCCTCATATGTTGTGTGTATAAACGGTAGACTAAGAATAATTTGTACAAGTCTGAAGATGGCTCTAGCGAGCTGAAACCGGTTACGGTCAATAAAATTAAAGTGGAAAAAAGTTTTATATTTGTTTTTATTCTAATATATTATAAATAACCTTGTTTTTCAATATATTTGTAAATAACCGAAACATATTTTTAATTGACTGTTTTCATTTTTTTCCCTTTCTTTGTAAATTACGTCCCATCCCCCCCCCCCCTCTCACCAATCACGCCTATCCATTGATATCTTTAAGTCTAATGTTGTAATTTTAAGTGAACCCTGATTTTATTAAATCTACCACAGTAAGGGCGCTTAATGCGCATTGTATTCGCTCAAAAAGAAGAAGATGGAAGATATGTAAATACGAATGTTAGAGAGAGCGCGCTAATATTAAAAACGATAATATTAAAGCGAAAATTGTGAAAATGTTTGATAAAACACGACTCGTTTAAAATAGAGCAAAAATCTCGTGGGGATTGTCTAAAAAAGCATTTAAAGAAACCCTGCACATAACTTATCAAATAACTGAAAAAAAACGACAGGTATGTTTTTAGGTTTTCACGGCCAAAAGTATTTTTGGGGTGTTATGCCGTGTTGCGCTACCTCCTTCTTTAGCCAACGTCAGCTCATCTGCCCTGATGATGGACACTGTAACGCTGTCCGAAACGTTGGCTAAAGAAGGAGGTAGCGCAACACGGCATAACACCCCAAAAATAAATAACTGAAAAAAACGTGATTATAAGGTTTATAATAATTTTCAGAGCATATTTTTCTATCACGGGAATTTCATATAATTGTCTTGGCGTGAGGAATGTACAGATATTATCTTCAAGAATTACATATATTTTTAAGAGCTTTAAAATTTACAGTATTTAAAGAAAATTTAAAATAAATCGGTAGAAATGCGGGAAGCCGGGCCTTAAAAGTAAGCCGTAAGGTTCTTCCAATAATTGTAAATTTATATTTGTTACAACAATCTTCGGATCAGCGAAATTTGTAGGTATTATAAAAGCCTTGAATATTGGTTTTTTGAGCCTTGAGAATACTTTCAATTTTTCATTAAAAACGAACGTAGTTCTTCATTGTTCGCAGATGGTGTGTACGGTTGCGAAAGGCAAAATAAAATATTGATAATAAATTTTATGATTAGTAACTACGGCTCATTTTCAAGGATCCTTTCCAAGAAGGCACAATTTCCAGACAAATTTTTGAGTACTGCCGTTACCTATAATGATTGGTAATACCAGAAAATAAAAATTGTTTTTATGACAAATGAAATAATTAAGACTTAATAATTTTTCGATGTTTAAGAAAGATAATTCATTTGTAAAAATTAGATTATTGTACTATAGCCAAGCTAATTATAATAATATTTGTACGATTAGTATAGCGCCGTTTTTGTGAAAAATAACCTCATGCAAACTTACAATAAATTTCTAAAATCTCACTTCCAACTACAAACCAGACAAACAATTAAAAACAACTTACAGCTAAAAATTGCATCCACCGGTTATTCGGTCCGAAAATATATGTACAACGATTTGACCAATGAATGTGATACTGCATAAAAATGTACATATACTGTTTATTCATACTCACTATAGACAAAAATATGCAGGACCATCCTTACCGCTGGGAGGTTACTAGAGATTTACACCGTTTATTGTTCATTTAAAAAATGTAGATACAGTGGGCAGCAGAGGGCTTAAACGGTATTGATTTTTTTTAAAACAAGTGTTTTAATTTGAGAATAAAATTTTTTGACTGAATCCCTGGTGAATTCTTGCACAATAGTTTTTTGTAACGTGAAATATTTATGAGGTATTACGCCGTGTTGCGCTACCTCCTTATTAAGCTAACGTTTCGAACAGAGTTACAGTGTTCATCAACAGTTTATTTGTTTCATAACTTTGAATTTGTCATTTCACTTATGCCTCGATGACATTGAACGAGTTTACAATCTACTCGGAATTTCACTATCTATTAATAAACTCGCTCAGTGTTACCAGCTAACTAGCAGATTGTGGACATTCTACGAAAAAAGTAGAAAGGTGATCAACTTTACTCGCTACTCGCTAGTGTTTGCCTAAATATGGCGGCCCACCAACAGCTGATTTCGTCTGCCAGAATTAGTTCGCACGGGAGTCGTTATTCTCGCTACTGGCTAGCGTGTGGCGCTAGCTGCGAACTCAAGTTTTCTACAAAATGTCGACAGAATTGCTTGGCGCGGGAGTTGTTATTTTAGCTGCTACTGTCGCTACTGAGCGAGTAGACAGTTTTGTGTGTCATTATGACAATCTCACCCTCCGATTCACCCGCTTTTAAACTTACCGGCTAGTAGCTTGTAAACTCGCTTAATGTAATTAAGGTTTTACATGCCTACCAAATTTCTACCATTGTAATACGTAATTTCGTTTGAATTTATTGATTTATTTTAAATTATTTCATGTAGCTAACGGAACCACTGCTAATGAGTATTTAGTGGAGAGAGGTTAGTAATTAAGGGCTTAACCGGGATTTTTTAAGGTTGGAATTTACCGTTAGGGCGGCTTCGTCTGATATTTTGGAAACAAAACCCAGAACTAAGAATGTTAATATTGTCCTTTCCTTTGTTCCGTCTAACTTGTAATTGGAACTTATTGTTTAAGAAGGTTAAAATGCTTTTAACAACAAACTTCCAAAAATACCATATGAGACAATCGGTAGGAACCTATTGGTTGTACTAGATAATTTGAAATGATTTGACTAATCGTTAGATACTAAAACATGAATTCGCCAATTCGCCGATTTTTGTAGGCACAAAAATCTAAATTAAAAAAAAAACTATTGTTTTAACTTTTTTATTATGACGGTGTCCATTCCAATGGCTAAACAGGACAATTTTCACCCCGCATATAGCAGCCCGAAACAACTCGCGGAATTTCACTCGTACCAGCACGTAAGTTTCAGTGCACTAGGGGCAAAGTCCTCCGTCAATCTTCCCTTTGATTTTCGGTATGCATTTGTACCCTAAAAAAATGACTTTTTTTACATTAGATTTATTGGAGTTTTTCAAAATTGATTCATTTTTAAATTAGATTCATTGATTTTTTTAACATCAAATTCATTCGCACATTGGAGCATTGGATTCCATGCCAACTGAGAATAAAGTCAACTCAACACCTCTTTGAAAAGCCATTAAAAGCTATGAAAAAAATAATTTTAAAATTGCCCATAACCCTAACCGAACGTTACCTATTTGATCATTTTTTTATATTTTTTTTCCTTACCACTTTTCTTGGGTGGTTCTGAGTTCTGAGTTGGTTTCATTTTGCGTTGTCCGGTCACCGGAGCATTAATATTGTGTGGAGGCTCTGAAAAAAATCCTAAGGGATTATGTCACCTTTGGGGACGCTGTGTGGAGTGTCTATTTAGTGGAACGAAGAAGAGGAAGTTCTTTGAACGAAAAAGTGCGTGAGGGGTGGGTAAGAATTTGATATTCAATGTGTCTAGTAGCGACACTGTGGCGCAAAGAGCTAGGTAGAAAGAGTCCGCTTGGAGAGGTCAAAAGGTCTCCCTCATCCAATCTATCCCGATTCGGCATCCGCCGACAAAACTTAGACAAACAGACCCCATAATCCCGGGCACCCCTAGTCGCCAAAAGTACTGAACCACTTGGGGCGACCTATGCAAGGGTGTTGGTTATCCAATATTGGTAAATAACTAACTAACTAACCATCGGCTTCCAATCCAATAGATATATTTACAAACTACAGTTCGATACTTTCTCAGAATTCAAATATCACAGGAAAAAGTGTTTCGCTGTCAGTATCCTTTGGGATAAAAATTTATGTTTATGGTCCACTGTAAAATAAAACTAACATCATTTTTATAGGTTTGTCAATGGGTTCCATGCCAACTCAGAATCAAGTCAACCCAACACTTCTTTGAAAAGTCATTGTAAGTTATGCAAAAAAAACTATTGAAAAATAGTCCATAACCTAACCTAACGTTACCTATTAATTTATTTTTTTGATTTTTTTAAATATTTTTTTAATCACATTTAATGGCTTTTCAAAAGAGGTGTTCAGCTGATTTCATTCTGAGTTGTCCTGTCACCATGTCAATGGTATGACTTGCATGCTTGCATAGTACGCTTTTGAAGAACAAATTCATAACCATTAGGTAATTATTACTAATTTTTTAAATAATTATTGAGAAACATATTATTTTGTTACGAAATAGCAATCTGTATTTTTGTTCACTCGTTTTTATAATTAATAAATTAAGTACGAAATAGCAATCTGTATTTTTGTTCACTCGTTTTTATAATTAATAAATTAAGTACGAAATAGCAATCTGTATTTTTGTTCACTCGTTTTTATAATTAATAAATTAAGTAAGTATAAACGCAGCCATAATATGAAAATACAAGCATAGTTTTTTTTTACAAAATCTATGAATGCAGTATTTAGTTTTACTTGCATTGTATATTCATTCTATGGTGTAAGCTTCACCTGGTCCCGAAAAGAACCCTAAAATAATCAAGGTAGCGCTGACTTAGAAGTTTTGCCAATAGATGTCGCCACTCTACACAAATATTGATTAGTTTTTGAAAGCCAAACGTTTGAGGGTTATCGCTGTTTTTGTCAAACACAAATTTAATTTTATAAGTACCTATGAACGTTGATGAAGCAAGGAGTGTGTGTCAAGGCAGAGTTATCTCACTGCCTACCTCTAGGTAGTATAGATAGGTGTCCGACTTTTGATTAGAATACGAAATTAATATATTTTTTAAATTTTATTTATTGATCTTTACAACGTGTATTAATGTTTATTTTCAATTTTTAACCTCACTAGGACAATTCTGTGTTGAGGTTAAATTTTTTTTTAAATAACACAAAAATGATAAATGTAGGTATTGAATGAACAATTTCTTACATATTCTTATAGATAATGCTACTAAGCTGAAGAAGCTGATAAATTTTGATATAAACATGTAGGGTGACCACTTGATGAAATTTGATTTGCAACAATGTAATGCTATTAATTTAAAAAGGACTAAAATCAAATCAAAAAAATATGTATAATACGTTATGCTATTAATTCAAAAGGACTATGATGAAAAATTAATAACACATTATTTAAATAATTTAAGAAAGGGCAAAGAAGAAAAAAATGTTGACATTCCTCGGCTATCGTTACATCGGTAGGTACTTACTTACTACATAAAAAAAATATTTATTTGTCAAAATAATAATAATACATCTTTTTTTAGCTCTGTATTCTTTTTAACTTTTAATCAATCGATGAAACACGTATGAGTTCGACGACCTTCGAACAGTGGGATTTTGACACAAATTAACGTTTATAATATGTATTTGACTGAGCTTAGCGAAGTCCTGTTTTAACTCGACCGTTTTGCATTTAGTCTGTCTGTAAATAATTTGTTTGTGCGTTCGGTTTCCATTTTAGAAAATATGCTGCACCCACTTTATTATTCAAGCTAGCTTCATTTTGACATGGCTAACGATGTTATGGTTTGGATGTGATTCTTTTTTGAAATGTGAAATCGTCGTGAAGGCCCTCTGGAGACAGAGACGGTTCAATATTCTTCGTAAGTGGATATTTATTACATACATGTACACTGTTTGGATGTATTATAACTTTAATTTATTTATTGGTTTATTAACGCCCTAATTCGCTTTGACATAAAGATTATAAAATAAATTGGAAACAACAGTGTAAAATAAAAAAAAAAATCAAAAATTTAATTTATAATCAGAATTAAACACGACATTATTGCTGTTAAATAATATAATACTATTTATCAAGTTTAATTTGTAGAACTACATTTTATTTTAATTTGTTTTAAATTTTAAATAATAATAAAATTGATTCAAAATTAAATAATTATAGATATAATACAAGATTTTTTTAAAAATATTATGTTCCATGCTTCACACAAAAATATGTGATGTTTGTAGCGTCATAGCAGTCAAATCTTAAATTAACAATTTAAAACAATAAAAGGAGATCAAATACTTTTCGTCTTTCAGATAATTTCGATAAATGAGTTTACTTCGTAAATTTGAATATGTTTACAATATTATGTATGATACCTACCTGCCCGAAGAGAGTTTGAAAAAAGAAATGTTATTTATGTGGTGACATTGTTTTGGAAAAATTGTATTTAACTCTAAAAATGTTGTATAAAATACACGGTTTATGACGTGGGTGGTTACCTACTTACAAATCTAATGGTTTCAGAAAAAAAAAAGTTTTTTTTGGTCGCAAGAGGTCTACGGTCAGAGAATTTATAGGAATCTTATGAAAATCTTATGAAAATTTGAGAATAGTAGGTATTCTAGGTACAATGAAAAATGTAAAAAAAATAGTTTTTTTAATAGATACTAATGAATTGGATATTTTCTATATTAAATTTGAATCATTTTTTCTCTGGTAGTGTAAAATGAAACAACATTAATTTTTGGAGTTTTTTTCGGAGTACCTGTAGATAAGCGCCCTTGAGGTGATTCTTCACAAAAAACGGCGCTATATAAATCATCTAAATATTATTATTATTATAAATAAAAATTGTTTATTAATTAAATCAAATAAAAATTGTTTATTATATTAGATATCTATATTCGCTGTCATGTTTTCTAAAATGATAATAATATTATGCCTGTTTGTATGTGATCATTTTTGAATCGGATAAACTTCTATAATATTATCTAAACACCCCAATAAACGTGACCACTATAATTCCGAGAAGCTCTTCCCTAAAGTGTAATCGCTGTGCAAGCTAGACGCACTTATGCCAGGAGGCAATGCGGAGAGCGAGACGACAATAGCTAAGGCTTCGCTCGGCAGAAGGGTGGGGTGAAAACCCGATAAGCGCGCTGATTGGCCGGAGAAAATAAAAGCTCCGCCCCCTCTCAGGCAGTCGAGGTACCGCCGAACGGTGAGGTCATTGCATCAGTCGTCCGCTTGAGCTCGTAGCAATACAACCTCCAGCAGCACTAAGCTTATACAGTAAACGTGAAGTTCACAAATTTGTTTGAAACTTTTGATTATTTCGAGACTCTGTTATTTCTTCTATCGAATGTCAGTGATGTCTAACATGTCGGTGATGGGTCACCACGGGTACCCGTTCCACCTTCAACAAGGAATGGAGCCGCAGATCAGGACCGGAGGATCTCCGCAGCCAGAAGGACATATCAAGAGGCCGATGAACGCCTTTATGGTATGGTCCCGACTTCAGCGCAGGCAGATCGCAAAAGACAACCCGAAGATGCACAATTCTGAGATTTCCAAGAGGCTCGGAGCCGAGTGGAAGCTTCTCTCCGAGATGCAGAAGCGGCCCTTCATCGACGAGGCCAAACGCCTCCGCGCCATGCACATGAAGGAGCACCCAGACTACAAGTACCGCCCGAGGAGGAAGCCCAAACCAGCGCTCGGAGGAGGAATGGGCTCCGGCATGGGAGCGCCCCCCGGCCCGGGAGGATTCCCCGGATTCCTGCCGCCTTACTTCGCTAGCCCGACTGGAATGCCGAGCCTGGAAAGCCTCAACTATTCCCCGATGCCACATTATTTTGGATCCGCATTCGACCACGTTCATCTTTCAAAACTGGTGCAACAGCAAGAACCACAGGCACCTCACAGCCCCGGAGCTTCGGCCGCGGCGGTCGTGAGCTCGTTCTACTCCTCCCTCTACCCTCCCAACAAGCCCTTCCACCCACAACTGTTCCAAATGCCTGGAATGTCCCCGCCCTCCGCTTCTCCGCCTCAGAACCACGGCGGGCCAATGGACCAGCTACGCAGACCCGTCCCGGTAATCTATTGAAGAAACCACCCCGCCGTTAAGTGAAGAATCTTGTACATTTTAGTTAGTTAATTTATCCGTGCAAATTAAGATTTGTTTAATCTCCTCGTTAAGTGCTGACGGTTGATGTTAATACTTTTGATCTCACGTTGATGTGGAAAGGCTGCGAAAAGTGATGCTCGTGATTGTTTGTAAGTTACTCCGTTGTGTTATACCAATGATGTTTTTTTTTTGTAATCCTACCGACTGCACCAAAAATTATAACGAATGAATTGATATATCCTGTGATCTTGATGAATTTGAAAAAAATGTTTTGCAGTTGAGACAGTTGGGTTTTAAAATTAGATTTTTTTTATTTACGACAACAGAATATTATTGACTGCCAGCTTCTTCGTTTAAACAATTTTCTTGTAATTTAAGTCAGTATTAATCATAAACAATTAATCTTTCAATACAGTTGCATAAAGCAATACCTACACTTTTTTGTGTAAATCAAGTCATTATATAACTACCTACTTACATTCATATATTATTGTATCTTAAGTGTATCGATACCATTGTCGTTTAAAAAATAATATTATTAAAATATATTGTTAGATTATTTATTTAAATTCGGCTGGTTTGCTATAAGTCAATATTTATGACTGAATCGTGATAATGTATCTGATTCAGATATAACTGTTGCCTTATTTATACCTAAACCGAGTGACTGTAAATATTAGATTTAATGTCGAAAGCGATCCTTATTAGTGATTTGTGTATAATTCATTTACTGACTGTTTTTGTTGAAATAAACAATTGATTATGTAAACATATATACCTCTTTTCGTTATTAAGACTATTAATCCCATACACATACCTGCCACAGTAATAACTTAAAATAAGTTTTTTCAAAAAGAATTTGTGGAAAGCCCTCCTGATGCCAAATGGAAGAAAGGTAATTATGAAGGGGTTTTATATACACTCTGATAAATAACAAGAAACATATTATTGGATTAGTACAATGCAAAATCAAGGTAAATTGGACTGATTCTCCACTGACGACTACTCTATGCTACTTGCTAATCTAATATTTAAATTACTTTAAAATCAAAAGTATCTTTGTTTAAAATTATACTTCAGCTGCACATAATATTGAAAGTATTTATAGATGATGATGGCAGGTACTAAGTACCTATTCAACTAATTCTAGGCACTATTTATTGGAAAATGTGAGCAGTCATTAATGTAAATAAACAGACTATTGAATCCATGGCTTGACCAAGATCGATATAATATTTACAATCAGTGACTATCTCGACTTGTACATATTTATTTCAGATAGGTATTTAAAAAATGAAATGCATTCGGACTATGAACAGATCAATGAATGCACTTAACAAATGGTACACTTTGGTTCGCAATTTATTATTATTGATTTTTTGTAAAAATCATGATAACTTTGTAATATAGATGTGGTCCATTTTTAGCTCACCTTGCTAAAGAAGGTGAAGCCATAAGAAAGAGTATCGAAGATATAATAACAAGACCGCATCAAATTTTCAAATTTTGCCGATCACGTAGATAGGCAAAATAGCAACGTTCAAAAAGGGTTTGTGTACAATATTCTTCATGAGATCAGAAGTAGTAGTTGATTGACTAACACCTTATTTACGAAAAAAAGGGGGAAGAAATAGTTAGAAAGCAGTCTCGTAGGTATCCGACGACTTTTCTAAAAATGTTTTATGTAAATGGGTAAATAATCAACCACCTGCATTTAGGTACCCACATAATGAAATCGCAAAATAAAAATTCCCACGACTTACAATAATCTTAAAATGATGCGTATTTTCAATCATAAGAATTAAAGAAATTCCTAGGAACTTTCCGGGAAAATATGCAGTGTTCCAACTTTTCATCAGTTTTTGTTTTTAATTTAAATTAGCTTTTGCTAATTGTCAAAAACAATATTGTGAGGAAAGTTGCGCCGAAAGTGTTTTAAAATGTAGATTCAGATATTATATATGAAACCTACGTGAATGCCAGTAGAGGTGAAGAAATTTATTGAGGAGATTGAAACGAATAAATTTAAAAAGTCTATATATTGACAAAAAACGTCTATTTTCCCCGGATAACTAAATAAAATATAAATATTCGCGATTTTTGAATAATATTTAATAACAGTTATTAATATATTTATCACGTGATGAATATATACAATACATTAATATACATTAGGTATAGTATCTGGGTGTGTATTGCGAAAGCTCCCGCGTAATAATAGTATTCAGTAAAAGCTTTATACGGCTGGGTACATTGTGGAAATTCGACCAACTGGCCGTTGGCACAATAGCTATAATGGAAAACCTCGCAGTGGCTGAAACGCAATGGTGCGGGTTCGATTCCCCGCAACTAGTAGAAAGGGTCGGTGGGGAAATGCCAAGGCGAATATTAACAAAGAAAACCCTTTTCGTGGAAGAGTGGTTGGATGTATTATTTCATTTTACACGGGGTAGATTTATTCAGGATTGCTAGATATCGAATCACTTAGGCTGTATTTTGAGGCAGTCGGGAAAAAATCACCTGACGTGGGTGTAGGGAGTTTGGTAGAGATGTTGCAACGCTTATTGGTATCTCGTCAAGGGTGGGCAGTTAAAATCGAATGCAACTTACGGAGGATTTCAACTTTATTTTTTTCAACTATAATTTCAACGAACTTTCTAGGTCTAATCGAGCCGTTTACTATGATCGCTCTATTCGTGTAACTTGCCCTCTCGTTTGGAATAAACTTCCCCCAGCTCTTACTAATATTTAAAATTTGGTTGAATTTAAACGGGCTTTAAAAACAAAATTATTAAAAAAAATCATACCATTCATGAATCCTAACACCTTTTCAATACAATATGTAATAAGCCACGTTTTAAAGGTTTGGTTTCGGTTAGTAATAATTTACTTTTATGTTTAATGTTCGAATTTAATGTCAGAATATTTCTCATTTCTGAACGCAAACTGCCTTCAGTTAGTATATTATATTTTAATTTTAAAGTTCTTGTTTTATCCTGTGCTACAATAGCACCGTTATTGTCTATTATTATTTTCCTGTGCTATAACAGCACTGTTATTGTTAATTTTTGTTTCCCTGTCATTGCTTTATAAATAGTGTATATTCTTTATTTCATATTATTTTATCAATATTTTGTAATGGACACTTGTAGGATTACAAATTTCCTCTTCTTTCTACACTGTACTTTGACCGTTAAAAAACACAAACGGCACATGTGCCGTAAATTCTTCTTTTTTGTAATTATTATTTTTTTACTTAGGTACCTACCAGATAGTCACAGACCGCCCCTGGTACCTACATATTAATTTATATTTCAAATATGTTACACCGTTATATGTATATGTATAATAAATAATAAGATTAAAATAAAATCAGACAGGTTTAAAAATATTCCATAATCTAATATACATGTTTATATTTTATTACATTACACTAAGAGTGCACGATTTTATTTGGTTGAATCGAAAGATTTTTTTCAAGACAGAATTTGTGGCCGTCCATCCTGCTTGCTTATAGAGAATATCCAACAGGCCAAGGGCGTAGTGGGAACCTTATTTAGGATTCATATTCGCTAGTAGTTTTGTGAACAGTAATCTTGATTATTCTTTTTTTTTATTATTATTAAGTTAAAAGAAATATAATATTTCGCTTTCTTAACTTAACTTAAACAGGACTTTAACAGTCGACTTGTTATTCCGACCCTTGAAATGAATCGACTAAGTTTTGACTCACTCGATCATAATCTGATATCTTCTTCCGGCGTCTCCAACTTCTTCTAAGTACGTAACAATATCACTCATATATACAATATCCTGGTAAAATCGTTTGAGTACTTACATCAATTTTACATTATCTATCAATTCTATCTATCAGCGTAGTCCAGCAGAAAGGCTCTTGACTCGCATTCCGAAGGTCGCGGGATCGAATCCCGGTGTGGCAAATAAATTTTATTTGAATTATTTGTGTTATTTCACAATTTATTCATTTAAAATAATATACAGTATATTTGTGGCACGTTCCGGAGTGAAAGATACTCTTAGTATCGCCCTGGTGTAAGACCACCGTTCAGAATTGAAAAGTTGCTTGAAATGGCTTTAGCCATGTTTGGTGACCAAATCTTACTAGCCAGGTACTTCCCACCTTCCTCTTCCCCATCTCCTTCCCCTCCCCACTACCTTCAGCCTCACAACATACCCCAATTGGGTATGCCATAATCTCACTGGCTCCAGACGGGAGCAGTTGGGACTCGCTCGGTATTCATATAAAAAAAATATATAGTTTCAATCTGTGTTTTTTGGAAGATTTTGTTTTTCATCAACTTCACTTTATGTTTTTCTTTAATATTTTATTATATTGCGTATATGGGAGGCGGGAAGGGGTACCGCCGCCCCGGGAACCTTTATTGAATAACCAACACCTCTGCCATAGGTCCCCCAAGTGGTTCGCTACGTACAGGGGTGCCCGGGTTCATGGGGTGAGGTTTGTCTAGGGCTTGAAGGTGGATGACCAGGATACACTGAACCCCAGATTCCTACCCACCCTTTTTCCTTCCCAGAACTCTCCTCTCCTTCTTTTCCTTAAAAAACCCTCCACACAGCATCCCCAAAGATGACATAGTCCCTGAGGGAAATTATATTCCTCAGGGCCTCCTGTGTGATGCTCATGTAAAAAAAAATGTAGAGGACGTACTTGACTTACTTTAACCGGTGATTTCTAAAATTATTTGGAGGAAAAGTGTTAACAAAATTTTGGTTTCCGGTGACTTTTTTGATGACATATTTTATTTCAAAGTTAAACAAAATTCCGCATGTCGTCACCAGCCGCTCAACCGAATAACCGCCCAAATCTTCACCCGCCCCTAACTGCCCAGTAACTAGAGATTTTTTATGTTTTTAGTTGAACAAAAAAAAAACATCTAATTTGTTCCCGGAGACCAAAATTTCATTTACATTTTTACTCCAAATAATGCCACGGGAATCAGTGGTTAAAATAAGTCAAGAACATCCCTAAACATCGTGTATTATATGAATTCTGAGTGAAAACCTCACTGGTTCATGCAACCGAGTAACATGTAATTATTTTAATTAAATATTTATATCTGTTCGTTTCCCTAATAAACTAAAATAAATAAAGATAATATTTGTATAACTCCTTTAGTAATTGTGTATCAATGAATTATCTGCCTCTTTTCTGCAATAAAACTAATTAATTAAACAAAGTTGATTTGACTGATCTTCCTTTGTATAACCTACCCCTCACCCTCACCATCCTTCGGGAGCACAATGTGCATGAAATACGCAGGACGCAAATAACATAATGCCGCTGAAGAAAGAGTTGTAAAGATCGGAGGTGGGCACCGGGCGCGGGGAATATAAGGGGTGGGGGTGGATGGGGAGATCGCGTTGAGCAACAATAAATTTATTCCATAACATTGTTTGTAACTTTCAATCCTGCTCCCCCGATTGCACCCCTGCTATCCAGGGACATATTAGGGAGTTTATTGGACCTAGCGGGTAGCTATTATAATAACACATGTTATTATTTAAATCATTATCAATAATAAGTATGCTGTAAATTTATTAAAAATTTGCAATTAATAAAAGTTCATATAAAAAAGTTGTTAAAAGAAACCTAATATACAAAAAAAAAATAATACTAATAGAGTCTTATCAGTAAATAAAACCAAATTATATAAAATAAGAGTTTATTTCTGTTTAAATCATTAGCTTACGGGCCCAGAATAGCCAAGAGACATTCAGTGAAAGTTTTTTCTAATAAACTAGCAGTGAAAAAGACTATTTGTAAAACAAATTCTCTGAATTATTTCTACTTTAATATTTTCTCAAAAAAAATACGTATTTTTTCAGTAATTTTAATTAATTTTATTTTTAATTTCATTTTAATTATTGTTATTATTAATGAAATTGTAATTACTAGCTTGCTACTTACGAGCAATATTTTTCTAGATTGCTCGTAAGTAGCAAGTAGATTGCTAATCTTCTCATAAATTGACAGATATTTTGACAATTACCGAAAATGACTGGATGATTTAAACGAATTACCGGTAGCACCTAGCAAAAGACGCCCTACTGCAATATTTGCTCTCCAGGAAAATGAATATAAATACCTAATGTTTTAAGGGATATATTAAAAAGACATAGCTTTATTTATTTTTTCAACTGAATGCGCTTCTGCGTAAGCACCCTTTTAAAAGCTGAATTTGCCCTCCGAAGTCAAATGAAAAGTTAAAGTTTTGGTTTGGTACCACCATGGATGAAAAAAGGGAAGACTAAGGGGCAAAGGGGACATATTAAAACAAAACGGGAATGCTGCATTGGTCGACGACATAATAAAAATATGTAATAGGTATAATTTCATATTTGACTTTCTTTGGTCATTGATTGAAACGTCGATAATAGAAACATCGCCGAAGTGGTTTGCCCGCACTACTTAGGGCCTTACTAAACTATTTGAATTGTATACAACTGATAAAATAACACTCATGTATGGTAAATGGTTGTTTATCAGTTTTATTAAATTTAAAAGACATTTTAGTTAGGAGGTTCAGGTATAATAATTACATAGAGGAAAGTCCAAATTTAGACAGAAGTTATTTTTAAAATATGACGTAAAACAGCTAAACCGTGTGTAAAAACAAACAATATTTAAATTTACGACGTTGCGGATTATTTAATTTACTCAAAACTGATTTCCTAAATTGTTTTTGTCGATTTTATGTGAACTAGCAGGGATATATATATATCTATGTTCCTGGGTCGTTCTTCTTTTTAACCTACATAAAGTTGTCTCCACCAGTTAGTGGAGAAAAATTCAACAGAATTACCAATATTATTATTTCATAATTACTTTAAAATCTCCTGACTGTGTGCGTTTAAAAAAAATATGTGTTTATGTTTCTGTTGTAAAAATCACGTGACATAGTTGTAACTCCTCGTGATAGAAGTGTATTTCATACGAATCACAGTTGTCTTCTACCACCTCGATTTGCGTGTATTCTATAATGTTACAAAAAATTATATGACGACATAAATCATAAAACTATTTTTAAACTCCAAAAGGAACCTATCAAGTGACAGCGATTATTATTTAATAAAATATTTTTAAAAATCTCAAAACTTATCTCTTATAATTTTTATGTTGTACAACAATTCTGTCACGTGGGTTGTCATTCAAAATAGGTATACACGCAACTCATGTTTGTCACCCCCAATAGGCATTTTAGGCCTCCTTCCCCCCTTTGCTACAATTTCCCCTCTGAGATCCAGAGAGATTCATTTATAGGAAATGTGACAAAGTAGTAAAAGTTATGTAGGTTATAAAGAAGAACGACCCTCCTACCAAATGATATTCTGATTTAAGTAGGTAAATTTATTTGGCCTTACAAAAAGGACCAAATTTGCAGCAATGCTAAGGCATGCAAACTACATACAAAAAACCTCTAAAAATTTTTGTTATCAATTTTGTGTTTATTAAAAGGCTCATCACACTATGATATAAAAAAATAATAATACACTAAAATTGATAAAAATTTTTGTTATCAATTTTATGTTTATTAAAAGGCTCATCACACTTAAATATTCATGATAATTCGTGTCAACTCTATCATGTACGTATATCTGAATATTACCTAGTACATGAATTACGCCCTATAATAATATAACCGTAGACTCATCCAATCAGAAATCTCAATCTTTGCTTTCCTCGAGTGTTCGATAAAATGTTTTTGACATTTGACTTAGAAAGTATGAACAGCCGCATTAAAACGAGCGCGAGCGGCGCGCGGGCCTTGCTTGGTTGGGGCAACTTCGACGAGAGCATTTATTCTGCCCCCCATATCAAAAGTAATTACTGTCGCGGTACTTGAAAGCTCTTGATTCCTTTACATTCTTACGTGAAAATACTCGAACATACTAGGCATTCAGGATGAATGGAAAACGCCGTGATTAAATCCACCAACGTCCTAGCCGAATGGAGTTGGTTATTTTTGTAATTATTTTCCCTCTGTGGGGGTAACTTTGAATAATGTTTATCGAGAGGAAGGCTCCTACCTCAATTCTGTTAGAACCTTTTCACTTGCTGTTCGTCAATTAATGCTCGCTCTTGTTTGCATTTTGTCATTTATGCTTTCTGATTTAAAATATTTTCTTGTTTAGTTTTTAATATTTCTAAAGGAATCGTGACAGTTGAGTAGGGGAATTTTGGATTCTTAATCAATGAATAGTGCAGTGCTGCTTCTTCAATATTTTGCCATGTATCTACACATCCCAGATTAAGACGAACGTCTTGCAATCCGAACTCTCGACTTGCAATCCGAAGGTCCCGGCGTGTGCAAATAAATTTTATATGATTAATTTGTGTTGTTTCACAATTAATTAATTAAAAATAATATGTAGTACATTTGAGGAACGTTTCAGAGTGAAGGATACTCTCAGTATTGCTCTGATGTAAGACCACCATTTAGAATTGAAACGTTGCCTGGAATGGCTTTAGCCCTGTTTGGTGACCAGAGAGACAGGTTCTTCCCCACTTTCCTCCTTCCAATTTCAGCTTCACCCCAATTGAGGATGCCATAGTTTCACCGGCTCCAAATGGGAGCAGTTGGGACTCTTGTGCGGTATTAACATTAAAAAAAAAAATAAAAAAGCGGCTGCGCGGCATTTTTCATACGAAACTTAATTTTGAATTTGAGACCAAAATAGCCAATATTGAATTTTTTTTAGAAGGCAAAACAGTGCTTGGTGTTTTTTGAAATGGCTTTAGCCGTGTTTGGTGACCAGAGAGACAGATTCTTCGCCACCTTCCTCCTTCCCACTTCAGCGTCACAACATAATACCCCAGTTGGGGATGCCATAGTTTCACCGGCTCCAGACTGGAGCAGTTGGGACTCTTGTGCGGTGTTAACATAAAAAAACGGATGCGCAGCATTTTTCATACGAAACTTAATTTTAAATTAGAGACCAAAATAGTCAATACCGAATTTTTTTTCAGAAGGCAAAACAGTGATTAGTGCTTTTTTAGTGCTGGTGTGAGCTATTTTAATGATTTGTGTTTTAAATTTTGAAATATAGACTATTTCATTAAAAATTAAAGAATGTGATTTTTCGTGATTTTCGAGGAATCTTTGGCTACCGAGTTAATTATTTAATTTAAAAAACTTCGCTTAAGCTACCACGTTAAAACGATTGTGATCGAAACTATAATTTATACAGAAAAAATTGTGTTCCTATACCGATCGTTTGTAATTAAAATTTAATCCCATTAAAATATAGAATTCTTTTAGCTCCTTTATTTTACAATTTAAAACACTTCTAAATAAGAAAGCTCACATTTGTACTAGATATTTACTACATATTTTTTTAAATTTTAATTTTAATCAGTTTGTTCATTTGGGCCTAAAATTCAATATTAATTTTAGTATGCAAAAGGCCGCACAACCATCTGGATTCTAAAGCTTTTTTTCTCTTCATTTTCTTAAAAAAAAGACAATATCTGTAAATCTCCTATTACCACCATAATAATCTTGTATCGTGATGGAGGACTTAGCCAGCCGAGGAATCGAACACGCGACGCCTGGGTGGGACCTAAACGCGATGCCAACTCAGCCACTGACCGATCAGTAGTTTACTAAAACCACTCATGTCTACAAACAAATGTAAGATATAAATAAATGCGATAAATGAAGTTATGTACACAAAATTTTAATTAAATATAACTCTTGTAATAATAACGTTGTTGTATTCAACCTTTATACGGTTGCGGATTAAAAGAGTAGTTTTGTTTGTCGTTTTTGCAACTGCTTGAAGAAATGAGTTTTCTCCGCTTCAAAGTTTAATAATAAAGTTTATCCAAAGCTCCTCTACCTTTGCCCGTTTGCTGCAGGCAAACAATATCAAAAAGCTTCATACAAATTAGCCACTTGATACAATAAGTCGTTTTGTTAACTCCGTAACTGTTGTAATTTACCTATCTGAACTCAAGGGCGTACATAAAGGGGGGGGGGGATTCAGGAAGCTTAAACTCCTGCACCCCTCAACCCCTCCATCGGCCTCACTATTACAAAAATATTATTTGTATCATCTATTTTATCAATTTTAAGTAAATAATAAGTTTTGTTAAGAGGAACGTATGCGCGGCCTATTTCGGCTATAGTTTCATACGAATCTTAAATTTGGATTTGATATCAAAATACCCAACCAATATAGTCAAATTATTTTTTTATTGTTTTTCATTTACTCATAAATAATTGCCCAAGTTGCCTCTAAAATCATGAAACACTCAAATCTTGAATGGTCTATATCTTATCATTTAAAGGAAAAATAAATAAAGCAGCTCACACCCGTACTAGATATTTCATATACCTTTTGATTACAAATTTATTTTTTCAGTTTGGTTGTGTATTTTGATCTCAAATCCAAATTTAAGATTTGTATGAAACGGGTTGAAAAGAGCCGCACAAACGTTCCAATTAAGTAGAGGTCTCAAAAAAACCAATACATTCTACAACTTCCTATTCCAACCCACTTTCACAACCGCAACCCCACTTTCTCCCTTTTCAATTTTAATAATAAAAAAAAATAATTGCGATTACACTTGGAATAAGGATAATTGACTTATGGATTCATTGAACGTCCTGGTGATATTGAACCTCCGAAAGGAACGATAATTTATTTTTATTTTTTATTTATATTTATTTACGCCCTAGTGGGTTTTACATGAATAGAAGGAAATTTATATTCACAATATTAATTACATGTGTTATATAATCAATAAAACAGAATAAATAAGAATGCAATCAACTCTTTGGGTATAGAATATTATAACATAAATTAAAAGAAATGAAATAGTACGAGTTGTACTTACAAAAAAACTAATACAATTCAGCTTAAGATATTTATACATATTATTAATAATAAGACCTGAAATAAAACAAAGTGTAGTGTATAAGAGCTAGTTAGTATTAGGGGATATGCAAACAATTATATGTGTTTATTACTGCAAATAGAACAGAAAAAAAAATAATAAAATAAGTATATATTTTATAATGAGCGTTATTCCAAACAAATTAATTACCTTCGTGGCAAAATCTGCTACAAATAATATAATTTTCGTACAAAGTTTACAAATGAAACATCATTTAAATTATGTATTATTATTACATTAATCTAGCAAATTGTTATCACGATGACAGAATTATTCCAAACTACACCACTGGATCACAGGCGGAGGAACAATCACTTGATGAAAGCTGTATTCAAAATGAATAACGTGAAGACTTGACTATACTATACAATTTTTTCTTTTCAGGGGTGGACGAAGAAGCAAACAGATACATGTATATTTTGTTATGCACGAGCAATTTATCTCAATTTAGTATTGATTTTTTAGAATTAAAGAATCGTTATTTTATCGCAACATTTATCTTTTCAAAAAAAAATTTTTTGGAATAATTAAAAGAGTTATATCTCAAATCATAATGTTTAAGTATTGGAAACAACATCAGCGACATGCTTAATGCTAGAATTATTAGATGCGGCTGAATCGTTTTCTGATTTTTTTTCTTCAAATTTTCATTTCAGAATCGCTAATGTCTTCAATGATGAGTAATTTTTATTTCTCTCTCCAGAATACTTCTCTCAATTTCACTCTGATACTGCCGCCCATCACAGAGATAATTGAGATAATGAAGTTCGTATTCTTTCAGTATATTCTCTGAGAATTATTGAGCCGAAATGAAAATTTTCCATCCACAAAATGTATTTCATAGCAGGTACCTACCCAATTACTTTTCGCAGAGTGTGCTTTTTGATAGTGGCGACATTTCAGTGTCTATGGTTATTCATCACATTGACTTCAAAGACTGAAGTTCAAAGGTTTCTAAATTATTTTCCGCTGCTTTTGTCATAACTCACGATTCACACTTCTACTCCACTGGTAAATGGTTAGCTATTGATAAATTGTTCTACCCTGTACTTGGAAATTGATGTTTTCTACTGAACGCCTTGTAAAGGTTTTTTTTTTTTTTGGCTCATCTGCCCTGATGATGGACACTGTAACGCTGTCCGAAACGTTGGCTAAAAAAGGAGGTAGCGAAACACGGCATAACACCCCAAAAATCATAACAAAAATACTTTTTGGCCGTGAAAACCTAAAAACATACCTGCCTTGTAAAGGTAATTTACTTTACCGGTTCAGAAGTGCCCTTTTTTCGTCAGGAGATTAAAAATATTGAAATCGAAAACTGAAGAAACTTTATTCATTTTTTCATTCAAACTTAAAGATTGTTGATGTATTACTACATCTTTTGAAACAATCTTTTCTTCATAATTTGATTATGTAATTAATGCTTCAGCTATCTCGATAACCACAGAGTACCTAACTAAGGTGGTGTCAATGTCGATAACTAACACATCTTTTAGTTTAATCTTGTCTAAGCCCGTTCTCCACAATAACTAGAAATGGACAATACGCAGTATGTACTACCTACATAATATATGCCTTAACGTAGACAAAGTTGGTTCTGGTCAGAGTGGGCGGCCACTGGCTAGGGCGGCTAGAGCGCTAGGGCGGCTAGTAGCAGGTGGACGATCCCTTAATATTGTGCCATTGTTGGGCGCATAGTACCCAAAGATACGAGCAGCCTCGAATTCAATACGGTCTACTCAGTCTACTGAATGAGCTTGAGCTATTTGGCGATAAGCCCAATACGGATGATTTCAATATGTTCCGGGAAAAACGACACTTCATCGAAAAAACCTATCAAACCATCACATAAAATTTTACCTAAAACCTTTTGTTTTAACTCTTTTTACTTATGTGTCTAGTACTTGATCGTGTTTTGGGTGTGTTCAAACCAGAAGTGACTGATGAACGTCCCTAAGTTTGATGCTGACGTGGATTTCAGGATGCTCCATAGACCATCATGTACACATGTCCCATTGTCTGTTATGTTCCTGTTTCGGAACTAGCATGTTCCACGATACATTGGAGGAGTTGTTGTGACAATCGGGAACGTTATTTGTTACTTGTTAGATACTCCTTCATTAAGGTATTGTGCCGAAGGTATAATGGCGCGGTTCTGTGGCATAATGTTTCCATTCAAAATGCTTGGAGACAATGAGGTTCTTCAATTAATTGTGCTGTAGGTTGTTGCTTAAAACATTTCAATAAAGCACACATGTTCATTGTTGAATTAATATGAAAATAATGTTCCATAAAAAAGCTTTTATGGAACATTATTTTATTATCATGTATCTATTTAACTAATCTAAAATAATCTTTGAAGATCTTCTAGGTAAATTTATCATATCCATAATCAGAGAGTGATAGTTAAACTAAATTACGGTAAAGCTATATGAAAGAGAAAAAAAACACGAACATAATAATTGGTTAATGTATGAGGTGGAAAAAATGTGTCCTCAAAAATACATGTTGACAAGACGCAAAATTTTACTGAAATGAAAATATAGATTAAAATACATAACCCGATGACCCCCAGCGCGGATTCATACATTAATAATAATAATTCTTAGGTCGGGTTAGCGCTCAAATTTGTTTTTTTTTTTAATGATATTATTAGTTTTATTTACGTATTTTTCGTGCTTCATGGCCAACCCGATGAGTACTCGTTTTGGAGAAATTTACCATCATTAATTTGATAAGCAAAATGCAGTACAAAAAAGAAGAAGGGCAAATTAACATAAATAAGTAATTTCAACAATAAGCACTTGGTATGTATACTGATCGGTCAGTGGCTGAGTTGGCATCGCATTTGGGTCCCATCCAGACATGGTGAGTTCAAATCATTTGGCTGGAAAAGTGCCCCATCGTGACACAAGCAACATTTTCCGGAGGAGGTTTTCAAGCATTATCAGGTTAATCGTAATTTGGGAGTATTTATCTTTCTTTAAAACAAAATTTAAAAATTAATAAAATATTCAATGTAATTTCTTTCCGTTCGCAAAAGAGTCTCCACATTACACTTGCCTTCAAACTAAACCACTTCTAAGAAACTAAAATGGGCATCAAATCCAAATCCAAAAGTCGGAAATAAATATCCAGCATCCGACAATGCTTATCGGATCGGCTTTCTCATTTATTTGATACTTGCCCTCGCACAAGCGCTGCTACAATCCAAAGAAAATTTACAATCCGGTAAAAGTCCGAATTTCCATGTCGTCTCGATAGCATCGTCTCAATGTACCCCATAATGGGGGACCCCTGCCTACTATACAATTTCCCATACACTTTTCTCTACATTTTCCATACGGCGCTGTTCACAATTCACCGGCCTCCATATATTATGGAAATGGTTTATTCAAACTTTGTATTCCCCTAAATGGATATTTGGACTCTATTTCTAAACCATTTTCAATATCACAATACCGTTATAAGTTGTAAGAACGGGGGCGACATGAGCCCGCGAAAGTAAAGAACAGTTTAAATTAGAAATAATGTCAGTGGCTACATATCTGAAAGGCCTTTATTGTTTTAGATTTTTCCAGACTTGATAAAAAAATCTACCAAAATAAAGGGACAGCATGGCGCAAAAAATTACAAAAAATGATAACGTATTTATTTTTTAAATATTGGTTATTATAAAAATCGCAACTGAGGTGGCTTGGGCCTGGAATTCTGAGTGCCAGGAAAATACTGAGTGCGATTCCAGAGGATAGACGTCCAGTGGGCCGCCCCAGACGCAGTTGGGCCAACTGCGTCTGGGGAGAGAACCAGAAACTGTGTGAGGAGAGGATGGGATTGCCATGGACGGAGGCGGCACAATCAGCGTAAGAAAGGGACGTATGGAGGCGCCTTGTCGATGCTGTGAGCCCCCGAACGGAATAGGATAATGGGAAGAAAATGATGATAATGATGGTTATTACAGAAGCAGCTATTTACTACAATGGATTAATATTAACACACTTAGGAATATTTAAAATTAACGCACCGAAACCAAGGAAAATCAAACAAATAATAATAATTGTCTTTATTCCGGAACGTGGGGAGTTAGTGGAATCACATACATCTCAAAGAGAATTTAAGTATATAGTTATAAAGTTAGGTAGCATATGTAATTAACAATTTTATTAGTGTTTTAAATTATAAAATATAGGTTATTAAAGATTTTAATTTTTCAGGATTTTAGAGGCAACGTGGGCAATTATTTGTCAGCAAATGATAAACGTTAAAAAATACGATGTTTATTATAGAAATCTGAAGAATGTGAAATAAATAAATAAAGATATTAGAAAAGGCATTTTGATGGGTGTAAATTTAAATTAAAAATGACCTTTTTACGTCAGTACACAAAGGTATCATGTGTATATTAAAATAGCATAATACAAAAAAAAACTAGGTTACTATAAAAAACGCATTATTTGCCATGTTTTATTTGTTATTTAATTTTTCTTTATATTGACACGACGATAAGGCTAGATATATTTTTTAATAATAACAGGTTAACTCACAAAAAAGTAAGCGGAAAATGTAGCTTGTGTCGTGATGGAGGACCCAGCCAGCCGAGGAATCAAACACCTGATGTCTGGGTGGGACCCAAACGCGATGGCAACTCGGCCTCTGACCGGTTTCCATTCTTTAATTACCTTTATATCATAATTTAAAACAAAAATAAATAATTAGCACACATCCGCAATAGACATTTAATATAATATTTGCTTAAAAAATATATGATTCAGTTTGGTTGGATATTTTCGACTCAAATCCAAAATTATGTTTTGTATGAAACGGGCCGCGCACTTTTAAATGTATTCATGATCTAAAGCTCCTTCCTACTTTACATCACGAATAAATTGTTTTTAAGTCAGTATTAAGATTTCGACTGCATTGCGTCCGAGCTTCTTCGGGCTAAACTAATTAAGTAATATTTTAATTAAATATTGTATTAACCAAGCATCAAAAATATCTACAGGTGAAGCTTGAATAAAATCCTACCCCTATCGGTATCATAAACATCAAAAATATTGATTAATAATGAACCCACAGAAAAAAAAATTCAACAATTATTTCACATTGCAAAGTGCCAAAACAAAAAATTGTATTCATTTGCAAAATATAATTTTATTGTCTCTTCCTTGTAATTTGTATGAATTCCCGATCATTACTTGGCACCTTTGTTATATGCGCCCAACAAAAGCTTCTCCATTGAATGTGAACACCATTTTACACGGTTCGTGATTTTCCACAAAAATTTGAATACGGTTTAGTGTCGTCAACAATGCAATAATTTATTTCATGCATCAGGACTCACATTTTTCATACGGAGATAACAATTAATCAAATTCCCCGGAACCTCCCTGAAGCAATTACTATTGTGGTACTTGGTCCCGTGTCGTTGTCGCTAAATGCAAATGTAAAATAAATACATAATACAAATTATTACAGGGTGGTTACAATGGGAATAATAATATGAATGGATGGTTGCGGAACATTAATCAATTGGCATTGATAAAACCACACTCAAGAGATTAATTAACATACTGAAGTGATAGTCAACTAAAGTACAATGTGTGAAATAATAATAGTAATATTTGGATGATTTGTATAGCGCCGTTTTTGTACAAAATCACCTCAAGAACGCTGTAAAAATTTATAATATATTTCTACAATCATACTTCTAACTAGACAAACCATTATTACAACTTACGGCTAAAAAAATGCATCCACCGGTTCATTTATCCCTGATAAATGCATTTGACCAATGGACACGATGCTCCGTAAAAATGTACATATATTGTTTTCGTATACTATGTAAATATATACAGAAACTTCTACAGAAAATATACTGGATCATACTTACTTGGGAGGTCACTTGAGATTAACACCGTTTATAGTTTATTTTGAGAAATTAAGATACAGTTTACACGCGGAGGACATAATTGGGAAATTGTGAAAAATAGTTGGGAGATGTTATGTACGTTACATACGCATGAAAATGAATATTATTGTATTGACCGGACCTCAGTTATTTTTTTTCAAAAAATTCACTGTTCTTGAGTTTTTCGATTGTCTAAGTTCATTTAATTTTAATTATTACTCAACCGCCAATTGGCAAAATAATTTATAGGTATCTATTTTACATTTTTTGATGTATATAATTAAATAAATATTTTTGGTAAAATATATATTTTTTAATATTAATACCGCACAAGAGTCCCAACTGCTCCCGTCTGGAGCCGATGAGACTATGGTATCCCCAATTGGGGTATTTTGTGAGGCTGAAAGTAGTGGGGAGTGGAAGGAGATGGGGAAGAGGAAGGTGGGAAGTACCTGGCTATTCAGATATGGTCACGAAACACGGCTAAAGCCATTTCAAGCGACGTTTCAATTCTGAACGGTGGTCTTACACCAGGGCGATACAGAGAGTATCTTCCACTCTGGATTTGCCGCAAATATACTATATATTATTTTAAATGAATAGATTGTGAAATAACACAAATTAATCAAATAAAATTTGCGACCTTCGGAATACGAGTCAAGAGCCTTATCGCTGGGACTACGCCGGCCGTCAAATATATACGTCTAGGGCCTAGACGTATATATTTGTATAGCCTAGACTCTAGGCTATACCTTTTTTTACTTAGCTGTGCTTAGGTGACTCCAACTGAATAGCCAGGTAGATACTTCATAAACTGACTCTTCAGCTTCTCTTTCCTCTCCCTAAGTTCCTTCAGATTTCCAATCCTTGAATTGGGGACGCCATGATAGTCCTCCCTGGTTACAGACCAATGGACAATTGGACAAAGTGCCAAAACATTAAAAAAATTAACAAATTTCCCATGCGCACACTTTTTAAAAATGCTTTCGAAGATATAATATATTACCTTATCTATTTTTTTCAGTCGTCAGCCAGTTCATAAATTGACTCATATTTATCGACGAAACTGAAACTAAAACAATAACAACAAAAAAATTGTGCTTAAGAGGTTACGATCCTTGGGTACGAAAAAGGAGGTGACGGGTTCCTTAATTAACCTTTCTCTTTCAAATCTCCTTCTACCTACTCCCCATTCTCCTTTCCCCGCTTCACTACATACCTCATTTGGGAATACCTTAGTCTCAGAAGCTCCGATATAGTTGGGATTGTCCGATTTAAAAAGAGTTTTCTTTACATTCACTACACACAGATAACCCTGAGGAAAATAATTTTCCTCGTGAGGGTCTGTTTAAGGAAAGGAAGGAGATTAAGTTCTTGGAAGAAAAAGGTATGAGAGATGTGCGGGATTCTGGGGATTAGGGTGTTAAGGGTCAGTGCAAGGACGTATGAATCCATCCCAACAATTGGGGTGCAAGGCGATGAGTCTTCTAGATAGTCCCCTACCCACAATAATAGCAGGCGACCTAAACTCTAAACACGGCTCTTGGCACTCCCGGACCACTAACAACAAGGGTACGTTTCTTTTTAATTACGTCGCAGATAAATCTCTCATTGTAAATGCCCCCGACATTCCCACTCTATTCCCCAAAAACGCGAATCACAATCCCGACGTCCTAGATATAATAATTTTGAAAAACTGCCCCCTTGTCTACACCCTCCAACCTGTTAAAAAATTATCCTCGGACCACGACCCAGTTCTCCTATTTTTATCAGACGGCTCCCTACCTTCAGTACCACCTCACCGAACCACACGTAAAAAAATTCTATGGCAAAAGCTCCCTAAACTCCTAGAGTCAGTAAAAATACAAACCTCAATTACTAGCGAAGATAGTCTTAATTTAGCAACGAAAAATTTTACCAACGACATTATATCAGCCGTAAACCTTGCCACCGTCGAAGTCGCAAATGATAAATACAGACCCGACCTACCCGCAGAATTGAAAGAACTTATAAGAGAGAAAAACTTTGCCCGTAAGGAGTGGCAAAGATTCTCAAACCCGATCGATCGCATTCGTATGAACCGCCTCTCACACCAGGTTAAAGTCGAACTTCAAAAGTACAGAAACGAACAGTGGCATGATTTTATCTCCACTCTAGAAGACGACAAAACAGCCTTCTGGAAACTTTCAAAAACCCTTAGAAAACCCTCCACCAAAATAAGTCCCCTTACGGGCCCAAAAGGCACAGTTTATTCCTCTAGAGACAAAGCCGAGACTTTTGCAGACAGCCTCGAAGATCAATTTTCCCCGTCTACGGCCTACGACGACCCCCAATTCGTTTCCACCGTTGACTCAAAAGTCGAGGCCATCATGGCCGAAATCCCTACAGATAATCCAATCCCATTCACAACCCCTCAAGAAATCACAAACATTATTAAAACGCTCAAAACAAAAAAATGTCCTGGTCCCGACTCAATCTCAAATAAAATTTTAAAATGTCTCCCTTCCAAAGCCGTCTGCTCTCTTACAGCCATCAGCAATGTGTCATTTAGACTTCGTAAATTCCCACAAGACTTTAAAACAGCAGACGTTATTCTCATCCCTAAACCTGGTAAAGATCCCCTTCTGGCCCAAAACCACAGACCCATCAGCCTCCTTCCCTGCGCAGGAAAAGTTCTAGAAAAACTTATCCTCGTCAGGCTTAAAAAATCAGTTGACGAACTTAAGCTCATCCCCGACTTTCAACACGGCTTTCGATCGGGCCACTCCACTCTCCACCAACTCTTGCGAATGGTCGAAGAAATAACAAACGGTTTTAATTATCGCCAACACACGGTAGTCCTCTCCCTAGACGTCTGCAAAGCATTCGACAAAGTATGGCTCAGAGGTCTCATTTATAAAATGAACTTCCTAGGTATTCCCCTCTCAATGACTCAACTCTTAGCACACTTCATAAAAGATCGTAAATTCAGAATAAAACTAGATGGTATCTTCTCTTCAGTGAGATTGATAAGAGCCGGTGTCCCTCAAGGTTCTATTCTCTCACCAGCTCTGTTCAACATTTATTTAAGCGACATCCCCCGCCCCGGTAGTCAAGACATTCACACTAAAATAGGAAACTTTGCAGACGATACCGACGTCATGTCAACCTCGGTAAGCGAAAATAAAGCTACCCGTAAAGTTCAATCCCACGTATCCAAACTAGAAACTTTCTTTAAACAATGGCGAATAAGTATAAATCCCCTTAAAAGCGCCGCTTGCGTTTTCTCACGTAGACGTCCCAAAAGGCCACCTAATATTCATTTGTTCGGAGAAAACGTCCCGTGGAAAAAAAGCATTAAATATCTCGGAGTAACCCTAGACAGTAGATTAACTTGGAAAAAGCACATAGATGAAACTCTAGCCTCAGCAAATAAAATCCTTGCAGCCCTTTACCCCATGTTAAGCAAAAAAAATAAAAAACTATCAACTAAAAATAAACTCCTTATTTATAAATCAACTATAAGGCCAAAACTAACATATGCAAGCCCCATCTGGGCCCACGCTTCAGAGTCTCTTTTGAAAAAACTCCAAACATTCCAGAACAAAGCCATACGCATAGCCCTGGGCGACAACCACTAATATAAATTCATGATGAAAGAGAAAGGGGCCTTTTTGGCCCGGAGCTCTGTATGCCAATATTTCAAAAAGTCAAAAAGTCAAGGCGATGAGTCAAGAGTAGACAAGGCGCGTAAACACAGAAACCAAACTATTGGTTTAAAAAAATATTTATCTAAAAAAATACATTATCTCGAAGTTGAAAGATCGGAAGAAGCATCGCTTTTTACCTTTTGTTGATCTGCACGGAGCAAATTTGTCTTCCGGCAAGCGTCCCAAAAGACTGACCATTTTTAACACACAAATTTAAGGAAGTCAGAAATATTTATTTTCGGTGAGAGCCATCGCGGAATTTATCATTAACATAACATCAACAAATTTAATTAGGTTTATGAATGTTTTAAAAAAATTACCTTATGACAAAATTATCGAACAATTGATAAAAATCTTACATTTTCCGTCTTTTCTATTTCACTCAACAAATTACGATAACACTTTTGCCGCAAAATGAACAAGATTTTCGCTTGTTCCGCGTACGTTTTTAGAACAACAACAAGCTTACGTCTAGATGGTGATATTTTTAGATTCAAATTAGATATAAGAGGGCTAATCTATTGTTATTATATATCAATGGCCTCCGTCAAAAGGCCTCCCTTGACCAGTCTCTCTCGATCCGGCCTGCTACTAGGTGGGCAGACGCATCACACGCAAGAACTAGACAAACTTCATCCTTGATCCGGGCATCCCTGTTAAATCACCAAATCGTCGCCCTAGTTCTTAATTGTCCAAACGATCATTTTAGTTTTTATTCAATCTTCAATTTAAAATTTAAAAAAAAGTATTAAAAATGATAGTTAATCACTTTACTAAGAATTACTCAAGCTAATGAAACCTTTACCTTTTCGAAAATAGCTTTATCTTACACCTATCATAATGTTTCATTGAAATAATAAAAGAAAACCTTCTCCTGTAAAATTTTCTAACGGTCGTTTGGACAATTAAGAACTAAGGCGACGAAATGCAGCAAACTACCTGGGTGACCTGTGACAGAGAAGTTGGTTATCCAAAAAATGGTTCCTGATAAAATAATTAATACCGACCTTTTAATATTTAATACTTGGTGAACTTTTCAATTCACAACAATTTTTAATTACAGTTTCTTCTAAGTGGGTCAATTAGTATATCTAGAAAATTAATTCGTTGATTAATAATAATTGAATAACACCCTCAAACCATCAATCACGAAATCATCGCCTCCCTCTTCCCGAGACTGTGCTGTGCTTAATTCTAATAATCCATTATTTATACGGATGAATCTCGAATATGATGATGTTATGTGCCATAAGTGATTGTGGCTGCGATAGGCGGTACTTGGCTGTCCCCGCTCCGCGCTAAGGGCGGGGGACTGGGGACTGAGAGCTGGAGGCCCTACACCCACAGCCTCTGAGAAGGTAGTGTTATAAGCGTTTGTAAGTACTGCCAGTAGGGCGAATCTAGGGGAAGCACGAATAACAGGATTATGGCACGGTTTTTGCAACTTAGTTACAAAAATAAATTTTAATAAAATGATAATGATAATATTCCAACGTGGGCTGTGGGTTGTGTGGTGTGTACAACAAGTATCCCACAATAAATTAATCAAAACCTGAAAATTTAAAAATAAATCTCGATAGGTACCTTGTCCAATTTGAGAGGCGGGTATTGGTACAGCCGCCCCTAACCCGGGAACCATTTATTGGACAACCAACACTTCTGGCATAGGTCACCTCGAGTGGTTCGCTACGTTGGTGCTTAGGACGGATGCCCGGATTCATGTGGTGAGGTCTGTACGGATTTTGGCGGCGGATAAATATGCCCACCAACTGCGTGGTTGGCCGGATCGGAAGATGCTGGTTGAGGAAGACCTTTTGACCTCTCCAGCAGGACCCTCTCGGAACATTGCCTTGCACCACGATTGGAGGGATGGATTCATACGTCCGTCACTTCTGGACACACTGAACCCCGGATTCCTATCCACCCTCATAACTTTTTCCTTCCCAGGACTTCCTTTTTCTTCCTTTCATAAAAAGACCCACAGAGCATCCCCAAAAATGACATAGGCCCTGAGGGGAATTATTTTCCTCAGGGTCTCCTGGTAGAGCTAATGTAAAAACAATTTTTTTCACGTACCATACGGTCGAATTAGCTAGAGCAGAATCCCGACAAGGCTAAGATCCCTATTAATTCCGAGACGTGACCAAATATTTTTCTGCTTTTTCTATTTCAAATTTTTGGTTGAGAATCACTAACATTGTCCTCAATGATTACATATATATTTTAGATCTATGATACCCATACACGATATTTCAGAAATGTCGAAAATGTCTCTACACCGAATTCTATGCACGTATAGTGGTTTAGCATTGTTGTTTGTGCTTCAATATTGACATCTCTTCTCTGTGTGTAACTTAGGTAACTGAGCAACATGAACTGTTCCATTGACTCGTATGCGAAGAATCTTGTACCTTTGATCTCTGAATTTTTTCAGACACTAGCATGCTGCATCGATAGAGTCAAAGTGAATAGTTAAACCATTCGTTCATGTTTTCAGCTCTTCATTTAGCGTAGGCCTATGAGAAGCCTGGTCAACCAGAGGAAATGGCGTAGAAGTCACAGTCGTGAACATACGGGAACGAATGTATTTTAGTGAATTGAATGAATTTTAAATGATGTGATTTTAATTACTTAGTGTATTCTAATTTGTATCATCGCTATAAAGGAAACAAAGTAAAAGCCTGTCAGGCCATTGAAATAAATAAAATAAATAAAAAATTTAAATTATTATTTTTTTAATTAAAAATGTATGCTGTCGACCGATATAATTTTCAGGATTTAAAAACGGGCCTCAAGGGGTGGGAGCTATGATTAATGACTTGCGTAATGATGGCACAACATGCTAGAACCAGCAATATGTTTTGTGTATCTCATCCGGTGACGTTTTGTCAGTAATAGATATATGCATTCTTCGTGGGGAGATTTTCAGCAAAACATTGTGTTTTTATTTTCCGTTGTGTTTTTTGACATCGCTGAAAAACATGCGAACAATGCACTAAAAAGGGAGGATATCTTATTAAAAAAAGCATCTGAGAAAGAACGATGCTAGTTTTAATTTATATTATTATTATTAAAATAGATCGACTACGGGATCTAAATTAGCTTTTCGAAGTGTTGTAATAAATTTTGCATAAAATAAAATGTCTTTAAAAACTGATCGTCTTGAAGATTTTCTTCCCGAGTCGCTTTATTAGTCCAACAATAAGTATGTGTACTACGTACAAATGTATTTTGTTTGAAAAAATAGTTTGAAAGTTTTTTGTGTGTATGTACGTGTAGAATCTATGCATAATATCAAAAATGTCTCGCAATAATTATAATGGTTAATAAATATCATTGAAACAATGATTTTGTAATTATTAATAATGACGAAATTTTATCAGCAGATCGATCGTTCAGTTGATTGTTCAGATATCTCAGAAAAATCTAAATTTGAGTTGAGTATGCAGTTGTATGTGAAAGTGTACCCTCTATCTGATAAAGCACTCAGATTGATCATAAACACCACAAAATTAATTATAATGCAGCAAAACTTTTTGTGAAAAAAAACAAAAAATTATGATTTTTGGGTCAATTGTAGGAAATTTCAAATCGTCATACCAATTTACTGGACTGTTATGTTATCCATATGTATACTACAGACACGTGTAAATAATGGTGACCGGACAACTCAGAAAGAAACCAACTCAGAACCACCTCAGAAAAGTCATAAAAGTGATGAAAAAAATATAATAAAAAAATGGTTTAATAGGTTACGTTAGGCTAGGGTTGCGGGCTATTTTAAAAATATTTTTATCATAGATTTTAATGACTTTTCAAAGACGTGTTGAGTTGGCTTTATTCTCAGTTTGCATGGAACCGTAAATAATATTTGATGTATAGGAATTTATTTTTAAAATACTATTTGCGCTGTTCGAATATTGCTTTCCTCATTTTCTCAAAACTTGGTATTTGGAGATGTCTGACTAATCAACTGGACGATTGATATGTTCTTCAAATTCCTTAAATTCTACTGCAAGGGAAACAGAAAACAATAAAAGATTTTGTGCGGGCATTGAATAAATTAGGGAGTTTTTAGCAGTTCTGTATTCTGCACCCGGTAATAAAACACAAAAATTCCAATGCCCATTGAAAATCAATTATCAGGGTAGCATAAGCACTGCGAGATCGCATTCCTGCAGAATAAATCGTATTTAGCCCGCGTGTATTTGCCCATAAATCCGCGTACGTGAATCGGGTTTTTACAGCGTTAAGTGCCACCTCAACCCTTTGCGCATTATTATTTGTAAACGGGGCGCGTTACCAGGCTGCCACCCCCGAGGTGGGTTCTCCCATTCGCGGGTATTTTAATATTATTTATTGCTTCGGGCTGTGTGCTGTGTACTCTCTGCTTCACTCTGCCCTCTCCTGCTCTCTTGCTCCCCGTGCCACCAGCTACCAGCTTCCAGCTACTTCAACCATGGGTACATGCTCCCGCCAATTATAGAGTCACGCAGACTCTCCAAGAGGTGGTTTATTTGATTTTTCTCTTTTAAATTATACTATAGTACACGCCTGTGAAAATTATACTCTCCCCATCGAAAAAATTTTAACGGAACAAGTTTCGAAAGGAATTATTCCCGAAATTTGTGATGGATTTTTTGGCAGTAAGATACCAGCAAATTTTCTTACCTACCTACTACTCACAAACAGTTCAGCGTTAATCAACACCCAACGAGTTTGCTGTAGTTTATTTAAAATCTATGTATGTCGTGTAGGTACATTCTTACGTTCATTCGAACCTAATTATTCTAAAATACTAATTTCGGTTGTGTGTCTGTGCTTCCTAACTCTGGTTCAATGAACTCTTGAACTTGGATTGACATGACAGTTGATCCACCGGCATAGGTACATACATACAATATGCAGTTGGTTTTGAATTAAGTGTCATTTTAATTTGTAACCATTTGTTTAAAGAATTCAGACAAGCGATAAAATGCCTACCTCAAATGGCTATAATTTAACAGAAAATTATTTTAATTGTTATTTTCCAAAATGTAATTGATTTGACGAGACCTGACTATCTCGTGGGTTTTTACGGGTCTCCGTTAATTAGACATGAAATTGAAATCAAAATAGCTTTTTCGAAGTTAACTTTAAAATTCTGTGGAAGTTTTAATCAAGTTCTGTTATTATATTGTAGATCCCAGAACTGAAATAATAACAGAACTTGAATATACCTTTCTCCAGAACTTGAAAATTATCTTCAAAATTTGATGACTTGTTCAAATTCTGTGAAACAACCGTACTAAGTAAAGGCAGAGAAAAAGAATTTTCAATATCCTCAGATTTTTAATATTAACGAATCTATCCTAATGAACGATATGTTTTCACTTTTCACAAAATCTACGATGAATATTCACTATTTTTTAAATAACTTGATGAGTAAAACCTCAAATTGTAATAATTAATCATTAAAGACAATATTCGGACATGTTTATCCAATATTATATATATTTCTCTAGATTGCGTTTAATTCGGGAACAATCTTGCAAACATACATTCATATACCAGACGGTTAAAATATCTACACGTTAAGAAAATGAAGATTATGTTGGTACTTCTTAGTCGAAGTATGATGCAGTTAAATATGACCGAATGGGATAGGGTCGAATTAGCTCAGTGGTTAGCTCAGGGTCCCGGCTGTCCTGGATTCTATTAGATGCGACCGTGTCTTTTTATAATTTTTCTGTTTCAAATTTTCGTTTGAAAGACGCTAATATTGTCTTCAGTGATTAAATGACGGCCAGCGGTAAGGCTCTTGACTCGCAATCCGAAGGTCGCGGGATCGAATCCAGCCTCACAACATACCCAATTGGGGATTCAATAGTCTCAGTGGCTCCAGACGTATGTATAATTGTATGTTGTGCCGTGTAGGGACAGTCGGGGGCTTTTAGAATCATTTCAAAGTAGCTTCGTTTAAAAAATAAATATAGAGTCTTGATGTGAGAACCGATAGAGGGACCAATCTGGTCCTTAAAACGGTTCGGGAAAGTGGTGGGTGCCCTCGACTGGCTCCAGACGAGAGCAGTTGGGACTCTGTGCGGTATTCGTGCAAAAAAAAAGTCAAATTCAAATTTGAAGTTTTACTCATTAAGTTATTCCTAAAGATTTTTTTTGCATGCATATTGTAAAATATTTCATTTCATAATTAAATTTGGTTCATTTAAATCAACTTTTGTAATTTTTGTTAACAACAGCAAGCAGTAGCAGTAGCAACAGTAGCATTTTTCAAAAAGAGATTTTAACTGGGCAGAAAAAGATTTATTAAGGTTTTAAAAAATGCCTTTGAAAAGTAGTAGAGCATCATTTCTAACCGGCCCAACATCAAATAATATTTACCTGTATAATTGCATTCTGCAATGGAGCCAGCACTTCAATAGTAGATACTCCAACACTGCCGATTAAATCTGCTTACTTGGCAGGGTTGACTATTGTAAGTACAGCCGCTAGCCACGATCCACGATATCATCAAGTGACTTTACCACTGTACTTTGTTGTAGATTTAGTATTATTTGCTATTATTATTTACTTCCCCATTCCGATTTGTGCTCCAAACTCGCGTCGCAGTCGTGTAAATTCGCGGAAAGTTTTGTAATTACTTCTCGCGAATTCCATTAGAAATTCAGGGAAAGTTTAATTTTTGGTTTTTTGCAAGTCCTCTTGTGTATCTGGAGCGCTGTTTCATTGTGTCGTGGTTGGGAGCAGGATTTTAATTGGACATTCTACTGCGGAACATTTTGTGAGCAAACAAAATTTACTTTGATACGTATCAAGTCGTCAACGGGGTTAACTAACCCGACGAATTTCTGGAACTGTGGAATGCTATGGGATCGAGAAGGGAATTTTTCGAGGAGGTACCTGATACCCAAAATATTTGTGTTTCAGATGTAAATAAGTTTTTCAGTGCTGATTGAAGTTAATCATTTTCTGGGTACTAAGAAAATGGTCTACGAGCTGGAGTGGAGAGAAAGGAAAATAGCTAAAGCAATTCCAGGCAACGTATTGATTTTAAAATTTTAAAGCTCTTATGAAGTTTATTGAAATTTTACGATTGGAAGACAAATAATACTCCCCTGGGAACTATTATAATATAGTCATTATTTTTACTAGCAGCAGGGTCTTCTTAATACACAATTTAGAGTTTAATTAAAGTGTAATTATACATACCCGTGTGATACGATTAACGAAACAGGGGTGAACTCGGATTCGAAAACTACTTCTCAAATTTTCTAAAAATTCGACGTTTTACACAAATGGAAAAATTAATCATGCTTTATTAAAAAATTAAAAATTAATCATGGTGCTGAAGTAATCCATCAATGTAAGAGATAGTTTGTTTGGTAAGCGGTCCTTGGCTCTCTGAGTATGCTCCTGCCCCATGTCAATGAGTCCTTTTGTTTTAAGGTTTGTTGCAACCGTAAATAAAAGTAACAAAGGGAAATATGGCATTTAACGACTATCGCTGAGGTGCGATCATATTGTATTTGTTAATCTCAATGATTAGGACAAGACAATTTTAGATGTCTGTTGGAAAACTTGCAAATAAGTTTCAGGTTCGTGTGATTACTAGTTGATTTTCATGTTAGCGTAAAGATTAAAATAAATTTTTTCTTCAAAATTCGCAAATTCACTTTGTGGCGTCATTATTAATTAAATGAAAACAAATAACTTTGTGTACACCACTATTTAATTAACAATATCAACATGTTTCGAAAACTATGTTTTCTTCGTCAGGATAATAAGATTATTATTATCTCATATCCTGACGAAGAAAACATAGTTTTCGAAACATGTTGACATTGTTAATTAAATAATGGTGTACACAAATTTCTTTGTTTTCATTAAATTACAATAAATATTCAACTTTTACATTAATTCCACACAGGAGGCCCTGAGGAAAATAATTTCCCTCTGGAGGGTCTTTTTGAGGGGAGGAAGGAATGAACTTTGATCTTGAAGAGACCTATGTTGTAGAAGGGAGGAAACACAGAGACCGGCAAATCGTTCCATAGCAGAGCTGCACTAGTAGGCTCTAAGTAGTTCTGCCACTGCTACCTACCGGATTGATGGCGTTCGCCCTACTCTCCGATACCTTCGGCAATAACCGCTCGTATATAAGACACGAACGACAGTAGATGGTACTCTCAGACATAATCCTTAACTGCCGTCTGTTGATATACAGAAAAACTTCGTATAAATAACTATACTGAAACTACATTAATAAACCTGTACATCATAATCTAGCAACGTAAATTCTAATAAATTAATGTAATGGCCCTGATAAGTTCCTGTCAATAATATCCAGTGTACAGCAAATCGTGCTGTTCTCTTACGTAACTCCTCAAAAACTCCAAGAAAAGGGTAAAAGCGCAACATGCAGTCATAAAATAATAATATTAAAAGCGAGCTTTGTCGTGCTACTTACGAAGTTTCAAGTTTATCGGTAACTTTTCAGCCAAAGTTGCCCCGTTCCCATCAACAGAGCTACTTTTCATGGCTCGTTCTCCGCATTCAAATCCCTAGGATGAAAAGCTCCGTTCGTTCTTCGGAGCAGAAAGCAAAGTTTCAATTAAGAAATTGCGAGAAAAAGTCGTTCAAGTTACACGTTTGTTGTTGCGAAATGTTTTTTTTTCATTAAACCGATCACGTTTCGAATGACTTGTTCATTTTCATTGAAAAATAATATTTTATTTGCCGAATGTTTACATTAGGGTCACCCATATTTCTAGGTTTAATTATACTGGTGACTTGCGATTGCATGTAGCCAAAAATATTATTAAAAAAATAAATAAATAAAAAATTGTTTTTTTTTAATTTTATTTAATTTATTTATTTATCTATAAACAGTATGTTTACATTAGGTTTTTGTCGATGTCTGTCTCACTAGGATATACCTGTGTCGAGGCAGGCATAGAGGTACATAAATTAATATATTTAAGAACATATTTGGTAGTTATAAAGAATATAAATGCTACATATTCATTTGAGTACAATAATAATATAAAGGTGGTTGGAGGTGTGGGTATATATTCGAAAGAGAGTTATCATATACTGAAGGAAGAAATGATGTACAGAAAATAGTAAATCCTGTCAAATCTATTTATGGAATTAAATTTGACGTGATTCTATTTTTTTAATTTTTTTTATATGGTTTAGGTCGTGTGCAAATTGTTTTCTGTCTATGTAGGATTTATTTTACAGATATTTGCAGTAGTGTGGCGTCCAATACTTACAACCCATTTCTTTACACCTTGTTTGAATTTTGTCAAGGATTCAGTTTGTTTGATCGTAGCTGGTAGAGTATTGTATAGTTTGCAAGCTATGTATTTGAAGTAACTTATTAACTTATTTAACTCCACAGAGGAGGAAATGAGAAAAATAATTTACCTCAGGGACTATGTCAGGGGATGCTGTGTGGGTGTCGTCATCCTCTTTTTAAGGACAGGAAGGAGAGAGAATTCTGGAAAGGAAATAGGTACAAGGGTCAGATAGGAATCTGGGGGTCAATGTGTCTTGGAGTAACGGACGCGTGAGTCTATCCCTCTCAATGTGGTGCAATGTTACGATTAGAGAGAGTCTGGCTGAAGAGATCAAAACGTTTCCCTCAATAAGTCTCTGTCCAGCCGGCCCGCCACGCAGTAAGTGAGCAGACGCATCCGCCGCCAAGATCTACACAAACTACACCCCATGAACCTGGGCACCCTACTAAGTGACCTATGGCAGAGGTATTTGTTATCCATTAAGCGGTTTCTGGGCGGTGGTACCATACCCGCCTTCAAAATGTGGGAAAAAGTAATCTACTTTTCCTGTTGGGACACATCACAAAACGCCTTATTTCAGGACACAGTTGGTAAATCCAAATGATAATATGTACGTTCTTACCTTCTTTCTTAGATCCTAGTCGAAAAAAAAATCCTGGTCAAAAAAAAATTCACAGCTGCATCATTTTTTTATCAAATTACTAAACCTAATGACCCGTACAGACTAGACTAGTATTTTAGTCGAGCAACTAAAGTCTAGTAACTAAACGTGTCCCAACACCGTAAATTTAGTAGTTAGTAGTAGCATTTTGGTCAGTCAAGTAGCAAGTATACTCGACTAACTACTTGCCTAATGTGAACAATCTATAAGTGACTTGTAAAAAGGCTTCCGTTGTGTGCTTGAGTAACAGTTTTTATTCCTGGAAAATAACATGCTTGTATATTACAACAAAATTCATTGTTCTCTCATTGTTCGGAAGTAATGGAAGAAAAAAGAAATTTGACAACTCGGCCAGGGACGAATTAGATTTGATTGAATTTTGCCTTGATGAAAATCTCTTTTACGAAAACTGCTTTTTCAGTTGAAATACTTCTGCAATGGAGTAGGGTTGAAAGTAATGGGTTAGAAGTAGCTTTGTGATTTCCTGAAAGTTAGAGAATGAAACGACTTCCAGAGGGAAGACGTAGCGCAGGATAAAGATGCCTGGAGGAACTTGTCGAAAAGATGGGTCCCCGATCCGAAAAGAACGAGGGGAAGAAGATGAGGTGAGAGGTTGTGACTGAGATTCGAACTCGAGAGATTAAGTATCCCGGATAGTCATTTATGTCATAGAAACTCTCAGTATTGCCCTGGTGTAAGACCACCATTCAGAATTGAAACGTTGTTTGAAATGGTTCTAGCCATGTTTATTGTTTGATGACCAGACCCGAATAACCAAAAACTTCACCATCTTCATCCTCCCCATCTCCTTCCCCTCCCCTATATCTTCAGCCTAACAACATACCCCAATTGGAAATGCTGTAGACTCACTGGCTCCAGGGAGTGGATGGAACTCTTGTCCGATATTCACGTTAAAACATATATAAAAAGTGTACACTCAATCACCTTGTGTTTCATAAAAAGTAGAGCAGAATTGCCCGGAAGAACCGATTTGCCACACGACGCGACGCGTCAACAATACTTAACGTGAGCAGTCGTAATCGTCGCATTACCAATAAATTAACTTAATTACTTTCATTTCTATTTTAGGTCAAATTTATGGTTTTTCATGAATAAATAAACAATAAAAAGACTAAATAAATCTTTAAATTTAATCTTTGAAACCATCGACCAAGTATTACTAGGTAGGGTGTGTGAACCTGAAAATTAACACCGAAAAGAAAAACATTGGTTTAAGAAAACATTAATCAAAAAGAAAGTGTGGTAGAAGAATTGATTTTTACCTTTTGTTTGTACTGAGCAAATTTGACTTTTTTTAGAAGCTTGTATCGGGTGTTTTTTTTAGAGGTATACAAATTCAAAATGAAAAAAACGCATTAAAATAATATTAATGTCTATTGGCTTTATTTAATAGAAATCGTGAATCCAATTTTCGCCAACTTTATCGAGGAACTGGGGCCATATATCGGCAACAACACGGCGAATGTTGACTTCCAAATGGTCCAACGTCTCTGGTTTATCAGCATAGACTAGTGACTTCACATACCCCAAAGAAAGTAATCTAATGGTGTGAAATCACACGATCGTGAAGACCAGTCCACGTTACACAGGCCCGCAATAATTGCGTGAAACATTTGGTGAGCGTATAATTTCACGTAATGGACCTGTCAACTGGCCTCCACGATCGTGTGATCTCACACCATTAGATTACTTTCTTTGGGAGTATGTGAAGTCACTAGTCTATGTTGATAAACCAGAGACGTTGGACCATTTGAAAGTCAACATTTGCCGTGTTGTTGCCGATATATCCAGTTCCTCGACAAAGTTGGCGAAAATTGGACTTCACTATTCCGCTTCATTCGAGCCAGCCGTGGGGCTCATATGCCCAAAATCGTATTTAAACAAGAATGGCATAAAATTATCGATTAAATAAAGCCAATATCATAGACATTGAAATTATTTGAATGCACAGCCTCTGAGCTGTCCTGACCTCTTGTCGGAGAACTCAAACACTACGGCTTGCCATCTAGCGGATTCTACCGATAGCTGATATCACCGCCATCTGTCTCTACAAGGCAGAAGCTTTACGATACACTACAAACAATAAGTTTGTTTTTATTTTAAGGAACTTGTATTCATATTTAGGCTTTCAAAGCGAGGCATTGGAATTCAATGGGGAGTTGTGAATTTACTTGATGAAATTACTGTTATTTGGTGTTATTTTCAGATTGAAATTAGGTATGAGAATTTTTTTTGTTATATATTTTTGGGGTGTTATGCCGTGTTGCTCTTCCTCCTTCTTTAGCCTAAAGAAGGAGGCTAAAGAAGAAGGTAACGCAACACGGCATAACACCCCAAAAATATATAACAAAAATACTTTTGGCCGTGAAAACCTAAAATCATACCTATGTATGAGAAGTCTAATGCACGCATTGTAATATTTATCGAAATTTGAAATACTTAAAGGTATTTAAAAAAAATAGCATTTGTACCCGAGCTGCATATACACTTCTGAATAAGGTTTATTCCTAAAGTGAATAAAAAAAGCGTTGTTTAGTGTTTTTCGCTTGATATTTTCATATTTAATTAAGGTTTTAAATGGTAGGAACCTACCTGTATGCAGTTATGTGAATGAAGTATGCCAAGTTGGGCGGTGTGGAGTCCATCTTCTCTGCTTACCCCTGCGAGGAAATTATTACGTGCTTTTTTGTTATTTGTTCCTACCTAACTTTCTCTCCCTGTTTCATTTAAAATGGGCGTAAAATCATCTGTCAATGGGAGTCAGTCCTCTCCTGCTTACATATACTCATGAACTGATGAGCCAGTCAATATTTCGCTAGCCATTGTATTGACTTAACAAAACTTCACCCATTCCTTTGTTGGTAGTTGATTGCTTTGATACGCAGTCACTGGTTCTGTTCTCCGTCCCTCGGCGCGTCAAGCGTAGAATGATGAACAAACACAACACGAGGAGTGTACTGTAATAATTATTATTTTATTTTGATATCTTCTAACGGGGTTTTATGCGGGCTAGCCCTTCTGTGAAACCAGACACCTGTGAAAAATATCATCGACATAATGGAAGCTTTGCATTTCAAAAGTCGTTGCACGTAACTGGAAGTATGTTGCCTGTTGTATGCTGATGATGCGGTGCTGATTTCTAACAGTATGGAAGATCTACAGTCGCTCGTGTCTAGGATGAACGAAGTATGTATGTAGAATGAGTTAAATATGAATGTAAGTAAGTCTAAAGTAATGGTATTTGAAAGAGTACGAAAACAATGTGCAACATAGTTTTGAATGATGAATACTTGGAGCTGGTGGATGAGTTTGTATATTTGATAAAGAAAGAAGGGTAAATGCCGGTAACTCCATTAATGGAGGACTGAACGCCGTTGGCGCCAACAAAAAACTGTTCAAAGAAGGAAGCTAGCCGTCCATAATGGAGTGCTGGTACCTACCCTGATGTATGGCAGTGAGGCATGAAAGGATGAAAGAAGACTGAATGCTGTAGAAATGAGATCCATGAGACGCTTGTGTGGTAAAACCATATATGATCGTGTGAGAAATGTGGAGATCCGCAAAGAATGCAAGGCTGATGTAAGCGTAATGAATAAGATTAAGAAAGGTGGTTTGGGCACGTAGAGCGAATGAATGAGGAAAGAAGTGTAAGGAGAATATGTGACTCAAATGTAAATGGTAGACGAAGTCGGGGACGTCCAAGGAAGACATGGCACGACCGTGAATCAGATACTTGAGTCGGGCGATGTCAAGAATCAGAATAATAGAAGAGCATGTATGAGATGATGTATGAGTGTGAACGAGGCAAGAAGTGTGTGCCAAGATCGAGTTGTTTGGCGGTCCGTCCTCTCTGCCTACCCCTGCGGGGAAACGGCGTGATGGTTAGTTAGTTAGTTAGTTAGTAACACGTTGCAGAGAGTTAGATATTCTATGGACCAGTTGTTTCAAATGTAAAATTTTCATCAAATGACCATTCAGCGCCATTACATTTTATGTATGTCGTGCAGCATTCTACAAAATTTTAGTAATTTGACAAGCTTGAGAACAGGATAGTTGCCCTGTTTTGCTGATCACAATTTATCTAATGTTGAAACGGGCCTAGCGGGGATCTTACAACTATCAAAAAAACAAAATATTACTGAATGTCCATTTGCCAACGGAACATTTCAATTTCTGTGAAACAACCTGTCCTAAGTATCGTCGTGGTAAAAGATCATCATTCAGAATCGAAAAATATAATTAAAAAAAATATATATATGTACCTCTTTTAAAAAACATTTTTTAATGTTTATTTGTATTTCTTCAGGCTTCTTCTGCAACCTCCTAAATGAAAGATGTAGATCGCACCACTCCGCCACGGAGGTCATCTAAACTTTCTACTTGTCTATTACCATCAGCATGTAAACATTCGACATCTGATGTCAGTGCATAGTAGTTGATTACTGTCATTTAGAACTTCTGAAAGAGATGGAAATTCGGCCGGAACGAATACAATGAATCTAATTCCGAAGGCGTTTGAATCGGTCCCAGTTCGCAAAATATTATGAAACGAGTCCGGATTCACTCTCACTCGTTCCGAACTGTGAGTGAATCTTTTTTAAAACATTTTGTTGAAATAATGCACTTTCTTTGCAAAAAGAAAATGCATTATCTCGTGTTCAAAAGATGCAAGTAAAAATAAGAAGATTTGCTTTTTACCTTTTGTTGATCTGCGTGGAGCAAATTTGACTTCCAGCATGCTCGCGCCAACGGCATTCCGTGCCAATTGTTAATGTCATAGTCTGACTGGCCCCAGACGGTTGGGAGCAGTTGGGACTCTTGTGCAGTGTTCACAAAAAATGTCCCCCCCCAAAACCCTTCCTCCTCCTTCCTATTCCCCTCCCTCTGCTGGTCCCCTTCCTCTCCCTCCTCCCGCGCCACCCCTCCCTCCCCACTCACCCTCCCCCCCGGAAAGTGAGCGGGGAGGGAGGGGTGAAAACGGTTGTGAAATAGGACTTTGAAAAAAAATTCAGTCGGATCTGATTTTTTTTGCCTCTTCCGCTCGAATCGGCTGGGTCGAAACTCTACCAGTTTCGTCCCCGTTGATTCGACGAGTCGGACGAAATGACATGATTAGTTTGATTCCACTGGATTTGGTGAGTCCGACGGACCGAAAGGAACGAAAGGAATCAAAGGAACGAGTCTAAGGAGTAATTCCGACTGAACTAGGAAATGGATTTGAGTCCGAGTGGAACTACACATCTCTGCATGCCAATACTTGGCTTGCATAATTTGAGAAATTGTACATAGAAATGCCCTTCTATACATTTCCCGTCCACACCCATTCAAGTAAGTAAAAAAGAAGACGGCAATTCAACAAAATGAACTTTATTACCTCAACCCAATATATGTATTGAAACATCCTTTCAATCGGGGCCTAAAATTGTGTTGTGCTTCCTACGTTGTGAATCTGAGCAATTTTGGATGATGGAGTTCGCAATAGTTCTTTTGTCCCATCCCTGGCTTCATCGCTGGCTTTCCCTTTGTGCTCAGTTTTCGGAGGGATTTCTAATCTAGTCTGATGCCATTGTTGTTCTAACAGGTATTGGGAAATCTCAAGTTTCCCTGCTATTTCCTACTACCCCGATTCACAAAGTCGACGACATGTCATCATTGACGGGATGTAAAGACCTCATTGAGGGATTCGTAGATAGTTCAGTTTAATAGAGTGCTCGTTTAATATAAGGTTTTTCTCAATTAAAATTGTGATACCATTTGTCTACATTGATAAAATATTATAGTACGTTTACCGAATTGTTCCGGCGTGCCAGGATAAAGATTAGCATGATAATAATACATGGTCAATTTCCGATAGTCTAATAACTACTCCAACCGTCCGGAGCCAGTGACACAACGACTTCCCCAATTATGGTATGCTGTGAGGCTGAAGATAGTGGGGAGGGGAAGTAGGAGGAAGTTCGAAAGTATCTGGGTATTCAGATCTGGTTACCAAACAAGGCTAAAGCCATTTCAAGCAACGTTTTAATTCTGAATATTGGTCTTTCACAAGGACGATTCTGGCAGTTTCATCCACTCTAGAGCGTATCGCAAATATAGTACATATTATTTAAAATTAATTGTTTGTGAAAGAACACAAATTAATTGAATGAAACCGCACGCCGGGATTTGAACATGCAACCTCCGGACTAGAGCCTTATTCCTCAACTATAAAGACCGTCAACAAAGGTGTAGAATATTTAAAAAATATATTATTTAAAAAATGATTGAACGGTATAAAGACTAATGGCCAAAAATCAACACACATTACTTTTTTAGTAACAAAATAAGGTCTTAAATATGTCAAACTTTACCAGTACAGACATATTCCGAGATTTGTATTGAAATTATTACTAATTAAAAAATTTTTTTTTTTTTAAATTTTAGATAGTTGAAAAGATACTTCCAAACTACACAGTAAAGTGATAGAAATTACATTAATACTTGTGCAAACACATCAAACTTATTTTGTGGAACCATTTTAATTCAAAATTAATAGAATACTTAGTTTTTACCACTTTTATTGTTTATAAAAACCGACATGTTTCATGAGCGCACTTTTTCAGGGCTTACTTAAAACTAATTATAAATAATAGACATAGACAATGGAAAGGTGAGAATGGGTAGTGGGAAGAGGGGCAATTTACAAAGAGAACAGGTTAAATAATGGGTCATTCAAAAACTTTTTTTGATTATTAATAATAATCAAATTCACATTCACGCTCTTTCTGATTTCTAAGATTTCCAATTTGTCCAAATGAACGCCTTTGAAATTACAATACAATAACTCAATTCCACTATTGAAGTCAAAAGTGTGACTCGTCTCCAACAAACGATTGGCAAACTCCGAGAAACTATTATGTTTTATACATTTAATATGTTCTTTTATCCTTGTTTCAAAGTTTCTCGAAGTTTTACCTATATAAAAGAAACCCACGATCATTACACTCCAATTTATAGATTCCAAATTTTTTCGTTTACGAATCTCTATCCTTATTATTGAGAATGTAATTTTTAAGTTTGTTATTTGCATTAAATACAGGAAGAATTTCATTTGGTAAATTCTTTGTTAAAAAATTGGAATTTTTTTTAATAAAATACATAATTTTCCTCTATTTTTTCTCTTCCTAATCTTTTGGCAAAGGCATCGACCAAAAGGGTAAATATTTGATTTGAGGAAATTATTATTTTTTTTTATTAATTTTTTTTTCAAATAAATTGATGTTGTATCCATTATTGATTAATCTATATCTATTATTTATAATTAGTTTTAAGTAAACCCTGAAGAAGTGAGCCTCGGCAAACGGAATCTAAAAATGGTCGATTTATTCGCCAATGGTTTTTTTTTAAATTTATTTGGTGAATTAAAAAAAATTATAATCAACCAAACCAAACTATCGGAAACAATCGAAGTCATAAAACAGTATATTTTTAAAGTGGTTTTTTACATGTGTTCATAATTTATTAATTAAAAAATACATAATTCACTAGTTAACGCTTGTATTTTTTTTAAGTTATTTAAAAATTTATTTTAATTTTACTCAAACGAAACAATAGAAAAAGCTTCAATTTATTAAAACATATATTTTGATTTTCATAACGTAATTGAATTAATAGCAAAGACTAATCGAAAATGGTAATTACACCGATTTCTTTGCCTTAAATTGTAACTGGTTTTCGGTAATTTATATGTAAACTATATTTTTGCGATTATAATCGCTTTTACAACGTTTGGTTTTATTGTAATTTTTTTTGTAAATAACAGTTTTGCTACTTAAGACGAACTGTTTTAGAGTAGGTATAACAATCTAATTATCCAACGAATCAATCCCTTACGCATCATATCTTATCCGTTTATCAACCCCATCGATGTTTATAATGAATGAGCATGAAATTACAATTGAAATCGCATCCTTTCAATAATAAATCTTTCCTTGTTTACGTCCAGATGTTAGCAACAATCCATTATTCCCATGTAAAAGCTTTGCAATGAATTGAAATAGTGGGCGGAATTCGTGCAATTCATTCCGTCAGCAAGTGTGCAAAAACAATAGAAGCAAGGAACAATGCCTTCATTTCAGGAGTGTTGTAGTGTTTGTTCTCATTATGGATTAAATAAATACTAACTCAAAAACGTAGGTAACACACAACTAACCAAGCAATTCGAAAAAACTGTGCATAGGCAGATAGGTACCAACCAAATATATAAACGGTGAACGGAAACTCGTAATGTTACTCGTAGGGTAATTTGTGAATCTACGTCACATTTTTCCACACAGCCACCTCTGATCTGGAGTCCCAAAATTACTGAAAAAAACTCTGTGCAGGAACAGGTGGCCCATTTAATAGATTCCCCCATCTTAACAAGCGGATTACAATATTTAGAGTACAAGCATCAGATAGGTATGCTGTCGTTGTTCTACCGGTATTGCAATTGAAGATGCTCCGATGAACTGGCTTCATTGATAGCTTATTCGGGAATCGGTGGTTGTCGGGAAGCACGTCAAACGCGCTCATAATATATAAGTTCATAGTTACATGACAACGGGTCGCTTCTACGACTCTTTCTTGAGTTCAACAGCTCGGCTCTGGAATGATTTGCCGGCCTTTGCGTTTCCTCCCTCCTACAACATGGGTTTCTTGAAGATCCATTTTCACTCCTTCATCTCCTCAAAAAGACCCTCCACACAGCATCTCCGAAGATTACACAGGCCCTGAAGGAAATTGTTTTCCTCAGGGCCTCCTGAGTGGAGTGAAAGTGAAAAAAAAAAACGTTTCGAGCTGATTTCGTGGTACAACTTTTTGATTTGAGGTCTTACTTTCGAGTAAATCGAGACCAAAGCAGAAATTTTTTAGGTCAAATTTTAAAAAAATCTATAAAAAATCAGTCTTATAAAATATATACGTTGACCAGACTCCAAAAATAATATACTTATTACTATACAAGTAGGTATATTGTGCTTTGTCAGATGGTCATTATAATGCTATTATTGTGTTTCATTGAAACCATATCATAATGACTGAAGGAACCTCGATCCAACAGAATTGTAAATACCAGATGATGTCTTGTAACGTCGTCTAATCTCTTGTCCAGCGGGATGCTGGGTCCATTGTAGTCCGAACTTATCTCCGAGTAGAGACAATGGCGTTATCGATCACAATATGAAATGACCCTGTTCGTCTTAACGACAGGGGATAAACTGTGTTACAAGCAGGCGTAATATTCATATCTGAAAAGCCATAGTTGACAAAATGACATGGCATCTTTTGCTTGACACTCGATTCTTGAAAGCCCTTTGTTAAGATTTAATCGACGTTTCGAGATATGAAAATATTGACAAGACATTATTTGTTTTTTTTTAGCCAGTGCATATTGACAGTCGTATAAGACACGAATTATTTCAAACAGACGCACTGTTAAATATCTTTTGATACATTCACACGTGGGTATTATCACATTTCAAAATAATGTGATAATACCCACGTGTGTCTGCAACCACCCTCAAACTCCCCTCTAAATAAATATTTTTCAAAATAATTGAAAAGTTATCTTCACTCATCTTGGCAGGCATTTTAACCATGAAGCAGCACTCCATGACTGTCGATTCCACGACAGTTGATTCCACGACAGTTGCCCCCCCGGCATACTTTTGTATAATATGCAGTCGGTTTAGGGAAATTACAGTATACCTACTCACACAAAATATAGCTAAGTGCCCTCGAAGGGTGTGCAGAGAGGAAGTACCGCCGAATAGCAAAAGTATAAAACATATTTTCATTAAAATGCATTAAGTATAAATCTACTTGTCCATGTCTACGTACTATATATAACAGCGTTTTTCAGAAATGATGACGTATTTTTGTATCACTTTCCTCAATTTTGCATCAAGACCTGGGAAAAGAAAAATTGTGAAGTTCTTCAATTTTGTGAGAAAAAAACTCAAATTATTAAAAATCAATTTGATTTGCCCATTGCCGTAAAACGAAAAACTCAATGCGGTAATCGATAGTGCTGAAAAGGCAACGTGACTTTACCCAGATTTTATTGTGGGCGGATGACGTCATATCCCTCGGGACGCCCGCCCTTGCCGGCAGGATAACAGAGGAAATTAAAAACAAGGAAACTCTCCTGGCACAAACAATGAGGATATTCTTCCATAGAAAGAGCACAACACCCTTACCTAAGGGAATTTATTTTTATGTTACACCTCACAAGAGCGACCCTGTCTACACGGTGAATGACAGGGGATCATATATACCAGGCTGTACAGCGTTGTGAGACGGATGAAGGTAGGGGTTATAGGAAAAGACAATTATAAAAGCGGATCTTGAAGAGGCCCGGATTATGTGAAGGAGGAAAAAACAGATGCCTGTAATTCGTTCCACGCGCGAGCCGATTTGCACAAAAACGAATCGGCGAAACTACCCGTTCTCATGAAGACGACTTCAACAACAAACGGTGTCGAGATGCCCACGTTGATGAAAGCACTTAATATATAAATTGTAACCGGTGTTATCCTGAGCGGTTTTAGTATTGTTGTGCAGTTCTTATCGTGCCTAAAACGACATTAAAGACCATAATAAAGCTCTAGTTTCAAGGTTATTTGCCACCATAGATGGGTAAACAAATGTAATTGTTTTCTAGGTATTATTATGTTACCTGTAGTAAATCGTGTTTTTGTAATTAAAAAGAGAACTCTTTTTTTCAATTTTAAATTTTAAATTTAGATAATTACCTGAAAAATTATAAACTTATTAAGTATCATTAACGTAGGTGGGAAACCTGCATATTTGTTCCGGCTTCAAGAGTATTTATTTTTTAAATATCGTAAGTAAAAAAAATAAGCGACATATTAGGTACCTACCCATTCGTTGAAATATACCTACCAATACAATTTTCATTGTTTCCATTTGAAATTTTTCTTCAAACAACACCTCATGGAAAAAAACTTTTGTCAGTTATTTAAAACCCTCAAAATCAACCAACAAGCATGTAAACATACTCTTGTTTGTTGAAAATAACATTTCATTTACAATATTACAACAAGACAATACAAAAGAATGGCCACAACGGACAATAAATTGGGCAGGCCATTTGGTATTGTGGTCAAACAGGCCCCAAACCTAGACCCTAATGAACGCCGCCGTGTCATATATTACACATGACAAAACAAAGCGATCGAGATGGCATCTTGTGTTGTTGGGCAAGGATACATCGTCTTCATCACGCGGTGACAAAAAATGACATTATGAAGACAAAAGACTTCCACTGGCGAAGGTCCATTATCCTGGCAGAGGAGCACCTGGGACCCCCGTTGCTTTGGTCAACCCAGATATCTCCGCTCCTAATGTTGTCCTTGAAGTGTATGCATCTTTCTGTAGATTATTTTCAGTGGCAGCGATGGAACACCTACGTATTTTTTTCTGAGAATTTATTAACTTTCAAAAGTTGTTTTAGATATTTTTCTATGACTGATTGACCCAAGTTGATTTCGTTTTTTTTTGTAACGCGTATTTGTTATATTCACACTTCAACAACTTAAAAAAAAACTCAAATCAACTATTATTGCGATGTCAGTCATAATACTCCCAAATGTTATTAAGCGTAGGAAGGTTTCTAATGTAAATGCATAATAACCCACATTAAAAATGTCGCTCGTTAAGTAAACAGAAAAAAAACTCTAATATTCTTGCGGTTTTGTTGCATTTTATTGAACATACATTTTTTTAAGAATGCTCAATAAATTACTGATATTTTTATAAGAATTACATCCATATATGAAACCTAAATGCGATATACCATACAAAAACAAATACATACATACGTGTTGCACATTTCTGGACGAAAAGTTTAAAATACGAAATACCATCAAAATAGAATTGTGCGAAATAATGCAAAATCATACAAAATCATGTGTTTTTGTTTTGAAAATTTGATCGCTTAGAAGTATTATACATAGATGCTTCAAAGTAAACCTTATGTCATCGACATAAAATTACGCACTTGTCACACCCCTTATCAGTTCCTTCCTGTCTGCGGTGGGGAATAGACGTCCGTATACTCACCACTAGACAATTGCTTGGTTCCGTGAAATCAATTTTTAAATTCCTTGTTATTACAATAAACAATGCGTGAGAAAAGAGTTAAGTTTTTTACGGGCCTTCACGAAATCAACCTATAAAAAACTACTCTCAAATACCTTTTCCAACCTTTCCAAAAGCTTTTTCTCAAGTCTTGTCAAGTATTTTTAAATCCCGCCCAAAAAGAGGCGTGGATTCCGATTCGATTTTTTCCTGGACTGTAGGATCACTTTAATGACATCAGCTCGGTTGCATAATTTTGTTTCACTGATCATCGCTATCTTCCATCATCTACGAACATGTTGTGAATAAAGCAATGTAATGGAAGGGGTTTAAAAGTAACACTTTAACTTAAATTGTAAATAGAATCCACTAAAAAAAACTGTAGTTACTGAAGCAATAAGAAGTAATAATTGCATTGAAAAGTAAATTTTGAGATTCAGATCGAAAATGGTTGAGAAAAGATTACCAACACAAATCACTTGCTTGTTTCCGGACGGTGTTAGATCCCTGAATAAAATTTAAAGAAACGCCCGTGATCAAATTGACGTAGCGATAAGAATCATCTGGTTATACTTATCTGTCAATGTAAGATAACGTAGGTAATGGTCTCCTCCTGTATCTCTGCGTGGCGGTGCCTTTTACCTTCCAAACCCTTTATATTTCAGATTCTTCATATTTGAATAACAAACGATGGGCCAGTCTTTCTGTGTCAATGACACTTGTCGCGATTTATCAAATTTTGAAAATGAATCTATGCCCTAATGTGTCAAATAAATCATACAAAATGAAACAATGTACCTTAGCGTGTTTTATTTAAAAAATCAGTTTAAATTTTGTAGCAATTTGGGAATAAGTGAAGACCCGCTAAATAAACATCCTCTGATTTATTTCGTGTTAAAAGAAATAAAACATTATTTTTATCATTTTTTTACATGACCTCCACACAGGACGCCCTGAGGAAAATAATTTCCCTTAGGGCCTATGTCATCTTTGGGGATGCTGTGTGGAGGGTTTTTTCAAGGAAAGGAAGGTGAGTTCTGGGAAGGAATAGGGTTTAAGGGATGGGTAGGAATCTGGGGTTCAGTGTGTCCTGGTCATCCGCCTCCAAGACCTAGACAAACCTCACCCCATGAACCCAGGCACACCTGCTAAATCACCAAACGTAGCGAGATACTTGGGGTGACCTATGACGGAGATGTTGGTTATCCAATAAAGGATCCCAAGGTGGTGGTACCCATTCCAAATTGTAAATTGTAAATTGGGATGATAAGTGAAGATTCTATAAGGAGAAGAGGAAATAAACCTGAGCCTCAAACTATAACTATCTGCATTAGTGGTGTAAATTTTGTTTGCATACAAATATATGCAAAACTTTTGCACGTTACCAAAGGGATGCTTTGGAACAGTGAACACTGTCCATAGAAAAAACGGCAGAACAAACATTGCATTAGATACTACCTGACGACATACAAAAAATGTGATTGCATCAATGGTTGTCACAATGCGAAGTGCCGTGATTAACCTTAGCGTTTAGAAAATGTCGGGACCTCAGGATGGGCGGATTCTGTCAGCGCTCATCAATCATGATCTGACAGAACTCTAAACGGGAGGGCGGAAGCCGCCCACAGGGCCCATTGTCTTACCATTGAAGGTGATGAAAATATTGGAAGGTGTAAAGACATCGAAGAGATAAATCATTCTGTACGACTTAAAAGTCATATTTATAATAACAGAATAACCACATAGTTATCTTAAACACGTAATATCGCCTAACGATAACGATAACGATAACGACTGTAGATTCGCATTCGAAGCTTGGCGAAGCAGGCAGGCGCAGGCGTTATAAAAATTCATAGTGTGCAGTTCACACGAGGTAGAAGTGAAACCTTCACCTTCAACCTACAGTAGACAAAAGTGGGGAGGCTATGGAGCACCCCAAAAAAAAGACCGATTAGTCTATCTCATTCTCTTGCAAGCTAAATCCTATTTATTTATTTTATTTATTTAAGGAACATTAACAGTCTTAGTAATACAATAAACATAAGAGGGTGATAAAAAAAACAGACCAATTATTAATGTTCACAGATAGGTATTTAGAAACAAGACTAACTGAATGTAAACTAGAAATTTAAGAAAAATGAAAGAAAAACAGAACTAAGCAGCAATTAAAAAAATAATAATAGTACAAATCTGAATTCAACAAATGATAAACCAATACACAACAATAAAATAAGTGTGATTATATCTGAAATAGACTGCAAAATAGGGATTTGGGTTGGGAAGGGTAAGGGGAGGAGAGGGACAAGGGAAAGTTGCCACGCAAGTAATATAAAAATATTAGCTTCAATTAATTTAATCGTCATGAATATGTGTTATTCGCACCTAGAATGTTATACAATGAAGTTCTGTTGCGACAGTAGCTAGCAGTAAATACGTCAGCACTACAGATGTATGTGTTTGTCTCTTTTTAGTGACACTATTTTTCATTTCATCGAGTTTCAAATCACAACGGTGTTAAAAAAGTTTTCACTTTAAAAGAATTTTTAGTAAATGCTGATCATGGTAGTTAGTTTGATTAATATACGTATTATATATAAATAATTAACTAAAAACGTTGAAGAGTGGCCATATATCAGATAAGTTAGCCGAGTTTTCTACCTATTTGAGTTTACTACCTACTTGTACATTTTTTAATGTAAAGGACACGCTATCAAGAGGATGGTGAAATGCCCCCATAATCAAATATCCAGAGTGATAGATACAGCGTCGCGCAGGTGAAAGACAATCAATCAGAATAGAAACATTGCGTTGCTTAAAATAGAGTTAGCCATTTTCGTTAACCAGATTTGAAAAGCCAAGTACTTTCTTTCCCACCTTACCTGCCTCCTCCCCAACTCCATCCCCTGAAAAATAATATTAGACTCACAACATACCCGAATATGTTGAGAAGAGTTGGGACTCTTATGCGGTATTTAAAAATAAAAATAAATATATTAAACACTATATTTTGTAGGCCGCTGGTTACAGTACTATATTTTATTATTTTTCTATGACAAAGTTTTTAAATAGCTAAGTTATAATATTATATCAAAGCATTAGCATTGGTTTCGTAATCTGCTTTATTTCATAAGCATCGCTGATGATCCCCTGACCTATTCTGGCTATGATTGTCATGAATAGTGATAAATATTGCTAAATAATGATAGACAAGTGACTCAGCTAGTTTGAAAAATGATGTACAAATACTTACCTATTCATAACTATTTCCTTCGCGTCTTTTCCATCCAAACATTCCACTATTTATCATCTATTAAATCAACCGTATTTAAACATGAATAAAATCTTAATTTTTCATCAATCATCGCTCCCCTTCCTTATAAATTTTCTTGGTTCGTTAATTATTGGATATCAGTCTTTTGAAAGACATTTCGCAATTCACCCTTTTTCATAATAATTTTTTGAAATCTGTGTTTTTATTTTGTCATCGTTCAAAATACTGAAAACTAACCTAAATGATAATCATTATCCGGGGTTACGTTAATATTTCAAAGCACCTTTCAAAATATTACATGATTTTATAAAACCTAGGTTATCTACCTACGTAAATATAATATAATCAGAGTACCCACGTAGTTTATTAAATATTCTTCTAAATATATAGGCATGTGCATCAAAAATGTATTATTTTATGTACAATATGAACTGTTACGGACTTACCACTATTTGTTGCCTCTCTTTATTTTTTTTTTGCGTTAGCTCCACACATGAGGCCCCAAGGAAAAAAAATCTCCTTAGGGCCTTTGTCATCTTTTGGGTTGCTATGTGGAGGGCATTTTAAGGGAAAAGATGAAGTTCAGGGAAGAAAAAAGGTATACGGGGAAGGTAGGAATCTGCGGGTCAATGTGTCCAGGGGTGGTAGAGGGTCTCCCTCAGCTAGTCTCACCTTACAGTAGGTGGTCAAACGCATTTGCCGCCAAGCTATACACAAACTTCACTCCACGAACCAGGGTACACCTGCTAAGTCACCAAACGTAGCGAAACTTTTAGGGTGACCTAGGACAGGGTGTTGGTTATCCAATAAATTATTCCCGGGGGGGGGGGGGCAGTTTCCGTACCAGCCTCCCAAATTGATAATGTAGGTAGAGTTCAACGAAAGGACCACATTGACTTACGTAATATCATTACAATATAGCTAGACAATAATAATACAGTACGAATTTGAGATTTACTTAGAAATATTCTCGCTTCACATTTAATTTCAAATAGATTCGATGTTTTTAAACGTATCGCAAAATGAAATACTGTTTTTGAATGCGGATAAAAGACCCCTTTAGATTTTATTATTACAAACGGACATAGTAATTTGTGATGTTACCAGAATGCTTACTTATCTTTGTGTTGCTTTGACGTTGTTTTATGAATATTAGTATTGGCTGTTTTTGTGTCCTTACTGTGTGTTACTTGTAGATACTATACCTTCAAATATACTTTACCTATCTTGGACCTAATAGAAAAGCCGTAAGAATAATAAAAACGTAATAAATTACTTAGAAAAATAAAGGCAGCGCATTATACTCGTATTCTTGGCTTATGAGATTGTTTCCTATTATTTATCGTAACATGATAAACAGTCATTATTTTTCCAAAGATTAAACCATAACTATCGTATTTATTAGAGTGTCGTTTTCCATATAAAACTCGAAGAGCTTTCTTGGCTTTACGATGTTTACTCCGTTAACAAGAGCAAAGCTCTAAAGGTTACGAGCTTCGAAAACTTGGCTGGGCATTTGATCAACAATGAAATCATCGGGGACATATAATGTTATTTTACGACCCTTATATTATGATCAATAAAGCTAAGTTAATTTTCAATGGCAACGACGTTTATTACGTCACATAATTTGTTATTATATGAAAGCTGCGGTGATTTCTTGGTCCTTGTAGTAATAATGTTTGGTATGTAAGTACCTTCTAGAATTGAGTAAAATTATCGATTTCGCATTTAATTGTTGGAATTTTTGCATTTTTTATATCAAGATTGGGACAGGAGAATCGGGATATTATAGTACGAAGTCGAGGCACTATATGGAGACATGACACGATTAATGATCAAATGTAGATAATGCGGTACCTAATAATATAAAATACATGTAATACAGTAATATGAGTACCTCACAAGAGTCCCAACTGCTGCCAATCTTCTGAAGCCAGTGAGACTACGGCATCCCCAATTGGAATATGTTTTAAGAGAGGGAAGGGGAAATGTAAGAAGAAGGTAGGGAAGTATCTGGCTCTTCAGATCTGTTCACAGTGTTGGTCTTTCACCAGGGCGGCCGACGTGGTGCAGCGGTAGGGCTCTTGACTCGCATTCCGAAGGTCGCGGGATCGAATCCCGGCATGGTAAATAAATTTTATTTGATTAATTTGTGTTATTTCATAATTTATTCATTAAAAATAATATATAGTATATTTGCTGCACGTTCCAGAATGGAACGTACTCTCAGTATCGCCCTGGTGTAAGACCATCGTTCAGAATTGAAACGCTGCTTGAAATGTCTTTAGCCGTGTTTGGTGACCAGATCTGAATAGCCAGGTACTTCCCACCTTCCTCTTCCCCATTTCCTTCTCCTCCCCACTACCTTCAGCCTCACAACATACCCCAATTGGGTATGCCATAGTCTCACTGGCTCCAGACGGGAGCAGTTGGGACTCTTGTGCGGTATTCATATAAAAAAGGGCGACCGAAAGTATCTACCACTCTGTAACGTGTCGCAAATATACTGTATATTATGTATTTTAAATAACTCAAATTAATTAAGCAAAATTCATTTGCGCACACCAGTCAAAAAGCGAATTCTGCATTCATCCACTAATTGTATTTCTTTCTTTCTTGTGTTCACCCTTTTATCAAAATCTTTAAAATTATTTTCTACTCTTCAAGGGTTTTTCAGTTGTTGTTCTACACGCCATTGTAGAAAGTGGCATATATTTATTAGTATATAAAATGCACCTTTTAATTTAAAAAATGTATATATCTAATCCTCCAACCGGTATGTAAAATCGTATTAAAACTTCTGACCCATTCTAACCGGCTCCCACCAAAATCCATTTTCAAAGCCACCACCAGAACATAACGGGCGTCCATTTTTTCAAATCATTTCATAATATGTTTTTCCATTGTCGCATTATTGCGCACATTGAAATGTTATCCTTGATTGTAAATAGGATAAGGAACAAGCCAGTAGAAATAATGGGAAAGACCGGCCGGACACTTCGAGTGAATGGGCCGGCCGAAGAAAGAGTAACAAATGGAATTGTTGTATGGAGGAATGTCAGGTCCGTTTAGATGATCAATCCATCACAATGTCGAGGAGGGACAGTTAAATAAAATAAACATTAACGTATACATTCGGGACGTGACGAGTCAGTCGAGTCGCGCGGCCCAAGGACCCCAAGACGGGGGGAGACATGCAACACAAATACCTACCAAGGGTGCCTTGCAATGACTGTGTAAATTTGACCAGTGAAGGCATTGAACTATTTTAAAATACTTTATATTATATCAAATCTCTCATATAATAGTTATATATAGTAGTTACGCTGTGTTTCACAATTTCATACTCAAGCAGGAAAATTCTGGGCGGGATTATTCAGTAAAATCTAAACTGTGAATTGGTTTATCTATCCATACTAATATTATAAATGCGAAACTGCTCGAGTTTGTTTGCTACGCTTTCACGCATTAACCAATAAAAAGACTTTAAAAATTCTTTTACCAATAGAGAGCTAAATTATATGCGAAGACTATAGGCTGTATATGATGGTAAGCTCTGGCTTTATGTAATTATAAATATTAATATATTATATTTTTTTATACGTTTTCTGTCGCTAACAAAAGCGAGTGCTAACGTCAACTTTCCATGGAAACGATGTTGATATATTTGTGGGCTCTAAGCTAGTAGGTACTCAGCCCCCTGGTCGGCTACTGCTCCAGAAAATTCAAATATTAGAATATGTTTTGTTTTTTTGGACAAGCTTCAGTTTTGGAATAAATGTCAAGTGAGAGTTCCTACATTAAAAATATAATTCGTAACGATTATAAATACTGAATAATAAATAGTGTAATTTTTTATTATATTTACAAACTTCCAAATATTTAAATACAAACAATTAATTAAATTTAAATTTAAACATCTGAAATGTTTGTAAGCGCCTAAATTCCGAACGAATGAACAAAATTGGATAATTTTTTTTTTCTTTGAGCTATAGCATTATGAAATTTAGGTAGCAGGCGATATGTTTGAAAACTGAATGTAAGGGAATGAATGTATGGAATGCGGGAGGGGGTGGGGGTGGGGGTGGGGGTGGGGGTGGGGGGGATAATTGATAAGTGCAAGCGCTACAGAAATTTCCCGTAAAACCATGCGAGCAAAGCCTTGGGGAAAAGCTAGTATCCTAATAAAATTAAAATGACTACATTTTAAACAAAAAATAAAACTAGGAGCTTTATAAATTTTTTCGATAACTTTAATAAAAAATCTGTTAAAAATCTCGTTACTTGTAAGTCTGACGTGGAATCCAATCTTCAACCTTTATGTATTTATGCTAGCACATCTAATGACCGGTCAGTGCTGAGTTGGCATCGCGTTTGGGTTCCACCTAGGCATCCCGTGTTCGATTCCTCGGCGGGCTATGTCCTTCATCACGACAAAGCAAGATTTTCCGCTTACTGTGGTGGTAGTAGGAGATTTTCAAAGTTTATCGGGTTATTTCTAACCCGGGAATGTTCCCGGTTACTAATTTCAGTTTTAACTGTAACTCTGGTTGAAAAACATAAAGAGAATTCCTTTTTTTCACGTAAGTATGTTGATTTTCACCAAATAAAGAATAAATTAAATAAATAATTTTCATTGCTGACTGTACGTTATGTCAGCATTACTTCATAATTTTAATGATTTCCTCATCTTCTTGTTTAGTTAGCAATATTTTATGTCGTTTTAATTTTTTTGTTTTCAATTACATTTGGCAGGGCATTATATATAATTTTGTAGAAGAAAAAAAAATTTTTTCTGGGCAAAAGATGCATTTAATTTTGGGATGTTAAGCAGATTTCAGGTTTTCGTCTTTGTAGTGTTGGTCAGTAAGGAACTTATTTTTACCTTTAAATCAAATTTGAGGAGAGTAAACATTTTTTTCTAAATTGTAAAATACACGCATAATCAGGATGTTGAATCTTAATTATTTAAACAATGAGTGGATTATAAATATTATGTGTTCCGCCACTGCAAAATAATTGAAACCCTAAAGTCACGTACTTCTGATGAAGACGATTATCCTGTCCCGTGCGACTTATCCAACCCTTTTCTATCTAATGGACTACCCGGCTGTCCACCCCTAGTCTACGATTCACTAGCGGAAGCATTGTCCCGAACAATGCGCACGATACAAGAATAGTAGCATAGCTGGCAAGGAACTCAACAAGTACCTACAAGAATAACTAGAGAATAGTTCTAGAAAATACACACCAAACTGTAAAGCAAATTTGTATCCAAACAATTGGACACAATATGGAGTACAAGGCTCACGGCGATGAAAAGGTGCTCGACATCATTCTTTATACCACATGGAGAAAATGTCAATATTACCATATCATTATTATTGAAAACAATAAATAACCCCCTAAAATAAATAACAAAAATAAATAACAAAAATACTTTTGGCCGTGAAAACCTAAAATCATACCTTAAGAAATATAGTTTTAATTTTGAAGATAAGCTATAGGAAGACAGGACAAATCAAATATTGAAGTCTACTTCTTCTTTCGTGTTTCAGATGTAATAAAGCCTTTTTATGATTAATTTTTAATCATTCTAAAAAATATAAAAATATTGTGATATATGAAGAATTATATTGCAATAAACGATTTGTGGCCCAATATCAATATAAGTTTAGCACGAATAAAATCATAGTAAATAAAAATAAAAATAAATAAATTCTAGCAGTCTGACTGTATTACGCAATAGTAACCTTACAATAAATCCTTACTCCTTTAGAGTCAGTAGTTATTTGAACTATACCCCAACCCGGGATCAAGGGACTGTTCGGTTTCTCCTCGTTCCGAGGCCAAAGATAAACGCAAAGGACACTGAAATGGGATTAGGGTTTCTGGACGCATTGTCCGGGACCTTGTTCAGAACCCTTTGGGATGCCAGAAGTGACAGCCATAACAATCATTATGTAGCCATTAAATGTCTGCAAGTCCATTTGGTAGCACTTTGTGGATCTAGGTATGTCGAAACATGATTTATCCATAACGTTACGTACCCGAAAAGTTATTGTCATTAAAATGTCATATTATGCTGACGATACGCCCTTGTCAATTTCGTGCAATCATTTTCCTTTATTAGGCATTAGGTACTAAAATTTATCAACTGAACGAACTGTGCAATAATAATTACCAATTTCTGGAACTATCTCTTAACGAATAGTATATACTAACAAAATCATTGTTAAGTATAGGACTGTAACCATTAAATGCAAAGTTGTCATTTTGCAAGCGTTAGATAATTGTAAGCATATTTTTGCATTTGAATGAACATTCCCTGAAATCATTATTTTAAACTAGATACCTACCCGGAAAAACATAGATAACTTTTTTTATATTAATTTAAAACCTAACAAATAACCCAATAAATAAATATTAGGTAGGTACAGAAGGATTTTTTTTTAAATTAAAAACTTTCACAACTTTTACACTTATTTACATGTTTATAATTATGTAGATAAATACTTACCTACCATCAGAAACGTGAAACTTTTATTTACACGATGTAAAATTGCGATAGACAATAGATTTGTTGGCAATTCAATTAGTTTATTGCCAACCCTTGGCAAATGGTAGGTGCGCCCTACAGAATTTGACAGCCAGCTCTGGTCTGGAGCCCTAAAACACCTGAAAAACCCCACGACTCTGTAGAAACCGGTGGTCCGTTTGATTCTGCTACGTTAACAAACGGATTGCAATCTTTGTAGCACAGGCATCAGGTGAGAATGCTGTTCTTGTTCTACCAGTATTTCAATGAAAGATGCTCAGAGTAGCTAGAATCGTTGTTTCCGTCGGTACCGGTACGCAGTCGAGAAACAAGCCAAACGCGCGCCCAACATATGTACAGTTGACATTTGTTACATGGGAACGTGTCGTTTCTACGTCTTGTGAGTTCAACAGATCGGCTGCAATTTGCCGGCCTCTGCGTTTTTTTGTGCACATTTCTTCAAGACCCAGTTTCAAATCTTCCATTTCACAAAAATACCCTCTACAAGATGATATAGGCCCAGAGGGAAATTATTTATCTCAGGGCCTCCTATGTCAATGTAAACAGATGATAAAAAGTCACTCCAGAGTTAATCTAAAAAAATTATTGACAAAAAATACAATAATGTATAAGTATGGAAAAAAACTATAAATGAAATCATTTTTGCACATTCTATTACATTAAATCATTCTTCCACTCGGAGGGTTAGCTCAGAGCCTTCGAGGTAGAGTTTATATCGTTAGCAATAAAATCAAAACACCTTTAAGCAGGGCAAGGCGTTCTACGTTGTTACGTTTATGATTTACGCCCTGTCACATTGTTAGAGACTGGGAACATGATCATTTCAGTCTCCTTCGATCGCTGCTAACTCGACCGGAGGCTATATAATATTTCGATGGCATCCTGGGACACGATAAAACACAGTTTTTGGCAGATTTGTTGAAATATTAAAATATTTTCATAATTTAAAATCCTTGGAAAAAATTAAAGCTTTCACTGATAATAGCTATATATATATAAGTCAAATAACGATTGATTTTTTGTTGAAGTATATAGGAGGCATCCAGTGCCCTTGAGGTAATTTTTCACAAAAACGGCGCTATATAAATCAGCCGTATATTATTATTAATGCAATACGGTTTCAGCGCCGATCCATCAGCGTTTATTTACAAGTTTTATATAGCACAGTTAATAATAAATAGATATCAATTTGAGAGGCGGGTATGTGTGCTCGGGAACCACTGGATAACCAACACCTCTGCCTTAGCAAAGGGTGCCCGGGTTCAAATAATGAGGTTTGTCCGGGTCTTGGCGGCGGATACACCAACCCACCAACTGCGTGGCAGGCCATATTTGGTTTCAGGGAGACCTTTTGACTTCTTCAACGGTACACACTCGGAACATTGCCTTGTACCGCAGTGACGGATGGATTCATGCATCTGTTACTTTGGACACACCGACCCCCCAGAGTCCCCACCGACCCCCATCCTTCATACTGTTTTCGTTCACAGAACTTTCTCTTACTAAAAAGACACTCCACACAGCATCCTCAAAGATGATACAGGCCCTGAACGGGATTAATTTATTCGGGGCCTCCTGTGTGGAGCTAACGTAAAAAAATGACTTGACGAGTGCTGACAAATAACACAGTAATTGGAATACAAAAAAACCGAATAAAAATAACGTTTTGTATTAGTCAGTGTATTGTAAAGTTGATATTACCCATACTAGTCCCAGCGTGAGATCGTGTGTGACGTCAAGGGTAAGGCTCTTGACTCGCAATCCGAAGGTCGCGGGATCGAATCACTGCGTGCGCAAATAAATTTTCTTTTAATAATTTGTGTTGTTTCACAATTAATTCATTAAAATAATATAAAGTATATTTATGGTATATTCCAGAGAATCAGGTACTCCACCCCCTTCCTCTTTCCTATCTCCTTCACCTCCTCACTACCTTCTGCCTCACAACATACGATATGGGGATGCTATAGTCTCACTGTCTCCAGACGGGAGCAGCTGGTACTCTTGTGCGATATATAAATATATTTTTTTAATTTAAAATAATAAATGGTGTGTATGCGGCACGTTTCAGAGTGGAAGATACTCTCAGTATCACCCTGGGGTAAGGACCACTTTTCAGAATTGAAACTTTTGAAATGGCTTTTGCTGTTTTGGTGACCAGATATGAATAGCCAAGTACTTCCCCATCTTCATCTTCCTCACCTCCTTCCCCTCCCCGCTACCTTCAGCCTCACAATATAACCCAATTGGGGACGCCATAGTCTCACTGGCTCCAGACGGGAGCTGTTGGGACTCTTGTGCGGTATTCATATTAAAAAAAAAAAATTGGGGACGCCATAATCTCACTGGCTCCAAACGGGAGCAGCTGGGACTCTTGTGAGGTATTCACATAAAAAAGTAGGATTGATTGAAATTGATGTGGTTTTCAGTAAAAACGGCTGTATTAAAACGCAAAGAAAACCACTAAATCAAATTTTCTCTTTCAGATAGAGGACAGAAATTCGGTTAAGAATTTGTTGATTTACGATATTGAGCTTCACAAAGATGTGTCATTGCTTTCACATAAATGATAAAAACATTCTGCTTTTCATTTAAAATTGAATTTCAATGCACTTTATTTACTCCTCGTGCATAATTAGTTCAACACACCGAGAATGAAGAAGCCCACAAAACAGTTGACAAACATTCCAGGTCTTTGTTGGCACTGAGTGGGTATCATGACTGAGTCAACAGCGAGCGGGTACCTGGTTCGAGTCCTTCTCGGGACTTCCAGCGTTCAGTGTCTAGAGCCAGTGTCCCGTGTTCGTGTTCAGTGCCCGGTAGCCAACAGCCAGTAGCCAGTAGTCCGGCTGCTGAGATGGACTTGGAGTGTGGATGTCAAAGACGCTAATGAACGGAAGCTGTAGGGCCAGTGGTGTGTTGACACTTGAGTGGCGCGCCAGAGGTCGGCAATTGTTGAAATCTCATGTTTCCACGACATTAAACGACTTTTAATGACGTTTAAAATATTTGATACATTATTGTTTTTTTTTTATGTACTAAGTTCTCATAGTTATTTGGAAGAAAATAAACATCACCGATCATAAATTTAGGGCCAGTCGTTATTTCATAGAACTTGAACAATTCACGAAATTTCAAAGATAATAATCAAGTTCTGTTATTATTCAATTATTGTGAAACAACTGGCGCATAACTAAATAATAACAAAACTTGAATAAAACTTGAATTAACTTTGAAATTTGTGAATTATTGTTCGAGTCCTATGAAACAACAGGCACTTAATTAGGCTCCATATTTTGCTCTCACAATGATGTTTGAATAAAGATTTCCACTCTTGGGAATGTTATCCAACAATATTTTAACTATTATTATATTATCACTACTACATTACATACTTATGATAAAGTATAAATTTGCAAATTCGTACTCCACAAAAAAATTTTAAAAATACTCTTTTAAAGTAAATATTTTCTTCTATGTTCTAAGGTAAAAATAAGTTTGTGGAGGTCAAAGTGTAATTCTGTGGTTATTCAGCCAATCGACGTTCCTCCTGGAAAACTGATGTAGGCTGGAAAAAGAGGGACATACTTGTACGATATGTCATGTTGTTTGAACAAGTCCAGATTGACCCAATTCAGAATCCTTTAGGACTCATTTGTGCATCACATACGCATAACAGCTGATATTTCACCGGATGTCAGACACGGATGTTGGTAACAACAAAAACACTCGAACAATGATATTTGTCTTAGCAAAATAGATTTTTATACTCTGTTTATATTTTCCACGTCAATGCAACTGTTTTAAGTTCGTGACATCATTCCCATTGTAAGGAATGTAACTTTGATTTGTACTAATCTTATGCAATTATTGGCTATTTTATTGCAAATAAACTGCAAAAGACGCCGGCGTTTATTTTGAACCATATTCTTCAATTATTAGTTAAACTAAAATAAAACCCAATAAGAAGCATTAAAACTAAGGCGAACCTGGGTGTCAACACAATCTTTTATTCAAATCAACAATTTTTTTATCTTCAATCATAAACACAAATCATCATCAAACATACTTATTATTTTATTAACTTCTTATTATTTTTTTATTTTAACTTTAATGAGTAACACCTCAAATTATAGTATTTAATTAAATTTGATATCGACACCTTGGCGCAGTGGACAGCGCGCTCACCCGGAAAGAGAGAGGTCCTGGGTTCGAGTCCCAGAGGTGCCAATATCTTTTTCTGATTTTTCTGTTTCCAGATTTTCGATTGAGTTTCGCTCATAGTGTCTTCATTTAATTAAATACTAATTTCTGTTGTGGGTATGTCTGTGAGTGTTTGTAACTCTGTTGCAATGAACTCAGATTTGTTTAGATTTATCATTTTCAATATTGGAATATATTGTGTCAACAATTCATTAGCCGCTGTAAATATTTTTTTCTTGATAATTCTGCAGCATTTGTTATTGTTCCATTGTATTCTTTACGTAGATTTTCATCTTCTAAAACCCTGCAAAAATCATAATATCCCTTGATTTTACACGTGTCTGTGCTAGTAAATATACAAATATGAACTTTTATATATTATCAATTTAAGTATTGAAAAGTGATGTTGGATTTAAGGTGTAAGGATCGCAGAATAATGTAAGAGAATGATGCCTCCGGGTTGGCGATCCGCACCCGCGGCCGCGCGAGCGGAGGGAAGAGCGTGGCCCTCGCTGTAACTGCTGCGCACACAACACACAACCAGTTCAGTTTGTTTAACTAATGGATTCCACAAAAATCCTCAGCCTCCGCGACAAGTGTACAAGCTATAACAGGCTACAACAGGCTACAGGCTACAGCGTACGGTGTACGCCACGTTAAATAGACAGCCTCACAGTTCACAGTACAATCACAAATGGAAAATGGAGACAAAATAATGATACAACACAACGAGAGAGATGAAAGGTAAACACAGCAGCATTCATGCCTTGTACCCACTGGACAAATAATCCTTGATGCTTGTTGCTTGTTGGCATTGTCACAGCCTGGCTTGTACCTACTACCAACACTAGTCACATTATTTAGTCATTTATCCACTTAGATAGGAATAACGGGGAAATGGAAGAATGCTACCCACATAACGAAATAATAATAGCAAGAAAATGTTAAGACTTTCGCGCCTACTATATTTTTGAAATCAAATTTTGTCTTTTAATCTTTAATTGTAAGTTTAAAAAAAAATGTTTTTTTAAGTTTTTGTATTTTAGCACAAAAACTACTGAAAATTAAATTTTTGCTTTTGATTTCAAGTGATGCACTACTAAGCAATGAAAAATCATGTGATTTTGGTTTCAAAATTAGATCGCTCAAAAATATTTTAGATGTTTTAATTAAATACTGCGAGTAGAACATAAATGAAAGTATTTGCCTTTGAAATAATCGAGTTTTTGAAGTGAAACTTCTATAGCACGGCTGTGATTTGGATTTCGGGTGAAACGGAAATGATGATTAGTGTACCTGCGACCCATCAACTGCGCTCATCGGCCGCTTTTATAAAGATGTCACTTTTAAGGGCTCTTATTGATTGGGATATGACCTCGATTTTCAAGTATTGGTTGAGATTGTTTTGGTAAAGTTACGTTTCTAACGCGTGTAAACTGCACTAGATTTTTTAAAATTAATTTATTTATTTATTAATGTATAATCTTTTTATAAGCTCAGAAAAAATAAAGTTTCAGGCCTATAAAAACTGGTTGAAAGTTTAAAATCTCCTACCTACAAATCCCTTCTCAGTTATGGTTTTAACACATAAAGTAAATTAAATTCTTTAGCAAATGATTATAAAACATATAAATATTTGTGTCCCAAGCTTCACAAAATAAAATAAAACACAATTTTTTGCGATGTTTTTTTCGTGAATAAATCAAAACAGGCGACTGGCTTAAACGGGAATTTAAACCTTACTGCGATCTATATAAGGAGTATTATTGTTAGCGGCATGATTCCGAATTTTACATGACTTGGTGGTTCACCTTAACGAATTAATTTGTAACCTGTCCCCATCATAAACATATCCAATTTTAGTTATATGGAACACCTGTTGACTTTTTTCTTAAAGTCTAAATAGATAATCAATTTTTATATATATATAGATTTTGAAGGTATCATAAATGTATATTGAATAAAATAATACTAATAAATCTAAACGAATTTTGAAACAGAACAAGACACAGAAAAATAATTATGTAACTGTCGCGACCGGTCAGTGGTTGAGTGGGCATCGCGTCCCGTGTTCGAATCCTCGGCTGACTAATTCTTCCATCACAACACAAGCAACATTTTCGGCTTTTTGTGGTGGTGGTAGGAGATTTTCAAACATTGTTGGGTTATACGTAACCCGAGAATGTTTGTCTTACTTTAAAAAAAAAAAAACTGCGACTCGAACCCAGAATTTCTTGTCTTACTGGGACACACCGCCAATTGGGACATACATTTTTTCTGTCATTCGAGTCCCAGTTTCGTTCGTTATCGTTATATTTTTTCTGGTTCTGTTTCATTTTCAATCATCTTCTTCTTCAATGATTTATATTAAAAAGCACGAGAACACACGAAACACCCAGTGGCATGTAACAGAGGTAGCCAGATTATCACCAAACATCGAAAGGGAAATATTAGAGTTCTGATTAGAGCGATCTATAGAGCAGTAGTTTCAGTACAGTGTGAAATATAATAACGCTCATATGTGTGAACAAACACAACACAACGAAAATGTATTGACATATCGTTACTTGGCGATTGAAGAAATAATATTATGATTTCAGGCAGTCTCCAGTAAATGTTTCGGCCACTTTAATGAAGCCTTAGATGTATAGCTAAGTAAATCACCATTACATCATAATTCCTTTGAAGATTTCGCCTTGGCAATTATATTAATGGAATGCGCAAACTGTGAAGTCGGTTTGTGACATATTTAACCCCTCAAACCTCACACCTATTTTTCGGAAGGTCAAAATTTGTTTGCAAAAAATTCAAATAAATGGAATGTTTCTGAACATATTCGAAAACCAAAACTGTGTTTGAAAGGTGATGAGAAGCGAAAGGTGATAATTGTAAATAAATGTATATTTTTTGAAAATAAATTTTTTGAATGCCAACATAAAAAGTAAAAAAAATGGCTCACCTTACGTTTTTTCTAACTAAAATTAATGATAACGAAAAGAAATAAAGTCACACGATATTTTATTAGGCAAGTGTATTCGATATAAACGTTACCATCAAGTCACTTTTCTGTCGTTTCATGCAGAAATAATTAATGAAAAATTGCCACCTTTTTTTTTTAAATCGTGGTTGGAAACTTCAGTTTTACAAAATTGTACATTTGAATTATTTTGCGTTTAACTTTTAGATTTGAAACAAAGCGGGGTGTTTTATTTTTCTAACACCGTTTAGTTTAGATCATATTTCTAACCATGATAGTAAGGGAGGCATAGTACGAGACCTACATGAGTTGTTATAAATTATATAAAAACTGATCAAATTAGCCTGACGGGTTCATGTAATAGTACCTACTTACTTCTATATGCATTAACATGTTTCCGTGAGCGAGGGGTAAGGCGTTCGCGGGTTCAAATTTCGGCATGCGTAAGTACATTTTATTTAATTAATTGTTTCATAAATGATTTTTAAAAAATACTATCCTTTGTAGATATTTGCAGCACATTCCAGTGTGGAAGATATTTTCAGTATCGCCCTGGTGAAAGACCACCATTAAAATTCGAAATACTATGCATTGCTTGAAATGGATTTAGCCGTGTTTCATGTCAAGATCTGAACTGCCCGTCTCCCTAATGCCTTCAGTTTCACAAATACCTCAATAATTGGGGATGCCATGGTCTCACTGAATCCAGACTGTTGGGTGCAGTTTAAACACTTGTGCGGTATTCACAAAATGTATTTATTTTTATTTAAAAGAAAAATATATGGAAAAATTAGCCTTTCGGCTCATATGCACCGGAAAAAACAAAAATCTTCTCAGGATAGAATATCGACTTTTCAAAATGTTTTTTGAAAACGAAAAATTGACCTTATTCCAGAGACACCGAGAAGCTTGTTTTTTTAGAGCACGAACATAATTATATATTGGTTAGGTATGTTTTTAGGTTTTCACGGCCAAAAAGTATTTTTGTTATTGTTTTTGGGGTGTTATGCCGTGTTTCGCTACCTCCTTCTTTAGCCAACGTTTCGGACAGCGTTACAGTGTCCATCATCCACTCATCTGCCCTGATGATGGACACTGTAACGCTGTCCGAAACGTTGGCTAAAGAAGGAGGTAGCGAAACACGGCATAACACCCCAAAAACAATAACAAAAATAATTATATATTATTTATTTTATGGAAATCGACAGCTTACATTTTTTCAGTTTGTACATGTTTGTATAGCCAAAATAAAATCAATTATTGATTTCCTATTTGTGACTTTAAATGATTAAACAGCATATTATAAAATTAGAAATATTAAAATTTATAATAAAGGAATATGAAACCAAAAATTATATACAACAAAAGATTGTATAAAACTAAAATTTACATAAAACATAAAAAATATCAATATTTTGGTATCCGTAAAAAAGCCAGGTTGTACATATAAATCAAAATATAACAGAATTATAAGTATAAACGATAGAAACATGAGAAACATATTCACATAACATATTCATTATAATATCAATAATACATATCACATAACATATTCAATAATACGCAGTTACCAAGCACGTCACGTAAATGGAGACAATTTTAAATTAATCAATCCTCGCAGAAAACGTCAAAGAGTACATTATTATTATAAACATTCAATCTTAATCAGAGAAAATTATAAATGAAAATGAAGCAAAGATTACGAATAAAAAATAGCATAACGTTGTCATACATATTTAAATGTTTATTTTTAACTTGATGAGTAAAACCTCAAATTGTAATATTTATTTAATGAAGGCAATATTAGCATGCGTTAAGAAAATGAAGATAATGTTGGTAGTTCTTGATCGAAGAATGATACAGTTAAATATAACCTAATCGGATATGGAGACATTTGCTCAGTTGGTACGAGTCCTAGATGTGACCGCATCTTTTTCTGATTTTTCTGTTTCAGATTTTCAAGTGAGTTTCGCTAATATTGTCTTCATTAATTACATATTTAAATGATATATTTAATGAGGGTCATGGGTTTCGTATTCAATTCCAAGTACCTACTTTTAATTTATATCGTGCCAATCGTCTTTTAGGTCAAAAGGATTTGTTAATCTTTATAATGATGAGGCCATAAATTATAAAAAAGACCATAATTCCGCGTAGGCGTATATTAACAAAAAAATGTCTTTATTTATGCCAGTTTATCCCTCTACCTAAACCGATTTCACATTACTTCGGCATTGTGTAGTTTTGACCACGAAGACTCAAATTCCTGTCAAGGAAACAATTGTATTTGGTAAACCAAAATAATGCTGGTGTTACAAATCAATGCACAAAAGAGACAATATACAGAAAATTAACTCCATTGTGGCAATGAAGGCCTAGAAATGACAGTAGGTAGATACATCCCTTATCCATTTAGTTTTAGGCCAAAATATTCCCTTTCTAATTACCGCAAGTTTTGGTCGTTTTCCTGGTATTCTGAGATGCCTGGCACCAAAATATATGACACTCCATAAAAATGGTCAGTATCACAATAGCTAAAACATAAAAGAAATTCATAAACTAAACGTTTTTCGCGATTGCATTTTGTATGTAGTTACTTCATTTGGAAATGCCGATAGTGTCGTTACACTGTCTTTACTGAGAACTCGAAAGCTTCCAAACAGAAATACCTAGATTTTGATTTCAAGTAGATATTCATGACCCACCTGTAAAGCCACCTCAATTACATTTTAGTTCTAGAAAAATATGAATCTTTGCAAATTCAAAAGTAAAAAGTAAAGTTACTTGTCATTTTGTTGTTCAAGATTAATTATTCATTTTTGAAGTGGTCCCACTTCACTCACGGGTACATTTGCCGTTCTGATGTTCAACACCTCGGCTTATCTGTCAGCTTTGGTGATTACCCGATTTTATAACATTGGTCCCAAGTCCCAGTTTCCTTAACTCCTTCCTCGAAACAGGTCATCAGCACAGCGTCCTCAGAAATTATTACATTGAGTTAAGGGGATCCAATAGTCCAGGGAAAAATCGAAGTCGGAATTCACGCCCATTGTGGGAGGAGTTTAAAAATATTTGAGAAAAAGCTTTTGGAACGGTTGAAAAAGGTATTTGAGAATTTTTTTTTACAGGTTTATTTCGTAAAGACCTAAAAAAAAACATTAACTCCTTTTTTACACATTGTTTATTGTAATAACAAGGAAATTTAAAATTGATTTCACGGAACCGAGCGACGTGGAGTCACACGTCCGCTCCCTGCTCCGGCCAGGGGAGTTTTGAAAGAAAGTAGGGTGTGGCAAGCCAGTAGTCCTTCGGTGAACGACATAAGGGTCAATTTGAAAATCCGCATTCGTCGGCTGCCAGCCGTATTGTGAAATAACAACGCAAATATGCATATTTTATTTTATTTTGTGAATATCGGGCGTAAATATCATATTTTTTTGCGATTATCATAAAAGAAACTAAATTTGCTACAATAAGCAATAAAACCATATCCGAAAAGATGGTCGTAAGTAGGAGAGTTTGCACTTGAAAGTGTTTTTTTAAAGACCTGTTACTTTATTTTTTTCTAGGCTTATTAAAAGACTTATAAAAAAAATGACCGATATTTTTAAGGGCCAAGATATGTTCTACACGCATTATTTAATTGAAGCATTTATAATATTTCTAAGCGATCAAATTTTCAAAACAAAAACACATGTTTTTGTGTGATTTTGCATTATTTACTATGGCTTCATCTTAAGAGGAACGTATGTGCGGCCCATTTCGGCCCGTTTCATACAAATCTTAATTCTGGATTTGAGATCAGAATACCCAACCGAAATGAAATTTTGGTTGGGTATTCTGATAATCAAATTTTCTAATCAAAAGGTGTATAAATATCGAGTACGGATGTAAGCTACTTTATTTATTTTTGCTTTAAATTATAAGATAAAGCTATTAAAGATTTTAGTGTTTTATGATTTTAGAGGCAACTTGGGCAATTATTTGTGAGTAAATGAAAAACAATAAAAAATAATTTTACTATATTTATTTTAAAAATTTAATGAAAAATAAAATAAAAAATAAATTACCGTTAAAAATGCATTTTTGGGTAGTAATTTGAATATATGAACGACAAATTTTTGTTCCGCCGTAAACAGGTAATTTGTATCCCATCAAAATGATTTTTTTTACTAATTTTTATTTTTTATTTTTTATTTCATCATATTTTTATGATAAATACATTTTTTTATTGTTTTCATTAACTCATTATTAATTAAATAATTGCCCAAATTGCCTCCAAAATCATGAAACATTAAAATTTTTAATGGCCTTTATCTTATAATTTAAAAGCAAAAATAAACAAAGTAGCTTACATCCGTACTAGATATTTAATATACCTTTCGATTACAAAAATAATTTTTCAGTTTGGTTGGGTATTTTGATCTCAAATCCAGAATTAAGATTAGTATGAAACGGGCCGAAATGGGCTGCGCATACGTTCCTCTTAACTCAATGCGAAAATTTCTGAGGACGCTGTGCTGATGACCTGTTTCTAGGAAGGAGTTAAGGAAACTGGGACTCGGGAGTAATGTTAAAAAATCGGGTAACCACCAAAGCTGGCAGATAAGCCGAGTTGTTGAGTATCTGAACGGCAAATGTACCAGTGAGTGTAGACCGAAGAAGTTAAAGACCCTCAATGCACTCTTCATTTAAAGTACTGGTAAAATAGACATGTGTTACTTCATTGCGGTGTGCGCTTCACCTATACTAACCTGTCGTTAACTCGTTTCTTAGATTTTTATAGATGTTCCATTCCTAGTTTATTATAACATAATAGTAAATAGGCATCGATAGTAAATTTGTGTTAATTGTTCTATCATTTGGCGGCAGTGTTTACAAAATATTTCCAGACAAATTTCAAATAAAACCCAGTGTACCTATGCGGCCTCGCGACGCACAACAATGTTGGTCATTTGTGTTGGAGTGGCCTTTTTCTTGTGGCGATGTCATGTTTACGACCATTTGTGGAAGCATTGTCAAACGATCCTCTTTTTGTTTGCGCTCTTTGTCCGTTCACATTTTAATTTTGTGTCTCTCCAAAGTCCGTACAACAACGGCCAGCGAGGGCTGTAAAACTGCACCATATATTTTGACAAGAGACGTAGCCGAGGACGGCCATATATAACGGGTATAAATGGGTTTGTTTCCATCTGGTGCAGCGGGATGACCGTAACATCCATCCATCCAACCATTTTCACAAGAAGAAAGCTGTGCGTTAATTAAGCGTTGGAGATGTCGCTTTCCTTGATGAATTACTGTTGAAAACTCGTAGCAATCGTAACAATACTTAGACAGGTACTTGAGTCAGGCAATGTAAAGAGTTAGATGTACCTACACATTGAATATCAGAGTTGGTATATATGTGCAAGATTTGATATATTTACGATTTTGAATGAAACAGAGTACATGCCAGAAATGCGTGGCATTCCAACTTCTTTCCGTTCCCTGCTAGTAAATGGGGCGTTACTAAAGCCTCAATTACATTAAGCTAGTTTACAAGCTACTAGCCGGTAAGTTAAAAAGCGGGTGAAACGGCGAGTGAAATTGTCATGATGATACACAAAACTGTCTCCTCGCTCAGCAGCGACAGTAGCTGCTAAAATAACGACTCCCGCGCCATGCAACTCTGTCGACATTTTGTAGAAAACTTGAACTCGCAGCTAGCGCCACAAGCTAACCAGTAGCGAGAATAACGACTCCCGTGCGAACTAATTCTGACAGACGAAATCAGCTGTTGGTGTGCCACCATCTTTAGGCAAACACTAGCGAGTAGCGAGTAAAGTTGACCACCTTTCTACTTTTTCGTAGATTGTCCACAATCTGCTAGTTAGCAGGTAATACGATGACACTGAGCAAGTTTACTAAGAGATAGTGAATTTCCCAGATAGTAGCTTGTAAACTCACTCAATGTCATCGAGGTTTTACTTAGAATACTTTGGCAAGTACGTAGGTACCTCAAGTTATGTTTTGCCTGTTCGTATAATTCTTGAGATTAACATCATCTGATAACTATCATCTGATAACATGCCACTTGCCTATAACCCTGTACTTGACACCGACATTTCCAAGAAAATTGTCTCGACAAATTAATATCGTGGGCATAAAAAATGCAGGAACCTCCATAATTTTAGCGCTGCAAACTATCTCACAAAGTAGACATCAAAAGTATAATCCGAAGGACGTGCTCTCACCTCTTCGTTTTAACAACACAAAATCTCTGTTTTTTCTGGCAAAACTCCTTAATTTTATGATAGTTTTAAACGCGACAATGTTTTACGAACCGATTTTAAAGTCATTACTATCATCAAGGAATTCACCAGAAGGTTAAGATCACGTTAGTATCTGCCTGGAAACTCAACCAAAATATGTGTAGATTTTTTTACTTGCGCTTCGTTTTGCTTCGCCGCTCTGACTCGCATTTTGCTCCCATCCCTTTGAGCCTTTCTCTTATTTATCCTTCCAATAATTGTCTATCTCGCAACAAACATAATTGGATGCGATAAAGTGCAATGTTTATGTGTGGCATTCATTGCCGAGTAAACTAACGTTTCAAATCGATTTCCCTACACTCAACCGAGTATTTAGTGTTCTTTTCTTGAAACAGCTCGCTCGAACAATGGAGTAATTATCTTTTCTGCAAATAAACCAAAATAAAATACACACACAACACGTGTCAAAAGGGTGTTTTTTTTATTGGAAATATTGGCTTTAACCCTAGAAAGAAAACCTTATTTTTTAGATTGAAATGATAAACACGCGCCTGAGAGGCGCACTGTTTAACAAACCGATTTATTAACATAATGAAACAATTTTACTTTATTTTTATAACTTCAATCAAGTGTTGCATCGTTGATAAGTAAATAAAACACAAATATATTTTTTAAATTTTTTTTTTTATAAGAAAAACTATCTTTTTATAACTTTTGAAGGATATTCCCATCAACGTAATATATCATTGAAGAAGAAGATAACACTTATAATCTAAATGAAAATATGAAAAGAACAAGACACAGAAAAATAGAAAAAGACAATGGTCGCAACTGGGACTCGAACCCAGATCTCTCAGAGACGCTATTCAGGTTACAAACCAATTCTTAGAATGATTGTTCCAATAAAAAGAGTAGTTGCCCATAATATGGAAAAAATAACTAGTTGAAGATAATATTGTTGATTCTAAAAATATTTGAAATATGAGATTGAAAAATATGACGGTTTGACAGAAGGTGGCAATAGCGAAATTGGTTAACGCGCACGTCCCGGTTAGACGAGAGGTCTGGGTTCGAGTCCCAGTTGCGACCATTGTCTGTTTCTATTTTTCTGTGTCTTGTTCTTTTCATATTTTCATTTAATTATAAGTGTTATCTTCTTCTTCAATGACAAATATATTTTATTATTTTTTTCTTAATTTTAAGAAAATATGTAAGATTTTACAAAAAGTAACAGAGTTATTTATGGTAGTAACTATATAAAAGGATACTTTTGTTAAAATAGTTAACATTTTTAGTATTTTGTCTTACTAAGTAATTAATTACGATATAATTAATCTCGAATTAAGTACAAAAAATACTGAAAAAACCAAATGTCTAATAAATCTACACACAGTTATTAAACAGTCATGAAAGTTACACAGAATATAAACATGTGCCTCTCGAGCGCAACAAAACTGTGGTACTTACCGAACAGCAGCGGTCGTTCCTCGACAGTGTTGACCGACGTCTCAGTTGACTCGGAAACACAAGCTGGTATACGCATCGGTTAAAAAAAGACAGCGATATATCGGTTTCGCAGGCGCCTCTGAGGCGCACGTTATCTTTCTAGGGTTAAGATCTTAAGATAAAGTTATCACCAAATGCAAAAAGATTGAGAAAAATCTGTCATCTTCCAGGTTTCTGCAACTATTTTTCTATGCTGTTTTCTTTTTCTAGTACTTCTACTCGCCTTAAATCCAACCTCCATAGACATGTTGAATGAAAACTCCAACTTCGAAGTGCTGGAATATCAGGTGTTGGATATTTTTGAAATGAAAGCCCAAGAAGAATCTTTAGAGTCATAATAGAAAATCTTTACGTATACGAAGTGCAACGAGCTATTTTTACTTAAAAACATTATCTGAGAATTGAGATGGCTCCGCTGGCTGGGTCGGATATAATACTTACTATATTATAAAAGCATGAAAAACACCAAAGAGGCTTCTTTTCGACAAGTCTACAGAATAAACGTCTAAATGAATGTAACTCTTGGACAGGACTGTGTGGAGGAGAAAAACATTTTCTTGGACGTAAGGCCTATGCCATCGAAGGCAATACTTACGGTTTCTTGAAACGACAGAGAGCAGTGGAAGATCTGGGAAGGAAATGGATATGAGGGGTGGGTAGGAATCTGGAAATCTGGGAATCAATGTATTCAGGAGTGACGGACAGCAAAAATCAAGATCTCCACAAACCTCACCCTTCATGAACCCGGGCCCCTCTGCTAAGGCACCAAACGTAGCGAACCACTTAGGGTAACCTATGGCAGGAGTGTTGGTGAATCAATAAATGATTCCCGGGGACGGCGGTACCCATACCCTCCTCCCAAACTAAAATTGATCATTTTCCAGTTATCAGGATGCAAATAAAGTTCAACAAAAACTTACAAGCGTTACAATGTGCACTTGCATATTTACAGAGCGTAAGAACGTCTTTACACTTTGCATTTTTATCTTCTTGAGGGTGAACTGTTGAGAAAAATTGTCACCTTTTTGTGGGGCACGTTTTCGAATGGGTGCTATAAACAGGCGCCAAATGTCTCGTCTCTGCTCTGTTTACCAAACGTACACAATTTAACATAAACGTAAATCCAAGAAAACAATTGATAAATTCGTTATCTACTCCGTCTCAATACAAAGTCACGAATCTCGTTCCGTCCGTATAGTAGCGCCTTCGCCCGGATTATTATTTGTCGTTCAAGTTATGACGTTTCATTTAGTCAAACACAACATCCCAAATCACAACATGTCACATCTATCCTAATGAATGTATTTGTAAGCTACGGTCGCTATCGTTTCCACGAAGCCAGCCTTGCATTCATAAACAAGCATCAAGTATTATACTCGTACTTTTAAAAAATAAAAATAAAAATCAAATACATACACATTTATAATTTTCACTCCCAGTCTGAGATGGGCTTCGAAATGAGCCTGTGAAATACGACATTCCCAATGTCTCACTCTTTGGGAAAAACCTTTCATGCAAGAAATTATAGCACATTGTTCGATTTTTCAGCTTTGATGATTTGCAACTCTCTCGGTCCGACAGATGCATAAATTTTTGCTAAACGCTAAACGTTCCCTTTGTTTTCGTTTTATATGCATGGCTATGTCGTTAAGTCGCTGAACGAATTTCACCAAAAATATATCTTTACTACCATTTTTTTGTCTGTTGAATGGATGATCGTGAATAAACAAGTCACACCGAAAAAATACACTATAATTATTTCGAAAAAAGGTTACTTTTTTTGAATTACTTTAACATAACCTAAAACAATCGACATATTCTAGTTACTCAAAAAAAATTAAGAATACATACTTTTAATATTTATTTATAATTTCTAACTAACTACATAACTCAAGCTATTTAGAATTATTTATTACACATCATTAATTTAATTACAACAACATATTACATTTAATTTTACATAATACCTTATCTAAAAAATTTCGCCATTTAGAAAGAGTATTAAATGTTTTTGTTAAACCGTATTGTTTAGCATACATTTTTTAAAAATTGTTTAGCCTATCGTATATTGTACTGTGATATTTTATTTTTTAGATAGCTTACGAAGATATTATAATTCGATGCTGAGTCCTCATTATTTTTTATTTTGACTGATATCCCCCTCTTGCCTATTAAATCAGTTTTTTGTGTATTCGTAGGAAGATTTTTGTAATGACGTGTTTTAGTTTAGGTGTGGGCTATGTCAAGAATCAGTAAGTTGTGATCAGATATTGAAGAGCCACAGTTTGTTGTGGTGTAAGATTGGTTTATATTTAAAACTATATGGACCAAGATGGTGTAGGTGTTTTCTACGATACGTATGGCGTGTAATTTGTTTACTTTGTTAATTATTCGTCACCACGTAAATTACTAACGTTAACCATTAGCACCGTCAAGTCAAATATTGGTAAAAAAACCTACGATTAGTTTTATTTTAGCCACTTCTAAAAAGTGTGCAATTGAAAAATGCGTTATAAATACTCGTAAGTTCAGTCAACTTATGAAAATTTACATATAATAAGAATGATACAGTGGTTGATGATGAGTGAGTCAGAGTCAAAAATGAAAATTATGCATTTGTGAGACCTCTCGTGTATTTGTTTTTATACTTATCCGTACTATTTTCTGTCTGCACACAATGTCAACTTGCGAACAATTTCGCACAAATTTATAAACTTAGCATAATCATCATCAGGTACGATTTCAAAATCAAAAGGCTTACGTGGTCAAGTACCTACCGTTAGAAGCAAATAAAATATTTTGCTAATTAAATTAGTTCTTCAATAAAAAAGGAAAATAGGTTGGTATAGTTATGCAAATATTACGGTTGCATGTTCTTTCATTTTCTTTTTTACCACCTGTACAAATAAGTGTGTAAAGTTCCTTTATTTACAATAATGTAGTTTTCTTTTATATCGTGATAAAACAAATATAAAACGTATTTATTATTTTGTTGAATTAAGGTTATGGTAAAGGGTAAGTACATAACACGTTGCGATAACCCAAAACTGCGCTGTACAAATATTATTATTAAGTCATTTGTCCTATCTGAAATCAGTTGAACCCTAAATAGTTACTGTCTGATAACTTCAGCCGTAGTCATCGCCACGACTTGTTCAAGATGCCACACGACAGAACAGATGTTCTAGCACAGCATATCATGAGAAGAGAAATGGTACTATTTAATGAAATTTCTTAAAAAGTTGATTTATTTAATTACTCTTTCAGTAACTCTTTTTATACCGGTCTTCCCAAATGTTAAAATTAGTAATCTTGTAGGTACTGTATATGGAAGATTATTCCGACTTACAATAATTTAAATAAAAAATATTAATAACAGCGTTTTGCTGGCTACGAGCTATTAGACTACATACATGTAAAGCCTTCTCATAAGCTTTAATTATAAATTAATTTTAGATCGCTTTTTCTAAATGCTTTTCCAAAGTCGATCCTAATATTTATTTATCCGATGCTAGTTATTAAGAGCATTATTAAACAAACTACTGTTTAGGTACCCTCTTTATTTGGCAACAAAACAGAAAACTATTTTCTAATATTCGACCCAATTTAAACGTGTAGGTACCTACTATACGAATAAAAACGTTGGTAGTCGTCTTGCGGTAGGCGAGTCAACATTTTTTTCCTCCATTGAACAGACGTTGTCCAAAGGGCCCACTAAATTAGCGCATACAACAAATTACCCTTGCAAAAGTGTTACTTATTATACCGGGCAATTTAAGCTAAAATATTTATTCTCCATATAATTTGTGTGTTCATTCTTGCTTCTTGCACGCATGCCAGGGGCGACTCGATAAATTCCTCAGCATCCTCGCTTCAATAGTTCGCGCCCGGCCGCGGGGGCCAGCGGCGTCCCGCGGCGGCATCGACACTTTATCACTTGTAAAGATATCAATGTTCGGCCCGATAATTCCCTCGAATTATCGTGAACACATTCCCGATAGTCGTTAAAGGCGAAATCACAGCGAGACGTCGTGCGAGAAAATGATTACTGCGGGCTGTAATGCCGTGTTCTCGTTTGTTATTCTAAATTCGGAAGACGACTTTATTCCGTGGTGTTTCGTAGGCGATTGAGATATCGAATTTCACAGATGCGAGTGCCTATCGCTAACGATGGTTGTTTATTACTAACATATTAGTATGTTTTGTTGAGGTTATAATAATATCATAACTTTCTCTTAGAACAAAACAAGAACAAAGTTGTTTTGTTTTTGTTTTTATGGAAAAAATATGGTGTCTTGTAAAAGGAAGCTTAGGGGCCATCCATAAATTACGTCACACCTTAAGGGGGGGAGGGGTGCAGAGAAGTGTGACATTGTGTGACAAGGCGTACGGGGGGATCATCAGCTTTGTGACGACACATGCAGTTAGGCTTACCGCAGATGACAGGAATTTTCCGAACATGTCCGTCTGATTGTACGAATTTTCAAAACAAAGAAAACAACAATGAACCCCGTGTTCCACCACACATATTCTCGCGAGTTTGTAAAACTTCGCTGACATTTCGCAGTATCCCATTTGGCCCCTCCCCGCACGCAGTGAATTCACAAAAATATCTCCGTATCCCAAATAGCCCCTCCCGTAGAGCTTGCATTCGACACAAAAATATCCCATCTCGCCCCCTCCGTTGTGGTAATCAAAATCCTAAAAGCTATTATTAATTTTACATGTTAAATTGCAAAACGTGTGATGTCACGCTAGGGGGGAGGGGGTCTCACAAATGTGACAGCGTGACACAGGGATGAGAAGGGAGCATAATAACTTGCAACAAGGTAACAAGGTTACAATTTGCTTCCGTTTTCGATAAAAATTACCTTCGTCGGGGTAGATACGAACTGCTTCCCCATTGGCATTTTTGTTTAGTTTTATTTGCTTTTAACTCGTGTGTGCAAAAAATAAACGGCAACTTTTAATATTTTAGAAAAGACGGCTTTTCTCGTCATTCAGTCAACTTTATAGTAATGCATTTTTTATTTTTTTTTTTATTTTTTTATTTGTTTATCTCAAAAATGGTACATATAAAGTTGTTTAAAGCATTGTTTATACAGTTCACATTATTGCGACAGCCGGATCAGGCAAGTGCGTAAAAATCTGCATAAAGTCACTTTTGAAGTGTCCAAAGGTTGAGAGATCTCCCTATCGCGGACAGGCTAATTTCGCGGTACTGCAGCCTTGGAGTGTGTATATAATATAATCTAAACCACGCAATCCAGTCATCTACCCCATCAAGATTAGAAATAAACGAAAATATGAAATAAATTTCTTTATTTAATTAAATGAAGACAGTATAAGCGAAACTCATTCGAAAATCTTGAAACAGAAAAATCAGAAAAAAGATATTGACACCTCTGGGACTTGAACCCAAGAGGTGTACCAATGTCTTCATTTAATTAGATATTATTTGAAGTTCTACTCATAAAGTTATTTTTTCAAATATTTAGTTTATATACAAACAAAGTTAAAGAGAGATCCTATGTATCCGTACTGGTAAAAAAATAAAGTTGTTAATTATTTGGGAGTGCAAGGAGGCGCTGCAAAAAAGCTCCATACCTTTGCACGATGACGTCGTTTTTCACCCGGCATGCAATCGGCCAACGTGAAAAATGCCCATCTCGTACAAGACCCAAAAGACAGCCTGGGTTCTCATTGCTCACAAACTCTGGTCCGTCTTCAATAGAATAAGGTGCTCCCATAGCTGTTGTACCCATATGATGTATAAATAGGGCATTAAAGAATCGGAGATGTGTGAATACGGTGCGGTGCAGACCAACGAATGCCCGCTCCATTCATTCCCCGGCGGGATTGATGAGGTCCACAGGGCAACACCTGAGGCTCTAGACTGGCTCGCAGATCTAGATGTCCTCCTCTGACTCCCCCACCATACGAAAGAAGAAGAAGAATTATTTGGCAAATTTTATTTAGATTTCGAAAATATTCAGGCACACCACTGGATTTTTAATAATAATTATGTATTTATATTAATTTTATTGCAAAAATGGCAAAGGAATTCCCCTAAATCAAGTGACCTTTCTAACCTAGACGGGAGCAAAGAACGGTTGCAGAATTTCGTGAGATTGCGTAATAAAACTAATAGGACTCATAGAAAAAAATACTATAAATTACCCGTTTAATGCTGAACCGCCTTTTTTATGTATAAAATTATCGGTACGGAAATACTTGGCAAGGTTGTATTTACACCACAAATTATTTTATAAACACCGACATGTGTTTCACACCACCAAGCAAAACTAATTTCTATATCGACGATTTTATATGAAACTTCGACCATTTTAATGTATCAAGAAACGATAAGTTGAGTTGAATTGCTTGAGTTTTTTATATCGAATAATAAAACTGCAGGTGTCAGATCGTGTTACTAGAATGGTTTGTGTAATCCGGCAGCGAACAAGAAACGTGGCCGAAGTGAGATAAAAGCTGATTTTTTATGATTCATCATAATATTAAGATATATGGCTATCGAACAGTCATAAAACGTTGAGATATAAATTTAAACAATTATTTTTTAATAAAAGTCGTTCATCAATTTACTGAGAAAAACACCGTGGCTTTACGTTTGGGGTGTTCTTACTCAGGAGAATGATATAAATATTTATGAGTAATTTTTATTTTTGTTACGATGTATTTAATACTAGCTGAATCCCGGCATGCGTTGCTATGCCGTTTAATAATTTGGTCTGCGTGTCCTTTCCCATTCGTCCCGTTCCCCTTCCGCCTCCTCTTCCTCTCCTGCGTCCCCTTTCCCTCTCGCGTTCCCACTCCGCCTCCTTCGCCTTCCCCCTCCCCATTCCACTTCCCCCCTTCCTCCGTTCCGCGAACCCCCCTTCTGAGTTCCCCTCCCCCACCCAGGTTCCCCTCCCCCCTCCCAGGTTCCCCTCCCCCCCTTCCGGGTTCCTCTCCCCCCCCCCACCCCTCCCGCTAACCCTCTACCCGAGTTCCCCTACCCCCTCCTCCCTCCTCCTCCCGCATTCCATAGATTAAGTCCCGGTACATTCAGTTTTCAAACAGCTCGCGTGCCACCTATTGCAATTTTTTATACAAATTTCATAATGCCAGAGCTCACCAGTAGTTTTATACAAACCTTGTCCTTACAATAACGAACACAAAAAAAAAAACAGAATTATCCAATTTCGTGCAGTAGTTCGGAAGTTATGCGCGTACATACATTTCGGCGATTCATTTTTATTTATATAGATTAGATGTATAGATTATCATCTATTACAATTTTGGCAATTATTAACGCAATATGTTTAGGATTGGTAGGTATGCATTCGCAAAGACTTAGTGGATAGCAAATGTCAATAAAATCCTGCAATTATCCCAGCTACCTAATCTTCTCATCCCTTAAATGTCACCATGACCGATAAAATTATTGCAAGGAAAATACCTAACTTTAAAGGGTAACAGTGTGCTCATTGGAGCTGCCAGTGAAAAATAATAACTGAAACAGAGTGGACTATCTGTAACATAACATCGACTTCGGAAGAAGAAACATTGCGATTTCGTAATTCAATTTATAGTCTTCTAAAGTGAAGCACTAGAACCCGGAGACGTGTGGCCCCAACTGCGACGGTGAGTCCTTGTTCCTATATTCCAATCTGGGCTTATCTTACGTTCCAGAAGCCCATATTTGAACTATTGACTGAGACTGTCAATCTGGTTTTGCGAGTGCGTGCAACTTAATCGACCTATATAAACTTGGCGATTGACGTAGTTTTTGGACTGGTCCTTCGAGGGTGTGGCATAGGGCTTAGCTTGGCTCAGCATCACCTTAAATCACCATTAATACAGTGGAGCCGCAGTTTCGCGATACCAGCAATATAACCATTTAATAGGTAGGTACCTAGTTTTTTAATCCACTAATTGTTTACCTGCTCTTCATGATTATTATGGTTTTTTTCTATCAAACCTCTACCTACCTTTTACTCCAATGTTTTCAAAGATCATCAAAGCTATTCGAATATTTAAAATTTTGGTAGGTATTTTAACTATTTTTTTGTAGCAGGGTCTATCCTATAAAACCCTTTTCCAAATGGAGGTGAACTAACGAAGCTATAAAAATTGAAAGAAATCGTGTACGCAATCCAAAGACGCGATCGATTGGTTCCGTTCGATCTTAGAGAAACGAAAGTGGTTCAAATGTGTAACTAATTAAATATCCCAATTATTATCAAAAAGTACAAGCGAAGGGCCAATTAACATTAAAGTTTGTATTTCAATTCAAAAGTGTCAATTAATTAGTTTGACGTTTAGGTATGTAAATCCGTAGATAATCCATAGAGTTTCAAATCACAACGGTGCTAAAACATTTTGTGAAAAACGGAGTGTTCAATTCACATATGGTAGAAATGAAACCTTCAGCAAACTGTAATAGACAACAGTGGGGAGGTTACAAAGCACCGCAAATAGAGAGATTATACCATTTCATTATCTCGCAGTATATCCTATAGATGTTTGTCTCTTTTTAGTGTCACTATTTTTCGAATCATCGAATTTCATTCACGACAGTGATAAAGAAGTTTTCACTTTAAAAATAAAATTAAAGATTGTTGAATTAAATAAAAGTAGATTTTATTACCGGTTAACAACGGCAATAAGAACCACAACTTTGATAATTTTAGTCCTTTGGTTCCACTGGGTTCTAAGTTTAAGGTTTGAGTACCTATGCGTGTCGACATCGCATTGATGTCACCAGTTAAATAATTATTATAGCGATATGAATTCTCGTAAGTCACGCAGTCCGATCCACAAAGCCTACAATACAGAATGTGTTTTATAGCTTGACTTTCGTGAAATTTATTGAGCTGTATCAGACAAACTTTTATTATTTACATCTACACAAATAGCCATAAAAGGCGATTATTCGGTTTTGATAACTTTAAAAGATTTTTAGCTTGGACGACCGTCGTTCAGTGTTTAGAGTTTGGAATTTGCCTCTTGTATGTGCGATCAGGTTCAGTATTGCTTTAATCAGTTTTTTGCATTAATGGGTGAGTAGTATTGTGTAATTGGTAGATATAGCGATGTGCTTTTAATCCATTTTTCCACTTGGGAGGCGGGTATGAGTCCATTCTTTAGAGAACCAATATCCCTGCCACAGGTTGCGCCAAGCGGTTTTCTACGTCTGCTGACTTAGCAAGGGTTCCCGCGTTCATGGGGTGACGTTAGTCCAGGTCTTGGCGGTGGATGCTTCTGCCCACCAGCTGCGTAGCAGACAGGACCGGGACAGGCCGGTTGAGGGAGACCCTTTCACCCCTCCAGCCGGACTCTCTCAACCCATCGCCCCTTGATGCACGGACCCCCAGTTTTCTACCCGTAGTTTTATAACCTCATATCTGTTTCCTTATCAAAACCTCCTCTCCTTCATAAATCTCTCCTCTATTTCTATAAAAGACCCTCCACACACATCGCCCAAGATGACACAGGCCCTAAGGGATTATTGACAACAGCGTTTTGGGTGAAAACAACTTTTCTACCAACCTGACAGAATAAGGACTACATTAATAAATGCGTTTTAAATTTTACACAACTGATAAGCCACCATTTACAGTACTTTGTTATTTATCTGTTGTGTAAAGTTTAAAACACGTTTATTAGTAAGGGAGTAGAGTTTTTCAAAAGCTTCTTGACAGAACATTAATATTGATCTACTTGTTTACCTTATTAACTCTTACTATGAAAAATATTTATTTTTGATTTTATCTTAAAACACATTTGAATCCACTGATCGATGGTTTTGATTGATACTGAAACCTTTTAAACTTAAGTTGAGATAAAATAGGTGCCAACAAATGACGTGATCATTTTCTCCGTTTATAATTTTATTGTGAGAATAATTTGATTAACCTTGTTCGAGATAATTTATGTATTTGTGGAAGTTATGATAATTTTCTAGACAATTTAGTACATAAATCAGAACATTTAAACACCCCAGGGTCTACAAATGTATACGTAAACTCGGTTTCGCGTTCATCTTGATCTATTTGCTTATAATAATAATAATGTACACATTAAAACCATTAAAAGCATTAATACAAAAATTATAGCAAGCTCGTTACATCTCTATGTCAAAGTTCTGATAAACGAGCAACTTTTTACGTAAATACGCCAGCAAGATATTTCCATGAAGACTGATTGCGCAAGATTGTTGTGTATTGCCCATTCTGGTCGACATCGCTTTGTCTTGGTATGAGTTCGTTCGGTTACCGATCGTCACATTATTTGGACAAGGTTCTGACATTTTTTTAACGAAAAAAAAGCTTTGAATGTCAAACCATTTCTTTCGCTCATTTTTATAACTTAGATACTATGACGAAGTTTTAATATCAAGTTTTTAAAGCTTCCATTTATTTAACAAGGCTCTAACTTCACTTGAACTTTTAGCAATTGCCAATTTGTTTGTATGACAGTTCATCTCTTTTACGAGGCGCAAGTGTGGTTCACTCATCACTTTAGTTGGATAGGATTCTAACTTCGCCTAACCATGTTCTAAGGTGTCAAAGTTTGCAAAGACGATTGGAGGTCGTTTTTTGTGATGTGAATTTGTCTTGTAAATTATGGCATTCTAGACGGGACACGAACATATTGACGGCCAACACCTCCCCCTGTAATGTAGGTATTACACCATTTTTTTTTCAGTGATGCCAATTGAAATCTCTTACGATTTCAATTGGCATCACAGCAAATAACTCGTGAATCATGCTTTTTGGTATGATGTCAACAAAAAACTAAAGACATGAAAAGAGAGATGAAAATATCGATAGCGTAAAGCAAAAAATTTTGTCTTTGGTCTCTACACGGGAATCGGGCTGAAAAAAGAGATGGTGGAAAACGGCCATGAGACTAAACTGTCAAAAAAATTTGGTCTTTTACTAGCATCTTAAGTGAAGCTAGGTTATATTTTGCAAAAGGGAGCAACGAGACTGATATTCTTATATTATTGACTCTAACTCCTAAACAATTTGATTAAATAGTTTCTTTGTTTAGTTTATAGCCTTCCATTACGAACAAAACAATACAAGGTTTGCTTATATTTTTATGAATACTAATCATCTAATGAAACTACTCTTTTTGTTTGTTTTTTCTCTCAATTTCAATTTTATTTAACTGAATTTTTTTATTTCCTGTGTATCTTTGCTTTCGATTTCATTTTCAATTTATTTGTACTTTTAGTTTTCACTAATGTAATTATTCTCTCTGTGGGATGTGTGGGATTGCACTTACCTCCCCACATCCTGCAAAAAGACCGTTGTTATTATTATTATATTGTTTGATGCGAAATATCATTTGAAACGTAAAAATAAAATAAGGCTATCTATTTTTTTATCGTCACCCCCCCTTGTACACGATTCTCCCGCACCGTAATCGATAAACTGTAAAATCTGCCAAAAATATGACCACGTCCCACCAACCGATTCGTAAACGATACTGACACGTTGTATTATATTATTGAACCTAAAGCTTTTGTCGGATTAATTGTCCCCTTATCATGCAAATCGGGGGGAGGATCCTGCCATGAATATCCGAAGCGGTCAGGTGTGCACGGGGCTTTATTTTACAAACAGGGGGGTTATTTCATTGGATCATTATTTTATTGTGATTACGGATGGAAAACAGGCAGGAGCTCTAGCACATTAATTGATAACTTTACAATGTCGGAACTATAGGCGTAACTTCCGATGTTTTATATCGATGTCCCTAGCACACTTTCACCGTTGACAGCCGAACCGATATTGACGGGAACAAATATACGCTGGCAATTGTCTACGAATTCAAATCCCAAAACATCAAACATCGATTACGTAAAAATATTAAAAAATTGGCAGTGTTAAATTGAAATACTAATTAAATATGTATTGGCAGTTTGCAATTACTTTTTGACACTAAACGGGAGTTAATTAGTTAATCATTTCTGTAGTCATATTTCAAACACTTTAGTTTCTCAAAGATGGAGCGGAATAAATTGGCCGCATCTTAGTTGAATTATTTAAGTCTATGGATCGCGTATACGACTTCTTTCAATTCTAAAGCTTCGTTAGTTGAACTCCGTTCGTAAATAAGCCAGTAATTTTGCAAAACGAACGACATAATCCAAATAAATACGTATATTGACAGTTAACCGAAACTTATCTGATAATATGGAGTCCGGGCAACTTATCAATCGTCGGTCAAAATATTTCTTACCAATCGTTAACCATGATCGCAAATATTGATAACTGACCATAAACGACGGATTTGGTCAATATCGTAATGATGTAGGGTTTTATCTATCGACGATGCTAGACTTCCAGATGCAGGAGAAAGTTTTCATGATGCTTCGGCGCCTAAAAAGCGTAATTTTATTCTGTTTTTAACCCTTCAGAAATTTGTGTATTTCAACAAAATATCAAAGGTCAAAATATTTACGCTTTACAATAAAAGGAAACGGAATATCTCTGAACGTATCTGAAAACTAAAAACTGTTTTTGAAAGATAAAATACGCTTTCAAATTTTATGATTGGAAATAAACATATAATTTTTGAAATATAATTTTTTTTAATGTAAACATAAAAAAGTTTTCAGTATGGCTCACCTTACGTTTTTTCTAACTAAAATTATAGATGACAAAAAAAACACATACATATTTTATTAAACAATTGTATTATGAACGTTATTGTGACGTAATTTTTTGTCTTATGAATATAATTAACAAAAAAATCCCAAAGTTTCAAATTTTTTTACCAAATTGCGATTCAAAATTTTGGTGTCATAAAGATGTACATTCTACTTTCATGGTGTTTTTTTTTAGATTTGAATTTAAAGCGTGGCGTTTTGACTTCTAACACCGTTCAGAACATATTTTTCACTATAATAGTAAGGGAGTTACAACGATTTACCTGTGACAAATATTGTATCCTGGGTTTGAACGGGTTAATTGTACTAAAACACTTCAGCTCGTGAAGGGCACAAATCAATATTGGTCGACTTAATGATAACGTTTTTTAATGCATTTTTTAATAAATTATTCTTTCAAAAAAGCCGCTACACAGGTGATATAAAAGCAATCAAAAAAATTATTCCGTTTATGGTGAATATAGTCGCTCTGATAAAGATAATTACATTTGGACAGGTGTTTCGTATGAATATTCCTTAAATAACTTACAAAGACAAGACACAGATAACAAAACGACAATTTGGATACTGTTGACGAACATAATTAATAATCACATTTTTATTATCACAAGTGTTGCCAGATACAGCGCATTATACTTCCTCATTCACCGTATTAAATTGCCCAATATTCCCCCACAAAGGTAGACAGAAATTATGGAGATTTCGCAATATCATCCCCTTTGGAAACTGGTCAGGAGAGTGGGGTCACTTTGGACCCCCTTATTAATTCGAGCACCAGATATTAAAAATATTTTTTACGCGCATCATTGTCAGAGTTACCCCACTTACACCGGCTTGAATGGCCGAATAATACACATTTTAATATGTAACATTGATTATTCATGAAGGCATTATTATGTTGGTATTAAAATTTGTAATTTTAATATTCCCTTTCAGAGCCGATATAACACGGCTTATGACGTACATTGTGCCGCCACACTAGCTATTGTGCAGCTGTTACAATAGAGTACAAAGTGACGCAAGGCACAATTGAATTAAACGAAAATGTGGATTAAATCGTTTTTACGACAAATGCAAAATCACCGTTGAAAGCAGGCAAATATAAACTATTAATTTAACTTTTTTTATCAACACGCTTTCATCAATCGGTATGCTTTTTAATTAAAAATGGACTTGCCAAACCTATCTAATATTACCGTTGCGAACTTCTCAGTCCCGTCAACATAAGAGTACCTAATCGACATGCTATGCATTAGGACCTTTTTAAATGTCACTGTCCACTAACAAATTTTGAAGCAAAAAGGCAAATTCTTCGAAAATTAACCTAACCACTGGAGCGATAATGGTCGAAAAACAGACCACTTTTATTTTTCTGCGATTGATAGCGGTCCAAAAATTGACCGTACCTACCATTCGTAAAACATTTACTGTAATTATTTAAAAAATTTCAATGGCCAGCCATTTATTTTTGAATTGCTTTATCTTTTATTACCACAGATGTTACAAATCCGAACTTTGCAGACTATTTTAGAACAAGGTTAAAAATAAATTTTTGAAATATTTTTTTCACGCAGAATTTCTGATCAGCTGTTTACGGTAAAAAATTAAGTCCCTTTTCGACGGAAATGCACCTTCCATTATCAAGTATACCGCAGATAACATACAGAAATCGAAAATATTCTGTGTTGACTCGAATCTCTCACAGAGTTTCAAAGTAACGAACACGCAGGATTCGCGCGCGCGGTCATAAACTTTGCGATTTTTTTATAAATCCTACAAATATGAGGTAAATAATAAAGTACAGGTTAATTCATTGGCTATATAGAACTATAATAATTTTTTATGTCTCAATGTTAAAATTCGAAGGTATGATTTTTTTTAATGTTGGCGAAAAATTTAAGAAATGATCTTTTGGAAATCTCGAGCAATAGAGGCAATTTTTTTTATTTCGCGTGGTCGCTCCAGCGGGTTATTTTTTAATGTCAAAATAAAATTTCTGATAATTTTAGGTTATTGTTTTAAAGACTGTAAACAATACAAAGCAAGTAATTATTACAAGCCACTATTGTTTATTGCTAATACTTGTAATCATTTTATTTACCCAATGTAAAAGCCAAATAAAAAATAAAATAAATAAAAATAATATTTGGTTTGGTAATAATACACTCATAACTAACAGGTCATTTAAAACCGACAGTCTTCTAAAACCGAACAGAAGTCAGATACAAGTTACGCCTTTTTTGGTACTTCTTCACCTTAACCAACAGCCCGGGAAAGAAATTTAGAAGAATTAGAACTAGAAAGAATTTTTCCATTCAGATCTCCTCTCAAGCAAATCGATTAAACTTTCCATCGTTCCTGAGCACGACTTCAGATCGCCAACGATGAACAACAGTTCACGCAGACTAAAATAAGCATTTTAATTTAGTGAACGTAAACTTTTTGTTATTTATACTTACGTCGATATTCTTAGCCATTTCAAACAAAGATTTGATTCCGAAATTCTTTCACAGATTTTCTATTCGAAAACTACCTACAAATAAATATAAGAAGTTTTCTTCCACCACAGTTGATTCTAGCATTAAAATGATTCTTGACAGTTTATTTAATTATCACACCACCAAAGATGGCTTCCTCAACTTGGCCATTTTTTTGAATTTATAATTTTATTTTGACCATGTTTCACTGTTAACAGCTTCCTCAAATAAATGTTTGTTAATAGATAAGTCACAATAATTTTATGAATAAAATCACGTTGGTAATAATATATTCCCAATGTTTGCAAAATGTATTAAAAATGGGCACACTTCTTTTCTTGTAACGATCTAATCTAGTTTAAATATGCTTCTACCTTCCCATCAAAAAAAGATAATTCAATATTAGAAAGCGTCGCGTCCCTTGGGAAGAATGGCCAAGTTTTGCATAGACAGATTCATATTTGCACCACACAAGTATTGTTCTCATGGACATATCTTCTCACACCGTATTATTTGGGTAGCACGTTAGGGATCAGGAGAGAAGGAATATCTCTCCTGTGGGATCTTCTGCGCTCCTGGGAGGACTTTAATATAAATACCGTTTTATGACGAAATAATAGAAGGGTGGGCAGAATAGGCAAATTAGGTGCCTATTGTCGTGTCGGGGATAAACTAGTTTTAATATTATTTTAATATGCCCTATGATATATTAACAGTACCGGTCACCATAAATATTTATCTCGTTGTTTCTGAATGAGATTCACATTTCTAAAACTAACAAAGTAACCAGACCCATTATTTATAACTTTGAAGGCAAACACAACTTGCAGATTCTGGATTTTCTTACTTGTCATGTGAAAAATGGCTTCTAACGTTTTTCTTCGGTACAATGTGTTTTTAATTTGTAATTCATGACATATTCAAGTTTTTAATTAAAAGAGAATTAGTCTTATCACACTGGCCATTGTATTGTAATGTACGCTACTTGACTTGGCACATTTTGGAGTACCGAATCATTTGAAATTCAGATTTAGATTCAGAAGTTTTAATGATTCAATCTACAAAATGCAATGTTTTTAAACATTTGTTATTATTATTTTTAATATTAAAACTTTTATCCACATTTTTGACGAACACAATTTTTTTCTATGCTGGTGTTCATTTTCTGGAAACCGAGAAATTCGGGAATAATTCTAGAAAAATCAGAGTGTGCGATTCGCACGCGGTAGAATTGAAACTAGAAAGTCGCTAGATGTCGCTTTCTTTTCTTCTGCCTGTTTTTAAAGTGGTTTGAAGATTGGATATTAATTTCAGAAAAATAAACATGTTTATTATTTGGATTTCGTAGGATTCGAACTTCGTTCGCTCGATTTCTGTCTCTCTGGCCTCTTGGATTTGTCAGACGTCTTAGTCGTTGCACTACGGGAGGTCCGCGCCGTTTCACTACAAAAAAGGTTCTTTCTAAGTAGGTACTTATACAAAATCCTGTAAATATAAAATTATTTTCAGTTGTAAAAACCCTCGCATGAAAATTTCAAAATTTCTAGGTTAACTCAATTATTTTCAGGTTTTAACTTCGTGGAGTGTCGTGCTTTGATATGTCCACAGATTTGTTTATTCCGTATTTGAGTATTTGTGATTAACTATTTAACCCGTGCGGAGCCCGGTGGTAAGTTAGTTAAACACGAATATCCAAAGATCAAATAACTGTATTCTCATACGAGTAAAAGCAGTTGAAATGCCGCTCAGAAAGAATAAGATGGAGAAATATGTAATTACGAATGTTGGAGAGAGCGCGCTAATATTTAAAACGATAAAATTGAAGCGAAAAATGTGAAAATGTTTAATAAAACACGACTCGTTTAAAATAGAGCAAAAATCTCTTGGGGAATATCTAAAATAGCGTATAAAGAGAAACAGTGAATTTTTTCAAACTTTTAAAATAAGTGAAATGAATGTTTTTTTTTAAATATTAAAATTAAATTTGATAGTTTTATTATCAAATCATTTGAGTATTTTGTACTAAACTACTTGCGGAACTTGATAATAAAACTATCAAATTTAATGTTAATTAAACATTTAAAAAAAAAATTAAATGGAGTTCTACGAATTAAACACAAAAACAATAAATTAATGAAATGAACGTGTTTATAATAATTTTCGGAGCACACTTTGCGATTTTTTTCTATAAAGGGAATTTCATATAATTTGCGTTTCGGCGTGGGGACCGTCTAGATTTATCGTCAAAATAACATATTTTTTTAAGACCTTAAAAACTTCAAATGTTTAAGGGAGATATGTACTTGTAAGAAATGGGTAGAAATTCTGGTAGCGGCGGCAAACAAATCTGCATTTCGTACTAGGAATCCGGGCGGAGTCGGGTGGTAAATAAGTCAATCACAAACACTCAAATAAAAATGTTTGTATGCTAATCAATAGAATAATAATTTAGTTTTTTTTTAAAAAAAAAAGGTTAATTAATGAATAAAAATAATAAAATTGTAATATTTGTATTTATTGTCTTCAATGATACTATATTGAGGAAAATATTAAAAAATTCGCTCAGGGCAGAGCCTCGACATCAAGGTCCTGGGTTTATTTCCTAGATCACGACAGAATCTTTTTATGATTTTTCTTTGAAGAGTGGCTAATATTGTCTTTAATAATAAAATAAAATAATCTGTTGTCTAAAACATTATTCAAATTAATTTAAAAAAAGAAAACTACCCAGTTAGGCAAGTACCTGCCTTCTTAATTTATTAAAATATTTTAATAAAATCTCTAGTGTCTACTTATATACAAACTTGTCTTAGCTCGCTAGTGAAATTCCTTAGGACCCTCCGCGGTATCCGTCAAGAATTATAATTTATGAATATTCGACGGACACATTTTGAAAAGATGTTTATGAAAATAAATCTGTGGCCCTTTGACTGGGGTCTCCTTGTCTGAGATTAGCGAGGTGTGTTGCCTTCCATTATGCTTTAATTTATGTCTCACAATGATAAGCGCAATAAAGCACAACATTCCTCAGTGTTTCCAGCCCCCCGTGTTATATTTTCAATTACATATAATCCACCTTTATTGCATGTAAGCATTTAAAATTGAATTATGTGAAACGGGTATTACGGGACCGGGCATGCGCTGTGTGAATCTGCCTTTACAGTTACAAAAAATCTTCTTCGTTTTTTTTTTCCAAAATATGACAATGTGTCGTAATTAAGGTGCTATAAAGAAGTTTCACATACTCCTTTGCGATTTAGTTTTTTTACATTCAAAACGGTTACAAATTTTAGGATGTTTTTCATCACAGATCGTTTTATATTTTATAACTTAGGAGGTGGGTATGCGTACCGCCGTCCCTGGAATTATTAATTCGATAACCAACACCCCTGCCATAGGCCAACCCAGTTCGGCATGTTTGGTGACTTAGCAGGGATGTACGGGTTCATCGGATGTGGTGTGTTCTGGTCTTGGCGGCGTATGCGCCCGCCAACCGGCTGCGTGGCGTGCCAGACATGAAGAGGCCTCCATGGGGAGACGCTTTTAACTTTCCAGCTGGTCTCTTTCGACCAATCGTCTTGAACCGCGGCTAGAGAGATGCATTCACATGTCCGTCACTCATGAACACACTTAATCCTTCTACATCTTTTCCTTCCCAGAACTTCTTCTCCTTCCTTTCCTTAAAAAGACCCCCCCAGTGTTTTCATAGATGACACAGGTCCTGAGGGAAATTATATTCCTTATTATTATTATTATTTTATTATTTTCCAGAGCTCTTGTGTGGGAAAAAACATATCTCCAAAAAAATCATTATCTTTGGAAAAGCCATAAAATTCTCCAGAATGTAAACCTCAAGTCCTTGTGGATAACTACTGTTTTATTCACAACTTTATGAGATATGACTTAAGACACGTTAAGGAGATAAGAATAGTTAAGAACTTTCCAATGTATCTTCTTCTCTTCCAAACATCTCTCCCTTAGACCTCATTCACCCACCAATAACATTCTCACCACACCGTAGTCTCACTGGTTGCGAGCAGCCTGTACTCCCGGATGATGCTACAACAAAAAAAGGAGGAAAAGGAATTTACTGGAATTTTTCACATAAATGAATCTTCCGAAGGAAACTCTGTTGCACCGATGTTCAATAACAACTTGGGCGGGTTGTTTCAATAAAATTTGAACAAATCATCAATTTTTTTAGATTAATTTTCACGTTCTGTGTAAGTACTATTCAAGTTCTATTATTGTATCATTTAGGCCAGTTGCTTAAAAAAACTGATATGATCATAGAACTTTCATAGAATGTGAAAAATAACTCACAAAAATTTATGAATATTTCAAATTTTTTGAAACAACCCATCCTTATTTTCGTTATTTGTTTTTGGGGTGTTATGCCGTGTTCCGCTACCTCCTTCTTTAGCCAACGTTTCGGACAGAGTTACAGTATCCATCATCAGGGCAAACGTGTAATTGTGTAATTGTTAGTGGTGAAATGTGCGCTTATGTACTTGAAAGCAAGGAGGATAAGAAAGAAGGAGGTAGCTCAACACGGCATAACACCTCAAAAACAAATAACGAAAATACTGTTGGCCGTGAAAATCTAAAAACGTAACCCATCCTTAGTCTCCCCACACCTAGTTTTTAAAAATAATAACTTATTATTTATCTCCCGTGATGATGCGAGGACCCATCAATTAAAAACTTGAAATAATAATTCTCCCTATAACATGACTAATTCCATTATTCCGTCCATCGGAGCGCAAACCCAACTGTTTAAAGGCCGTGAACAAAAAGCGATGGCAGAGTTTTTTGCAGCGAGGTGATCCCTCTTGAGTACTTTCATATCACATTTTCACCATCCGGTTCCGGAGCCTACATTCTCAACTGGTACATTGTTGGCGTAACCATGGTTTAACAAACCGAACGTAATGATTGAAATGTTACAGTGGTTCCAAAACGTGATAAAGCAAAAAAAACGACGCAGATCGACATGCAGATGTTCCTTTCAGGTGTTTCAACCTAAAGAATCACATTGGATGACCATAGACCATCATTCATGATAGAGATGTTTTATAATCGTTAATTTGTTTTATAATCGTTAATTGAAATTTTTAATAACCAGTTTAAAATAGCCAGGTTACGCCTGCAATACTTCATTCATTCACACAAATTTCCAAAAAAAATATAAATGCCATGGTACCAAACATTTAAAAAAAGGAAATGCAAATTAACCCTTAAGCAGGCCGAGATGCGACAAAGGTTTTTCATTTAAGGAAAAATACATAAAAGCATGTATTTAATTTTTTTTTATTTACTTACAGTATTTAAAAAATATATTAAATAGGTACCTATCTAACTAGTTTACAATCACAAAGATTCATAATTATGCAAGTATTATTCACTATAAACTCAAACTTCTTTGTGTCATTAATTGCATTTAAATCTCTTTTATTATTATTTGATGTTTGATATCCACTTCCGTTCAAGTTTCATGTTGACGGTAGGTACACACATAATTATTTTGAAAAGAAATATGTTAATATATATAATTGTAACATTTCGATTGTAACATTAATTCTGTATAAAAATATATTCGTGTAAGATTGATTGTAGAATTTATCTTGTATCCAAACATGATCGAGCGTGATAGTAATATGTTTTCTGTAAAAAATATGTTTATATATCATTGTGCATTTATTCTATATAAAAATATGTTCATTTATGTTGCATTTATTCAATATAAAAAAATGTTCGTATATGATTTTAACATTTATTCTGTATTTAAACAGGTTCGTGTATGATTCTTGTATTTATTGTGTGAAAAAATATGTTCGTGTATTTGGCATTTATTCTGTACACAAATATGTTCGTGTGATCGTGATTGTAACATTTATTCCGTAAAAAAACAAATGTGCAGTTCACACGCCGTTGAAGTTAAACCTTTAGAAAACTAAAGTAGACAAGAGTGGGGAGGTTAAGAAGCACCGCACAAAGAGGAGACCGATTATTTTAACTCATTCTCTCTCAGACTAAATCCTATAGATATACGTGCTTGTCTGCTTTTTGTCGTGCTTTTTTTCGCTTTTTCGTTTCATCGAGTTTAAAATCACAACGGTGCTAAAGAAGTTCTCACTTCGAAAATGTTCGTGTTAAAGTAATTATATGTTTTAATCCTGACAAAATAAAATATATCTATAAAAAATGCTTATTTCAAAAGAACTTGTTTTTTTTTGGAGGCAGAATTATAAAGGAACTTGTGCGGAATTTGCGGGAATTTGCGGGGAATTTGTTATTTTGTTTCTTCAATTTGGGGATTTTGAACATTTATTGTTCGTATTTTGTAACATAATTTTAGATTATATCATTTCTTTTGAATGTTTGTGTACGATTGTAACACTTATTCTGTAAAAAATATGTTCGTTTATGATTGTAACATTTTTTGCTACAATCGTTCCCAAATCAACTTGATCCTTTCTTCTTAGCACCAGCACAAAAATAGTTTTCTGTGCAGCAACCCTTCAAAATTATTATTAAATATATTGAGGATCCTTGGAATGAATTTCGCAGCCGCTCAGACATGTTAGGGATTCATTACGCATGACGGACTTGTGATCCCTAATACTAGTAATTGTCTCACCCGTCCCAGCCTCCCAAACGAATTGAGAAACAAAGGGTAGATGATGTGTAGTATATATAATTTATTATTATAAAAGGATAACTAATGATAAATGTTTGTTACGTTTAATAATTAGAATGAGTATTACGTTCATATAAAGTTTTATTTGAAGTTGGATCATATTGTTATGTACATACAACAATTAGGCATGATAAAATCCACGGAATCTTGTAAAACAATCCTTAAAAAGACATCATCACAAGCCAACTAATAAAGATAGCGCCATTTAAACAATAATCACCTCAAAGGTATTGAAAAATTAGTACTTACATTTAATTTATTACTTTTATTGTAATTAATGAGAATCTTAAATAAGGGTCCGCCCGTCATAATATATTAAACAAAATAAGTTTATAAATTGAAATAACACAATATCCTTGTTTGTAACCACGACTTATTTAATTTTTCTACTACCGACCGGTTTCGCTTTACACAAGCATCTTCAATTCAGTTTATTTTTTATACCCTGAAGATGCTTGTGTAAAGCGAAACCGGTCGGTAGTAGAAAAATTAAATAATTCGTGGTCACAAACAAAGATATTGTGTTATTTCAATTTATAAAATGTCAATCCACAAAGTTACTGCTTTCTACCAAACAATAAAATAAGTTTAAAATATTTTGCCTCCCTAAGCATTTTATATATTTTACCCTAATTTATTATTTTGTTTAAATGTATGTTATCTGTAACAATTAGAAAAAACATAAAGGTTCCACTTATTATATTTTTTGTTCTGAAAACAAAACAAAAAAACAGAAAATTTACCTAATTAATTTTGTATAATTTGTATAAAGTGAGGGTTATACCATGTACTTCTTTATAACTTTGTAGGTATTCGTTTAATATCCAAATCTATTAAACAGTTCGATCTTCCACCGTCAATGAAATTAACAATATTGAAACCGATTGTTTAGTGAGATTTCAAATCTGGACCACAATCTGCTGAGATGTGTTGGAGAGCTAGAGGGGAGGGGGATGTAGTACAGACTATCCCTGTACCGAAAGGATAAGCATCCCTCACTGGGGGTTGGTAGAAACCCCACGGGGTGGCGGACTCCCCGCCACGGCCCAGGTTGTGCGTGTAATTCGCGATTTAATGTCTGGGGTGCCGCGTACCTGGGATGCGATGCGGATGTTATTCAACTCATGCATATTTAAAATCTGTTAAACAGTGTCTAAAGGCTTTTGTTAGGGCTTTTTAATTGTTTCTTACAATTTATATTATACCTAAAATTTATACAAACAACCCTTTTCACATGATAATTTCAAAGATTTTAACAAGTTAGAAAGAAAGAGCGTTTATATCTTTCGTAATCAAACATATTAATTCGGTAGTCCCGGGTGAAATCTGGTTCAATGAACTCAAATTTGCTTTGAATTTAAGTGTCATTTTAAAAAGTGAAACAGATTTTTTTATTTACATATTTATTCATCATGATAGCAGAGCATATTTTAAAGAGGGCAGTGCATAATATGTTTTTCTTTTTCATTGGTTTCATTTACTTTGTATTAATGTTCTCATTTTGTACTCGTTTTCTTTTCTTTTGTTTTGTTTATTTATTTGAACAATCTTACATTTTTTTATGTTTCTTTCTTGCTACATTTTACATATTTGTAACATGACTGTCAATAATTTTCCTGTTTATAAATGGCACTTGTGCCGTTAATTCTAAATAAATAATTATTATTGTTGATACTTCCATGCCTATCTTAATGTTAATTTACTGTGTTGAAACAATCAAATTTTAAATTTTAAAAAGAAAAACAAACATTCCCGGATTACGAATAACCGAACAATGCTTGAAAATCTCCTACTACCACCACGGTAGTATGATTGCACCCCCCAGCCAGGAGCACTCCTGTCCCGGTGAGACCGGTACACCAAGGGGCACTGATTTGTTAGGACTTAGAACACGTGCTCCGAGGACGGAAAAGAGGTTGGAGTTTAATCGACCGGTATACATGGCAACCTAATAAGCCAATATTAGAATTTAGGATGGGCACGAATAAAGGAATGGATTTAGCGTTATGACTTTTTAAATCCTTTCTATGGCTTCCTTTTTCTTGCCCGTTCTCGCCTCTTCTTGGATTTTCTTGTCCATTTCTGGCTTTTCTTGGCAGTTCTTGCCTCTTCTTGGATCTTCTCCTTTCTTCTTCTTATCTGTTCTTGTTTCCTGTTGGGTCTTTTCATCTTTTCTTGAATCTTCTCGTCTCTTCTCGGCTCTTCTTGTCTTCTTGGCTCTTCTTGCCCCTTTGTGGCATTTCTTGTCTCTTCTCTTTTCTTCTTGCTTCTTCTTGTTTCTTCTGGGATTTTCTGTCTCTCCTTGACCCTTTTTACTTCTTCTTGTCTCTTCTTGCACCTTATTGATTCTTATCATCTCTTCTAGGCTCTGCTTGACTCTTTTTAATATTTCTCTTAATGTCTCTTATTTGCTCTTCATGCTTCTTAGATTTTCTCGACATACTGGAAAAATATTAAAAAAACATTTTGGCAATCGTGGTAGCTTATTAAAAATTATGGTAGCACGGACGATATTCTGATATATTTTAGGTAGGCTCTGCATAATGTGTTTATACGTCAACCTTTTGAATGCTAAAATGGGACGCTTTTCCACGGTATATTCAAAAATCGCTTCACTGCTACCTGCCAATTCAAATCCAGAGAGTATTGATACAAAAACAATAGAAAACATAGCAAAACAACAAAAAATACCGTTAAATCCGTACGTCTGTATGCAATCGCAAAATTTGGACTATTTTCAATGCATATTATTTGTCAGCCTTTTGGGTGCCTTCAATAATTGTCAGGGAATGCCGTCTGGGCCGTTTAAGCTTAATTACTCCGAATCGGAATCATTCCGTGCTCATTCGCGTCACTTATTGTCTCCGTTCTCAATCCCTCCCAGTTTCCGGTTTCGGATGGCAGACGGACCGGATAACAATCGGAACTCGGAAATAGAAATGAAGCCTCCGAAATGTGGATGGATGCAGGGTAGTTGACTGCTGTCTTGTCGGGGATTTAATACTTTGCAACCGAGGGAGATATTTTGGAAGTCTGTTTAAATTGGTAAACTTTACCCCGATTTGAAAAGGCTAAATAAATTTATCAAATTTAAATTTAGCAATCGCGTTCCTACCTGCATCCAAGATGTAAGCGAATTGAAACGAGAAAAATAAAATTCAGGAACGGTGTTAAATTATATTACCTCGAATAAAAATAGAAACTTGTAGGGTTAATAAATTTACAATGAAGATAATGCGTTATACGCCATATTTATCATTCATACTACGAAACTTCGGTGAAGAGGAGGGGGGATTATTTCCTCAAAACTAAAGAAAAAAGGTTGTATTTTTATTTCCGCCAAAATACGTACTTTTTGACACAAGTTCGCAAAGTAGGTACCCACTTCAACAAGTGCTAAAAATTTTAATAAGTTAAAGTACTTAGTTGTAAAGCTGCAATCTCACTTCAATTACGTGGTTTATAAGATTAAATGTCCTTCGACAAAAGTCGTTAGTATAGGATGTTTTATGTAATTTTGAGGTATCTCAACAGATGTCAGTTAAATAGTACCTTAGTAGATTCTCGAACACAAATCAAGTAATGCCAATCACTGGGATTGACGAAAATTACAATTTCCTAAATAGATAAAAAAAAATTGCAGATGATTTGCATTATTTGAACAACATTGTAAGGGCTTTTTCCTCAGATATTCATGAAAAATCTCTAGTTTCACGGTATAACACGTTTCGTATACGAAATTTTGATATACAATAATGCTATCTTTTTAATATATTCGCAATATTTTATTAATAAGAATATTGTTTTATTTGAGATGAACAGGCTTTGTACTAAATATTATTGGACTAAGGGACAAGGTGAGGGAATGACTTTTACGATAACAAACTGATCATATATATATATATTTTTTTAGCGGTCACGTTTTCTTTTTAAACAAAAGTAGTAGTACAGACAGCGTGCATTGAAATAAAAAAATACATATATAGTTAAAGCATGTGACTCAGCACCAATGACTCGGGACTCAAAATTCGAAATTTGATGAGAAATACCCATACATGGGATACACGGTAGTGCAACGTATTATTATTTGCTTGGGTGGGAACCTATTCTATAAACTATAAACAATACAATCTGTATTCCTGAGCAAGCAATGACTATCAACACACTGTGTCCGCCCTTGCAGCGTACAGGAACAGGGTATACACTACCCTTATTTCGGAATAGCATGAATTCAGGTACGAGTCCTGTTATCGCAGTGAATGGTGCCATGCTATGGATCTATAATAGATCCTTCTATAAATCTATGGGGAGGACTGTTATGGAGCCGTCCCGAAGTGACTGCGGTGCAACCAGCAGGAAATTAGCTTTGGCTAACTCTCCTCCGTTGATTACTCTCTGTCTATTGCGAGGAAGTAGCTTGTACTGCACCGTGTATACTGGGTACCTAATGAAGCTGGAAAATCCTAACACAGTCGGAGATACTATTTAGTTCCAGGAAAATCAGTGGGTACTTAGAACCTGCGATAGTAAAACTTTATTTAACGTCCAGCAACCAAAATTTAGGGCTAGGAGAGGAAATAATGAGATTGAAATTTAAATTATTTTTTTCTCACTAGCTAATTATGCTTGCTACACATTTTTAAAACATAAATAGTCTTTCATAACGTATCAATTTATGAGGCGGATAAAATACCCCTGCCAGTGTCTAGTGCCTTTGTCTAGGTCTTGTGAGCGGATGCTTTTGCCCACCTCCTGCCTGGCGGGCCGGATCGAGAGAGACTGGTTAAGGGGAATCTGTGATAAAGCCTGAAACACCGCGAATGATTAATAATACAGATACATTGATAGTTGAGAAAATGTATAAGGTTTCCAGTGAAAAGATTCTTATACAGTAAACTTATAATACGTAATAATAATTGGATAATTTAAAGAGTGTGTTTATTGACTTAAAAATATTTATTTTTAATTACTGAATTACATACATATATCAATATTATTATCTTTCTATATTCTACGAGTATATAAATATGTATCAAAATATGTTTGCTTCTGTGTATGTGAGTTGTCATAGGAAATGTTTGAAACTTTCAAAATATCTTCTTTCCATCCTCGTGAAGGTTTCTGGATTATGCGACCACATGACAATACATCTAAAAAGTTTTTTTAATCATCACAAAAAGTCTTACGAAACTGTCAAAAAAGTCACAATTTGACAATGACATTTTGCAAACCATCGATTATTAAACCAAAATTCAATTTTCGAATAAACTCTTTAAATTAATTTATTTAATCAAAGTACTTGCCTATGGTACTAACCAAAATCAAATATGTACTTTGAATCTAATCAAAAATTATATTTATTTTAAATAGGTACCAAATTTGATTGATTGTTCTATAATATACAAAAAATATGTTTGTAATATATGAAAAAAGAAAATTTGTAAAAAAAATTGCAATAATTGACGTGCGAGCTGTTTGAAAATCTGAATGTACCGGGACTGAATATATTGAGCGCGGGAGAGGGGAGGAGATTCGCGGGAGAGTGAGGAGGCGGGGAAGGTAGAGGGGAAATCGTGAGGGGAAAGGGACATGAACGGGGAAGGGGAGGCGGAAGGGGAACGGGACGAATGGGAAAAGACACGCAGCGAGATTTTTTTTTATTCGTGGCATTGCAACGCATGTCGTGAACTCGCTAGTCAAAGAATAAAATAGCGAGTTTTCAGATACTCGTTAAAAAAGTAGCCGCTGAACTCTCCGTAGGTATTTATAACGAATTATTTACGAGAACGCAGGAAGCCGAATCATAAACGTCTACAGCGCAATAAAAACACGGCGTTCCCTACCCATCGATTGGTCCTACTTTTTTCAAAAGATTGAAATTCTCCGGATTAATAAACTAACACCTCACGGTACCGTTCAAAATACATTCGACATTCCAGTCAATTTTTCACAACCTAATCTCCCCGACACGTCCATTTTTTCCTTCTTTGATCTTTGTTCTGTCTGCCTCATTACGTGGCGTTAAATATCATTTTACACCTTCAATCAAACCACCCATTGTGTTGGAACTTTTTGCTCGAGCACGTAAATGGAAGGAGCTCTTCATTATAGCTTTATTATTATTATCCTGACTAGGATATTGTATTATTCCTTTACCACGTGTTGTGTTTGGTAACCTCCGTTAGTGACGTGGCCTTTGATCGTTTGATCGTCTTTTATGGAAAGTTAGTATGATACGAAGTATCTAGTAACAATGCTTAAAGCTCAGCACAGTAATTGTGCACAGGGCACCTATTTTCATTAAATTTTATCAAAGGATTACGTCAATTTACATTCACGACAAATGAGTATTCATGTCTTAGTAAATATTAATTTATCTAATTAATAATTAACTTCAATCAAATTTTAACTACGCAAACCATGACGGCCATTTCGAGTTATGTACTGGATGCAAATTCAGAGGTCGCGTGCGCAAGTAAATTTTATTTGATTAATTTGTGTCATTTCACAATTTATTAATAAAAAATTATACATTTGCGGTACGTTCCAGAGTGATTTCTTTCAGTATTACTCTGGTGAAATACCATCAATCAGAATCGAAATTTGGCTTGAAATGGCCCATCAGGGCCATCATCATTAGACATCCTAAAATAATGGTTCATAAAGATATTTCTCGACAACGACCATCTTATTGATGCTGTAGGAAATAGAGTATTGATATCAGGAAATCGAAATAAAATGGCTTAGCCGTGTTTTGAAACTGACTAAATCTGAATAGCCAGGTACTTCCCCATCTTCGTTTTCTCCAATTCCTTCCCCTTCTCACTTTTTCAGCCTCACAACAAACCCCAATTGCAGCTGCCGTAGTCCCACTGCCTCCAGTCAGTTGGGAGCAGTTGGGATTCTGTGATTCCAGTTGCGATTCTTGTGATTCATGGCACTTACTTATAAATTTAAAAAATGGCTTTGCCACGTTGAGCAGAATATGATTTTTTGATAAAGAAAATGTCACAGGAGGGATACTTCTGAGTACTTCAATATCACGTGTAAGTCTAACATATTTAGATAAAACAAAAATAACAGAGTCACGTCAATGATGTATGTCTAAAGAAATTCCTCGTAAGCAGGTACCTAGCAAACCATGTCTAAAACACAGTAATTCGGTCCAAGTATATTGACAGTATCAAATGAGTATTACACGCATGTACACGATGCATGACTGATCATTATTGGTTGACCCATCAGAGCTTGTTTTTTCCCTGTAAAGTGGAGCCGATCCACGATACGGGGCGAGGAGGGAGGATGTGATGGGCATGATTGATGAGGGATGGCTCCAGGCAATTAATGTGTTTTTATACGCTACTAATTCGGTAGCTGGTCTCACCCCCGCCCCGCCACCGCCTACAGTCGCGGCGGAACCTTCCTTTAAAACTTCCCTCATGCTTGGAGGTAGTGATAAATAACCGTATGGTTGTTTTTTTAATGATAATAACTGAAAGTGAAACATAATTGATACATAAACTTAATTAAGCCACGATTGTACAGCAAAAAATCAGATCAAAAAATACTAAACATTAGTAATAGTTGAGCCTTGGTCCCTGAGGCGTATGTGTTGTAAAACCATGTACGATCGTGTGAGAAATGCGGAGATTTGCAAAAAATGCAAGTCTGATGCAACAATTAACCTTTAATTTAACCGGTAGGTCCCTGGGACTCCATTGAAAACTTTCAGCGCTCATAAAACCGTTAGTTTTTGGAATTATAAATTCTGCGTTCCAATACCTTCACGCAGTGACGCGCCAAACGCGGGGGAGAGGATGACGATGTGCGAGGCTCCGATTGGTAAGTAATCACGCTGGTGCGGTCCGTGGTACTCCACCGGGGTATTAATGTTATAGTTTTAGCCTACTGACGGTACTAAACAAAAAAAAAAAAACAAAAATAATAATCTTATTCTTTTTTTGCTTTTTATGAGAATTGAATACGTTTTTGTTATATTTCTTTAAAAATTACTTTGAAAAATTGTTTTGTTTTTGAAATGTTGAGACTAGAAGTTAGGTCTCGTAATTTTGTTACAAAAAGTGCCATATTCTAGAAGTTCCTTAATAAAAAGCAGTGATTCTATAATTTTAAATAAAAATCTATGCCATTGTAAAACCAAATATATAATTAATGAATAAAACAAGCATTTCATTTAAAAAACTGTTTATTTCATGTTAAATTTACGATTTTATTTCCGGGAGTCCTGGAGACTCCACCAAGTAAATTGTGTATGTATGAAGTCACCGGGTAAATAAAGGGTTAAGAATGTAACGCCTAGATAATTGGGGCATGTAGAGCGAATGAACTAAGTAAGGCGAATATATGACGCCAATGTAAATGGTAGAAGGTTGGAGACGCCCGAGGAAAACATGAAATGATCAAGTAAATCCGATACTTGAGTCGGACCATGTCAAGAGTCAAGAATAATAGATGAATGTGAATGAGACGATGTATAATGTGTGTGAATGAGGTGTATGTGCCAAGAACGTCTTTGGCAGTCCGCCGTATCTGCCCACCCCTGCGAGAAAATAGGGGTGATGGTTAGTTAGTTAATTAGTTCAGCCTTAAACTAAAAAAAAGTCTAGGAAATCAATTTTAAGAATTGATTATTTTTAATTTGTACTAGCTATAAAAATATGAGTGACCGGCTCAAAAATGTACAACTTTATCACTCCTTTGAAAAGTCCTTAAAATGATGAAAAAAAAAACTTGGTTAAATACCTACTAAAACTTGGTCACGTTAGGTTAGATTATTTTTATTTTTTTTTATTTATTTATTTATTTGAACATTATTTTCACCCTTTTTTAATGACTTTTAAAAGGTTAGACTACCATTTTATTGAGTTGTCATGGAACCAAAAATATGTAAACTATTTCAATTTCTAGGTCACATTATATGATTTCGCAAAAGAAATTCCATGGAAAGATTGTCTAAAAAATAAGCTGAAGAAGACTTCATTTTCTTAGTAATCTACTTGTCTGGTACCAGTTCTGTTTACAGGTGATAGTCAACTCCCGGTAAGAGAAGAAGCAGAGCAGAAGTATGTTTTTGAATAACTCACAATTTACGGCTTCATTTTTAAAAAATTCCGTCTATTTCGGATAGAATATTTTTTACCATTTAGCGAGATAAAATATGAAGCTGAAAGAATAGAGTGCTGCAAAAACCTAAGGAAGAGGATATTCAAGATAAGAGAAAGAGTGTATGTTTGTCCTGGGTTACGTTCGTAATCTATTTAAATTCAGAGAAGCCTCCAAACGGGGAAACTATATACCAAATTCTTGAAGATTTCTTTAAAAGTTTCAGTACCCCTGCCAAAGAGCCTTTCCGCCCATATAATGATGTCAGACATGGATGATTGTCCGATTACTTCGTAGGTACACGAAAACATCCTCAAAGTGGATAACACGTGGTGGGAATGTTTTTTACACCCATCCTACCCCATCCAACCCCGGTAGGCACAATGTTTTTCACTTCCCCAAGTAATTCTGGGAAACGGTAGTGATCAAAGGAATTTTTAAAGATTTTTCGATCATTTGACGGTCAATCAATTTATTACACATGTCACGCTATCCGCTTTGATCAGCGTTTCAAATAAAATGATTGAATGAGGTTATGGTGAATCTAATGTTTAGTAAAAAAAAACTTTCATCGATTACGAAATAATTTCACTTCGGTGGTTTTTTTATTAGGTTTACCTATATCGACTCTTGAAATTACTATATACGAGCATACTCGCAACCACTTGCATATAGGTTTTTTTTAATCGAAGATGTGTAATAAGGTACGGTAGTTAGGTACTTATTTGTTTTAAGTGGGTGGGTCATCGACCATTAAAGTCTAGACAGGTCATGTGGATGTTAAAAACGAAACCGAAACCAAAATTATTGCTTCCAAAAATTGGGTTACAAAATATCAAAAAGAAAGTGCATTATTTGGCAGTCTAAGCTTTTTTTATTTTTTGTTGATCTACCAAATTTGTCTCCCAATATTTTATGTTTTCGAAGCGAGGTGACGGAATCAGATAAGGAGTTTGACTGTGGTGCAAGTAAAAAAAAAAACTTTTTACGAAATTCCTACGTTTTAAGGCAGTTTTCGCGTTAAAAAGTTGAATTGTTTACATGGAAAAAATAACATTCTTCTATGGAAAAATACTTTCGTATAGGAAAAATATCACTTGAATTTCAAAAGAAATAATGTATCTTTTTACTTCAACCATCGTGTAGAATCACTTCCCGAAGTTTGTTCACTTTACCCCGGACATTCTGTATAGTGTTTTTGCGTTTGCGTTTTTTGCGTTTCCATTTGCGTTACATTCCAGTAGATGCTTTCAGTTTCGCCCTGGTGAAACACCACCAATCAATATTGAAACGTTGCTTAAAATGGCTTAGGCCACGTTCGGTGATCTAATCTGAAGATCAATAGCCAGGTTTCACTTCCTCGCCCTTCTCTACATATCTTCTCTATATTCCTCTCCCTACTGCGTTCAGCATCACAATCTAGACAGCTTCATCACAAGTCACCATAATCAGTGCTTAATTTATGCATAATTAGTATGCCTCAGTCTCACCGGCTCCAGGCGGATGGAAGCAGTTGGGACTCTTCTGCGGTATTCACATTAGTAAAAAAAGAGTGGAAAGAAGAAAGCAAAACTATTATTGCCACACATTCCACACATTTCTTGCTTCAATTAAATTAATTCACCGTCACATTCATAAAATGTCTCACTTCTCTTATTTTGGCTCTTATTTGGATTGTGTAGCGCCTACCTGAAAAGCCTCCGAATTTTTTATCATTCATATAATTTTGACTGACACTCCTTTCTCAGTCTATTCACCCTACATGTCCAAATTACCCCCATTCTTAATCTTGTTCATTACCCTTACACCCGCCTCCATTTCATTTGAGATACCTATACAACTTATTTATGATACGGTCGTAGATGACTTTAACAATAAAATGCAAAATAACACAAGTTAATCAATAAAATTTACTTGCACATGCCGGGATTTGACCAAGGATAGTAACAACTCAACCACAGAGGCCGACAAAAAGGATTACTTAAAAACATCGTTTAAACGTAAATCAATTTAAACAATGACTTTAATGCTCATAAAACATAAATAGCTCTTGCATTGTAAGTTCAGGCGTTTCCATCTACGGAGAAATTTAAATTGCGCAATAAAGCAACCGTAAATTTTTAAATCACTTTTCACTGTTCACGTCTTCAAATCCAGCGTCTGATACGACTTCCCATTGTGTCTGTAGACGTCCACCGTTAATCAATGCATTATATTGGAACACTTAAAAAATCAATAACCTGAAAGGTGTTTCGAGGAACTCGGCTGAATGGACAGCCACATAAATAAACGTGAAATAATAGAGCTTTTATTTTTATTTCATCTGTTTGCAACTTTCTTTGTACGCTTCATTGTTGGAGCACTGGTTGCACAAAAGACACGGCGATTAGGTCCTTTGTTGCGAATGTTTCGGGAACAATTGACTTACCTGGCAACACCGAGACCTGAGGCTGTTAGCAGGGGACAATAAACTTTTGCAAAACGTGCAAATTGAAGAATTTTCGTAAACCATTTAAAATTTTTTTTTCATATTTTGTTAAAATTGGTTTCAGCATGAGCAAAATTTTAATAAATTTTCAAATATGGGGTCGTCCATTAATCACGTGAGGCTCGAAAGGGGGGGGAGGGGTTCGGAAAAAAATCACGAAAAAACAAGGGGGTGGGGGATATAATGAGATATCACGTGAATTTATTTTTCGTTGAACGCACGATTTCTAAACCAAACAGCGGCCCGTGGCCTTGACCTTCACCGTTACCAGGTTCGATTTCCCCGCGCGTTGCGACAACCGCTCGGCTCACCAGTGGCCAATAAGTTTGTGATTTCGACGCCGAATACATTCGTAAATCGTTGCCGCATATGTTCTGCCTTAAAACAATATTCTGAAAATTTCAATATAATTTGTACTAAAAAATACACGTGATTTTGGGTATGGAGAGGGGGTAGTCTAAAACCTCACCACATATCACCAGGGGGGGAGGGGGTTAAAAATTGGCTAAAAACATCACGTGATTAATGAACGACCCCTATCATCGTTGACTGTCCTCATTAAACTTAGGAGAAGGCCGACTAAAAATGCTAAACTACTTTGAATCAGTGTCATCGAGCAACGATAGTTTGTAAATGGCGGCGATTGTTATTCACAATCGTTATTGCTGATTTTGTTTTGTGTTGAATAGATTGATAAGCAGTAAAGTTTACCTAGAGTCACTTACTTAGTAATTTGGAGTTCGCGCTTACAGGCATGTAGTCTAATTGGCCTTGAGCATACACATATTTTTTCTCAAATTTCCAGGACAACTTAAAATTTTCAATTCGCTTTGTCATTTTAATCCTGAGCCATGCAGCTTTGGAACGTAAATAAAGTCAGTAAAAAAATAAGACATATTGTTTGTTTCAAACTAAATCTCGTTTAAGGGTCCACTATTCGAATTTCGACCGATTTCTTACATATCTCCCTTAAACATTTGAAGTTTTTAAGCTCTTAAAAAATATATGTTATTTCTGAAAATAATATCTAGATACGTTCCACGCTGAAACGCAAATTATATGAAATTCCCTCGGTAGAAAAAAATCGCAAAGTATGCCCCGAAAATTATTTAAAACAAGTCTATTTCTATTAATTTTATGAAAAACAAATACCTTTGTATAACACCACTATTTTATTAACAATATCAACATGTTTCGAAAACTATGTTTTCTTCGTCAGTATAATAAGTCAATAATAAATAACAAAAGACAAACAAGTATAGACTAATTAGAACATAGACAAAATATTAGAAAGGAGAGGTGATTAATTACCTAAAATATATCATAAAAAACAATTATATAAAATAAAATATAAAAATTATTTTAGAATGGGTAAAAAATTACATTAACATAATAAAAAATCTTTTAAAAGGAAAACAAGAAGTCTAAATAACAAAATAAATTATTATAAATATAAGTATTAATACGAAAATAAATTTAAAAGATGGCTATTTTTAAAAAACGTTTGGTTATTTATAATATTTAATTTACTATTAACACTTTTTCTAATTTCTAAAATTTCTAAATTATCTAATTGTATACCCGTTGTGTTAGTGTGTAAAATTTTTAAACCTTTATTAATATCAAAAGAATGACCTGTTTCCAAAATGTGGTTTGCAAATTCTGAATAATTATTATTATTTAAACATCTTAGATGTTCCTTAACTCTAATGTTAAAATTTCTAGAAGTCTTCCCAATATAAAAAAGGTTACAATCATTACAAATTAATTTATAAACCCCTGATTTGTTCAAAAACACACCTTTGTCCTTGTTATTTAATATATAATTTTTTAATTTGTTATTGGCGTAAAAAGCTGGTTGGATATTATCTGGCATGTTTTTAATTATCAAATTTGAAGTGTTATTATTTAAAAATACAATTTTTCTCCAATTATTATTCTTGTCAACTACGTGTGGATAAACAAAAGATCTAAAAAACTTTTTCTTATATTTTTTGTTTAACATATTATCTATTAATTGTGTAGAATAACCGTTATTTATTGCAATTTGTTTAATTGTATTTAATTCTGTTTTAAAATTTCTTAAAGATAGGGGAACATTAATTAGTCTACTTAGTAAGGTATGAAACGCTGCTAATTTTTGTGAAAATGGATGATTAGAAGTTTCATGTATAATGATATCTGTATATGTGTCTTTACGAAAAATGTTAAATTCAAATTTATTTTTGACAATAGAAATACTTAAATCCAAAAAATTTAAACTGCAACTTTTTCCAATTTCTAGGGTAAATTTAATTTTTTTGTGGAGTTTATTAATGAAATTTAAGAAAATATTTAATTGCCTATTAGTTCCAGTCCATATACAAAAAACGTCATCTACATATCTTTTCCAAAAATAAACATATTTTAATAATAAAGCACGACTATTAAAAATTTTTTCTTCAAAATTGTTTAAAAATATATCTGCGACTAGGGGGCTAGTACTTGAACCCATTGCTAAACCATCTTTTTGTTTGTAAATAATATTATCAAATTGAAAATAATTTTGTTTAAGAATGACATTAAAAATTTTATATAAATCCTGAGACAAGTTTTTGGAAATGTTTGAAAAATCTAACAATTCTTTAATAATAGATTTAGTTTCTAAAAGAGGAACACTTGGAAATAAGTTTACAACATCAAATGATATTAACATTGCATTTTTAGGTATATCCAAAGATTTTAATTTGTCAATTAACTCAAGGGAATTTTTTATTGTATGTTTAGGGTTAAAAATTTTGTTATCAAGAATTAATTTATTGATTGTAGAAGCCAATTTATAACTAGGGGCGTTACAATTGGACACAACCGGTCTAATAGGTTTTTCTAATTTATGGATTTTTAGCAAACTGTATAATTTTGGTACTTGTGGATTTATCATTATCATTTATATTATACTTATCATTCTTTTGATATTAATAAAGGTTTAAAAATTTTACACACTAACACAACGGGTATACAATTAGATAATTTAGAAATTTTAGAAATTAGAAAAAGTGTTAATAGTAAATTAAATATTATAAATAACCAAACGTTTTTAAAAATAGCCATCTTTTAAATTTATTTTCGTATTAATACTTATATTTATAATAATTTATTTTGTTATTTAGACTTCTTGTTTTCCTTTTAAAAGATTTTTTATTATGTTAATGTAATTTTTTACCCATTCTAAAATAATTTTTATATTATATTTTATATAATTGTTTTTTATGATATATTTTAGGTAATTAATCACCTCTCCTTTCTAATATTTTGTCTATGTTCTAATTAGTCTATACTTGTTTGTCTTTTGTTATTTATTATTGACTTATTATCCTGACGAAGAAAACATAGTTTTCGAAACATGTTGATATTGTTAATAAAATAGTGGTGTTATACAAAGGTATTTGTTTTTCATAAAATTAATGATGACACCCCAAAGTAAATATGCCTATTTTGAAGAAAAAACTATTTCTATTATTTTACAAGTTATATTTGTGAAAAAATTCACAATGTTTCTTTAATTGATGCTTAAGATACGTTCCACGAGATTTTTGCTCTATTTTAAACGAGTCATGTTTTATTAAGCTTTTTCGCCATTTTAGCTGCGATTTATTCACTTAAAATATAAGCGCGCTCTGTCCAACATTCGTAATTACACATCTCTCCATCTTCTTATTTTTCAGCCGAATAGCGCCGCCTTAAAGCCGGGTAGTAGAGCTAAAACTAGAGATATATGTATAAAGTAATTGAGATGTTGCAGTTTTTCAAAACTTTTGTCTCTTAGGATGTACGAGTATTTCACTGTCTTCTTGATAGATTATCCGTAGGATAACGTATATTTTCGATATACTTATTCGTAAATGAACTCGAACTTATGAATGGTTGCTATATATATGTATATCGGATAAGTTAGCCGAGTTTTCTACTTATTGCTAGTATTATGTTTTTAATAAGATGTGTTTCCAATGGATAAGCTATCAAGAGTATAGTGAACCCAATAGAAGACTTAAAAAAATACATACCTATGGTAGCTACAACTGAACCAATTTCAAGGTGACTACAATTCCTTTTTAGAATGCTAAAACCATAGTCATCCAGTTTTCGACCCCTTCCTCCATTGTAGAATGACATCTGCCTACCCCTGTCGTGTCACTCTCGCAGATAAAATATTGATATCTAATTAGGGTGGTCCTCTGTCCCTGCATGACTTTATCTTCTCCTACACCCGGTGTTTTCTCCTTTGTCCACCCATTCTCCTACCATTGTCGGCTACTGCTCGAGGTAAATATTTCGTATTCTTTGCAATAATTTCACCCATCTCGTGCCAGGGAACAGGGAACAACGTGGGTCTGGATTCAAACAAAAGCGAAAACGGACGCATTGACACGCCACGTTCTGGAATGTGAGGATATTATCACATTTTTGGTGAATTTAAGGTATATTTTGCAAGCTGTAAAATTTTGTCAGGTATAGGTAATAAATCAATTTTTTTTAAAATTATTTTTTACTTTTGATTTAAAATTTCAACACATAAAATAGAGTTTGAGAAGGTATTATTTTTAAAGCCATAAATATTACAGACAATTATTTTCAATGAATACAGCAAAATTATTTTATTTATTTATTACATTACATTAGATGCATTATAATATGATGATGCATATAGCAAAAATAATATGTAGCAAAAATATTGCACAATAACTGAAATTTTTTTAAAATGTGTACAAGTATTATTATGTTTTGTGGGCAGATTAGTTTCTAGCTAGGCAGATTACCCGTTCTAAGGAACCAAATGCTCGTGAAAATGTCAAAAATTTATTCTGTAAAAAAAAAAATATTTTTATTTCTACAAAGTTTTTATTAAATGTGCCATTAATGTTAAACCAACATATCAACCTACCGCAGGTAACGATGGCTGTTAACAGTCATCTCTGAAACAGGAATCCCTAGTGAGGAGGACTGTGAACATAAAGAACTTCTATTACTCTTTACTTGTACATAATATCAATAATCAAATCTTAATTAGTGCATCAATCTGTTTGGTAGTGCAGGCTCTTTGGAAAAGAGTGAGCGGGATCTATTGAAACTATAATGTCACTCATTTACCACTGGCGTGCGCCGTAAGAGTAACTACTATATTTTGGCATAGTTATTTAACAAAAATAAACTCAACTTCAAATTAGTTTATCTGAAGGGAAAACGCTATTCAGCTTCTGAACTTACCTTTAAATTAATTAGATTAAGCCATATTCAGTGATGGATCTGAATAGTCAGGTAGCTATTTCCCATGTTTCCTCTTTCCCTTCTCCTTCCTTAACTTCCATAAGATTAACCAACATTTCCAAAAATTCCTTGGTCCACTCGCTGTGCCGGAGGATTATTATGATTGAGGGCTAAAAAAGTATCGTAGTGGTAAAATTTCGGTAGCTTTCTAAAAAACAATAGCCTTTACTGAATATGTAGGTATTTAGCCTTTAAATCAAACAATAAAGCAAAAGAAAGCTCTTGAATTATATAGTAAAAACATGAAACGTGCAGCTTTCACAATGCCTAATTATAATTAAAGCTTCCAGCAACCAATGCCACCTTCTGAGTTCCGCCGACAATACCAGGGTGTTGAGGCTTTCCCATTTCAAACGGTTCAGGTTATCAAAAAGGCACAACGTTTCACAAACCCATGCATCCATAATTAACCATAAAAAGTACGTCTCGTATACAGCTTGTCGTAAAATTGTTCAGATTTGGGGGAAAACTTAGAAAAACGGTATTTAACTTTATATTATGTTTATCGATACCGTCATCTGAATCTAATGAGATTATTTACTTTACATATTCTAGATAAACGAGCTGTGCAGGACGTAACAGCATATATCCGGAGGAGTTATATTAGCGATTTCTGAGCATATTTGGAATAAAAAGGTAGATGTCATTTTGTTGATGGATGTATATTTTTTCAATTAAAAACCAAAAAACACGATACGCACTCTGTCTTGTCTGTTACCATTCTGCTGGAATGAAACGGAGTGCGTACCACGTGAACCCGCCAGGCTGTACACAACTACCCGGTGACGAGGTGTGATGGATTTTTTTGTTATTGTTTTCAATTGGAATAAAATAATCGGTGACGTACACGTTTTTAAATACAAATGTGCTAAATTAAATCCTTCGGTGTGTGTTTATATACTCTGTAGACCACCTACTCCAAAAATGCTCTATAGTAACGATTATCATCGGAAAACATCACTTGGGATCCCGTGCAATAGTACCTACCTACTACCTACCTAGCTAAATTTCGTAATAGTGACACTACTATAATATTTTCCCGACAGTTGATCCCCCAACAATAGGCTCCTCAAAATTACGATTATTATAAAATTATTTTTTTTTGTGCATTATTTTTCCAAATGAAAGCTAAAATCGACTTAAAAATTTCTTTAATAAAAAGTTGGTACGGATATATAGTGTACACAGGTATGGTCGATTTTTTGTACTTATATTCTGTTACATACAGTATGTAGAGAAGTAGGTTTTTCCTTGAAGCATTTGAATAAAAATATGTTTTGTACTTTTTTTATTCGGCGGTACATTCTCTCCGCACACCTCTTCGGGGACATTTAGTTATATTTTGTTTCGTAGGAAACTAAACGGACTACATATTGTGTATAAAAAGCCGGGGGGGGGGCAACCATCGGGGGATTAACTATCATGGAACCTTTTCCCGAAGGCACCATCGTCAGTTTCACTTTTCTCCTGGGGAACCTTATTGCTGTTTCCATAGAAGACCTCCACAAGAACAAAAATGATCAGCAACCTGTCCACTCTCAATGCGTATTGTGTTTTGCGACGTGCGTATTTTCATACCTCGGAATTGTTAGTATTTTCATTCGAATTGTCGAATTTATCCATTAAGTGCGAATGTGATGTAAAGTTTACCGGAAAAACTTCGCGTTGTTGTGAAAACTTAACAAGAATCAGCGTATGGCCCACACATTATTTATTGTGGCGGTTAATTGAAAAAAGGCACATGAAAAGCTTTTGTACTCTTTTTACGTGATTTCCCAAAATAAAAATGTAATACAAGGAAATATTTTCGGCTTCATAAAGGGTGACTTTGAATGGGAGGTTATACAACACACGAGGAAATATTAAATGTCTTGTAATAGCTTCAAATTAACCCGTTACATATTCGCAGGGGAAATACAAAATAATATGTAATCGTAAATTCAGTGGTAGGCGCAAAATGCGTTGAAAATAAGGTACCAATTTTATTTATTTCAGAATGTTAGGTTAATTACCCGCACCGGTTCAAGCAATCCTTCCAAAGGTTTTTATTCGTTCGTGTGCCGTTATGCAACATTTTTTAACTACGTCATATTTAATTTTCAGTTTGCTCTGAATGAAACATGTCATCCGTTTCACGTTGCGGACACAGATATCCAAATTAAACCATTTTCTCGCTGCGGCTTGTGGAAATCCTGGCCGAGCTTTGACTGCGGTCTTTGAGACGTCACGTAATTAATTGAAAAGGCTTTTGCATTATTTTTCATTTCGAGTAATAAAATTTGCGTCCACGGATCAGCGATGCGAATAAAGAGCTCCGGACCAAAGGGGCCCCTTACGAACGTGGGCCTTTTAGAGGCCAAAGGGAAAAAGCCCAGTTTTAGAGGAGCCCACTAATTGGCATTGATAAAAGGTGGCGGCGCTAGTTAACCTCTAGTGGTCTTTCGGCTATTCACAGTTCTCCCACTGGCCTTTTAACTGCCACACAGCCAGTAGCAGAGGTAGAAGTTAGTTAGTAGTTGGCAGGCTATGGCCTATGCAAAAGTTTGTTGATAGAAAAGTGCGAATTACGCCAGTGGCTAAATTATACAGCGGCTCCCTTTTATAATTACATGATGAACTAATCACAGCTTCATTAAATAGCACCGTAGAACTGAGCGATGTATGATTTATTATGCAATCACGAAAAGGCCACAAAACAATGTTTATTGAAACACGTTTGCTTTTGTTTAAAAAAGATGTATCCTACATTAAAAGTGATGTTTTTAAGCTCGATTTTAAAAAAATGCCTACCTTAAAAGAGAAAAATCAGAATTGCACGATGAACTCATAAAAACACCACGGAGTACAAACAAATGCTTATGTTCAAAATTATCATGTTTTTAGGGCAGTACAAAAATTTTGCATGTGCGCATGAGCCGCCATACTATTGTTGTTAAAAAAGAAATTAGGTATATTTCGAGAAAAAACAGTGTTGGAACCTTGGTTAGAAACTGCTATTATTATAGAATTTTTTTTTGATCTTTTCCTTAGGCCTCAAGAATTTGATAAGTATGAAATTACTGAAATATTTCAATCGTTTTTCTATTAAGTAAGCATATCTTAACAGTATTACTGGTTTATCCCATAAGGACACCAACTTTCCTAAAACACTGTAAAAAATAAATAAATAAGTTTAAATTGTAGAATACTGCGACTGTATAATATGCCTGTACCTTTACTGTACTGTACATTGTACGAGTAGAGAAGGAATCTGAATGAATAATAATTTATTATTTTTTATTTTAACTTTTAAGAGTTGAAGGAGATTTGCGGTCGTGCAGAGTGGAATTGTTACTGTGTGTGTGTTAAAAATGAACATTGATTGTGGCTACCATCACTGCCTGAAAAATATGGTAAAATAATTGTATTGGAGAGGAAGGACTCACCGAAAAGGAATCTGTAGGCCGGCCCTCGTTGGTCTTCAATTGTAAACACACAGTAAACATGCGCGAACTATTTTATTTTAATAGCGGAATTAGGTGAAGGCGGAGCGGAGCGCAAATGGCTATATGACGCGGCGGGCAGTTTATTACAGACACTGAATTAAGGAAGGACGGGTAGGCAAATGGATGGGTAGGAATAAAGGAATTGGCAACAATAATTACTACCAAATCCCAGGCAGCGACAGTATGTATGTGTAAGAGTAGGTGTGTATAAGTGTAAGTGCGTGCTTGGGCCTAACCATGCCCCCCGCCTGGAAGGGGATGAAAGAATCCACTTCCATAAACCAAAAGAGTGCCAATACGTTTTAATGCGCAAACAAAATTGTAACACGCGGTATAATGTAATTAATTATGTAAAAGTTATGAAAATATTTATGTTAGTTATATAAATGCGTTTACCAAATGGTCAAATTGACCGATATAGCAAGAAAAATAAAAAATAAAAAACATTGAAACGTAAAAATATGATTTGAAAGGATTCAATAAATAATACTGAACCTGCGGTAGATAAAACTAGAAGTAGGGTTTGGTACCTATTTAACAACGAAACTAACCTAATTGATTTTAAGAATAAAATTATTATGATCTTACTTCTAAAAATGTCGTTAAATCTATTGTGACGGTAAGGGACAGAGTTTAACGACTGCCCTGCGGTATATTCCGGAGTTAGTTTTAACTTCCGCAACGCGGATCACCCCATCTGCCCCGGGGTAGACATTGACTATTACCCCAATAGGCCATTGAAGTGGCGCGATGTTGTCACTCTTAATCAATACTACCGTGCCTGTCGTTACCGGATTCACATTTGTATTCCATTTCTGGCGAGCTTGCAAAGTATTCAAATACTCAATTCGCCAACGGTTCCAGAACGTCTGAACAAGACGATCCACGAGATGTTTGCGTTGTACCAAGTTGACTGGCTCGTCTGACAAATCAGCAGCGGGTAAAGATTTTAAGGGAGTAAGCGTTAAAAAATGCGCGGGGGTTAGCGGCAATGGAGCCGAAACGTCGTTAACGCTAAGTACAGATAGCGGGCGTGAATTAAGAATTGCTTCAATCTGAGAAAGCACTGTTTGCATCTCTTCATACGTCAGTAGAGAGGTGCCTAGTATTTTATTTAAATAACCTTTCAGGCATTTAATGTTACTTTCCCAGATCCCACCAAAGTGAGGAGCTTGCGGTGGATTCGTCTTCCATTCGATTCGATTCTCCAACAGATTGTCTGAGAATTCCTTTTTATAATTGGGTGACTCTATAAGTTCAAATAAAGACCGTAAATGGGATTTAGCTCCCACAAAGTTCGTTCCGTTGTCGGAGTACATTATACTCACAGGACCTCGACGAGAAAGGAAACGCTTGAAAGCGTTGAGGAAGACTTCGGTGGAAAGATCCGAAGCGAGTTCAATATGAACTGCGCGGGTCACCAAGCAAATAAATAAGCAAATGTATGCCTTTTGACTTCGCACCCCCCGACGTCTATAAGGAATTATTTGAAGCGGGCCCGCGTAGTCAACCCCTGTGTGAAGAAAAGCCTTAGCTTCGCGGACGCGGCATGCGGGTAAATCTCCCATTATTGGGAATTGCGGTTTGGGATTGACTTTGAAGCAAGTATTGCACTGATGCACACGTTTCCGAACCAAATTACGCGAAGAAAGTATCCAAAATCTTTGCCTTAGCAGCGACATCAGTAACGTAGGACCCGTATGTAGGTTTCTGATGTGATAGTAGTCTATTATTAGATTGACTACATGATCACGAGCGGGTAAAAGAATTGGATGACGACTGTCAAATTCTGTTTCCGCGTTTCGCAATCTGCCTCCTACCCTTAGAATTCCGTCATGAATAAACGGATTCAGTTTTGCGATCGCTCGCCGAACCTTCTTCCCATCTTTGACTGCCTTTATATCTTCGGAGAGATGTTCTTCCTGTATAGATTTAATAACAGCGGTTTCTGCAGCTAAGATATGGTTTAATTCAAACGCTCGTGGTAATTTCTTGATGAAACGAAAAACATAAATTACTATTCGGATTAATTTCGGCCATGAGCTAACACGAGAGGCTAGTGCACACAATAACGGAGGAGCAATTGTTTTGAGGCAGTTAATGTCTTGAACGGACATCAAAATTTTTGTTTTCCGTTCGGGAGGATCAGTCACAGATTTCGTATCAAAACGTTGTAAAGGCCAATCACTTTTAGGTAATTGGGCAAATACGGGGCCGTTAAACCATAACGGATGGTCTATTAGCTGAGAGGGCGTAAGACCCCGCGACAAGCAGTCGGCGGGATTGTCTTGACCTTTTATATAATGGAAGCATTCAGCCCCCAGATGGTTTTGTATTTGTGAGACACGGTTGGCAACGAAGGTCTGCCATTTTGCGGGCGGTGAATTTATCCACGCTAGAGTGACCGTGCTGTCGCAAAAAGCTAAAGTCGTATGAGCTTTCGAATTTGATGTGTAGCTATTACTGACCGTATGCATTAATCGTGCAAGTACTAGCGCTCCACATAGTTCTAATCGCGCAAGTGAAATCGTCTTAGCCGGAGCGACCTTGGATTTAGCGCATAATAAATTAATTGTGGTTTTATCAGTATTCGGACAGTAAACATGTAGGTAAATAACACCTCCAAATGCGCGTTCGCTTGCGTCTGAAAACCCGATAAGCGTTAATACACACTGGGGTTCGATTCCTAAAAAACGAGGAATTTTAATAGATTGCAGTAATGGCAATTCTTTTTTAAACTGTCGCCAAAGTGTGACAACTGTTTCAGGAGGAGTATCATCCCAATCCAGGTTATACTCCCATAGAGATTTAATTATCAGCTTAGCCAATAATACAACTGGTGCGGCGAAACCCATCAAATCCCAAAGACGAGCAATCGTTGAGAGAATGTTTCGTTTAGTACACGTTCTTTCGTCGGTGTGTACGACAAATACGAAATGATCAGAAGCGGGTATCCAATGAAGCCCTAGTATTTTTAGGTTTTCATCGGGATTAAATTCCACATGTTCCTTAACACGACGAGCTGTAGGAATCGTGGATAAAAACTTTGGAGAATTAGAAGAGAATTTTACAAGGTCGAATCCTCCAGCAGCGAATAGTTGAATCAATTCCGTAGACAACTCGGAAGCTTCCTCAACCGACGAGCAACTGGTGACGAAATCGTCCATGTAGAATGAACCCTTTTCCACCAGGTTTGCAGCAAGTGGAAAACGAGGTTTTTCATGCAACGCAAGTTGACGCAACGTACGCATCGCAAGGAATGGACTGCAAGACATGCCGAACGTGACGCGATTAAATTCAAACAATTGCAAAGGGTCACTATCGTTAAATCTGTACAGCATGCGCTGATAACGTCGGCATTCTTCTTGCACCACAATTTGTAGATACATTTGTTTTATGTCAGCGGTTATAGCTATGGCGAATAATCGGAAATTGAGGATAATGCGAAACAAATCACCTTGTAAATTCTTTCCTGTATGTAGGATGTCATTAAGCGAGTAACCCGAATCGGATTTCATACTAGCGTCTAGCACCATGCGAATTTTAGTAGTCAGTTTATCTTCACGAACTACAATGTGATGCGGTATTACGTAATGCGGTAAGTCAGAACTGTCGACCGGCGAAATGTACCCTTTCTGTAGGTATTCGCGCAATATTTTGTCATATTCTAACTTTATTGCGGGTTGAGATATTAAGCGGCGTTCGAGAGATCGAAATCTGCGTTCGGCGGCAGGTAACGATTTACCGAGAACAGAGGGACTGTTTCGAAACGGCAACGCGACGATATAACGACCTGCCGTGTCACGAGAAGTAGTGAGTTTAAACATATCCTCACACTCTTGTTCATCAGGCGTTAAAAACTTCTCATCTGGAATGTCTTCCAATTCAAAGAAGCGCGAAAGGCAAAATTCATCATTTTGCGTGAACGTACAAAATGATTGCGTGGCGTTTATACTTGGGTTTTCAATCATCGTTGGGGCAGTACCCAAGATGAGATATCCCAAAGTAGTTTCAATAGCAAATGGCTGGCCGAGAGAACCTGATATTTTGTTTGCCTTTAGAATGCGAGCAAACATGTCACATCCCAAGATAATATCAATCTCACCGGGCGTGCAGAATGTTGTGTCTGCTAAGGGCAAATTGTCAAGATACGACAAGGCGGATCGGTTAACGTTAACAGTAGGCAACTCACTGGTTATGGTTTCTACTACATATGGTTTAATCGTATACGACTGAGTGATGTCATAGCGGGAGAGTAATTTTAAGCAAGTTACGCCATTTGTCACATTTCTTACGTCACCTATTCCCGTGACGTAAGTACTTGGAAATGACCGCACCTTAAGATTCAAGCGTGAACAGCATTTGCGCGTAATTATGTCCCTTTGGGAGCCGCTATCTATTAGAGCCCGTATCGTCCGTACCTGGCCCTTAGCGTCTCTGGTAGTGCAAACAGCCGTTCCTAAGAGGGCAGTAGTATTTGCACTAGGGCATGAATTTGTTACACATAGTGAAACCGGATTCGACGAATTAAAGTTATCATTATCGGCATCTGTTCGTGACGCGGGAGACGGTATTGGGTCCGTTTGTGACTTCCGCCCATCAGTTTGTTTGAAATGCAACAAAGTATGATGATTGAGCGCGCATGTTTTGCATGTACTCTTTGATTTACAAGCTTTCGTGATGTGTCTAGTACTGAGACAGTTCACACAAACTCGAATATTCGATGACTTAATACAGTTAAATCGCTCACGTGGTTCAAGACTTATGAATTTAGAACATTGGTATAAAGGGTGCGATCCCTTTTGACAGCAGAAACAAATTCCGATGGAGTGATTATCGATTTTTTCGACATTAATAAATGCCTTTGCGGAATTAGTTTTTTGCGGTTTAGCGGTATAATTATTATTTGAGCCAAGACGGCTCGCGGCTCGCCAAGTCGGTTGCGTGATTTGTGCGCGATTAAGAATTTGTTGCTGTACCCTTACGAAGTCGATTAATTCCGCGCTGGACGGTAGATTTTCATTATTTTTAATAGAAGATTCGAAAGCCTTTACAGTTTCTATGTCGAGACGTTTAAGACCTAGTTGCAGCAATATGAATTCTGCGAGGTCTTTTATTTTTAATTGCTTCAGCGCGGCGATGTTAGTGGAGTATGCATCTGCAAAATTCTCTAAAGAAGCAGACGTGGCCGAGTTAACTGGAGATAATTTCAGCAATCGGTCAAAGTATAATTCAGCAAGAACGCGTTGATCATTATACTTAGTACATAATGCGTCCCAGATAACTTGATAATTTGTACCTGTAGGCGTAATAGCTTTGCAAATACTTAACGCTTTTCCGGTTAATTTAGACATCAGATACTGCATTTTATCCGTATCATCCAGAGAATCATTCAAATGTATAACCGAATTATATGTTTCATAGAAAAGAGACCAATTTTCTAAATCCCCGTTAAAGCACGCTATTTCCAAGGCGGGTAACTTAATTTGACGGCGAGGCTTCGCAACTGTATTTGACAGCATATTTGCTTCGGTATATTTAATAATACCAAAGAGTTCTTCAAATGCATTTAATTGAGCGTATTCAGCGATTGCTTCCGGATTCAATTCCAATTCGCAATCCACCTTTTCATCTAAAGTGGTTATAAATTCAGAACGAATTTTTTCAACAGTAGTTGCGCCTGATAAAAAGGATTGGCGATCGTTAATGCTTTCCGAAGCCTTCCTTATCTTGTCATACACCGACTGTAAGCTCGCAAAGCTAGCTGATAGTTTTGCATTTAGACGTTTTAGACGTCTTTCGTCCCGAGACGATCCGGATGACGCGCTCGTAGCCATTTTCTTTATTCCGGTTATATTTTACAAAATATGAAACGTCAAACAACTAAAAAATGCGGTAGAAATAATGTGTCTGTATTATTTATGCGAAATGAAATAATTAATATTTAATTTGTTCAATTAATTAACTGTGATCCTCACGGGGTTAAAACTGACAACGCGATGTAAACGGTTAACAGAACACGCCGAGTAAACAAAGTTATTTATTGCGTTTATTATCATTGACAAATTATAATTATATTTACAACTTGTAATGATATACTCAATAATACAAATATAAGAAATAATCGTACTATTTCTAAGGTAGGTAGATGCGATTTTATCAGCAAGATACAATTACATGAATTATCAAAAAACAAATATCAAAGGAGTGCTTTGTATTTATTTATTCTAAAAGCGGGTAAATACGTTATTTCCAACCATAGTTAGTATAGGAAACAAGATTACTCATGTAGCTATATCAAACCGTTGAATGCGGGTTTTTACTTATATGCGGTATTATAAAACGCATTCACACTCTGCTGGATTTTATTAATTTTATGGTTCAAAATTATGCGGCTCGCTAGGACCAAGATGAAGAGATTTGCGGTCGTGCAGAGTGGAATTGTTACTGTGTGTGTGTTAAAAATGAACATTGATTGTGGCTACCATCACTGCCTGAAAAATATGGTAAAATAATTGTATTGGAGAGGAAGGACTCACCGAAAAGGAATCTGTAGGCCGGCCCTCGTTGGTCTTCAATTGTAAACACACAGTAAACATGCGCGAACTATTTTATTTTAATAGCGGAATTAGGTGAAGGCGGAGCGGAGCGCAAATGGCTATATGACGCGGCGGGCAGTTTATTACAGACACTGAATTAAGGAAGGACGGGTAGGCAAATGGATGGGTAGGAATAAAGGAATTGGCAACAATAATTACTACCAAATCCCAGGCAGCGACAGTATGTATGTGTAAGAGTAGGTGTGTATAAGTGTAAGTGCGTGCTTGGGCCTAACCAAGAGTTAAACCTCAAATTGTAATATTTAATTGAATGAAGACACTCTGAGCGAAATTCAATAAAAATTTGGAAACAAAAATATCAGAAAAAGATCTTGGCACCTCTGGGACTCGAACCCAGGACCTCTCTCTTTCCAGATGAGCGCGCTGGCCACTGCGCCAAAGGGATCGATATCAAAAGATGGCAGCCAATAAAATAAGCGTTAAGAAAATGAAGATAATATGGGTGGTTCTTAGTCGAAGTACGATACATTTAAAAGCGACCGAATTTGATATCGACACCTTGGCGCAGTGGACAGCGTGCTCACCCGGAAAGATAGAGGTCCTGGGTTCGAATCCCAGAGGTGCTAATATCTTTTTCTGATTTTTCTGTTTCCATATTTTCGATTGAGTTTCACTCATAGTGTCTTCATTTAATTAAATAATTGTTTAATTAAATGAAAACAAATCACTTTGAATTTGCAAAGATTGAAGAAGTAATAATAATTTAATTTTTAAATATCTTAATTTCCTTAGCAAAGCCTGAAAACGTAGGTTTGTTCGCACGTCTGAAACTTGAGTAAGTTCAGGCTCGCCATTAACAGCACCCCTGGCGCGATATAGATGGCTATGTGAAAAGATCAAAACTTTAATCGGGAGCTACTTGCCGGGAGAGTTTTTCTCTCCATAGTGAGAAAGTGTCGGCCCTTTCAGGAATAAAGTGGGCAAAGGCGAGACTGAAAGGAACCAGCTACTGAGAATGCTCTCCGAACTCTTTGTCGATGCGGGTGGAAAAATTTACGAGCTTTTCAGCTTTAGTTTCCGCCGGAAAAAGGCGACGGTAATTAATTAATGCAGCCCCCGGGGGAGGGCGCAACGCACCTCAGTTTTGTACCAACTTTTGAGCTTTCGACTCGAATGGGGATGTTTTATTATTATTCACTAATAAATAATTAGTGCCGTTAACTTAGGTGGGGTGACTTCAAATAAATATGCTGTTATCGGGGTATGATTCTACGGTTTACATCGTAGGATTAGGAAGGTAGGCACATATAGGGAAAAGGCTGGATTATATTACCTACATAATAATACCTACCATTATGCAGGGCCTCGATGTAAGCCTTACCATTTCAGGAGACTTTTTTGTCGGTCTCTTGTGTGTTGACTTATTTTATAATGCACCATTCAATTCGGGAGGAACCAACACCTCTGCCATAAGTCACCTCAAGTTGTTCGCTATGTTTGGTGACTTAACAGGGACGCCCGGGTTCATGGGGTGAGGTTTATCCGGGTCTTGGCGGCGAATGCGTCTGCCCACCTGCTGCGTCGCGGGCCGTATCGAGAGAGACTGTGGGAGGTTGAGGGAGGCCTTTTGACCTTTCTAGCCAGACTCCCTCGAACCGTCACCTTGCACCGCAGTTTGAGGGATGGATTTAAACGTCCGTCACTCCTGGACACACTGACCCCTAGATTTCTACTCACATATCTTTTTCATTCCCAGAACATCCTCTTATTTCTTTCCTTTAAAAGACCCTTCGCACAGCATCCTCAAAGATGATATAGACCTCCGAGAAAAATTATTTTCCTCAGGGCCTCCTGTGCAGGCCTCCTGGCCTCTTATTGTAAAAATAAACTGAATGCTTGTATGGACGTATCAATTTATAAAAACCTTCAGTTTTTTTTCATTTTTATTTGAATCCTGGTGCCAAACACCAGAGTTTAATATATTACCTAAGTCATTGTATATTTTCGTCAATAATGCTACTAAATATTTTCAAAATACGCATATACAGTATTTATCAATTAAGTCCATCTTCTCTTTAACTTCTCTTCAACAAATAAGCACTTACATATTCTAATACTGTTGTTATTATTTGATGGAGAAGATAATTCTCAGCTTCCATATTTCACTTGGACTTGATTTGATTACATTAACACACACACACACACACACGATTAAACCAACACTTTCCAATGAAAAACATGATATCCATTCGGCTAATATTGGGCAGCGGCTACAGATAGCCATCTATTGTCAGGTATATTATTTCATTTGACGGTGTAAATTAGATCAATGATTATTAATGTGTTTCCCATACAAGCGATGGACGTATAATAGATGTTTCTATTCCCCGACATAACGCTCTGCTGTGGTCGTTTTTTTATGTACGCTCTTAATGACTATCATTACTTAGCAAAAATCCAAATGTGTGAATTGGTTGCTCTAATAAATAAATGTTTTGCCTGCGGCGGGTAAAATAAGTGGTTTATGTTATAAGAATGGGCTTCCTTAGAAATGCAGTCAGCCACTCTTGTATTAATTAATATCGCAAACAATTTCATGTTTTGTATTGTTTCGTCAAAATACATGGCGTGTTTTGCGTACTGTGTGGCCTTCGCTCGAACGTTTGGTAGGAATAAATATTAATTGTTTTGATCCTGGCGCACTTGAGGCAAAATATAATTTAATATTTGCTATTTATCAACTTTATGTTGTACGTGAAGGTAGGTACTATAATATAATAGTTGTGCTACCCGACTTTACCCTGGGGTAGATTTTAACACTATTTTATGTATTTCTTTGTTTTTATGCAGGAGGTCCTGATCCTGAGGAAAATAATTTTCCTCGCTGTCTATGTCATCTTTGGGGACGTTTTTTGGACGGTCTTTTTAGGAAAAGGAAGAAGAGGAAGTTCTGAAAAGGTAAAAGATATGAGGCGTGGGTAGGAAGTCTAGGCGTCAGTGTATTGTGTTCAGGAGTGACGAACGTATGAATCCATCCCCCCCGCTGCGGTGCAAGACGATGTTTCAATAGAGACAATCTGGAGAGGTCTCCAAACCGGCATATACCGCAGGCGGGTCCGCCGCCAAAACCTAGTCAAACGTCACCCGATGAACCCAGGCACCCCTGCTAAGTCAGTAAACGTATCGAACCACTTGGGGTGACCTATGACAAAGGTGTTGGTTATCCAATAAATGGTTTCCTGGGCAGCGGACCCACGCCCGCTTCTCATTGAATGTGCAAACAGGCATTTGTTAAAGCATTTCAAATATGTTCATAATTCTGGTTGAACATAGCTGCATTGGTCTAAAAATTCCACGCAAAAAAACTACGCTAAATTCATAACGCCAGAGCTCATCGTTATAGATATTGTTGAAACAAACAAAAACAGTGGTAAGTGTGATTTCAACGTATTTTTTATGATTAGAAAAAATGTTATTTATTTAATGAGCATTGTATTTTCTAACTTATTTTTAGTTTATACAGTGATGTTGACGATACAGTTGCATTGTACAACAACCATTTCGTTTCACGTCGCCCACCTTAGAGCATGACAAACTGGTGAAAACATCTTCTCTGCACTGAATCGCCATTGCTCTCCACAGCGGATGTATGCTAACGTTACAATTCCCAGTGTGTTCTCATTAAAAGTGTTTAGATTGTCATTGTGATCTCCGGAATGAAGAGTGAGGAGCTTCAGTGGAAGGCGGCTAACGTCCCGTGACGGCCACACAGAGCGGCCGCCCCCCGGGCCCCCGCCCGCCGCACCAGCCCCCGCCCTACGTCAACGGTAGCGGGGCTCACAATGACAGAACAAAACATGGTTGGCTACCAAATTCTAAATTCTAATTGTACAGCCATCACCTCGACTATGGCGTCCCTTTCACAAAACGCTTTTTTCCGCTGCCCAGCGGGGGACAGCTCTTCGGAATCTAATCTACGCTCTCCTTTGTTGCGAGTCAAAAAATAATCGAGATCCGGAGCGCAGCATCACCAGAGGGTAGAAAATAGCGATTGTCATGCTCCTAATTCAGAATTCAATTACGTGTAATTAACAAACTGGCTACCAGGAGCGCACGCCCGAGAGCGGGTCTTTGTAGTGAAGGCGCTAGACAATGTGGCTGCGGGGCGGAGCGCTCTGATGGAATCTGCTCTGCTCTGTGCTGCCGAGCTTATGATTCCCCGATATCTCGTAGATTCTCGGAAGCCATTGGACAGTGGCAGCCTTGCATACGTTTGGCTACAAGAGAGAAATTACACCAATTGAATTATTTGTCTTGGTATCGAAAATGCGTTGTCGAACATAACAAATAACTACGCAAAATCTTGGACAACGACCCGTTTGCAATAGCTATTTACATATTCTGCAATCGACGAACACACGATTTGAAAATCAATACGAATCTTGCGTATAAAACGCCGACACTTATATTAATGTTTTATGTTGAAACTCGGCCGAACAAACACAATGCCAATATTTCAAACCCAATTCAGTCAGGTGCCGCCGCGGCCGCCGAACAAAAAACCAAAAATAATTAATTAACGCTTTCGGACAATGCTTATCACACGGCGATTCGCCAACTTAACACACGGAACGTGTTATAATCTCCGTTTTGTCTTATTCTTGAATGTCATCCTGCGTTCATTTAGATTTTTTGCCCCCGTAGGATATTATTCCGAAGTGTTTTCTTCTGTATGAGGTCAGGTGTATCGGTTAGAAGGACCGCCTCGCCTCCCGCGGTGCATGTGATTGCTACCGGACCGACCATTCTCTTATCACCATCTCTGAAGCCTCTAGCTTCTAGATACCTATTCAGAAACCTGAAACGTATTAAAGCGATATCTGACGCATTGTCAAAGTATCATGTTTAATACATCTAAATTTGCCTTTATTAAATACTCACCTATAAAACACGCTCTTATCTAAGAAGCCTGTCGCTGTCAATTTTTGTAGAACACCAACAACTAATGCCTGTTAATATGACTTATAATACCTTTGATTTTCTCAAAACATTGACCGAAGAGCATTCCTTAACCGTTTACCGCAATTTAAAAATAGTAAGTACACAAAGTAAAGCACATGATCCATTATACAATACCCCATCGATGAATAAAACACATTTACGAAAAGCAAAGGCCATGTCTCGCAATAACGTAATATTTTTGGAACAAATTACTGCATGAATAACCATTATTTATGACCAGGTTGCATTTCTGTAAAATTGTATTATTGTCACATTGCGCCATTATGTAAAAAAAAAAACTGGAAAAAGTTTTTTTTTAAATTAAACAAGATGTTGGGTGGTTTTGTGTCCCGACAAGGCATTTTTATAGGGAAAAAAGTCTTCTGGAATAATGGAATTGTTTTTCTAAGTGGCGAATCCTTAGTCTGGTCTAGAGGAAGCTTAAACTAGATGTTAATGCTCGGCAAACCCATGAATAAATCTTACCCTTCCTGTTGGTTTCTACTCAAATTTTCTTTGCATCTTGCGACTGTTGACTACTCTAACATATTGACTACTCTTGGACCATTGAAACATCTTACGTAAATATGTAATTTATTTCTGGTTTTTGAAATTTATGATCAGTCGTATTTTAGGTGACCGGACAACTCGGAATGAAACCAACTCAGAACCATCTCAGATAAGTCATTTAAAGTGATAAAAAATTGGTTAAATAGATTACGTTAGGGTTATCGGCTAATTTAAAATTATTTTTTTCATAGATTTTAATGACTTTTCAAGGAGGTGACTTTATTCTCACTTGGCATGGAACCGTATTTTGGGCATTCACACTTTTTTTCCAACGCTTTTAAAGGAAATCAATCATAAAAGGTGCCTATAACTTTTCTAGTATAGTTTTAAGTGTATTTCACCAAAAATGCTAAATTTGCTAAAATTATGCATTATGCTCCACGCAGCATGCTTAGGTAAATTTATTTAATGAAGCGTCTAAAAATCTTCTAGGCTGATAGTTGTGGTAAATTGTAGACGCCTAGTGTTGTGCCTTTTTGAAATCACCAGAACCATTTGACAGAGAAAAAGCCCCAACACCATGCCATTGTCGGTAGAACTTTGAAGTTGGCGTTGGCTGTCAGTAGCTTTAATTATAATTAGGCACTATAAGACCTAAAGCCTGTATTTTTTTAATTCAAGGGTTTTCTTTTACTTTTATTGTTTTCCCCATAAGTATGTAAATTCAAAGGAACGTTGGAAAATACGAAACCACGGAGTTTTCACTTAACTAGAACATTTGTTTTGATATTTTTTCTATAAAGCCTCGATTACATAGAGCGAGTTTACAAGCTACTAGCCGGCGAATTCACTATCTGCTAGTAAACTCGCTCAGTGTAATCGTATTCTAGCTAACTAGCAGACTGTGAACAATCTACGAAAAAAGTTGAAAGGGAGTCAACATTGCTCGCTACTCGCTAGCGTGTACGGCGGATGGCAAGTTGGCGGCCCGCGAACAGCTGATTTCGTAACTGTCAAACTACTGCTTGATCTGGATTATTCGTTGTACAATCTGTTTAGTAGCCGGCAAATAGCTACCAGCGGTGAGCTAGCAGCGAATATCTCAGTTTTCTACAAAATGTCGACAGAATTGGTTCACGCGGGAATCATTATTTTAGCTTTTCGCTAGCTAGTTCGCTACTGAGCGAGTAGAACGTTTTATGTGTCATAATCACAATCGCACTCGCCGATTTGCCCGCTTTTAAATTTGCCGACTAATAGCTTGTAAAGTCGCTTAATGTAATCGAGGCTTAAATGACAGGTTTTCCTTTGGCTTATTCTTATTGCGTGCCTTCAATTCAATCGTACCCTCAAATTATTACGAAAATGCCTATTTTAGTAGTATCGCTTATCTAAGTTTTCTTTAAAATTTATATCTTGTTTTCTTTAAAATTAGCAACTGCAGTTCTGCACATAAAATTGTACGGACCAATATTTTACCGATGTGTGATGATTTTTTTTTCGTCATGTCTCATTATTTTACATCATTTATAATTTTTCATTGTTTATTTCAATTTGATAGTTTGTTGTTGTTAAATATGAAATATCTTAAGGGGATCCAATAGTCCAGGGAAAAATCGAAGTCGGAATTCACGCCCATTGTGGGAGAAGTTTAAAAATATTTGAGAAAAAGCTTTTGGAACGGTTGAAAAAGGTATTTGAGAATTTTTTTTACAGGTTGATTTCGTAAAGACCTAAAAAAAACATTAACTTCTTTTTTACACATTGTTTATTGTAACAACAAGGAAATTTAAAATTTATTTCACGGAAACGAGCGACGTGAAGTCACACGTCTGTTCCCTGCTCCGGCCAGGGCGTTTCTGAATGGAAGTGGGGTGTGGCAAGCCAGTAGTCCTTCGGTGAACGACATAAAGGTCACTTTGAAAATCCACATTCGTCGGCTGCCAGCCGTATTGTGAAATAACAACGCAAATATGCATATTTTATTTTATTTTGTGAATATCGGGCGTAAATATCAAATTTTTTTGCGATTATCGTAAAAGAAACTAAATTTGCTAATATAAGAAATAAAATCATATCCGAAAAAATGTTCATAAGTAGGAGAGTTTGCACTTGAAAGTGTTTTTTTAAAGACCTGTTACTTTATTTTTTTCTAGGCTTATTAAAAGACTTATAAAAAAATGACCGATATTTCTAAGGGCCAAGATATGTTCTACACGCATTATTTAATTGAAGCATCTATAACATTTCTAAGCGATCAAATTTTCAAAACAAAAACACATGATTTTGTGTGATTTTGCATTATTTGCTATGGCTTCATCTTAATATCAAATAATGATAAACCAATAAAAATGAATAAATAAAGCTGAGTACCTATTTAACGAACGTACGTTCATCTCTTGTGTATTCAAAATTGTTGATACTCGGAATGTTGATAGAAATTGGTTTCAACATCCTTTCTAACGTTAATTGCCTTCAATAAACCTTGCCATAAACTTTACAGCCATCTTTCTGTTCAATACTTAACCTTAGATGTTCAATCTATTCAAAGGCTTTATATGGCTGCAATAAATATTACACATAAGCCTCATATTATTAAAAATAAATCCATTGAAAGTGCTATCGAATTCTTCGACACAACATATTTATGGGTTCAAATTTACACGCCTGACGTTTTATATCAGACTTTATTCACAACTTAATTAACCGATTTATAAGTATCGATATTGAAGTCGTTAATAAAAGCCTACTTGGTATTGAATCCATGAGAAATACTAATTCGCATTTTATGCAATCATCTATTATTCGAATCAATTTATTCTGTTGTATTTTTTGCCGTTTTATTGTCTCGCTTGTATTATGTTGAACAAAAGATTTAGTAGTGATTTCTTGCCGTAATATATGAAGTATGAAGCAGGTTCCTTCACAAAAAACTTAGAATCGGACTACGGTTTAAATTGAACAGACTATGAATAATTTATAAATAATGGCAGTTGTCGGCTAGAATTATTTTATTATTCAACAGAGTTTGTTAATAGCTAATTTATTTCCATCATTGAGAACACTTGTAATATAAAAGTCGACTTCTGTAATATGCATATTAAAGTATTTTTATTAGAATATAAATATCAGAATGACATTTATGATACTAGTGAGTTGATTAGGTAACTTAGCAGACAACTCATTAGGGCATCGATATATATCTGAATTTGTTTAGGTAGTATTGTCACTGATATCTAATTTTAAAACAAATTAAGTTGCGTTAATTATTGTTATACACTTGCATCCTGCTGCCCATACTACACCTATATAATAATATGTGATGTGTAAATTAGGAAAATTTGCAAGCAATAATGAGTGCTGAACGGCAAAATGAATCGTACAAAATATTAGAGAAAAATTTTTATTGTTGGAAATTATTGGAAAAAAAAATCATTTCGGTGAATCACTTCGCATTAGCCATACTTGACAATTTTTCAGCAAATTTTTCCACATTTGACCATATTTGATCATGGTTTACAATTTATATCAGATTTGGTCATGATGGAAATATTGAACCATATTCCGCACATATTTTTTTCAAATAATTTAATTATCAATAATCATCATCAAACAGTATTAATAGCCGTCCGTCTGCGTGGTTGAATTTCAGAACCCGATTTCGATTGCATGTCTGACGCCACGCCTTACGCTCCGCGCCACAAATAACATCTGTATACGTGTAATTTCAAACAAAGCTACCGTTGTAATTTGGTTTTAAATTCCAAAATTCGTCACAAGATGTCGCCACTTCGCCAGGCAAGTATAAGTATGATTTAGTGAACCAACAGTATCCCTCCGAATATGGAAAGATTGACGATATTACTCAGTTGTACCAAGCGGCTATATATATTACACGTGACGTCATTGCCTATCTCGGTTACCTTGTCCCGGTCGTTGACATTGACTATCACTGGATGACAGTGGATCCGAGGAACAGACTATTTTTGTTACCAGTTCCTATTGGATCTATAAAGTGGTCACAAACACTAACTGGGCGAAGCCGGACCAAAAGCCGGTTAACTGCTATTTATTAATTATTTCAAATGTTTCCAAATTTGACATTATTAAACGTTTTTACCATTTGATGCAGCATTTGTTATCATTTCAAATGTTTGCAATCTGAAAAAATTCCCGTTGGAAAAAACAATTTAACATCAAATTTTTACATTTATGTTTAAACGTTACTTTTGTAATTTCAGTCGGCAAAACACAATCGATCATTACTATTTTTATACTCGATTAAAATCATTTGTTCTCCGAGCAGATTTGAAGTCTCACTTTTGACAAGCACTTAAAGGCCCTTCCACAACAAATATTTTCGTGTTTATCGGCATTATCGGATCGGGAACAAAATGGATTTCCAAGGAATGGAAAAAATCAATTACGCCCTGTCAAAAGCAAAAATGGAACGTAAAATGTCGATATAAGGTGGCCACAAAGGGAACGACAAAAGATATCAACCGAACGGGAAAATAACAATAAACACACGTGAAAAACTAAATGGCTGCGAGTCGCTTGTCGTAGCCGAAAATTGGGATATCGTCAGGGAATCAGGAATCGAGAATCGGGCCAGCTGAGATTGGAAGATTAAAAACAATAATGTTTTGAAGTACCTACCTAAACAGGGTTTTAAGGGACGCACTTGACTTATTTTAACCAGTGATTCCTGACATTATTTGGAGTGAAAAATGTAAGTGAAATTTTAGTCCCCAGCATAGAGACAAGTCCCCAGTGATTTTTTCGACGACTTTTTTTCAATTTTTTTTCTCCAAAAGCACAATTTTTTTTTATTTCCCATATCGAAACTGTTCACACAGCCGAGTAACTTCTCAAGCCCTCACCCACTCCTAACTGTCCAATACCTAATTATTTTTTTTAATTTTTCGTTGAAAACGAAGCATTCAAAATGTCACCGGAGACCAAAAGTACATTTACATTTTTTACTCCAAATAATGTCAGGATCGCAATTGAAAAAAAAATTATGAAATCTCGGCAAATTTTTATTAATTATTTTTACATGGAACAATAAAAAAGTGAGGTAATAATAAAGCTTATAAGTCTAACAAAATATGCTCGAATGATTTTTTTCGTTCCAGTAATTTTAGTTAAAAAAACGTTAGGTGAGCTATTTTTCAAATTTTTTTATGTTTGCTTGCAAAAATTTTATACATCAACATTTATATGTTATATTCGATTTATATAGTTTTCAGTTTTCGAATACGTTAAGAAATATTTGATTTATTTGAACTTTATTGCACAGCGGAAATATTTTGACCCTTTTAAAAAATGTGTTCGAGGCCTAAGGGCACCCTGTAATAAAGTAATTAACACCAAATCCGAGTCATTAGATCATAACTTCAAATAGACAAATAGCAAAAATATTTTATTTATTTTTTATTTATTTATTTATTTATTTATTTATTGAAACAAAATACATATACATTATAAACAAATACTTTGACTGTCCAACTAGGAGATTTCCCGTTTTAGGACAGTCAAATTTCCTGGTTTAGTTCACATTAGGTAGTTGTTGTTTTTTGTAAAGCATAATATTGTATCTAATAATTACAAATGTAAACATCATTTCAAGTACAATGTTATAAAGGCCGTAAAGCAGTTAAATATAGTGATAGTTTTAAAAGTACTGAGAAAAGTTACAAAGTTTAAATAAATAAAATGATAATATATTAAAACTATAAAGAAAACCAAAATATAAACTCATTGTTTTGTGAACAGAAAAATAAAAACTAAATCTTAAAAATAAAAGCTTAATCTTAAAAATAAAAACTAAATCTTTCATCGATATATTTCCTATCCGAATGTTCAAACAGGAAATATATCGAAGTTTTTTCATTTTTTTATTTTTAAATTGTTTTTAAGAAAATATACGATAGGATTGAGAAGAAGCAATCTCATTATTTTTATGTATTAATAATTTCATGATCTATCTTATATTTTAATAAAAAAGTATATAAATATATATATATAATAATAAAAATAATTTAAACAGTAAAGTGAATGAGAGATATCGAAGAGTTCTTCTCCGTAACTGAAAATTGAGAAAGATTATAAGTCTGATAGTACTAGTAATATAATTCTGATAGGAATAAATAGTTCTATAATTCTCACAGTGTTTATTACATTGGAATCTCAATCAAAACCATATCATGGAAAAAAAAAGAAGGCAGGAATCGTTATCATTTGAAAAAAAAAAAAAAAAATCATAGAAATGACATATTTGCATAATGCTTTCGTACACAATAGCAAAAAAAGAATAAATAAAAATATAAATATATATTCCAGTTATTTTAATCTGTTTGTTGTTAAATTGATAATTTTGTTTATGTTGCCATCTGTTAAATTATTAAAAATTATATTACACACAGTCTTGTTAAATTTCAATATATTATCAATGATACAAATAGTAACTTTAATCTAATTATACACATTTATATAAAAAAATACATTCATTAGCTAATTGAATGGTTGCTGTGTGGTAAGTTTCCTAAACAAGGTGAACAGAGTAATCCAGAATCCAGGTATATGCTAACATCAGGGAACAATTACCTTCAGCTTTACAATATGAGATATATAAATGAGGTACGGGTCACAAATTCGCTGTTTCTATGTGAATAATTTGTGTACAAATTTATTTTTTAGAGAGTTATTTTGATTTATTTGAGACGTGTTCATAATATATATTATGTAAATTTTTCAGAAGTGAGATACTAATTTATTGACTAGCTGACAGTAATAATAAATAATTGCGTGAGCGTACATAACATTTTTGTTTATCTGTTCGTAAGCATAGATTCGCATTCGGCTCTTCCTAAGCTCAGAAGCCAGTCATTAACCAATTTACGCAGAATGCGTACACCTTTCGATTTCCAAGAATCGGGTACGAGGTTGAGCATTTTCGGGCCTAAGTAATAGAATTGCCTTTGAGCGAGGGATGTCATAGTTGTAGGTGGAACTACTGGATTTCTTCTTGAATGTCGAGTGTCATGATAATGTTCGATGGAGGGGTAGTGTTGACGTTGTTTTTGTGTGTGTAATATAATTTTTCTTATGTATAGTTGTCGAACATCTAGGACACGGAACTCCTCGAATAATGCATCACTGGGGTACCTAAAAGGTTTTTTAAGGATGACCCTTAGAAGAGATTTTTGTGCTTTTGCTAAAGGATCCAGTATTGTTTTAGTACAGTAGTATTTATTGATTTAAATGACGTTTATGTAAAAAAAATCGAGTGCAGGTCACACGCGATAGAAGCGAAACTTCACCAAAACAATCTCAACGAATGAGCCTTGAAAAGTGAGACCGTGATGCGTCATTTCTGTTTCACATCTCAACCAACAGGAACCTTGGAAAGTGAGGTCATATCTAATCAAAGCAGCCAATGAGCGCAGTTTGACGTTTCGTTGGTACAGTAATGGTTATTTCCGTTTCATCCGAGTTTTAAATCACAACGGGGCTAAAGAAGTTTCACTTCAAAAAAATCGGTCGTACATAGTATTGTAGATTAAGGTTTTTGTAAGAATAAAGAACCCAGTCTGTCGGAAGGTGGCTAGAGAAGTGAATCATAATTTTGAGAATTTGACCGAAAAGAATTTGGAAACTCCGTTCTGATAATATAAATATATAAATTGTTATTTATACCGCGATTTTCGTGCAATATTATCACGATAGTTCCTACAACATCTCGATCTTACCTTACCTGAGTGATTACTAAAACATTTCAATTATTCCAAAAACTAGTCTCAGGTAGGTACTTATGACCGATTTTTAAAAAAATATTTATTTATTTCACGGGTATTCGTTCCAATATAATACGATAAATCCATGATCCATGGTCCAATATAATACGATAAATCCACGGTCCCACGCAAGTCTCCTTTGGTCTAATGGTATGAAGCGCCTGACGGACCTCAGCGACTAGACATTCAGCGGACCAAGGATCGAATCTTACAAAATCAAAAAAAAAAAAACAATTTTTGTAAAGTCAATATCCAATCTCCGAACCACTCCAAAATGAACAGACGAAGGAAAATATAAAAGAAAGTGACATCTAGCGACTCGAAGAAGAAAACACAAATACTTAAAAGATGACCAAATGTATAGGAAAAGGTGCACTAAAATTCGACGACAAAAATGTGGAAAAAATCATCCTTCACATTGATAAAAAGAATGCTTCATAGACTCCCATCTCTTGTCTACTTTAGTTTTCAGAAGGTTTCACTTCTACACTCTGATTTTTTTTTCTTGATGACACTTTTTATTAATTTAAATACTTAACAAAAAAAAACTTACTCAAAGTTTCCATTTAAATTTTTTTAACCTTTATCTGTCGCAATACCTAGAATGGCTTTTGATTTGAATTATTTGAATGTTGTGTGTAAATATGTATGTATGTTGATCGTACAGTGCATAAACTAGGGTGAGTTGGGCGTGGGGGTAACAATGATTGTACACACAGCCATCTGGCACTAATTCAACCATTAACTAATTTAATCTGTAGCCCCATTGATTGTCTGGTGAATATTTCGTAATTTTTGTTTACAATATGTTTACACGCGGGGCTGGCTAGGTACACCTTTATTAAGTGGACGCTTTGCAACACACGATTGTATAATGGCTAGATGTTGTACTGGCAATTGAAACATATTGCTTTTTATATTGAGAGTTGGTTCAGAAAATTTGGAGAAAGCTTTGTGCTCGAATTTATTACAATGGAGTAATACAACGATTATATTATTTGGAATTCAAATCCATAAGGGTAACATAATAACTTTAACAGTCAATATACCAGCTAAGCAGCGACTAGATGAATATTGCTTAATATAATTAAAAGTCAAAGTAGTAGTTAGTAACAATTTGGGAGGCGGATATGGGTACCGCCGCGCGGTATTTATTGGATAATCAACACCCCTGCCATAGGTCACCCCAGGTTATTCGCTACGTTTAGTGATTTAGCAGAGGTGTCGGGTGGGGTGAGGTTTGTCTGGATCTCAGCGGTGCGCGGAGGATGTTTTTGCCCACCTACCTCTAGCCGGACTCTCTCGACCTATCGCCTTGCATCGCAGTGGGAGGGATGGATTCATACGCAAGTCCCCCTGATTCTTACCCACCCCTCAAACCTTTTCCTTTCCGAAATTTTCTCTCCTCCCTTTTCCTGAAAAGACCCTCCACACAGCATCCTCAAAGATGATTTATGAGTGGATATAATGTAAAAAAAACAAGTTTTTTTTTAATCTATCTATTATATTTTTGTGTCACCGGCATCTACCCACTTACTCTAAAATAATGAAAAAAAAAATCTAACGTTTATCATCTGATCCAACACCTCTGCCATAAGTAGTACGCTATTTTTGATGATTTTGGTGATTTACTCTACGTTTGGTGATTGATCTGCCATAGGTTATTTACGCTTTTGATGATTTACGCTACGTTTGGTGAGGTGCTGAGTTCATGGGGTGATATTTGTCGTCTGCCACCGGAGTGCCGGATTGCCGGAGTGCCGGGTTAAGACTACTTGATGCCCTAAGCAACCCATGCATTTTCGTTTCGTTCCTGTATCTGTATCCCATTTCGCCCCCTCCGTTAGAACCCGTGCCACCCGACACCCGATCCCGTCCCGCCCTATCCTATCCCATTCCGCCCCCACCGTTGTGGAATCCGCCCCAGGTGCCACCAACCCAATCGTCACCGCTTTAGTCAATGTAGTAGCAAATGTTTTTTTTGTGCTCTTTCTGGTGTCCCCAAAAACGGGGTGCCCTAAGCAATTGCTTAATTTGCTTAGGGGCTAATCCGGCACTGCTGCCACCCAACCACAAGGCAGGTCGGATCGGGAGAGACCGGTTGAGGAAGACTTTTTGACCTCTCCAGCAGAACCCCCTCAGAACAACGTCTTGCACTGCAGTGGGAGGGATTCACAAGTCTGTCACTCCCGGACACACTAACCCCTAAATTCCTATCCATCCTTCATACATTTTTCCTTACCAGAACGTAGGTCCAGGGGGGGATGATTTTTCTCAGGGCTTTCAGGTGGAGCTAATGCAAAAAAATAAAGTAATTCACACGCGGTAGAAGTGAAACTAGAAAGTGAAACCAAAAAGATCGGTTTCTTTTCTTTTACCTGTTTATTTTAAAGTGGTTTGAAGATTGGATATTTAATTACAAAAATAAAAATGTTTATTTTTTGGATTTCGAACAGACTACGAGCGAACTCCGTTCGCTCGAAGTCTGTCTCTCTGGCCGCTCGGATTGTCCGGCACCTTAGCCGTTGCGCTGCCGGAGGGTCGAGCCGAGGTGCGAATTTAGCGCATTATAATAGAACCACGACCCGTCAAATAACAAATTTTAGTGACGTATTTCCGTTTCATCCGAAAGTCTAATCACTAACGACACTACAGAAGTTTCACTTCAAAAAGCTTTCGTATTTATAATATAAACTAGAATAAAATAGGTTAAAAATCTTATGGTATTTGAACACGTGGTGTGAGAATGGTTAGGTTAATACAACAATTGGTAATAATTTTTATTGAAATTTCCTTGAAGTCAATGAAATAATAATGGTCGATGAGATTTGAAGAATGCTATTAAAAATGGTTTTCAAAACTTCGTGTGGAACAGAACAAATATATTGTTTATGAACACAAACAACGAAAATAAATATAAAAGTTTTACAATTTGGTGGGGAAACTGGAATGTCCATTGCAAGTATTAAATAATTCAACTTCATCAAAATTATATTAGTACACGAGCGAAACACTCGAATTCAAAATCAATCTGATTGTAAATCTTATCGCAAACAAATCAACACTTAGGGCCAAATCAAAACATTAAACAAAATCATGTTATCCAATGCTATGGTAATTAAAACAATTTACAAGCAATTCTTTTTCACAATTCCTACATAGCGTACCATAAAACATGAAAATCGTAATACAGTATCACAAAAGATTTTTCCATAGTCCAAATCAGATTTACTCTTTGATTACAAAAACCTACTACACAGTATACTTCCCTTATCAACAAAATACGAAACGTACTAATTACCAAATTTAAACCGTTCATATTTAAGCTTTATTGTTGCTTGCCTTAAGGGTGGTTTTTGTGAGCTTTTTAAAACAGTTTTGTGAAGTTTTTTAGTGCTTTATTTCGGGCGGTTGAGTGTTTTCAATAGTTAAACTGGCATTATTTATTTATAACATTAAGCTTTGGCATTGTTTGTTGTATTTTCAGCGATACACATCGGACGCCCCACAAAGGGGGGCTTAAGTCCGCGTTTCGTGGCCCTATTCACGAATTTTTATCGCCGGCGAAAGATCTGCAAATCTCCCGACGTCACTAATTCCCATTTGAATGGGCTGTGTTGGTCCGACGTGGTTTTTAAACTCGATAATTGATCCCAACCATCGGGCCGCGAGATCGCTATTTGATACGAGCAGTTTTATTGTTAGGTGTGGAATGATACAATTTTGAAAGTGAAAAAATGCAACGGAAACGTCTGATTATCTGTGTACATTACGTTCCTCAAAGTCCTCAGTCGTTGAACCATGAGATCCTCTTGGCTTTGGAATCAGAAGGCACAGTTTTAATAGTGCAAATTGCATATCACCAGATATATTTTTACCACCATTTTTTGGTACAGAATTACCAACACTTTTCAGAAACCTTTTTTTATTGTATAATATTATTGAAAATGCAGAATAAATAAACGTCACAGCGCCTTCTCTAATTTCAGAAAATATATATTTTTTTATTGTTTTTTTTTACATTATTTTACATTATATTACATTTTTTACATTTTCCCAGGAGGCCCTGGGGAAAATAATTCCCCTCAGGGCTTATGCCATCTTTGGGGATGCTGTGAGGAGGGTTTTTTTAGGAAAGGAAGGAACCGAAGTTCTGGAAAGGAAAAGGGTATGAGGGGTGGGTTGGAATCTGGGGGTCAATGTGTCCAGGAGTGACGGACATATGAATTCATCCCTAAGGCGATATTCCGTAGAGAGAGTACGGCAGGAGAGATCAAAGGAACTCCCACAACCATTCTCTCTCGAATCGGCAAAATACGAAACGATAAAAATAAGTCAATCTGTAGGTTATCTGTAAAAATGTAATGGGTGTCTACCGATCTCGTTGCATTTATGTTGCAAATGAAGGGCTGCGCCATTTTCTTGATGCCGAAGTTCACCGTTCCATGTTTTTTTTAAATTAAAATGTTATGGTCTAATTTTTGGAAAAAAATTAGTAGATCTGAATAAAGAAATACTTTTCGTCGTATCTCTATATAATTCTCTTTCTCCTTTTATCAGTATTTTTCCCATTTTTCCTTTCTTCATACTAAATTCCCAATTAAGTGCGACACGGGGTCACGAGCTAGTGGTGAAAATTTTTAAGATTTTTTCTTGTCAATTTATCTACTCGACTTACTAGGCATAAGGACGTATTTCGATGTCACCATTTACAGGCAAATTATGTAGCAAACTCGCCAATTTCTCGCTTACATAGTTTGGCAAACAAATGTACAAATGATATCGACATTTTGAATGTAGCAATTTCTAGGTTTAAAACGCATTTAAACAATTTTTATATATCCGTGTATTATTTCTAATAATTTCAGTTTATTGTTGTTATCATCTAATTTTCTTAAAATGTATCCAATTGCATTGTAATGTAAGCAATGAATTTTATTAACCTACTGTTAATTACTAACACTTGTATAAAAAAATGTAAGCATTATGTTCCAAATTTAAACGCCTCATGGGGGGTAAAAAATAGTTAAATAAATTAATTTTGTTCGGCGTTAATATTTTGTAATTAAGTATTTGGTACTATGATAAATTTATCAAAGGATTGAAAGGTAAATTGTGATTGTAGCTAATGTAGGTACAAGGGTTTTTCTTGCAAACAAACAAATTTTTATCCAAATACGTTGAACATGATCTGCGAGTATTTTAATTTTAAAAACTTTTTGGTAAATTCTCAAATTCAACGAGGCGAAACTATTCTTCTTTGATGTGTTTTGAAAATCACGCACCTTTACAATAGTTTCCTTTCACAACAATAAATACAAAAATCAACATGAAAATGATGATTTGGACTTACGCAAATCGTTTTGTTGCGTCCTTATGCATCACCATCCCTTATTGTTCGAATTGTTTGCGTTGTTTATTCCAAATTTGAAAATTCAAACGTATCACGTCAGCTGCATTGTTCGCTCAATGTCCAATTGTGGGCTCATCTCGACAACTCGGGCAGAAAATTATCAATGCGTGAAAATAAGTGGGCCACTCATTTTGGATAGAGATGGGCGTAATCCAGAGAATTATTTCGATTTTTTCAGTAGAATCTGTCTTTTATAAATATGGTCTTTCTTTTGAAAACCAGTACTTCCAAACTTATTGTTACACCTAGTATCTATACCCAATCGGATTAATCGAAACTTTAGGACTGTTTGCCGAGGCAATAATAATAATATTTAGAAAATTTATATAGCGCCGTTTTTGTGAAGAATCTCCGCAATGATGCTTTACGATTGTGGCGGTAAATGCTCATTACCTACTCCCTGCGGTTAAAGACGTGATGGTTATTTAGGTAGTAAGTTTAAGTGATCTAACGTCGCAAGAAACGTTTTTTCTATTTAGATAGCTCCTTTTTGAACTTCGGCCTCGCGTTTGAAATTCAGACGAAGCACAAAAAAAAATATTTTTGTAGTTTTTCGGCTCAGTGTTTCATTTCATAGCATCATTAATATCTACAAAACGTGTTCAACAAAGCCTTAAATTCGTTATGAGGAAATTCGTAGCACTATTGCTTCTTTTATTGACATTTAAACAAGTGTTACCTCACTTGAGGGAATGCGACGTATTTCCTGTATTGTCGAACACAATAAACAAATATGTCAACAATGGCTTAACAATGCAATGGAATTCTTTCGTTCCTTGTGCTTCTACAAAACCTAATCTCCTCAAAGGAAAATTAATAAGGAACCAATTGAAAAACGGTCTTCGGAAATAAATTCAAAATGTTTTTTTATTGCGGCACCTACGCAGAAAAATGCGTAGGTGCCCGCGCGTGAATGCGTTGTGCCACCATTGCCACGTTGACAGAATGCATTGTCAATGACAACGAGTCTATCTGGCGAGTTTCAGCTCGATCGGATCTCGGAAAGGGGTTAATTTCCACTTCCAAGATTCCGCTTCAACACTACATCCATTCAATCAAGAAAACAAAACTCAACGAACTTTTTGGAGTAATTTAAATTCAGAATACTAAATAAAGGGTAATTAAATCGCCACCCGGATGGGCAGCGTTTTGTGGTGGTGTAGGGCCTGTATACTATTTAATAATATTTTAATATTTTATGTGATACCGCAGTGAATATCCGAGGTCCTCTTAAATCATAATATTTGTAAGTAGATACTCAAATAAGGACCTACTTAATATTATAAACTATATATTTTATGCTACTTTAAAATTTTTTTTATTAATTATAGAATTTGTCTGGTAAAATTTTTATTTTGAAACTTTCTTCAGGCATGTAGATAGGATTTTTGTTCAAATTATCTCTGGCGTTCACCCTTCAAGGGTGTTCTCGGCCATCATTTAAAATTAAAGAAAACGGAAAGGTGAATTTATATATTAATTTTAGTTGTAGATAAGATTAAATTGAATAAATGCGAATAAGTAAAACCAAATAAGCACCTTTTATTCTCTTTTTGCGTTATTTGTTTTTGGGGTGTTATGCCGTGTTGCGCTACCTCCTTATACGCCAACATGCATTTGCCCTGATGATGGACACTGGAACGCTATCATTGGCTACAGAAGGAGGAAGCGCAACACGGCATAACACCCCAAAAACAAATAACGAAAATACTTTTGGCCGTAAAAATCTCATTTGAAAAATAATCTTTTCTCAAACATTAAAGCCGCCACCATCTTGAAACCGGAAACAGAGCGTACAAACAAATTTACAGACAGAATAAATGCAAAACGGTCTATTTAAAACAGAACTTCGAAACGCTCAGTCAATTATTTCCAACAACACGTTTCGGGCTTCAAACATTTCGATTTCTGACATCACTTAAATTATCAAAACACAAAAAATCCGTTCCGTATTATGTCTCTTATTAGGAACAACAACACTTCAATTTATTGTGAAAACGTATGTCCCTCTCTTTGGGACGAACAAAGCTCCGATTGTGTAGGAAACACATTTCCACCATTCGTTTGAATCAAAGCGAAGCAATTTCATTAATGTCAGAACAAACACGTTTTCATTCCGATAATGCTTTGTCGGCAATCGAAAAGCTTTTACCATTAATACAAAAATGACACTACTACCAAAGCGTTTCCAAATCACGGGCTTCTCTTGATCACATTCCGATATAAAATATATAATTTTCAGTGGCGTTCTCCTTTTTTTCATGATTATAAATTTACATTCAAAATATGCATTTTGATCCGTATTAGAAAGAATCCACTTCATCCCTGGAAGCTTCAAAATTAACATTCACTCTTCTTTTATTGGAAAAAATCCTGTTTACTGTCTAATTATCTTACTATTCTTCATTATCACAGCAATCCAAGTCTGTTGGCAGCTCAACAAAGGGTTGAAATTTTTTTTTCACGTTTTGTGAATATTTCTTTTCTTATTATTTGATGATAGCTTACCACCGATAGAGCAGGACACAAATGAAAATACGAAATACTTTCTTATTCTGAACTTGAAATTGAAAGATGAGCTTCACGATTTTGTACAATTCTTATTTCTTTTATATTTTTTTTCGACTTAATGTCCGGTAAATCTTCCCCGCAGGAAAAACTAAACCCTCCCACACACTTTTCCACAAATGATCATCTAGTCAGTCCACGCTATGCAAGTGTATTTTATAAGTATAATAAATACAAAACAATACAAGAACAACATGTCAGCCTACCAGAGACCAAATGGGAAAATAATTTACCGACTCCAGATATTTTCATATCCGAGGGTTCGGCTCAGTAGAACTCCTAACTGGACCGATAAGTCCTTCTGATTCCTCAATATAATTATTTGAAAAATCTTTCGTAATCCTACATGTAATTAAACTACTGATTTTTGCATTTTTATATGTAAATTCTTTGACAAATCTAATAAGCCTAAATTTTTAATGAGAGAGCTAGGTATAATGCCAGTAGCCGAAATAACAAATGGTAATATTTTTATAGTCTGTACAGTAATATTATTATTAGATTTATAAAAACAGTTTATTTATTAACAAGTTCTGCTATGTAATTATTATTACGTGTGACAGATATGTCGCCTTCTGAAGGCATTTTCAAACTGTTTTATAATGCCTTCAGGAGGCGAAACAGCTTTTCCGCCTAAAAATAATTACATAGAAGAAATTGTTTATAAAAAAACTGTTTTTATAAATTAAATAATAATATTATTGAATATTTAAAAGAAATAAAAATTAATATGGAGTTCTTACAAATTAAGCTTGATTAACAATAAATTCAATAAATTCAATGATTTAGATAGTTACAAAAATTAGATTGGTTAATTTTTATGATTATAAAATATGGAATGGTCTTTGACCGTGTTTATAAAAAAAAACGAATAAAAAAATTGTGTTTACAGCTTTCGTTAAAACATTTTGAAGATATAATGAAAAGATACGTTGAAAAAGTAAGCGATGAGATTTTCTATTTTCAATTTTATAGGTTTCTTGATGAAATCCCTCGGCACGTCACTGGCTTGGTCCCATCAAATGATAATAGTTGACAATGATAGATTCACTTGTGGCCCGTCAGTCAATCGGACAAAAGAAGTGATATTTTCAAAAGCCCCGACGCGGGTACGAATGGCGTAATAACACGTCGTATGTGTACGAAAGAATACAGTAACAAGTAGCGGTGATGTGTGGCAGTTGAAGGGTTAGATCCTTTGGCAATCAATAGAATACACGAAATTGATTGAATTGATTGTATATTTTCATGCAAATATTTGACTTCAAAACTATTCACGAATATATTTTTAAAAATCACTGCTCAAGAAACTGTCACATTTACACAACAAAAACCACTCTGGTTTAAATCTGAATTTATTAAAATTATTGATAACCAATATCGTTCAATTTTAAAGTTATGTTTATAAAGAATATGAAAAGCTTTTGGGTTTTATGTTTTATCCCCGCTTTAAAATCAAATTCAATTTAACAATATCGCTCATCCTTTACCGCACAATCTCCCTCTCTCTCTCTCTTTAAAAAGTGATTGACAGATACAATAATAACGCCACATTGTCACGTGTGGGATTGTAGGGGGGGCTGGGTGTATTTAAATTGAAAAATTGACGCATGAATATTATATACCCATATGCTACTCGGAAACTACTCGATATTCGATACGAACAGGCAACTCACAACCCTAAACGACTTTGATGTGAATGTCTCAAAAACGAGTAACTGCAATCCTTACCCAAAGTTGCCTCCGTGGCTGAGTAATTACGATTCTTGCCTATGAATCCGGAGGTCGCAGGTACAAATCGAATTAATTTGCGTTATTTCACAATTTATTCATTTAAAATAATATTTGTGGCAGGTTCCAGAGTGTGTATATTTCACCTGGACGATACTTTCGGTATCGTCCTGGTGAAATACCACCATTCAAAGTAGAAACGTTGCTTGAAATGGCTTTAGCCGCATTTGGTGATCAGATCTGAGGAGCTAGGTACTTCCCCACCATCCTCATCCCCCTTATTCCCTTCCCCACTACCTTCAGCCTTACAACAAATCCTAATTGGGGTGACTGGACAACTCAACAAAGTGGGATTTCATCACTTCCTTTAAAAGTCATTAAAAATGATGGAAAAAAACTGCTTACGTTGGATTAGGTTATGAGTCTTTTGAACCCCCAATTTTGTTGCTTCGTACTGACAGATGGTTGGGAGCAATTGGGACTCTTTTAAAACCACAATTTTTAGACCATAAAAATTAGTAAAAAAAATTCGTACTACACGTAAGATTTTTATAGCATTTTTGTTATCAACTAAACACATAAAAATTGTAAGATATTACACATGTGTGCAAATATAAAGAATGTTACTAAGGTATCTACTCTATGCCATCTTCACATAATAATTGAAAATCTTTAAATTTACGGGGTAGTTACGGAAGAAATATAACCACAGGCATTTTCAATGATTCTAAAATAACAAAGATTTTTAACGGTCCATTTATATTTTTGAATAAAATAGATTGATTTGCAAGGCTGCAACTCCACGTCGTGGAGTTGCAGCCTTGCAAATCAATTTATTTCTTTACGTTTAGATAGTTTTTTGAAGCAAGTATGAGAATTTTTAAAAACAAAATTTTGTGGAAAGCCATAAATTAGTTAAACTTACATGAAACAAAACCCGTGTATCGTTTTCGTAATTCATTCCAATTTATGCTGAAGCGGTCATAGATTTCAACTTACCCAATTTATCCAGCCTCCAAATCAGATTTGTTAAATCACTGTTCTTATCTTGTTTTCATCAAAAAGCGACCTCAAATTAGTTATCAACTGCGATTCATCAGCGCCGATTAAAAGTACTCGATCCCATTGAGCCGGGCGAGATTTGCGCCCCAAGCATTTTTTCACCAGTCTGTCAAGGGTAGGTGGACTACATAAGGGGTATAAATAATAAATTGAAAATCCCAGTACGGAACGGAGTGTCTAAACAATGGGGTTGTAGCCACCCTTGTGCTGTGTGCTGTGTGCTGTGTGCTGACGGATAATGCTATAGTTGTCACCCTAAATCAGGACCGACACGTGAAGAGGTGAACGCGTTTAAACGGTTCGGCGAACTCTTGGCTTATGCCTGATGACGTATTAAGTATTTCGTCATCAGCATCGTGATTCGTGTATCTGCTTGGGAAAGTGTCTGTTTAATTGAAAGTGTATGGATTACCTACTGAAATACAAAGTCGATCAAGATGTAGATCCAAATGAAGTCATTGGAATATTAGCATATGTAATGTTGCGTATACATTTGCGGTTGCTTCGTTCCTTTCCCACAATTCGTGGTTCGGGTCGTAGGTTAGGCTTGCGTGCGTATAAGAATACAATATAAGAATACAGTATTTTTTGTACATGAGATCCACACAGGAGGCCCTGAGGAAAATAATTTCTCTCAGGCCCTATATCATCTTTGGGGATGCTGTATGGGGAGGGTTGTTTAAGGAAAGGAGGGGAAGGAGAGTTCTGGGAAGGAAAAGGGTTTAAAGGGGTGGTTAGGAAACTGGGGTTCCCGGGCACCCCTGCTAAATTACCAAACGTAGCTTATGTACGTCTTACTTATCATTAATCGTCAATTAGATCATTTACACTACATTATTTAAAAAATTACCAATATATAACTAAATCTATTTGGAACAAATTATAAGAAATCATCTTGAAGGTAATGGCGATTTATCAAGTCGACCACAAATCAATATTTGGAATATACACTTTTCTGTTGATTCATTTTACTCTAAAATTATATTTTTTTATAATGTTCGTATGTTTTTTTACAATAAATTTACAATTTTTAGGTGCTATACAGTTTTATATAAAGGAAAATAAAAAAAGCCTTTCCTTATCATAAGGAGACAAGGCCCTTGAGTTTGGTGAAGGAATTCTATCTCAATTATAAAATATCATGTAAGTAAGTAAATAATAAAATATTGCATATAATAACAAAAAGATAAGTAAGAAAAAGGCAAGTTTTATAAACAACAGATTTCAAGACTTAATAATAATAATAATAATAATAATGGATTTGGACCCTTGTAGCAGTTTTAGGTAATTTTTCAATTTAAGCTGAAATTCATTAATATTTTCGACAATTGTTAGATTTAATGGAAGGTTGTTAAAATAAGTTATACTTAGATGCAGATAGATATTTAATGTTAATCATTAGATTTGAAATTTAAATATTATTCTGATATCTTGCTGGTATATTGAATTGTTAGTTTTTTTTTGTTTTTTGAAGAGTTTTATTAAATGTACATTTGTTACTTAAATTTAATTTTTCACAACCGGTTTCGATACAACCGTATCATTCACGAGCAGAATTAAAACTAACTTAAAAATTAAATGCAAGTACCAAAAATTAAATTAGGTGGGAGTAGTGGGAGGGATAATTTTGGGGGGAGGGGGAAAGCGGTGGGAGGAGTCAATATTATACGGAAACATGGTTAGTAAAGGAGATTTGCAAGGCGCTATTATTTTATTCACTAAATTAATTTTAGATTTAATTTTTTTGTTTATTTCGAGCGTTTCTAAAGCGCAAAGATTAAAGTATGAATTTATATTGCAATGTTTAAATTTTGTTTTTTAACCTTTTTAACCGTTTTGAAACCGGTCGTGGAAAAATTAAATTTAAGTAACAAATGTACATTTAATAAAACTCTTCAAAAAACAAAATGTCTAGAAATTGTTACATAGTTAATGCCCAAGAAATACAAAGAATTGTAAGTTATTTAACAGTATTTCTTTAAAAAAAATGTTTTTTTTAATATTTTTTAATTCATGTTATCAATTGAATAATGAAAAGCTTGCATTCAGAACCTGTTTAGTATCGAATCGACTTCATGAAATAATGCCATATAATTACTTGATTACAATTATGGTAGGTAAAAATACTGTATATTTCGAATCGAAAAGCTTAACTTTTCTACCACCTAGACTATCCTATGTCTATGACGCAGAACATCAGTGTGCACATAACCGAACACACAATGTAACTGAAATGAAATGAAGACCTGAAGATGTTAATTTTTTTCTACCTAAAATCTCTAAACTAATGCAACTCTTATTAAGCAATCAATGTAATTTCCATCACGAGTTGTTGAGCTCAAAAATTGCATCACTCTATTTGTTTATCCTTGTTACCACATATATTTTTTTTTTAATTTTGGAAGAACTTAATGGGTAAAACATAATTTTTTTTTTTTTTTACAGTTAATACCGCACAAGAGTCCCAACTGCTCCCGTCTGAAGCCAGTGAGACTATGGCATCCCCGGTCGGGGTATGTTGTGAGGCTGAAGGTAGTGGGGAGGGGAAGGAGATAGGGAAGAGGAAGGTGGGGAAGTACCTGGCTATTCAGATCTGGTCACTAAACACGGCTAAAGCCATTTCAAGCAACGTTTCAATTCCGAATGGTGGTCTTACACCAGGGCGATACTGATAGTATCTTCCACTCTGGAACGTGCCGCAAATACACTATTTATTATTTTAAATGAATAAATTGTGAAATAACTTAATCAATTTTTTTTTTTTTTTAAAGAAAGACAAACATTCCCGGGTTACGAATAACCCAACATGTTTGAAAATCTCCTACTACCATCACAGAAAGCCGAAAATGTTGCTTGTGTTGTGATGGAGGACTTAGCCGGCCGAGGAATCGAACACGGGACGCCCGGGTGGGACCCAAACGCGATGCCCACTCAACCACCGACCAGTCTAAATAAACTTTATTTGCGCACGCCGGGTTCGAACCCGCGACCTCCGGATTGTGAGTCGAGAGTCTTGCCTCGGGACCACGGAGGCCGTCAAATTGTAATATTTAATCATTAAATATAATATTAGCGTGGTAGAGCAGAACCCCGGCAAGACTAAGGTCCTGGGTTCAATTCCTAGAGGCGACCGATTTTTCACCTAATTTTTCTGTTTCAGAATTTCGTTTGAGAATCGCAAATATTGTCTTCAATGATTAAATATATGTTTTATTCGAGCGGTGTCTGGTAATACGGATCATTCATATTATTCACATTTGGAGTACGATTTTTTTACATAGCACATACATCATTGTGAACCATGTTCCAAAAAAATATTTTAGGTAGGTATGCTTTGTGATTTAATCCATAATTAATTTGTTAATTATATATCACTTGGTTAGTTACAACAATCTAATAGGCTTATTTTTTGTTAATATTTTTCACTGGCGCACCTGGTGACTTGATTTTTTGTTCTTTTTTCGAATCAAACAAATCAGCTCCGAGCATGAGCTGTGACTGGATAACAAAACGCTTGACAATGTGACGTTGTCAATTTATTCAATCCACCCATTGTTGCGGGTAAAAAGCTCCCTTTCTTTGTGAAGGCGGTAAATTCGGCTTAACAAACAGAATAACTGCTCTTCAAAAACATGCAGTGGTTTCACGAGACTTTCTTCTCGCGGTGTCCAAACTATGCGATAAATATTTGGAACTTTACTTATAACACAGTGAAAAGATTACGCGGCGCGTAAGTTCGAAAAACTTGACTAAATGATCTAAAAAAAGTTGCTCAAATGGAATAAAAATGTTGGACTTTTACTACAAATATCCGGATACCAATTAAATGGATATTGCCGGGTAGGTTTTTAAAGATCTGGACTTAAATTTGAAAAGATTTACTTATTATTATCTTTTTTTTAAGAAAGACAAACATTCCCGGGATACGAATAACCCAACAATGTTTGAAAGTCTTCTACTACTACCACAGAATATCGAAAATGTTGCTTATGTTGTGATGGAGGGCTTAGCCAGCCGAGGAATCGAATACGGGACGTCCGGGTGGGACCCAAACGCGATGCCCACTCAACCACTGACCGGTCAATTATACTTGGTATTATTCTACTATACCCTATTAATTTATTTAATGTGAAATCCGCGCCAAAGTCCCAACTGCTCCTAACAGTCTGGAGTCGGTGAGATAATGGCATTGACGTAAGGCTAAGGAGGAGAGTAGGGAGGTGAATGGGATAGGAAAGTTTCCTAAGGAAACGTTGGGACAAAAGTACTTATATGGCTCTTTAGATCTGGTCACCAAACGGTGCCAAAGCCATTTCACGTAACGTTTCTATTCTGAAAGGTGATCTTTCGTTATTTTCACGATAACAACGCGTTCTTCGGCATCGTGAAAAACAGAATTGGCATCCATCTATGTGAATTTTATCATGTTATTTATCCATGCCAACTGTTTAAATTGTACATTCCTATGTGCTTTAGATTCGCTAGTTTCCCGCTTGTGCTACGAGTTTCCCGACACCATGTATATAGTAAATATTGTGTTATAAATATATTTCAAATTCTTTTATACACTTATCATTTATCGACACCAATAAAAATGAGATAATATAATGAGATAACAGAATCATATTAATCGCCGTATAACAACTAGTCTCGAGTGACAACGTTACAAAAAAACTATGTGCAAAAAGTGCAGCTAAAAATAAAAATTTTAACTTCAATTTATAATGAGTTTTAATACTTTCATAAAGGCCCATTAGATACGAAAGCAATAATGTCCAAACGCGCACAATATGTGTAAAAAACACACGGATGATTGTTCCTAATCTGCGCACAGTGGCGCGACGGTACAGCGGCACAGTGGTCACAATGAGCTGTGAGAGGAGCAATGAATAATGTAATGCGCCCTCGACAATCATTAAACGTCATTGTTACTAAATTATTCCCGCGGAGAGACCTGGGGGCGGGGGCTTGTCAGAATTCCCCCGGAAAATAGATAAAGCTTTTTTAAGTAGGTCCTTACGCGTTTTGATGGAATATCAACATTTGTTTAATATTCTATAATATCTACCTGCTTCCTAGATTCCAAAATTCTTAAATTTAATATAAATACTTAGTATTTTATAAACAGTCTTTATTTTAACCCTAATATTTTTTAAATAACCTAATCTGAAGGTGATGATTAAGTAATGGCAATAGTGTAAAATTCTAAGTATAAATTGACTTAGAGTAGAGGTTTTGAGATTTAAAAAAAAATATATAATTATTTTTATTTTATTTTGGGGAAATAATCAGTTTATATTAAGATTGATGTATACATGTGCAATTCTCTTAACCTAGAAACCATCTATATATTTTACCATTTAATACGTAATAAACGAATATAGATGTTACATATACATATAATTACAACAAGAGATACTCCATAATATACGTCATTACATTTCAAGTAGTTTGGATTAGTTAGGATATGAATACATTTTTAATTGATATTTTGTATTGATTTTCGTTACGGTTGTAGACAGAAACCATCAGATAGGATGAATTTATTATTATTTATTTATGTTGAACACAATCTTATAAGCCAAGCCTTTGATTTGAATTTGTTTTTACAGTGTTTTTCGTTTAAAAAGTTTGCAGGTATGCGTGCATTGTTAGATACTATCAATTCAATTCTATTTAATAATTCAGGGATCAGTAATGTTACGATTTTATAACAAAAATATTCACTCAATGTAATGTGGGTTTCTAGATATATAGTGTTAATTTGTTGAAAGTTTTGTAAGATGGACCTTACAAATTAGTTCAAGAGGTGTCTTAAGGAATAATTTTTTTTTTTTTTTAAAGAAAGACAAACATTCCCGGGTTACGAATAGCCCAACAATGTTTGAAAATCTCCTACTACCACCACAGAAAGCCGAAAATGTTGCTTGTGTTGTGATGGAGGACTTAGCCAGCCGAGGAATCGAACACGGGACGCCCGGGTGGGACCCAAGCGCGATGCCCATTCAACCACTGACTGGTCAATTGGATTGATAAAATAAAAATTCATATAAAGATATTATTTTTAGGGGTTGAACATTTTGCATGCACAATGTATGGTTATTCTTTCCCCTGATAGAGTGCTTTCGCGGAATTGCTTGAACAAAAATCGCAAATACAGTTTTTGATATTAATTATTGCACACTTTTTTGAATGTGAAATCTAAGGAAGAAATGTGTTAAAAAATATCATTAAAATACTATTCAAACGCCGAAGCATTCTAAAAGAAAGTATGTTTGCTTTTAAATTGCACAACGTGTGAATGTTTGATTTAGTGATAAACGAAGTGAAATAATTTACACGGGAATATTTATTTCAAAAGATTTATGTGGTATGGTATTTTGTAAAACATGATTTCTTTGCGCGATATTTAAAAATTTAATGAACGCCGTAAAAATTGTTAAATCTTCACACCTCGCATGCTCATAAAATGTTTTTAAAACAAAACTGTACATAATTTATTTTTAAAGGCGGTTTATTCATTACTCTGACAGCGAACACACATTTCCTCTTTCAATGGTGGAGCTCCAACTATTGTGCAAAACGAGAACTTATTCTAAAGGGTTGCTTTTGAACAATCATTTCTATCTTTTATATTTCGCAAAGTTGTCACTCCGGGGGTTGGTTTGAAGTGGGGGATGCGCCCCAGTGGTGGGGGTGAGGGTAGGGGGCTGGGGAGAAGGGGTTGGGGAAGGGTAGGAAAGGTTAAGCCTAATACCCCCGCTGGGTCGCGGTAAATCGAGGGTGCTTGTGGCAAACTAAGCGAAAAGAAATTTTCTAGCCGATTGATAAATTGTTGAAAGTGCGTTCAGATTGAATTAGGTGATAGCGAAAAAAGTCCACCCAATGGTGGTATTATGTAGGCTCGATACAGTAATACCTCGTTTAAAGAAGTTTTGGAACAACTTATTTTTAAAAAAAATCATATTTGTTTTCATTTAAACATATTTGTGTTTTTCTTCTAATCGGAAATAAGGATGGAAAAGTGGTTCTGGAGTAGATCAGATTTTAAAGAGAATAAGGTAAAAATTGACATTTTAGAAAAATTGAGTCAGCGTATAATTATTTATCTGTTAACAATTAACAACTTAATAGCATACTATGAAAAATTCCGGACACTCAATTTAAAAAAAAAATGATATTAATGTAGCAGCAGGTTCAATTCAATTTTGTGAGAGAATAGTTGGATAAAAACCTGCTTGAAAAATGGCCCACAAGTCAAAATAAACAATACATTTATATTTATTTATTTCGTAGTTAGTACTCGTATTTATATATTTTGTTAACCCTAATCTAAACCTGTTTTGTAAACTCGGTCACTTCCTGGAAATTTACCTCTTATTGATATTAAATACCTTCTGATTTGACCTGCTATCCGTAAATAGCGAAAAACTGACATTTAATAAAGTCAAAAGTCATACGTAATAAAGTCAAGAGTCATTTCCCAAAATTTCAACATAATTATACACGACAACTTTAAATAACCTTAAAATTTGCTCCACGAACAAAAAAAATTAAAACAAAAATAAAAATGTGGCTACTTCAGAATTGTAATAGACAAAACCTAAACTGGAAAGATGAAATCAGCCAAACCGTAAACAAAATCAGAAAACTAAATAACATATTTCAATGATCCTAAACGTTCTCTCATTGAACAATTTATTTGAGCTTACCGCCCTTTAGCACATGCAATCAAATCTTCAACACGCAGAGAGCTGCATATATAAATAAAATATATCCTCCGTACAATTTTAGCAGCGTCTAACAATCGAATTAATTTTTAAAAAACAAAGGATTTTCTAACAACCTTATTTCTGATAAATTTAAACAAAGTATTAAAAGTCTAGCCCGGAATAATCTTATAATTCAAATAATAAACGAGAAAAAAATTAGGTTTTTTTTGCTGATGGCACTCGATAAAACACGCATTTACATGGCATAAATGCATATCTTGGGAAAAACATACTTCAACAGCCGAGCGGAAAACACCAGAAAAATTAAAAGCGATAAATGCAACAATTAAAAACATAACAAAAAACAGCGTTATCCTGATTCAAAAGAAATTACCTTGCTATAATTGAATTATCTTCAAAATTTTTACAGGCACAAATTTAAAAAGGTCATATTTCTCACAAACCTAATTATCATGATGCTCACTCTGCTGCAGAAGAGAAACATAGAAAATTTAGTAATTGTGTGAAATATCGGCAGAATGTATTTTCCGAACATATAATTTTGGTGGTTATAAAATTATTAAAGAAGTATTACTCCACCACTACTCTGTAAAGACGTTCAAATAATTATAACAAACAGACATTCATTGATTCACAATATTCACAATCCTACCTTTAACATTTAATGGTTGAACACCTTCGCGCGTCTTTAGAAGGTTTGTTCGGTGTAGCATTATTTACTTCACGACTTGTTTAATTAACGAGCTTGCACTATTCAACATTCTCTATGAACTTTTGAATACTCATGAATGAAGGAATCCCTTTCTAAACGAATAGCGAAATATAACATCTGCACAAATACCTGCCATTACCCCCGATTCCGTGATTTTTAACAACACTTCCAACCGTTTGAATGCCTAATTTCATCCTGTGAATGTAACAATAATGATCAAAGGAGCACAATTTAATCCTTCGGAATACTTAGCACTTCAAACAAGCTCCGACCACAAAAGGAAGAATGAACACAACAAAAGTGTTCATTGCGTCCGAAACACCAGGTTGCCCCACGGCCGGTGCACTGCCACGGCTAACTGCTACCTACCAGAAAAATAATATTCACAAGTAATAGGGTGTTCTGAACCTCATTACAATTCAAAATTTCACACCAAATGGTGTTTTAAAATCCCTTCGTTGTGTTCCTAGGTCTTTGTTAACAAAAATTTCGAAATTTTGAAATCTTCGTTTTTGAGGCTCGCTCCACGGTAATGATGGCGAAACTTTTTCTTTCATGTTTCTAAGAATGTGCATAACTAACGGCATAAAATATTCATCATAAAAATGCACAGTAACCTGAAACATACCTACTGTACCTCGTGCTAGTCAAAATTCGATTAAAATATTCATAATTAGTGTGGATGTCTTTCTGATACACTACACGCAGTAGCATGCGATTAAATTTCCGCAATGCTCAGTCCCCAGCCCAACAGAATTAGAATTTGTGGTTTTATTGGTGTTTTTTTTTAATGAAAATCGAACTCTGCCCATTCTTTGTCTACGGATTTCTGTAGTGCTTTAATGTGAGCATTATATAAAAATAAAATTAGATTTAAATTTATCGAAAACAAAATAGGTAATATTTATTAACAGCTTTAAGATTTGGAAGTTTAAGAAAATACCGGATATTTTGTGGTCAATGGCAACGAAAGTCATTGGTCAATTTGTCACGAGCAATCGAACGATTCTTTTGTTCTTAGCCATTTGTTTTGGCATTCAAAATAATCGTTACGCAAGCTCTTCTGTCAATAGACACAAATCAATGATTTTCGAGCACGGCTGCGAATGTCGAATGACAATGAGTTTTTAAATTTTGCAAGTAGTAGGTACTAACTAATTCTATTTACATTTCTGATTTCCTGACTACCGATATAGCAATTTTGACGGAAAATCGTAACATTTGAATAAATTCGCATTTGAAAACGTTCCAGTTCTTCTTTCGTATGGTGGGGATTTTTTGTCCTTATGGAGGTTTACTTGGAAAGATGAGACGAGCTTTCGTAAATAACTTCATATTTATGTAAAACATGTAATGATTGTTGATATAACTGTTGTTTCAATAGTCTAGAGATATTTGTGATTTTAGCATCGAATCAGAGACCACCATTCAGGGTTCAAGGGCTGTAAAGGGTTTTATAATATATTTTTAATAAATTGATTTGGCACCCCATGTCTTCGCTTTATGACCTTCAATGAGTATTAATAAAAATGTCTTACTATAGCTATACCGTAAGCTAGAGAAGGTGCGCATACGCACTTCTTCCGAAATGCGCAGAAAGGGCTTGATTTATTAGTAGTTCGCTAGCGTTCATTGGTGGCTTGCCACGACTCGCTGACCTCATACACTGTGCTTCATTCTGAACGACCGACGTGACGCTGGGGAACTGTCTTTTGTTTTATGTCGAACAGGCGGATTCTTGTGAGTTTTTTCAATGATTGTTGATCACCCTATACCTCAAAAGAACAGAAATCTTTAATATATTTATTGTTCGTGAGGTCCGGCTTAGCTGTTTGAGCATCTCCCAACACCCGAAACGCAGGTAGAGGTAGAATGTAGTAATAATATATTGTGGCAGGGGTATAAAACTGGGGCCATTCAACAACGGATCTAGACATTTATAGATTGTTGGAATCATTTGAATTTATAGAAGGTATAAAGGTTTCAAAACGACAGCTTGCGGTTAAGTGTATAAGCTACAAACGTTCTCAATATTTAAATATTGTAATACTGATAATTATTAAAAATTCTGAAGAATTTTATCATTTGAGGGCGCAGTCAAACACATATCATGATAGGAATGTGATGACGCCAGTGAACCTATACATGTACATTGACGTCATAAGGTAATCATGAAATATGTATTTACACGCATTGCTTAAAAAACATTATTTAAATAATGATATTATCAAAATAATATCATATCCTCGTTTTTATTTTTCGAAAGTATTAATTTTTCAAGGTCGTCCCACTTGAACTTTCATCGTAGTTTTGTGAGCAGTAGACACAGCATTAAAGAAGCATGTTTCTAATTTTCTCTTATTTAATAAATCAAAACCAACACTGTCCCTGAAATGTTAAGATTTGTATGTTGGTACTTAAATACGTACCTTTTTAATTATAATCTAATTAAAAGTTTTTATTATTTTTAATAAAGAATTGTATAATTTGTCCAAAGAAACGTCACTCTCAATGACAATAATATTTTTTTATTTTTATTTAAGCAACTATATTAAATAATTGTATATACAAAATATAATGGTGAAATTAAGTAAAGATATTGTATTTCTTACTCCTCCTCAGTAGGGGGTCCTGTGCCGAGATGGACTATAGTTATTTAATTATAGATTATTTGTCATCTATTAGGGTTTTCTCAGCCATATTTTTATTCTTGATTTGTACTCATTATTTTTTTTTTATTAGTTATATGTCTTGGGGAAGAATGTTATGGAGTTTAATTGCAAAGTAAGTGTAGTTTCTTTGTCCGAATGTGATTTTGTAACTTAGAATATTTTTTATGTCATTTTTATTCGATTTAGTGATGGATATTCGGTCTAGTAGAGGATCCAGTATTTTTGAATACCTTCAATAATATATTTTTGGCATATTTCATTGTACATTTGATACGTCAAAGCTATTGCAAATTTCAAACGAAGGCGTTCTAATGGGTACTTCAGTACGGTCTTTATGATTCCTTTTTGAACTCTATTCAGGTTGTATATATACTTATATGTAGCAGATCAGGTATACCGAAATATTGAAAAAAAGGCTAATAAGAAAGACAAAATACACACAACGATTTCTCATTAGAAAAATATTTTTTACTGATCTGTTAAAACAACCATCATCTGAAAAGGTAACTGAACGTACAAACAAATTGACACGCAGACAAAATGCAAAACGGTTTAGTTAAAACAGGATGCTTTTACAACCAAAGATTTTTTTTTAATATTATCAATCATTCTAAATGCATTAAAGTAACAACTCTGATGTTACGTGAATGCATTTTAACTGTCTCTGAACAGAAATCCGTATAAAACTAACTGTTTGGAATTATAATTGTCCTTTCCTGAAATTCCTTCCCACCTCCCTACCTACAGTGCAAGTCAGTGCAGAGATAACCTTCGGCGGATAAGCAATGTATTATTATGAAGTTCATATTTTCGAAGTGCTAATTACATATGTATGCAAAGATTTCAAATAACTTATGGTGATCATTTTTTTTTTTTTTTTTAAATATGTTTATTCAGTTTTAATTTTATAATATTTTATTTTACAAATCTTACGAAACTGATCAATCAGTTTGATTGTAAGAAATCTCTCATTTTTTTCTAATTATTTAATACAGTATACTTTTCAGTTTTACATAGTAAATATAATAACTATATATAATACTTAATTATTTCTTTAAAATAGGCAAATATTAAAATACTAATTATTACGACATACATCTGTACAGTTTGGAAAATTTTATGTGAATTCTTATGTGCACATCAACCCAGCCCGCTACATTAATCATAGTGAGTTTTTACGCCATTCCTATCTTCCCACCTAAAGAAAGTTCCTAACACTAACAATAATAATAGAAGTATAGATCCAGTTTGAGAACACTTGAAAATATTCAAAGAACCAGTGAGTCTCCGGCCGCCACTTTGTCTGGTCACACCAGCAAAGGAATGTCTCCGGTGGGACAAGTTATTATAACATTTCATAAATATCATATCAAAAGGATTTCCCGGCCGGGTCCATACAGACACAAACACTGCAGTGGGAGATACGGGAGATAACGCTGCAGGTCGCCGGGGCCGGGGTGTCTGCCGTCTGCTTGGATAGATGGATATATTTATCCCAAACTCTGGGTAGGTCACCCACACGATTACATGACGAAATTACACAAGCGTGAATTTCATGTACCAATATTACGCTGACGATGCACCACGTCGCATAAAATTCGAAATCAGGCCGATAGCAATAACACTCCTTACGTAAATGGCGATAAGCTTTAAATTCTAAGATTTATTCAAGAAAAACATCATCGCCAAAAAGCGTATTTTATTTTATTTTGAGAATTTCAGGCACAAATGTTTTAGACCGTTTTCAAAATAATTTAATTTTCCACATCACACAATAAAACCATAATCGTAAAGGGGTTCTCAAGTAGAACATTTTGACCTTTAAAGCAGTTTTATAGACCTCACACTTTATTTTTTCTGGGCTATTAAAAATTTAATAAAAAATATCGAATATTTCAAACGCAAATGTGTGTTCTATTCGCAATATTAAGTTAAATCATCTAAAATATTTCGAAGTGATTTAATTTTCAAAAACACACGATTCTGCATTACTTAGTAGTGCATTGCCTTAAATTACACATATTGGAATTACACACGCTAAAAAACTTTAAATTAAATTAATACTTACTTAAAATTCGTGTCTAACTTCTGTGTTTATTTTTTGAAAACTTTTTTTATAATTTTTTTTTACATGAGCTCCACACAGGAGGCCCTGAAGAAAATAATTTCCCTCAGGGCCCATGTCATCTTTGGGGATTCTGTGTGGAGGGTTTATTTTTAAGGAAAGGAAGGAGGGGAGAGTTCTGGGAAGGAAAAGGGTTTTAAGGGTGGGTAGGAATTTGGGGTTCAGTGTGTCCCAGTCTGGGGATGACATAGTCTCACTGGCTCCAGAGAGGAGCAGCTGAGACCCTTATGAGGTATTCACGTAAAAAAAATTGTAATGGGGGTAGGTTGAGTGATGATTTAATATTTCTATTTTTGATTCTTACAATTCGTGGCAGTACTTCATTGTAAAGAAATCTACATATAATATATTTTTTTTTATAATATATATATATAAATTTATATTATATTTAATATATATTGATATAATATGTATTTTTTTCAACTTACAATTTTTTTTTACTACCGTTTTCGGCCTGTCACGGCCACCCTTATACTGGTACAATTATTCTTAGACTATTGTTTATGTACTAAACATTTGAGGACGTGGGGTGGAATTCAATGATTTTATTAATTTTTTAAGAGTTTTCCCATCATTGTTGCTATGTCGTGTTTCACATCTATTTTATCATTTTTCACTCCCTTTACCCTAAATTTTGTGTACATGAACCATAGTTTAAGGAATAATTATGCATGTCTGAAAATTTTAAAAGAGTTCCTATTTAATATCATTAAGATAATTTTCTCTACTTGCTACGCTAGCTTGGGGCGTGTTAAAGCAAATGGCTTCACTTTGTATTAGAAAAACTATTTTGTGTACGTAGTATTTGTAACATTTTAGAATAGGGGTTGATGAATTTTTACCTTTTATTTTGAAAACAATATTTATTCATTTAAGTATTAAGTTTTTTTGGATACCATTTATTGGATAACAAACACCTGCGTCATATAGTTCGCTACGTTTGCTGAGCGAGCAGAGGTGCTCCGGGTTCCTGGGATGAAGTTTGTCTAGGTCTTGGGGGGCGGATGCATCTGCTCACCTATTGCATGGCGAATCGGATCGGAGAGAATGGTAACATTTGACCTCTCCAGAAGGATTCACTCGTGCTTCAAAAGTTGAAGTCGATATATTTTTTATCGCATTGAAAAAGTTTGCACCGCAGTGGGAGGGATGGATTCATACCACTTCTCCCCTCGTCACCATTGGATAAATCAAAGTTATTGAAATACAAGAGATATGCTATGATGGCCGTCCGACTGTCGGCGGACTACCGTTTAATGGAAGTAGTTTGAATACGGAAAGAATTCGTTCATTTAGTTGATTTTTTGAAGGTGTACAGTAGTATTAGTTAACAATATCGGCGACGCGACGCCAGGAAACACAGTCCCACCCAGTAAAAACTGCCGATAGCACATCTATATACTCGTGGGAGATCCCATGCACTTTTTTTATGCTCCGAAAGCGAGAACTTATGCGTATCAGAATTCGCCATTAAATAGAGCAACTCAACTGCTTAACGATTCTGCATTGAGCATCGACATCTTCAATGTCACCTACAGAAAGTTCAGTAACTATCTTTTGACATACGTCACAACATAGTAAAACTGCCCCCGTCCACACTTTTTTTAATTTTGTAGTCTTCTCTATAATATTTTGGTGAATAACTGCTTAATGGAGAACCTGATAAAATAAATAAATCTCTTATATTTCAATATCTTTGGACAAACTGATCACCCCTATTCCTAGTCACCCCTATTACCTTTTTCCTTCCCAGAACTTTCTCTCCTTCCTTTCCTTAAAAAAGACTTTCCACAGAGAATCCCAATCATGAAATAGGCCCTGAGGGAACTTATTTACCTGAACGCCTCCTACGTTAAGATAATTAAAAAAAATTATAAATGACGTCCATGTTCATACCATAAACATTGCTCTAGTAGATATTCTTAATAGTAGCGTTTGCGCGGCCCATTTTGGCCCGTTTCATACAAATTTTAATTCTGGATTTGAGATCAAAATACCCAAACAAACTGAAAAACTATTTTTGTAATCAAAAGGTATATCAAATATTTAGTAAGGATGTGTGCACCATTATTTATTTTTGCTTTTAATTATAAGATATAGGCCATTAAAATGTTTAATGTTTCGTGATTTTATAGGCTATTTGGGCAAATATTTGTGGGTAAATGAAAAACAATAAAAAAATTATTTTACTATTTTCATCATATGAAATATAAAATAAAAAATATCATTTTGGTGGGTGTAAAGTTAAAATACAAATTACCTATTTACGGTGGAAATTTTTTTGTCATTTATATATTTAATTTACAACCCAAAAATTCATTTTTAACAGTGTTTTATTTTATCTTTCATCGTACTTTTGAAATAAATGCAGTAAAATTATTTTTTTTGTTTCCATTTACTCACAAATAATTGCCCAAATTGCCTCTAAAATCATGAAACCCTAAAATCTTTAAAGGCTTATAATTTCAAGCAAAAATAAATAAAGTAGCTCACATCCGTACTAGATTTATTTATTTATTTTTACATTGTTTTAGAAAAGAAAAGAATGTGTCCTTTCTGGAGTACCCCATTGTGTACATGTTTTTGTCTTTGAATTATAAGTTAATACCTATTTTAAAATATTGCAAGAGGAAAATTATAAAGTTATATCTAAAAGAATGTACAATACTACAAGCATTAATCTTTATTTGGTTGCAAAATCGAATCTATGTTCTTCCTTCCCTTGTCCATAATCTATATCTTAATTCTTCTTTTGAAGATATTATTACACCTTTTGATTACAAAAATAATTTTTCAATTTGGTTTGGTATTTTGATCCCAAATCCAGAATTAAGATTTGTATGAAACGGGCCAAAATGGATCTCGCATACGTTCCTCTTAAATGCGTAGCGTGAAAAAGTCGTGGAGGAGAAAGTGAACGAACATTCCAATGACTTCACTCTTTCTTACAAATGCTAAAGGCGGGTCTCCTGCGATCGTTTCAACAATCATCGAAGCAAACATTAGCGCAAAAATTACTACATTATTTGTTTTCGTCCACATTCCTAATCCTCCGTTTGTGTGGGTGCAGTGGGCGTCTCCACACATATTTTGTTTAGTAGTCTGTGGTGAAGACGTACGAGTATAGAAGCGCCGCACGCTTGACGTTTGACGTCCGGGTAAATAATTACGTATACAATAATTCGTAATTCAATTTGGGAGGTGGGAATGGGTACCGCCGCCCCGGGAACCTTTATTGGATAACCAACACCTCTGCCATATGTCACCCCAAGTGGTTCGTTTTGTGATGAAGCAGGGGTGCCCGGGTTCATGGGGTGAGGTTTGTCTAGGTCTTGGAGGTGGAGGACCAGGACACACTGAACCCCAGATTCCTACCCACCCCTAAAACCATTTTCCTTCCCAGAACTCTCTTCCCCTTCCTTTCCTTAAAAAAACCCTCCGCACAGCATCCCCAAAGATGACGTAGGCCCTGTGGGAAATTATTTTCCTCAGGGCCTCCTGTGTGGAGCTCATGTAAAAAAAAAATACGTCAAAAAAGGTCAAGATGAATTCTAATGAAGAATTGGTGCTTACAATTTAAGCGATAAGATTGTAGATGCTACATCAGGAAGAAAACACAGATAAAATTAAATGTTGTAAAATGAAAAAGTTTAAAAAGAGAACTGTCATTGATTTAGTGACGTTTCTTTGAAAAAATTGCGTAATTCCTTATTTGAAAAAAAAATGTACTTAATATATTGTTTATAATTAAATTGGTCGGTATTTAAGTACCTACATCCAAAGCTTGTAATTTCTGAGGAAATTTTGATTTGATTTATTAAATAAAAGAAAATTAGAAACGCACTTTTTTAGACGCAATATCTATTCTGTTCCCAGAATCCCCTTATTATTAGTAATGCAACGCGACCCACAGTGTGTATGTTGAGCATGCCTGCGGCAGGTGCGGGCCGCGGCCCCGGGTTGGGGGCCCACGACTCCACAGGTCGCCACACTGTCTGGCCCAGGCACGTCAGGAATGCGGCCCCGGCTCAATAGGGGTAACACATCACATCCTTCATAAATGTTACAGGGAGGGATTAGGGATTTATTATTACTACAGTTATCACTTGTTTTTCACGAGAAAACTACCTACTCCAAGTATAATACACATATACATATATCATTCTTTCAAATGATTTTTTTTTCAAGTGTAGTTAATATTCAAACTTTTTATTTATTTTGTTATTACAGCTGATAAATTTCTAGAGACGCGACTCACCGCGAATACGCACAAATTATAAAAAAAAAACTTCGAATCAGTTTAAGTACTAGGGGCCATCCATAAATTACGTCAAACATTAAGGGGGGGGGGGAGTAGAGAAGTGTGACGTTGTGTGACAAGGAGTGTGGGGGGGGTCATCAGTTCTGCGACATCACATGTAAAAATCTAAATAAATAAAACGCAAAAAAAATAAATTATGTAAAATCGCAAAATATGTGACGTCACACTAGGGGGGAGGGGGTCTCACAAATGTGACAATGTGTGACAGGAACAACTATTTCCGTCCGCTAAGAGTCAAAATAATGAATTTTATTTCATATTTCTAAAAATTAAAATTTTGCATTTTTTCGTATTCCTTACGCAGCCAACAACTTGAATGTTCATAGAATAATATGACTATCGATGTATGTTATGTTCATAGAATAATATGACTGTCGATGGATTTTATGTTCATAGAATAATATGACTGTCAATGTATGTTGTGTTCGTAGAATAATATTACTAAGGATGCCCCATTTTTACATCAACTCCATACGGGAGGCCCTGAAGACAATAATTCCCCTCGGAGCCTATGTCATCCTTGGGAATGCAGTGTGGAGGGTCCTTTTAGGAAGAAGAGGAAGGTTTGGGAAGGAAAAAAGTATGAGGGTTCGGCAGGAATCTGGGGGTCAATGTGTTCACTGACGAATGAATGGATTAATCCCTTCCACTTCGTTGCAAGGCAAAGTTCCGAGAGAGTCCTGCTGGAGACGTCAAAAATTCTCCCTCAACCAGTCTCTCCCAATCTGGCCTGCCTCACAGTTGGTGAATGAAGCATGAAGTGTGTGCCGAGACAGAGTTATGTGTCGGTCTATCTTATCTGCATATCCTTGCTAATAAAAGGTTTGATAATTAATTAATTATCTTTAATTTCGAAAATTCAGAAACACGTTCTTCCATATTTTTAAATCATTGATAATTATCATAATGGTGGCGTGTAGAAAAATGTAAACGAACTTATTTTAATTAATTTTGATATTATCTTCCAATACACTCCTGTCTTCAGATTTCGTTTGTTATGGAGGCAATATAACTAACACAAGTTCTAAACGAAACGAATAAAAAAACCAACAGCTGAATTTAAGATTTTGTTGTCCACGATATGTTCTAAATACTCAGCCAATTAATGGATTTGATAATATTCTAGACTAGGTCGGGTTGTTTCAAAAAATTTGATGGATTCATCAAATATTTGATGTTAATTTTCACGTTCTGTGTAAGTTCTATTCAAGTTCTGTGATTATTTCAGTTTCGTGAAGCAGCTGTCCTGTAACGATATAATAACAGAACTTGAATAGAACCTACATAGAACGTGAAAATCAACTTCAAATATTTGATGAATCCATCAAATTTTTTGAAACAACCCATCCTTAGAAAGTCTTACTTACAAAATAGGTTGACGTATTTCATTTCCATATTTTATTTTCGAAGGTCAACTAAAGTAATAACATCAGCTAGTTTAAACGTATGTAACGAATCAATAAATACAATTTTACCAAAAAACACCAGTAAAGTGAGTGACAGGTGAGGAGAGTCTTTTTATTAAATTTGTAATTTGGTTATTGTTAACTATTCTTTTTATTTAATTATATTTAATATTTTTTTATGATTTTAACTGTGTCATGTAATCAATGTTTTTGGTATATTTATGCCGTGGATACTATCATCATCAGTATATCAGTATATTAATATCATCAGTATTTTAATACGTGAAGCAAAAACTTTGTACCCCTTTTTACGATAATTGCGCGGACGGAGGAGTATGGAATTTCGCACACTTATTGTTTATATAGAGAAGGAATACAGAATGCTAATATTTTTTTTAAATTGTGCATAAAAATTACATTAAATCAATAAAAAAAAACATAATTGAGGTGTGTAGAAGCAAAGGCAGCAATCTCCACTTTTGTTTTTTTGAAAAAAAGGCAGCAAACACATTGATATCTTTGCTTTTGATACGTATTTTCAAACTCCAATTTTGATGGGAGAAAGCTGAGTTTGTAACTAACCAGATTTGCAAATTGAATTTAGGTTCTCATTTCGAATCACCATGAAACTGCATTTACAACTTTTTCCCGATATTTTGGAGATTGCTGCCTTTGCTTTTACACACCTCAATTATGGTCGAATTACGACCGTTGGGCGACCACTAGCATAAATAAATCAACAATTGCAAATCAGAACTCAGAAGCCATGCGTAATATTGCAAAATCGTATTTTTGTTTTAAAAATTTGATCACCTTAATGTAGTATCGTTTTGATATATAAAACTTTGGAAGTTTTAGGTTCGTAGGTACATGTGTTTTTTTAATTATTAGATTCGCAATGCCAAGCACAATCTTCAAACGATGTCAGTTTATCCGTAAAAACTCGTACTGTTGAATGTGAATGTACACTTTGTATTTTTTCTATATTGTTAGTTCAGTGTGCTAAAAATTTACTGAATTTTGGCATGTACGTCTTTTTTCTCCAATTTAATCTTCATCCAACACTATTTATTTTAATTTATCAATTCTCAGACAAGTACAATTTGTCTACTCAAAATAAATCTGCTAAAATTGTATTATATTATTAATTATCAGGCAACACAAAGCCAAATGAAAACCCATATAGGAGAAGTTTTATCGTCAATAAACTTTTGTGAAGAATTAACATACATCCTTTTTAGGGTTAAACGTTGACAACCGACGGAAAGACACTCGTAAAGAAAACTCACTCTTTATAAAACTAGGAGAATTCAAAAAATTCATTCATAATTTTTAAGATTCTGATTCACACATTCATCAAACGGTTCTCATTCATGTGAAATATGCCTGTAATTTTCAAAAAAATCTGCCGCGACCATCTAGAGCCCGGACCCCCACTCCGACGAAGACAGTTGACAATCGATGGGGGTCCGAGATGATGCCCACCTTTCCAAACACAAAGGGTCCGAGTGATTGAGCATATAAGAAAAAAACGCTCAACAGGAAAGAATGAAGGAATAAAAGAAACTAACGCACCAAATTACAACACAATGGACCGCACCGCCCACTTCACACTGAACAAATTCCAATACCCAAATCTATCACAGACCATAAACAGACACAATCAATGAAAATATGCGAATGAAAAGGATCAAAATATTTATTACAAAAAACAAACCAAGATTCGGAATAGATTTAACATTTTGATGAAAAACCTTAAGTAGTACTTTTTTAATAAGCTGTCAAATATTGGACAGGACTCTCATCTGATCTTCCACCATTAAAAAAATTATTTTAGTATGTTTTCATTCGAAAAAGCGGACATTTTATCAATTATACTACAGTTTCATTTCGAAGCAGTTGATTTGTGTTTTCGATGTGGTTGTTACCTTTTAAAGACGTAATGGTTAGTTTTTGTTCTGGTCAAGACCAGGTGTAATGGATGAGGGCGGTTGAAGAAAGGTCACCGAATGACAGGCAGCCTTGAGCTTTATCATTTGACTCCAGCACAGTGATTTTTATTGTCCAAATGGACAATATTGTTCTTTGATTTGGTCAAGTTAGAGGGTCTTCTTGGATTGACGGGTGTGAATTTTGAATGCAGGATACTGACGTATTGATGCCCGAACTCTATTTTTGGCGATGTATTTAAATTGATTATTTTTAGTACCTTGTCGTAACAATTGTTTTGCATACCTTTTTAATGTGCGTTAAAGCTGGAATATAATTTTTCCTTGATTTGAATGCTTGGACGAAAGTGTTTGGCGAATCTTAAATTAAGTTGGTAAGCATCAAGAGTATTTTGACATTCCCTAACAAGCTCTTGAAGTGCTTGGTGTCTGTTGTATGGGTGCATAAAGTGTAAGAATCTTTACCTTCTGCCACTCTTGCTTTGCATTCTCTACTCCCAAGAGGACAAGTGAACGTCTTTAGGGAAATAGGGATTAAGTAGTATATTTGAAGATTTCAAATAAATTGCTATTTTTTTACCAAAAACAAATCACTTCCATAAAACTCCATAAAAATAAATATCGTAAGTACCTAGTTATATGTATTTTCTAATCGTGTACCTATGTATTTTCTAATCGTGTGACCATTTTGACCGCGAAAATCTATGGAATTTTGTACCGGAAATCTCAATTGATGACACTAAAATTCGCAAAATGACAACATTTTCTTTTTACGCTGTCCTCCGGATTTGCATAACAGAGTTATGTCTGCAATAAAAAAATCCAAAGAATGACACCACCATGTTTGAATTTTTTTTTCATTTCTATGCATTGGCTTGATAGAAGAAAACACCACAACTCTACCAGCTCGAGTATAGTTCCGTTCGGTTGCTCCGGACTGCGGCCTGCGGGAAGAATACTACACTGATATTAGCCAACCTTCGATTGGTAAGGGCACCAGAAGACGGCTATAGAAGTTCATTGTGAAAATGCCAGCTTTGTTCAAATTAGAAGCACTTATTATTATTTTGAGACATTCACTGTTTTAAAATCAAATATAATTTTTTATTTAATTTAAATATATGTTTTTTGTACATTCAAGTTAACAAATTACTAATTACTTCTTATTTTCAATACGTGAATTTGTATCTTGTCATCATATTTTATCTTGCCCTAGCAGTTCATACAATCAAAACATTGGATTTTTTAATAGGTATAATTTGTTTGGTTTACGGCAGCGCTTTATATTTCATTCCTTTGCAGAATAAACCCTTTTGCGGCTTTGTTCCTTTTGTGTAGTCTTATTTCATTAGAGTCCTTGTTTTATGTCTGTGGATGACCTTGTAATATATCGTTTTGTTTGAATAATAGTTTGGTAACAACTTGTTTATTATTTTGTATTTATTAAATGTCATTGCCTTCAATGTCAGCATCTGTTTCATTGTTAGCTAATTTAGCTCCTTTAGCATTTTAGCTACTTTTTTAAATCTTTTTCGTCTAATTGTAACATTTCATTTCCAAACTTGGACCATTTCTTTCCCCAGCTTCTGAAGTCTCCAATGATTGAAGCACGGAGCACCGGTACGCGGTGTGTAGGTTATAAGTATAGATACAGGTACATTAGAGGCAGAAAGTAGCGTGCAGTGTGTTGAGGCTGAGTATAGCGCACCGAACAATGCGTTATTACGTTCCTCGAGCGATACCATCTCACTTCAATTTATATTTCTCTCCGTTCTGCCTCCTTCATCCCGGAACACAGCACTCCTCGCCATCTCTCACCGTCTGACAAGATCATATTTAAAAAAACAATAAGGCAATTCCACAAAGCGGCCATTGTGCGATATTAACAAGGTATGCACCGAGAGGCGTCGTATGAATGTATTTCAATTAGTCATGGCTTGTTTGTGTGCATTTGTATTATGGCGTTATTTTATCTGTCACGTCTGACCTTTATAATGGTTACTGCGTGATGTCATTTTGATTTCTAAAAAATATATCTCTTTTTTCTATCATGTTTAGCAATGGACGGTATTCATTAAAATTTCGGTAAACACTACAAAAAACATGCTGGACAATATTAGTTGTAGCCATTTGCACCTGATTACTGTTTTCGTACAGGCTTCCAAACTAATAACCATTTTCGTGTGGACTAAAACGATCGTTAGGTTAGGTTAGATACATGGCGTTTGTGTTTAATTTGAGCAACTCCGCATTACAAGTAGTTAGGTGCACAAGTGCACATGACCAAGGGTCCACTATTCCAATTTCGACCGATTTCTTACATATCTCCCTTAAACATTTGAAATTTTTAAGCTCTTAAAAAAATATATGTTATTTTTGAAGATAATATCTAGATACGTTCCACGCCGAAACGCAAATTATATGAAATAACCTCGATAGAAAAAAATCGCAAAGTATGCTCCGAAAATTATTTAAAACAAGTCTATTTCTTTTATTTTATAAGTTATATTTGTGAAGAAATTCACAATGTTTCTTTAAATGATACTTAAGATACGTTCCACGAGATTTTTGCTCTATTTTAAACGAGTCATGTTTTATTAAGCTTTTTCGCCATTTTCGCTGGGATTTCATCACTTAAAATATTAGCGCGCTCTGTCCAACATTCGTAATTACACATCTCTCCATCTTCTTCTTTTTCAGCCGAACAGCGCCGCCTTAACGACAGTCTGTAAGGCGCGTTTTTGCCCATAGGAAAACCCATGAAAGTGAGAAGATATTTATTGATACGGTCATGATGTGTATGTGGGTATAACTGATACCGACTACACAAAGCGTTTTTGACATTACGTGATAGAATATTTTATAAACCGCTGTAATGAAGTGATAATTGATTCTTCTTTGACATTGATATTATTTAGAATGACATAATCTACAGCACTACAACATATTTCTCAATCTATCACGCAACAAAAAGCTACGTAAGTACGCAGTGCAGTGCCAATAAAGTAAAATAACTGCTTCTCGCAGCTTTCACGATATTCCAACCGATGAAAAAACTATCACCTCTAAAATCACACAGGATTATTTTTCATAACAGATCTCAGTGGATTTACCGGTTCCCTCAAGTGTTTCGGACGATTGTCATTTTTATATTATTTTCATTCAGATCAATGTTCAATTGTCCGACCAGACGACAATGCTTTTTCGGAAAGTGCCTTTTCAGCGTAGACTATGACCGTAGTTTAGCCGGCGGGCTTGTAACGCCACGGTACACCGATGAACTAGTTATTGTAAATACTCAGTCTCCATTCTGGGCTCTGTTTATCTTACACTCGTCATTTCCACCGTCGTTTCATATTCAAATTTCAATTGTCAAACATAATCAAAACATGACGTGGATCCAATTTCAATGAAATCAACTCGGCGCTTTTTTTCTAAGTGGAATGCTTTTATGCGGGAAAAGAATAGGCAGTAACAATTAAAACAAGTTGGTATTGCCTCGGTTCCCTCAGATGCTGGTTGTACTCGAATCTTAAAAGGACAATGGCAGAATCTCAACGTGTGTTAGAATATTGACGGATGTATGAGGCTGCATGTGTATGGTAAAATATGGAATTAAAACGGAAGCAAGTCAAAGTAATAGGGAAGAAGCTATCGTAATATACTGTCGTACTGTTTTATTTCGTATGAAACCTGATCGGCAATTTTTTTAGAGACCAATATTTTAGAAATATCACCTCAAGGGAGCTGTATGAGAAATAACTGTAAAACAAATAATACTGTAGTTGAATATAGAAGTTGTTTGCTACTTAATCGAAACAAACGGTACTAGTACCTATTAATAAACATATTTAGATAGGTAATAGATAACCATCTACAGATATCGTGGAAAAGCCTTGAGGCGTTCAGATTTTTGTGGAAAGAATGGGTTGGAAAGACTACAAAAAATAATGATAAAGACAATTGTATGAAATGGTATTCTTATTAATGAAATAATATAAGTACTGCTCCCGTCCGAAGCCAGTGAGTCTATGGCATCCCCAATTGGGGTATTTTATGACGCTGAAGGTCGTGAGGAGGGGAATGAGATGGGAAGGAGGAAGGTAGGGAAGTACCTAGTTAATCAGATCTTATCACTAAACACGGCTAAAGCCATTTTCAGCAACATTTCAATTCTGAATTGTGGTCTTTCACCAGGACAATACAGAGAGTTTCGTCCACTCTGGAATGTGCCGCAAACAATAAAAAAATTTTAATTAATAAATTGTGAAATTAGCATTTCGGATTGCTTGTCGAGAGCATTTCCTCTCGACCATGGAGGTCGTCAACATACATATTAAGAGAACTTATTCCACATGTTAGAGTTTTCCTGATTCTCAAAAAGCGTGATTTCCGAACCACTCCGAAACCAACTACTTCATATTGCTGTTAGTACTAAAATAAAGGTTTTATTACCTAATTTTCAATTATCATTAAAACTTGATTTAACGTAAGTTCATAGCTGACCCTAGCTTAATTAAACGTTGTCACAAAACAAGTTAAAAGCAGCGTAGTTTCACTGAAGCGGGTGTTTTCTAATTTAAAACGCTTCATAGACTTCCATTGCCTATAATTACGGTCCCCATTGAAACCCGAAAAACAGGACCAAATTATGAGAAATGGGCAACCATAGAGCAATCAGATCTCCGATTAAAAATACCACAAGACAGCGCTGCTCTTTGAGACAAGACAAAAAATGGGTCATAAGATTAAAAAGATCCCAACGACATCACGTCCAACCTGAATCATAAAAATAAGTCACACAGCTCCGCATAAAATTATCATCGGTCCCGGCGTAGAATTTTATTATATCCATAATCAGGACCATTATTTTTCATTGAAAGCTTTTAGCTAATGCCGAAGCCATTTCCGACCATAAATAATAAGGCTGGATAAAGCCAGGCTCGGCAGAGGGAAGACCAAATGCCGTGTTCAACAAGATAGGAGGTGTGATGTTTGGAGTGATAAACGGGAGTTGAGGAATCCGCGGCTAAAACGATAGTATTTCCGTAAAGTGCACCGTTACAACACACCGATAATTAATTACAGACTTAAAATAAGAACCAAATTTTGTATATCGTTAACCTTAACAATTCTTATCTAAATACGTGGCTGGTGGAATACTCTACGAGTATTAAAAGAAAATAGTCACCACAAAGAACCCCCAAAAATCAGGAAGTGATCCGCACTTATCTAAATATATATATAGTCCTTCGAGCCGGATTTGAACTTCATCATCATCCAATTTCTATTGAAAGACCAAAGTTGAGTCGAATCCTTATTTTTCCATCTCTGTTAAGAGTATTGCCAAGTTTCTAACCTTAAAATGGCGGATGATTGGCCTATCACCAAAATGGGTCAAATATAAAAATGTTAAAATATTTTATAAACTTATCTTGCCACAGCGTTAATGCCATTAGTTAATCTAACCTAAGCAAAAATTAATTTGAAAAGATAATATATCTTCTGACTTTAATTAAATTGCTCTATTTATTATCAACAAACATGTTTATTTGAGAGACATAATTAACGAAAAAAGAGCAAAGTCTTTTAAGATCTTCAGTTGTCAACTGAGACAATTAAACGTCTCCTATCTTTTTTTACTGTGTCTTTGATATTTTTAATATGATTTAGAATGAGTATTGTATATTTTAACCTAATTTATTGCTAAAAATAAAGCCGTGTGTTGAATTTCTTGAATAGTGCAAAATTGCGAGAGGTTTTTGGTTTAGGCAGTTCTTTTTCCGCTGTCCATCGTCTTTGTAATATATATTATTTTGGCAATAATCTTATTTAATTAATGTTGAATTTAAAAGGGAACCGTGGTTTCAGGTAGACAACGGTAGTAGCGTAGTCCGGCAGTAGGCGCCCCGCAGCGCGAAGAGCTCCGAACGGCCTTTTTTCATAAACACCCGGTTTTATACCATTAGGTACTGAATTATACACACAACGGCCGTCATTTGTACATTTATACCGGACCATACAGGCATAGAGCATGCACCGTACAGCCATACTCCCACCTGTCCGGGCTCTGTGTGATCGCTACCAAGCCGACACCCCGACACCTTCTGTTGCCCCGGTAGATAGATATCGTTTGTAGGCACCTATTTGTGTTATTTTTATTTATTTTTTGATAGGGTGGAATGTAGGTAATGCTAAGCTTCCATCAACAGTGTAAATACCTTCCATCTTAGGAGTATATAGCTTTTAAATGAGTCCCTACTGCCGGGTCAGTAAAACTATGGAATCCACGAGATGGGGAATGTTGTTTGTGGGAAAGGAGGGGAGGTTTGGGGAAGGTTGAGAAATGTCTTGTAAGGCTCTTGACTCGCGATCCGAAAGTCGCGGGATCGAATCCCGGCGTACGCAAATAAACGTTAATGATTAATTTGTGATTTCACAATCAATTCATTTAAAATAATATATAGTATATTTACGTTCCAGAGTGGGAAATACGCTCAGTATCGCCATGATATAAAACCACCATTCAGAATTGAAGTGTTGGTGGAAATGGCTTTAGCCGTGTTTAGTGACCAGATCTGAATGGCTAGGTACTTACCCAATTTCCACTTCCCCATCTCTTTCATAACCTTTCCAAATCTTCAGCCTCACAACATACCCCAATTACGGATGCCATAGTCTCAATGGCAATGCCAGACGGGAGCAACTGGGACTGTTGTGAGGTATTCGTTGAAAAACAAATAAAAATAAATGGATCCTAACACGGTTATAGACATTTCGAGCAAGGTTTTGATTTGACAATGTGGTCTATCTCAAATGCAAGTCCAACAGCATCTTACGTTTTGAGACGTTGTAATGTACTATTTTTATGAATGCACTATTTGCCCTCGCAGGGTTTTCAATCCATGATCACTGGAGACAGAATCGTCGAGAAAAGGTGCGTACTGGGAAACACAAATCCACTAAAAAGTGGTTAAGTAGACAGGTATCTACTGTTTGTTTTTGAAGAGTTTTATTTTATAATTCACTACCAGTTTCGTCAAGTCTATATTTTTTAAAACTAAATTAAAATCATGTAAGTGCAGAAATAATTAGATATTGTTAAATGGGGGTGGTGATCGTAATCATTTTATGGGGGAGATTTGGAGGAATCATTATAAGGAAACATGGTTGTCAAAGGAGATTTACTGGGTGCTATTATTTTGTTATTGTAAAACAAAACTCTTCAAAAATAAAATGTCTAGAAATTGTTACATAGTCAAGACCGAAGAAAAACACTTTTTTTACTAGGCTTTGCCATCACCGGTCAGTGACTGAATTGGTGGGTGTCGTGAGTTTCTCGGTTGGCCAAGTCCTCCATCAAGACACAAGCCATATTTTCCGCTTACTGTGTTGTTGGTATGAGATTTTAAAATATTATCAGGGTGTTCAAAACCCGTTAAAGTTTGTTTAATTTTTTTTAAATAAAAATTATATTAAAATTTTTGTTTGTTTTATTGGTATTCAAAATATTATATTGTTTTGATAAAATACACCCACGCATTTTTGGTAATAATCTACATTTAAGTTTTACAGAAAGATTTATTAAGTAAATGGGTAGCACTATCATGATGTAGTACGTACATACTGTGTGTGTAGTGTCTAGTTATGTGAAGGAGCTTATTCTCTTTGGAACTAGAAAAATGTATAGGTAGCTAATGTATTATTCAGTACTAGCAGTTAAAAACCCGCTCCGCAGATTTTTGCTGCTATTGTTGGTGACCATTTTATAAATCCAATAGGAACTTGTTCCAAAAATGGCCCGTTCTTCGGATCCACTGTCATCCAGTGCAGTTAGTCACATGGACAAAGCGACCGGGACAGGTGTATCAAGACGACAGTATTTAGCCACTTGATACAACTATGTATTACCGCCAATCTTTCCATATCCGGAGAGATACTACATTTAATCAAATTCGTATCCCTTATACCTAGGCGGGTTACGTCCCCATCCAACCTGCTGTCGGAAGTAGCGACATCTTGTGACAGATTCTTGAATGCGAAACCGAATTGCAACGGTAGCTTTGTTTGAAATTCCACGTACACAGATGTTATTTGTGGCGCGGCGCGTATGGCGTGGCTTCACGCACAACGAAGAAGCCAGAAGGGTTCTGAAATTCAACCACGCAGACGTTACCCTATTAATACTGTTCGATTCTATTGGTTTTTCCAAAACCTAAGGATTTTTATTTTACAATAATAGTAAAATCATTAAATATATTCGTACAAAACATAAATTTCACATTTCATTATGATAACAAAATCCATTCATCCATCCGCAAACCTAATAATAATTCATTCATTCTTACAATATTTCTTCTTCCCTTTTACGTGTTTAGGGATTACAAACAAAATATATTTGGCACAACACAACACTTCAGCTACAACTATCCACTGTGTGCAATGAATGGCAATAGTCCTGCCGATAATCAATACTGCATTCATTGCTGGAAACACTGCACTGCTTACCGCTACGGCAACAAAGACTCTGCAGGCCCTTGACACGGCCAATATGCCCGTAATCCCCAGAAAGAAGGCTTCGCACAAAGCACCGGAAACCGAAAAGCTAAGGAGAAGCCTCATGATTTTGAGCTGGCATCACGCTTCATGGACCGCCAAAGATAACAAAAAATGTTGAAAAAAATATCTGTTTGTAATTTAATAAAAATGATGAGTTTTGGTTGTTGGTGAAGAGCCTTCGGGAATAAAATAATTTTAACAATGTGAATACACATATGAAATACAAACTTTTTTCAAACAACTCGCGCGCCATCAAATGTACAAATTTAATAACGCCAAAGTTCATCATTATTATAGGTCATATGTATAGAAACCTCCGCGGGCGTGCGCGCAACCATTCATTAAAGATTTATAGCAATCAGGTGAATATTAAGGGAACGCATAAGGGACAAACAAAGAAACATTATTTTTATATATAAAGGTATTAGCCTTAATAATCAAAAACACTACCGAATCATTAAACGGTGTTTTAATTTGACGGTCTCTACGGTCGAGGGGCAAGGCTCTCGACTAGCAATCCTGAGATCGCGGGTTCAAATCCTTACGTGCACAAATAAATTGTATGTGATTAATTTGTGTTATTTCACAATTAATTACTTTAGAATAATATGTAATATTTTTGGGCACGTTCCAGAGTGGAAGATACTATTTTTAAATTTTAAATTTAATTATTTCTATTCTTGAACTAATAAAAATTGAACTTTACAAATTATTACATGGTTTACATAGATAATAAGTTTATTAATAAGAAAAAAATGTTAGTGATCCGTAAATGTATTTAAATAGGTTAGTCGTATATTTTGTGAACACCTCACTAGGCGAACCTATGCTGAGGTGTTCCCATGTTTGGGATAAAGTGCTTTTCTGTCGACATAAATAGAAACACCGTATCCTCGTTGATATAATCAAGAAGGGCACTGTGGGTCGACACATAATTTTTTTTTCATGAGCTCCACACAGGAGGCCCTGAGGAAATTAATTTCCTTCAGGCCCTATGTCATCTTTGGGGATGCTGTGTGGAGGGTTTTTTAAGAAAAGGAAGGGAAGGAGAGTTCTGGGAAGGAAAGGGGTTTAAGGGGTGGGTAGGAAACTGGAGTTCAGTGTGTCCTGGCCTCCAAGATCTAGACAAACCACCCCAAATTAAAGATAAGTTGAGGTTAGGATCTATATACAGTTGTTCTTAGCATCTAGATTATGAGTAAGATAAATGATTGTCTTCCCCACCTACCCTTTTCCTATCTCCTTCCTCTCCCCACTATCTTAACATACCCCACTGGCTCCGACGGGACACAGCTCTTGTGCAGTACTAAAAATCGAAGTTAATATTAAATCGAAACCCGACAGAACTTCACGCGTAATCGATGTAATAAAAAACGCACATTTTGCCTCTTTATAAACTGACAGTCAAAGAGGTAACACTGATAATGTTAGATCTGTTAAATGGTTCATGCCGTTATTAGGGCCGCCCTATTGTGCGCCGATCTGCCGGGAGCAAAGTGCGTAATGTTTCAGAAGTAACACGGTCTTCCGTTCTTCCTTTATTTCCCAAATTGACGGGCACCCAAACAGCCCGGGCTAACTCGCAGGGCCGTTGCGACCTTGTGCGCAAGGCCGGCGGCGCACTCGGGCTAAATAATCAAGGGGTGGCGTCTTGAGAGCGTCTCTACACTAGCCGAATTCTTTACTCGATTGCATTAGTTAGATTTAAATTCGTATTATTAAGAATGCGTACACTACATCAGTGCAAATAATTAATAAGTCCTTTTGTCAAATAAAATGTTTTGTTTTTATTACTTAAGACCTTATATATATAAAGCAATTCTAAGTACGGCTGATCCGAAAATTTGAAAATAGTTCGATGTAAATGGAAATAAAAATCCTTAAAAAGACAAAATAAGAAAGTTTTCAGAAATGAATATAATGGGGTCATCCGTGTGAAGAAGGCTCTTTTTTTGCATTTTCGGAATATTTTTTGGCGAACTAAATAAATATACCAACAACTGCAAACTTTTGACCAGATATTTATTCATATTTTTTCGCGTTTTTTTTTTCTTTTGTTTGGTGTTCAGCAAGATGCCAAAAATTTATTTTTCAATATTTTTTTAATACTCCTAGTTCATAAACTAGTTCGTACTCAGATAAAAATGCCATTTTTTGTTTCAGATAAACAGAACGCTCGTAATTTTGGACACCACAATTTTGAAGATGTGGCTAAGTTGCGGTGTACTTAAGCAATGAGCGACGATTTCGGGCTGAAAAAACTGTAAAGCGTTCTCAAAATATGAATAAACATTTAGTAAAAAGTTCGCAGTTGTATGTAAATTTAGTTAACCAAAAAAAGCAAAAAAAGCAAAAAAAGCAAAAAAAGCAAAAAAGCAAAAAAAGCATTAAAAAGATCCTTCACACGGGGCGGTACAGCGTTGTATTCTCACCTGTTTCTGGTTCAAACATTTGTAAGCAAACCTACACTATAGCGCAATCTACGGGTAGGTACAACTGTTAATTTTGGGTATAGGGAGATAATAATAATAATAAACCTTCTATTTCTTGCAAGTAGTATGTTACAGAGTTATAAAAATTATTATTAATGCTATTTACTATCTTGTTGAAAAATGTAACATAGGTATCGTAAATTATTCATAAGAAAGAACCCCTCTCTCAAGCGAAGGTGCAGGTCTCCTCTAAAGAAACGTTCGTGAGTAGAGAAAGTTCTGACGTTATAGGTTACTATAAAGGTTATAGGTTATTGTAAAGCTCACCTTTTTTGTTCGTAGGGTTAAGTATTTCTTGTGTTTGTGTCACTTCTTGTATTTTTGAGGATGTTTGGAATTTCTTCTTCAGAGGGTTTTGGTCTTGATCATCCACGGTGACCAGCCGGGTTGGAAGATGAGGTTTGATTTTTAGTGTTGTTTTTTGCATGTTACCTGTGTTGGAGGTGGGCGGTAGTTGCTACAAGTTGTCGGCTTTGTTACACTGAGCGTTTGGCATGTTGTTTTGATTTTTACTAAGAAGTTATGCATGCTTGGTTTCACAATTCCTTCAAACAGGCTAGAAGTTCTTTTTTTGTGTCTGTTGTTTATTTTTCTTTTTGGCCTGTACTTTTGTTCCGTCGTCTGTAGGTGTTTCAGGAGATAATGCAAAGGAGATATCTAACACTCAATACTATTAGAGTGCTAGATTATTCACAATCCAGGTATGTTTATCAATCTAAACAGAAAGCAATATTCTTACGGATGTAGATAATGCCAGGAACACATCGTAGCTTTTGTGATATCTAACTTAGGTCGGCATTTGTCGAACCCCGTGGCGGCCCTGGCAAGCGGCCGGCCATCCCCCGACCCAAATGGCAAAAAACAAAATGAATAAATCCCCATCGGGAAAACAAACAACGACTAAATCCACCGGCAAAGCTCCGACAATGGCGGCAGACTTTATGTGTTTATTTTATCTATGTTGAAATATGTTTATTTGTTCCAGTTCGATTATTCCTCTGTGTCTGCCATTGTGGGGATGTGGAGGGAATCGGGGAATACAAATGAGGCACCATTACGATCGGTTCTCATTTCCATCACGTGTGGTGATGGTGCGATGCAGTTTGCTTTGCTTTTCGAAACGTTTATCCATTGTTGAAATTTATTGAGCAAACAAAGGGTGGATACTGGATAATGATGAATTTACGTCATTTGGGAATAAAGTTAGGCAATATATCTATCATGCTTATGTATTTCTATGATGCACTATTAACAAAGCTAACAATTTTGGTTATGATGAAAAACATTAGATGAAACTTTGCTTTGCAAAAATCTGTTTATTTCAGAAGCTGCAAAACTCTTAAACGCTGTGTTTTTTTTATGTTATACTTTAAGACATGTTTTATTTTTTAGCTTTGCCTTTATGAAAGTTTGAAGTATCTTATGATATGTTTAAGATGCTGTGATAGATAAATGGGAAAATAATGAAATGTTCTCGTTCATCTCCTAGATCGAAAGTGTAACATACAAAAGGAGAGGTGTAGCTCGACCTTTTGTATTTCCATTTTGTTTGCATTAATGTGATGGAGTTCTTTCGAACAATGACAGGAAATTAAGAAAAAATAAATATCTTAAGTGGAATCGAAATACTTAACATATTATGTTACAGTTTTTTTATTAAATTCTAATCGTAAAGAGATCTCGACACTTATTATTTTGTTTAAATTATATTTTAAGAGTGTCCCAAATTTTTAATAAGCGATAACTTTGATGACCTTTGACATTTTTCAGACAGATTTATCATTAGTAATTATTGTAAATATATTTACCTTTTGTTTTGGCGGGTAGATGAATCTGGAAGACCGGAAGCTCATACAAACAAAATTCTCAACAGTATCACAGGTATTTTTTTAAAACTTTATAACCTTTACCACAATTGTGCATTATTCGGGGATGACTTGGTTCAGCATTGATGAAACCTTATATTATGTTGAAAATATGATTTATTTCAAAAACTATAAACATGATCTCACATAAGAGATACTAAAAGCACTGAAATGTGAAAAGGCCGAGCACTTAAGCACTCGGGATTTATGCAAATGTTTTTCAAAATAAACCACACAACAAAGCTAAAAATATGTAGCTTATCCTTAATACTTCGATACTAAATGCACAAGATGAATTTTCCACTTATAGGGAATAGTGAGAGAGTTTTACTATGAAATCACTGGTTCCATGACAACTGAGAATAAAGTCAACTCACTACTTCCTTCAAAAGTCATTAAAAGCTATGAAAAAAATAATTTTAAATTACCGATAACCCTAACCTAACGTAAGCTATTTAACTAATTATTTATATACTTTTTTTTTTATCACTCTAAATGACTTATCTGAGATGGTTCTGAGTTGGTTTCATTCCGAGTTGTCCTGTCACCGAAATCACTATGCTGAAAAATGGTGTATCGCAGAAGGAAAGAGAAGAATAAATAGCTGTAAGAATAATAAGTCAAAAAGTATTGTGACGAATATTATAATTAATAATCAGAAACAATTTGTAGACAATCCCGTTTTGAATATTTTCCCACTTGATCACTTTAGCAAGCTTAGCTTTTCAATTTGGGAGGCGGGAATGGGTACCGCCGCCCCGGGAACCTTTATTGGATAACCAACACCTCTGCCATAGGTCACCCCAAGTGGTTCGCTACGTTTGGTGATTTAGCAGGAGTGCCCGGGTTCATGGGGTGAGGTTTGTCTAGGTCTTGGAGGCGGATGACCAGCACACTGAACCCCAGATTCCTACCCACCCTTTAAACCCTTTTCCTTCCCAGAACTATCCTTTCCTCCCTTTCCTTAAATAACCCTCCACACAGCATCCCCAAAGATGACATAGGCCCTGAGGGAAATTATTTTCTTCAGTGCCTCCTGTGTGGAGTTCATGTAAAAAAAGCCACTGTCGACGAAAGTTTTGTTTACATAGTGTATCTACCAGACTATTTATCACTAAGAATTTTTTTGTCTGCAAACACCAATACCGTGTATCCTGTATCAATGCCTTCATATTGTTGTTCAGACCCGGTGTCCATTATACCCATCTGTTTTATGCCTGGTTCCAGGAAAGGTAAAAAATAAACAAGGATTAGTCCAAAAATAATATCATCTTAAAATTCCACAAGACAAACTAACGCGAGTGCCAGTCATAAAAGAGTGAACCCTCAAACACGAGTTATACACATTTTGTTTTGTTCCGCGGACAGAATTGACCGCAGAATACGAGGCGTCACTATGAAACGAGCAATAAAGAAAGCATATTTTGTAAATCTAACACCACAGAAATGAACATCAACCGCAGCCATACGTGACCCTTAGGGTGAGTAATAGCCCTGAAGGATGTTTGTCTGGCTTTACTTGCGCTTTTAATTACATTGCCGAGGCGAATCCATCACCGCAAATGTCAAATCTCCAATGCTCCATTCAAGTTGAGTGTCAAAATCTTTCTGCGTCTTTTTTGCAGCTAAGCATCAATCTGTTCTTCTTTGATGGTTGATCTTCTTCTGTGATGGTTGAGGTTCAGAGGGAAACATCTAGGTCTGCGAACCAGTACATGGCCTCGGAGTCGCACTGTTGACCTCATCGATTGCACCGGTGTTTCCTTTTCTAATGACCTCTCCAATGGTAGCGTGGTTGTCATCAGGGAAATATCATCTTTGCAAATAATAGTCCGGGACCACAAGTGAAACTGTTACGTCATGATATTTCAAATTCACTTCACGTCTTCCTCTCATACGGGAGGCGGGAATGGGTACCGCCTCCCCGGGAACCTATATTGGATAACCAACACCTCTGCCATGGGTCACCTCGAGTGGTTCGCTACGTTTGGTGCTTTAGCAGAGGTGCCCGGGTCCATGGGGTGAGGTTTGTCTAGGTCTTGGAGGCGGATGACCAGGACACACTGAACCCCAGATTCCTACCCACCCTTTAAACCCTTTTCCTTCCCAGAACTCTCCTCCCCTTCCTTTCCTTACAAAACCCTCCACACGGCATCCCCAAAGATGACATAGGCCCTGAGGGAATTTTTTTTCTCAGGGCCTCCTGTGTGGAGCTCATGTAAAAAAAAAAGTCCTCTTACAAATCTTCCTCTGAAGTATTCAATTCACCTCAATTTATTATTTCAAAAACATTACAAAAATTTAAATTTTATTGCGTTGTAAAATAAATTTTGTGAGGGAGAATAACATAAATACAAAAAGTGGGAATCAACCATTCTAGTACCAATTTATTGAGACTTTTCATTGATGCTAAATATATTATGTCGATATGCGAATTGATTCTCTTAAATAACAAGCTCTAATGGTCTCCTCACCGACATAAAAATTGACAAGTTAGTCCTGTAGGTTATTAAATATCATAGGTAGTCTCATATCGGTTTCTCCCCCGTGATGTTATCTAGGTTACAGATTTGTCTTTCTGAAGCCAAGACAATTATCCTTCTAATAATATTATCACTTCTAGTATGAACACGGGATCATTCGTAAAAATAATACATTGGGTCTGATGTATTAATCTAGTATATCAAATTTCTTCCCTCAAATACGTGAAATTGCGACAAAATGCGATGATCTTGAGTTAAATAATTAAACAACATTACTGCAGAACATAATACGGTTATTTTAAATTGTTTCCTGTTAAGTTAAGTTAAGTTAAGTGTTTGCTGTTTCGGAGGCGGGTATATGGGAACCGTTCGATGGGTAACCGAAACTTCTGCCTTAGTTCACCTCAAGGTGAAGGTGACATAGTAGGGGTTTCTTGGTGTAAGGAGTAGGGTTCGTAACGGTCTTGCCACCAGTTGCCTGGCGTGCCGGATCGGGAGAGCCTAGTTGAGGAAGACCCTTTGACCTCTCCAGCTGGACTTTCTCGACCCATCGCCTTGCACAACAGTGGTAGGGATGATTCCATACGTGACTCAGAACTACCTCTCTCCTTCCTTAAATTAAAAATATCCTCCACACAGCATCTCCAAAGATGGCATAGACCCTGAGAGAAATTATTTTCCTCAGGGCCTCCTGTTTGGAGTTAATGTAAAAAAACATGTTGAATAAAACTACAGTTCAAGAAGGCTATATAGTATCACGACGTTCCTCGGTCATTTTTTACTTACCACATAACCCAAAATATCATTTCTAATTTTTGTGTGTATTATAGAATATGATGATGTGGCACTCTGGGTTTTAAAAATAATAGTAAAATTCGTGGTAAAAAATAGTAATGTATATTGAACGTTGTTACTAGATGCCCCCGTGTTCTCCGTCCATCCGTTGGTTTCACGTGAAGTGGACTCATGACAATTCACATAGTAATCATTGTAAGAGACACTCCAAAAGTCACCGAGCCAGCTTTAATTTGTTTGAATATTCATGCCGTGTTTGTATTTCAAATTCATCTTCTTCACGATATTTCAGGCGGATACGACGAGCAGCACAATCCCATTTGAATAACTAAAAAAACTTCTGGAGCAATTGGTTAATAATAATTGTATTATTAACTTGGTGTTTACAATTCTCTTTCTAAAAGACGGGTTGCTCTTGAAAAGGGGTAGGTACTATATTGTAGAAAAGAAAAGGGCTATGTGGCACTTGAGAATAAAATTATTTCTTGTTGCCTTTTGGACAAGATAATAAGCCTATGGTAGCACTGGACATCCTCCAGAAATAGGTTGTCTCCTGCTTTCTCTTTTCATTTCATTATGGTTATTATAGAGAAGCCTTTTTAGTAGCAGTCTTTTTATATACCAGCTTATAAGGAAATTTCTTCTTCCTCAGTCGTTACCTCTTTGCTGAGAATCGTGATCCCCACATTAATTACCTTGCGTCATCTCAATTGGACAAGTTTCTAAGTGACATATTATATAAAGTGATATTTGAATGCTAAACCATTTCTTTAGCTCAATTCTTTAATTTTCAGAACCTCGGGTCTTGTATTTCCGTATGAAAAAATTCTAAAATCAAGCCCCAGTTACTTTACAAAGTTTCCCTTTTCGGTTTATGCTGAGGTTCAAAGTTTGCAAAAACGAATTTTCGTAATATATATATACATATATATTTTTTTTTTATATGAGCTCCACACAGGAGGCCCTGAGGAAAATAACTTCCCTCAGGGCCTATGTCATCTTTGGGGATGCTGTGTGGAGGGTTTTTTAAGGAAAGGAAAGAGAGGAGAGTTCTGGGAATGAAAAGAGTTTAAGAGGTGGGTAGGAATCTGGGGTTCAGTGTAAACGTAGCGAACCACTTGGGGTGACCTATGGCAGAGGTGTTGGTTATCCAATAAAGGTTCCCGGGGCGGCGGTACCCATTCCCGCCTCCCAAATCGAGATTTCTATTTAACAATTTTAAATCTATTTAACAATTTTTGATTTTGGGGTTCAATCTTTTGTACAGTAAAGTAGTTTATCATATTTTAACCCGTCTAATCACAGGAGACCCAAACTGTCCCAAAACATCATATGCCGTTATAATAACAGGAGACCCAGATTGTCCCAGAGCGACCGTGCATTATTAAAAGTTAGGTATCTCTCTTCCTGTCATACAAACATTTGTGATTTCTTTTATGTTAGAAAGCGAAAGAAATGATGCTTCTTATTGCCTTAGGAATATACGAGCTATATTGGTTAGGTATTTTACAAACCCGATCATAAGTGACGATTTTATTTTGCGCCAATTTGTGACTTAACAAACACTTAATTTAAAAATAAAATGTATGAATGTCATAAAAAGTGAGGTGACAGTTTTATTACAAATTTTCTTAAAAAAGGGAAACTGTACTTAAAATTTTCAGTTTATTTTATTTTACGTACTTTTTTGAGGAATCCCCAGGTACGTATTTTTAAGCCAATTTACATTTTCAATATCAAAATTTAAATATTTAAAAACAAAAATGTTGATTTCTAATAAACACATCGGAAAGATTATTTAATCTAGATTTTAGAGCAATTTTTGTTTTAGCAAAAAAATTAAAAAATAACCAAAAAAAAAAGGAAAATTTAAAATGCGTAGGAAGAACCGGGAATTTTGCGCGCAAATCTTGACAGGCAAAAGTTCATAGATATTATTTTCTCATTATTCTAAGGGTTAATGGAAAATATTTAAATTGGACGTGTCCCTAGTTTGATATCGCATTAGGGATATGCAGTTAGAATCTTATGCCCTAACTGGTTGCACATTGCACATGGTTCTATTTCCAAGTTTAGGTGTGTTCAAAAATGGTAAGTTTACGACCAATTTAAATATTTTTTCTTTAAAATATCTTTAATTAAAATACTTTACACAAGATTCAACCCAAAATCAGAAATAGGTAAATGGATAATAAGAAATCGTCTTTGCAAACTTTGACATCTCATATTTCAGAACTAGACAAAGTGAAGTTAGAACCCTATCCAACTAAAGAGGCGCTTGGTGTGACGTGTACACAGACGCTCCGAAAGCCTGTGATATTAGAGGACGAAAAGAATAAAGGATAGGTAATAGGTAGGTACTCTCATTGAATTAACTTCCTTTTGGTATTGCGTAGTCTTTAAAAGGATTAAATCAGCTTTATGTTTACTGTGTCACAGAAAAAAGCTGACGTGAACGTACAATGTTTTCTGGTATCACATTAACATTTGCGTGAACCTGTCTTGTTTTCTATGGCCGTACAAAAGTTTGGCAACATTCGTGTGGTGAAAAAGCGGCAGGCAATGGAAGGAGCTTTCAGAGTTTATTAATGTATTTTACTGCGACAAAAGCTTACGCCATAAGCGAATGATTAACGGATAATTCCGGCGAGCACGCCATGGAGTAGAGCTTTTATTCCTTTTTGTTGCTGACAAAAAGTCACGCTAGAAAATTCAACCACGCCCTCGTTCGCCAAGCATTTGCGGCCACGAAACTTTTCTATTAGCTTTTTTATTGCTGACAAGGGAGCTTTGTTCATATGAAAACGAAGAAAATAATCACATATTATGTAAAATACGAGTAGGTAAGTAACTACTAAGAAACTCCACAATGAATTTCACTAAGCATAAATTGATAGTTTTTGGACGGTTTTCCTTCTGTGTCACAAAGCATATTTTTATTTATTTGCAAACACAGTGTAAAAACCAATATTGTAAAAGCGGTAATGTCATCTGCAAAAACTAAAACACGAACGAATTTGATCTTGATATTGTACGTTAATTCCTGATATTATTAAGTGTTTTGTTTGAAAAACGGTTTGATTTAATATAAAGTAATTTTATCGCGTAAAAGGCCAAAACATACTCTACTCCAAGAAGAAGAAAAAATTGATATTTCGTCGCTGCAATTGAACAAGGTTCTAACTGATATTATTTTCAAAAATGACCTTTGAACGAAAAACCATTTCTTTTGGTCATTTCTAGAACCAAAATAATGTTCAAAACCGTCTTCGTTGTCGTAGAGACTTGTTTGATAAAGTTCTAACGTCAAGTTTCTAAAGCTTCCATTTATTTTACAAGGTTCTAACATCACTTTGAGCCTTTTGCAATTTTACCATTTTGATTGTATCTGACGGTTGATCGTTTTTACGGGGCGCAGTATAGTTCATCACTTAAGTTAGATAGGTTTTTAACTTCGCCTTATAATGTGCTGAGGTGTCAAAGTTTGCAAAGACGAATTCTCATAACCTGTTCACTAACTTCTGACTTTAAGATTGATTCTTGTGTAAAATATTTTAGTTTGATATATTTTGAAGGAAAATATTTAATTAGAACGTGGCCCTATCTCAGAAAGGCGTTAGGGACATGTAGTTGGAACCTCGTGCAATTAATTATTATTCCCTAGCTGGTTGCATATGGTTCCATCTGCTCGTTTAGGTAGGTTCTAAATTTTTTTTGTAGATTCAAACATTTTTCTAAATGTGTTAAACTAAAATACTTACACAAGAATCAACCACAAAATCAGAAATTGGTGAATAGATTATGAGAGGTCGTTTTCGAAAACTTTGACATCACATTTATATAAAAAAAAATATTTATTTATTTACAAGAAAAATTTTTTAACATTACAGATGATTGTATTATGCAAAGTTATACAATAATTCATTATTGTATAACTTTGAATTTGAATTTGTATATCGTCTCAGAACAGACATCGTCTAGTGAGACGGGTTATAGACTTTTCTTGTATTATATTGTTACTGTAATAAACGCCCGGGTTGCCGGCAATTAAAAAAAAATTATTATTCTACTACTCCATACGTTGAACTCTAAGAGCTCGTGTTTATGGGAGGAGTATTAATGTGCAAAAAAAATTATGTGTTAATGAAGTATGTAAATAATGATCAAAGACGTTTGAAATAAATATACAAAAATTATTTGACATAGTTATACAATTTAGAAAAAAATAGTTGTAGAAAAACAATACCAATAATATAAATTTTTTTAATTTTAAATATTACAGATTAAGTATATCTGAACAAGGTAAAGTGAAGTTAGAACCTTGTCCAACAAAAGTGACGATTTTAGATAAACTTTTTAAATGACGCACGTTAAATTATATTAAAATGTGTTATTTTAATTGATAATTCTCCATCACAGATATTACAATCTTTCAAAATTCACTAAAGTTTATTGGTTCCGATTGGACCCTGTAAACATAATCACGTTTAAAACCTCGTTTGCTAGTAATAATACAGAAATTAAAATTCAATTGTTGAACGAGCCCCATTGTGCGCGAAGTTCATTACGAATGCAGAGTTAATGGGCGAAACAACAAAACTACTCCATCGATCAATGTTTTAAGACAAAAAAGGCAATTGTTCAAAAATCAAAAAGTTAACAAGAGCATAATACATTGTTATTTAAAACATAATAACGCTCAAAGTGTGCTCTTTGTGATTATTGTTTCGCGTTCAAGAGCTGTGAAAAAAAATCACTCCATAAATCAATTTTATCCGCGAAGAAAAACGTTCGTTCATAGCCAATTGTTTTTCTTCGAGTGGCAACTGTTGGAAAATAAAACGCGATGATTTGGACAATAATAACAGAGACTTGAACAAGAGTTGCAGAAGAAAGAGTATAGAATTATTACGGCATGCGGCAGTTAGAATCAAGGGGTTTTGATAATAGAATTGTAAATTTTAATAACGAATTTATTAATTTTGTTTTACGGTCGTCAAGTGGTTATTTCTAAAGTTACTTTGTAATTTGGGACACGTGGGTATAATAAGAGTTTTGAAATAAATCGAACCATTTCAGTAGTGAATTGATAAACAGCGACTTTCGATATGTTTTTTACACAAAATTATTTGCCTCAGGGCCTATGTCATCTTTAGGGATGCTGTGTGGAGCGTCTTTTTAGGAAAGAAATGAGAGGTAGTTCTGGAAAGAAAACGGTCCGGGGGTTGGGTAGGAATCTAGGGGTCAGTTTGTCTAGGAGTGACGGACGTATTAATACATCCCTCCCACTGCGATGCATGTCCACTAAGTCACCAAATGTAACGAACCGCTTGTGGTGACCTATGGCAGGGGTGTTGGTTATCCAATAAGTGGTTCATAGGGCGGCGGTACCCACAGCCGCTTTCAAAATTGCAAAAATTGAAATATTACGACATCTGATTGTCAAACATAACAAAAAAATTAAAATTTCAAAAAGAATGAATTATTATTGAAAATTAATTCCGGAAACTCTATATTTATATGATTACTTCAGTTTTGAAAAATTAAAAGTTCATCGAACATGAACAATATATCACATCAAGCGTGAATCGGCAACCGAAATTAAAATGTTTAATTATTATTATAGTCATGTTTTTTCGCTTTTTCTTTGACATTCAAAACGTGTCCTATCAAAATGAATACATCGAATAAAATACAATATTTATTAAGTACTACAAAATACAATTTCCTGTTATGTCCATTCGTTTATATATGTAACTGCTTAGTTTTGGAATAATGTGTTGCGATAAAAAAAAAATAAAAAATTGCGAAATATTACAAAGCGGCCAGTGTGTGGAGAGAAATGAAAAAAAAAGATTTACATTGATGCCACAAATTAAAAATATGATGTTTAATTTGACATTTATTTAAAAAACTTAATTCATTCAAATGATAAAATGTTCACACCATAAATCATTCCCAATTAAAATAATCCCCGTAATTATTTATGTCTCTCATCTAAATAATTACGTGGCTATTTTTGGAGGCGTTCTATAATAAATTCTTCTTATTCATTGTCACCCTCAAAGCTCCCAAATAGATCATTCAAAACGCGATTCTCAAACCTAGTTAGAGCGTGTTTGCATACATTTAAATGAATTTGCCATTATCTCAGTCTTCTTCTGACCATAAATAATTTCATGAGGAGGCCACAATGAAATGAGTCGAGATAAAAAGCACTCAGAAAGGCATTTATAAGATGGACTACTGGAATAGCCTTGTAAGCTGACTGAGGAATAAAAATAACATATTGTTAGACATGCACTTTCGGGTGCTTTGTTATTACGATAACAACCGACGATAAATAACGGGATGAAACCCCACGAATTAGTAAAATGCGCCCATCGTTTCTTTGCACTTCCACTGTACTTGTTTATTTTAAATATTAAAAAGTGTAATGTATGCGAGATTTGAACCAGTTATCTATCGGACGAATGGTTGGGGCTAGACTAACTTGTCTATTACGGTCGTAGGGTGCAAAATGGTTCTCCACTTGTTCGTACGAATAAATATTCTTATATGCATATACACAGAAACGCAAGCCTTATTGAAGTACATGTTTATTTTGTGAGAATACAAATAAAATCATTATTTTAACAACTTTCCATATAGATAGCAGTGGTAGTCGGTGACTTTTTGTATAAGGGATGCTGGAGTATATACCTAATATCAAATATGAAAGCATATGGACTAGCCTACGAACAAAATGCAATTATCAAATTAGCTCTACACAACCTTTATGCTTCACATTAAATATTACAGTTCCCTAATTAAATGAATTAAATAGGTATTCCGAAATATTTTCAATAATATCAATTGGATTCGGCTATTCAAGACAACAAATAACAGTCGAAAGGTGGTCAGGCAAACAAATCGCATCAAAATGGTATTAGGTCCGTTCGCTTCGGATAAGCTTTTCTGTGCACTATGCCTGTAAGCATTAAAGTCGTTTTCTGTGCGTTGGATGCTCCCATGGAATGCGCATTCGGCCTTACTTCAACCATCACAGGCTTGACTAAAAGCGCATGCGCGAATATCAAAAAGATCACACTCGTTTCTGCTTCGTGGATGCGGAATGAACGGAGCATCCACTATTTTGCTGGTGTTGGTGAGTTTACGTGACGTGCGAGCATTGAGAATATATACAAATTACATATGTATTTCGACCTGCTCCGTATGTCGTGTTAGTGATGGTCTCTGAGTTTGGGACGGTGATGGTGGCGGTGTCGTTATTGCAGAATCTAGTGCGGTTTACGGTTAGAAAAAAATAAATTCAAGGCTTTTTTAATTCGGAATAAATACATAATAATAATTATTTCACATATTTTAAATCTAGAAAAGAAGGGATACGCAGCATCCACAGTACGTATGAACGGACCGCGCCTGATAGATACTCGTACCTACATAAAGTTTTAAGACCTTCGTGCATCGATATTGTAGTTTTTAACTCGATTAAATGAAATGTTTGCTGATTTAAGTTTTTGCCAATATGCTCGTTCAATTAAACACGTTTTTATATTATACTAGCTGGTACCCGGCATGCGTCGCAATGCCATTCAAAGAAATAAATTGATTCTCCCTGCATGTTCTTTCCCGTGCTTCCCCTTTCACCTCCGGAGTCCTCTTTCCATCCCGCGTTCCTCTTCCACCTTCCTTGCCTTTCCCCTCCCTCGTCATCCCTCCCTCGAACCCCACTTCCCCCTCCTGCCTTTCCTCCCTGCCGCTAAAATATATGAAATACAAATATTTTCATTTATACAAATTTCATAATGCCAGAACTTACCATTTTATATACCCTATAACTTTTGTGGGCGTGCGCACATCCAATCACCGAAGTTTCATCGCAATTGGATGAACGATATGGCAGCGCATAAAATACGAACAAACAAACAAATATTGATTTTTATATATAAGATTTATTCAATTAAATACGGTCTATTTCAGCAGGTTAAAGTGGCGGTTCAATTATTTCTTAGGTTTAAGGTATTTTGTAGAGGTATATGGGGTATTTGGGTAGTAGATTTATCCTTTTTCTTTATTTGCTGCAATAAATGTTTCTACACACAACGAGATTAATATTTTTTATCACAAGGAAAAAAGACAAAAATAAGCATGTATACTCAAAAATCACTCTAACTCTTGAAGGTGATAACGACGTATATTCCACATGTCTTTCAATAACTATCAATAAGTGTCCTATAACTTTTAACTATCTTTACCTTTGTCATCACCTCTTACGTGCAACCTTACGTGTTATGCAAACTATATTATTTGTAATTTTTTATAGCTTTTTGCAAAGCATTGGTATTTTTGCAAAATACCTAATGTAAATCCATTTCTTTTTTCGCATCAAAACCAAATATCATATTGAATGTAGGAGGTCTAAGCCTACTAGAAAGGATAACTTTTACTTTCCAGTACTATCAAGAATGCTGGAAATACATATTTTTTAAATCTAAGTAGAACGGAATGAAATTTGTGTGATATTATATTTTTAACTAAAAGTAGTGTTATTCTTTGGCTAGCGCGGTAAATACATTTTAAAAGTGGAGAACCCTTTCGTTCTGTGACCTCACGCCCCAAGGTCCCGGCCATTATGCATCGGTATTCGGTACCTCGGTGAATTCATTTGACCAAAAAATTAAATTTCCCAAATCTAATTTTTATACATTGTATTGTTGTTAAGACCCCATTGAAGGTCCGGGTCTAAAGGAAAGTGTTGGAGCGTTTCAAATCCTGACCAAACATTTCTGTCATAATGCACATTAAAATACAAATCTATAAAGGCCGGTTATCAAATCCGGTAGCCGGTTGGTTGTCTACGCCTAACCTTAGCTTTGTTCACGCGCACTAACTTGCTAGAAACTTCGGATTGATCTGTTCACTATTTTATGTTAATATTTAGGTTTCTATTGAATTGCACAGTACTTTTTTCTATGTACTATTAAGAAATGTTTGCTTCACAGCTAGGATAAGGTACAGTCTAAAATATTCATAAATAGATTAAATAATTTTATTTCGATGATGATATGATGCCGCATCGCATTGTTTTGCGTACTGTAATCTATTAAAAATAGTATTTAAAAATAAAATTGGTTGTAGAAGGTACATTTATCATTAAACCAAACGTGTTTATCTTCTGTTATCAACTTAAAAATTTCAAAAATATTCCGCATTAAGCCGCTGCTACCCGAATTTCTACCGATTTCTTACATATCTCCCTTTAACATTTGAAGTTTTTAAGCTCTTAAAAAAATATATGTTGTTTTTGAAGATAATATCTGTGTAGATACGTTTCACGCTGAAACGCAAATTATATGAAATTCCCTCGATAGAAAAAAATCGCAAAGTATGCTCCGAAAATTATTAAAAACAAGTCTATTTCTATTATTTTACAAGTTATATTATAAAAAAAAAAATCATAATGTTTCTTTAAATGATACTTAAGATACCTTTCACGAGATTTTTGCTCTATTTTAAACGAGTCTTTATTAAGCATTTTCACAATTTTCACTTCAATTTTATCATTGAAAATATTAACGCGCTCTGTTCAACATTCGTAATTACATATCTCTCCATCTTCTTCTTTTTGAGAAATACATTAACCAAAAATGTGTATGTTCATAGTTCATAGTTTTGCCTATTGCTTACAAATATATTCTAATATAATATATTTGTAAGCAATAGGCAAAAAAAAATCGCTTAACAATTTTAGAGCAAAATTATTTACTTTTTAAAATTAATAAAGAAAGAATAAAAGTGAATCAAGGGAAACTAAAATAGATAGTTTTAGCAAAAAAAATATTTTTCTAATGAAAAATACATTTTTTTAAAGGGTTATTAATCACTTTATTTTAATTCTACTCGAGCGAAGAGATGGAAAAAGCATTAAATTTATCAAGTGCATATTTTTTGGTATTCATTACGTAAACCGATTCGTAGTAAAGATTATTTTGGAAATAGTGATTTCAAATTAATTTCGACTTTTTTATATCTGAATTTTATATCGTGAGCGTTTTATATCAATAAATTCTCCGTTCACCCATTAAAAATATGGAGACAGTTACGAATATTGAATTATTTTGTTCATACGAGCATTATGATCTATGACCGGATTCTTTAAGCTATAAACAAACATCAGAAACCGGCAAGTAAGGAAGGAATCGACATTCGATTTACAAAGGACTAGTAGGACTAAGAAATCAGGATGAACTGGTTTGTTAGGATTAATCTGGTGAAGTAACCGCATGGTGCAGTTTGGTGGCTTAACGAGGTGGGACCAGGAGAAGTCACTGAGGTCATGCGACTAGATATTAGACGTGCTTAGAAAATTGGTGATTTTATTTACGGTTTTTTGTCTAATGATGTTGAAACTATCTATGCACCACGTCGTGTAAAATTCGGGATCAGGCCACTAACTAAAACACTCCTTACGTACATGGCGATAGGGTTTAAATTAGCCTGTTTTGATTTATTCAAGAAAAAAACATCGCAAAAACGTGTTTTATTTTACTTTGAGAAGTTCAGGCACAAATATGTAAATGTATGCGGAAAATAATTTCATGTTAGGGGATGCTGTGTGGAGGATTTTTAAGGAAATGAAGGAAAGGGAATTCTGGGAAGGAAATAGGAATGAGCAGTGGGTAGGAATATGGGCGTCAGTGTGTCCAGGAGTGAAGGATGTGTGAATCCATCCCTCCAACTGCAGTGCAAGGTGAAGTCGAGTGATTCTGGCTGGAGAGGTCAAAAAATCTCCCTCAACTAGTCTCTCTCGATCCGACCTGCCACGCAGCAGGAGGGCAGACGCATCGGCCACCAAGACCTGGACAAACCTCACCCCATGACTAACTACTAGTAATAGAATGATGGTGATACATATTTTAACGAAAACATTGTTAAAGTAGATATGAAAATTTTATTTTCTAAAATATTTTATTTTAGTCAAACAATTTTAATTTTAATTTTATTTTACAAAAAAATCCTATAACCTAGGTACCTATAACTTTTAAAATGTTGTTATATAACATATTTGGAGGCAAACTCCAGGCCCACTCGCCGTAGTCGTAAACAAGACAAATTACTCACGGCCGTGACTACACAACCATTCAACAGTCAGGGACCACTCGAAAATATTAATTTATCGCCTTTATAAATTTAGTGTGCTGTACCCGGCTATACCCGTGCTTGGGTTGCGTACAGTCGGCGACGGTTGGGGCTTACCTAAAGGTCAAGGTGGACTTTTGGCTAGTTACCTAGTGGAGTAGGGGGTAAAATCAAAGGGTTAGAAAGTGCACTTTTCTAGAAATCAAACCTAAAAATTGGCTGATTTGTAAAATATCATCGTTTTACGAACATCATTAAATTTGGGAAACTTCATATAAAACCACAACTACATACTATTTTAATAAGTTTTTTAAATTTAAAAAAAAAATATTTATTGAGCTAGTTTATACTACATTAATATAACTAATAAGCAGTGTAACATTTCATTTGATAAATTTAAATATTTTTACAGTAAGCACAACATTTATTTTTAAATACAATCAATCTTTCTTCATCCTCCATACTTTCAGGCATTTCATCATACATTTTTAGTACTCTATACATTAGGCAGTTCTGTGATTTTGATTTTTGCATATGTGGCAATCTAACTCTATTTATATTTCTTGTTTCTATTTATGTACATCTCTATTAAAAACAACTTCAGCCTTAAAGTATAATAAGTGCTATAACCATACTATACTGTCATAAGTCATAACCAAGAGTGACTAATTAAGAAGAATAGCGAATTTTCTGTTCTAAATATTTATTCGAAACAAAAGCAAAATATGAAATAATTAACTTCGGTCAACTATCAGTGAGTGACTTTTAGCGTATGAAGCGTTCGAATAAAAAATGTATATTTATTATTTTTAAAATCTTCTACTAATTAGCTACAACAATAATACGTGACAGCTGTGTTTTGTTTTTGCTCTTGAAAGATTTATGATTCAAATAGATTTAAAAACAGTTTTCTTAATCTGATTTATTGTGAAAATAGTAACAGTAAGTGACCGCAGTTACCATGGATGAAGACCAGGACGATAAGGCATCTAATTGCTCAGATGGCCCTGAAGTCGAGTTTGCTTGTGCCTCCGGAGTTGTGATTCTAAATGACACTCATAATAGCCTTAGTGCACTTCAAGGAGTTCTGGCAGAGAAGCAAACAAAAGTTTCCAAAGAACAACAATTGAGGATCGCCAGTTATGTATCCAACGTATCGCGCTCTGTAGCTCAACTTCTAATGGAGCGAGAAGTTATGCGAGCTGAGCTGGCCACCGCCGCAGCCAAGATAAAAGTGGCAGAAGAAGCTGTTATCGTGGAAAAAGCCGAGAAAAATCTCTTGGAACAAAAAATCCGGATGTTGGAGTCAGATCTAGGACCTGTAATGAAGAGAGTTGCAGATGCCACGGAGGCGAGCCTAACTTTCGCGGATATCGTCCGCCAGAATAAGCAGATGGACATTCCACCTCCAATAACTCGAACTGGACACTGCGTCGGTTCCCCCAGACCTGCAGTATGCATCTTCCCCAAATTGGATACGGCCAAGGATAGTGAGGAAACTAAACAACTCGTGAAGGGAATTATACGACCATCAGAGCTTGGAGTGCGTGTCACTGCAGTTAGGAAGATCCGTAATAAGGGAGTAATTATTCATACCGCTTCTTGTGAGGAACAGGAGAAGATTCTAAAGAACCCTGCTCTTGTGAACTCTGATGTCCTGACAGCCCGGCCTCCGTCAAAGCGACTACCGAGGATTATATTTTTTAACGTTCCCCGTGAACTGACGGATGAGGACTTCCTGAAGAGCGCTCTTACCGGCATCTCTGGGATTACTGACGTTGAGAGTACCACAGCGAGCTGCAGGCTCAGTCACCTAGCTGGCGCTCGCACAGGTCAAACTTGTCACCGGGTTTACGAGGTGCCTGCTAACCTGCGACACGCACTAGTGGAACAGGGAAAAGTATTTGTGGACTGGACAGTTTGCCGCGTGCGTGATTTTGTTGGAATCACAGTGTGCTCCAAGTGCCAAATGCTTGGACACTCTTTTAAATTTTGCAAAGACCAAACAAGATGTGGCCACTGTGGCCAGGATGGTCACGCTCGCGAAAGCTGTCCAAATACTGCTGCAAAGGCAGTTTGTGCCACCTGCACCAAATTTGGCAAGCCCGCCACTCATCCTACCGGAGACAGGGAGAACTGCCCAGCATACCTAGCTGCACTCTCGAGGGACTTCTCCACAATCAGCTATGGCGTCTAAGTATATAGATGAAGACAGTGATGTTGACTTTAAGAGAACTAATAGGTTAGACCGGTGGTCTGAAGAAATGGTAGAAAAAAACAGTGAAGTTGGAAGTTTTATATGTGTACAGGTTAATATTCGGTCAATTGCTAAATACTGGGATGTATTACATATGTACCTTCACGACTGTTGGAAAAACATAGATGTACTAATGCTTTGTGAAACCTCTATTAAAAGTGAACTTGCCAGCTTGTACGAGATTCCAGGTTACAATAGTATAAGCTATTTTCGCGAACACAGATCTGGTGGAGGTATTACTGTGTACATCAGAGATACATTTATTTTCACACAAAAGCAATTGGAAACTCAGGTATTTGAAAATATTTTCGGTATAATCACACTTCCAAATAATAATGAACTTACCTTACTTGCAATATACCAGCCACCAAATTTAAGTAAATTAGCTTTCATTAATGAACTTTCAACAATACTCAATAATCTTTCCTCAAATCACTGTGAAAATGTACTAATTTTCGGAGATATAAATGTTGACTTGTTAAACTGTTTAGATCCGCTAACCATTCAATATGAAAACTTATTATCTATGAACTATTTTACTAAATGTATCGATGACGTCACGCGAGAAACGGTTGTTGCAGGAAAAATAACACGCTCGTGCATTGATCACATTTTTGTAAGATTTAATAGTGGAAACAAAATTACTGATAAGCTGTCATCGTGTGTATGTGAGATTAATTTAGCCGATCACTTTGTTACGGCAATAAATATTCCATTTATCAAAAGTAATAAGAAATTAACAGCGACTAAAGTGTCAATTCTATCTCAAAAACGGATCGATACAAGCATTAGACAGTTCAATTGGAATGAATTACTTTGTGAAGAAGATTGCATTAAGCTTTACGAACAAATTAAATGTAAATTTAACGATATTTATGAAAAAAGTAAGATATTTGTAAATTTTCAGCCAAGAAAAAGACCATGGCCTATAAAACAGTGGATGACAAATGAAATATTGAATAGCATTAAAAAGAGAGATAATTTATATAAAATTTGGAAAAATTCACCAAAAAATAAGGTTTATGAAAAACAATATAAATTTTTTCGGAATATTGTAACTAAATTAATATTTAAATGTAAATCTACCTTTTTTAATGAAAAATTTAAAAATTATTTTGGAAACACAAAGAATACATGGGATGAGATTAATAAAATATTAGGACGTAGATCTAAGAGTAATTGCGATGAAGTAATCTCGAGGTACTTACTAAAAGATAAATCTGCAGAAACAACGGCGGACGACTTCGTCAACTACTTTTCGGACAGTATAAACTCACTAGTACATAAATGTGATCTTAAAGCATCAAATGTTGAATCAATACAGCTACCACACAGTATTTATATACCACGTGCCACACTTTCAGATATTCAGAAAATTATTAAACTTCTAAAAAATTCAAAATCACCCGGAATAGATAATATCAGAATGTTTGATATTAAAAAACACATTGATATTTTAGGACCGATTTTGACACATTTAATTAACACAATATTAACACAAGCCGTAATACCAGAAGACCTTAAATGTAGCATTATAAGACCCATATACAAAAGTGGTAGACACACGGACATAGGAAATTACAGACCAATCAGTATATTGCCTTCCATAGAAAAGATACTTGAAAAATACATCTCCATAAAATTGAATAAATACCTCGAGTCTTTTTCAATAATAGATCCACAGCAATACGGCTTTCAAAAAAAGAAGAGCTCAGAACTGTTACTTCAAGATTTTTCAAATTACATAAATAACGAACTAAACCATAAAAATCATATATTAGTTTTGTTTATAGATAATTCTAAAGCATTTGATACTATCGACCCAACAAAATTACTTAAAGTTTTAGAGGCGATAGGAGTGCAGGGACGTTTTCTTAATCTTTTGAAGAACTACCTTAGTGATCGTAAAATTCAGGTAAAAATAAATGGAAAATTAAGTAAAGTGGGAACATCATCTACTGGTGTGCCACAGGGCTCTATCCTAGGTCCAACACTATATATAGTATTTGTCTCTCTTATGAATAAAGTATTTTCTTTTGTCAAACACTATGTATATGCGGATGACACCGCACTTGTCATCGCACATAGGGATCTGCTCGCGGCCATGAATATGCTACAGCAGGATTTCATATCATTACAAAAATGGTCGCACGACTCTGGCTTAGTTATAAATGCACAAAAAACAAAACTAATGCACATAAGATCGCCTCATGCCAGATTTACAATAGCACCCTCAGTAGTATCCCATAACTTTGACTGCATACATAACAATTGTTTACAGCCCTGCGACTGTGGAAGAATTGAGCTTGTCAAAGAGTATGTCTACTTAGGGGTGACGGTGGATTGTAATATGAAGTGGGATATCCATATTGCTAAGCTATGTAAGCGCCTTCGAGCGATTGCAGGCAAACTGTATAAACTTAAATATTATGTGCCTATCAAAACCATGAAATTAATCTATTTGTCCTTGGCTGAATCTAACGTTAGATATGGTATAACTTCCTGGGGGCACTCATGTAAGACAAACATCCAACATGTACAGTCAATTCAAAACGCCATGGTAAAATTACTCGTCAGCAAAGCAGTTTACGACCAGCGGCAAAATATCTCATTAATGTATAAATCCATAAATGTTTTACCTATAAGAGCTCTTTTTTGGCATAAAATCTGTATGCAACATATACTAGATAGCCCATACAAAACAAAGGTGGATCACATGTACAATACTAGGCTCACACAAAATGAAGGGATGATTGTACCTAGATTTTCTAATAAACATGGCCAGCGAACTCTTGAATACATTGTACCGCTTATATTTAATATGCTGCCATACGATTTGAAAAAATATTGCACGACACCTAAATTTGCCCTATTGTTAAAAAAATGGCTATTGGAATCAGATTTTCTTTATTGACTGACTCCTAGTGCACTTTAAAAAAAAAAAAAAAAATTTTTTTTTTTTTTTTTAGACATATTCTTCTTATTATTATTATTATTTTTATACTTATTTTTGTTTTTATTATGTATTTTATTAAATTGAAATATTTTTTTCCTGTATTGTATTATACTTAATTGTACTATGTTTCTGTCCACACTGTTCCTGCCGACAAGCTACTTGCAGTAGCTTTGCAGGTATAATGTGAACATGAAAAAAAAAAAAAAAAAAAAAAGGGGCCATCCGTAAATTACGTCACACCTTAAAGGGGGGGGGGGATAGAGAAGTGTGACATTATGTGACAAGGGGTATGGGGGGGTCGTCAGCTCTGGGACGTCAGGTGTAAAAATCTAAATTATTAAAACGCAAAACTTAAATGTGAACGAAAAAATGTAAAATTGCAAAATATGTGATGTCACACTAGGGGGGAGGAAGTCTCACAAATGTGACGATGTGTGACAGGGACGGGGGGGGGGGGGTCAAAAACTCATGATTTTCGTGTGACGTAATTTATGATGACCCCTAATTCCGATATATTGGCGACTTTTTACAGTAAGGAGCCATCCATAAATTACGTCACTCCTTGGTGGGGGGGGAGTAGAGAAGCGTGACATTGTGTGACAAGGGGTATGGGGGGGTCATCAGTTCTGTGACGTCACATGTAAAAATCAGAATTTTGATTATTTTTAGATATAAAGTTGCAAAATATGTGTATGTCACACAAGGGGGAGGGGGTCTCACAAATGTGACGACGTGATAGGGACGGGGGGGGGGGGTCAAAAATCGTGTGACGCAATTTATGGATGGCCCCTAATATCAGACGCTGATTACAATGACGTTGGATTAGAACAAACAAAAGGCCGACCAGAGTACAGGTCTGGGTGCGCTACTGCCAAATTACGAAGGTAAAACAACACAAAAATCAGCAACAACGAGTATCAACAACAATTGCCGCAATTTGCAAACTGTCATTGCTCGAAGGCATGGAAGATCTCGGTGAGAATATCATTATCATGGTTACAAAAAAGGAAGATAATAAAACATTTACATTTATTACGTTATTATTATCATTATCTCAATTTTTTTAATTGGTCAACTGGACCATTGATATTCCAAGACTGTAGCAATTTTATTGCACGTAGGCAATACGTTGATTTTTCTTAAATTTATTTTAAAGTTAAAACATATAAAAGAAATAAATAAAACAGCATGTCGTGCCTAATATTTTTAGGAATTCTCATGGAATTTTTTTTTATCTAAAAATATCCAAAAACTTGAAACTGGTTCCTCTCGCTGTACCCAGAGCGGTCAAACAGGACGACAAGTGATCGTTCCCGCCGCGGACATAGTAACGAATTAAAATATAATTTTTATAAATCAACCTTTTCTGTGTATTCCCGGCAGTGTGAATTAATAAATAAACCTTGCATTTTTCTCGTCCGACGTTCGTTTTAACGACGCATTGTCAACTCGATAAAATATTCGAAAACCATTCAGACACGATACAATCAGATATTTTAAGGAACTACATGGATGTCTGATATAATTTGAACAGTCATAATGTCGTTTGTATTCGTAAAGTTGTTGCTTTGTGACAAGCATTGCCAAAATTGAATCTAATTGTTAGTCATGCAATCAGAAATCCTCACCGATTCAGATTCAAAACTTTAATGCTCGGTTTTCGAAATGGATGATTGGAGTAGGAAGTAAAGATAAAGCGATTCAAATTGCATCACAGTAGCTGAAACAAATTAATTTACATTGATTCTTTCTCACGGCTACGTACTGTTTTGTTTGTCTTCGTCATGAGCCTCTCACGTTCAGCTTCAAACCTGTGTTTCTTCAATGTTCTGTTTTATCACCGTTTTGTCATGGTACCATTTGTAGTATATATTGCTTTTCCCAAATTCCCGATTCTTGGCTGGTCTCATGCATTGTTTTTGATTCTCTTCTATTATCAAAGAAAGTAAAAGTTGTATGAAAAGGGGTTTTGTTAAATAAATTAAAGTTATAGACTTTTTAAAAGAAAGAATTTGAAAAACTTTGCATGGTAACCGCCAGGACGCCAGCAGGAAAATACAATGGAATTCTCGTACACAATTTTATAATACTTAAGTCGTTGTTTCCAACTTTTTGATCGATCAATCTGAGTCTCCGATCAGATAAGTATTGCTTAATAACATTTGATTCTTTGTCGATGAGTTGCGTTGGAAGAGCGTATTTGTGCAAAATTCGAGCCAAAATTTCGGCTCAACAGTTGATCAGTAGGACTAGAACAACGGCTGTTACATGCAGTGATTCGGTAGGAACCTAGTGCTTAATCCATTATGCATTGGAAGTCATTAGCTTCATCCAGACCTCAGTGCATAGAATACGTACGATATCTATGATCCAGAAATTAACTAATTAATTAATAACAATACATAAAACACGTCCCCGACAAGCAAGTTAATAATTCAGCCTTCAAAGGGGTAAAATGAAGTGTAAGAAATCATTTGTTAGTGGACATTTTCATTAGTTTTGCACTTCGATCAAACTTGGTCGATGGTTTTGCATTATCACTTCTAGTCCCACTGGTACCACATCCCGTACCTATCCAGTATTCCTCAGTCGTACAGAATGCCACCGAACACGGAATTGTAGATAGATGCACGCGCTTCCAGTGTCAACTACTGTCATTTTCATAGCTACGTCTCTCAGGTCGGATTTATTCCTCAAGAGTAACCTTTTTCCCCCCAAAAAAGACAATAAAAATAACTTTACACATAATATGAAATAATACGCAAAGTTCCCTGCAATATGCAAAAATTGTTTATAAATTCCTATTTTTTAAAGATTGGGCTCATATTCAAAGAATGTTTTCTTATATCGAATGTGAAAAAGAATGATTGTTATTTTTTTCTACTTAGAAAAAATTAAGAAATTATAATCTTTCGAGATGTCTGAGTTTTAGTTTCGAAAATAAGTTATTTTGAGTTTAAAAGATTTTATTAGAATAATAACTAATTATGTTAAGCCCATATTAATAAAATTATGTTCTCTTGAACTCTTTTTTTCGTCGTGTGAATAACCGTGTTATTGAATAATTCTAATAATATAATATTACAATAAATATAAACATACTAAGAGTAAATAAACATATAAACTATAAAGATAGTTGAAAAAATTTCAAACTCCATATACAGGATAGATACGGGTCATAAAAAACCAGAATCAAACCTATTCCACATCACAAAACTTATTCCAGTTCAAATTTTGGAAGAAGAGGACTTCGAAGATGAGTAATTTTGGCGAAAATTTTCCAAAAATTTTCTTTCCCGAGGGGGGGAGATGTAAAGAAAAAGTATTGTTGTGGTGTCGGTTAGAATGAGAATTGTCACTTGTTTTGTTATTCTATGATTTTATTTGTAAAGTGTCAGTTTGTTAGAAGAAACCATAAAAAGAAAGTGATTTAATAAACATAATCGTTTCTTCGTTACACAACTTAGCAACACGTGTTTTATTTATCAGTTAAATTAAGGAATTAAACCTCTATCCATCCATACTAATATTATAAATGCAAAACTGCTCGAGTTTGTTTATGACCTTTTCACGCATAACACAATATAAAGACTTTAAAAATTCATTCACCAATAGAAAGCTAAATTATATGCGCAGACTATATTTTGTATATGATGGTAAGCTCTGGCGTAATGAAATTATAAATATTAATATATTATATTTGTTATACGTTTTCTGTCGCTAACTAAAGCAAATTTTTGCTAACGTCAGAAAAAATCGTTTCCATGGAAACGATTGCTACTGCTTCAGAAAATTCAAATATTAGAATAAGTTTTATTTTTTTGGACAGGCTTCTTTTTTGGAATAAATGTCAGTTCCTACATTAAAAATATAATTCGTAACGATTATAAAGACTGAATAAATGAACTGAATAAATAGTGTAATTTTTTATTATATTCACAAACTTTCAAATATTTAATTAAAAATAAACATCCGAAATGTTTGTAAGCGCATAAATTCCGAACGAATGAACAAAATTGGATAATTCTTTTTTTCTTTGAGCTATAGCTTTATGAAATTTAGGTGGCAGGCAAGATGTTTGAAAACTGAATGTAAGGGAATGAATGTATGGAATTCGGGAGGGGGTGGGGGTGGGGAGGAGGGGGTATAATTGATAAGTTCAACCGCTACAGTAATTTCCTGTAATACCATGCGAGCGAAGCCGCGGGGAAAAGCTAGTATTATATATATTTGAGTTTAAAAGATTTTATTAGAAAAATAACTAATTATTTAGCCAATAACAATTAATTATTATTACTGTAATGATTGCATTATTAATTACTTAAAATTCAGTAGGTAATTATTTAATTATTATGTGTTTATTATTTTATTAATTATTATTTTATTTATTGCAATATTATATTTTTGAAATTATTCCATAATAAGGTTATCCACACGGCGAAAAAGAAGTTTTCAAGAGAACAAAATTTTATTGATATGGGAAAATAATATTTACAGTAATATTTACAAAAGAAAAAAAAATAGAATAAATTACCCGATACAATGCGTACACTACATAATTGAATTTGGGTTCAAATAGACCTATGTACACCGTTTACGCTGTTGAAAGTATGTATTAAACCAGATAGTGTTAATCTTGTTTGATACTCTTTCGCATTTGTTTAGCTCATGTATCGCACGCCTCTCGGGGTCTGAACGAAGCTATTCTCGCATACTAGCATTAAAGTGATTTAATATTTTCCCATAGGCACAACATGATCAAAGTTTTTGCAAAGACGAAACTTCTACGCCTATCGCCAAAAAATGTTCGCACCCGCCGAGAGGGCGTGAGTTGGGAGGGTACCCTACTCCCCTCCCAGCGGGGTTGAGGCTAAGAGGGTCCGCGGATTCCCAGACAAATCTCTTTTATCCCTTACTCCTTAGAGCCTTAGACTAACGAAAGCAACGCCTTAAAAAACTATATTAAAACATTTTATTTTATTATATTAAAACATTTACGTGTTCACAAAATTTATGAAAAGTAGCGTAACGACGATGTCCCGGTACCCAGGGCAAGTTTGTGAAATAGGGTTCTAATCCAATTATGTAATTTTTACTCTTATTTAACGTTTACTTAAAATGTATAAAAAGAAACATACAGTGTCTAACACAGTTTTTAAAAACGTCAAATGATTATTAGCCTTAAAAATGGATGCGTTACAGTGTCCATCATCAAGGCAGATGCAGAGCTCATCTGCCCTGATGATGGACACTATAACGCTGTCCGAAACGTTGGCTAAAGAAGGAGTTAGCGCAACACGGCATAACACCCCAAAAATAAATAACAAAATAATTTTTGGCCGTGAAAACCTAAAATCATACCTTTAATTTAGTTGTTTGTGCGTCATTACTATGGCTAATATTAGTAACACAAATTATTGGGTCAAATAACGTTTAGTGACTTAACGTGAGACTCCTGGGTTGAGTTTGGCTAGGTCTTGGCGGCCCAGCTGATGCGTTTTTCCTACTTCGTGGCGGGCCGAATGAGGAGACTAGAGACTTTTTGATCTCTCCAGCCAGACGCTCGACCCATCGCCGCATCCGAGGGATGAATTCATACTTCCGTCACTCGTAGATATGTTGAACCCAGATTCCTACCCACTTACATTTTCCTTCCCAGATCTTCCACTCCTTCATTTCCCTAAAAAGACCCTCCACACAGCATCCCCAAAGATGACGTGAATTATTTCCCTCAGGGCCTCCTGTGTAGCGCTTATGTAAAAAAATGACACTTTCTTGACTTGATCACTGTTCAAGGTCCCAAGGGTCCGTTACGCCACTGCTAAAGAAACATTAAATCACAAATCACCCCACCTTGCTTCCATAACAGTAGCACTTAGATTTAACTTACTCCCGTTATTGTTGCTTTATCGTGATATAATTTAGGAATAGGTGTTAGGAATAAATTAATACAAATTGACTTTCACACGAAAACAAGTTCCGATCCATTCACACGAATCACGCACCGGTCCGTGTGTGAGATACCCAGATACATATTGATGCCATAATGGCTGTATCAATAATTTCAAAGGGCCGTCGCCATCTTTATTCTAGATATTCTAGTACAACTATCTAAGCATTAATCACTGAATGGCCATTGTGAAATAATGCATTATATTTTATTAGATAGCAGGAGAATGGCTTCCAGGGTAATTTATTTGATAAATGAATTGTTTACATGCTATTCAGTGTGTAACAACCCTTATTTTTACTTCTCCGTATTCAAATCTTCCGAAAGCGATTTATTTTACAAATTGACTTACTTTATTCTACAAACTTGAAATAGCATCTTGTTTGAAGGCTTTTTTATTACCTACTTTAGTAAAGTTACAACTGAACAAGGATAGAATATTAGATGACATAGAAGATGGTGGTTTGATCAAGTCGTATAAATTCCACCGAGGTTCATATTTCAAAATGATTTCAAAATGTTCAAAATGATTTCAAAATGTTCATAAATTTAATTGGTTAAATAGATTCCTGTATCAATCACAGTGCCCATAAAGACAATCACAATTTATGTATGTCTGGTGTTACTTAAAAAGCTAAAGTTGTTAAAAACAAATACTGATGGTCACCATGAACCTGGGCCTGAAACAAGAGTAAAATTTACATATTATGTCTTAGGCAACGGAGTTTTCAGAGATAAATACCTACTATTCATAAATTAATCATTTGTAGATAAGTCGAAAATTCACGAAAGTTCGTTAAAAAATCAACCAGTACAAATAAAATGTTTTTTTTCTTCCTATAATACATTTGTTTTCAAATGTATTTTAAAACTTATTTTTAAATTGGTTTGACTGAGGTTTGAACCTTCCTACCCTGTATCGAAATCAACCGCGCCACCGCCCGGTCCAAATCGAGAGTTTGTAAGATCAACATCTATTTTAAAAATGCGTACGTAACCCCGTGATTTAACGCGATTGCCACCAGAATTTGATAGAATGCATTGTCATCGACAACGAGTCTATCTGCCATGTTTCAGCTCGATCGGATGTCGGGAAGTTGGTTAATTTCCATTATAACTCATACCGCATTATTATCTTTACGACATTCTCGTAAAATATAATTCCGGTGAATTATTTTAGGTTTATTAGTATTTTGTCGCCGTTAATGTCAAGGGAGTCAAGCCACAAAACCACAAAACAGAGAAAACGGACCTTAAAGATTTTTGGTGACAAAAAAGTCACATTTTTTGTTACAACTTTTTTGTTTTTAAAGATGGGATGCTATTTATGCGGCTTGTCGTCATAGACTGCTTTAACTTGTATTAAATTATTCGGAAATCAAAAGATCTATGCGGCTGTAGTCATTGACTGTTTTCATCTAAGGACGGGTTGTTTAAAAAAAATTGATGGATTCATCAAATATTTGAAGTTAATTTTCACGTTCTGCGTAAGTTCTATTCAAGTTCTGTGATGATTTCAGTTTTGTGAATCAACTGGTCTATAATGATGTAATTATAGAACTTGAATAGAACTTACGCAGAACGTGAAAATTAACTTCAAATATTTGATGAATCCATCAAATTTTTTGAAACAACCCGTCCTAAGTGTGTGAGCTATTGGCAATTTTCAAAATCCTCATTAAATTCATTATGGCTCAAAGCCATTGACCACGGCAATTTTGAAGGTTTTAAAACACATGCATACTTAAATTATTTTTGCCAAATTTGTGGCTTGACTCCCTCAACATCTACGGCGACGATTTGCAAATAATCATGGTTGGATGGAAACATACATATTACGATTCCATCACACTTTTTCAGGTACCTCCGTGGATGTTACTGAGATCAATAATTTGTGTTTATATTTGAAAGTACATTACAACGTCTATTTCGTCGAGAAAGATCATGAACCTGAAATGAATTAATTTTTGTCTTGAACAACTGTAACATTACACAGAATTACTGTGCTCTTTTTTTAAGAAACGCTATCACCATTGAGGATTAAATACAGTAAGTAGTTAGTTTAATTTGCTTAGTTATTTTCAATATTTTTGATTTTTAGTTTGGAAAAATGATCCCCGCTTTCAATAAAAGCAACGCACTCTTTTACATGTGTTTTGCCAAATTGCAAAATTAATTCGTCGTTGATGTTAAACAGCTATGATTGCTTTATAAATGTTACAAACGATCAGCGAGCATGTTTCTATCAACTGTTATGCTTCTAAAAAAACGTAAGCATTGTTATAGTTCTCAAATCTCTTTCTAAACTTAATCTCCGTCTCATGGGAACAATTTAATCCTGTGAAGGGTGCCCACTGCCTACTGCTTCTGCCTTCAACTCTGACAAAATCACTTTCCATAGAAACGAGATATCCCAACGGATTTTGATTCCACTCGATAAAAAATATAAAACTGCTCTCGCGATTCACGACGCGGGATTACCATTGGCAGTGTTGAAGCTGTGATGTTATAACTTATAACAAAACAAGACACGTCGTAACGATACAGTTTTAACGGTCAGTGAAAAATTTTGATTTAAAATGAAAGAATATTTATATTATAAGTAGTAATTTGCTAATAGCAGGGAAACTCGTTCCTTTACAACTTCATAAAAATAAGCCACAGTCGCTGATTTAACAACTTCCTTAACGTTAGATCAATTTTAAGGAATTCAAGCAGAAAAGAGATACCTCCTTAATATTTGGAGATTCCTCGCCGACCATGTTCAGCATTCTTTTGTCTGAATTTCGCCATGAATTATTCAATCACAGGGCATAATATAAGTTCCATCACAGCTTCGACAAGAGCAATGGTTTTATTGAATGAAATTTTTTAAACAGTGGATATATTTAATACTAGCTTTTACCCGCGGCTTCGCTCGCATGGTATTAGGGGGAAATTACGGTAGCACTTGCACTTATTACTTAACACTTATAGCTGGTCCCTGGCATGCGTTGCAATGCCATTCATAGAAATAAATTGATTCTCCCTGCATATTCTTTCCCGTTCATCCACATTTTCATTGATACAAATTTCATAACGCAAGAGCTTACCATTATATACAGCTTTTATTACTCGCTGATAATGTAGCTTTATATTGGTGAAAGAATTTTTAAAATCGGTTTAGTGGTTTAGGCGTGAAAGCGTAACAAACAAACACACTCACTTTCGCAATTATAATATTAGTATAGATTTACACCGGCTGAGTTTGCATAGAGTCTGGCTCTCACCTAGGTATCGTGAGTTCAATTCTTCGGCTGGCTATGTCTTCCATCACGACCATTGACCTAGTATACTTGGTCGAAGATAACGACACAAGCAACTTTTTCCTCTTACTGTATATATATAAAATTGTCGAATAACCTTTTCATATCCGAGAATGTTGGTCTTTCTTTAAAAAAAAATAATTGCCTTGCCACATCTGCCCTTATGATGGACACTGTAACGCTGTTCAAAACGTTGGCTAAATAAGGAAGGAAGGTAGCGCAACACTGCATATTATCCCAAACATAAATCATCATAAAGAGAACTGTTCTTGATAAAAATTTAAAACTTTTTTGTACACCGTCTTTCAAAATGTTAAGAATGTTAAAATGAGAAATAGTACAAAAACAATACAAATATACTTTCTTCGCCCCAATAATTTCATTCTTCAGCATTCGGTGAAATTTTTCAACATTTCGTAATATGATTTTGTGAAGTCTGCGATATCTGAAAACCACAAGTATCTAACCCATTTAAGCAGAATTAGTACGAAAATCTCAATTTCTATAAATATTTTGTTTTCTGTACAAACATAAAAACGTCGATGAAAGAGACGGCAAGCACGAGCTGTGATGATCCCAGGAATCCCAAAAGCAGCGATTCTTTTCACGGAATGATATAATTTTTCAATCGCACAATGGCATAATACGACCGCCTATCGCCATTATTGATTCGGCTCCGTATTTCCGCACTGTCCCTTTTCGGGCCATTGTTATAATTACGAAGGTAAGAATAGAAGTGACAATGTTTCGCCCGAGGAGCTGCGAGCTGCGAGTAGAGAGCAGCGAGCTGGGCCGAGGGAGCGGGCTACAATGGGACGCCGAAGGAGGACTGAAAGAAAAAATGATAGGAAAACAACGGGTGAATGCGAAGAATGGGGGACAAAAATCGAAAGCACCCAACATTCAGGGGATACAATTGAATTATTATTCGTTTTGATCCATTTTGAGATTCAAAACCCTTGGGCGGATTTAGCGGGGTGCCTCGAATTTGGCATCAGCGCGATAATTTCACATACAGTGTGTAAGGGACGTACTTGAAATACTTTAACAAGTGATTCCTGGCATTATTTGGAGTTAAATATACAAATGAAATTTGGTCTTCAGTGACAGTTTAGCTGTTTTTTTTTTCATCTTAAAACATTAAAAAATCAGTAGGCATTGGACAGTTAGGGTCGGGGTGAGGGATTGAGCGGTTACTCGACTGAGTGATCAGTGACAACATGTTTAAGAAGTTTTTTTTAATTAATATTAAAGAAAAAATATCAAAAAATACATCTAAAAAGTCATTTTTTACTCCAAATAATGTCAGAAATCGCTGTCTAAAGTTTGTAAAGTACGTTCCTTAACACCCTATCTATATATATGTGTTAATTTTCTGTTATCCAACGAAGAACGTATCACCGCTAAGTAATAAAACATGCTGTAAAAGGATTCGTCTAAGTTCTTCATAGTTTTTACTGCTACTTTACTAACTACTCTTGGATAAACACGGAATAAAGTCGCAATAATCGCTCAAAAGAACTGTTCCAGGCATTAAGACTTATGGAGCAAACATTAAAGATTGTACCTATTTTAATATGATGGCAATCAGCGATATTGTATTATTTTGCGACAAAGAACACCCGCTGGTGCCAATACGTTTATAAATAATATCAGTTGATTGTCACGCTCTTACTTAGGTAATATCTTCTGCATAAATACCGGGTTACCAACACAATGTAACGATAATAAAAGTCTGAGTTTTTGGAAAAGAACTCTTTTACGCTGAGTTCCATAGGTGGTCCTTTAGAAAGGAGAAAGATATGTTAATGGTTACACGGTCGCACGCAATGCCTCGTGTTTTTTCTTCTGTACAACTGGAGAACACGATTCAATGGAAAACAGCAGTAAACATTGTGGATACAGAATCATTATTTCGCATAATTACGTCCAAATTATTCAATATCACAAGTGCACCTACGTACACAAATGATAATGTTGGGTATCAATGAAGATAACAAATTAAAATGAGATGTATTATACTACATTCTCTCCCAGCTGCCCTAACCCGGGGCAAAATGGTGATGGAGCTTTATTCCAATATGTAAAGGAATTAAAATTTGCCGAATAACGTTAAACCTGAAATATTAAATGCGTAGTTGGAGGCCTTTGTGGAGGAATAACACCTTGAATGGACAACAATGATTAACTGAACAAATAATATCCCAATAATGGAATTCAATAAGCAAATGTTTTGTCGAGCTTTGGGCGATATGTGTTCAACACAATCAGCTTTGTTGTTCAGATAAATATCATACGTTTCATTGTGTTTGCGAAACTCTCCAAAATATGGGAGATGGAACTCTTTCATGGGACGTTTCTATGGAAGGCTTCCACCATTCAGCGAGCCTTTGGGAGGAAAATCTGATAGCATTGGCTGCGGACAATTACAAAATTGCGAAAACACTTCAATGTTTGATAAAGCTATGAAAGAGATGATGTATGAACACATATTATAATATCCATGTTATTTGGTTGTGCCATTGGAATTAAGTAAATTTTAAGTATCAATGACTGATATACCAATTTGCAGTTTGTTTACATTAGAAGTTTTTTGGTGAGACCTCACAAGACCGGGCGACAATATGAGACGGGTTAAGGAAAGAGCTGTCGGAGTGGATTTTATACTGCTTGTCTTGAAGAGGACCCGAATGGAGGAGAAAAAAAGAGAATACTAGGAATCATCCCAGGATTTTTTTCAAAATAACGAATTAATGTTTCAGCAATCTCAAGCAGCCGACATCAGCTCTTCTCTTCCGAGTTTATGGTTGATTTATGCTGGCTTTATCAATGATGCTGATTCATCTCAGCAGGATCCGTTAAAATGCTCATAAATTAGACTCATTTTTTCAATAGCCCACTAAAGTTCCTTAAAAAGCACAAAATATGAGAAGCAGACCAGACCCAGCAATCATTATGCTGACTTAAAGTAACGCCCAAGGTTCTTCTCTAAGCAAAAATATTTCGCTGTCTTCAACACAAGAGGTAAAAAAAGAAAAGCCTACTTATGTAATACAGACCCAAAGTCTGTTTATATCCTGAAAGATATTTCAGAAGTGAAAATTTCGTTTGATTTGAAACTCGATAAAACGAAAAATAGCGTCACTAAAAAGATACAAACACGTACTGGTACACCTATAGGATTTAGCCTGCGAAAGAATGAGATAGTATTATCGATCTCTTCTTTGTGCGAAGCTTCGTAGCCTATCAGTCTCCTCTTTGTACGATGCTTCGTAGCCTCCCGCTTGTCTACTTTAGTTTTCTGAAGGTTTCATTTCTACCGCAAGTGAATTGCACACTCTGATTAGTTTTCATACTAAAAGCATGACTTTCCTCTAAGTCTAAAAAAATTGCACAGTTGCATGTGAAACAATTCGTAAATCTATTTAAGACCTCTGGGCCTTAGGAGGCTATAATCAATTCTCAGAGAATTGATTAAAATCAAAGATTCAGCGATTTAATAAAACTATTGATCGATTCAACATTTGTTCCAAGCCTCAAAAATATTATGACTTTTTAAAAGGATTACTCAACATTTCTTTGGAAGCTGAACTTTGAATTATCCCAATAAATAAGTGGTTTATCTAGCAATAAGGGTACATTATTAAAATGGTCACAAAGCGCTAATGTACTGACCGGTCACCGGTAGAATATTTCGAGAATTGGGACACAAAAGATTCATACAAAAACTCTCTGACAATATGAATTAAAGACGAATAATAGAAACCAAGCTATCAGTGCGTGAAATATTTAGTTTTGTCAAAAGGTACAATGCATTATGTACCCTTTTTAGAATATCTATTCGAATGAAGTGTCATGTTAGAAACTAACTCCTTTTATCTATTTCCTATCATCTGTATTGTCATGCAGAATTTTCATCTTTTATTTTGTTCATTTCATTCAGGTCACATTCGCTCCATCAAGGGGTATTTTTTAATCAAGGCAGGTATCTTCAAAACGTTATTTAATCTGAATCCCCAAAAAATCGCAGATAGAAAATACTGCCAGATGAAGTCGTTCAATAATTAATAACATAATTGTTAAAAATGTAGTAAATGAATTAATTAAATCTGATACAGGTATTAAAACTTTCATGGTTGTTCATTACAATATGCTTCTTCAATCAATGTAATTTAATTTAATTATTTTTTTCTAAAGAAATAATAAATAAACTAATAAAGAAGCATGAACTCATGCATCTGTATTGGTTTATCTGTATTGTACAAATATTTTCATAACAACTTTGTAGTAGCGAGATGTATGTAATTTAGTTCTATTTAAAGATGTAATTACTCAATTATTCTTGATTAAATATATAAACAAAATAGATTATAAGTATGTTTAATCAAGAAACGTATCTGGTTTCCACAAGTAATTAGAAATTTGTGTCTACGTACTAATAATTGTTATCTGTATTTTCAGTGGCGTGCGTGGACATTTTACGTATCTGATCTATTTTATTTATAAAATACATGTTACATAATTAAGACGTTTACATACAATCGATACCTACATTAAATCACTCCACTAGGCTGCTGCCTGTTCATGGTGACCAGTGGAGGATAGTTACTTTGAATGAAGTCTAGTGTAAACATTGGTACTAGTATGTAATGATGCTGAAAATTGGTAAAATTATAATAAAAAGTAGAAAATAAAAAGGAGTAAAAGAAGTGCTTAAAGATTAGATTATGAAAATATATATAACCTACTTTTATATTTATTTTTATATATGTGCGTGCATGCGCACGTATGTATCTAGGTGCACACCTCCATACACACATAAAAATACATACACACACATATATGCACCCACATACATGAATACCTATATACATATATGCGTGCAAGCGCACATATGTATATAGGTGCACACATCCATAACCACATAAAAATACATCCACACACACATATATGCACCCATGAACATGAATTTATACATATATATTTATACACATACACATAATAACAATTCGTACATGGATATACGTACATATATACATACGCATATATGTCTACTTCCTCACATATATAAACAATATACACACCCCTATCTGAATACTAGCAACAGGTTACTAACACTAACACTTTCACTAATCAAAAAGAGAGATTATGACATCCCCAATTGAGGTTTATTGTGAGGCTGTGGGGAGGGGAAGAAGATGGAGTACAGGAAGGTGGGAAAGCACCTGGCTATTCAGATCTGGTCACAAAACACGGCTAAAGCAATTTCAAGCAGCATTTCCATTCTGAATGGTAGTCTTACACCAGGGAAATACTAAGAGTATCTTCCACTCTAGAATATGCCGCAAATAATTTATATATTATTTTTAATTAATAAATTGAGAAATAATACAAATTATTCAAATAAGATTTATTTGCACACGCCGGGATTTGAACCCATGATCTCAGTCGAGAGCCTTGCCCCTCGACCACGGAGGCCGTCAGTGTTTGTGTTACCATTTTTTGGTTCCCATTGTACACTTTCATAATTCTTGGGACATATTTTTAATTCATATTTTAATCAGCCTTTATTTTTGTTAATTTTTTTTACTCATTTAAAACATTTACATTATAAACCATGTTTTTCTTCGAGCCTCCAGTAAATCTATCAAACGCTTTCCTCACCATCAAGATTAGTGTTTGTAAATAGGAATTGCGTGCCAATGTACTAAAATGGTATTGTACTTTTAGAAACCATAATTTATCTACAATGAACAGAATCACATACATAGTATAAAAATATCCCACGGCAAATGAGTCGATATAATCTTTTTACAATGAGCCCTGATTTGTTACAATAGGCGCATAAGACAGAAAGAAAGGGGCAACTAAAATTCTTGGTCCCTATCATTATCCTGGCAGGATCACGGCAAGGAGTTCAGAAGGTCCCTAGTCAAGAAGTCAAGTGGAGAAGGCGGTACTTCCCCGCCCAACAAATTCGTGTGTAACTCCGTCGAACATTATTCTCAGAGTAGTGTTAGCTCTTCTATTAGCGAAATTTATATAAATAATTTGACTGCATTAATGTAAATAATTAATTTCTTTCAATTATCGCAAATTCATTTTGTGGGGTCATTTTATTTAAATGAAAACAAATCACTTTGTATAAACCACTCATTTCATCAAAATTATCAACATGTTTCGAAACCAATGATTTCGTCAGGATAAAAAGAAAATTAACAAAAATAGCAATAGACAAATAAGTTCCGAAAATAAGTACTTATTCTTTGATTATTTGGTGTTAATCCATAAAAGTTTTAAAAATTTTAATGCTATTATTACCTATTCCAAAATATGTACTTTTTAAATTTTATTTCATTTAATTGTTTTTTTTATGATACCTTTAACTAATTAATCGCCACTCTTCGTAAAGTTTTTTTTTGTCTAAGTTTTGTCAATAAGTAACTTTGTCTACAAATAAGTGGTGTATACATACAAAGTGATTTGTTTAAAATTAAATTTAATATTTTATGATTTTCATTGACTACCTCCGTGTGAAACAGTTGGACTCTGGACTTCATTCGTTGGACTCTGGACCAAGGTAATAAAAAAACACATAATTCATCTAATATACAGGGTGCTAAGGGACGTACACGGCCTCCTTTAACCAGTGATTCCTGACATTATTTGGAGTTAAAAATTTATACGAAATGTCGGTCGCCAGATGCCTTTTTTTCAATTTTTTTTTCTTTAAAATCAAACCATTTTTTTTCCTTTCACATGTCGTTACTGGTCACTCAGTCGGATAACCGACCAAGCCCTCACCCCTTCTTCTGTCAATGTCCAATGCCTACTGATTTTTTAAATTTTTATTTGAAAAATTAAACGTCAACAATGTCACCAGAGACAAAACTTTCATTTACATTTTTTACTCCAAATAATGTCAGGAATCCCTGGTTAGTAATCCCTGGTAAGTCAAGTACGTCTCTTAACAGCCTGTTATAGCGTAAATTACTCATACAATAGGTACGTATATAACATATATAATACTATTAATTTGAATCTCGTTTCAGACTGGAAGAAGCTCTGATTATCTTTACTACGCATGTAAAGTGATCATTATCAGAATTAAAGTCTTCCTTGAAATGTCTGCATGCATTTTTGAGATGTGATTCTCTGTGTTCCTCCTCAGCTTTTTCCATATTTCTTCACCTTGTCACTTCCTTCAACAATTAAATTGGTGATGCCGGAGTTTCACTTACTCTGGGCAGTTGAACACATAAGTTCATAATATAATCAAATCTTTCATTTGTTAACCACATAACAGAAATCTGTAATAAGGGCTTAAAAATGTTGGGATTTATAACTAGGCTAACTAGAAATTTTAACAGTATAAAGTGAATTAAACTGTTATATTTTGCGTATGTTAGATGTCAACTTGAGTACAATTCTCCCGTCTGGAATCCACACTATAGCATACATGTTTAAGCTGTTGAAAGAATACAAAACAAATTCTTACGTTTTCTAAATTTCAAAATGGGAATTCCAACAATTATGTTGAACTACAACACTCTGTTAAATAATATGAATATGCTCAAATTGTCCGACAGAAGAATTTTCACTGACGTGGTATTTCTATATAAAATTCTACATGATTTAGTTGATAGTCCGGTATTGCTTGAATTGATAAGCTTCCGGATTCCACAACGTAATACAAGAAGTCAGGATTTATTTCAGTGCAGAAATTCTGGGACTAACTACCAAATGTATTCCTCTTTACCCAGAATACTAATGGAAGGAAACAATTACACCAAGTCCGTGGACATCTTCAGTTTATCTTTAAACAAATATAAAATATTGTTACTGAAGCAGATCAGTTATGTACAATAAATATTATATTTATTTCCAGTAAGAGCCCTGAAAAAGGGAGTTGATCAATAAATAAATAAATAAATAAATAAATAAATAAATAAATAAATAAATAAATAAATAAATAAATAAATAAATAAATAAATAAATAAATAAATAAATAAATAAATAAATAAATAAATAAATAAATAAATAAATAAATAAATAAATAAATAAATAAATAAATAAATAAATAAATAAATAAATAAATAAATAAATAAATAAATAAATAAATAAATAAATAAATAAATAAATAAATAAATAAATAAATAAATAAATAAATAAATAAATAAATAAATAAATAAATAAATAAATAAATAAATAAATAAATAAATAAATAAATAAATAAATAAATAAATAAATAAATAAATAAATAAATAAATAAATAAATAAATAAATAAATAAATAAATAAATAAATAAATAATTGACTGTTGAATTTGGCAGCCACCTTTGGTCTAGAGTCCCAAAATACTTGAAAATTCAGAAAGCACAAACGGGCGGTCCGTTCGATAGATTTCCCTCTCTAACAAACGGATTGAAATGTTTAGCGCGCAGGTTTTAGATGGGAATTGTGTCCTTGTTCTACCGGTATTTCAATAGAAGATGCTCCGAGGACCTAGCGTCATTGAACTCTTCGGCGCTGGTGTTAAACACATTAAACGCTCGCACAACATTTGTACACGGTCGACATGTTTTGTCGCCTTAGAAAGGGTCGTTTAAACTTCTTATTTTGGGTTTTTCTTGTAGTATTTGTAAACATGTGTACCAAACTATAAATGTTTTGCAAGTGGGAAAATATATGATAAATATAAAGATATAATTTGAGCAAACTGGAAGTCAATAAATAACACCAAGTACAACTTACTGACTCACTACAGTCACCTACGGGCGGCGATCGCATGATGAGAGGCGCCTGTGACGTCACAGAGTGAATGGTGGCAAAAACATCGTTTTGGGGGCATTTTAAAAAGGCGTATTTTAAAACGTTATAGAAAGTTAAGTCGTCGTCATAAAAATAAAATAAAAATTCCGTTATCATCGTGATTTTTTGCTTAATTTTTTTCAATAATAAAAAAAAATTGTGGAAATACCCCATTGGCGTCATCTTTTGGCATTATTAGCTACTTGCTTTAATTTGGTTATATTGCGATAATAGCTTAGTCACAAACTTCACGTTCACATATGGTTTCCATAGGGCACGGCGTCAGAGTTGTACTCGGAGTCGTTTCTTATATTGCAACCGTACAGTCGCTAGGGTATTAATACTGTCAGATTATAAAGTTATACATGAGTATTTTTGGTAGAATAAATCATTTAAAAAAAAAATACACTAAAACATTTTGTTTAAATATTGACTTTTCATAATAATATCGTATGTGTCGTTCTTCGGAAATTGGAAAAATGGACCAAAAATGAATAAAGAGAAATGTCATGGTTAAGTAACAATCATTTGTTATGCATAACAGCCTTTTCTGTGTGTACATTATTTACTAGACGCTGATGACGCTGGAATACGAACCCTAAATACTGTGTATTGGAGGACCCTACACTACCTACGTAGGCGAGAGAGCTTCCCACTTCCCACTCAGCCATCCAGCTCTCCATTCATAATATGAATTACATGAAGAAGTTGTTTGGAAAAAGTTCAGTTACAATGACTTCCTACCTCAGAACAGGTGAACACCTGGAACATTTTGATACTAAATTATTAGGCCTCTATCTTGTCAAATGAATTTTGTTTAAAAGGTAACCCATATTGAACACCAATTTACAACCAAAAAAGCTTTTCGTGACTTGATAAATATAAAAAAATAACTTACTTAAAATTTTTAATATCTACTACCTGCAAAATTTTTAAATTATATTTGCTTGGTTAGCCGGTTTCGGAAAAGATTTCAACGCACATGTTCATAAACTTAATTTCTCAATAACTAACTAACCATCACTCGCAGGGGTAGGCAGATAAGACAGATAGCCAAACAACTTGCTCTTGGCACACACTTCTTGCTCCAGTCACATTCACACTTCGTCTCATATATACCCTTCCGTTATTCTGACTTGACCCGACTCAAATATTTGGTTAACTTAATTGTGTCATATCTTCCTCGAGCGTCCCTGAATTCTTCTACCACCAGCATTCGCATCATGTGTTCCCCTTACACTCCTTTATCCTTTTTTTTTTACATTAACTCCACACTGTCATCTTTGAAGATGCTGTGTGGAGGGTGTTTTTGAGGAGAGGAAGGAGTGAACATGGGTCTTGAAGAGACCCATGTTGTAGGAGGGAGGAGACCCAGAGGCCGGCAAATCGTTCCACAGCCGAGCTGTTGAACTCAAGAACAAGTCGTAGAAACGACCCGTTCTCATGTGACTAATGTCAACCGTGTACAAATATTGGGCGCGTGTTTGGCGTGTTTCCCGACTATGCACCGGTGCCGAAGGGATCAATGACGCTAGTTCCTCGGTTTGTCTATATCCAAACCTTCTACGCGTCCGTTTTTTAATCTTACATTACGCTTACACCAGCCTTGCATTCTTTGCGGATCTCCACATTTTTCACACAGTCATAAATGGTTTTACCACATATTCGATTTAATCTCATTTCTACAGCAATCAGCCTAGTTTCATCCTTCCTCTGCCAGTTCCATGCCTCACTGCCATACATCAGAGAGGGTATTTGCACCGTATTGTGGACTGCTAGCTTCGACTTTTTAGACATTTTTTTGCTAGCATCAACCGCATTCAGTCCCCTTTAATGATGTTCTCTGCACTTTCCCTACATTCACTTTTCTTCTCAGTCCGTCCATCTCTCCTAAACATATTTTCCAAATAGATGAATTATTATCCCATTTTCATATTGGACAAATGAAAACATGGACTAAACATTTTGACATTCGGTCTTCTGTCTTACCTTTTAACAAATAAATGTATATTTGAAGTTTTACGGTAGAAATATTGTTGCTAGGTGATAAGAGTAGTTAGTATAGGTGTAGGTGATAAGATTAGTTAGTATGGAAAATACAGATAGAACAAATTGTACAAATTTCATTAGCTTTTGAAAGCTTTTGCAAACAGATTTTCACCTCCACAGTTAAGATATTAATGACTTACAATAATTTGAGCACACCTTCACAGCGATGCACGTAAATCCTTTGATTAAAATTGTGTGTATGTTTTCATTACTGTACATCACCACATTATTTAGTGTACTTACTACATGGTAGGTAGGCACTACAATCAATAGTGCCTACCTTATGAATTTATTTTCTTTTAAGTTCTCCAGGTTGTGTTGTGTCGGGGTGCCCATAAAGCGCCACGCCTCGCGAACGCCCCGGACTTCCCCCGGCGATAATGATAACTTTGATAAGTTAATTCGAGTTTTATAACCGGATCGAGAGCCGTCCCGTCCCGCCTACGGGCCGCGAGTGGTCACCCGCCGGTGGAAAATGGGAGTTGCCGCACCAAATAATCATTTATTTCCATTCAAACTGCTCCACACTTCAAATTGAAATTGCCATATAGGAATTAATAGTTTCTAGACTGGCAACATTCTCACGTTGCTGAAGAGAACGTTTTTTTTGTGATGTTCCTACATTAAACTTTATGGGCGGGCTGTGATTGTCGGCGTCACGTAGCTAAGTACTGGATACAATATCCAAGTCAAATAATTCATTTAAATATAATGAGTTCGGATTCAATCCAGTTCACACGTCAAAATAATACAGGTAGGTACCAACCTGCTTTCATTTTAATTTTAAAATAAAATGGCTTCTTACAATACTGTTCTGATTGTGCAATTGTGCGAAAATGGGACGTTATAAATTATAAATTATTTTTTTGATAATATTATTTAATTATTTAAATCTTTGACATGCGGTAGGTAATTTATTACCAAAGCTAATAACGTGAAGGCGTAACTAAAGTTATAGATGAGACAGAAGAACGTTCATTGATACTTTTATTTACATCTGAAAGAATCAAGTAAAAAATAAGGTCTCAGGTGAAACAAATTATCCGAAATAAATCAAACTGATATCCCAACCACCTCGGCAGCCATTACCGGCTGCAGTTTAACAAATATAAATCAATAACACAAACAAAAATCTGATCGCTAAACGCTACGGGAAGGCCTCATCTTAAATTGATCATTACCCCCTTTTCACCGTTTGTTTAGGGGTCCCAAAACAAAGCAAAAAACTCCACACAATATATCTGACCACGGAGTCCCTTTGTCTGGTAGGATCCCTGCCTGGAATCTCACTCGGACTTTTTTTCCACAAAAAGACCCGCCGCCTCATAATACCTGTGATGTGATACATAGTTATCTGTCATAAATGCCTATCCCTTAAATTCGTGGAACCCAACGCTTATAATAGTGCCATACAAAGGGATCCATTCGAGATCTGGAGATAGGGCCGGGATTTGGTTACATTCTGACCACTCTACCAAGAGTGGAGTCGACCAGTCTAGAACATGGGAGACAGACAGTCGCCACTTTTGGCATTTTAATGTAAGCATCCTGGGGCTATCAATCCAACTGTGAATGGTATCGAAATTAGGAACACTAAGCAAGAAGATGCTTTATATCAACGGCTTTACACTAAGACAAACCTTGAAAATTGTTTTACCTTTTTACATTATTTGACGAGCTTCAAAGCAGATTTGACGTACTGTAAATATGTTTAAAGTGAGAACTTGAATGAGACTACTATTTGATCGTACAATAGATAGTATTCCGGCAGCAAGGAATGCTTCAAAATTAAAACAATACAAAGGCACAGAATAAAAAACATCTTCAATCGCAAGGATGTAAAACAATTTTGGTAGGTTTTTTTACAAGGTGCCAATAGCTGATTGTTTTAAAATATTTTGGATAAGGTTGAGAAATCGTTTGGAGGTGTCTTGTGACGGTTGATAAACACGGCACAGCGTTTTCTCTGTGGGCTTCGGCTAAATACAGATCACTGATAAATCGGAAGAATGCATCAAGTTAAAACCTAATGACGATATCAATGTCCGATGCTAAATTGTATGATGGACTGATAAAAACGAAACACTTAGACATTTTCTAGCAGAAGTTGTAACAGACTCGCTTATGAAATAACTAGCAGTTACGTCTTTTTATTGAAAATCTGGCTCAGTTTATTCAGTTTCAAACATATTTTAAGATCTTCCAATAGATTTTAGGTACTAAATTGTAAATCTTACTGTTAAATGGTGTACACTAAGGTATTTATTTTCATTAGATTTTACTAAGCTTATGGTGATTTGAATATGCCTAATACAACGTTGCCAGCTGAAAAAATGGCATTAACCTACAAAAATCTGCAACTTTCATAGCACTAAATTTTATCATTCGACAATTACACAAAAACTTACTGCTATATGAAAGCTTTTATTAGATTTGTTATTTCACATTCTTAGTGAAAATTAAGAAATATAATGAAGTCATTTGCGGTACCTTTCTTTTGATACAACCTGTTTGTAAAATATATCATTAATAACGGATTTTTTTTTTCTATTTGCGCATCAGCTTTTCTTTGACTTTATTTATAGAACAGAACATCAAATAATATGAATGATTTTCGCAATGATTCCATTATCTAAATGAATGAATGAATTCATTTTAAATGTGTATTTTCACACCTAATTTAGGTAATATTTGAACATCCAAACGATTTAACATTTAGGATAGATTTGGGTTTTATTCTGCACCCTAATTTCCGCCGCAACCCTTTGTCAAACTAAAAAAAGGCATCTTTGAGAATGTGTAGAGGTAGAAAATAACTACGTCTATTGTTTACTTTTCACGATTCATAGATGCTCAGCAGTTGATAGAGAATGTGAGTGGATACCTACCTGCCCGATCCATCATATTATGACGAAGTGTTGTTTCTGATACATTTTTGTCGGTGCCCGAGTCAAATTAGAAGTCACTGGAAGTTAAAAAAAATTTAATATTATCATTACTGATTTTAAATACATAATTATTGCTAGTTTAAATATTTAAAAAAATCGCTTATTAGAACTACAACATTAATGTATTAAAAACAAAAATCAAAACTTCATTACTTCAAAATATTATTGGCTATTTACGGCAGTTTTATATAGTAGTATAGTTCATAGAAGTCACCATGTCGCTGAAATTACTTTAGTAGGTTTGTAAGGTTTCCTGATTCGCGTTACAACACCTTTTTTCAAAATCTCATCTCTCAATGATAGATAACAATAATAATATGGTGTCTTGTCATTTTTTGGGCTAGGTCGATATTTCAAAACACTTTTTCTTCTGCTTCTTTTTTTTTGCCCTGTCTTATCGGAGTTTGTCCATCATCAGGGAAATCTTTTCTGCAAGCTACTCCCCTGAATCACACAGCTTCAAACAAGAAATTCCAGTGTAAAGATTGGTTTTTTTCGCTGAAACAAAAAGATTTTTTGCTCACAGTGAAGATTTCGTAACAAATTTTATTAAGTACATACAGCAAAAGTCACATTTTTTAAAATGAAAAATATATGTAAAAAAAAATTATTAAAAAATTGATACAGACGGGAATGGAACCTCGATCATACTGCTTGGAAAGCAACTATGCTGACCATTAAACCACAAACTATTGTAAGAACGGCGACATAAATTCATTATATGCACTGACAATGAAAAGAATTGTGAATTTTTTAATGTTACGTTAATTTTTTACTCCGGGATTTAGACACGCGTACTCGTATCACATCACAACCCAAATCACATTGTTTATAAATACATACTAGCGCAAATCCGTGAAAAATCACGGGATAGTCGGAATTCTTCAAAAATAAGTTCGAATTTGAAAACGACAATTAAAATAATTTTCCATTAAAAATATTATATAACTGTTTTATCGCTTGTCTGAATTCTTCGAAATTCTAATTTTAAATAATCAGTTCGATTTTTAAAACTTAATCGTCCTAATTTCAAAGCAAATTTATCTTTATTGAACCAGAGTTACACAGAATGCAAAAATATCCGAAATTAGTATTTTTAATTATTTGAATTTGGTTGCATTCACGCGTCTTCTTTTGCTCTGGGTCCCTTGTTGAGATCACATAGTAAGTGGGCATTTTGCCTTCTCCATGCATCCACCCCGCAGGTAAATACTACGTGTTATGTTTTGACGAAGATCCGTCATAATTCTTCCTTTGTGAGGGTTACGGTTGTTGTACGAGCATAAACAACAAATAGATTCTGCATACCTTATCCTGCTTTTCTACCTGCAACTTTGTCCATTGTTCATGCAATATTCCACGAGTTTCACATGTATTTAAACGCACCACATGAACCTTAGTTATACAGGAAAATTTAAATTATCTCATTTTTTTCTCTTTATTCTCTTACACGAAACTAAAGCTTCTACTCTAATTAAATCACCGAGTGCAGTGTGTTTGAACATTTTTTTTTTACATGAGCACCACGCAGGAGGCCCTGAGGAAAATTATTTCCCTCAGGGCCTATGTCATCTTTGGGGATGCTGTGTGGAGGGTTTTTTCAAGGAAAAGGAGGGAAGGAAAATTCTGGGAAGGAAAAGGGTTTAGGGGTGGGTAGGAATCTGGGGTTCAGTGTGTCTTGGTCATCCGCCTCCAAGACCTAGACAAACCTCATCCCATGAACCCGGGCACCCCTGCTAAATCATCAAGCGTAGCGAACCACTTGGGGTGTTGTTAACCTATTTCAAAAAAAAAAAACTATCTCTATTTTACTAAACTTGCCCTTTACTTACGTTTCTTCGTTAAATCCTACGATTTTAAATATGATGTATATTTTTTTAAAATATGTACATGTTTGAACTTTACTCTTGTTTTCTCGATTGAATCTCGTATATATATATTCATAAGATTAAGAAATATTTTAAAACCCAACAATCTAAAAAGAGTATACTATGCTATGCACTAATCCAGTCATTAATTCAATATGGAATTATTGGATGGGGGGGTTCATACAACAATATTCTTACCCCGATCAAAGTGATCCAGAAGCTAATCATTAAAGTAATCCTAAAGAAACCCTCCACATATCCAACAGAAATGCTTTTTGCAGATTTCACGGTGCCTCGAGTAGAGAATATCTTCAAGAAAAATACAATTATCCAAATTTACAAAGATAATATCGTCAAAAAATTTGAAACCCACCAATCAAAAAGATATCAAGACAACATCAAAATACCAAAATTTAATACCAAACTAATGCAAAACAATTACATTTCTTTAGGAATAAAGTATTTCAACAATCTTCCGATTGAAATAAAAAAAATCAAAGACATCAATAAACTGAAACTCAAACTGAAGCAACACTTCATCAGGAATAATTAATTAAATAAGTACCTGTTTTTCTCTTTCTTTCTATTTATTGTCAATCTATATTCATTTCTATTTAATTTAGATTTTTCGAATTTCTCTAAAGTGCACAATATTTTAGTATGTAACCATATCCCATTGTATGTACATCTTCACATATAGATGATCCAGAAGTTTCAATTGTTCCCATTATATACTTACCTATTGCATAATATTATTCTATTTCTGTCATAATTAGTGTAACTCGCTCATCAAGCACAAGAACTAGCTTCTTCTTTGGTGAGATTGAAATTTTAAAGAATTTTTGAACCAATATGTAATTTATATTAACACCACTGTAAACTTATTTATCTATATTAAATAATAAAAAAAAAATAAAAAAATGAATTGGAATCTTGGAAGTGAAAATTAATCTTGAATCCTGAAACTCGGTAGATAGACTCGCATGTACTCGACTGGACTAAACGCATGTAATAAATAACTTTAAAAAAATATTATTTAATGTCTTAGATTATCTTCGACAGTGTCCCTGGATTAATATTTTTTCGTTTAAAATTATTCACTAAATGAATAAATAAAAATAAAAACAATTTTTTTGCTAACGACCGTTCTACTCTGTTTATCAAGCATTTTTTTATGCATATTACCTTAATTCATGGTGATATAAGGCACTCTAAGAATATTAGAGCAACATTTAATATATTAAGAAAAAGGGTTCACACGAAAGGTATTTTTAATTTTCATATTTACGATAGTTTTTTAGTGCAGTTCCCTCCTTATGAAGGTGAAACATTCATTTTGAGGCTATACATGCGGGAGTGGTTGAAATACCATAAATTGACCCAAAAATGAATGAACACCGTAAAAAATCCATATTTAAGAATGAACTTTTTTTCTACACGCCAACAATGCCAGCTTATTTCTGAGTTACGAGGTAGATCACAAGCGCATCCCAAAAGTTGCTATTATAAAAATTCACAGTAATATAGAGGATTTTGAAATTTAAAAATATACGAATACTTATTTTATCGTTATTAATTTTTGGGTTCTTATACCGGTTGCGCTATCTTCCTCTTAAGACAACGATTACATATCCGCCCTGATGATGAACACTGTAATGCTGTCCGAAACGTTGACTAAAAAAAGAGGTAGCGCAGCATGGCATAATAAACCAAAAATGAATCACAATAATACTTTTGACCGTCTCAAGTCATACTCATTACGAATATTTTTTTAATTTATTTCGTATAAATTTGAGAAGAATTTCATTGCCCATGCCCGGAGCAAGTGAGACTGTAAAAGATCGATTGGGGAGTTTTGTGTGGTGGGAGGAAATTTGGTAAGGGAGGAGATGAGGAGTGGAAAGATTGTAAGCAGGTAATAAGATAATATGGTAATTCAGATTTGGATTCAAAATAACGCTCAAATCATTCCAAGTAACATTTAATTACGTTATTTTTAGGGGGACATTAGATACAAGGGCTATCCGAGAAATAAGGTCTCCAAGATGCTGCGGGCGCGAGGAAGAATTTTACTCACGATCCGGCAACACTGGCATATAGCCCGGTTTCCCCGCGCCAAATGCCCACTACGCTTCACCCTCTGTGAGGTTTAGTCTCGACGTGGCAACCATTCGCGATGGAGCTTCCGCACGCCGCACCCAACAGGTGTGAGTTACTCTCTGTAATTCGTTTTTTGTGTGCCAAGAACAATATCCCGGTAGAAATTCATTCTCAGCTGAATAAAGTACACGGAAAACGGTGTATGAGCGCGAAAAGTTGGTTTATATGGTCTTATCCCCAGTCACAATTGAGTCCAAGAATTCCTCGTAATCGATATCGTAGAACCAAAGGAATTAACCCGTTAGCGTTGTTGTGATCTTTAGTGAGTATTTTTGGACCCACCTTGCGCAGACCTTGTGGTTTCCCGAATTTTCTGTCAAAATATTGTCAATAGTGATCTTACTGATATGACCATATCACAGAACTTCAAAAAAACTAATTACAGAACGTTATTCACACCTGGGGGGTGAGGCGAGCGGAAATCGCGAACGGCTGCCATGCCGAGACTAAGCGTCATAGAGAGTGCATCGTGGTGGGCTTTTGGAGTACAAGCTACACGCCAGTGTTGGCAGATTGGCAGTGAAATCATTCCTCGCGACCACTTTGGAGACCTTTTTTTACATTATCTGCACACAGGAGGGTAAGGAGGAGAGAAATTATTTTCCTCTGGGCCTATGTCGTCTTAGGGGGTGCTGTGTGGAGGGTCTTTTTAAGGAAAGGGAAGAGAGAAAATTCTGGGAAGGGAAAAGATATGAGGGGTGGGTATGAATTTGGGGATGTGTCCAGGAGTGCGCGTGACGGACGTATGAATCTATCCTTTCAACTGCGGTTCAAGGTATCGGGTCGACAGAGTCCGGCTGGGGAGTGAAAAAGCCTCGCTCAACCAGCTTCTCTTGATCCGGCCCGCCACGCAGCAGGTGGGCAGACGCATCCGCCGCCAGACCTAAACAAATCTCACCCTATGAACCCGGGCACCCCTGCTAAGTCATCAAACGTAGCGAACCACTTGGGGTGATCTGCGGCAGAGGTTTAGGTTTTCCAATAAATGGTTCTCGAGGCGGCGGTACGCATCCCCGCCTCCCAAATTGATTGTTTTTGTGTGAAAACCGCCAAGGCCCGACTTCTCCCAACCGTCTGGAGACAGTGAGATTATGGCTTACGCGATTGGAGTGTGTTTTGAGCCTGAAGGTAGTGGGGAGGGGAAAGAGATGAGGAAGAGGAAGGTGGGGAAGTACCTGGCAATTCAGATCTGGTCACCAAACGCGGATAAGCAACGTTTCAATTGTGAGTGGAGTTCTTAAACCAGGACGATACTGATAGTATATTCCCTTACTACCTGCCTACCCATAAGACTTGTGCAAATAATAACCTAAGTATGCAAAATAGAATAGCTTTCGACCCCAGTCAATAACTTTTCCTATAATATCCTCGTTAAATTTAATTGTGCAAAAACGTGCACGAAGAGTTATTACGTAATCTTGAAAAAGGTATTATGCATGAAACGACGCATTAAACACATGTTTTATTGCGGTGTAAACTGGGCTTTTACACTTTGCATATTAAAACTATCTGACAAACAGAAAGCCTTCCCCTCTATATGAATAATCACCACGATAAGCTTTTATTTTTTTACGGTCAAGAAGAGCACGCAAAACAATTATTGGTATTAATTTATTAACGATTTGAGAAAAAACTTAAAAGGTGAAATTTTACAAAAATATCTCACAAGGGTAGCAAGTGTTCCCAGCCATCTGGAGCCAAAGACACTGTGGCATCCCCAATTAGATACGTTGTGAGGCTGTAAGTACGGTGGGGAAGGAAAGGAGATGGGGAAGAAGACGGTGGGATCTGGTCACCAAGCACGTCTAAAATCATTTCAAGCAACTTTTCAATTCTGAAAGGTGGTCTTTCACCAGAACGATGCTGGGAGTGTTTTCCACCTTAAAACGTGTCGCAAATATAATGTTATTTGTAATTAATGAATTGTGAAAAAAAATAAATTATTTACCTGGTGCACTCCGGGATTTGAATCCGCGACCTCCTCATTGAAGCGTGTTGAACCAAAACCTAATTCAAATCAGCCTCCTAACTTGTATGAGATCCCATAAAAAGTGTGTTTTTATTTTTTTTTCAATTTCATCTTATTTATTAAAACATTTAAAAAAATAATTAAAAAAAAAAATAATAATAATAATAATTTTTTTGAAGGATTCAATACAAGTTAGGAGGCCGATTGGATTCAGTATTCCGGCCTTGTGATTAGGAGGTTTTGGTTTAACTAGAGTTCTACAAAATGAAACACAGTTTACAAAATACACAGTTTTTTTTCGTTTTTTACGTTGAACCTGACGTCTTTGTCACGTTTTCTGACATGCCACAAAAGGTTTTACAAAATGGACCAAATACCAAAGCAAATGCAATTCTCTTTTAAAATGAAATTAGCTTGTGTCTAACCGATTTAGTTTAAAAAATTACAAAATAGCAAGTTGGCAGGTAGCCTTCAAAAATCTTCCCATAGAGTGAATCATCACTTGTCAGAATGGGATGAAATATTTGTGGTGTTTTACAATGAAAGAAAAAGTGTAACAAAGGTGTTTGGTGTTTGGTGTTGGCGCTCGCCATTAAAACCTCAGGATCGGGGCTTTGTTTTAGGATCTCTTGTCCGATTATCTCAAACTACACGAGCTTTCCATCGAGAACCTACTCCCACCAAACCAACCTACCCCGCAGGTATTGTGTGGAATTTAGTCTGTTCATAGGTGAAATGCTGGTCACTAATTGTTATTAAGGTATTTTTTAGATTGTTTAGTAAAATTACCACCTTATGATGTTGGGAAATAAACAGATAAGATTGGGCTCATGGCGAATTAAGCACATTATTGCAGTTGCTCGTTCACGTGTTTACGTGTTCGTGTTCAACTATATATGCGTGTTCAACTCGAGTAGGTGTAATGAAGCACTTTAATTTATTTTTCAATCCTTGCTTCTAACGACATCCTTTTGCAAGACTAGATCTAGGCTCTAGAGATTATCCAACTTTATTGATATCTAACCAATATTTTAATATGTGTGATTTATTAAGTTGTATGTTATAAAGTTTTTGCGTATTATAAAGTTTTTGTTGATGTATCTCGAGGAAACTACTAAGCTTTACGCTACGTTTTTGTGCTATGTGCTGAACTGTGCTTGAAATGGCTTCAATCGTGTTTTGTGACTAGATCTGAATCGCTTGCTACTTTCCAAACCTTCCTCTCCACCTTTCCCACATCCTTCCCCTCCCCACTACCTTCAGCCTCACAACCAACCCCGATTGGGGATGCCGGAGATCCACTAGCTCCAGACGGTTAGAAGATGTTGGAATTCTAGTGCAATAAAAATATAGAACTGACTCCGAAAATTAGGGACATTTTAGGTTGTTTTTGTATTTCCAAATTTATTTTTTTTTATCATTTCACGTATCGTTACTAGTCACTCAGCCGATTAACCCCCCACCCCGACTCCCCAACCCTAACTATCCAGTACCTACTGATTTTTAAATGTTTTTAGTTGAAAAAAAATCATCATAAATGTCACTGAAGACCGAAATTTCATTCACATTTTTACGCCAAATAATTTCAGGAATCACTGGTCAAAATCAGCTAGGTACGTCCTTTTACACCCTGTGATGATGATATGTAGATAATATTATAATAAATTAAATGTTTCGACGTATTTCACTGTTCATGCATATATTTTTTTAAATATTTAATTAATATATTTAGTGTGAACATACTACTTTCAGGAAGGTTTCAACCCCCTCTACACGAAGAAAGGCCGATTGTTTCGCACGGAGCTTTCACACTTCCAGGAAGGCAGTAGGCAGTAGCGGGTAGCGGAACACACTCTGCGCACAAAGCGGCGTTTGTCAGACCCAACAACGGGTCCAACTTTGTCCTGCCTCCCACAATGGCCGCCCAGCGCCAGCTTTGTCCTCAAAGTCCTACAAGTCCTGCAGCGCAAGTACCTACCTACTGCCGAGCGATGGAAGAGACCTAAAAGAGAAGTCATCATACACAATATTTTTCGAATCTCTTCCACTAATGTTGGTCTCCACATATCACTATTTAGAGTTAGGCTCAAAACAATATTATATACTATCAACTTTCATCCACAATAATAATATATACAATCAACTTTCCGCCTACAACGTACTATGTATTTTTGACAGTTTGCTCTCCAAACTATGAACTCAAACCTGGAGAAACTCATAGTCATGATCACTGGTAAAGTTGGGAAAGATCTACGATGCGTTTGAGTGATCAAATATCAGAGCCGTGGGAACTTGGGTGTCGCAATGTTCTTCAATCCCAAAGATTGAGATTATTTGATGTGTGTTCGGGAATCTCCAATAAAGATCGAGGTTTGTCGACATTACAAGTTACTTTAATTAGAATATTTAACTGGATCAAACGTCCGTCCGGATACTCTTAATAAATCTGAAAGCAGTGAACTCGACACTTAGGGAGCCCAGCTGTCGATCGAATACCATTAGCTATTTCCGTAACTGTTTGTGCATTAGACTCGAACGGAGTCGCCACTATTCTAAGGTACTACTTAACTGACATCTGTTGAGACACCTCAAAACTACGTACTACCTATAGTAATGACTTGAAGAAAATTGAAACTACATATATAATCCTAAAAAACCACAGGGTTGGCTTTCCAAGCAGCGAGGCTGCGAGAAGTGGAGAAGCCTTGTTCACAATGGAAATCGGAGTCGAGTAAGAATACAACGGCTAAAGAAGATAAATATCACTATGAAGATCCTTGAATCACTCCAGGAAACACTCCAAGAAACTGTCTTCTAACACGAGATATTTTTGTAATTATTTTCATGAATGCAAGTATTTCAAGACAGAAAGACGGTGAGTGGATTAACGACCATAATGACCATTTCATGGCTTATCATCATTATCATCATAATCTCCAATCCCAAGTAGGACTAATTGATACGACCCCTTTAACTGATGCACGTTTATTACTTAGGACGGCTTCCTTTTTGGGAAAGATTTGCAGAGATCATCTAAAGATGATATTAGCAGGTGATCTGAAAAGAACTGCCGGCTTTGAATATATGAAGACCACAAAAAAACAGCCAAACGGCAAACATTTGAGGGTCCACCATGTTCAAAACTGGCTGCCGGAAGGCTCATGAAAGAGTCCCAAAACAACACTTTCTGCAGTGCTAAATTGTATCTTTTTTCTAAATATAAAGAGAGACTTTGCTTTGGAGCCACTTTTATTCTACCTACAAAATTCAACTAAACAATGAAAATATCGTGATTAAATTTTGGGTTGTTGTGGCGTGTTACACTTCCTCCTTATTTATCCAACGTTTCGGACAGCATCAGCGTGAGGGTAGTGTCCATAGGGGCCCATCTGCCCTTATGGTGAATACTGTTCGAAAAGTTGGCTAAAGAACGAGAAAGCGCAACACAGCATAATAATCCAAAAATTACTCACGATAATGCTTTCGGCCGTGAAAATCTCAAGTCATATCATAAGCCATAAACCATGAACAATAGTGATATCCATCAATCTTTAAATATGTTGAATCTACCGCATATTAGGACATAGATGTGCCACAATATGAAGAAACTAAAGGTCTTCCAGTACCGCTAAGCTTTTGTGAAACTGGGGTGCTTTCACGGTTAAGGTGTATCCTCCACAGCTAGTAACTTTTGTAGTACAAAGTCCTGCGGTCAGGCAACGGACAAGAGTATCCATGGTAATTTTGTGCAGAATACGAGGACAATGAGCATTGTGGCGGGCGTCCCACCTCCCTCCCTCGACCCTCCTCCTCGGTGGCAATGGGTTTTTTATCATCTATAATGACCCGAGATGGTAAATTAATTTGAGAAATTGTGTTCGGTAATAGTGGCGAGTAAGAAGCGCACTCTCAATACTTAAAGGTATCCACGTTTTCAGAATGTTGTACAGGCTATTTTAAATTTTCAACCCTTGCATAGAATTGATCTTTTAACTCCAAAAGCCTCCAACATTTTGCAATATTCTGCGCTTAGGAGAACTGTCAGAAAACAAATTCTGCGAAAAATATGTTCTCATTAGATTTGATTCCAGATAAAATCGCTGTTTTTGAACGTATTTTAAAAGCAAATAATACCGTTATTGAAAGCGGATAAAATATTATTTTACATTTTATTGCTACAAATCGACAAACCAAATAAAAAAAATATTAAAATTTGAAAGCAAACAATGAAAAATTATTTTAGAATCTTATGCAGAATCTTTCCCCCGGGGAAAATATTCTGCCGTAGTTTTCATGTTTAGTATCCAAATCTAATAACTGGATAAGTAGTAGGTACCTACTCCAGCACGTTTCTTTCTGCATCCCTAAACACAATCCAAGGAGTCACAATTTTCCACAAAATTTACCTTTGTAGTATTTATTGTGCGTCGCCACTGCGTATATTGTGGACACTAACAAATATGGATTAAAAAAATATTTCGTTCGGTAGGCCCTCTTTTTACACCATCATAGATAAGTATGTCAAGCTGAATGTACATACTGATTACCCAATGATACCCCGTGAGAACAGGCGAAAAGAAGGGGTGATTTGAATTTGGAGCATGTTGTTACATTAAACATTTATTTCATGTGCATCGAAACCGCATTAAAGACATCAATAAATCATTGTAATCAAGTAGGTACTTAGAAAAGTATCTAGCTACTTCCAAATGTCTTTATATTTTTAGATACCCGTTGATACGGCAAAAAAATGCTCCGAAATGCTTGACGTGGGAGTTAAAATGCAGTACATACATTTATTGTTACACTATTTCACACGAGTTGTAATTTTTCTCTTAAGCCTCGACTACATTGAGCGAGTTTACAAGCTACTAGCCGGCGAATTCACTATCTGTTAGTGAACTCGTTCAGTGTAAAATCTGCTAGTTAACTAGTAAGTATAATAACATAGAGCGAGTTTACTAGCAGATAGTGAATTCGCCGGCTATTAGCTTGTAAACTCGCTCAATGTAGTCGAGGCCTTATGAAAAAAAGAAAAAAAAGCATTACGTCGCCGTCCCTTATGGCAGTTTGATAGTTATTGCAAAGCTCCATAACTCACGATGGATGGAAATTATATTTTTAGCTGGAGAAATCGTTTTCAAAAAATTCAGTTTTTTGCGTCAACCCCAAATAGCAGGCCTTGAGGAAAATAATTTCCCTGTGCCCTGTATCGTCTTTGATGATGCGTGGGGAGGGTCTTTTCAATGAATGAAAGGAGAAAAAGTGTAACAAAAAGGGTGTGAGGGTTGGGTAGGAATTTATACGTCAGTGTGACCAGGAATGACGGACATTTGAATCCATCCCTACCGCTGAGGTGCAAGACGAAGGATCGAGAGAGACCGGCTGGAGAGGTCAAAGGGTCTCCCCAAACCAGCCTTTAAAAAATATACATATTTCTGAAACTTTGAACTCTCCGTATGCGATACTTGCTGCTTCAAAAAACCTAATATAGAAACGGCAGTGCCAATAGTTCAAAAAATCTTTTAACCTGGTACCATAATCCAAAGCCATTTCAGAATATACACCATTTAGTGGAGCGGGTAATAAAATAAAACACCGTTGCCGGCAATGAAAATTGTTATAATCGAAATTTTGATAAAAAAATAACTGGATTTGAACACCTTTTTGAAGACTTTGGCAGTGGTATTATTTTTTTTTCTATTTTTGCAGAGTTCTTTCAACAACAATTGTATCAGGAAACAACCCTCCTATATTCGTACGGTTCACAGAGAGATTGGCAGTAAAAGCTCTTATCGAATAAACTAAGCGAAAAACGAAATAATTCCCGATGAAAGAAGTAAATCCGCAAAGAAACCAACCCGCCAAGTGGAAAGCCACGAATAAAGAGAAGAAAAGATTCATGGCCGGGCTGCTATTTTCTACTTATTACTTGTTATAAGTTGTACCTACATACAAACGAAAAGAGGTATATAATTGTCTCTTACAGAACACTATCTTTATTCGGTGACCTGACAACTCGGAATGAAACCAACTCAGAACCATCTCAGATAAGTCATTTAGAGTGATAAAAAAGTATATATTATAAAAAATGGTTAAATAGGTTATGTTGATAGAGTTATCGGCTTATTTAAAATTATTTTTTTCATAGCTTTTAATGACTTTTTAAGGAGGTGTTGAGTCGACTTTATTCTCAGTTGGCATGGAACATTTTATACAATTCTTTTATACGACCTTATATCATATTATATAGTTCTAATAAGACAAATAAACATTCATGGCGCAATTAATCGATATCTGTTTAATGTCATTGTTTTTGTATGCCGTTGATTTGGTTTTTTTTGTTCGCAATTAGGGTGTGCAAATTCCAAACTTTTTTGAAATCCCGCGGGGTTGGGGGATAGAATTTAGAAATTCCGAGGGATCCCGCGGGATTTTTATTAAGAGATATTAAATTGAAATAATGCCAACATTTCATAAACGTTTCTTTAACAATAAATTTTGGAAAAATGATTGGGTTCATTCCTTGGAGGGAAAAGTAGATACGTTCAAACCTAATAAGGTAAAAGTGGTTATTTTCATACTTAGTTGAGGGACAATTGTTCAAACCTAGTAAGGTAAAAATGATTATTTTCATACTAGGTTGAGGGAAAATTGTTATGTTACTATTTTTTTATTAAAACACAAATATCTTTGTACACATCACTTTTATTTAATATACACTCAACATGTTTCGTGAACGATGCTCACATCGTTCACGTTCATTATTATTTTTTAATAAAAAATAATTATGCCCTTTTTTTGCCTAATAAATTATTATTTTTTAATAAAAAATAATAATGCCATCACAAAGTAAAACCCTTAATGAAGAAGTTTTCTTCGAAAAATTATGTTATTACCTAGTTGAGCGAAAATGGTTATGTTCGTACCTAGTTGAGGGAAAAATGGTTTTGTTCAAACCAAGTTGAGGGAAAGATATCCTTACGGATTTCGATGCCAACCATTACCATTACAAATTTGCAATACTTATTGTGCATTAGAAATGTGCAATAGCCACTATTTTTTATTGCTTCATTCGTTGGGAGTATGTGAGATAGAATTATTGTGAGATTGCGTTGAAGAATTTGCATTCTTGCAAAATTAAAGGTGATTCAATTGTGTAACTTATCGAAACAGGGGGTAATTGTGTTTAGCTGTGAGAGAAATAATGCCACCAATGAGTCCCCCACTATTCTTATCTGTGACACACAATGAGGAACAAACGCAATGGGATAAATACCCAGAAACGTGAAAGATTTTGAAAAGGTGAGGGGAATGGAAGGTATCGGATGCAACCATTTTATATTACGTATCTGTAAAAATAAATAGTATTTGTTACATAGATGCTCTGATGAATATATGTAGTATTTAAATGTTTATATTGTAAAATTAATCGATCCCAATCGATACAACCGGCGTCGGGTGGGAACTTCCTTGTTTTACCGTTATCTCAATGGAAAATGCTCCAAGGCACCGGAGCACAGTCGGGAAACACGCCAAATGCGCGCTCAACATTTACACACGGTCGACTTTTGTCACAAGATCGCTTCTACGACTCATTATTGAATTCAACAGCTCGGCCGTGCAACGATTTGCCGGCCTCGGTGTTTCCTCCCTCCTACAACATGGGTCTTCAAGATCCAGGTTCACTCCTTCCATCCCCAAAGATGACATAGGCCCTGAAGGGAATTATTTTCCCCATGGCCATCTGTGTGGAGTTCATGTAAAAAAAATGCACTTTTTGTTAATTTTTTTCAACGTTTTTTTGAGTTGTTCACCAAACGTTTCAATCCACATAATGACAGCCAGAGTAGCAGCGATCACACGTGAAAAGAAAAAAATCATAAGTATTTTCTTGCCACGCGGCGAGAATCGAACCCGTAACACGACATTGCCAAGTGAATTTCATCCACCGAAATGGATTCACATTGTTCACAAGTTATAAAATGTTAAATTAAGAGTTTCTCGAGTTGTTTCCGTACAATTTTAACACTTTGAAAGAATAGATAACTGCTCTCAAATTTCGCTTGGAGACACGTTTGGCTTACCTAACAAAATGTGTGTATTTTCGTAGTAAAACGTGAAATTAAAATCCAACGCTTCAAGTTTTGTGGAACAACTGCCCCATAACCCATAGAGGAATAATAGCTGAACTTGAGTAGAACTTTCACAGAATTCGAATACTTTGAAATTTGATTAATTAAACATCAATTTGATTCATGCAAAACAATTCAAACGATGCTCAAATTCAAGATGAATTAGTTATGATTGATCACATTCTTTTCTTCGACAAGGGCTTACATTGCATATTTAAGATACCAGTAACATGTACGGTAATACTAAAAGTACAATCTCATTTATCATAAATAATATATAATATCTACCACTGAAATAATTATAAATTAAAGTGTTTCACACACTTTTCGTAATTACTCGAAATATAAGATTTTAGATTGTTTGTATTTTTTTATTTTAAGGCTTTTCAAAAAATTCCCTTTGCTTCCTTCTTCGACTCTCACCTCGCATGCCTTCAGAGACACAAAACTAGAAAAAAACTCTATTCACAATCGAAATGTGCGTGCGTATACAATCGTCAGCGCACAATGGGAATAATGCGGAGCAACAATGCTAGAAAGACACACGGAACAAATAAATATTACTATTCAATACTGCGAAAATGTTGCAGAAATCGGCGGGACACGGTGTGAGTGGCCTGAAAGGGCCCCAACAATGGGCGAATCACGCTCGGACAATGGGGCTATTTTGGCAGTTGAATCGTACACCTGAACTCAAGGGTGGCAACCAACTGCAACTAGATCCAAGCTTCTGCCATTGAAAGCTCTGTTGTACCCTCTCTTTCTGTAAGCTGCGTTATTTGTGAGAAAGAGGGAGATATGGCTGTAGAAGCTATCAGTGGTATGCCTTTACTTGCTGCTGCCTTCTAACAGTAGTGCAGAATCTAGAAGCTGGAGAAGGGATGAAAGCTTTGGGAGGTGGAAAGAATGAGAATGGTCTTTGAATGAGGATAATATAGCAACCTAGTATTTCCATTGGTCAGGCCAGTATCTACAAAATTTTAATTATTGGAGGAGCAAATAAATGGGATTAATATCATCTAGTATTTCGACGCAATGTTCGGTGTTTTAACACAGTGCTTCGTGGGAGCTTTTGATTGTGATCTTTTTTCAATTTTAATTCAATTTAATTTATTCATTTTAATAACATAAAAAAATTTAAATTTCGAACCATTTTTAAAGCAGAAAAAATATAAAAATTAACGCATATTTAAGCAATTCAAATAAATTAATCAATTTAAACAAATTAAACATCAATGAACAATTTAAACATCAATGGAACACAATTAGACTAACAGCAATAAAGCTTGCTGTCTAAATTGTGCTTCATTGATGTTAAACATATCGATATTCAAAGTGATTCTATTTAACAACAAGACTGCTCTCCCGACTGGCATAACCATTGGCAAGTTAGTTCTGCAAGCCGGGAGATGAAACAGTCTATGCTGTCGGTGATGGAGATAACCATCATAGAAACTAATGCTCTCCATGATCTTATATCGACATACTTGCCGTAACTATAAGGGGTGATGATTGCCACGATGAAGTCAACCTAGGATAAATTAGGATGCCAGAATAGGAAAAACAAATGTTTTCAACAGTTTTTATGATACTCATACCTAGCGCATTTTTGCATTGCACAAAACGATTAATATATTTAATTCTAATGATAAAAAGTCGTAGAAGACTTACGTATGAATATAATATCTACAGTGTAGTTACTTTAAGTTCATTAACAGGTACAATGGGTCTTTTTTATTTGATTTAAATTATTTGCCTGGTAAAAGTAACAAAAATTTTCATCAATTTGGTTTTATTTCTCTCCAAACTCACGGTGAATAATAATTTTGCACATTTTTATGGCGTGAATAAGATAATTTTGGTATACATCTTTCTTTATTATTTGCTTGTGTGGGTATTTGGCATGTTTGTCATGATTCCTCGAAACTAAAACCAAATAATACATTCTGCGTTATTTGAGATACCTTTGTTCAAGCATTCAACAAAATTCATCACGGTCGACGTGCCACCTTTTATGATTCAGTGATAGGTGTGTCTCGAGAAGAAAGAGATTGGGTGTCGAATTGTTGGGATCTTATTGTAAGTCGCAGCTTCCGGAGTAAAACAAGGGATTCAGTGACACCAAGACACAAAGGGACCAACAAAGCGCACAAAGGTGCAACACCTACGGCGAAAGAACCGAAAAATACCGGAGAATCGCGCAACATTATTCAGAAGTCTTTGTGAGATTTTATAATTATATCCATCGGGGATTCATGAATCCAAAGTCGGGGGCGGATCGCAGAAAATTCAGGGGATGAAAGAAAAGATGGAATAGAATCTATCCCCGATGGGCGGTATGGCCTCGGGTGTTCCTCAAGGATCCAACTTGTGTCCGGTAACTGAATGGAGCCACGCACAATGAAATCCATTGATCCTTTGCTCTAGCCTGAATGGAAAACTGTTTGACATGGTTGCAATTAAATACGCAAGTGGGGTTTTTATGATTTGTAAATTTACGCACAGATGGTGTGACATGAGTTTTTTCAAATCATTTATTGGTGATACATAAAATATTACTGATATTGAACTGCATGTTTCATATTGTTGATTCTAAATATTTGAAATATGAGATTGACAAATATGACGGTTTGACAGAAGGTGGCAATAGCGAAATTGGATGACGCGCACGTCCCGGTTAGACGAGAGGTCTGGGTGCGATTCCCAGTTGCAACCATTGTCTTTTTCTATTTTTCTGTGTCTTGTTCTCTTTCATATTTTCATTTAGATTATAAGTGTTATCTTCTTCTTCAATGCATGTTTCATGTTCACGGTAAAATAAATGCTACCTTAAACCTCTAATATTCCTCCTAGGGTGGTGGTTTGAAGTGAAGTGAACCAGATGAGTTTTAGTTTACACTTATGGAATTCAATGCTTACGAAAACAGCATAACATTCACAAATAGCTTTTTAAAATTACGCTCTTATGCATGATAAAACGGTGACCGGACAACTCAGAAAATTGGTTAAAAAGGTTACGTTAGATTAAGGGCTATTTTGAAATAATTTTTTTCATTGCTTTTAATAACTTTTGAAATAGGTGTTGAGTTGACTTGATTCTGAGTTGGCATGGAACCGATTAAACCGATATTTTAATTCTTACTAATTTTTTAAACTTATTTTTCTGAAAAAGTTATTGCTTTGCATTTTTAGGTTCAACAAAGTTCTGCTCGATATCCTATCCTATCCTATCTTGACACTAATTGTCGATGACGCCTCTATTTTTAACCAACAAGAATCTCAATCTGGACAATGTTTGGCAGAACGAACTTATAACGGACTTATAATCTAATAATACCTATAGATACTACGATGCCGCTCTCCACCATAATCGGAGAATAGGAATGTCTTCCAAGATAAGATGAAACATGGATGAGATGAAATAATTATATTCTTCGCAATCATCTTTCTTCCGCACACAAAATTCCAAAAGAAATATTTTGCCTCACCTCATTGTAACCATTCTATGAAATCCCACTTCTTGTCAACGGCATTTGAATCAAATTCAAAAATCTATCCAAACTTTCTGTGTAGGCAAGCTAAAGTCACGCATGTATCATATTGTACCGTCTTCGCAACTGTCACATTCCATCCAATATCAATTTTGTAAAGGTAAGCGTGACATCTTGGAAAAGAAGTTGTGCCAAGGTACAGAAGGAGAAAGGTACATCATATCGTTTGGTCACCAGATGCCCCATTTTAGTCATTGTCACCGAACAATTGTCGGGGGTCCTTATTACGTTCAGTCGCACCTAGGCTGTATAAAAGGACCTAGGATAAATAAATCATTACTTCGGACAATGACATAGTGGACATTGTGTATTGTATATTCTTATTTAACGAATAAAAAAGATTGTGGACGGATCATAGTCAGGAGAAGCGTCCTGCATTATCTGCATATAAATTACTACAATGCTTTATGGGATTGTGATATTGGATTTTATGGGTTGTAAGAGCGGTTATTATAAATTATGGTTTCACAGTTAAATCCGAACGTGTTTCATGAGGTAAAATTTGTATTTATCTCAGTTAAGTTTATGCGATGCGATGTGTGAGTAGGTAAGTACTTACTGCCAATGGTTTTTATTAATTTATTGGAACGGTACCTGCTCATGTGGTCAATTTTTGAGATTTTTGAGAAGATGTTTTTTTTTCATATCGAAGGGGTAAATATTATAATGCGTTTTAGAGAGTACGGACGGTGGCCGGTAAAAGGAAGCGATCTTTGGACAGTTCGTATGTGTTCGAGTGGCAAAATTGTTCCAAAAATAGTTAAAACACCTAAAGTTGTAGAAAGAGTCAGAATAATCAATAGATACTTAATTAATTTATTTGTTTGTGAACGCCCCTTTTAGAGGCTTTTACGCGCGAAGAGTAAAAATTATATAGAATTGATTATACATAAGTTAACAACAAGTAACAACGTTTTGTATTTTTTTAGTGATAAATTGAAGATGTCCACTTACTTGGCGTAATTATTTTTCTCTCTTCGTATCTATGGTAGTTAGCCCCAAAATTTCTGCACTGAAATAAATCTCGACATCTAGTACCTAATTAACGATGAATGAGGCTGGAGAAAAGGTTGTATTCTAGGACAGAAGTATGTGACATATCATTTTCTTTACCAACCCACCCCGGGAATGAACTAGCATGAATATGAGACGCAAATACTTTTCGTTGATTGCATTTTTTAAATTGCTTAAGTAGGTATGTGATCAAGTCTAAATAAACAACCTTAAACCAGCTCATGTAGTGAACTGTGACAATACCCAAAAAATTGGGAAAAATATATGAGATCTTGAACTAAGTTATTTAGGTACTTACGTCCCAAAAAGATATGTCAGACGGTTAATTTTGCAAAGAAGATTTGCAATTAGCCGGTTTTTAAATTCGCGGTCCGACAGAGCTTCAATGTTCTTACCCGTTGTCATTTTCACAATCTGAAAAAATGAGAATATTTCTCATATTCTTTGATAATAATGTTACCTCGTTCTCCTTGAAGAATCCAGCATGAATCCAGAAAATTCATGTACACACATAATCCAACTCGATATTTTTTTATTTTTTATTGTAATATAAAAAATATAGGTTACATATATACATATATATTTTACAAAATATTATATTAAAAGTCGTTTTTGGTCATGTGTATCTTATCAGAAAAGAGGAGCTCTTGTGCCTGATAAGGGAGCCACGATTCTTATTGAGGTTGTAAGTTATAATATGTTTTTTGTAAAATGTTTACTTTATATTGTAAGTTTTTTTGAAAAATTGTTTAATTTCATTTATTTGTTCTGATTGGTTGATTATACAGCGCAGTTCAGAAGGGAGGTTATTATAATTTTTTATGGCTTCGAAAATGTATTGATTTTGCATTTGAGTTGTTTTAAAATTAGGTGTGATGAATTGGTTTCCATTTCTCATTAGTTTGTGAAATTCTTGATATGCTTTGTTATTTTTTTCTTTACACATTTTTATAATGGAAGCTTGCTTGAATATGTCATCGACATTTGGTACTGGAAACAATTTAAAAAGTGATTCTGTTGAGAAGGTAGATTTTTTAAAAATATTACTTCGATGATGATTCTTTGTGACACTTTTACTGAGTTTAGATTGTTTTTGTAAGATCCTCCCCAACCTATAATTCCATAGATAAGTAAAGAATGAACAAGAGCATAGTACACATTTTTGATTATTTTTACATTTAAAATATTTTATATACATTTTCTTGTTATTATTACGAGTCTGCAAAGGTTTAAAAAAAACTTGTTTATTACGCTATATTCGGGACAGAACCATTAATATTATTGTGCTGTCCTATAGAATATAATTACCTTCAAAATACAATAATATTCGGTATTTCCGATAGATGATCAATATACATATGCATTTTCACAGCGAAACATTCACAAATAATAGTGTTTAAAGCAGTAAAGCCGGTATTACACGGGCATAATGCCCGATTCGAAAATAATAACAAATCCGTAACAGTTTGGGAGTTTGCTCTGGTTCAGTGCGATTTTGGCGGAATCCAATGTCCCGAGAGCGTAAAATGTTTTCAAAACGACAATGGCCACTCGCATAATGGGGTTACGTGTTATTTGCATTCGAATTTGCGATAGAATCGTGAATGGGTTCGATTTCGCCGAATGGTAAGTATTCGCATTGTGGCCGATGGGACAGATCGCAAAGGGCATGGGTGAAACAGGTTTAATGTGCAATTTAAAATCTGTTATAATGGCCCTAATAATGCCATTGTCGCATTAGCATTAATTGAAAGTGTTGTGGTCGAATTATTATAAAGATTTATAATATCTGTTTTTAACACAACGCTAGTACGTTGTTTGTGAAAAATTGATAAATACGCAACTTTTATCGGCCTTTAAAGTTAGGAAAAGTTCTTACTCAGAAACCTTGTTGATAATGTATTGATTCTCTTTGAAGTTCATTAATTAAAAGAGAGCATGGAGCTGGCTGACAAAATAAAGTTTTCAATATTAGTACTTTTGCCGCAATCAAAACTTAGACAAACTGGGTTTTATGCCCTTGTACCTACTTAAGAACGCGGATTTTAAAAGCCATAATATAGATCAGTAAAATCTTATACGATTAATATCTAACAAGTTAAACAGGATCTGCTTAGATTCCATCACTTTTTTTTTTAAAGAAATACAATCATTCCCGGGTTACGAATAACTCAACAATGTTTGAAAATCTCCTACTTCCACCACAGAAAGCTGAAAATGTTGCTTGTGTTGTGATGGAGGACTTGCCAGCCGAGGAATCGAACACGCGACGCCCGAATGGGACCCAAACGCGATGCCCACTCAACCACTGACCGGTCAAAAACAAATGGTTTCCTACAATTGTAGTTACCAAACATAGTGACAAAGATAAGGTTTGATGGTTTCTTAGCGCAAGTGTCAACTAAACCCTTCTCACCTACAATTACTGATAATTTTATTAATATCAGTTCTACTGAAGTTCCTGAATCTTGAATAACGGATTGCAATCTTTAGAGCACAGGCGTCGGGTGGGAATGCTATCCATGTTCTACCGGTATTTCAATGGAAGATACTCTGAGGAACTAGCGTCATTGATCCCTTCGGCACCGGTGCACAGTCGGAAGACACGCAAAACACGCGCCCAACATATGTACACGGTTGTTATTTGTCACATGAGAACGGGTCATTTTTTGGACTCGTTCTTGAGTTCAACAGCTTGGCTATGGAACGATTTGCCGGCTTCTGTGTTTCCTCCCTCCTACAACATGGGTCTCTTCCAATGTTCATTCCTTCCTCCTACCACATGGGTCTCTTCCAATGTTCATTCCTTCCTCTCCTCAAAAAGACCCTCCACATAGCATCCCAGATGACATAGGCCCTGAGAGAAATTATTTTCCTCAGGGCCTGTGTGGAGTTAATTTTTAAAAAAGGCACACGTTCAATGTTCAAGAAACCTATTCTAATATACCAACAAAAAAACCACTTGAACAATGAACAATCAAAAATTAAGAAAACATAGTTTTCGAAACATGTTGATATTGTTAATTAAATAGTGGTGTACACAAAGTGATTTGTTTTCATTAAATTAATAATGACGCCACAAAGTGAATTTGCGAATTTTGAAGAAATGAACAATCAATTCTTAGTAGGTACCTAATTGCTCTGTACAACATATTAACCGTAAGCAGAACTGTATCGAACGTGTTATGGAGATACCGCTCTTTATATAGTGAATAATTATCAAACATAAAATATTCTACTTTGAAACGTTGCATCATCAAAAATCAGTTTCACAATCAATTAAAATAGTGCAAGAGATGATTCATGTTCCCGAAATTGAAAATAGTGCAAGAGATGATTCATGTTCATCTTAGAAAAGAAGTTGTGCCAAGGTTCAGATGGAGAAATATACGTAAAATCATTTACACATAGAACTTTACAAAAGTGAAATATAGGTTCCTACATAAGTGTTTATGTTACTTTCATTAAAACTTGTAGTACGTGCCTGGCAGAATGGCAGAACGTTTTTTCAGTGTAGTATGTGATTCCGATATCTAGGAAAGTATATATTACAATCGAATTCAAGATTTTTTGTTGCATGCATAAATCGATATAATATATATCTACAATAAGCATTACAACAGAACTATTTAAATGATAATCGATGAATTGCACAATACCTACAAAGTGGATATCAGTGTCGCGAAATAAATTTGAATATCAATCGGCACGAAATTTTTACAGTTCATAGTAATAAATGGTAGGTAGCATTGTGTTTATTTATATTAACATCGGTGACCGTTACAAATTTACTGACAATAAAAAGGCCAAAAAAATGAAGGCAAGTCGGATTGAACCATTTTTTAACACAGGAATCAATTGATATTTCAATTGTTGCGATTTTATTGAAATATCGTCAAACGTACACACCTCCAAAACGCCGTTTTTTAAATTTACAGATGCTTTTGAAAGTGAAAAACTGACTGGAAGACTATTAATTTTTTTGACGTCTTTTTCAACGTCTATGTGACTTAGTGTAATGGACGTGCATGGGCGTGATCGTTTTTATATTTTATTGCTTTGGGGCTGATCTGAAATATGACATCAAATCGATGCAGTTATTTAAGTTTTGCATAACATAAATATATCCGTTTCGATGACAAACATCGAATGTGCACTTTTTTATTTAAATTTGAATGGAACACTTGGTGCCTACCTTTCTATTTGCCTGTAGCAAAAATGTTCAAGGCAATATGTACCTACTTATGTAAAAATGTAGCTACGAAATATAATTTTAAGTAAAAAAAAAATTATGGGATGATGGTGTCGATTTGTAATTCAGTTCTGGTTGAATTTAATGTTTCAAAGGCTCAACCATCTCTGATTACGTCTAAAAGGAATCGAAATGAAAATCTAGTCTCCTTCATCGGAAGCAATCTTCCGGACAGGCCCTCCATTGATATGCTAGGTGTAATTATAAGTGACCAGCTTAGGTATGAGGGCTCCATCGAAGCCAGAGTTAAATTAGCCTCTCAAAAACTGGGCGTTCTGTACAGGGCCAGCAGATACTTTAATAGTATGCTAACTGCTAACCCCGTACAAATTGCAAGTGCGCCCCATGGATGAATTTGGCAGCCATCTCTGGTCTGGAGCTCCAAAATACCTGAAAAAAGCCCTCGACTCTGCGCAGAGCCGGGCGGTCTGTTTGATAGATTCTCCTGGATTAACACACGGATTGCAACCTTTAGAGCACAGGCATCGGGAGGGAATGCTACCCTTGTTCTACTGGTATTTCAATGGAAGATGTTTCGAGGAACTAGCGTCATTGATCCCTTCAGCGCTGGTGCATAGTCGGGAAACACGCCAAACGCGCGCACAACATATGTTCACGGTCCACATTTGTCATTTGAGAACGGGTCGCTTCTTCAACTCGTTCTTGAGTTCAACAGCTCGGCTGTAAAACGATTTTCCGGCCTGTGGAACGCCGCGCCTTATGCAAAAACATTTTCGTACGTGATGTTTGTTACAAAGTAACGCCCACTGCCCGTAGGGCCTAGCAGCAGATTTTTTTAAAAATTCTAGTGCATATTAGTTATTGCTATGGTCTGTAGTGACAGCTTGTTGTATGTGTGAGGCATTGTATACGTGGTAATAATAATAATTTGACAATTTGTAGAGCGCCGTTTTTGTGCGATATTCTCTAAAGGACGCTGTACAATTTATTATAATTTCTTAGGCTCGATCTTATTTGAACCTTCTGACTTTGAGCAAATGTTGCCATATAAATCGATACCAATAATAACAACGCGTGGTCGATGGATGATGGTAAAATCAGGAAAGTGTAATAGATAAAAAGAAAATGAGAAAATAAAGGAGAAATATATGTAGTAGGTGTGCGATAATTACCAAATATTTTCAGTTGTTGAGCGTTACCTATAAAATACAACATTATTTTTCTCCACTACGATATTTTTTATAAATCAGTCACTTTATTTTCCTCTAAAACAGCGACCTTTATGTATTTAAAAGGGTTGAAAGTAATCGCTGTAAATAGTCCTAAATCCGTTTTCTGCTAAGTAGTCCAGGATAGGTTTTATTAACAAAAATCGACAGCATTTTAATGATAATTACGACTGTAGAAACTGAAAGAAACCAACACTTTATTAGGTGGGTACCTATCTACTATGTTAGATTAAAAAATATATGTATTTGATGCTTTAATAAAAGTCTCCGTGGTGGAAGGGTGAGGCTCTTGACTCGCAATCCAAAGGTCGCGGGATTGAATCCCGACGAGCGCAAATTAATTTTATTTGATTAATTTGTGTTATTGCACAATTAATTTATTTAAAAAAATATATATAATATATTTGCGGCACGAAAATACTCTTTGGAAAATACTCTTAGCGTCGCACTGGTGTAAAGCCACCATTTAGATTTGAAACGTTGCTTGAAATGGCTTTAGTCGTGTTTGGTGACCAAACCTGACTAGCCTGGTACTCCCCCACCATTAGCTTGCCCATCTCCTTGCCCTCCCCATTTTCCTTCAACCTCAAAATATACCCCGATTGGGAATGACATAGTCTCACCGCCCCCAGATGGTTGGGAGCAGTTGAGACTCTTGTGAGATATTCACACGAAAACAACAACAAAAAAATTGCATTTTTAACGACCGGCAATCTATAATCAATGAATGCACTTTGTATCGCGAATTAATTAAACCAGTGGTAACACTCAATGGGTGTTTATAATCAAAATGAAAATTCTGAAATTTATATCCAAACAAGAACCAAAATAGGAAAACTGAGAACTTTCACTCATTCAAAGTGTAAGTAGCCCCTGACCGGATCAAGGCGTATCCGGTGAAGGGGCTGTTGAGGGTGGGTGCAGGAGGGTGGGGGCGGAAGTGAATTTGTCATAGGGGAAAGGGTGACTAGCATCATTACACTACTTAGCAGAAAACAGATTTATGACTATTTATAGCACTTACTTCCAACCCTTTCAAATACATAAATGTCGGTATTTTAATTTCGCTAAGAGGAAAATAAAGTGACTGATTTATAAATAAAAATATCGTAGTGGAGAAAAATAATATGTTTTTTACATTTTGTACGCATCGCTCGCAATCGGCAATTTTTTGCTAACGACAAGAGAGGAGGTTTTCGGATGTACAATTTGAAATACAATTTTCAATAGTAATCAAACATTTTCACAATAAACATTATGTCCTGGAACACTCTTATGTATGTACGAGCATATCACCTTCATCGAGACCGAAATTGCTTGCTATTTATATTCGTCCGAATGTTATTGAGTAACCATTTGTAATGATACATAAACACCCATAAATAAAGCTATTTTCTTAAAGCACTGTATTTTAAATCAATAATTTTTGACTGAAAATTTGTACACACCTATAGAGAATCTTTCTTTACTGTTTTTAACCACTCTTAAATGATTTCGATTAATCTAATTCTGGCCATAATTTAAAAAAAAATAGAAAATTGCTGATTTTCTAATGCTGGCAACAAGAAATACCTAATCTTCATTGATTTTTTATGGTAAAAATTGTCTGGGGCAGTTCCGTATTGAACGTCGATTGCCACCGAATCAGTGAGAAGTTAGGCCGCACCATCCAGTAGCGGTTCGTCGTCATTCTCAGTTGGTTTTAAATCAAAGAGAGATGAAAAATAAATTCATTTGAATCTCCGATCACTTAAATCGGTTATATTTTTATTAGTTTTTTGCATGTCAAATGCTTATAACGAAAATTTGTAAATAACAAAAAAAATTATAAAACACACTGGAAAATATTTTTTTACTTAACTTTATTAAAAAATTAATAAATTTGTGTATCCAATATATTTTATATATTTATTGTGTTTCGCTTTTGTGACGTTTTACGAATTTTATAAAAGCTGGTGCTCCGCACCAAAGGGCGATTATTTCGGTTTAAAGATAGAGAGGTACGTAAGTACGTATTTTTATTTATTTTTATCATTTTGAATTTTTAGAGCTCCATTTAGCTCCATTTCAATGTGTTCTTTTGTTTAGGTATTCAATATTATTATTTATTTTATAATTAAACTTTCTTTTGGTTTTTCAAACATCTTTGTAACAACAAATAATGCTCTCGCAGACTTAGAAACGGTGAATAACTACATAGTAAAACTTTTTTATAAATCGTATAATAATATTATTGAATACGAGTATGTAAAAGAAAAACTTTAAAAGCGGTACATACCTACCTATCACCCCGCGATCCAGAATATTGTTCTTATAAAATATTCTGAAGGAATTATGTGTCTACAGGTGCGTTCTACACGTTCTACAATACCGGCGGATTTCATTTAAGTATTTTTAGTGGCGTGTTATTCAAAGTGTCGTAGGTAAATTATAATTCATGTTTGTCTTAGCTGCTGCTTGGGAGTTCACTGCATATTCTTTTTTGAGAAAACCGCCACTGGTGCCAAGTAACAACTCACCCCGCACAAGACCTCCCCTCCTTGCAGGGAACAAGGAACAAGGAACAAGGAACAATGAGGGATGGCTCCTGGGACGGAAGGGATAAGCAGAAATAATACCAAATAGAAATAAAACGGATCGATTGGAAAGACATTTATCAAGCGAAGGTTTCCAATGAATAAATAATGCGCCATTGTCGATGCCATCGCTAAACCTACATAAATTATTTTATTAAACCCCCATTCAGGGGCTTTGTGCTACCATTCCGTGTTTGGAGGCAAAGTGGATATTCGATTTTTTTGGCAAACAGATGTAGAGCAGGGGGATACAGTGCGACACTATTATTTTTATCATCTCGAAAGTAACAACTTTATATTTACAGATATTACAAATTATCTTGAGAATGTATTTATAAGAAGAAGCTGCAGCACATTTAACAGATTATGCCAAAATATCGATGCGTTTAACACGAACCATGCTGAATTCACGAAATATAACACTCGATCGAATGCCACATGTTTAACTATAAACTTAGTGTTTCTTTGATTTCTGTATTTCTCTTTTTTTAGTTCACCACATTTTCTTTATAACTTTTAGCAGTTCGAATTTAAATAAAATCGTTTCCTGAAAGACATTATTGATTTCCATTAAAATTTAAATGTAAACCTTCGAAAATTTTCATTCAACACTTTTTGTAGATTTAAGTAAAAAGATGCACTTTATCAGAATTGTTTATATCAGGTACAGGTATTGTTGTGTATTTTTGTATTATGGTTCTAAATTTCAATTTGTCGTTATTTTATTGGTCAATGACATACATATTCTTATCACTGTCATAATATATGAATTTGTAAAGACTATTTATAACGCTAACAAAATAAAATAAAAAAATTTAAAATGTTATTTAAACTTCTTTTTAGTAAGTTTTTTTTCAATGTTAATTACCGATACTTATTCCATGTAATTCATGGGTTTTTGATTAAATTTGCTAATACCTGTTTGAAGAGACATTAATTAATACCTATTTACAAATAAAAATAAAACAGTCACATTGTATTTATTTTCGAATGAGAATGCTTTTTGGAGGTAGGATCAGCCGCACAGCTCGTAATTAAACTCAATGAATAAAAAATTTTGAGGTAAACTCGCCTCTTCCTGAAATCATCCCTTCATCAAGCCATTTCAACACATTGTGTGATATTATCTTCTCATTTTATGCTGTATTTTTATGCGATGGTTTATCACACAAAAACTTTCACTGCCTGAGATGCTACTGAGAGGCTTGACGGCCTCCGTGGTCCCGAGGCAAGACTCTCGACTCACAATCCGAAGGTCGCGGGTTCGAACCCGGCGTGCGCAAATAAATTTTATTTGATTAATTTGTGTTATTTCACAATTTATTCATTTAAAATAATATATAGTATATTTGCGGCACGTTCCAGAGTGGAAGATACTATCAGTATCGCCCTGGTGTAAGACCACCATTCAGAATTGAAACGTTGCTTGAAATGGCTTTAGCCGTGTTTAGTGACCAGATCTGAATAGCCAGGTACTTCCCCACCTTCCTCTTCCCTATCTCCTTCCCCTCCCCACTACCTTCAGCCTCACAACATACCCCAATTGGGGATGCCATAGTCTCACTGGCTCCAGACGGGAGCAGTTGGGAGTCTTGTGCGGTATTTCATATAAAAAAAAAAAAAAAAATGCTAAGCATGGTATACCTAACATTATAAATACCTGGTCTACTTGATATTGTGATGTTCTGTTATTTTTTGATCAACTACACTGAGGGATGGATTCACACGTCCGTCACTCCTGGACACACTGACCCCCAGATTCCTACCCAATTCTCATACCTTTTTCCTTCTCCCTTCCTTAAAAATACCCTCCACACAGCATCCTCAAGGTGACACAAGCCCTGAAAAAAATTGTTTTCTTCGGGGTCTCTTGTGTGGAGCTAATGTAAAAAAAAACTTAGACTATATTTAACTGAACTTAGCTTCCATTCTAATGGATGGTATTGTATCTGAGGCAAGGAAATTAGTTACTGAAGGTGCTCAACTGTCGATCGGGTATCATCGGCTTTTTTCCGTTAGTTTTACTCTTCGGTTTACTCTCTCATATAGTACAACTTTACTGACTTCTGTTGAGACACCTCAAAACTACATATAACTACCTATTCTTGCGACAACTGTTGAAAGAATTTGAAAATATGTACATTTTCAAATACACTAGATATATTATGTTTGAAGGTGATAGTTCTCATTCCATAATTTTGTTACACAAAAAATTTAAACAAAAAATGGGTTTAACAACGTAACGTAAGTTTTTAGTGACTGAATCACAGTAAATCCATTTTTTGATCATCCTGTACAAGTCAATACATCGCATCAGTTCAAAAATAAAATGACATCCGTACAAATGGGTGAAAATAAAACTTATTTATTTGTATTTACCGGGACCTTCTGGCAAACATGTGACAATGGCGGTATAATCACATAATTTAGCGTGGCCCAATGTGGAATGATCGTTTGGGCCATTGATGCCAACAAAGGGGTTAGATTTTTCCATTATTCGATTTTTTCATCGCTCCAGATATATTTTTTAATATCTATCTGCTGATCACTGATGAAGCATAAAAGCATTCACACGGAAGTTTAAAGTTCGAAATATCTGCGAGCCGCAATGATAAAACGTAATATCTTCATCATTTTTGCTTTCCTTAGATGTTACTTTCAAACTATATTGAAGAACCTAAATGATTTCTTCAAGTTCATAATAAAAAAAAAAAAAAACATCTTTAAAAAAATTGAGCATATTTTATGCAATTTATGTATCTTCGTAGCAAAAGGTGGTATGCTCCTCGGTTCTATACCTAAAAGTACCGGATTCGTAAAACGGTACAGAAAAAAGTAAGTACCTAGAATATGTACATGTAATTTCATGCAGTACAGATTTTTTTCTTAAATAAAGCATTTTGGACCTCATTTTAGGGAGTTTGTCGAGTTCCTGCCTTATATCACTCACAGGTGAGGAGACTGCCCCATAATTCGTGATTAAATGCCTTTAACTATGTTTAGTGATCAGATCTGATTAATATAGTTCCACGCTTTTTTTGGCATAACGATTTTCTTCAAATTGGGAACCACATTGTCCCACTGGCAGTTTAAACTTTCGTGCGGTAAAAAAACCTTTACTTTTTACTACAGCACAGAGATATTATTATTATTTTTACTATCGCACAAACAATTTACTTTAAATATCGCGAAGACAAAGTATCACTATTTTTACTATCGCACAGACAAATTATCGATATTTATATTTGTTATCGATATTTACCATCGCACAGACAGAGAATAATATTTTTTTTGTTATTAGCGAATGCCTACATTCCTGATTTTAGGCACCGAACAGAATATAAGACATAAATAAATCATTTCAATTAGTTTCAGCACCAATCGTCATCTTTTACTCCAGTTTACCTGTTAACAAAAAAAAATCTCATGACGTTTTCATGGGCTTTTGAAACCCTCTACGACCAGGCTTTTAATTCACCTTGACTTAACCCTTCGCAAATTGCGTTCGGCAATATACCCCATGCACCCTTTTGTCACACAATGCAATAAATGAAATTATATCAGGTTCCTTTAAGGGCACAATGCAGGCTAACCTGCCCTTTTTACGTCTGTTACAACAATAATAGAAACTGAAAAATAGAAATCGAATTTGTTTTTTATGATCCGAGACCATTGTGCTCCCCTTTAGGGTTAATTCTAAGATTTCCGTTTTTTTTATAATTTCTTTTTTTATTCCTAATTTCAATGTGACATTTTGACGATTTAAGGTCTACTGTAGGTATCAAATAAGTTGAAATATCACACTAACTGTTTTTGGTACTATTTTTGGCGACCTTTAAATTATAAGGCCTCGTCGGGTCAGTTACTTATGATCTTTTATATTATATTTTTATATTTTCAGTCACGAAGATAAATGTAGGTAAAGCCGAAAACAAAAAGTCTTTCCAGAAAGTTTATTTTCCTGGCAGCTTTTACCATTCAAAAGGGTTGTATTTTAGTAAAGAATTACAACTAAATAACTAACTTTAATAATATGAAGTGACATCAACACGACCTACAATAAAAAAAAACTTGAAAAACAAACATAATTACCAAGCGCGAAAATGAGGAAATCAAAAAACATAGTCAACACACATGAAGACGATGAAATTAATCAACCAACACGAAGATGAAGAAATTATGATGTCACATCAACACAACTACCTCCATAGTGATGAAGACTTTGAATAAACTATTATACTCTGCATTTATATAGTCATTACTAAAAGAAATTTAAAAGAAATCAAATTATTATCTTTGGTTCAATTTGGCTACGAACAAATTTCCTCTATTAAGGTACTTACATATAAACAAGGTTGCCGTATAATGACTAAATGAAGAAATATATTTCATTTTTTGAATGTTGGAAGCCAAGGGAAAAACGTTGGAGTTGGTAGAGCAGCACTGGATTATCTAACCAAACTTCTCATGTGAGAGGAGAAAAGTGTAAACAATTGAATTGAAAATAGAATTTGCATTTGATATATAGATAATTTTTATTGAGTGAATTTACTGATAAAACAACTCTCACTGTTGCGACTCTCGAACAACTCTCAAAGTAGTTCAAATATTTCCTTATTATTATCATTTTGTTTTGTTTTACGTGCAAAACTGGGCAATATTTCAAGAGACGCTTCGCTTTTATTCCAGTAGTAACTTGGTGAGAGAAATATCTATTTGTTTCTGGAAAATATATTATTGCTGGTTTTTACCTCTCCAGAAGTTATTTGAGTTTCCATGCGTCACCGGTGATCAACCTTGACCCCTCAGGCCTTGGAACTGTTTTGTCGGAAGGTCAAAATATTTCCGCTTTGTAATAAAATAAAAAAAATTAGAATTTTTCTGAACGTATCCGAAAACTAAAAACTGTTTTTGAAAGGTGATGAAATACGCTTTCAAATTTTATTATTCGAAATGAACATATAGTTTTTAAATATAATTTTATTATGTAACAAAATATAAAAAAAGTTTTTTAAAAGGACTCACCTTACTTTTTTCTAACAAAAATTACTAATAACGAAAAAAAAACACATGTATATTTCATTAAGAAAATATATTATAAACGTTATCGTACACTCAATTTTGTCTCGTTTTATGTAAAATTAATTGATAAAAAAATTCCCAAGCTTTCATAATTTGTTTTCAAATTTCGGTCGAAAACTTTGGATTCATAAAGGTGTACATTTTAAGGTTACCCATCAATTGTTCCCCAAAATGATATTTACTATAAAATTATAATTTTTTGTGTATTATTTACCAATTTTAAACGTAAAAGATATTCAGTTCCACTTCAAAAATACCCTTAGGTAATAATAAGTTGATACAAATATCAAACGAATTTATACACAGTGTCGATTTTTTTGTACTTATGCTGGTACGTACAGGAATTAGAGAGGCAGATATTTCATTGACGAATTTGAATGAAAATATGTTTAATTCTTTTGTTATTCTGCGGTACATCCTCTCTGCACATCCCTTCGGGGTCACATGTTATATTTTGTGTAATTAGTTAAAACGTACTTTCCCTAAAGCGAAGTGCACAGGGGGACTAATTGTCGGCGGATCAACTGTCTAGAACCACATTTTAATTATTTTGCGCTTAACTTTTAGATTTAAATATAAAGCATGGTGTTTTCTCTTTCTTTCGCCTTTTTGATCATATTTCTAACCATGATAGTAAGGGAGACACTATGATTTCTCTGATACCGAAAAAACTTGATTTGATTAATTGATTAAAGATTTTGAAGACAAATAATTCTAAGTTACATGGTTTTTTAGTCAAATTGAACTTTTCTTCCTTCTTTATCAAACAGATCTCTTAAATCCCATTGGATAGAATCAGATGATTCGATTAAGTAGCCCTTCTCTTTCCCGCAACAAATGCATTGATTGATTTCGATCTAATTCGCCGCTCGAGAAGTTACTATCAATCTTCCAGATCTTAGGGCGAAGATTCGGAATCCACAGAGCGGTAAATCTCAACGGTTCTCGGGACAATGCACTGTAGTCTGCTGCAATTGTACACAAGTATTTCCCGAACAATTGTACTCACGGAGATCTAATGACAATTTCATTGAAGAGAGATACCATAAAAAGTGATGCGTGAAGCGGCTAATATGGTTTAGCGAAAAAAAGCTGCACATGTATTGACAAATTTTTAATTGGTAGACCTGAGAAATAGTGTATGGATACCACTGGTTTTAAGATTACCAGTGAAACTAATTTTATTTGACTATATAGATGCCTAATTTATCAGAGTGTCCTTGACCCTTAAATAATTTCGAATGAGCTTTAATACCACGTAAATATTTATTGTTTATGTATTTACTGGTTGATTAGTAAAAAATAGATAATTAGGCCAGGTAATGACCGTCCAAAAAATACGTACCTTTTAATTATAAAGGATAAAAAAAACTGTTAATGTTCAATTTCATACTCAAATCAGTACATTTTATTTTTACGTAGTTATCTGAAGGCGAAACAATTGTTAAGCAAAGAAAGATGATTTTCAACAGAACTTACTAAAAAATGCATATTCACTCGCGCTCTTGTAGGTACAAAACTCTCGAATGGTGGGCTCTTGGGTAGTGAAGTTTTCAAAGCTTTTTGGTCAATTTCAATTCAAGTGTCATTTTCAGGAAAAGCTTTGAAAAAATCAATTTATATCCATTGATACCAAAACCAAAGTGCTCGACGATCATCCGTTCATCAGGTTAACTACGAATCCAGCATGGGTATCGCCACCCCGGGAGCCATTTATTAGCTAACCAACACCTCTGTCATAGGTTCCATAAACCCAAAGGTTCACTACGTTTTGCTACTTAGCAGGGAAACCCGGGTTCATCAGATGAGGTGTATTCAGGTCTTGGCGGAGGATGCGCCTACTCACCAGCTACCCTTTGACTACTCCAGCTGCTCTCTCTCTCGATCCATCGCCTTGCTCCGCAGCTGGAGGGATGGATTCATACGTCCGTCACTGCTGAACACCCTGACCCCAGATTCCAACCCACCCTTCAAACCCTTTTCCTTTGCAGAAATTCCTTTCCTAAAAAAGACCCTCCACATAGCATCCCCAAAAATAACATGGGTCTTGAGGAAATTATTTTCCTCAGAGCCTCCTATGTTGAGCTAATGTAAAAAAAAGGTTTTTACTTTTTTTATAAAGTGCTGAAAAATTCATAAAAACCTTTCTAAAGGCCGTCAATAGCACCTACTTATATTTTAGTTTAATCCTACCGAAAATTGTAATTTTAACAATGTTTTGGAAAACGGCAGGAAGCATGAAACATTTCCAAGAATGTATAAAACTTCCAAGTTTGTTTCTATGTTCTACTTCCTATTCAAGTTTGTGTTTATTGTGTGAAAACACACTTCCTACTTCAAGTGAACACGAAAAATACTGTGTTTAATACTATCATTTGTAATATTTACAAAGGATAATATAGTACGGGATCCAAATAATAGCTAAGTAAGTCTCCTATAATATGTAGCTAAGTATGTCTCCTATAATAGTGGACAAAATGCGTAGTTCTTGAATGAAATTTGTATGGACAAAGCAACTGCGATCTTTTTACTATCATTTTTGTAAAATGAAAATAAAGGGTAACATTGTAGGATATCCAAATAATAGTTAAGTATGTAAACCAATATGTTATTTTAAGAAGTGGAAGAAATTCATGAATGAATTTTGAGCGAACAAAGCGAATGGGATCTTTTGGTGGCGTATTATTTAAACACCCGACAAGTAATTTCACGTGTATATTTCTTAATAATTCTCCCACACATCTGGTGGCTACTGACTACTGGCTACTGTATAATATATGTGTATTGTGGCGACGGCATGTCTACAAGGAGTGTCTGGTATTGTCTCGCACTAACCCTTGGAGGCTTATTCCCGATGGCGAAAACCGCATTGTTAAATCGATCAGCCGCGCTAATCCCGAATAACTTCCCGTCTTACGCACCCCCGCGGCAGGAAGAGGCGAGAAGGTGGTAGGACGCGGGGCCAGGGGCGTAGTGAATACTCCGGCCGTCTGGGCATCGGGCATTGACCGGCAATCCGCTCGGACTATTACTATTTACCTAAAAAACTTAACTTGAATTACTATGCTTTAATTTTTGATAAGTAATTATCATTGCTTTTTAGGAGAGAAACTTTAGAAGTGTGTTACATTTAATTTTGTTTCTTCTAAGGTAATATATTCAAGGCTTATTTAATACTAATTTCAAGAAATAAAGTAGTGAAAATCAAATATTTTGCTATGAAAATTCGATAAAAATAATATGGATGCTTTAATTATAAGTTGCTTAAACTTTTGTTTAGTGCCAAGCAAACAATTTACAACAAAGTATTAGCTAATGTCTAAATACGAGATCTCGTAGAATAAAAAATCCAATTATTTGTGATTACTCGGTCATTAATAATTTGGGGTTAACAACTACTGTAACCGAGGTAAATGATTTGGGTATAAATGTATAATAAAACAAGAAAATAATTTTACTTCTTTAAATTATTTTACATCAAATAAAGCTTTGAAAATGTTAGGTTTTTTATTAAGAATATGCAGCCACTTTAATAATATTCAAACCATAAAAAATATGCATTTGTTAGAAAATCGAGTACAACTCAACAGTGTGGGCACTAAATGTACTATTCTTACACTCACAGTAGAAAGAATCCAAAATAAATTCATTATGACTTCAGAATGGGTATTACAAAGGAATATGTCAATTAAAATTATGTTCTGAATAATGTGTCAATTATAAATTTACTAAAATTATCCGAACAAAGCGTGGTTAATGGCTGAACTTCTTGTTTAGATAAAATCATTAATTTCAATAACTGATAGCCCTGAACGATTATTCCTGATTTATTTCCATAGTAGGCCTTTTTGTCAAATTGAAATTTAATTGCTTTAAAATTATTGTCTTAATCTTCCTACATTAATCTTGAATTGTATAATTTAAAAAAAATACTGATTTTATTTTTAACTGTCGTTTTCATAATATTATATAAACAAAAACCTAGATAACAACGATTATATAAATTGCCTTCTCAACACAGGCGTTTCAGACCCAGTGAGATATTCAATACGTCATTACTGTAATTTTTTTTTTTTTTTTTACAGTAAATACCGCACAAGAGTCCCAACTGCTCCCGTCTGGAGCCAGTGAGACTATGGCATCCCCAATCGAGGTATGTTGTGAGGCTGAAGGTAGTAGGGAGGGGAAGGAGATAGGGAAGAGGAAGGGGAGGAAGTACCTAGCTATTCAGATCTGGTCACTAAACACGGCTAAAGCCATTTCAAGCAGCGTTTCAATTCTGAATGGTGGTCTTACACCAGGGCGATACTGATAGTATCTTCCACTCTGGAACGTGCCGCAAATATACTATATATTATTTTAAATGAATAAATTGTGAAATAACACAAATTAATCAAATAAAATTTATTTGCGCACGCCGGGTTCGAACCCGCGACCTTCGGATTGTGAGTCGAGAGTCTTGCCTCGGGACCACGGAGGCCGTTAAATATAATATTAAAATAATGAAATTAAAAAATACACTGCAAACCAACAATCAGGCAACATCTATCGTTTTTCTGTGACAACTCCAACACAGAATCACAATGTATACTCCCATTCACCGTAAACAGAATTTTGGTAATGATTATAAGGATGTTATTAACATTTTATGTACATATTTTAACACAATTTATTTCTAAAAGCAGAACAACAAATCTTAATTAAACAAACTATGTACCTGGCTCTGCTTCGACTTATTTTATTTATTTATTGTACTTTTACCAATCTACTATTTTTCCATCTTGCGGTATCTATTTTTAAGCTAATTTAGATGTTCTTCGTGTTAAAAAAATAAACAATATAAACATGTAAAAGCCAAAAAATTCAAAATAAGTACAAAATAAGAACACGCACTTCTTCGCCTTTGCTATAATCGAGCATTTTATAATTTTTTGTATGCCTTAGCTTTAAGGCGCCATATACCCATTCAAAAAGAAGAAGATACGTAATAACGAATGTTGGAGGGAGCGCGCTAATATTTTAAAAGATAAAATTGAAGCGAAAATAGTGAAAATATTTAATAAAACACGACTTGTTTAAAATAGAGTAAAAATCTCGTGGGAAATGTCTAATAATAATAATAATAATAATTGGACAATTTATAGAGCGCCGTTTTTGTGAAAAATCACCTCAAGGGCGCTAAAATAGCATATAACGAAACGCTGTGAATTTTTTCATGCATAGAACTCCTAAAATAAGGGAAATTAGTGGGTTTAAAATCATTTTTGGAGCACGCTTTGCGATTTTTTTCTATCGAGGGAATTTCTTATAATTTGCGTTTCGGCGTGGGGAACGTCTAGATTTTATCTTAAAAAATAACAAATATTTTTTTAAGAGCTTAAAAACTTCAAATGTTTAAGGGAGATATGTAAGAATTCGGTTGAAATTCGGGTAGCGGCGGCTTAAGCGAAAATTTTAACTTTATTTAAAAAGAGTGCATGATTTCGCCCGATTTCACATCGATGTTACACGACGAGGTATCTCGAAATTTATAAAAATTGATTTGGGAGACACATTTTCCCATAAAAGGGCTCTACCTCAGAGTCAAGACGAAAACAAACGAAACGATATATTTCAAAACTATCGCATTTATTTTCACCATCGGCAGATCTTTTCATAATGCTTGAAAAATGAAAAAAATTAAAAATATCTTCCTTCTGAAAGAAATAATGTTTACTAGGTATTTATCACCATCATCATCTTCATCCCTTTATCCTATTCGGGTCGGACACCCATTGCATCGACAAGGCTCCTCCATACGTCCCTGTCTTGTGCTGACTGTTCGGCCTCCGTACATGGCAGTCCCATCCTCTCCTCACACAGTTTCTGGAGTTGCCTCGCCCAGCTGTGTCTGGGGCGACCCACTGGACGTCTACCTCGGAATTCCACAAGCCACCTCAGTTGCGATTTTTCTATGAAGAGTAGCAGTGGTTCAATGTTTAGATCGTCTCGAATCATCGGGTTTCTTATATAATCCCATTTCGTAACCCCTGCCACTCCTCTCAAGTACCTCATTTCGGCAGCTTTGACCCTAGAGCGCGTTCGTTTGCTAGGCATCCATATCTGGTGGCCGTAGGTATTTATAATTTATAAAAACATAAAAAATGAATATCTTCCGGCTCAAAGAAATAATGTTTACTAGGTAAGTATGATAGTAAAACCATATTTTTTGGGTCATACACATTTATAAATATTAGACAATATTATACATTTATAATATTTGTTTAGAATAAACAAATAACAGTTAATATGTTTAAAACTTTCCAATTTTATTTTTTATTCTTTCCCTTCTTTTTATTTCCTCAATTTTCCCTCTTTTTTATACAAATCATAGTCCATATATATTCAAACTAATCCTAATTTGACTGTCCTAAAACGGGAATCATCCTAGTTGGACAGTCAAAACATTTCATAAATAATGTATAATATTTTACTAAATAAATAAAAAAATCTTAATATATATATATTTCTTCTGTCCGTGTGTATGTCACTGAACTCCTCCTAAACGGCTGGACCGATTTTGATGAGATTTTTTGTGCGGGTTCAAGGGGATTCGAGAATGGTTTAGATTCACAATTTGGTACACTGGAAAATGTTCTTTTAATTATTTTTTTTATTTCTAAGGCGTTGTTGATTTTGGAATGTTTTACATCGGATCCGGCAGACTGCGCTACCATCGCAGTATCGAATATTCAATATTATTCTATTTTAATTTTAGTTTGTCCCGACAGTTGTGTACAGGACAAAGTCTGTCGGGTCCGCTATAAATAAATAAAATAAATTGTGGAACATTCCAGAACACTCTCGAATGTTGTCCTGAGCGAAGCCGGGTAACCCAGCTAGTATATATATATTATTGGGGCCTGACTAGTGGCTACGCTACTGAGTACAACTACCTGTGAACAGATTAGCTCATCAAACGCACACCGCTCTGTCAATATCGATCATAGAATTCCATCACCGGGCAGCTACTTGTAACTTGTAATTGAACACACAGACGGCTAACGTTACATCTTGTGTCGGATGTTCCCAGGAAACCAGGTGCCTTGTACCTTCTAACTCGCCGATGCAGGACTCAGGACGCAGGGCACAGGACATGGGGAAGCACTAATTCCTTTTGTCGGACGCGGATTCTTCTCTCCTCATCCTCTCATTATTTGCTCGAGTCCTTTCCACATAGAATTTAAGATTTCTATCGGCATTCATTTGACTATAATGAAGTGCAGATTTTGTCTGCGGGATTAACAGTATTGTAATAATTTGCACGAATCTACTCATTCATTAAACACGCATTTAAGCGTTGTTATACGTATAACAGATTAAGTCCTTTATTGAAATTTTGTTCAAAGATATAACAGAATACAACATTTTATGGATTTTATAACAAAATACGGATTACGTTTAAATTGTACACGTTTAAGGAAACTTGGTTTCTAAGCCGATAGTGGAGATTACAATATTGATATTCATCTAGGCGATAAATTTGTTGTTGTATTAATTTATTGATGCTTTTTTCTAATTTATTATATCGAACAATCATTTATTTATTGAGGTGGAAGCTATTTTTGAATTCGTTTCTGGCGATTGTGAACGTTTGTAATCGACGGTATTAAATGAGCAACAATCGTACAAGATGCTTTTCAAAGCGATTTTATAAATTACAGTCCGACTGTATGAGAGACCTTATTCAAAGGAATTTGTATGTGGTACAAATTGCCACTTCTTCACATATATTTTTTTTAATTTCGAGATTTTATTTGATTATACACAACAGCTCTGGAAGTCGTTATTAGGTACATACTAAGAATTTCAAGCGCATTCGAGTAGAAGAAAAAAACAAAAAAAATACTCTGCACATAAGGGCCATCAATAAATTACTTCACATGAATTTCATGATTTTTGACCCCCCCCCCCCCCCCTCGTCACACATTTGTGGGACCACCTTCCCCCCTAGTGCGACGTGACATATATTGCAATTTTACTAATATTTTTAGTTTTTTTGCTTACATTTAAGTTTTGCGTTTTAATAATTTAGATTTTTACATGTTACGTCACAGAGCTGATGACCCCTCCCCATACCATACCACGCAATGTCACACTTCTCTACTCCCCCCCCCCTTAAGGTGTGTAATTTATGGATGGCCCCTAACACATGAACATGTTATTAAATAAATTAATCTGAAAAAAAAAAAAATTAAAGAAAATGCAAAATAAAATTATTAAACGTAAATCACCATAATTCATAACGCTTAATAATTAGACACATCCGTGAGATTTTATCCCTTTAGATTTCTACGAAAATTTCTAAATTCCTACCTACTTACTCATGGTGAAAATTAAAATGAAATTGTATTTTGAAAGTGTATTTTCGATTAAGCTTTAATACAAATCAGTTTATATTGTGAATATTAAAAAATAACTATGCTTTTTTATCATTTCCTTTGAGTAGATTACAAATAAAAATGTTAATTATCTTATATAAAAATATATTTGCAATCTACTAAAATAAACTGTTTTCATTAGAAATGTATAAACTTTTATAAAAAGCAACTAAAAATACAATATTATGTATAAAATTATATGCGACAGTTTCCCTTCATTAACTTTTTTCTCTCTTATAGAAATATTTACAAAATAAATAAAAATCACTTTTGCGATAAAACCGAGCGTTTCTGGAATCATTTGCAAGCGATTTTTTTGCATATTACTTACGCATACTTATTCGTTGTGATATTAGGCTCCCTATACGCACACCATAATAACCTGCGAGCTGATCCACGAATTATGAGAAAGGAACGAACAAACCGCAAACGTCGTGAAACGCCATTGTAATGCTTCACAAAATTCGTGGTTCGGCTCGTGTCTCGGTTCGCTAAAGTATACGCACCACCAAGCACACTAAGAATAGGTGCCTATACACAGTTTTAAAATGGGATGACTTTGTCAATTTTCAATTTTGAAACTAAATAACTTTATCATAAAATTTTTTGTGTTGGAAAATTTACTATCATATTCATAGCATATGTAAAAGCTCTCGAAAAATATATGGAAAAAATGCGACTTCGAACGTATACATATATGTATCACCAGATGTTGACATACTTTACAATATAAATGACACGCATGTTCGAATATACCTAACTTGAAAACAACTAAACGACACTTATTTTCCAAGCTTCGTTGCATCCGCGTGGTCCGAAAAATAACATTTAAAATAAACAAGTAATAAATTTTTTGAGTGGTTGCGAGAATTACGCGATGATCAAAGTCGCCCGGTGATTCAAAAATTGTCCCATATTACAGTACTCTATGGTAAGTAGTACCTACCTGTGTACCGATTTTGACAAACAGAAATATATTTACATTTTATATCATTTACAAAATAGAACATTTGTTCTGAAATCTAAACCGGAATTTCCCGGGCTGAAGTTGTTGCTTTATCTAAAAGTTATTATTTAGTTTCAATAGCGGTTTAATGTTGGTACTTACCTACCTATTTTTTGTACGGGTCTAAAATCAATTTGATTATCATTTCTGTGTAGCTATAACAGGTGCAGATACTTTTGTACTACAAATTGTATACCTAAGTTTGTTCAAAAGTACATTACAATTACGATGTACCTAAGTATGGGTAATATGTATGAGCATTTCACAGTGTTTCCTAATGCAAAATATAGGTATTTTTTTAAATTTCTTGGTCATCAACTGTTTAATAATTTGTAGAAATATTATTTTGAAGAATTTTATTTCACATGTACATTTGTTACTTAATTTTTATTTATCTGCTACCGGCTTCGACACATTCGGATCATTCACTAGCAAACTTAAAACAAAAAATTAAGGGCTACTAAATACCAGTGGCGGTCCGTGAGTTTTCAGTGCGCTAGAGTGCTAAGATTGAAAAATACGATATATTGATGTTGTTGTAGCTGAAAACGAATTATTTTCAAATTTAATTTATTTTCAAATTTTCAACTTTTTGTATGAAGATATACTGAAATGTCATTTCAGTACATCTTGAAAATCTTCATACAAAATATCGAAATTTTGAAAAAAAATAAAATTCATTATCAGCTACAACAACATTAATAACGTTGTATTTTTCAATCTTGGCACTCTACCTCACTGAGAACTCACGGACCGCCTTTGCTAAATACGTAGCTTAAGTACATAAAGTTTTTATTAGCTAAGCACAAATACAATGTATCTTTGTTAAATTAGATAATAAAAAAATAATATTTGGTTGATTTGTAGAGCGCCATTTTCGTGAAAAATCGCCTTGAGAGTACTGTACAAATTTAAAATGTCTTTCTACAATGCTCTATCTTAATTCTGGCTTCAAACTATACAAACTATTTTAACAATTTATGGCTAACAGATCGCACCCACCGGTTCGTCGATCACTAATACACAATTATATTTATAATACATTTGACCAATGAACGTGATGCTGCGTTAAAATGTACGTATATCGTAGGTTTATATATATACCAGTGGCGTGCATTTCTCTATGACTAAAGATAGACTTTATGATTTGTAGTTCAGGTATGAATTGTGCATTGAATATTTGAAAATGCCAATTTTATAATTTTAAAAAATTATGTGAATATCATATAAGAGTCTCAACTGGAGTTTGGAGCCGGTGAGACTATATCCCCAATCGGGGTATACTGTGGGACTGAAAGTAGCATGGAAAAATATATATCCAGGCAGGGATAAAAAATATATCGAGGAAGGAGACGGGGAGCAGGAAGCTGGGAAATTACCTGGCTATTCAGACCTGGTCCCCATCCATTTTAAGCAACGTTTCAATTTTGAATGGTAGTCTCACACCAGAGCGATACTGAGAGTATTTTCCATTCGAGAAATTGTCGCAAATAACATAAATTATTCAAATAAAATTTATTTAGATTTGAACCCGCGACCTTCGGATTGCTGGTCGAGAGCTTAACCCCTCCACTATACATACATACATATTATCATGACCTTGCGCACACATGTGAAAGTGCAATTCGAAAAGTCATACTATAAAAATACTCCATGTTTTATTATAAGATATATCCAATATCTGCTTTTTATCCATTCTAGATGAAATAAGTCATGCAAATTTCCTGAGAAACATCTATTCACAAAGTAAGTACCTAATCTTGATGCTTGTAATGTTTTTACTTTAAACGGCACTTGACACGTTTGTTCGCTAGGCCATCGTTTTTATCATTTCAAAAATTACACTTAAATTTGTCAAATAGAAACAATTTAGAACAATTATGTTATTATTTAAAAAAATATGAACAAATATATAATGGAAAAAACATTTCGATATAAAAGAACATTTATGGTTCTTTTTTAAATGATGATCACTGCTTTACAGCCTTTATGGTCTGCACGCCACTGATGTAAACCATGTGCAAATCATTATAAGAGGTTTTTGTTAGGCTGGCAGTCAGAATTCAATTCCTAAACATGACATAATGATATTATCAAATAGAACATTGGGAGTTGAGAGGCAGAGCAAAGCAAACACTAACTAGGATGGTTATTTAACCTTTACGTTAAAAACGTCAATTTTTTTTTTCAGAAAAGGATAGCACAATAGCATTTTTAAGTTGAACTCGAGATTTATTAATGTCGAGTCCTTTTGGGGGAATATGATGATAAAATGATATTACGATTTACTGCGAGTATAACAATAAAACTATTAATTTATAAAATCTTCTTGCGCCCAGCTTCGATTATTATTGTCATCTTGCATTACGTCTCCCATATTTTTTCAGACATTCCATCAAAATTAATTTTGTTACACCTACATTTTTTAAACTTACTATTCCTTATGACTTATATATATGAAATTCTAACACAAGTATAGTCGGGTCATTAGCCACAATAAGCAATACAATACGCTATTTTTCAATTTATGAAGTTTTTGAAGAATTTTTGTTTGTAATTTGAAATCAGATTTTTTTGGATAAAATAAAAGGATTGGAAAAAATTCAATTTTTCGAACAAAAAAAATCTTTAAAAAATCTCTAAAATCGGGATAATTATTTTTTAGTGCACCTACGAATTTTTTTTAATTTATCATAACCAGATATTTATCACCGTTGAAAAAATTACGAAAGTGATTTTTTTATACACTATTAAATTTTCTATAACGATCTAAAATAATGTGCCATTTTCAACTTTCCAATACGACATATTCGTTTTTGTTCGTGAATATGGCGTTGTTGATACGCCAGCCATCGTCAGTGCGTCTTACCAGCCAGTAGCATTTCTACGTCGCACTTTGTAATTTCTGACGTAAATGCAAGTTTGGAACATTTAGGATTGTATGGTTTTAGATTTTTAAAATCAATAATTTTGAATGAAAATAATAAAATTACAGATTTTTAAAATAATGGTCAGAATTAGAAAAAAATAACTTTGAATATTTTCGTACATTTTTAACGGTATCTATGATTTGTGAAAATTCCCCATAGTATAATGTGTGTATTACTTCTCAGCAGTGAGAAGGTTAGCTAACAAGCGACCGGTGCACGCACTCAAAGCAATTAAAAGCTTGTTATGTATTATTTAATTCTGTTATTTGCGCTCTTACGGTCTGTTCGATTCCTGGCCAGATTAGGGATGTTTCTTCTCAACACTCCTTTATTCCCCTGTGAGGCTTTTCGATCAAAAGAGCAATAGCCTACCGCTGTTTGCTTAGGATTCCAGAGCTTTTGTAGAAGCCTTCTTATAACCTGACTGTGTTTCCATGCAAACGTAATGCTTTGGTATAAATGCAATCTGCAATAATGAACGATTTTATGTATGCACATTGATGTTTGGCTAACAGGCAATGAAAATGCTATTTAAGATTTATTTACATTGGCTGCGGTAAAGTTGGGCATTGTGTGATTCAGGATTTACTCGAAGTTTGGTCTTATTATTTTATAATGGATTTAAGCTGTAACGAACTAAAGATCTTTGTAGAGATAGCAATGTAAATGGTAAGTGTGTGATGTTTTGATTCTCATAGATGGAAGTAAAGATAAAATCTTTCTTCTTTAATAATTAGAAATTCGCTTTAAGGCATCATTTTAATTAAATAAAAACATGTAATAATGGTATTACAATTAAGTAAATTAGAAATTAGAAAAGTTTTATGTAAAAGTCATAAAGTAAATATTAAATAACCAAATATATTTTTTTTAAATAGCCATTTCTTATATATTATAATAAAAACAAATATAAAACTTTTTTCCACTTTAAGTTTAATGTTACGGTTTAAACCGGTTACGGTCATTAAACTTAAAGTGGAAAAAAGTTTTATATTTGTTTTTATTATGATATATTATAATGGAATTCCACCATGAATTATCAGTTTCAAAAATAGAAATATTAAAAAGCCATTTCTTAAATTTATTAAAGCGATGATAGGTAGGTAACTGTATTCATGATCATTTTTATTATTTAGGCACTTTGATTGCATCTTGTTTCTGTTTTTGGAATTTCTCAAAGTTTTTATTGTATAAAAACAATTTTAAAAAAATTATTATTTATTATTTTAACTTTATGAGTAAAACCTCATGGGTGGTTCTTAGTCGAAGTATGGTACAGTTAAAAGTGACCGAATTGGATATCGACACCTTAGCTCAGTGGATAAGAGCGCCCAACCCGGAAAGTAGGGAGGTCCTGGGTTCGAGTCCCAGAGGTGCCAATATCTTTTTCTGATTTTTCTGTTTCCAGATTTTCAATTGAGTTTCGCTCATAATGTTTAATTTAATAATTTAATAATTTAATTAAATAAAAAAAATTAGTTTTCAACAATGGGTGCCTAATTAATTACCTTCTCCCATCTTTTACTGGTCTACGCTTATTTTTCTACTCTTATATATCTTCATTTTCAGTTCAGGTACTTTGTTTTCTTATAAAGGAACTTTTGGTTCTGAAACATATCTTCATCTACATGGAGAATTTTTAATAAATAGTGGTATTAGCAAAGTTAACCAGTTTCATTTAAATAAAATCTTACGATCAATAATGGACTTGAATTCTTATGCTGCGTATACATTTGCGAACATTAATTACGAGAGTAGTTCACGATTATGCTGCCATACATGAAAAAAACGATTTGCCCAAAATTTCTTAACTAAACTTAAAAGAGACTTTTGGTCATTGATTGGAAACTCAAAATTTATTTGGATAAAGAAATATATTTAACGCTGCTCTGATCTTAAGTAGTCATTATTTTGATATTCTGATCCATGTTTTTAAGGAATCAGATATCTGCAGTCTTGATCCCAGAGAGCCATCTCTCGTCATCCATTTTTCTAAGGGCAATTTCAGAATGAAAACATTAATTTTGTCAATCAGAGTAAGAGAGACTGGACCTGCAAAGAACCTAAATCACTAGAGTTGGCATAGCTGGGAAAATCTCGTAAGCTCTGACACGCAAGTTTTAAAGTCATGAAAAAATCATAACAGATGAAAAATACATGATATTTGTTCAATGAACGTAAGTAGATATGAAATAAATAAATTTTCGGTAAGTGCATTCCTCTACTACCTGTGTCTTTCAACAATCTTACCCCGATTTATAAATTAATCTTGTATATTTATCGCTCTTTAACGTGTATTTCAAGGTTTCAACATTGTTTAGTTTATTTTTGTAATTTTTTACCATTAGATGATGAACCCTTACATTGGTCAACGTAAACTACACTATCCAATACACTCTCCAGGAGGTCTAGCACTGTAAAATCAATATCTTTTCAATATCGGATCGATAGATAACTACCGACGATTTTTCACCGTTTTTCCAAGCACGGCCGTACTGTTGACAGCCAGACCAATATTGACAGGGAATAAAAAAGAAATCGATATACGCTGGCAACCCTGGCTGATTTATCTATAAATTTATGTCCCTTAATCAAACTGCTATGTAAAAATCAAAAATATATACTAATAAATACACTGTTGCGAATTGAAATACTAACTATATACATTCATTGGCATTTCGCGTCTACTTTTTGAGACAAACGGGAGATATTAGTCATATATGAACCACTTTGTTTCTCCAAGATCGAATGGAATAAATTGATCACGTCTCATATGAATTAAAGAAATGTTTGCATCGTGTATACGATTTCTTTCAGTTCTAAGAGCTTAGTTAGTTCACCTTCATTCACTAATCAGCCAGTTATTTTGTATAATGAACGACATTATTAAAAATGATTTGTATATTGACAGCTGACACTCAGGAGGTCGCGCTAAAATTAAAAATTAAATAAAAAACACTGTTGCCACAGTTGATAAATTTTAGACCGTGATCAATTGTTGACCGTGCTCGCAAATATTGATAACTGATCATAGATGACAATTAGTTAACATTGTATTGATATAGGGTTTTATCGATCTTCCATGCTAGACCTCCTGGATAACTTTTTTTTTCTTTTTCATATGAATACCGCACAAGAGTCCCAACTACCCCGTCTGAAGCCAGTGAGACTATGGCATCCCCAATTGGAGTATGTTGTGAGGTTAAAGATAGTGGGGCGAGGAAAGAGATGGGGAAGAGGAAGGTTAGAAGTACCTGGCTATTCAGATCTGGTCACCAAACATGGCCAAAGCCATTTGAAGCAACGTTTCAATTCTGAATGGCGATCTGACACCAGGGCGATACCGAGAGTATCTTCCACTCTGGAATGTGCCGCAAATATACTATTATATTATTTTAAACGAATAAATTGTGAAATAACACAAATTAATCAAATGAAATTTATTTGCCACGCCGGGATTCGATCCCGCGACCTTAGGAATGCGAGTTAAACTGCCAGATTGACAAAAAAACTCTTTAAAAAAAATATACCAATTCTTTACATATATGCGGTTATCTAAGTAGATTCCCTTGCCGTACTAAGACAGAATGCCGTTTGCTAATAGCCCATCTTCTGTGAAAATGGCTATCACGCCCGTACGAAACTTGCCACAACGCGCACCAGCACAAATCGCGTTGGGCGCGCAATCTCGATATTCAGAATTAGCATAAGGCTAAACGTTTTATGATTATCAGTGGGGTACAGTACCTAAAAAATATGTTAACAACGTATTAATTCGCTTTCCGGGTTCAATCCTGAACGGTATAATCGAATTATACAAATATATGCAGCACATGGCCATGCCTTCCGTTCACAATCCGCGCAACAATCGATTTAACAAAACGTAATGCACTTGCAACAAAACTGCATCAATTTTGTACCGTAATTTATTTCTTTCATGCATCAGTTTTTTTTTTAATATTCAATCACTGGGGCACAAGCCATTTCCTTATATTCAAATTAGGTGCAGGTACCGAATTTCAGGAAAGGTAAACTGAAAGCAATATATTATTGAAAATGTCTTTTAGAGTTGTCTAGAAATACAGTTATCTAGGGCACCAAAACGTGGTAATGGAAACTATCGTCTGGAAGGCTTCATCATTTTTATGTGGAATCAATTCATAATATAGTAGCATTCTACATTATAATTTTTCATTATTTTTATTTGTTTGTTGGCTCGCCAACAGAATATATCACTATGGTAACAGTGATAATTTCAATTAAAGGTGAGCACACCATTCATCTCAACTTTCTTAATTTGTTGTAATACATAATAGAACAAGAAGGATCAAAAATTACAAAATACATACATACACCCTTGCGTGTATATGTACGCACATATATACATACTTACACGCACTTACACACATGCACGTACACATACATTGAGATCATCAGTGATATGTAAATATAATTTCCATCTGAAGGTAGCAATTGAGTTTGAAAATAAATGTAAGTCTTCATGTTCGCAATATTTATTCTATAATTGACTCATTCTTGAGGTTGGTTTGAAGAAACTTGTATTATTACGGTAAGTATCGATCCAAAAGGTTTCAAGATTTCTCGTAAATTTCGGCCTTATATTAAGATTAATTTGATTAATAAAAATGAATCGTAGATACATGTTGTTTATGATTTTAAACAGAGAGATTATATCTGATATGTGTCTTCTTTTGGCTACTGGTAAAATTCGCACTGTACATCCTTTTAAATATTTACAATCTTGCCAATGTTACTTTTTCTGTGTCAGTTGCACGAGTTTTGCGAGTTTCTCGAGTTTTGAAGGAAGTTTTTTTTTAAATTTTTTTTTTATTAATTTCTATATCAAAGCTTGTAAATGGTCTAATCATAAGGCATAATATAAATTACAAATAATAAATATAGTATGTCTGAATTCAATATATGCACGATCTTCCTCACTAGGGTTTTCTGCTCCGAGGCGGCCTGTAGATTTTTTGGTGACCGGACAACTCGGAATGAAACCAACATTAATGTCATTTAGAGTGATAAAAAAAGTATAAAAAATTGGTTAAATAGATTACGTTAGGTTAGGGCTATCAGCAAATTTGAAATTATTTTTTTCGTAGCTTTTAATGATTTTTCAAGGAGGTGTTGAGTTGACTTTATTCTCAGTTGGCATGGAACCGTTTTTTAAATTTTGTATTTCGTTAGTCTTTACATTGTCTTTAAAATGTTTGTAAATCTCACTCCATGTTGTCTCAGCCATTTTTTACTTTAGTTTTAAATAATTTCATTTCTGTTATTATTGTTTGATTTGGTAGAGCATTATATGTATAGTTTCGTAGCATGAAATTTATTAATTCTCTGACCATAAGATTCTCCATCCAGAATGTCTGCCAAAAACCTGTAAATACCTATTTTTTATGTAATTTGTGTATTTTGCACTTTGCAAAAGTCTTTATTTTCTTACTTATCTATTTTTAATTTAAACTTAAACCTGGCCTATTACCTATCTACTTTAAATTTTGTTTTTTCTTCAAAATCTTTCAATTATAAAGCGTAAATGTACAGGTACTAACCGTACCCTGGGAGATTCTTTACCTAATTTTCCAAAAAGGGAGCAAAATCGAAAATAAACGAATATGCACTTTTGCTTGTCATCCTTGCCTCACTTTAAATCTGTATTCAAAATATGTACACTAAGATTTCAAGGAACCCCAGCAACCTTCTTTACTTTACAACATCTGTTGCAAAATCGATACTTCAATAAATTAAAATAATAATTGAAGATTTTTTTAACGGGTTATATCGATGTGTGAGTCCTGTCAGAAATAACATATTTCTAGTTACCTGTTGGTACAAGACTGCACCGGCTTTTGACATTTAAATTCTAACGATATTTCTATTTTTATTTAAAGCAGCCAGTTTTCAGTTTGACTTTGACGTATCTACAAATGATTTTCCTTTCTTCCCAATTGGTTTGTATTGGTTTTGATTTCATTTCACCAACCATGTAACCGTCTTTTTTGTATGAATCTTAAATGCTAAACTTTTTTAATAAAAAGACAGCACGTGCGCAAAAAATTGTGTTCACAAAAGTCTTCTCAAAGGGGTGGAAAAATAACGTTTTTATTCAGAAAATTCATATCAAATTCATGTTTCAGGTAACAAACAAATAACAACCTTCAATTTTAAAACAAAAACATTTATCGAAAATAAATCGAGTTGTTTGGAATGGTCAGAAAAAAACAGTAGTTGTTCGGAAAGGTTCCATGCCAAATGAGAATAAAGTCAACTCAGCACCTCCTTCAAAAGTCATTAAAAGCCATGAAAAAAAAATTAAATTAGCCGATAACCCTAACCTAACGTAACCTATTTAACCATTTTTTAAATACTTTTTTATCACTCTAAATGACTTTACTGAGATGGTTCTGAGTTGGTTTCATTCCGAGTCGTCCGGTCACCGTTCGGAAAACAGTATCTTCAATTTTATGATATTGTAAACAAAAGCAAGTAGACTAATCATTGTACCTTTACTATTGTTACTACAATAAATAATATAGACAGAACCTACGTTTTAATATACGTATTTATAAATGGAGCCAATTTCATTATTTTAGGTTAAAACTTTGTTTGCAAGTTCTGCTTTAAAATATTAAGGTGAATTAATGGAATTGAACGTGAATAAATAGTTTTGTCCATAAACAAGCCTAAGTCTTTCAATAAAGACTAATAAATACAATATTGTATTGATTCATCGATACAAAAACGGATTTGTTAGCCTTTCTTGAAAGATTTCGGATTGTTTATGGACAAAACTATTTATTCATATTCGTATTGAATATAGACGGGCGCAAACAATTAATTCACCTTAATATTTAAAAGCATAACTTGCAAAAAGTGTTCTAATCTATAATAATAAAATTGGCGCCATCTGTTAATTAATTAGATTATAACGTAGATTCTGTTTAACCTTGAACAAAATTATTTATATTTAATTTTGAATTTAATGAAAACAAATAACTTTGTATGTACCACTGTATAATTGATATTATCGACATGTTTCAAAAACTTTGTTTTTGAAAAAAATGTTTTAATTAAATCAATAATGACGCCACAAAGTGTATTTGCGGAGTTTGAAGAAGTTATTTATATTTATTTATTTATAATATATTAATTTCCCATAAAAGTCGACAAGGGCTTAAAAAAATAAGCAAAAGGTAGGTACTTGTCTACCAAGGCTGGTAGTTGTCTACCAAGAAGGGACTGGTCATTGAGGTTAATGAAAGATAAAAAAAGGAAACAGGAAAATTTCATAGACATAAAAAAATCTTAGTCGATTCTTATGAGATTCTGATTTACAGCGGGTAAATTTCCAATTTTATCATTTTCAGCAATGTGCGTAGCTTAACAATAAATTAAAGTGGTGCCATCGTGGTTGATTTCCTTCTGAAAACCTTGAAGAACATTTATACTGAGTATTGTGATCAGTAATTGGTAATTTGTCAATGATTTTGTTAATTTTATAAGACTTATTTTCTCTCAAATGATATCGTTTCTGATTTTTTATAAAAGCTATCCTTTATCAGGTTTACCTTATTAATTAACATTCAAATAATGCCAATTAAATGTTTCAAAGAACAACTTTTGATGATGTCATCAGTATTACAGGTAAAGATTAAAGAAGTGAAAGGACATTGTATTATGTCGCAATAACACATTTTCTTACTGAACCAAATATCAAAACAACAAAATGCCTGTATTCCTCGCAAAGCGAATGGCTGCTAATTGATGTCAACGTCATAACCTAATTTAAATAATGTCAACATTATTCGACGACACGACGGACGTATCGAGAATTACGGTAGAAAGCAATTATAATAAAATTATTACGCGTACAAACAGGTACGAACCGTTCGCGCGTCAAACCCGAAAAATAAAACGAAAGACCCAAAACGAAACGAAACGAAAAGAGCGGGCGACTCTGTTTCATTATTTCGCCTCGCGCGGGGATTTTCCTGCAAGATGTGCCGGCGCGGTTGACAAAAAAAATGAACGGGGATTTCGGACCAATGGGAGCGCTGTGCCGGGGCGGGCGGGCGCGGCAAGGCCCGCCATTGGCCGGGCCCGAATCGGCGCACCGCATCAGGTTTATTACTATATTTGGCTGCAGTACCAAACGCGCCGCGGCTCGCAGCTACGTCCGTTCGGAGCCATTACCCATTATCATTAACATACCGCGGTGAAACTAAATAACCATTATTACAGCGGTCGCATTATCAGTTATTCATTATCCCAATTAGCGATCAGACGCGGTTTCGATGTCACTACAACATGTTCGTTAATTTTACAGTTCGCTACTCCCTTTCGCATTGTACCCGCGTGAACTGTCAGTGAGAGCGCGTGTGGATGATAATGTTCATAAACAATCAAGTTTAATTAATTATTGTTATTTTGTGTGTACATTCATGAACGGAATCTAAACTGAAGCGAGAATTTATATTTCGAGTGCGTGTTTGATAAAATAGACATTTTTTTGGCAAATAAAAAATATTTTTGCAGTTTAAAACTTTGTAAATAAAGACTTTTCTTTTGAGTAGAAAGAGAACTAACCGTGGATCTGGATCTACACCAAAGGGCCAGCGGTCACTTTATGAGGTTTGTTTTAATTTTTATTATTATTATACAAATAATTAATCTAGCATTATTAAAAATATATACAACACGAAGAAGATATAGGTACCTACTTACACTTACCAGAAGTAAGTTACTTCTAATGACCATGAACCCTTGAATAATTTCTGGTAATTCTTTGTGGTAATTTTGCTAATTTGGGAGGGGGTTATCGGGCCGCCCCAAGAATCATTGGATAATCAAAACTTCACCCCAAGTGGTTCGCTACGTTTGGAGACTAAACAGGGTTGCCCGGGTTCGTAGGGTGAGGATTGTCTAGGTCTTGGCGGCGGATGTGTCTGCGGGCCGGATTTGGAGAGACTGGTTGAGGGAGACCCTTTTACCTCTCCAGCAGGACTCCCACCGCCTTGCACCGCAGAGGGAGAAAGGAATTCAAACTTCCGTCACTCCTGGTCACTGACCCCACCCAGACTTCCACCCACCCCTCGTACCCCTTTTTTCATCCCAAATCTTTCCCTCCATTATTTTCTTTAAAACCCTCCGCACCGCCTCCCCAAAGATGACAAAGGCCCTGAGGGAATTTAATTTCCTCAAGACCTACGTCTTACGTGAAAAAATCTACTTCCGAGGATACTTAATCTTTTTCTTCCAGCATCTCCAGGTCAACCAGCTTTGCATCCAGTCATTGTCTTGATGTATCTGTCCTACCCAAAGATCTGCTAGCAAGTGGCTCGGAATGATTCAACCCTTTCAATGGATTTGTGCTCCCCCTTACACGAGAAAAATTAAAAAAATGAACCTGTATGTAACTAGATGTGTTGCCTACCCTTTTATTGAAATTACCTACATATGTAATCTAGAACATATGCAGGTAGTTAGGTACTTAATCATTATATCATCAGCAGTTAAGGCAGAGTATGTTGCAATAATGTTAGTATCTACCTACATAATTATTAGTTACGTACTAAGACAAATACCCACCTAGGTATATTTTTTGAATTGTATTTAATATTCAATCTGGAATCCGGTTGGATAATAAATTTTTTGAATTTCAGTTTGATAGGTAGATTATGAAATATTAGATGCAGGTTCATACTGCCTGCTTAAATATAATTATTATTATTTTGGAATTCAGTTCTTTTACTAGACCAGTGTTCCTCAAAGTTGGGCGCAAGCCCATTATGTTTCAACACGTCTTTCCGAGAAAACAAAGATGGCAACACTAGCGCAAATGCCATCACGATGCGTGTCAGGGGTACAGGTTATGATGTTAATTCGTGTGTTTGTTTCAAACACACGTGGCACGTGACATGCGTGGTGAGACATACTCTTGTAAACGTGTAGGTATCATTCTATATTACTTGACGCTTTACCACGAAATATTTCGCCTGCGGCGCATATCTGTGTTGCTTTTTGAAGCCTTAAACTAAAGCATTGCACAAAAAAAGATTGAGGAACGCTGACATGACCATAGATCCTGCAAAATTGAACCACAGTTCATAATTATTATTTTTTTTTACATTAACTACACTCAGGAGGGCCTATGTCATCTGGGATGCTGTATGGAGGGCCTTTTTGATGAGAGGAAGGTATGTACATTGGTCTTGAAGAGACCTATGTTGTAGGAGGGAGGAAACACAGATGCCGGCAAATCGTTCCATAGCCGAGCTGTTGAACTCAAGAACGAGTCGAGTCGAAACGACCCTTTCTCATGTGACAAATGTCAACCGTTTACATATGTTGGGCGCGCGTTTGGCGTGTCTCCCGACTATGCACCGGTGCCGAAGGGATCAATGACGCTAGTTCCTCAGAGCATCTTCCATTGAAATACCGGTAGAACATAGATAGCATTCCCACCCGACGCCTGTGATCTAAAGATTGCAATCCGTTCGTTAAGATGGGAGAATCTATCAAACGGACCGCCCGTTTCTGCACAGAGTCGAGGGTATTTTTCAAGTATTTTGGAGCTCCAGACCAGAGGTGGCTGCCAAATTCAACCGTGGGGCGCATAATAATAATAATATCCAAAGGTATCTAGAACACATAAGGTTGGTTAGCTTATGTGATAATTTTTTTCTAACTGGAATGCTAGACGAAAATACCCTGCAAACTCGTAAAACAAAATTACTTATTTGTCTCAAATAAATACCTTTAGGAAGGTAGGTAGGTACCTAGTACTTATCTGGATTTCAAATAAAAATGAATGTTTCTCTGTGCACACATCAAATACTATTTCTCCTTTAAATTCACCCTACTGTTGGGTTTGGCAGCCACCTCTGGTTTGGAATTCCTAGTTAAGAAGATACCTGTCTAATAATAATAATAATAACGTAGTATTTATATAGCGCAGTTTTGTGTAATATCACTTCAAGTGCGCTTAGCTACAATAATCCTATTATAGTGTTCCTTACGAGTCCTTACAAAAATTTATCAAAAAATATTAAACAAAGAATATACAGTTTATACAAACAACGGTGTTGTTTTGGCACAGGATAATAGATAATGCTAAACCATAACGGTGCCTTAAACAAGAATCATTAAAAGTAAAATATAACATAGAACAGGAAGCAGTTTCGTTTAGAAATAAGAAAAAAATCGGAGTGCACATTAAACATAAAAATACAGTAAGAGGCAACCGAAACCAAACAATTACCGGAAATCTGAAACATGGCTTATTAGATTATATTGAAAAGGAGTTATGATTCCTAATATGTACTGCCCTCAACCCCCTGCAAAAACGGGAAATTCATCTGATGCATGGACCCCTATATTAACGGATGAATCATATTCTTTTGATGACATGTGAATTGTACACGAGTCTATTTTACTGGTATTTCAAAGAAAGATGTTCAGAAGAACTAACATAATTGATCCGTTTCCTGTCCGGTGACCAGTCCGAAGACAAGACGCTTGCCAAATACTCACTCACATGATTAAATAAATTGTGATACAGGTACCAGGTACCTAACTAACTACTCATTCTGTGGCTATAAAAGGTTGTGTTTCCGGAGTAGCCTAGATCCTGCAATAAATACTCTTATTCACTCATTCCTACTCAGAGCCTCCTGGGTGGAATTTTTTTATTTATTTTTTTATTTACGGTAATACCTAAGTTCTACCGACATCTACCTTATACCTACCATTCTACCGCATTAAAAATAATAGACACTAGGTAGGTACCTACCTACTGCCCGAATTTTAGTATATATGTAGGATTTATTTTATCCTTACATGGGTAGGTACTGGTAGGTACCATTGAATAGACGTATATGTATATTTTCTGAAAGGTTGGTAGGTACCTACCTACATATGGACTGAACAAGTGCGTACCAAATTATAGTAGTTTTATTAGATTTTCTTTTTTTTATTAGTTCCACACAGGAGGCCCTGGAAAAAAAACCTCTCTTTGGGGAAAAAACCCTCAGGACCTTTGTGATCTTTGGAGATGTCGCGTGGAAGGTCTTTTTAGGGAAAGGAAGGAGAGTCAGTTCTGGAAAGGAAAAAGGTATGAGGGATTAGTAGGAAACTGGTGGTCAATGTGTCCAGGAGTGAGTGAGAGTGGAGGACGTACGAATCAATCTCTCCCGACGCGGTTGAGAGAATCTGTTGAGAGGCTAGAGAGGTCTACGTTAGGTCTCCCAAAGTTCAAATGTTTAAAAGGATCCCCTCAACAAGTATCTTCTGATCAGGCCAGCGATGCAGTAGGTGGACAAACACACCGCCGCCAAGACCCTGCTAATCACCAAAGTAACCACTTGCGTGAATTATGGCAGGGGTGTTGGCTATCCAGTAAATGATTATCGGAGCCGCGGTACCTATACCTGCCTCCCAAATTGATGTTTTAAAATATCTCTGGCTTGCCATCTCTGGCTTGCCATTGAAGTAAAATCATGTATGGTTTCATAGTGCTTTCACACAAATGAAGTATTGAATTCTGTAAGTCTAAACTTAAACTTTAGGTCGCACAGTTAACACCCGCCCTGTGCAAGCGGTTTTCCTACAGAGCGTCGGACCATCCGCTAAAATATATAGGACTTTACTAACATAACACATGTATTAAATTTTATTAGTTCAAACAGCAATATTAGGTAAATGGTTGTTTCACAGTTATGTAAAATTTAAAACACGCTTGTTAGTAAGAGAGTATGTAAGATAAGTATAGGAAGGTACCATCTAGAAATATTTGGTATGCTATCAACCCATGATACGATATACTATTTAGAAACGCTTCTTCAACCTTTTTGCAAATCCACTTTGTGGAGTAATTTTTAATTAAATGAAAACAAATAACTTTGTAAAAACAACACTATTTAATTTAAAATTTCAGCATGTTTCGTCTGGAAATATTAAGAATTTATTTATTTGTTTTTATTTTTTTTTTAAATTGTTTTAGAAAAGATTTTTTCTGTACTTACTGGGGCACCCCGTTCTAAGGTCACATTATACATGTTTTGTGTTTGAATTATAAGTTAACACCTATTTTAAAATATTATTAGAGGAAAATTATAAAGTTATATCTAAAAGAAAACACAATACAAGCATTGAAAAATGAGTAACAAGATGGTTTTTAGTTGGCTAATGATAAAGTCTGTAACTACATTTTTTTTATTAATTGCATCAGAGGGAAATCTCCTGAACGACTCATCGGTTTAATGACTCCAGATTACTTTTTTCCATGTTGCCGCGTTACAAAGCGATTTAAAGTCGAAGTTTACGCTTTAAACGTTGCAAACAATGACTGTAAATAATATGTCTACTGGTAGAGACAAAAAAGGTGCGAATCAAGTCAAGCGGAAAGATTTTCGCCTTCTTCGTGAAGTTCTATGGCAATGCCTAATCTATTATTGAGAGATCTGACCGCTTATGAATAAATTCGTTTCTTTTATAAAATCAATTTTCAGATTCGACACAGCTTCTAGACGGTTCGACCCATCTTTTGTTGAGTCTTAATTGTGACATACCTAATAAGTATGTGGGTATGTACCTACTTTCTTAGCAATTATTACTTACACGAATTAATGAGAAACTAAATCAATTTCCAAACAAGTCTTTCAGTAGGCAAAGGTACCTGCCCAGTGTCTACCTAAGTAAAACTGATAATCATTATGTTTAATTAGGTAGGTACTAACTAACCTTCCAATCATTTTGATGTCCTGATATTCTGATGTCCTAAAAATACTTCTCAGTGATTAATAGGTAATACACAAAATAACTCAAATCTTGAGGACCCTCCAGCAAACCATCATCATCATACGTGAAGCAAAAACTTTGTACCCCTTTTTACGAAAACTGTGCGGACAGAGAAGTAAGAAATTTCGCACACTAACTTATAGTTTATATAGAGAAGGAGTGCAGAATGCTAATATTTTTTTTAAATTATGCATAAAAAATACATTAAATCAATAAAAAAACATTACACATTTAATTAATTATGGTCGAATATCGACAATTGGGCGACCACAATATATTATTATACCTACTCTAAACACTCTAATTTTTATTCATATTCAAGCCGGTTTCACCTTGTTAAGTTAGGACCATCAGATCTCCCTGAAGATGCCCGTTGTTGGATTATTAGATGCCCACCTGTCTAAAGTTTTTTTTTTGTTTATACCTAATGGATATAGGTGCCTATCCATTATTTAGTTAATTATCACAACCTTCTAAATATAATAGTTACATCAACGACCTCCTGGCAAAACAGTGAGATCTTTGATTAGAGGCCCAGAGGTCACGGGTACAAAACCCGCTTACGCAGAATAAAAAATATATATATACCTACCAAGGAAGAATTCTTTTCAATTAACTACCGGAAGAAATTAGAAACATAAATGATAAAATCCAATTTATAAACACTGTAAAAAAATAGTTTAAAGATAATCTTAAAAAAAAAAGTTTCCGCTTAATTTAATTAATTTTAAAAGTAATTCATACCCCAGCTTCCTCAAGTGATATTCCCTTCTTCAAATAAGTTGAATTTTGTTTTATTATTAACAACTAATTGCAGTACTTTTTGATACGTTATTCTAATATTAAAATAGTTTTGTAGTTGTAAAATACTTACAATTATATAACACCTAACAATACAAATTATTGTTTTCTACTCATGCATTGTACTTTACTTAATAATAAAATACATGGATGTAAACTTAATTGTATTGTTGGCGACAATGAAATATCTATAATGAAACAATGTATACCACACTTCCAGCCATAAGCTAATGCTTCCGTGGAAGAGTAGTATTGGAATATTTGAATTTGTACTTAAGATGAAGTCATAGTAAATAATGCAAAATCACACAAAATCATGTGTTTTTGTTTTGAAAATTTGATAGCTTAGAAATATTAAAGATGCTTCAATTAAATACTGTGTGTAGAACATATTTTGGCCCTTAAAAATATCGGTTATTTTTTTCATAAGTCTTTTAATAAGCCTAGAAAAAAATAAAGTAATAGGTCCATAAAAAAGCACTTTCAAGTGCAAACTCTCCTACTTATGAACATCTTTTGGGATATAATTTTATTGTTTATTGTAGCAATTAAGTTTCTTTTATGATAATCGCAAAAAAAATTGAAAAACGCCCGATATTCACAAAACAAAATAAAATATGCATTTTTGCGTTGTTATTTCACAATACGGCTGGCAGCCGACGAATGTGGATTTCCAAAGTGACCCTTATGTCGTTCACCAAAGGACTACTGGCTTGCCACACCCCACATGCTTTCAGAACCGCCCTGGCCGGAGCAGGGAACAGACGTGTGGCTCCACGTCGCTCGGTTCCGTGAAATCAATTTTAAATTTCCTTGTTATTACAATAAACAATGTGTAAAAAAGGAGTTCATGTTTTTTTTAGGCCTTTACGAAATCAACCTGTAAAAAATTTCTCAAATACATTTTTCAACCGTTCCAAAAGCTTTTTCTCGAATATTTTTAAACTCCTCCCACAAAGGGCGAGAATTCCGATTTCGATTTTTCCCTTGACTATTGGATCCCCTTAAATATATAAATATGTGAATTAGATATATTTTTTTTAAATGTACACACGTGTGCAGATTATAGACTCAAATACAAATTCACATGTTTTTCATCTTAGGAGGATTTTTTAACATCTGTTCTATGTATTGTTCACGTATTTATTTTTATTTAATTAGAAATTATTTTTCTATGCCGACCATCGTTTCCAAATAGTGATGGTACATTCATGCGCGACAAGGCTCCCTGCCACAATTCCAAAGTTGTCCACTTACAGGTATCTTCAAGACTTGCAATTTTCCAACGCTCCCATTTGACCGGAAAATAGCCCCTGATATTAACCCTATCGAAAATCCATGGTCTATTGTGAAGAAAGAAATGAAGGTAACCGCTCATCTTGGACCACTCTTGGACCGGTTCGAGAATATGGATTTTTGGGCAGACGTTACAACAATGAGCTCTATAAACTGTTTATGGAGGAGCTAAACGTCACAAAATTTATAAAACTAGGGAGACATCGGTGGCTGGGTCATGTGGAGAGAATGACCAAACATCAAGCACCAAAGTCCCTGCCGAACTCAAGAACGATAAGGCGAAGGAGCCTATGAAGACCAAAATTAAGATGGAGTGACAACGTCCTCAAAGACACATCTACCTTAAAGAGAGAGCGGGCACAAAACCGAAATGAGTAGAGGAAAACTCTTGAGGAGGCCAAGACCCATCAGGGGTTATAGAGCCAATAGTGATGATGATAAGTGGAATATATATAATGGGTTTATAACAGAAGGACGAAAAGGATATGACCTATATTACAAGATAATTCATTTGTTAGACCGGTCGGTTGCTGAATGTATAAATGCGTCGTGTTCTCACCTTAGTATCACAGGTTAAATTACTCTGCTGGATAAGTCCTCCATCAATGCACAAGCATCATCTTCTGCTAATAATGATAGTCTTAGTTTGAGTTTTTCTAATTTTATCAGGTTATTCGTAACCCGGGAATACTCATTTATTACAAAAAACTGCAGAGAATCAAAATTATTATCGCTCTGGTACCTACTGAAGTACCTATCTAGTATATCAAAATATTTATGTTAATTTAAAACAAGGATTAACCGCAAATTAAACAATTTGAAGTAGATATTATTTGCAATTAGTTGCATTTAATTGAAAGCATAATAATTACTGCCGTAATTAGGTATTGTAAGCATGTTATGCGCATTTATAATTATTTTCACCTTTTGTTTGTATCATAAAGAACTTTTCAATTTATAAGGCGATCTGTTTTCAAACCAGAGTTATCATATGTTTTATTCGATTCTGTTCAATTAAAAGCATAGGTTTTGTAGAATAAAAAATAAATAAAAATATAATCTAAATGGCAAATAAATAGTTCGGTTTACCAAGTTATGAAGAATCTTTTGTTTTTGAGAAAAACGCATTTTACCGATAAACTAATAAAATTTAAATTGTATAGCAATGGCAAAATTCTACGACAAATATTAACAGACGATTACAATTTGGGAGGCCGGTATGGGTACCGCCGCCCCGGAAACCATTTATTGGATAACCAACACCCTTGCCATAGGTCTCCCCAAGAGTGGTTTTCTACCATTGGTGACTTAGCGCGGGCACCCGGAGTGAGGTTCGTCTAGGTCTTGGCGGTGGATTGCCCACCCACTGCGTGGCGGGCCTGATCGGGGGGACTGATGGTTGAGGGAGACCTTTTGAGTTCTCTAGCCGGACTCTCTCAACCCATCAGGCGCTTTTAATATTACTATGTTTACGAAACCCATTGCCTTGCACCACAGTGGAAGGGATGGATTCATACGACTGGTCAGTGGTTGAGTGGGCATCGCGTTTGGGTCCCACCCGGGCGTCCCGTGTTCGATTCCTCGGCTGGCCAAGTCCTCCATCACAACACAAGCAACATTTTCGGCTTTCTGTGGTGGTAGTAGGAGATTTTCAAACATTGTTGGGTTATTCGTAATCCGGGAATGTTTGTCTTTCTTTTAAAAAAAAAAAAAAATACCTCCGTTACTCCTGGACACATTGACCCCCAGATACTCAACCCTCATACCTCTTCCTTCCTTCCCAGAACTTCCTCTCCTGCCTTACCCTAAAAAGACCCTCCACAAAGCATTTCCAAAGATAACAAAAGCCCTAAGGGAAATTTTTTTCTCAGGGCCTCATGTATGGAGCCATTATAGAAAAAGGCGAAAAACTTCATAGAAAATGATAAATAAAACAATTTTGGGTGAAATGTTATACAATAATTATGTCTTGATTTTAATAGCCAAGACAGATTCATTTCCATTGGCACGACGCTGATTGTGTTTTATTTTAAACGTAATATGATGTTATTTTGTTATACGCATTTTTGTTACCTATAAATTGATTTCATATAAACTGCTCCGCCACTTATAAGTATGCGTTTTCAATGGTACAATGCTGATTGTCCTCTATTTTAAACGTAATATTGTTTTGTTATTTATATTTCCGTTATAAACTGCACCTGCTCTCAACATAGGATTTTCTAGCGACACGCGCATAGCCCAACAATTGTAATAGAATTCATAAAGATGAATAAAGAAGAAAAAAAAATAGATCGAATATCTTCGCGTAGATAAAATTAGCGTAGTTAAATTTTTTTTGTTAAATCGAATCAACGAATTACCATGATGTAAAAATATAAAGAAACACACATGAAAATATTAAATTCATTGATCAGTTTGTCTTTTTGTGGAAGGTACTAGAGAAAAAAGCTTTATCGCTGATATGCAAAGAAGTAAAGTAAATAACTGCTTCTACAAGAAACAATTATTAAAAGCAATCGTACATTAAGCGTTGGAAATAGTTAGGTAACCACCAACATAATATAACATAAGCGATATCACGAAACCCGCTGAGCCGATAACCCAAACAAATTAATCTAATAGAACGATCACACCACAAATCTGCCACACGAATACACGAGCCTATCAATTACGCGCCACCACCGCAAATATTTATAAGATTTCTCTCACTCAATAAATTACGACTAATGATAACATCAGCACCCTCGGCGAAACGATTATCGCGGTGGTTAAGTGCGCTGGCGGGTACAGGGGTAGGTACTGGGTTATGGGTACAGCCAGCAGCCAGTTTCCCCTGTCGTCATCCCCATCCCCTACTCTCTAGCGCTGGAGGGAGCTACCCTTGCTGGGTACAGGACGCGATTTGTCCTTTAGGATTTCTCTCGCTACCCTTCTGATGATTTATGACAGGCGGGGTGGCGGAAATCGTCCCAGTGGACTTGTTAGTCACAGAAAATACTTTGTTACGGAATTACAGCATGGAAAATTAAAGGCATTTGATTTTAATTTAAAACAAACTTTATTCTTTACTACTATGGTTAGATGTTAATAAATATTATTTATTAGTGTTAAATAATGTTTATTTAAACATTTACACACGCCCGTGGGGCTTATACATAACAGCGTAGATACCTTATATTTATTATGAACCAACTGTGTAAAAATATGTTTAAAAATAGGATTAAATTAGTATGAAAATAAATTAAAAAGACAGTGGAAATGAGAGAAAATGTGCGGAAATGGACGAGCTAAAAACGATGATAGAAAATAAATTTTGTAAAAAATAATAAAGTTATAAGGAAAGAATCATACTTATTGTTTAATTTATTGAATATTGTAGCAATAAAATTAAGATAAATATTGAAAAATAATGAAAATAGACTGATCTTATATTAGTTTTTGGAAGAGAAGAATTAAGTGTTTGTGTTGTAAGTTTAATAATTAAAATTGCTAGTAGATACTAGGAAATGTGAACGTTACCTATAAGCAAGTAATAAGTGTAACTCAATTACAACGATACCGATATAACGACTTCACATCGTGTGAAATCTGTACTTGGTGATGTTGACATATTCAACATCGAGTTTTTTGGATCATTTAAGACATTTGTTTCAACACTATTACTGAAAACATCTTGTAAACCTATAAAATAGCTGTATTTTTCTGTTTTTGTTTCTGTATTTGTATGACTTTTATCTAATGTAATTTTATTTTTATTATTTCTTAACTTTAAGTACAAAGAACCTATCAAATTAAAATTATACGACAAATCATGTAAAAGCCCTTTGGGCGTTAAATAAATAACAAAATACATTAAAAAAACAAATGTATGGTTTTAATTATTGGTTCAAAGGAGTCGAGGTTTACAAAAATGCATACATGTTTTTATAAATATATAGGGAAATCAGCGTTTCCTGGTTTGGTTGAGTTATAACAGGTATGTTTGTGGCTACAAAAAAATTGTTCAATAGAATTGTAACAGACTGTATGGTTGTAAAAGGATAACATCTTTGGTAGGTAGGCATAAATTTGAGATTTTTGTCGTGTAACATTCGCAAACAATATCTCCTTATTTAGATGGCGATAAGGTTTAAATTCCCGCTTAACTTCGGCTGCCTGTTTTGATTTATGAAAAAAAAAAACTCGCCGAAAAGCGTGTTTTATATTATTTTGAGAAGTTCAGGCACAAACATTTCATTGTTTTACGTTCATTATCTAAAGCACTTAATTTGCCATTATTCGATAAAACCATAACCGGAAATGGGTTCGTTAATAGGAGATTTTGAACTTCAAAGCAGTTTTTACACTTTTTTCCTGGGCGTATAAATTCCTCTTTTTGAGAGGGACTTAAAAATACTTGAGAAGAAGTTTTTGGAAAGGTTGGAGAAGGTGTTTGAGAGTTGTTTTCGTGGGTTGATTTCGTAAAGGCCTGTAAAATACATTAACTCCTTTTTTTAGCATTGTTTATATAATAACAAGGAAATTTAAAATCGATTGCATGGAACCAAGCCACGTGGAGTTAGGGCAGTAACTAATACAAAATGTACATGTAGTCCTTATGCGGACGGCGTAAGGTTTTATTCTCACGTCCAAGTTCGTTGAACGCCCCCCATTTTGATTCATGCCGAAATTGCATTGTTTTGTTTTATTTTTTGAAATTCGGACACAAATATTAAATGCCAAGCACTTAATTTGCCACATTATATAATGAATCTTTATCCGAAAATTAATTTATTAATAAGAGATTTTGGCACCTGATACTTTATTTTTTTCCAGACCTACAAAAGGACTTATCAAAAAATTATTTGATTATTTCCAAGACCAAGATGTATTCCATTATTTAATAGTATCATCTATAATATTTCTAAGCATCAAATTTTTAAACCAAAAACACATGATTTTGCATTATTTCGCATTGCTTCGTCATAATAAAGACAAACATTCCCGGCTTACAAATAATCTAACAATATTTCAAAATCTCCTGCTACCACCACAACAAGCGGAAATTGTTGCTTGTGTCGTGATGAAGGACTTTGCCAGTCGAGGACTCGAACACGCGAAGCCAGGGTGAGACCCAAATGCGATGTCAATACAGCCAATGACCGGTCATATATCAAAATATATGTTGAATAAATCCACTGGGATTAGAAATCTATCCGATATAACCCCTACAGCTTGGGGTTGTAAGTTGCGACCTCACTACAAATGCATCAAATATTTTATTTGGCGACAACTTGAATCAAACTGTGGGTTAAACTAATGGAAAGGGAAAATGAATTTAAAATTTTAAATGAAATTTAAAATTTTAAATCAATATAAGAATTAATATGCATTGACGTCCTAATAAAACTACTTTTCACGTTAGTTGTATTTTTGTTACATTAAAACTTCTTAACAGCATTTTCTTTTTTCCACGTATTACTGGTATCTTGCCAATCTGTAGGAATAAGTCGGTACCTACATGTTCTGATTTTCTGTTAAAAATTTGGGCAGGACCTCCAAGGTACTGTTTTTTTTTTCTTTTTTTACATAAACTCTACACAAGAAGCCCTCAAGAAAATGATTTCTCTCTGGGCCATCTATGGGGATGCTCTATGGAGGGTATTTAAAATGAAGGGGAGGAGGTCTGCTGAACTAAGTATGAATGGAGAGTTTGGGTGTTTTTAACTCCCTTCTGTTCCCATTCCAGTTCCATATGTGAAACTGGAAAGGGGTTAATGTTTATTTTCTGATGAAAAAAATGATTGACAAAACTTTATTTTTGGTTCTTGAAATTTAATTAGGACATTATTTTAACAGGAGACGCGAAAGTCCTCACCTTTCTTCCTGAGAAAAAATTGGTTTGATACACGGTAAATTATTTCGCATTCTTGATGAATTTAATATAATAACGATCCGTGATTTGTTAACGTGCATTTTGCTTCTGAGTCCTTCACAAATGTCAAAGTCGTAATGACAATATGCCATTTGCAAAAATGAGAGCATCTTCCGAAAGGGAGGTGGCTTGCGTCACCGGTTGTATAATCAAGTAGGTATCTACTTTATTTTAAATAGATAAAGCTAAGCAGTATAATCACACTTATCGTAAAAATCACCGACAGTAAAATCTAACTTTTTACGTAACGGTTTACGAAATAGAACAGGCCTGCTAAATAAGATTGGTAGGCAATGGTGTTGATAATGTTTGAAAAATTTTACAGGTTATTTGTTTTGCAAATTGTTGAAAGCCACTGAACGTGGTCCACCCCAGCATTCCTGACAAATTCCATATGCAAGCAACATTGTTCGAGAATGCCAAATGCTTTTTATATGGTCCCAAATTTCCATAATTAGGGTCTGGTTTTCTTTAGTCGAATTAAGTTTTATTAGTCTAGAAATGTTTGTTTTATTTGTGACGAGATCGAACGGCAGGTATCAAAATTAAAAATAAAGGATATGAGATTGGCGGGGTAAAAATACATAATTTAATGAGAATTAAGTTCATAAAATAAAATAAATAAATAAATTATACCTGCACGTAAAAAAAATTATTTATCTGTTTTTTTAGATGTTAATAAATGTCTAGTTGAGATGTAAAAGACTTGATCAATTATCTGTGATTTGATCACACTTTAAGGCGCCGTATACCCGTTCAAAAAGAAGAAGATGGAGAGAAAAGTAAATACGAATGTTAGAGAGAGCGCTCTAATATTAAAACAGATAAAATTTAAGCGAAAATTATGTAAATGTTTAATAAAACATGATTCATTTAAAATAGAGCAAAAATGTCTAGCAAAACATCTAAAAAAACCATTGAAAGAAACCCTACGAATTTTTTCATACATATAACATCTAAAATAAGTGAAAAACGTGTTTATAATAATTTTCGGAGCATACTGCGCGATTTTTTCTATCTAGGGAAATTCATATAATTTGCATTTCGGCGTTGGGAACGTCTAGATAGTATCTTAAAAATTAACATACATATTTTTTTTAGCCTTAAAACTTAAAGTGTTTAAGGAAAATATGTAATAAATCGGTAGAAATTTGGGATGCGGCGGTTTAAGTGCGTATTTATAACAGTAAATGGTTAATCGAAGTAAAAAAAAAATATTTGTTGGTACCTATCTAAGAAATTTTTTAATATTTAAAAGAACAATATCTTTTTTTTACATTAAATCCACGTAGGAGGCCCTGAGAAAATTATTTCCCTAAGGGCCTACGTCATCTATGAAGATGCTGTGTGGGGGGTCTATTTGAAGAGAGGAAGGAGTGAACATGGGTTTTGAAGAAACCCATATTATGGGAGGGATAAAACACAGAGACTGGCAAATCATTCCAGGTAGAAGCGACCCGTCCTCATGTTACAAATGTCAATCATGTAGATGCGTGTTTGGCATGTTTCCCGGTTATGAACCGGTGCCGAACAGATCAATGACGCTAATTCCTCGGAACATCTTCCATTGTAACTCTGGTAGAACAAGGACGCATGTACTTTAAAGATTGCAATTTGGTTGTAAAGATAGATCTCCTTTATTCAAATACATCTTTTTGATGAAAATTTGTGAAAAAATTTAAAAAGATTTCTGTTGATAACACAAATTTTCTATGCAGAATTTCATCCACGAGCATTGTCTTTTTAACAAAATTATCATAATTCTCACCATTCAATTCAAAAACCGTACCACTGTCATATTTATAATCGTTTTGTTGAACAAACGTCTGTCTGGCGGATTACCATTTCGGTAGGGAGATTAATAATTTCTTTTTTTTTTTCAATTTTTTTTTTATGAAAATCGAAAAAACCAAGCCACCCTGCTGTTAACTGCACATCTATTTATTAACCATATCACCAAAAAAATAAACCATGACAACCCTGCAGTAGAAAAACATCCACACCCAATTTTATTAGTGTAATGTAATTATACACATTTCAAGTGGTACGACCGCGTAATGCGAAGCGATCAAAGTAATTCCTGTCTCAGAGATTATTTATTACTATTCCTGCGGTGAATATTTTAAACATTATTATTTCACCAACACGATTATTAAAATAGTAGAGGGATGACAATGCACGCGGAGCATTAAAATTAATATTCTCTCTAGGAGGGAGATAGCTTTTTATTTCTGTTTGTAAATCCTTAACGCAACACACTTAAAAAAAGCTTTTGATGCGACCGAAAGAAAATATTTAGCCATGATGAAAAGATATGCTAATTTAATTTTTTTATTGTAGGCTTAAGAGGGCATCTTGCGAAATATGTTTTGCAAAAATATAGTATTAAAAATTAAAACGACCGATCTTCATACGCAGGTTTATAATACAAAATATCTTTAAAATGTAAATGTTTTCTGAAGATGTAGGCACATATTATAGAACTTTGTATATACAAACTTATATACAAACTAAGCTTCATTCACAATCATTCATCGCGTCGTCGCCTCACTATTGTCTTCAATTTTTCACTCGATCGTGCCTTCTAGGGGTGACACAGAATGCTTCTTTCATTCACTTGCAATGTTGTATTACAAACGTATCAGAATTCTCATTTTTTTACATTAATCCCACACAGAAGGCCCCGAGGAAAATAATCTCCCTCAGGGCGTATGTCATCTTAGGGATTGCTGTGTAAAGATCTTTTTATGAAAAAGAAGGACAGGAAGTTCTGGGAAGGAAAAAGGTATGAGGGGCGGATAGGAATTTAGAGGTCAGTGTGTCCAAGGGTGACACACATTTGATTCCTTCGCGATGTTTCGAGAGAGACAAGCTTGAAAGTTCAAAGAGTCTTCCCAAATCGTCCTCACATCCCCTGCCAAGATCAGAACGCATCTTACCTGAGAAACCCGGGCACACCCGGGCAGCGAGCTACTTCGGTTGACCTATGGCAAAGGTGTTGGTTCACCGATAAATGTTTCCTGGGGCAGCAATACCCTTATCCGCATTCCAACTTTATTCCTTTTTGACAGTTCCGTGCCTGGCTGGTATCAAAATACAACACATGTTTTGATTTTCTATTCTAATTTATTTTATCACTGTTATAAAGTTTCAGTGAGGAACCTATTGTTGAAAAATCTGAGTTTTTTCGGAATTAAAAAAAAATTGAGTTTTTTTTATTATATCTACTATTACGCCAAATGTATAGGTACCATTGGTTGTGACCATAAATGAAGTCTTTATTCTCGTGTATCCTATTAAATTATGTGTTGTATTATTCAAAAAAAAAATTGAAGAATTCTTAATCATAGTTCAAGAATAATTAAGTAATCAGGTAGCGCTTCACGAGAGAAATTCGACAGTGGGAAGTTACAAAAAAACCTCCCACCTTTTACGATTTGTACTAACAGGTGAAATACCATTCGCGATTTAATCACAAGTTCTTTTATTCAAGCTGTTCGTCTTCTTCAAAGACTTCATTTGTACATTTTTAAAATGAATATATGACTGTAAAGGATCCAGCATTGCGCTGAATGCAGTAGACAAAAGGTTTTTAATTTTTTTTTTAAACTTTTTTTTTAAAGAAAGACAAACATTCCCAGGTTACGAATAACCCAATAATGTTTTGAAATCTCCTACTACCACCACAGAAAGCCGAAAATGTTGCTTGTGTAGTGGAGGACTTAGCTAGCCGAAGTATCGAACACGGGACGCTCGGATGGGACCCATTCGCGATGCCCACTCAATCACTGACCGATTGAAGTTGAAATCAAAGATGGCGGAACTTCACATTACGTATTCGGGAAATCTTCAGTAGGTAGGTACCTAGGAACTATCATTTTCACGACGCTTCTTATCTGAACAGGCATCGGCCATATTGGCCTCCTCCACCAAAGATGTTGACCACTGGTTCCGGAGTATTGATTTCTTTGCTGGTCCTCAGACCTTCCCATTCTGCTCTAATCTTCTTCTTCTTCTAATCTCTATACTTAATAACCACCTCTTCCGGAACACCCATTACGTAAGGATTGCCAGTGTCCTATCGAATGGCGTTCTTTCCATGTGGCCAGCCCATCAGGTTTTACAGAATCTTAAATTAATTGGTTAAGTTGTTTTTTTTTTACAATGTTTACTTCACAGATATCAAAGTCATGATGACACAAAACGCCATTTGCAAAAATGAGAGCATCTTCCGATATGGAGAAAAGATGACCTTTGCGCCATCTTATATTTTTTTCCGGTCATTAATTATGACCGGTGACCATTGTCATCATGACTTTGATATCTGTGAAGTAAACATTGTAAAAAAAAACAACAAATATGTCGTGCCTTCCTTAATAACCTGCGAAAAACACTGGCTTCCTGTTTCTTTCATCATCGGTAGCAATGTATGTATGAGTCGCCATGAAAGGTGAGTAGTTATACCTAACAGAGCACCAACATGTAAAGGCAGCGTATTAGCATAAGGCAAAAGCTGTAATAAATGTTCCGGTCACGATGTAATGAAACTACTTAATTATTTCTTTCATATATCATTAAAGTTCATATATCTCTTACGCTTTATCCGACAGTAAACAATTAAGAATCATTAGCGCTGACTGAGGCTCGAATTGAAGTGATTAATTATGGTTGGGTTTCGGTAGCCGATTAAACACGGATGCTGAAGGTTTTTTTTACGAGAGAACATAAAATGCTGGCAGAGGTTAGAGAAGATCTTTTGAGAGGTTGCCCCTCTGCCCGTTACATCTTCTTGTATGTCCACTTGCTTTATGATTTAGGGAACAGGTTTTTAATTTTTAATGAACGTTCGACGCGAAGGAATCTACATGCTATTTCAAAAGAATATTATGAAAAGTGAAAAATTTGTGTACCGCCTACAACATTATTCTTAAACCAAATTTATTTTCGAACATTTAGTAGCTATGCACACAAACGGACACGGATTAAACAAGGAAATAAATAAATTTGACGATATTGTTTTCTTGGTTTTTTTTTTTTAAATTAATATTTCAATATAACTAACTACATTACTACATTCATTATGAGCTAATTTGCCAGTCAAAACAAAGTACATATATAAAGTTAACAATTAAATTACTAAGCTTCTAGAAATTTTACATTATTTAAGATGTTTGAAAAACGATTATTATTGTGAATTTGCCAACCGTATTTTGGAAACAAACCATTCTTTAGATGTAAATAAGGGGTAGATAACTTAAGATCACGACTGTATATATTTTTTCGTCTGTAGGTACTTATGTATGTTATGTATTGTTTGTCTTTTGTTATTTTTATTCCCTTTATCTATACTTTTGTTATTTTTGTTAATTTTTATATATATTTATTTTTGCTAATTTAATTTTAATGTTAAGCCGCCGTTACCTGAATTTCTACCGATTTCTTGCAAAGTTCCCTTAAACATTTGAATTTTTTAAGCTCTTTAATTTTTTTTGTTATTTTTGAAGATAATACCTATACAATCCCCGTGCCGAAACGTAAAGTATATGAAATTCCCTCGGTAGGAAAAAACACAAAGTATGCTCCGAAAATTTTTATTTTGAAGTCTGTCTCTATTATTTAACAAGTTATACATATATATATATATATATATATAGAAAAATTTACAGTGTTTATTTGAATGTTGTTTTAGACAACCCCCACGAGATTTTTGCTCTATTCTCAACGAGTCGTGTTTTATTAAACATTTTCACAATTTTCGCTTCAATTTTATCGTTTTAAATATTAGCGCCCTCGCTCCAATATTCGTAATTACATATCTCTCTATCTTCTTCTTTTCGAGCCAGGATACGGCGCTTTAACGAAGAAACCATTGGTTTTGAAACATGTAGATAATTTTGATTAAATAAGTGGTATTTTTCAAACTGATTAGTTTTCGTTTGATTAAAATGACGCCACAAAGTGAATTTGCGAAGATTGAAGAAGCATTAAATTTACTTTCAATCTAATAAAGCGATATCATACCACAACGTTAAATCATTTTCAAAATCTAATAATTTTCTGAAAATGAAATCAACAATAATCTAACGACGCACAAATAAATATATACTACGAACCGTAATTTGGATCATACGATCACAGCTTAAAGGTACCTCCTTTCAATGCACAAAATTTAATGTCCTATTAAAAAACTTCAAGTGGTCTCTCACGTTTAGATTAGCAGTTAAGTTAAGCAAATTAATATATACAGCATAATTCATTAATTGCCTTAATTAAAGACAATTCACTCTATACGCAGCCAATGGAAGTACTCGAGACCAATTCAGTTAAGTGACCAGCCCAACGGTTCGGAATGCAGTTACCAGAATACCCCATTGTCCAATTACTCTCCCATTAATGCCGGACGCCCGTTGACACCTCCGCGTGAACAGCCTCCACTTGTTATGGAAATTAAGTGAAATTTCCTCCACCGAAACACATAAGCTGTACCAGTTACCAGTGCGCCTAATGTTTAAATATTTACTTCTTAAAACTAAAGCTGTCTTATTCTAAAGCACGATTTTGGACAAGCCTTTGAAAGATTACGTATTTGCATATTCTCAGATTTTCGAACGCTAATTTTAAACGTTGTTACCGTGCCAAAATGCACAGCCATGCCTGTCAATTTTGCTAATAAATTATTTTAAAATTGTATGCGGATGAGAATGAGAATGATTACCATAGCTAAAAGAAAACAGTTTTTGAATATCTAACAACTTCTTGTAATAATAATTATGTCTTAGAAGTAATAATACATTATTTTGGCAGGTATTTAAATCGCTTTTGTAAAGTCATGTTTGAGCGCAAAAGTTTTAGGTGAACACATTTTCATTTTGAAGTCTTTTGGAGCGTGATTTACATACATATAGGTAGGTTCGTAGTTTCGAAATAACTAGTTTTGAATAAGTTCGTCAATTTTTCGATATATAAACAATATGAACTTAACAAGTTTGTCAGTTATATAATACTAACTGGTACCCGGCATGCTTTGCTTTGCCATTTAATAAGGAAACTGTTTCTCCCTATAAAATTTCCCCCAAATATATCAACATCGTTTCCACGGCAGCGATTTGTTTTCCACGACAACGATTTGTTTTGCTTAGCAATAACTCGCTTTTCTTAGGGACAGAAAACTTATAATAAATATAATATAATAACATTTATAGTTTCATAACCCTAGAGTTTATCATTATATACAGCCTATAGTACTCGCATATAATTTAACTTTCTATTGATGAAATAATTTTTAAAATCGTTTTATTGTTTTATGCGTGCAAGCGTAACAAACAAACACACGCAGTTTCGCATTTATAATATTACTAGCATGGTATTAGGGGGAAATTACTATAGCGCTTGCACTTTACCACTATCCCCCCCTCCCCCCCCCTCTACTCCTCTTCAAATTCATAGTGCCAAAGCTCACCAGTAGTAAAAAAAATAATTATCCAATTCGGTGCAGTCGCTCGGAAGTTATGCGCATACAAACATTTCGGAGATTCATTTTTATTGACATAGATAGATATTAACTACGATTATTATATCAACATCGTTTCCACGGCAACGATATGTTTTCTGACGTTAGCAATAACTCGCTTTTATGCGAGAAAAAGCGACAGAAAACGTTTAATAAATATAATATATTAATAATTATAATTTCATAACGCCAAAGCTTACCATAATACATAGCCTATATCAATATGGATGCTCAAGCATATATTTCTCTGGCAAAGGACGCTGTTAATTTATTAACCAACATGATTATGGACCCCAACAACAAATTCACGAAAGAACACCTCGCGAAAATAACTCCCAAAACCAATGACATATTGGGAACTATCGGCCAAATGGCAGTTCAAATGGCTAATCTAGAGGGAGAGTTGACAGCTCTAAAAAATGCAACCCCAATTACGCATACCCCCGATTCACAAACTCCAAGTGTCTGCGAAATTCTCGCCGAAATGAAGGAACAAAATTATAGAGACAAAAACTTAATTATTCATAACATTCCTGAGAACACATCATCATCTCAGACGGAATGTATTAATAGCGACATAGCATCAGTCAAAAAAATCCTCTCTGATATTGACAAGTCAACAACCAACCTAGAAATAAAAATCTATAGACTGGGTAAAAGGAAGGACGACAAACCGAGAGGAATTAAAGTAGAGTTTCCTGAAGCAAAATGGCCAAGAATATTACTAACCAAAAAACATGTGCTTAAAAATAATATTAGATTTTACCAAGATCAATCGCTTCTCCAGCGGAAACAATTAACTGATTTAAGAAATGAGCTAGAAAAAAGAAAGGCTTCAGGCGAAACTGATATCACAATCAAATACATTAACAATAGACCTACAATAACAAAAGTACACCCAAAAAACTAATATATAAATTGAAAATATTTTATCAAAATGTTCGTGGTCTTAGAACTAAACTTCAGGACCTAAAATCAACTCTACCCACTTTAGATCACGACGCTTACGCATTCACTGAGACATGGCTAAATAAAAATATCGACACATCAGAATTGGGTTTCTTTAACCATACGGTGTACAGAAAAGATAGAAATGAAAAAAATAAATCCAGAGGAGGAGGAGTATTAGTATCCATAAATAAAAAATATAATTCAAGACAACTCAAATGCATCTTTACGCATATAGAACAACTATTCGTCATGGTATCCACCAAAAAGGAAAAAATTATTATCGGCTGCGTCTACTTTCCCCCTTCCTCCGACGCTCAACTATACAAGGACCACTACCATGAAGTTGAAACAATCCGAAGGAGATTTCCTGGCGCCGCTATAATTTTGACGGGTGACTACAATCTGCCTAATGTTGAATGGGACATTGATAACAATAAAACTGCATGCACGGACAACATCTACCACGGTTCTCATGATATTATCGAAATGTCAAATTTTTTAAGTCTTCGACAGTTAAACTATGTATTCAATGTTAGCTCCCGACTTCTCGATTTAGTATTTTCCAATTCATTATCAGTAAAAGTATCCGCATCTGCTGAATCCATTCTCCCTGTCGACAAATACCACCCCCCTCTAATAATTGAATGTAACAGTTCGGTAACAAAAAAAAATCCTTCTTCATCAACAAAATTAAACTTTTTCAAAGCAGACTATAATCAAATCATTAACCTTATATCTTCAACCGACTGGGACTTTTTGAACAATGAAGAAAACATCAATGAAATTGTTGATAAATTTTACTTAATTCTAAATAACGCGATCGATTTATTTGTACCCATTTCAAAAATTTATGTACATAATTACCCAAAATGGTTTAGTAAAGATCTTATTAAAATAATTAGAGACAAAAAAATTGCTCATAAAGCTTACAAATCATCACGCGATCCCATTGATTACGCAAAATTTTGCGAACTAAGAATGACTACCAAAAAAATGTCCAAGTTATGTTAAAAAAATGTGCATAGATAACTGTGAAGAATTGGCTCTCGCCGACCCTCAAAATATTTATAAATTCTCAAACATGCTTAATAATATTGACTCCAGTATACCCTCTAACATGTATTTGGATAACAAATTGGCCGATAATCCCCAAGAAGTTGTCAATTTGTTTGCTGAATTCTTCAGCAAAGTCTATGAATCAACAAATAATTCTCCATTGTTTAATGCCACTACATCCAATTATAACCAAATCGATTTCAATCGGTGCAAATTTGAAGAAAGTGACATTAGAACTATATTAAAATCTCTCGTCCTGAACAAATCAGCTGGCCCTGATAACATTCCCCCAATCTTCTTATCGAAATGCATATCAGTCTTGACTTATCCCCTTACTAAAATTTTCAACTTGTCAATAAAAACTGGCACCTTTCCGAAAAAATGGAAGACAAGCTTTCTGTCTCCAATTTTTAAGAAAGGAGATAAATCTGATATTTCCAATTACAGACCTATATGTATACAGTCGTCCATCCCAAAAGTATTTGAATCTGCTCTGCTATCTAAACTCTCGCCTGAGATCAATAAAGTAATTTCACGTCGACAACACGGTTTCATGTCAAAACGGTCTACTCTCACAAATTTAATGATCTATCAGGAAAATTTATTTAGTACGATGCATAATCGTCTTCAGACAGATGCTGTATACACAGACTTTAGTAAAGCTTTCGACTAAGTCTCACACAAAATCCTTATTCATAAACTAAGATCATTTGGAATAACGGGGCATATTTTGAGATGTTTTGAAAGTTATTTACGTAAAAGAAAAATATCAGTTAAACTCAATTCGCACTTTTCACACCAGTTTGAAGTATACACCGGTGTTCCACAGGGGTCACATCTGGGTCCAGTGTTGTTTTCATTATTTATCAACGACATAACCACCATTTTCGATGGAGTTATGATTCTATTATTTGCAGATGACCTTAAAATTTATAAAACAATAACTAATCCGAATGACTGTTGTATATTACAATCAAATCTTGTGAGGCTACAAGAGTGGTGCACCCTAAATGAACTGTTTCTCAATATTGAAAAATGTCAAACAATTACTTTTGCTCGAATAAAAAATCCCATTAAATTTAATTATAGCATCAACAACATTTTTCTTAAAAGAGTAGAACAAATTAAAGACCTCGGTATTATTTTTGACAATAAATTAACGTTTGTTCCTCATATAAATGAAATAACCAATAAGGCCATGAAATGTCTGGGGTTTATTCTGAGAACAGTTAAAGAATTTCAATCAATTAATTCCTTTAAATTGTTGTACACTGGGTTGGTGAGAAGCAACTTAGAATATAATTCTACTATCTGGGCTCCATTATATAAAACCCACCAACAAAAAATTGAAAGAGTTCAGCATAAGTTTTTAAGATTTATTAACTACAAACTGGGTATACCGATTGAAGAACTTAATTATATATACCTAATGGAATTACTTAACATAACCGATTTGACATCAAGGCGCATAAAAAGTGATTTAGTTTGTCTTTTCAAAATTTCGAATGGCAGACTGGACGCCCTCGATTTGACAAATTTTATTAATTTGCGAGTACCTACTCGCGAAACTCGGTCGAATGCATTGTATTCTGTTACCAATTCCGCTAATAATTATTTTATAAACTCTCCCATCCAAAGACTCCATTTACTCGGAAATAAATACAACTCAATCGACATTTATCGTCACCAATCTGTGTCTAAATTCAAACTCAGTATATTAGAATATTTAAAATAAAGCCATAAATATCAATCAATTGCACCTTTATCAAATTATTAATTATCGCAAAACATGAAATATGTGAATAATAAAGGTAGCCAAATAAGAACACAATTAACAACAATCCTCTCGTGTTTATTGTTATCAATATAATAACTAACTCACATTGACTTAAATTTCTATTTAAATCTTGGTGCCCTAACAATAATAATGTATTAATGATTAAATTAAAATCGATGGTCTCTTCATGTTCACAATAAAAACAAAATTTAATACTTATGTATACAAAGATTACCTTAGTACTTACCTTTTTATCCTCTCTCTTTTGTATTAATATTATCTTGTACTTTTTGTACCATAATTTGTACTATTTTTTACTTTTTTACTATCACACTATACACTTGTTGAACTCATCTGTATAACTTTTCAAGATATTACAACTCATGTATTTTTTATTTATTTTCTTCTATGTGTAGGTACTATTTATTGCTGCGTTAATTTTGCTGAATTCTTGAAAAACTTGCTTTCGAACAATTTATTCATGATCAAGTTAATAATAAAATCAACATAGTAAATACCTACACGTTCCTCAATAACTACTTTTAAGTATCTTAAGCACTCTTCTGTTTTACCATTATTACACTATGTAAACTTTTTAACTCCTTTGTACAATTTTAATGATAACGAAACTACATACCTATGTACATATTAAACCTGTTTGTATCCTTAAAGTACAGTTTATAATGTTATATACTTCAATCTTACAATTATACTCCTGAATAACATGTGTAACTTGAATAATGTGATTCTGTAAAAGCCTTCAAGGCGTGTATGAATAAATAAAATAAAATAAAATAAAATATCACTCGTATATAATGTAGCTTTCTATTGGTGAAAGAATTTTTAAAATCGTTTTATTGTTTTATGCGTGAAAGCGTAACGAACAAAGTTTCGCATTTATAATATTAGTATCGATATAAAATATAAAATATAATATGTACCTATGTATATTTTCGTTTGAGTTACGTATGTATAAGTATCTATTTTTTTTACTTCGATTACCTTCTGCATTTATTGAATCATATCAGCATACTTATCTTTTATGTATATGTCTATCTGTTTATGTAATCGTAATTATTGACCAATTTATATTATACCGGAATACCGCCGCCTCGGAAAGCACTTATTGGATAATCAACGCCTCTATCATAGATCACTCGAAGTTTTCACTATGTTTGGTCACTTAGCATGGGTGCCTGGGTTCATGGGGTGAGGTTTGTTCAAGTCTTGGCGGATGATGCATCTGCTCAACAATTGCGTAGAGGGCTGGATATAGGGAGTAACCGGTTGAGGGAGACCATTTGATCTCCAACCGGACTCTCTCGACTCATTTCCTTTGCACTGCAGTAGGAGGCATTGATGCATACGTCGATCACTCCTGGACACATTGACCTCCAGATTCCTACATATCCCTCATACCCTTTTACTTCCCAGAACTTCATCTCCATCTTTTCCCTTAAAAGACCCCCTTACAGTATCCCCAAAGATGATACCGACCCTGAGAGAAATTATTTTATTCAACGCCTCCCGCGTGGAGTCAAACTAAAAAAATATATATATAAAGAAGAGTGTCCGCGAGCTGAGGCGGGCGGGCGGCGTGAATTTGATTTTTATATAATTCTTCAGTTTTATTCCGAGATTGACGCAATATTGCACACTTGATCTCCAAAACAAGGCTAAAAACTATATGTGAAATCGTTTAGATCCATGTTTTTGATGATTACACAACAAAGCCTATGTAAAATATAACGGGGTTCACTTTTAATAGGGTTTGACCTAATGAAACGTAGGTACCAACTAATACCAAATAAGCACAACATGTTTCTATGTCTAACACGAACAAAACAGTTTCACGTATCATGACAATGTTTTTTACACCATTGTTTGCATTTCAACTTCAGGTTATTGACTAAGAAAACGAGTAGGTAGAATTGTTGCATAAATACATTCAGTTGAGTCAATAAATAATTCGTGATCATTGGCTTCAAGCCCACTGTCGACTGAAACTAAGATTTCATCTGTCAGCTTACAGCTTGAATTGCATAAGAACAAAGTGAAATATATGACTACTTTTGTTATCCTCTTTCCTTCAACCTTTGTTTTTCCCTTCAAAATAATAAAACAAAGACTTGCAAATTGGTACAGCAACAAAATGTTTAACAATTTTAAAAGCATTTACATTAATTTATTCAGCATGCCAATTTGATCTCAGGCTGTTATCAAACTTAGTCACATGTAAATGGGTCGTTCTTCTTTTTAACCTACATAAATTTGTCTCCACCAGTTAGTGGAGAAAAATTCAACTATTATTTTATAATTACTTTAATATCTACTGTACTTAAGACGTAACGACTGTGCGCGTTTTAAAAAAAATATGTGTTTATATTTTTGTAGTAAAAATTACCTAACAGACTTGTAACTCCTCGTGATAAAAGCGTATTTCATACAAATCACGGTTGTCTTCTGCCACCTCGACTTGGGTGTATTCTATGATGTTACAAAAAAATGATATGACGACATAAAATATAAAACTATTATTAAACTCCAAAAGATATAACCTATTAAGTAACAGCGATTATTATTTTTAATATTTGATAAAATATTTTATAAAATATCGAAAACTTGTCAATTACAATTTTTATGTCGTACGACAATTCTGTCACGTGGGTTGTCATTCAAAATAGGTATACACGCAGCTCGTGTTTGTCACCCCCAATAGGCATTTTAGGTATCCTTCTCTCATTGCTACATTTTCTTTCTGAGATCCAGAGAGATATATAGCAAAAACAAAATGTGACGGAGTGGTAAAAGTTATGTAGGTTAAAAAGAAGAACAACCCAAATACATTTTCTATAATTTTTACAACGTTTAGTTTTTGTGCCATCAAACTGGCAAAAAAATCTAAAACAACTTCAAAATTTTGCAGACGTTTGAGATGCGCACGCATTCGGGAGGTTTCTTCAAGCAATAGCAAGCTGCAAACAAAGCAAAATATTTGGTCAACGAAAACAGAATATTATTTATTTTAACCCAATAAATTTGTTTTCTTTGTTAGTTAATAAAAGTTTGTATGAATGTTAAATAAATGATTGATATATTTGAAAAATTGCAAGATGTGTTCTTATCTACATTATAAATATTCTTAATCTTCGAATAATCACTTACGACATACAGATCTTTAGTATAATAACTTTTTTTTATAACTTTTGAATGTTTTTTTGGCATCAACTCCACACAGGATGGGAAAAATAATTTTCATCAGGACCCGTGCCATCTTTGGGGATGATGTGTGGAGAATCTTTTTAGAACAGCAAGGAGAGGAAGTTCTGGATAAGAAAAAGGTATGATTGGTCGGTTGGAATTTGGGGATTAAAAGGTCTCCCTCAACCGGCCTCTCACGATCTGGTCCGCCACGCAGTAGGTGGGCAAACGCATTCGCCGCCAATACCTAGACAAATCCCACGTCAAGGACCCGGGCACCCCTGCTAAGTCACCAAACGTAGCGAACCACTTGGGGTGACCTATGGCAGGGATGTTGGTTATCCAATAAACGTTCCGGGCGCTTCATAAATTGAAATTGAAATTATTGGATTGGAAAAATTGCACGTTTGTTCTTTTCGTGCTTTTCAAATAATTGCAATCTTCGAATTTTCCGATGAACAGATATTTGGTAATTTACTTGTATGTATCTACAAAGTAACAGTCGACAGCTAAACAAATACTACTGATCTAAAAATAAAAGTTTGTAATGATTTACTCTCTTTGTTTAAATATACGTGTACGGTAAATAAATTAATAAATAATAAATAAAGGTATGCAATATTGTGATATTTCAGGGAGGAAGACAATGAATGTGTAGGTTCTGTTTCGTACTGTAGTTAGTACACATTGTTTCGTGAATATCTCACTATGAGAACCTTTATCGAAGTCTTCAAGTGTGCGTTATAAATAATTTTTTGTTCTATTTGCGCCATGTAACTTAAACTATTTTCTACATGTATGAGCCGCCGCTGTAAGCCCAAATATGACATCTCTTGTACATAAAAAGCAGAATATTATATTATGATAGAAGAATAGGTTAGTTTAGTTTAGGTTAGGTTAATTAGGTTTTTTTAGATCAATTCACTATTTTTTGTTGTGGTTTTTTTCCTCAAACCCTTGTAAATCTCTGCCATGGGTCACCCCAAGTGGTTATTTACGTTTGGTGACTTAGCAGGGGTGTCTGGGTTCATGGGATGAGTTATATCTAAGTCTTGGCGTATGAGCTGGACACACTGGGACGTCTTTGAAAAGTTATAAAAAGCTATGAAAAATATAATTTTAAACGGTCCATGACCCTTACCTAACGTAACCTATTTAACCAATTTTTTTATATATTTTTTCGTATTTCATCATATTTTTTCAATGACTTTTCTGAAGAGGTTCTGATTTGGTTCCATTCTAAATTGTCCGGTCACCACAATGGAGATATCGAAGGCAGGACCATAACTTTTGAAACAATATATAATAATTAAAATGTTGTGCCTTTCAGTGCCGCTGGTGCCATGTGCGACCGAGGCGGCTTCGGCGGCGTGGGCGGACTCGGCCAGCACCTGGCCATGGGCGGCATGGGCATGGGCGGTATGGGCGGCATGGCCCCGCTGGGCGGACACCAGCCGCCCAAGCGCCCGCAGGAGGATCACATCAAGCGGCCCATGAACGCCTTCATGGTCTGGTCGCGGCTGCAAAGGAGGAAGATCGCGCAGGACAATCCCAAGATGCACAACTCGGAAATTTCCAAAAGACTTGGTAAGATTATAGTCAAAAATTCAATAGTAAAACCAAGATATGGGATAAGCAAGTACGATAACTAAGGAAGGAGTTGTGGCCCGTTCAGGCCGAGAGTTGCGAATGCCTTTGTTTTTGGATAACAGCGTCTGGGACCTGGGAGGTGGTGCCAGGTGAGCTAGTTGTAAGTTGTTATAGAAAAACACAACGAAAAGAAAAAAGGTTATAGGTTTTATCCATCTATGGGACGGTCCGAAACTTTGTAGAGAACCAGTTTGCACAGCGCGTTTGCAAATTGTGTGCCCGAAAATTTAAGTTTATATCATTGAAGAAGAAGATAACAATAATAATCTAAACGAAAATAAGAAAGAGAACAAGACACACTATCTTTTTCTGATTTTCTGTGTCTTGCTCTCTTTCATATTTTCCTTTAGATTATTATTGTTATCTTCTTCTTGAAGGATATATTACATTGATGGGAATAATCTTCAAAAAGGAGGTTTTCTTATAAAAAACGAAAATTCATTTGGATTTTTATTTAGTCAATAGTTCCATATTAATAAAATCGGATATATTTATCCGTGACGCTATCTAGGTTGCAAACCAACTCTTAGAATGATTATTTCCAATAAAAAGGGTAGTTGCTTATAATATGGAACAAAATTAGTTGAAGATAATATTTCTTCAAAATAGGCAAATTTACTTTGTGGCGTCATCATTAATTTAATGAAAAACAAATAACTTTGTGTAACACCACTATTTAATTAACAATATCAACATGTTTCGAAAACTATGTTTTCTTTGTCAGGATAATAAGTTAATAAAAAATAACAAAAGACAAACAAGTATAGACTAATTAGAACATATTAGAAAGGAGAGGTGATTAATTACCTAAAATATATCATAAAAAACAATTATATAAAATAAAATATAAAAATTATTTTAGAATGGGTAAAAAAATACATTAACATAATAAAAAATCTTTTAAAAACAAAACAAGAAGGCTAAATAACAAAATAAATTATTATAAATATAAGTATTAATACGAAAATAAATTTAAAAGATGGCTATTTTTAAAAAATGTTTGGTTATTTATAATATTTAATTTACTATTTACTAATTTACTAATTTAATTTTTTTAATTTACTTTTTTAATTTACTAATTTACCTTCTCCCCGAGAACCTAAAATCCGAAACCCAACCCCATATCTTTAAAAAAAAATTATCAAAATGGATCCTTACATTCAGTAACGATGATGAGTAAAAATTTGCTATTTTAATTGAATTGTAATATAATTGATACAACTTGTAACATAAATTAATTTAATGTGTTAATTAAATTACTAACTTAATTTGTTACTAAATATGTTACTTAAACTACTTAAATGAATTGCATAAGTTAATAGCTGTACACTGTACCTACACAATCTGTAAACTTCATCCGCCATAAGGGACATCCCTAGCATGGCGGATGAATTAACACAATTTTTTGTTCATTGTATAAACTTCTTTTAATAAATAAATAAATAAAAACTATTATTACTTTTCTAATTTCTAAAATTTCTCAATTATCTAATTGTATACCCGTTGTGTTAGTGTGTAAAATTTTTAAACCTTTATTAATATCAAAAGAATGACCTGTTTCCAAAATGTGGTTTGCAAATTCTGAATAATTATTATTATTTAAACATCTTAGATGTTCCTTAACTCTGATGTTAAAATTTCTAGAAGTCTTCCCAATATAAAAAAGGTACAATCATTACAAATTAATTTATAAACCCCAGATTTTTTCAAAAACACACCTTTGTCCTTGTTATTTAATATATAATTTTTTAAATTTGTTATTGGCGTAAAAAGCTGGTTGGATATTATCTGGCATGTTTTTAATTATCAAATTTGAAGGGTTATTATTTAAAAATACAATTTTTCTCCAATTATTATTCTTGTCAACTACGTGTGGATAAACAAAAGATCTAAAAAACTTTTTCTTATATTTTTTGTTTAACATATTATCTATTAATTGTGTAGTATAACCGTTATTTATTGCAATTTGTTTAATTGTATTTAATTCTGTTTTAAAATTTCTTAAAGATAGGGGAACATTAATTAGTCTACTTAGTAAGGTATGAAAAGCTGCTAATTTTTGTGAAAATGGATGATTAGAAGTTTCATGTATAATGATATCTGTATATGTGTCTTTACGAAAAATGTTAAATTCAAATTTATTATTGACAATAGAAATACTTAAATCCAAAAAATAATTTAGAAATTTTAGAAATTAGAAAAAGTGTTAATAGTAAATTAAATATTATAAATAACCAAACGTTTTTTAAAAATAGCCATCTTTTAAATTTATTTTCGTATTAATACTTATATTTATAATAATTTATTTTGTTATTTAGACTTCTTGTTTTGTTTTTAAAAGATTTTTTATTATGTTATTGTAATTTTTTACCCATTCTAAAATAATTTTTATATTTTATTTTATATAATTGTTTTTTATGATATATTTTAGGTAATTAATCACCTCTCCTTTCTAATATTTTGTCTATGTTCTAATTAGTCTATACTTGTTTGTCTTTTGTTATTTTTTATTAACTTATTATCCTGACGAAGAAAACATAGTTTTCGAAACATGTTGATATTGTTAATTAAATAGTGGTGTTACACAAAGTTATTTGAGTTTTTCTTATAATTTTTTTTTTTTATTTATGTTAAGAATTGAAATCGATACTTTGTTTGTGCATGTCTATGAACTCGAATCCTCCGTTTTCAAGGCGGTCGTACTCACCATTACACTACAAGACCTCTTTTCCTTCACACTTTATCTTGTGGTACATTTTTGCCGAAGTAAGAATAATATGGTTACTTACCTATATAAATCTTGCTAAATAAAGTCAGTTTTAGCAATACTGGTCGTTCACCGTTGTAAACCTGAAAATATATACCAAGTCCTTTTTTTTCTGGACAGGTCAATGTGAAGTTTTGTAATTTGCATTAAATAAGACAGGTTTTCGAATTGCGACCTCTAGACTCCAAGCCTACCACGTGATTCATACTACCCTCGTTGATCGTTGAATTGAATCTCTAACCCCTTAGGTTTAGAAATTAGATAAACCGTTACTGTTGTAAAAATAGTTCGATTTATTTAAATATTCCACTCAGACACCCTAGGGACAGGCGCAGGCGGCTTCATCCGAAATATTGAAAATCGATAGCATTTTTTAAAGTTAATATTTTCATTATATTTTTTTATTTAACTTTTATGTTAAATATAAATATATGGTGTTTGCTATATCGTGTTAAACTACATTTATTGTTACGTAATTTTATACAGTAAATTACTTTTCCAAAAATAAGTAGACGTACCTACCTATTATTAATGAATATATTGTTATCGAAGAAAGAATAAACGAAATATCCGGTAGTGAACTTTTTTCTGTAAAAGATGGTTTCAGTGCGAAATTCCCAGGCGTGAATTTCACTTCCAGAATTACACATGGAAGAAATGACACATGACGAGAAATACACCTAATTACACGTGGAAGAAATGATTCACGAAGAGAAATACACCTCCCAAAATTGCACAAGTAAAAGAAAATTTAATTAGGATAGGATTTTTTAGAGGTGTTTTATTCCAGTAGACGCGTATTAAATATTTGTAAATATCGTGTGATTTCGTCCGTTTGTAATTCTATTCTGTGTGACAGTGGCAAGTGATATTCACGCCTGTGTAATGCCAGTGTGGTCAGTGGCTGAGTTAGCATCGCGTCTCCTTCCCACCTAGGCATCGTGAGGTGGCTAAGTCTTCCAAAACGACGCAAGCAACATCTTACGCTTACTGTGATGGTAGAAGTATTTTCAAATAGTGTCAATATTTCAGGTTTTTCATATTCCTGAAATATTTTCTTTCTTTAAAAAAAAATCTAAAAACGTATAAGAGGTATTTTGTTATTTTTCTATGAATATACACTAATGCCTAGACACAAATAAATTGGTTTCATTTGCTGAAAAGCAGTTTAATTTGACTCTCGTTGCAACGAGATTGATTTGTACGAAAATTTTATTGGTTTTTTGTCAAAAATGTACAGAAAGAGTTCCGATTACGTTCCAAATAATTTGGGAAATAAAACAAAACCTTCGTTTTCCATCCCCCAATGCGAAGGGGGGGATAACTTTACGATTTAAGTATTACCTGCCCGTAAATCAACTCTTCTAATGTTACCTTTGAAATCGTTGTTTTAGCATGTTTGAAATAGAAGATTTTATATGTACAACAAGTTTATATTCACAACCAATTCGCATAGGAACCTACCAACGAATGAAAACTTCGTTGCTGTATCTAAAATGTTAAGTTTCTTAGTAACTAACTGAAATTATTTATAATCTACATCAATGCAATATAGGCATACATAAAAGAATTAAGATAGGTTGTAACACTTATTTTTCTATAAATAAAAATAGAATTTCTAATAAAAAATGTGAAACAGACAATAAATTTATATTTCAAACCTCTATGATCAGTGACTCATGACGAAATTACAACAATTTTTTTTTTTTTTACGTGTGACCTCAGAAGAGCGCCCCTGTTGTACAGTTGTACAGTGTCACCACCCTGTTGGGCAGCATTATAAGGCGGGTTAAGTTAGGGGCTGTAGGAAAACAGTTCTTGGGCGTGCTACTGCAGAAATTTCAGGTACAAAATTTCATAACGGCACAACTCAGTTTAGATAAACTCTTCTCGGTAATTGCTTTTATTATGTTGTTTTACTTTTAGAGGACCATTTTCTGGAAAAATTATTTTTCTAAAATACTTGCAGCGAGAAATCTATCGATTTCCTACTCAGTACACAACACTTCCCGAAAGCAAACGGTTGGTATCAGCCTTTCCAAAAAGAGTGACAAGTCATTTAATTACTAAATTATTTTTGAAAAATGGTGAAAAACTTGCTGAAAACCTTACCTAACCTAGTAACCCTAGTTTTTTCTAACACTTAGAATCTAACACTTAGAACTTAATGATTTTTTATCACTTTTCAAAGGAGTTCTACCCACTGTTTTGTTTTTTCCGGTTGCTTACCTGCAGTTTCAGCGAGCGGGAGAAATGCCAATGAGAATTAATATTGAGCGCTTCGAATTTAAATTAAATCTCTTGGGTACGTTTGTCACCGTACCACTGAAAGCTGCAAGGAAAGGAAACATCTATAACTTCCATTATAATAGACATTGCAAAGGTGATCCTAAACGTTTGATCGAGATAGCGGAAGAAGGTTCAATATCCTACAAGTCAACCTTCATAATCTTATGTAATACCTACTGTATAAACGTATTGACGTAAGATGCTTACACAAAGTATGTATCTTTTGGGTAATACGATGAGAATTTAAGAGGCTTTATTTATGAAGTATCAGTATTTAAAATGTCACATTATGCATGCAATGTTATTCTACTATTTTCATAAACTGAATGGTTAAAGTCCAACCTGTCACATTCGCTGTCATCCCAATCGACTATTCAGCATTGTCCGGGCATTTTTGAAACAACGCCAGTTTGATTGCCTTTCAAAATAAACGAAGCGTCGAACAATGAGGCGCATTCATCAAAATCGCTAACTATAATGGAGAGAGCCAGTACATTGTTTTAATAAACATACTGCGTGATGAATTGTGCCATTGCTTTATAGTTGGTACGTTGTTGGGCATAGCCAATAATGGTAACAGTGCGACCATTGTTCCCATTTCAGCGTGTTTCGAGTTTCTGGCAGAGGCAAATAAATCAATTCGCTGCCTAGCACGATGTAGCAGTTATTAATCGCAATAATAGTGGTTTATTTTTATATGACTGCCTTCTGGCGCCTGTTCTTTTGCTACTTGTTTTATTTTTATTATTTTACTTGAAGACATATCGAACTAATTTTAATATTCAGTGACTGGGTTTTTAAAGAAGTCAGCTTTCGATTACCTTGGTCTCAAATAGCTAGATGTTTTATAATGTTTTGATAGATATTTCTAGAAAAATTAAAATAATTTTGGGAGCTAAATATGAACCGTCTAAAATCAGATTTATGAAACTCAACACATCTTTTAATTGGTTTTTTGACACACGTGTCACATTCACATATCCGTGTGAGAAATATTATCATATTTGTGCGAATAATGAAAACCGTTTTTAGGATTTCGGCGAAATGAAGTGCCTCTAAAAATTGCGGCTCTAGGCAGCTGCCCAAGTTGCCTTGGCCTAAATAGGTATTGGCGGAAGAGGCTTCTATTTAGCAAAATTCTCCAAGGGTTGTGGACCTGGTGTTGAATGAATCTTCTTCCACTTATTCTCTGAAATGGTGGAAATGTTTGACGTTTAGGATACAGTTAGGTACTTACTAAGGAAGTGGTAGTCAGAAATTCAGAAATACAGAATATTATACCATTTAGTTTCCTATTCACTGGAAGGAGATCTCTCGAAATCTTGCCCCTGAGATTTATTGTTAAAATATACCTTTTATAAATGTGTAATTTTATGTAATTTTGGGTTTTAAAATATATATTTTGAAACCCAAAATTACATAAAATCATAAATGTGTACCTACGATTCATTTCTTCAAAGCGTTCATTTCACGTAAAAGTTAAATAAAAAATCTGTCGAAACATACAATCTCTTATAAAATATATATATTTTTTAAATTTAGTAGACATGCCAATTTGTATTCATTAGAAGTGAGATTTTTCATCAGAAGCGTTTCAAATTATTTGCAATAATTGTTTTCAAGTAATATCAGACTAGGGTTAAGAAATGCATTATGTTATTATTTACACTGTTGAAAGTAGTTTTTGAGCGTCGGGATTACCAATGTTGAAAGAATTGGTTCCAGAGGCTGAGGAGCTGGTGGAGGATGTTTGACCTGTGCTCCGTCTTCTCGTCAGACGAGTGTATATTAATACTTAACCATGAGGAATAGTCAGGCTCCTGGGGGTCGCGGTACTTTCAGGCCGCGATCCTGTGTTCAATGATTATACTGGATGATGATTGATAACACTGTACTCTTATTTGAGTGATTTAACATTTATTTAAGATTTTAATAATTTACACAATTAGTGTTCTCGTATGAAACGGGTAGAGAGGTACAAAACGCGAACGGGCGGTTGAATCGAGTGCTAGGAACGGAATAATCTGCACGGTCATTCTCGGAGCGGTGCCGAGATATTTTCGGAGAGGTGGCGGTGATGCCACACGTAAAAATGAATGTAAGTAATGCCCATAACACTATTAACATCGCACCTCTCATTTTCAATACTTTCCTAAAAGAAACCACATATTACATTACTAAAAAAAAAACTAAACTGGTTATATAAAAATTTCAATACTTGGTTACGACACAAAAAAGGATATGCATCACTAAGTTACCGCCAATATCTTCTCGCTAATTCTGATGTTTTATTTACATTTATGTTTTATTTACATGAATATGCAGAAATTCATTTTTTCTTTTTAATACTGTTTATGTATTTTACGTAACTTTATATTATTATTTATATTATTTAGTTAAAATTTTAAAAGTAAGATTTATATGCTAGTATTTCTATATGTATATTTGCGACACGTTCCAGAGTGGAAGATACTATCAGTGTCGCCCTGGTGTAGGACCACCATTCAGAATTGAAACGTTGCTTGAAATGGCTTTAGCCGTGTTTAGTGACCAGATCTGAATAGCCAGGTACTTCCCTACCTTCCTCTTCCCTATCTCCTTCCCCTCCCCACTATCTTCAGCCTCACAACATACCCCGATTGGGGATGCCATAGTCTCACTGGCTCCAGACGGGAGCAGTTGGGACTCTTGTGCGGTATTAACTGTAAAAAAAAAAAAAAGTATCTTATCTAAAAAGTTTTATTTTTACGAAATTATGTATACACCATGATTTTTTGTATTTTTCAACCTTTTGACTATTTCTAATAATTCTTTTTAAATTTTATATACTTGTATTATACGTGTGAAATATCTATCTCCTAAGAAGATTTTTTTTTACTTTTGATCCACACAAGTCGTATTTTCATGTTTATTTGGTATAAATTTTATGTACCATCTATTTTATCTCAATAAATGCAATTAAAATTAATCAAAATTAACATATTAAAATTTGAATTGTGTAAAAATTTTATTGATTAAACATTTCTCCTTCCAAATTTCTAATTTCTAAGTCATCTTCAAGTATCAAAGCACCACGTATTACGTAGATTGTAGACACTTTATCGGCGAATTAAACAAGAAATTCATTTGCATTCAGGGCATTTCGTTTAACCTTGAACCGATTAATTTATAAAACAAAGGTCCACATTGTTCGTATTTTTCCAAGGTAAATAATTTTCGATCGTGCGAAAAATCATGGCGCCAGAACTGGGAATTGTAATTATTATTGTTTCAATATTTGCACAACTGCAGATGAACAAACCGAGTTGTGGTAAAAAGCAGAATGTCACGTAGACTACTAAAATAACGTAAGATTTCTATTTTTAAGTGCTTTTTTGAGAATCGCAGACTTCACCAATATGTGCGTCTAGCATTATTTGTTCATGCGATTATTTTGGTTCTCCAAATATTGATTTTAGTTATTTCTGCCGAATTGAATTTTTTGATTGAATAATTATTCCATTTCGTAATACATGGGTTGAAGATACTAGTCAATTGTTTTCGAACTTCAAACCAAAAACAAACTTTTATATTTATTTAACTCCATTTTTTAATTTTACTCGATTTTTGAAGGATATAAAATATGGTAATGTTTCTCGTAATAAATAATAATAATTTCGTCGGTTTGTCTCTGTGTAACTCCGGTTAATGATCTCTAGAACTGGGATTTGTTCGATTTTAAAAATTGGAACTGGTTGTGAGAACGACCCAGTCAAGCCATAAAGTAGACACAAAATTTGTTTTATTAATTGATAATTCTATACTTGAAATGTGTATTTCTTTTGTTAAATTTAATTAATTGGTTGATTAAATCCCAGATCATTGTGGAATATTCCGGAACACTTTCAAATGTTGTGGAACGTTCTGGAACATTCGAAGCCTTTTTGGTATGGGTGGTGCTACCCATTAGTAGGGTGTGTAAAGCAAGGTCCGTCGTGGGTTCGAACGTCAGTTCAATCTCATATCAACTCCCTGAGCGAAGCTGGGTTCCCCTGCTAGTAATATAATAATTTGTAAGTGCCGTTTTTGGGAAAAATTACAATCAATGGCGCTGTTAGTGAGTGGCAGTTGTCATGTTTTTTATTTAGTCTTCGATTTGTAATAAATTTCCAGCGTCTTCCCAATTTTCTTTTATATTTCGCTTTAACTTTTAAGTCACGTCATTTCATTAAGCACAACAAAAGGACAGCTTATTGTGTCCTGGACATCATACCATAGTATCCATCCTATACGTCAGTACACTACGTACATTGTACGGAAATGCTTTTCAAAGGACAACAACTCCTTGTAGCGTCCAATCAGTTCTGGAATATCATTGGTCATAGAACTTCACGCCGGGCATGGTCCGACCAATGGCGTTCGAGTTTTCGATCGGTCATTAGTGACAGATGCACCGCGATGAGTTGGCGGGAATCATCCAATAAACATAGACAATGGAATAGGGGATCGCTTCGCTCTTATATCTATAGTCTAGTCTGGGTAACTAACTGTGTCTATGGCGACCCTGCGGACGTTTTCCCGTTCTACCCCTCGCTTCGTGGGTTAGCTACGAGAGTCTTTGGGCTACCGGCTTTTTAAAAATCCAATTAATTACTGTGGTGACTTTGTAGAGGCTACTGTTTTCCATTGCCCCTTTTTTGTGACACATTGCTCGGTCTCCTCTCTACGTTTCAGGCGACATTAAGGCAAACGTTCAAAATTGTGGCAAAATATAAATTTTTCAAATGTTTATGGTACTGTCTGACATTTAATAGTTGACAAGAATTGGGGATATTGCGGTCGTTTTAGGTTTTAAACGGCAACACCAAGATGACTCACATGAAAATTTTGTGTCATAATTTAGAGTTCAGACAATAGTGGGTTTTTTTTATTCTGATGATTCTACATTATACCCTAAGACAGTATTTTTTTTTCAAATATTACTGGCAATTACTCTTTTATTGTCTTCAATAATTAAATATTGGATTATTTATTGGCAATGTCATTGTTTATTGATGGTTTTTTAAATAGGCACATATTTAATTACGTCCTAACACAATCCTCAGATGAACATATGTAATTTAAAAAAAAAACATTTGTTATATCAATCACATATATTCGTAAATTAAGTTTGATTTTTTTCTTATTTAAATAAATCCAAATACCTTAATTGCTCCGTAGGAGTATCAACGACTTTTAACCCTGGTTTTTTTTCTGGGGGAGTCTTATTTCTATTAGTTTTCTCGTTTCGTGTGTGTGTTTGTGATGAAGGTTTTCAATTTTCCTTAAAAATGTATGCCCATTAATTATTTTGTAAATAAATTAAACTCGGTCACGTACCTATGTATGTCTAAATGAGCAAAAAAAAATAATAAATACAAGAATTACTATTTTATTTAATCTGTTGCTTAACCTTCGTATACTCGCGCCCAATGGCGTAACACATATCGAGCACGGTTTCTCAGACCGAGATTTTGTCTCGTCTGCATTATTTTAATTATATGCTTTTTAAGCATTTTTTTTACATGAGCTCCACACAGGAGGCCCCGAGGAAAATAATTTCCCTCAAGGCCTATGCCATCTTTGAGGATGCTGTATGGAGGGTTTTTTAAAGAAAAGGAGGAGAGGAGAGTTCTGGTAAGGAAAGGGTTTAAGGGGTAGGTAGGAATCTATGGTTCAGTGTGTTCTGGTCATCCGCCTCCAAGATTTAGACAAACCTCACCCCATGAACCCGGGCACCCCTGCTAAATCACCAAACGAAGCGAACCACTTGGGGTGACCTATGGCAGAGGTGTTGGTTATCCAATAAAGCATTATTGGTATTTATCATAAAGAAGGGAGTATAATTGAATTTAAAAAAAAAAAAATTTAAAACTATTACTTTGTTATGTAGAAACAGACTTTTAACTCAGCTAATTAAAAATATACACATATTTTTGTACTCTAACTTTTGTAACAAAAATAATTTTTTTCATGTGTTAATTTAAAAAAAAAACCTCTGAAATCTAATAAATGAAAGTATCAAGAGTAATAAAATATTATAAAAATAAGAATTATCGTTATTAGGATTTTTAGATAGGTAGTAATTTTTACTTACCTAAAAGACCGATAACAGTAAAAGTGTCATACGTCCACTCGGCGTCAATGCGCGCGCCGCACTAAACAATGCCTAACAACAAATTAAGAAGCTTCTAAAAATCTCAATGCCCCATTGTTATTAATTTTTGAGAATAAAATGAATTATTGATTTGTTGGTCTGAGAGACCAACGCGCGAGTTTGGGGAGGTTAAATATTATTGAGTTTTGCATCTCATTTATAGAAGCTTTTAAATAAATTCCGAATTTTGTTTTATTTTTATTTTCATGAAAACGTATGCTTATATTCCCCGTTCATGTTCATAACATAATCCGCATCAATAATGTCAGATCTTCATGCCAACTTGATCTGGAATCTCGCCCATTTTCTGGATAACACCTGATAAGTAATAAGTGTGGGCGGGAAACTTAGAGGGTATTTATTTTCCCATGGGCGGTGAGATGTTTTCAAGTGTAAGCGGGAGTTTTCCATTGAGGGGGGGGGGAATGAGAAGTTGGTGGTTTGGGTGAGAGGGAGAAGAGGTAGGCTGGAGGATAGGGGGTACGGCATGTTGTGCTTTTACAGCGTAATACTGTCGGCATTGTTGCGTGCTGCTGGTGCGAGATAAGATATTAATTATTACAAACCGGTGGAGTGATGGGGTGTGGGGTGTAGGATGTAGGTGTAGGTGTCGTAGCGGGTGGGCGCCACGTGGAGGAGGGGTGTTTGGTGAAAGTAAGCTGCTTACGCGAAATCAATGAATATCGAGAATTTCACGATCAATGTAATAATATTTTATTTGATATAATATTTTGTATCATATATTTTATGAAATTACAAGACTAATTAATTATTACACTTAGGGGGGGGGGGGGGTTGAGTAATGTAAAAACGTTTTATTATATTATTTTAATTTTCACAATTTCCCTCTGGAATTTCCGCATTATTACATTATTTTAAATGATAAAATTTTAAAGTAACACAAATGAACCAAATAAAATTTACTTTCACACACCAGAATTTAAACCCGCGAGCTGAACCCGCGATTGCTGGTCCAGAGCCTTACCCTTTGATGAGGCCGTACTGAAGTTACGGAGGCCGTACTGGGGCAGATCCGTAAAAATTACGTGGAATTATAATTATTGTAGCATTGATAATGATCGCATGACTATAAAGCGCAGAACCTTAAAAAATCACCAATTCTGTCTACCTGTCAAGATTAACCTTAAGAAATTTAAACAAAAGAAATAAACATTTCAAATATAATAATTTTGCAGTAAAAAAATCACATTTTAGATAAGTACTTTATCGTTTGTATGAACTTTTGACTAATCAGTTTCAAATTTTAAAAATGCAATTAAATTCAAAACAAATCGATTAGTAATTTCTAGGATATACAAATTTTAATCTGATACTCTCTAATAAATATGATGTAAAATTTAGTCTACGCTTTTAGCGTGATTCCAGGAAAGCAGAGAGAAAGGGAGAAACAAATAAGAAGAAAACGTGAACAAGCAGCAAGCAGCCCAAAGTCCGGGCTACTCGCTACTCTTTCCTCCCAGATCGCTACTATCGCTACTACTTCCTTCCATAATATAGAATACTGTAGAATTCACCTGTACTGACAATACTTATTCAGGTATTCTTTCCCCACTGTCCCGCCAACAATGCTCTTTCATCCGTCTCTTTTGCTCTCGTGTTCCGATGCGCGTTGTAAAGCGAGACAGATAGCTCAGCTCTCGTCCGATTGTTCCTTTACAGCGAGCTACAATGTTCCTTCCATTGTCTTGTAGAAAGATGAATTCAAATTGTCTTGTCTCTCTTTCATTCAATGGCGGCTTTGTTTCCAGCATATTCGTACGTTTGTACCAATCCAGACTATTCAGATCGTTTACAATGAAACAACGGCCATTTCAATAACGTAGCAGTATTGTTTCCTATAGAATTGCGAAGGTAATAACGAATGCATCCTTTAATATAGTCGCTGCGATGGCAATATTCGCGATTGTTCTTCATAGCAATAAGGCATGCAAAACGTTTCCAATTTACATGGGACGCTTTACATTAAGAAAAGCTTTTTTAGTTTCCTTTATTAATTTTAATAATGGCCTTATTTCGTAATTGCGAATTAAAATAACAAAGAAAGACTGATAAAACAAAACACTGATACTACTATAAGATGAAAAAAAATATAGGTCGATAATTTGTCCCTTGTGGAAACCCCGGGTATAAATGAAACGAACAACGATTGTTATTGAAAGAATAAAATAAAGGAAAATCGCTGAAATTATAGAAACCCAATAATCATTTTCTGCTTTTTAGTCTTTCCAGAAGGTACCCACACAAACAGTCTCCCTTTGTCGAAGTGAATCTCAACTATCAATTCTATTAATGATAGATATTGATAAACCATTTTCAGTCAATAAAAGATATAAAATATTTATTCCGCTCTCCCGAAACATCGCAACTCGATGATAATGCTCCTTTGTTATTCGCAGATATCCCGGCCCCATAATGGCGCTGTAAACTCCTTGCCAACAAAAAGCAAATAGGTAGATGGGCGGGAGATTGCGGAGGAGACGCCAACACACTGACATATAAAGCACACACACACACACACACACTCCCCGCATTGTGCTGGAATCGCGCAAAAATACTCTTCATTACGGTGAAAGCCTCCGCCGTCTCCACAATGTGGACCAGGTCTCCGAGTCTCCAGGACTACTGGGTACCGGGTACTGAGCAGAGAACAGGGAGTTACCCGTGTAGCCTTTATGCCAGACGAAGATAATGGAAATGAGCGCCGGCGTATGGGTGCACAATGGGGCCAGATAGAGTCGCCATTGTCGCTGCATTGTGACGTCACCGAAATGACGACTCAGCCGAACAATTGAATATCGACTGGGAAGGGGGTGGTTGTGGGGTAGCGCCACCTCCCCAAGGCCCTCCCCTCCCGCGGGACCCAAACAGCCATTCATTATTGAGAGCAATCGGCCGTTATTTTTCCCGGATCCGAGAGACGGCAGTTTTAATTTAGAGCTTTCGCAGTCTAATTGCCAGTTTGCCTCATTGTTTTTGGTTTCTGATATTCGAATTTGATCATTCTAATGATGGATTTTTGTTTTGTTCAGTTTTGATTTCTGCTTTAAATTTACATTTTCCTTTTAGACCTTTGAAACAATGATTTTGTTATTAATTGACAGCTCCTAAAATTCTCCATTTCAACTCTTTTTTCCATTCGAGTAGTGTTTTCTTCGATGGAGTTTGTATCGGATTTTCTTTGTAAAAAGCGAATCTTGGTATGAGATTCTACGTCACTTTATAAAATAAGTAGATAGAAGTAAGAAATCAGCTTACTGCGGTACTGATTTTCAACTCGTATACTTATATATATATTTTACTGTTTTTTTTTTATTTATCTTAAAAATGGTACATGTTATAATATTACAATTTAACATTTTGTAACATGTAATTTATACTGATCTTCCATTAAAAGCATTTGCTTGTGGATGGAAGATGATTTTGCTTGTGAATGAATAATACTTACAGAATGTTAACAATTTCGTCTGGTGATTTTTTAAAGCTGCGGTAAATAATGTTATGCCTTATACCCCGCTTCATACATTTTTATCATTTCATACAGTGAATTCGACTTATTTAACTCAGCACCTGACATCTTCAATACTAAAATCAATCAATAACATTCACACAATAGGTACACATTTCTCTACGGTGTAGATGGATCTAGTCTGTGTAGAGTCTACAGAGTGGACTCTAAACAGACAATATCCATCCCCTTCCCCTCCCACCAGGCTATCGTAACTCTTTTCTCTATTATATTCACTAATAATTTAGAAACATCAGTGGAAACAAATTATTGGTTTAATTATTACACACACTTAACCATACCTTTCTTCTTTAGAAGACCGTCGGGAAAAAAAAATCTCAATCCAAAATTATTTATTGTATAATTGATTCACGTATCATCCCTTCCAATATACCTTCCCGTAGACTCAGAAATAATGATCAACTCTCCCTCAATCGACATTTGACTAATTATGGATATTATTCACCGTTGACAGGATGTGTAAACTGGTCAAATCAAAATGGTTTAAAATTCATTTTAGTCTAAATGATTTTTGTCACCAATTGAAGATATTTTATAACTATTTTGACTTCTAGCTAAATCTTGACTTGACTTGTAACTTCTATGTTCATATTTTTATGTCTGCTTTTTGTCTTTGCCTTCATATACCCTCTTTTACTCTTGTAATTTCCATTTTTCGAAATTTCATGTTATTATTTTGTAAATTGGAAATAAGGCCTTTAAAACTTATGATTTACGATTACGATTTTTTGATAACAATTTTGGTAATTACGTAACTAGGTACCAAAAAGTTAATTAAGACGTGTACGGTGTGGCGAGCCATCATCGAATGCAAGTGAACAACTAAAAAATTATGCCTTTTCTGCGCTTGACAAGAGACGTTCCTACGTGCAGCTTGTTTTTGATGCACTTGATTACAATAAAGTGTGCATCAGATTTTAAAACTCCCTTTTCAACCTTAATTCCTTACCCAGGAGCCGAGTGGAAGCTGCTCAGCGAGGACGAGAAGCGGCCCTTCATCGACGAGGCGAAGCGCCTGCGCGCCATGCACATGAAGGAGCACCCCGACTACAAGTACCGGCCGAGGAGGAAGCCCAAGACTCTGAGGAAGGAGGGCTACCCCTATTCCATCCCCTACCCCTCGGTGCCTATGGACGCTTTGAGGGCTGGTGAGTTCTACCCTACTTTCTTTTGACTTAGATATTTTATGTTCTTTATTTTTTTATGAGTAAAACCTCAAATTGTAATATTTAATTAAATGACGTCACTAAGAGCGAAACTCAATCGAAAATCTGGAAACAGAAAAATCAGAAAAAGATATTTGCACCTCTGGGACTCGAACCCAGCACCTCTTTGACTCTTTACTCATAAAAGTTAAAATAAATAAAAAAAATATAATATTCTTTCTAGACTTGCAGAAAAGTCAATAGATGTCGCGCATTAAATAAAATGGATAAAAAATTATCCAGACACCATCTAGATTGCATTTAGTTCGGGTTTGAATCTTGCAATCATACATAAAGATGGCAGCCAATAAAAATATGCGTTAAGAAAATGAAGATAATATGGGTGGTTCTTAGTCGAAGTATGGTACAGTTAAAAGTGACCGAATTGGATATCGACACCTTAGCTCAGTGGTCAAGAGCACTCGCCCGGAAAGCAGAGAGGTCCTGGGTTCGAGTTCCGGAGGTGCAAATATCTTTTTCTGATTTTTCTGTTTCCAGATTTTCGATTGAGTTTCGCTCATAGTGTCTTCATTTCTTTATTTTTATTTTCTTTGAAATAATCATATTCATGACAAAACCTTTAAAAATTACATTTAGTTTGGAGACACGTGGATAGTTTTACAATAGTTGAAGCAAACCCCCAAATGGCGAAAACTTTTAAATTCAAATCCCGGACACGCCATCAGGTAAATTCTTAAACTTTTTTCTATTACCTGTATGTATAATTTCAGCATTTAAAGAAATATATTGTTAGCAATGACGCCTATTCATAAAATAATAGAGTTTGAAGTTTGTTCGGAAGAAATTTCTTTAGATTATTTCGAATTTATCGAGAGTTAGAATTTCGTTTCCTAGAGACCTTATCGAAATGGAGATACTCAAACGTGCTAATTTTGGATGTCTGTGCGTTAGTTCTGCGTGAAATAGGGTTCAATGGACTCAAATTTGCTTTCAATTTAGGTGTCGCTTTCAAAAGTTTAAGTGTTTGTGTAAAGAATTCAGTCAAGCAATAGAATAAGTACCTACCTAGTTATACAATATTTTTAATAAATTTTCAAAATTGGAACTGATTTGTCAAGATTTCTGTACATTATATTATGTGGATAGCCAAGGTAGGAGTTAGCCGTTTGCATTGTTTGTAGATCACCAATGTGGCTTCTCAACATTATTTTTAGCGCAAAACATTAATTGATACTGCCACATAAAATATTTTTAAAAATCCTCAATCTCTGTTAGGAAACTTTATTAGGTTCAAAAATTCCGAATATTATTTTAAATGATCTAATTACCGGCTAGTAGCTGAGTAAACAAATGACTCGGGTTTTAACCCTGAAGTCGCGTGTTCGATTCCTCTACTAGCTAAGTCCTCCATCATTGCAACATTTTCTGCTTACAATGATGGGAGTAGGAGTAATTAAAATATTGTCAGATTATTCGTAATACTTGGAGGAAAAATATATAGTAGATTCCGAGCTAATGCGCTCAGGCTTTTTTGCTATGTTTTCCAGAGTTTGGTGAATGTATAGTATTTTAAAAGAAGTTCCGCGTACCTGTTTGACAAATTGTAATATAACGAGTTATGTTGAGGTTTTTGAAATTTCAGATACCAGATTGAACTAGAAAATTTCAAAAATCACCATAAATAAGTGGTATATTGTAGTCTGATAATGAATATATTGTAGATAGATAGCTTTGAAGTGATCGCTATAAGTAATGTAATTAGCGAATTTTTTACACTTGAAAACTCTTATTGGCGAATGAATACCTACTCAAAAAAATCCACAATGCATTGAACAATTTTTCCTGTTTGTATCGAATACACATTCTATTCTGATGCATAAAATTGAGTTAATTCAAATTATTAGCATGATAGTGCGTATTGGAATCATGTGCACTTACGTTCGTATGGAAACACCAATAGAATATCGTCGAAGTATTCACACAATTTCGATTATGGTTTTCGAATATAATTTCGGAATAGCAACAACTGACTTACTGTCTTCTTTCTAACTTAAAAAAGGACAGACCGGTTTTATGGAGGGCGTACACACTTATTAAAACATACACACGTCACACAACGTCAGGAAACACTAATGAATTGAATTCTCCTCCATATCACTGATGAACTCCTTGCGTGGAAGATAATGGGTTCCATGTCTACTGAGAATAAAGTCAACTCAACACCTCCTTGAAAAATCATTAAAAGCTATGAAAAAATAAATTTAAATTAGCTGATAACCCTAACCCAACGTAACCTATTTAACCAATTTTTTTATATATATTTTTTATCACTCTAAATGACTTATCTGAGATGGTTCTGAGTTGGTTTCATTCCGAGTTGTCCGGTCACCGAATACAATATAGGTACTTAGATACAGATGTAGATATTATAGTACACAAGTTCTAACCCTGTACAAATTGCTTGTGCGCCCCACGGTTGAATTTGGCAGCCACCTCTAGTCTGGAGCTCCAAAATACCTGGAAAATAAGCCCTCGACTCTGTGCAGAAACGGGCGGTCTGTTTGATAGATTCTCCTATTTTAACATACGGATTGCAATATTTAGAGCACAGGCTTCTGGTAGGAATGCTACCATTGTTCTACCAGTATTTCAATCGAAGGTGCTCCAAGAAACTAGCGACATTGATCCCCTTGGCACCGGTGCATAGTCGGGAAACCCGCCTAACGCGCGTCCAACATACTCTTGTGTACACCATTGTCATTTGTCAAATGAGAACGGGTCGCTTCTTCGACTTATTATTGAATAGTCAACATTATTGCCAAGTCGGTATTGAATTCAACAGCTTGGCTGTGGAACGATTTGCTGGCCTCTGTGTTTCTTCCTGCCTATAACATGGGTTTCTTCAAGACTAATCAATGCTCATTCCTTCCTCTTCAGATGACTTAATCTCTGAGGGAAATTATTTTCTTCTATGTGGAGTTAATGAAAAAAAATAAATAAATCAGCTTTTATAAAAAAAATAATTTATTTACTTAAAAAAAACAGTAAAAATATCAAAGTGAAACCGCAAGTCTTACTTTGGTTTCAAAATTTTATTTGGATTTTAAAAAAAACATACAAACGACTCGTGACATGACGCCCTATTCACACAATTCAGACATGTTCTAAGTGGGATAGGTAAGGTATTAACTCCTATGTAATTAATTCATCAAATAAATACCCATTCCAACCACCTAATTACTAGAACTATGCTCATTTTGATATAATTAAACAAATAATAGCAGGCATGTGTCCATCATTAACGGTAATTCACGGTAATTGTGGCCTTTTGTCGGCCGCACAGTGAGTCGACACAACTGTCTAGTTACCGAATCAATCTGTCTGTCTGTATCTCTGTAACGCCCCTTCTTACACTTACCCACTATGCACAACTAACACAACCTATTATGCTCGAATACACGGTGCATAACTTCGGGACCTCGTTTCAATGCCGTCAACAATTTTCTCAAGTGGCTGCACGAAAATATAATCATATTGTGATGTGGTCTTGACTATTAACTATTTATTACCTTCGAATGATTATTATCACATTTTTTTGTAATTTGTAGGAGTAGAACACTTCTTCGAAGAATATTTATTTTGGAAATAATCAGTAACGTAAGAAAAATGTGTCTAAATTGTTATTTTATTTTATTTTATTTATTTTATTTTATTTATTATGGAAAATCAACATATTTTACACTAAATAATAACAATAATAATATACATAATATCCAATGACAGATTTTCACATAATTAAAATTATAATTAAAAAGTAAAACAAAAAAGTAAGGGTCCTGTACCCGTATGAACTTAACAAAAATATAAAAATTATGAAAATTATTTTAAAAAAAAGATATAAAAACACAATATAAACTATAATATCCTGCTTACTAAATTTCCAACATGAAGTATTCAGAGTCAGAAATCTATTCTCACTCCACAACAGCAATAATAATAATATGTACATTGTACATACCTACAACTCAAGAGTGAATACAATAGTAAGTCGAATGACAAGTATGCAACTGGAAAGGATTAACAGCAATAACATAGTAACTTGCAACACGGTCAAAAAATTATTTAATGTTGGCTATGACATACTTTTTTAAGGTACTTAAATTACACGAGAATATGTCTATATTATTAAAATTTTTATCAAATACATTGCATGCTCTGAATATAAAAGCATTTTGTCTGAGATTAGTAGAACATTTTTGAAGATGAAAAAGTTATATTTTAATTTAGCAATAAAGCAGGCCAAATTATTTAATTGAGGATGAGTTTGTGTATCTGTGTAGTATGTTTACAAGAGATGGGAAGGCTGATAGAGATATTGAAAGAAGGGTAAACGCCAGTTACTCCATTAATGGAGGCCAGAATGCCGTTGGTGCTAATAAAAAACTGTCCAAAGAAGCGAAGCTAGCTGTCCACAATGGATTCCTGGTACCTACCCTGATGCATGGCAGTGAGGCAAGGAACTGGCAGAGGAAGGATGAAAGTAAGCTGAATGCTGTTGAAATGTGGATATCCGCATAGAATGTAAGGCTGAAGTAAGCATAATGAGTAAGATTAAGAAAGGGACCCTCAGATTGTTTGGGCATATAGAGTGAATGAACGAAGAAAGTAGTGTAAGAAGAACATATGACGCAATTGTAATGCTTTAAGAATTTATTCAATGTTAAGCTATGAATAGTGGCTGAATATTGGATAAGTTATCTGCTTTTTCTAGGTATTGCGGGGATGTGTTAGTTTGTTTATTAATATACGTTATCCTACGGATAAACTATCAAGAGGATGGTAAAATACTCCCTTACAATATAATTTCAAAATCCTTGTATTGACATGTATTTTTAGTTACAAAATAATGATAATACTTAGCTGATACCTACCCCCTTTCAACCTTACTCCATTCATAACATTTCCTTAAGCCTCCAAAGGGATCGATGTTCTCAATAAATTACGAATGTAACCTCTTTAGAGTAGATTAAAGAAATTCTTTTTTTCTTCATTCATGTAAAGAAAACTTCCATTCTTTTCGACTACCACAAGGCACACCCCCGTATTATGATAGCCGAAATATGTGTATAGACTATTTTAGAACGATATAAAAATTAAATTTTTTAAATATTTTTTTCACACAGAATTTCTGATCAGCTGTTTACGGTTAAAATTAAGTCCTTTTTCCAAATATATGCACCTTTCATTATCAAGTATACCACAGACAATATACAAAAATCGAAAATATCGAGTTTCAAAATAGCAAACACGCAGGATTCGCGCGGTTATGAAATTTACGATTTTTTTTATATTTTTTTTAAAAATCCTATAAATATGAGATAAACGGTAAAATACAGGTTAATTCATTGGCTATATAACACTATATAAGCTTTTATGTCTCAATGCTAAAATTCGAAGTCATGATTTTTTTAATGTTCTCGAAAAAATTTTAAAATGATCTGGAAATCTCGAGCAATCGAAGCAAATTTATTTATTTCGCGTGTTCGCTCCAGTGGTTAAACAACGTAGCTATCCATTGTCAGAAAAACCACTTATTTTTAAATGGTTCAAAGTGTCACACGTCATATTCTCAAGAAATGAGAAAAAATGTACACCAATGTCTGTTAAATTAAAACAAAATTGGAACTAACTCTAAGCGCCTCCGTACATGGAGCTACTTACAAACTATTCGAGCCTGATGCGCGTAGCACGCACACCGCTCGTGGGTACCCGCCATACAATTTTGCTGGTGTTCGTACACGGCGCTGCGCGACGGATGTCAGGTTGAAGTCGGTAGCGCGCTAACGACGGTGCTGGTAGCGCGCTACGCGTTGTAGCATTCGTGTCTGCTACTTTCGTTTGACGTTTGACAGAAATGGCGTCTGAACATGAAAGTAATGTTAGATTTGTTCTGGAAGTGAATAAAAATGCGTGTTTACATAACTTTACATTACCAGAATACGCAAGAAAGGATTTAGTGAAGAAGGCATAGATTAATGTTGGAAAAAAAGTCATTTGACATCGTTCGACATCGTGTTAACTCCACGGCTGCACGTGAAAAATGATCAAGTTCAGTATAATTCGGGTAGTGCCGTGTACGGAAACCAGCTTTAAAAAGTAGTACATCTGCAGGGTACTTGTGGGTGTGTCACAATCACGTAGTTTGTAAGTATCTCCATGAACGGAGGGCCTAACAAGCACCATCTTGGTATGGTTGTCGACTGTAAGTTATAATATCAATCAATTCACGAACAAAACAGTTTAAATGCTTGGATTCATAATAAGAAATATAAAAGATTTAACATTGTCATTGTTAAACGACTCTACATTGCATACGTGTTATTATTATGGCATAGATTCCCATTATTTTCCTATTTCTTCACCATATAACACGCATTCATTTCACCTGACAATAAAAGTCTTCAACTACACAATAATGTCCCTCCAACACCAATCTCTTGTCCCTTCCATCCACACAATCGACCATCAATCTTCATAATGAAGTCCTTCCAGTAAAGAGGCGATTTTAATCAGCACTTATGCTGGCGAGGCTGTACACTGTACCCTGCGTACTGCACAGCGTACAGTAGTTTCTTTGGACCTCTAATCATCTGATATAAGATAGATTGTGAACCTGTTTTTTAACGCTCTTCTTACATACAATATGACGTAAGACAGATATTATCGCCTTCCACTTTCAACTTTATTATAATCTTTTGTAAGCAGTCGCAGATGGCCCAGAGAACGTTACGTTCGAGTCTTAGTTTAACATAAAAATTAACACTACTGTGAATATTTTTTGTCTTAGAGTTGGTATTCTTGTATTGATAGGTACAAGTATTTTGCAGTATTCGCAGTCAAGAAAATTCACTTTGTAATGGAAGTCGTCAATCCAAACTTTTAATGTATTAATTTGTTTAAATTATTAAAATCATTATTTTATGAAACACTAGCGCATTCCCTGCATGCCACGTAAGAACGAAATTGTTCCTCCCTGCGTGTCCATTCCCATTCATCCCGTTTTCCTTCCTTCCCATTGTTACTCTGAAATTGTGACAGTTTTGTAAGAGTTTTTGTAATGATTAAAAAAACTTTTCAGTATATTATCATGTGGTTGTAATAATCCAGAAACCTTCGTGAGGACGGAAAAAAGGTATTTTGATATTACAAATCATCCACATCAAATCCCCAAAGTTTCATAGCAATCGGATAAGGTGTTATCAACGCATAATTTCATGATGCCAGAACTCACTTTTGTATATAGTAAGAATTGTGGGCATGCGCACATCAAATCCCCAAAGTTTCATCGCAATCGGATGAATAGTTTAGCAACGCATAGCATACATCCACACATAGACAGAAACAAACATATTTTCATTTTTATATATTTATAGATCTACATATTAATTAATATTGAATTATATAATCATCAACCCTCGGAGCCCGTGACAGTGCTTGGAAACACGGAAGAGCATTTTTCTATTCATTTTGTACCGTTACCCTACCTCTTAGTAATAATTAGCATCACTTATCGACCTTAAAAAAGATTGAGATATCAAAGCGAAAAAGTACCGCCACATCGTGTTAATTTGTCCTCTTCAAGAAAAGCGTTTTTGTTTATTGCAAGTTATTTTTAAACCAAAGAATTATATTATTACTTAATAGCGGAGAGATATTATAATTGTAGGATTTCTGAAGCTGAAACATTTCAAAAATGTATATGTTTGTTCAGGATCATTGCCTTTCAAAAGCAAACATTGTCAATTTTAAAAACGATCATATCCTTACCCTTCGAATGAATACCGTTAGTAAACTTGATAAATTACGAGATCTGTCAAAAATTTAAACAAAAGAAGTACGAATTTCAAATACAGAATTATTGATCAATTAAATTAAAATAATGTTAATGAACAATTAATTTCAATTATAATAATTATTTCAACAATCAGTTCCTATTTTGAAAATCGTTGCAAATCCGGAACCGGAGTTACAGACAGACACAGAGACCCTCCGCCGAAATAAGTATTTTTATCATTTGTTACTAATTTCTCAAGATAAAATTAGATAGAGCCCAAGAACTCATATTAAATTGTACAGCTCCCTAGTAATTTAAAAAAAAAATGGCACTCAACAAATTATTCAATTATTAATATTATTATTATTTGTGGGAACGTGCTAAAGGCAGGTAAAACAGCTGAAAAGCGTATAAATGAGTAAGTAATACATCGTGTTTTACGGTTAAGGCCCCGTACCCGAGCACGAAAAGAAGTTGAAGATATATGTAATTACGAATGTTGGAGAGAGCGCGCTAATATTTAAAACGATAAAAGTGAAGCGAAAATTGCGAAAAAATTTAATAAAACATGACTCGTTTAAAGAGTAAAAATCTCGTGGAACGTATCATAAGTATCATTTAAAGAAACACTTTGAATTTTTTCACAAATATAACTTGTAAAATAATAGAAATAGACTTGTTTTAAATAATTTTCGAAGCATACTTTGCGATTTTTTCCTATCGAGGGAATTTCATATAATTTGCGTTTCAGCGTGGAACGTATCTGAGTTTATCTTCAAAAATAACATATATTTTTTTAAGAGCTTAAAAACTTCAAATATTTAGGGAGATATGTAAGAAATCGGTCAAAATTCGGATAGCGGCGGCTTAATGTATAAATACATGTTCAAAAGAAAATTGAATTTCGTTAATTTTCTTCGGCATTCCCCATTTTTCAAAGAAAGGTAGCGAAAAACCTATCGAACTTCTCCGCGTCGTCACTAAACTAGAACCTCAGATTAATTAGTACTTAAGACTTTGACTGGAACAGTTCTTTCAAACCCTGAACACCTGTCTACTAACGAATGTTTCAAATCTTCTAACTTTTACTTTAAGTATTGGATCGATTTTCTTTTGCATCAACCAATTTTTTTATTCATCGCCATCGTGTTACGTATCCCAAATTATAACATGACCTAAAGATACCAAACTGCATTCTTAACCTCATAAAACTACAGCATTCTTTTGACGTCTCTAATAAATCTACTCACTCAAAAAAATCCTGGTTCAATCAAGCCACTTAGCAAAAAAAAAATTGTATTAATATAAACAAATTAGGCATTTATTAAATAATAATAGTGATCCGCACATTTCGATGTTGTGCCTCTTGCTGAAATTCAAAGGGTTTGAATTTTGAATCTCCTCAGAGGAGGTAGAAGATGACTCGCAGAAATGATTAGAAACGTCCATCACTCTGTTATAAATATCCATCTCAGGTGTCCATCTGATGTGCAGCTGAGACCTGCCACCTGTTCCTAGTGTAGGAACACAACTATTGTAAAAGCAAACAAGGAATGTAATGAATTGTATAGAATTCAACTCTGTAGCAGATGCTTAGCGTAGTTAGGACTTTGATATGAACCGAATTTGTGTGTTTAGTACGCCTATCGAAATTTCTTGGCAACGAAACGAAATTGAATATTTTCAATAGGTACAGTTACATTATTGTATGTCAATAATGTTACGTTGTCTCTAGTAAGTTCACAAAAATAAGTATTTGTTGATATACGCGTACATGCAGTCGTAGGTCATAGGTATCATTTATTTGTGGTTATGCGTAAAATTTGATTATGCCGCCCCTGAAACCATTTATTGGATAACCAACACGTCTGCCACAGATAACCCCGATAATAAATATCTTTGACCTCTCCAGCTGATCTCTCATCGTTCTCTAATCTCTCATCCCATCGTCTTGCACCGCAGCGGGAGAGATGGATTCGTCCGTTACTCCTGGACTGACCCCTAGATTCCTACTCACCCCTCACACCTTTTTCCTTATAAAGTAGGAACTTCCTCTCCACCCTTTCCTTAAAAAGACCCTCCACACATAAACATATATATGAATTCTTAGATAGTGTCCTAAACATATCGATTCTCCAATTTTAAAATCATTTAAGGGACACATTTTTTAAATGCCATTTTTTTTCTATTCCAAAGTGATGCAAACTAAATGGATATGAAATCAATAAGGGTTAACCCATAAACACTAATAAAAAAATTTGGTTGTCTGTAATGTCGGTTTACGGACCATAACTTTACGCGATAACGTCACGAGCCGAACGCTTAAGCCGAACGCTTAGGCTGAACGCTTGTTCGGCCTTATCGCTTGTTCCGCGCTCTCGCTGAAGGCTTAGGCCGAACGCTTGTTCCGCGCCCATGCTTGTACGCCCGCTTCTGGCGGAACGTGACATCGTAACATCATGACAGCGTGACAATGCTTTTTCGTTAATGCGGCCGGCGTTCATCGATTTACAATACGTTATCACGTCAAAAGCGATAAGTCTCGTTTGAAAAATTTTTTGACTTTCCTGAACATTTTCTTTTAAAACACTAGGTTTTGAAATTGGACAACGTGGACGGAGTGACAAATACCGATGATCTTTGTGGAATAACCAAAAAGTGCGAAAGAGAACCAGATATAAATGGAGAGAAATCTATGATATCGTAGTCACATCATGAGGATCGAAAAGTATAAGATTTTCCAACTGATTATTTAGGAGAAGATTAAAGGAATTCGTAAAATTATATTACAGGAATAGGTAGCACTCATGTTTCAAAAACCCACGTGACTAGAATAAACCGACCATAATTTCTGAAGGTCAAATCCACAACTTGTGCTTTCTCAATGCAATGACTTCACAAAAGAAAATATAGCCATGATTAAAATTCGATGAATTTTGCTGGAATACAACAAAATGATTTTCATAATATACCAAGAAAAATCTGCGGCGTCTTATCAACCATGATGTAACACAACAATTAGTAATCAGTAATCTTCGATGCAAGCGATACAATAACCGTCAATCCAATTATTCCTTGACACTCGTCCAAAAGCCTCCTCACAAAGGCTGTGTTGTCCGTAATCTCGAGCCACTACTCACGTTGAGGACCGCGTGTGTGGTTTGACCTCAGACCTGCCCAGGCTCAGGCTAACTCGCCATCTGCTTGACCCCCGATACTCCGAATCGCATGGACCATTGGCTTAAAGAGAACCAACCGATATAACAGGATATACCTACGTTGTAACTTGGGAGGGTTGGCACAGATTCATGTAATAAAGTTATTATAAGCCTTATTATTTGAAATGTGCCAATCTTTTTTGTAAACGTTATTTTTCTATCATGATAACGCTACTTTTCCTGTTTGCCATTTATAATAAGCGCCCTCAGGCTAATTTGTTCGCTTTTCGGAACAACTCATATAAGTCTCATAAAAAGCGTTGTGTCTCTGTGTAAATATAATCTAAACCGTAGGTTCTCAACCTTATTTCGCCCACCGCCCACTATGAGAATTTTTTCTAGCGCCCCCAAATGTTTTACTTAGTACCTGAAACAGCTATTGTCGCGATTATATTTACTACAACGGGGGGGGGGGGGGGGGGTACCGGGTCACTACCTCCTTCCTTGTATTCATAATAAGGTGTCAATTCTTAATAATAGTAATACACGTAAGATTATTAATACGCGATAGGCGTGTTTTTTTTTGTCTTTTTTTTATTTTTTATTTTTTTACCTGCCCACGCCCTCGCTCTGCCATCTCAACACCCCCTAGTTTTCTTTGGGTCTTCTACCGCCTCCCTGAATGTCTCATACGCCTAAGGGGGCGTTATCGCTCATGTTGAGAACCAATGATCTAAACGGTGTTAGATAGAAAAAAATATCAAACTTTATACTTAAATCTAAAAGTTAACCACAAAATAGTTAAAATGTACACCTTTATCAAACCAAAGTTTCCAACCGCGATTTGAAAAAAAATTAATAAACTTTGGGAATTTTTTATTAATTATTTTCACATAAAAAATCAAAAATTGAGTCGACTGTATAATACAACATTTGCCTAGTAAAATATACGTGAATTTAATTTTTTTCGTTATCAGTAATATAAGAAAAAACGAAAGGTGAAAAACTTTTTTTATGTTTGCATTCAATATTTTTATATTTCAAAAATTATGCGTTTATTTTGAATTATAAAATTTAAAAGCGTATTTTTCGGATGCGTTCAGAAATATTCCATTTATTTGGAATTTATTGTAAAGCTGAAATATTTTGACCTTCCGACCAAATATGCCTGAGGGGCTAGAGTTAACTGAAATTAAATGCAGGCTCTCATAATATTATGGCTGCATTCATTTTCATCCATTCATTAGCGTATTTGTAAAAACTTTGTGTGTGTTTTGCAAAACGTACCGGTTTTGTAAAGAAATAACTACTTCTAAGACTCTAATTAAGACGATTGACTCATTAATTGCGTAATTAATTACCTATACGATGAAGAATTTGTGTCCTTTTTTGCCATAGCTCTAAAAACCATTTACTATTCATAGTTTTAGTTTATCAATTATTAAATTTTAAAACCCCCTAGTCCTTCATGCGATAGAAAACGACCTATGCTATCCTTTTATGGTACCAAAAATAAACCTGATTGGCGTTGCTTTTATCAAGAAATCTCAAGCAACTGCTTACCCTCATACAACCTAATAACGTATACCAGAAATAATTACAGTACACTAGAAATAATTTAGAGATATACTTATAATTACAGTACACTAGAAATAACGTAAAGATAATCTTTACTTAGCACAAGGAAAGAATTCGCTTCCGAAACGAAAAAACGTTTAGAATTTTTGTTGGTACCTAATCGAAACAAATTTTTGGTTAAACAATACCTTGATAAAATATGTAGGAACACAAACAAACAAACGACATTCTAAACAGTGAACTTTTGTTGCACTACCAGCTGTTGTGGACAATACGAAATGTGCTACCGGCTTGTCCTGCCTAACTAAATATGTACCTTAGAAATAGCTCAGGCAGGTCGCTTGGGTCGTGATTTACTTTATTCGAGTAATTGTTTTTCATATTTGTAAAAAGCATTAACTTTGTGGCTCGCCATAATTTACAATAAAAACACATAAATTTGTTTTAGACCACTTTTATTTTATAACACTCTACCGGTTTCGGAAGACCCTTCCTTCTTCAGGAGAATATTGTAACTGGCATCAGTTAACTGGCAATCAGTTACAATATTCTCCTGAAGAAGGAAGGGTCTTCCGAAACCGGTAGAGTGTTATAAAATAAAAGTGGTCTAAAACAAATTTATGTGTTTTTATTGTAAATTGTTTTTCAGACTGTACAAAAACACACCTTACTTTAAAAAAATTATTATAAAAATATAAAACGTGTTTTTGTTTGTGCTTCGGTCTTTGACTCTACGATGAAATCTTGAACAATAAATTCTATTTGACAACAATATTATTTTATTTGAATTCAACAGTTCAACAAGCTACCTATCTAGTTCATTGACTCCTAAGTTGGGAGTATCAGCATCAAAAGCAGTTGTTGTTTGCTAATAAACAAATAAAAATATGTCATCTTTTAATACACCGTCAGTTTCTATACCGTAGAGCATGCAATGCACTGATGCAAGAATTGATGCACTTTATACAGGTGTTTTAGATATTTACTTTGCCCTATAGAATATTCATAAACATGACAATGAGAATATTAAAAATCTGAATGTATGTTAAGTTGCTCATCGCTTATTGATGGCTTTTTTTATTAATTTGAATTATTCATTTTATTATGCTGCTCAATCTAATACCGACTACAATGATTTAAATTTATAATATGATATCCGCATTTGCCAATTTTTGTTGCATAACGCTATTATAAACGTACAATCGTCCAGAGTTGAAGGTGAATCATTATCAAACCGTAAAAGGGAAATTAATGCATAAAATTACAGCATTTTAAAACATTGCTGGGGGTAAACCTTCTCAAAATGGGTAGACTTATATTTTGATGGAAATACGCCCTGGAACAAGATTTGAAAGACTTCAATAAAAAACATCAGATTAACGGTGAAAAATAACTAAACTTCCAGAAAACTTAAGGAAGCATGAAAAAGGCATTGCAATAAACTTACCGGTCATTTGCGAATTATAGAAGCGGAATTATTGATTAAAAAAGAACACAAGAATGTGGGCGCGTTTCGTGACCCAAGAGTCTGAGCATTCTTTGCTAAAATTTAAAATACGAAAACGTGAAATTTCCCTCCGCACAAGAGTCCCAAAGGTTTCCGTCTGGAGTCAATGGGACTTTTGCATCCCCAATTGGGATATGTTGTATGGCTGAAGGTTGTGGGGAGGGAAGGAGATGTGGAAAAGGGTTCCATACCAACTGAGAAAAAGTCAACTCAACACCTCCTTGAAAAGTCATTAAAAGCTACGAAAAAAATATATTTAAATTAGCCTAACCTAACTTAACCTATTTAACCAATTTTTTATATATATTTTTTTATCACTCCAAATGACTTATTTGAGATGGTTCTGAGTTGGTTTCATTCCGAGTTGTCCGGTCACCGTGGAAAAGGGAGGTGGGGTAGTACTTGGCTATTCAATTACGATCACCAAACACTGCTAAAGCTATTCCAAGCAACGTTTCCATTCTAATGGTGGTCTTACACCAGGGATGTACTGAGAGTATCTTCTACTCTGGAACGTGCCGCAAATGTACAATATATTATTTTTAATGAATAAATGGTGAAATAACACAAATCATCGGAATAAATAGTTACGGATTAACGTACAAAACCTACTTAAATAAAATAGAACAATTACAAATCCGTTTCCTAAAATTGATATCAGGCGATTATAAAAAAATATTCTCCTTGTGTAATGTCCTCTATACACAGTAAGATAAATTACCAATTAACGCTAGATGAATTCTGGAATACAGAATTCAAAAAACCTGTAAACCAAAACTACCCTACTAGGCATAGAGAAGCACAAATGTTTATTGTCAATAAATCTCAAAATGTATACGGAGATAGAACAAAAAGTCATAAAATTCCGGAAATATTTAACGCATTACCTGAAAATATCAAAAATGAGACATCTCATTCAAAAATCAAAACAAAAGTTAAATCTTTCTACCTCCGAAGAACATGAAATCAAATAAAATAGTTCGTATCTATTTTTTTTTCTCACCGTATGTTTGTAGTATGTAAAATATTTTTACCACAACGCAATTCATAAACATTAAAACATTATAATAATTAGTTTGTCGTAATAATTAGTATTTTAATATTAAGTATTATACTATGTAAAACTGAAAAGTATACTTTATTAAATAATTAGAAAAAAATGAGAGATTTCTTACAATCAAACTGATTGATCAGTTTCGTAAGATTTGTAAAATAAAATATTGTAAAATTAAAACTGAATAAACATATTAAAAAAAAAAAAAAAATTCAAATAAAATTTACTTGCGCACATCGGAATTCGAACTAGCGATCTTCGGGCTTCTAGTCGAGAGGACTTCGGGCTTCGACCACGGAGGCCATCAAAAATAGAATGATCAGGCAGTGTAAAAAAGACAGAATGCGTGATATATGGGCTAGAACCAAAAGGTACCAAGTCAGAGGCAACTTTGTTTCCATTCAAATCTACATTGAAGGCATTTCTAGTTTAAATTATCTATTCAGTAGTCTTCGAGATCAGCAAATCGGCAGAATCAAGAGGATTTACGAAAAATAATACCAAAATGAGTTCTCTTCTGGCTCTTTGTCTCCCCTTCATTCTTATGTCGGCTCTCGGTTGTTGTGTATTAATTATTCATCCATGTCTGATTGAAATCCAACCTCTTTCCCATTCCGGAATAAGCGAACTCTTTACTAGATCGGATCGTATCCACCGATGAAACATTACCTTGTTACTCAATTCTTAAACACGTAAGCAAAAAAAATCCCTCCAAATCAAATCATGCTGTTTACCTATCCACCGATGTAATCAAAAACAAATAATGCTCTAGCAAAACGTTCTACAACTCAATCATCCCCCCTAAAACATACAACCTAATATTTGCAATGCAACCCAACGCCCGGGAAACTCGACAAGTACCTGAATGAGTACCGAGTATTTATTTCTACCCCTGTAGCCCGCCATAGCAGAATGTCCCGCTGGTAATTCGAGAGGAGAGCGCGCCGCACCAGCAGCATTATGTCAATTGTTTTCACAGACATAAGGAGGAAAGTTGGTACTCCAAGTGTGTAGTGTGCACTGTGTGTTTAGTATTCCTAGTTGGATTACGAGGGGGTAATATTTGCTAATCGGCCGGCGGACAATGGGGCGCGCGGGTCACGCGTGGGAGAGGTGCAGGGGTGGCGAATCTTTTATACACGAGGAAATCAAGTATTCCATTATAAAGTCTCACAAATTATAAAAAATCAACGATGAATTTCTTAGACTATATATGTAGGCTTTCCCGTTTTTAACCTTTTAAATATGCTAATAGGTGATTTTTATGTGCACTTTATGTAAAATATACAAAAATATTCTTCTTCTATCAAAACATTATTTTAAACCTTAGACCTTGTTAGGCTTTGTGGGAGATTTCGATTAATTTTGACTTTCAGTCATTTATACACCTAATTATTTAACAGAACTAGGTTATCAACAGCAAAATTCGCATGTTTTTTTTAAATTATTAAATCTTAATAAACATAATTGAAATTCTACCATAATGAACAGAATCAGTTCACAGATAAGAAAAATACGTTTTTTTTATTCACACAGTTTAAAATATTGTAATATATGAAACAAATGAGCGGGTAGGTATTTTAGTACAGGTGTTTATTTGGGAACTTCTAAAATATATTATATGTAGCCAAAGAGGATGGATCACGCATACATTCCTTTATCAACAAGCATAGCAAGGGTAGACAGAATATCTACCCTTTAATGCGTACATTACTCATACATTTAGACTTTTTCGTAAACGTTATCCGTGTCTGCAATTCAGAGTATCAAGGCTGTTATAAAATTTATCACAACCCTGGCATTATTTCCCAAGGTTGGTAACTGCACATTGCATAGGGGTGGGTGCCCAGGGTTGTCACAAGCACGCGCCCCCGCCCCCGATATCAAGTGTCTTAAAACAGTTATGAGCGCGGGGCAAGTGGATTTGACATCACGTCAAGGCGTGTGGTTTTGCAAATGCGATTCGATGTAACTGCAATGGGGCTTGCAGCGGTTAGAGGGACGATTATGGATTATGTTGACACTAATTTTATAAGTTGTTTATAGATGTTGGTGGTGAAACAATATCTACTTATTCTCTATAGTACGAAGTTGTTTAACACGCCCACGAAATATAATTCTTCGGACCATCGTGTGGTTGCAGTTATCATAATGAACCTGATTGTTTCAAACATCCAAATGATTCAAAGCTTGTCACGTACGGCATATATATATTATCTAAGTATAATAGACTACATTATAGTTTTGTTACTCTTTTATATGCCCATAGGGCTTTTACATTTGGTATATATCGACCATAGAATTTTGAAATGCTGTAGAGTACAATAAATCCAAAAATTAGTTAAATATGTTATTTTAATATTTCGATCTGCGTCGTTGAATTACTTTTAGAAAAATAAGTGCATCTTTTGCGAAGTGCATTTTAAAAGGATTTTTTTTATGAAAAATTAAAAATAAATTAAATACTGTTACTAAGAAAAAGTTACTGTTAAACTGTTACTAAGAAAATTTCCAAAAATGTTTAAATTACTACTTAAAGTCATCACAATTGGTTTGCTACCTTTGGTGACAGGGGTGCCCGGGTTTATGGGGTGAGGTACTCTTATATACAATATGCATTCGGTTTAGGAAAAATACTGTGTACCTATTTACACAAAATATAACTAAGGGTCCCCGAAAGGGTGCGCAAAGATAATTTACCGCTGAATAACAAAAGAATAAAACATTTTTTCATTAAATGCATTAACAATAAAATTGCTTATCTATAAACTGTACATAACAGGGTATAAGCAAATAAAAATTCGTTTGATATCCATACCAACTTATTTTTGGAGGTGTTTTTGAAGTCGATTTTAGGTTTGAAATTGGTAAATAACGCACAAAAAGTTATAATTTTATAAGAATTATAATTTCGGGGGCCAACTGTCGGCGGATCAATTGTCGGATCATTTAAATTTAAAGTATTGTTAATTAGTTTGTTCATTGGACTATAGTAGTAACTTTTCATCTGTTCACATAGTGAAATTTGATATCCATCTCGGGTACTGTTGGTCGATAATTTTTCACAAAAGATTGATCATCAGTGGGAAGGAAGATCAAGTTTTGCCTTTATGGATTTTCTCCGCATTTGTCTGGTGATAAATGGAATCAAGGAAACCGTATCAAACAGAAAAGAAGCGTGTTCTTATTAAGCTCAGCTTTTCGTTTTTAGCATTTTTAACTTAAATATCATTAAGAGCTCTTAAATTTCATTAAGAGCTTTTGGTCTAGTTTTCATTCCGATTAATGAATAAAGTCCTTATTCCCCGCTGATAATGCGAGGTGGATAAAATATGGCGTCCGTGGCGGCACACAAAAGGGATTTGCATTAATTGCACATAAAGTATCCTGTAAAAGCTGTTCCGAACAAAACGCGCGGAAGGGGGAAATCCACCCTAATAAAAACGCCGCGTCCGCCACTGTATGGATAAAAGTTGAGTTTGGTGAAACTTTATCGGAAAATTGAGTCATTAAAACTCAGAATACGAGTAATATGACACATGACACTTACTTACCTGCGTTCTTTAAAAATATATTTCACCCTGTCATTAAACATACACATAAGTTAAGGTATTTTTTTGATCAATCATCATCATGATATAATAAAACAAATTTGAAACTTATTTCCACTTTTATTTGTTCGACCTATTCGATTCGTTCCTCGGAGCATCTTCCATTGAAATATCGGTAGAACAATGCTAGCATTCTCACTCGACGCCTGTGCTCTAAAAATTGCAATCCGTTTGTTAAGTTAGGAGAATCTATCAAACGGACCGCCCGTTTCTGCACAGAATCGAGGGTATTTTTCAGTTATTTTGGAGCTCCAGACCAGAGGTGGCTGCCAAATTCAACCATGGGGCGCACTTGTGATTTGTACAAACAAGGTTAGCAGTTATGTACTATTTTGTTACTAAGTCGTCTTTGACTGTCGAATTTCAAATTATTTTGGTAATTCCCAGTGGGCAATTACTTCGAGTTTGTAGCATACTCGTATTTTGATATTGTTTGGGGAGTACTTTATAAGTAATATGAATTATTAACAACCAAATTTTATTGTTTTCATGTATATTCTTATTTATGATGAAATAGAATTTCTCATTGATTTTTAAAGGGGACTTTAAACTTTAAAGGGATTTTCAAATGTTTTTCATTAAAGGTAGCAATAATTTTAAAATGGGCATTATATTAAAAAAAAAACACATATTTTACTCTAGAACATTTGATAATCATGTTCATGTTTACGAATCAGAAAACCTAACCAATTTCTTTATGTTTAATAATCTTTTCTTAATACATGCAAACCGTCAATTTAAGAAAACGTAATGAAGATAATATTTATCGCAAACATCGCTATTTTTAATCGTGCAATTCTTTGACATTTTTTCTTCTCACTTGTAAGGGTAGTCACTTTGTATTTTCAGCCATCTTATTAGGCTTTAAACAATATTCACAGTTATAAATCTCTGAATTATATTGCCTACACACTATAAAATTCGCTTCCAGATATATACAAGGGAATCCAGCAAAATAAAAAAAAATTCAGAGTAATGCTTTAAAAGAATATTTTTTAAGTACGTTTAAGGTTGACACTATGTAATGTTCTTTTCTGTCTCTTTTCTTTTTCTCTCCTTTTTTTCCATGGATATGTAAGAGGCCATCCATAAATTACGTCACACCTTAAGGGGGGGGGAGTAGAGAAGTGTGACAAGGGGTATGGGGGGGTCAAAAAATCATGAAATTCTAGGGGGAAGGGGGGGGGTCTCACAAATGTGACAGGGGGGGGGGGGGGGGTCAAAAAGTCATGAAATTCGTGTGGCGTAATTTATGGATGGCCCCTAATCATCAATGTTTTTATAACCTTCTTTCATTTTTCTTTTCTATTGTTTGTTTCTACTTACCCTGCCTTTTATTTTTGTCTAAACTGTATGTGAAACTTATATTTTTATTATTTAATACCTAAGTAAAATTGTAACTATTTCCTCCCACCTATGAATTGTAAGTTCCTCCCGTCCTAAAATGAGTTCTGTAACTCGTCGGGATTGCCTTAGCAAGAAATAAAAACAATAATATTTTTTTTTTTAAATATCGAGATGTGTAAATGTAAGTTGTACTTTTTTGATAAATAAGAATTGCTTCTGGTAAACAAAAAAAAAACTTTCGAGTCCGGATCAAAGCGGTTAATTTAATTTTAGAATATTACTCACCCTTACAAAAAAACTCCGCACCCGTTTCTTTTATTAATACAATAATCATTTACCACTAGGTTAATCCTCCATAGAACCTCCTGATGATCGCTGATTCTATTAAAAAAATCGCGTGTCACGGCTACTTGCGCCTAGGCCGAAGAGGATAGACGTGGGAGGCTTTACGGGGTTTGGGGAGGCTCTAAGGTCGGGGGTCCCGAATAATAAATGGCATGACATCTCACCCTCTCAGCCTACATAATGGCAAACAGAATAGCCGACGAAGAATCAAAATGCTTTGTAATTTAAATAACACTGAAATGTTTGCTTTTTGGAAAAAATAAAGCAGGGAAGGAGAAGAAGATTAGGGTTTTAGAAAGATTAATGGCGGACGTGCTATCGGTGATACGCAAAAATGCTATTTATACAATATAATCGGTTGAGATTGTGTGTGTGTTTTTTTATGTTATCTCGTAAATGTTGTGCTTACAAAACAAATGTACCAGTGTAAAGACATTATTTGACAGCTATACAGGTAATTAAGCTGGATTATGTTTTTTCTAAAAATAGAGTTGTCAAAAATAAATTACATTTGTAAAGTCTACCTCACGAAGGGTACATAGTTTATATATACTTTTTCGCTGACTTAAGGATGGGATAAACGACTAACAGAAAAATATATAAACTTCTCACTAATAAATATTACACGTAACTAATTACGTGTTCGGAAAATAAACGGTGTCCGAAACTAGTACTTAGTACCTAAAAAGGGGAATCTACACCACGTACAGAACTTAAAAAAACCCTTTCGATATTCGATCTCAGCATTTCCATTTTTTTTTGTTTTTTTTCCTCTTTTGGAGTAAGCGTAACACTTTTGGAGTCGTGTCTACACTTTCAAAAGACATTGAACAGCTGTTATTTAGCCCCTAGAGAAAAGAGACCAGCGTTGGACTCGATTTACTCGAAAAAGATAGTTGATATCAAAAAGTTATACCACAAAATTCGACTCGATATCTAATGTTGATTCACTTAAAAAGATCCTCTATACAGCATCCACAAAGATGGCATAGGCTCCGAGGGAAATTATTTTCCTTAAGGCCTCCTATGCGGAGCTAATGTAAAAAAAAGTTGCATTTAAACGAGAAAAAGTGAAATGAACAAATCATTTATAATAATACCTATGTATTATGTTTTTTAGTTTCGAGCAAACTGGTTATATTGCATATCTGGTAATATTGCACGATAAAACCTTTTGTAAGCAACTTAGAAGCTTTAACAATATTTTGCGTAAAAAAAAATTAACTTATTGAAGGGCATATTTTGATTTATAATTCTCAAATCTGAAAGAATATTTCATCCGCTTTCAAAAACAGAATTTTATTGTGAAATTCTTCCAAAAACACCAAATATATTTGACATTGAATGTCAAAAGAGAATATTTAATGACATGATATTATTTTGACGAGGCCAGCGAGGCTAGATAATTTTTTTTCCATCGGATGTTAAGACACCGTATATCCGCTCAAAAAGAAGAAGATGGAGAGATATGTAATTACGAATGTTGGAGAGAGCGCGCTAATATTTAAAACGATAAAATTGAAGCGAAAATTGTGAAAATGTTTAATAAAACACGACTCGTTTAAAATAGAGCTAAAATCTCGTAGGGAATATTTAAAATAGCATTTAAAGAAACAATGTGAATTTTTTCATACAAAATAAGTGAAATGAACATGTTTATAATAATTTTCGGAGCGTACTTTGTGTTTTTTTTCGATCGAGGAAATTTCATATAATTTGCGTTTCGGCGTGGGGAACGTCTTAATATCTTCAAATATAATATATTTTTTTTTAAGAGCTTAAAAACTTCAAATGTTTAAATAAATCGGTGTAAATGGTCGATGGATAGGATGCGACAGGTAAGAATTACAGATTTTATCTTATGCATCATGTATTATTTTTATTAAAAAAGACTAGTTAACAAGTACAAAACGAGAAAATAACAATTGATCCACTTACAAGTATTTATGTTTCCCACCATTTCCTCTCACAACAAATATGTAAAGTCCGCTCTACACAATCAGTTGCATCTTAACATCACATCGCTGCCAGGTTAAGATGATTTAAGGCAAGTTCGTACATTATTTCGAATGATACATCGTATTTGCGCGAGGGACCCTGCCATTGCGCTGTAAATCTCGATGCCTTTAAATAATCCCCTCTCCCACGCATGTGCGGTTTGACAATGTAAAAATACCCAACGTAATTATTATGAATTTTCTGTCAACATATTTATTGAAGCGATAACTCTTCGCGTTATTTAACAAGCTTGGCATCGCACGGGTCATTGAATCGCCCGATTCACTTCGCACTTCTCTACATTTAAACTTGAAATAATCAGCTTTTCGCTCAATTCCTATCTTTGTTCGAATGACTCGGGCTTGTATCAAGCTGTTTTATTCATTTCTTCATGACAGGAAAAATATGTACTTATAGGAATTTACACGTCTTCCGGAAGCTAGTGGTATAAGGGAAACTTGATTAATCTGCATCATATGGAGCACCCTATTTTCATTTTTTTTACGGGTTTACACTTTTGGAGCCAAGTCCACTCTTTGACGCAATTTAGCTGATACTAATCTCGAAGCGACAGAATTTTTTTCTAATTTCACTTTCAAAACACCAATTACGGAATCGTTTTACTCAAAATCGAAAGCTCAATTAAAAAATAATTACACCTACCCCGAAATTGACTACAAATATGATGTGGATTCACCATATATTTCATTTTCTCGACTCTTGTCTTTCTCAGAAAAGTGTTTTCTTCGATTTATTTTGTCCTTCAGCTAATTTTTAGGAACTTTCGTTGGTTTGACGTTAGTTTGACTTTTAACGCAGATCCTGAACACTTCTATTTTACTTCATCAATAATCGCAAATTCACTTTGTGGGCTCATTTTAATTAAATGAAAAGAAATCAAATTAAAGCAGATCACTTTGTGTATGTCGCAGGCCAATCGTAAAATCAGGCAGATCATGATGCGCCTCAGGCACATCATGATCTGCTACCATTTCATGATGCGGCTGATCATGATGTGGATAGGCGCATCATGATCTACGCCTACGACATATACACCACTTATTTAATCAAAATTATCAACATGTTTCTAAACTAATGGTTTGTTCGACAGGATAAAATGAAAATAATGTATTTTTAATAATTTTCATTTTATTTTCACAAAGAAACTACTTTTTCGAAACGTGATGATAATTTTTTTTAAATAAGTTGTGTTTTATTTTTTTTTAATATGAATACCGCACAAGAGTCCCAACTGCTCCCATATGGAGTCAGTGAGACTACTGCATCCCCAATTGGGGTATGTTGCGAGGCTGAAGGTAGTGAGGAGGAGGAGGAGATGGGGAAGAGGAAGGTGGGGAAGTACCTGGCTATTCAGATCTGGTCACCAAACACGGCTAAAGCCATTTCAAGCAAAGTTTCAATTGTGAATGGTGGTCTTACACAAGGGCGATACTGAGAGTATCGCCGCTCTGAAACGTGCCGCGAATGTGCCGCGTATTATTTAATTAAATGAAGACATTATGAGCGAAACTCAATCGAAAATCTGGAAACAAAAAAATCAGAAAAAGATATTTATACCTCTGGGACTCGAACCCAGGACCTCCCTACTTTCCGGGCGGGCGCTCTTATTCACTGAGCTAAGGTGTCGATATCCAATTCGGTCACCTTTAACTGTACCATACTTTGACTAAGAACCACCCATATTATCTTCATTTTTTTTAACGCATATTTTTATTGGCTGCCATCTTTCATCAAAGATTGTGAAATTAATCAAATAAAATTTGTTTGCCACGCTGAGATTCGATCCCGCGACTTTCGGATTGCAAGTCAAGAGCCTTACCGCTAGACCACGCCGGCCGTTAACACAGGGGTGTACACAAAGTTATTTAGTTTTAATTTAACTTCCACATTTAGTCGGCTAAAAAACCCGTTCACCTGTTGGACCATATTAGTGTGAAATAATTCAATTCGGTGTAGAAGTGTTGGCTTGAAGTGATATCAAGTGCCACTTTCTTTTACCAATTATCAATCATTAATCAGAAATGTTTCTGCATTTTTTTAAATAAATTAACCAGAAAACATGATAAACGCGACCAGCGCTATTGACTCTAGACCCAGACCTTAGAGTTATTGACTTAGGATTTCATACGAAACACCTTTAATATTTACAGATATGAATGTTTCTATTGTAAAAACCTGTACAGATAAATTACGGCGACCGCACGGTCGAGCCGGTAATCCGTAGACGCTAAGCCTCCATGAGAAATCGCCGTCCCGTCCGCGGGAAGAAATATTGTTTAAAAAGGCAAAAAGGTCGGACCGCGTTTTCAAGAAAGGCCGAGGTATGTATTTGAGTTTTTAAACGTCAATTATCTCTCTTTATCCGACCGCTTATTAAAGATGAAATGCTATAATGATTGAGGTGCGCGCATGATTAAGTGTTCGGTAGCGCGGACTGACGTGTTCCACAATGAGATGACGGCCAGATACGAGATAGTCATGACCCAGGAACGAGCTACCAGAACAAAGAGGCCATAATAAAATAGAAGAGCCAACAATGCAGACTGACGGAAGAACAAAGTGGAGGAATATCGTCAAGTGGACCGGCCACGACTTATGGACAAAAAAGTTTTGACCGACGAGAAAAATTATTTTGAAAATAAATAAAATATCAACAATTTGTTTGATTTTATAACTTCAATTCAAGTCGTTTCGAACGGCTTGCGGCCAAAAGTAAACAACAGCTATTTATTTACAATTATGATATGTAGATTTTTAAGGACAAAAGTTATATCGTGATTTATTTTTGGGGTGTTATGCCAGGTTACGTCTCTGCGTTACTATTGTTTTGGACAACATTATGGTGTCAATCATCGGGGAATAGTCGTATGGTGAATGCGTGATGATTACACATCTGCCTTGATGATGGACACTGCAACGGTGTCAGAAACGTTGGCTAAAGAAGCAGGTAACGTCAACGGCATAAAACCTTCTCTAAAAATAAATAACGATAACTAGTTTTTAGATCACTTTGATTTCAAATTACTTATTTTATTTTTTTGGGAGAATAAATTGATTGCGTACTTTAAATACGCCAAAAAAACACCTATTTATGTTTTAAAATATCAATACTTTGTTTAAATTATGTAGGTGTGAGAAGAGCAACAAAGCAATGGCAAGTATATTTAGAGTTGAACATAAACTGACTCGCTTAGCGAACCTGTAATGAGGCAGAATTTTTAGCATTTTCTTTAAATACATCTATTTAAATATTCTTGAATGAATACAAATCTTCGAATGCTGAAATTCGGCAGATTGAATTATCGATGACAATGCATTATTTCAACTTTGGTGGCACACACCCACACATTCATGCGCATACACACGCATTTCTCTGAAATTGGATTGGATTTTGCGATGTTTTTATATCTAAATGCCACCCAAATGGTCAGTGCTGATATAATATTTCATTATTATTTCAATGGTCGCTTCTTTGCTTTCGATAAACACATCATGCAATTTGCATGAACAATATTCGCAGTTTTGTACCATCCATAATGATCACATCTTCGAAATTGTAGTTGAATAAATTTCAATATATCGTCGAAAAATCAAGTGATGAGTGACCTAGAAATCTTCCGAAAAGTATAATACAGCTTGCTTCTTTGACATGTTTTGACTACGTACAATGACAATCCTTTAGAAGATTTATAATAGCACCTCTTCCAATCTTTCAAATATTGCAATCATATTGTGAAATTATAAATAAAATAATAAGTTGTTTGTATGAAGGTACAATGTACACAAACGTTCCATTGACTTGTCTTCAGGTCGTGCAAACTTTTGTATTTAAGGTGTGAAACTTCAACAACGACAATTCGTGAGAGTTCGAAAGGTTAATCTCAGTTTTTTTCACATACGATTATTAAGCATTATTCTTTCATCGCCATTATGGCAGACAATCAAATCTGTTTATCTTCATTGCTAAATATTTGCACACAAGACTTATTTATTCATCTTTGCCTAATAGTAAATGGTTCTTTCCATTATTATAATAAGTAAATTCAGGGATTTTCTTTGCCAGCTGAATTTTTTTTTTCATTCAATATTTGACTTTTAACTCGCACAATTTGGTTTCGCAATTTTTGATATTCTAAGCTGACGTAATTTTTTATTCCAAAGTTTTTGTAATTTAAGTTTTCACTTTGGGAGACAGGTATGAATACCGCCGCCGCGGTAACTTTTTATTGGATAACCAGTATCCCTGCCATAGGTCACTGCAAGTGGTTCGCTAAGTTTGCCCGGATTCATGAGATGATGTTTGTCCTGGTCTTGGCGGCAGATGCGTCTACCTATCAATTGCGTGGCGGGTCGTATATCGGGAGGGATTGGTTGAGGGAGACGTTTTGACCTCTCCAGCACGACTCTCTCGGAATATCGCCTCGCACCGCAGTGGGAGGGATGGATTCATGCGACACGTTCCCTGGACTCATATCTTTGCCGGTGATCGGACAAGTCGGAATGAAACCAACTCAGAACCATTTCATATAAGTCATTTAGAATGACAAAAAAAAATATATAAAAAAATGGTTAAATAGGTTACGTTAGCTTAACGTTATCGGCAACTTTAAAATTATTTTTTCATAGTTTCTAATGACTTTTTAAGGAGGTTCTCCTTTCTTTCCTAAAAATACCCTCCGTAAAGCGTCTTCAAGGATGACACAGGCCCTGAGAGGAATTGAAAAGCTAATGTAAAAGAAACAAACTTATCTTTTATTTGGCCAAGTTTCGAAGTTTTATTGGATTTTTATAAAATATTAAAACACGAAACTTAACCATTTTTTCTGAAAATTTGAAAAAACATTAAAGCGCGTCACTTATGATGTAGGTATCCTACGCGTAAATAAAACCATAAATATTACATATGAAAATCGGATAAGAATCATTGCTCACCACTGCTAGATCCATGCTTTCTAATACGCGTAGTTTATGCTTTCTGATGGAATGAACCTACCCACAAATTAATAACGTATTATTGTCAACTGAAAACTTTCATTAACTTATCTGGATCTGTCACAATCCGTCTTCGTTAAAGTCTCAGCGAAGACTTAATTAATTAATAATCGCGACGATTTTGTATCTTGTCAACATCCCAACAACTACACCGAATATTAAATAATAACAACACATACTCATAAGGGATACCCCGGCATAATGTATGGTACTCAGAATGCTTCTCCACGACAGGAAAACATCCCATAAGGATTAAACAGAGTACTCAACCAATTTGAATATTTCTCATCGCTATTGTTATCTGTCCTATTCAACTACAAATCAAGTATTGTCTATTCAGGAATGACTTCCCCTACGGAGGTTCTACCGCCTACCTAATTCTCGTCTTCTTCCTTCGTACTTCTTACCAAAGCTCAATCTACTGAGGCAGTAAATAACTCGTAAACTATTTCCTCCTCTACACATCGTCTCTCTGGAAGTTTTCAGTTCCTGAATATTAACTGCATCATGGTTTAACATGGATGGTATGCAAATTCCTGCAATCATTAAACATGACTATATTATAAATATCTAATACGGTCTACGCGTTTGTGTTGAGTCACTGAAGAATTGCAAATTACAAGAAATCTTTTTTGCGCAATGAACCAAGCAATCATTAGTGACTTATTGAGTTCATACAAATATTAAAGTCCCTACCGAGTTACGTAACGATGTGATTGTGATAACTCTAGATTTGATTTACAACGTGGTGGAGTTTTTTGACAAATGTATTTTATGATCATCGAAATCACATAATATTTTTGAAGTGAAAACTTCTTTGGTACTGTTGTGATTTGAAACTCAATTTTTCACAGGTACTCAGTTCCCATATAATACGATAAATCCATAGTCCAGCGCGAGCCTTCTTTGGTGTAGTGGGATAAAGCACCTGACGAACCTCAGCGGCCGGACATTCAGGGGACCAAGGGTCGAATCCTACGAAATCAAAAAAAAAAATTTTTTTCAATCTGCAAACCATTCCAAAATGAACAGGAAAGAGAAAATACAAAAGAAAGCGACTCCGAAGAAGAACACACAAATATTAATAAGATGACCAAATGAATAGTAAAAGGTGCACTGGAATTCAACGACAACAATATGGAAAAAAAATCATCCTTCACATTGATAAACAAAATGCTTCGTAGTCTCCCCAATTTTGTCCGCTTTATTTTTTCTGAAGGTTTCACTTCTACCGCGTGTGAATTGCACACTCTAATTTTTTTTTACATTAACTCCACACAGAAGATAACTACATTAACTCCACACACTCCTGAAGAAAATATTTTCCCTAAATGCTTTGTGATCGTTGGGGATACTTTGCGGAGGGTCCTTTAAAAGGAAGGAAAGAGAGGAAGGAAAGAGAGAAGTTCTGGGAAGAAAAAAAATATGACAGGTGGGTAGGAATCTGGAGTGTATCCTGGAGTGACGCATGAATCCACTCCCCCAACTGCGATGGAAGGTGTTGTGGTCAAGAGAGTCCGACTTGAGAGGTCGAAGGCTCTTCCTCATCCGGCCTCTCCCGATCCGGCCCGCCACACAGCTGGTGGGTGGTCGCATCCGCCACCAAGACCTGTACGAACCTCAAGTCACGAACACACAGGCACTCCTACTCACTAAAGAGTAGTAAGAGTGACCAAGCCAGAGGTGTTGGTTATCCAATGAATATTTTCCGAAGCGGCGGTACCCATACCCGCCTACCAAATTAAATAAAAAAAAATTATGTATAGATACTAGATACCTAAAATTAAATATATTTTATTTTATTTTATTCTCTTTTATTTGGAAAACCAACAGTTACATTAATTTATAATGTATGAAAAATATGTATTAATTATTTAACCAGTAATAAGTTTTCACTGACGTATATTAGTGAAAAGTATTTAGTGAATATAAAGAAAAAAAGTTAAATTTTCTTATACTGATGGGATGGTGGGAGGGAGGGGAAAGGGATGAATCTATTCTGTCTAAATAGTAGTATGAACATTTTTTGTGGAACATATAAATGTTATTAATTCATTTTAGGTTTTCAAATATTAGGTTTATGTTAAGTAATTCGAATTTACTACTTATATGAAATGTTAAAGATGTGTGAATGACAGGAAGTTAGTTTCAAGCGATGATGAAAGAGTTTTAAAATATGTTTTTTTTGGTAAGTGATAACGTTTTCTTAATTTGGGAGGCGGGGATAGGTACCACCGACCCGGGAACCTTTATTGGATAACCAACACCTCTGCTATAGGTCACCCCAAGTGGTTCGCTACGTTTGGTGATTTAGGAGGGGTACCCGGGTTCATGGGGTGAGGTTTGTCTGGGTCTTAGAGGTGGATGACCAGGACACACCGGACTTCAGATTCCTACCCACCCCTAAACCCTTTTCCTTCCTAGAACTCGCCTCTCCTTCCTTTCCTTGAAAAAATCCACCACACAGCATCCCCAAAGATGACATAGGCCCTGAGGAAAATAATTTTCCTCAGGGCCTCCTGTGTGGAGCTCACGTAAAAAAAAATATTTATAAGTCTCATATTCCATATTTATACATTTAAGAAATCCAAATTAAGACCTAATTTCACAATATATACCGATCTACGTAATGCTAATCTAACCCAACCGAACCAAACCATCGTACATGGACAAATAATTGTTTTTGAAAAGAAAATTCAATTACGACATTATTAATTTATTTAAAAATTTTCTTTATGACAGATCACTCCAGTATTTTTTAAGAGTAAAGGCTTGAATTTAACAATGTTGTAATTTTTCTTAATGTTTACGTTTGGTATTTTTTCGGGCGTTTTACCTCCCAGTTGGAATCACAACACGTACTATTTGGGTTAGTTATGGAGCTATCTATTCGGTGTAAAATTTACAGAAAAATTACCCGTCCGTTTATAGTTCTTCGGAAGCTGTACAACGCCCACGCTCCGTGGACCGAATTCGCGGTGGTCAAATTAAGATACTCCCGTACGTGCTGCATTATTCGTTGTCGACTAAATTACGAGTCGAGAATTTAGCTAGTTTTGAAGCATTCCAATGAAGTTATATACTTTTATTCAAATTAACCAAATTTATTTTACCTTGAATGCAAATGTTTAGAATTTTATTTCCATTCCTTTACTACTTTCTTTACAATACCTACATAATATCCAATATTAAAAGTGTTCAATATATTCACAAAGTTATTGCTATCAACACGTTAGTTCCTGCTGATTTTATAGGTTTTCAGTGCGTAGTTTCTTCAAACACAAATGGTGTTCAATGGATTCAGCTAGTAATTTCTGCCAACATAATGAGAGTTCAATAGATTTAGTATTTAATTCCTGCTGATGTTATGGGTTTTCAATTAATTCAGTTCGTATTTTCAATCAATCCATACTAATATTATAAATGCGAAACTGCTAGAGTTCGTTTATGACGCTTTCACGCATTAACCAATAAAAATACTTTGAAAATTCATTCACCAATAGAAAGATAAATTATATGCGAAGACTACAGTCTGTATATGATGGCAAGCTCTGGCGTTATGAAATTATAAATATTAATTTATTATATTTGTTATACGTTTTCTGTCGCTAACAAAAGCGAGTTATTTCTAACGTCAGAAAAAAATCATTTCCATGGAAACGATGTTGATATATTTGTGGGCTCTAAGCTGGCAGGTACTCAGCCCCCTGGTCAGCTACTGCTCCAGAAAATTCAAATATTAGAATATGTTTTGTTTTTTTTTGGACAAGCAAGGAATAAATGTCAGATAAGAATTCCTACATTAAAATATAATTCGTAACGATTATAAAGACTGAATAAAAAATTGTGTATTTTTTTTATTATATTAACAAACTTTCAAATATTTAATTAAAAATAAACATCCGAAATGTTTGTTAGCGCATAAATTCCGAACGAATGAACAAAATTGGATAATTCTTTTTTTCTTTTTTTTTGCTTTATGAAATTTAGGTGGCAGGCGAGATGTTTGAAAACTGAATGTAAGGGAATGAATGAATGGAATGCGGGAGGGGGTGGGGGTGGGGAGGAGGGAGGATAATTGATAAGTTCAACCGCTGCAGTAATTTCCCATAATACCATGCGAGCGAAGCCGCGGGGAAAAGCTAGTATAATATATATGTTCAATACATTCGGTACCAAAAAATCTAGCTTGTTTTATAAATTTTTAGATTCATTAGGTACCTACGTAAATTCTACTAAGTGTAATTTAATGTGTAATGTTCGTTCCATTGTTCAAATTGGTAAGTCCTGCTAATATTATAGGTATTTAATGCATTCAGAATGTGATTTCTGTCAACATTAGAAGTGATTTTTAACATTTTTTTTATTTTTTTATTTAGTGATAATATATTACAAAATAATTACACAATATTTATAAAGCATTATTCCCAATGAGTTCAATAAAACTCATAACAATACATTAAAGGAAAATAATTTTTAGACGAATTTAAAGAGCAGTTAAATGAAATGTACCTATATAGATTTTAAAACAGACTAGACACACTTGATATAGTAAATAGTTTGTAGAAGAATATTACATAATTACATTAAGTTAAGATATACAAGGATTACAAAGAAAGAATAGCTAAATACGTCACTGGTTAATAAAGCTGCCGAGAAAATACCCTTTTAGAGCTTTTGCCAATGTTTTTTGTTTGATGCTGGAAGTTTTAGATCATTATCATTAGGTAATGTACTTGATACTTTATATTTCATATTTTATACTTATTCTTTATATTTTTACTACTTACTATTTATTACTTTGAATCTTTACTTTATACCTTTTTACTTTTAACTTCACATTACATTCTTTATGTTCTTGTACTATTAACATATATGGTAATGGCACATGTTGTGCCGTATATGTTGAAATAAACAAATAAATAAATTTGTTTCACACATAAGGCCCTGAGAAAAATAATTTCCCTCGGGGCCTATGTCGTCTTAGGGGATGCTTTGTGGAGAGTATTTTTATGAACATATGTGGCGGTGGTGTTGATTTTCCAATAAATAGATCCCAGGGCGGCGGTACCCATTCCCGCCTCCCAAATTGAAAGTGATGTTTCAATTGAATTTCTTTCAATGCTTTTTGAGTATCTCATAAACTTGGCTGGCCATTTATTCTGGCTGGCCATTATTCCTCCCGAAAATACGGGCTTTCAAGAGAATCATTGGGTTTTCCCTTGAATCTAATAGATTTCTCGAAAAATTCTGTCAAAAACGTGCAAAAACTATGATATTTTGTAATGCAGAAATTTTGTATTGAGGCCAGGGCAATTTTGGATAATTTATTATGATTATTGTACTATTAACAATTCTTATCCAAAGCAGGTGGCTTCCACATTGAACAAGCACTGTGAAAGTTGACTCTCTTTCAGTGCGGGTTGAGCCGGGAGCAACGATTTAATAACGCTTTAAATTAGCGATGATTGTGTCGTAAGTTGTTTGCAAACACTGAAGGCTACCCGCGAGGCTCGCCTCACTCTCAGCAGACTCAGTCAACCAACCAACTTCTTGCTGACTGCAAGCAAGCTCGCTCGCTTATTTTAAAGCAACGATTGTGTTAGTAGCTTTATGATATTATTGTGATGTAAAATGCTATACCCAATAAAGTTTTAAAATGTACATGGTGTCTCGAAACTAGTGGTAAAAGCACGAGACTGGTGAATCAACATCGTATTTGAAATTGATTATTTATAGTATAAGTTTTTTTGATTTGAGCTTTCTTTTTTTTTAGTAAATCGAGTCCAAAGTTGGAATGTTTAGTATTAAGTATAAATAACGACTATCCGCTGTTTATTTTATTTTAAAATGCGTCTAAGCATGGATACGGCTCTAAATGTTTTTATAACCCATAACTTACCTAAAAGGGCATTTAAAATTAAGTAAAATACTAAAAATCAGATAGAAAAAATTAGTTTTTTATTTTATTTTTAGTTATGTAGATCCACCAGTCTCCCCCTTGCACCACTAGTTTCCGGATACAGTTAGCTAATGTGCATATTTTTTTCTAAATCTGAAGCTTTGCATATTAATTATTTGTTTCCACGACAATTGAACAGAGTGCCATTTCAACACTCTTTTGAAAAGACTTTAAAAGATATGAAAAATAGCCCAGAACTTAACCTAACGTAATCTATTAACCACAAGAAAATTGCATCACTTTTAATGACTTTTCAAAGGAGTTGTTGAAGTTGTACGTTATTGAGTTGTACGGTCACTGAATTATTTACTTAAGTACTTATCCCTTATTCTACTGACTTATTTTCGCAACATTTCGGAACAGCAGTCCATACAATACATCATAAATAATAAGCATATCACCACGTACAAATTTATAAAGTAGTTTTTTTCCCTTTTTAACTAAAATGAACGGAATCTTGATCTTAGAAACAATATAAACACATAAATTTGTTTAATCGGAAGTACCTTTCCTCCGTCAGAAGACTATAGTTTTAATATGTCCTGGGTTAAATTCCCAGATATTTTTATAAATCAGAATATTTTTCTTTCTTTCTTTCCTGTTTCACGTTTTTCTTTAGAGAGCGGTTTTTTTTTTAATTTATTTATTTATTTTTTTTTTTTATTTTTTTTTTTATTTTTTTTTTATTTCCAACAAAAACATACTTAACAAATACAGATAGAATAGGTAATCCCGCGAAGCTGCCACATGGCTGCTTGTCTGCAGGTTCTACCTCAATATACATCCATTACCATTTGAAATAAATAAAAAACATATTTATAAAATTTGAAATTGTAAAGAAGAAAGCAAATAGAGACAATCAAATCCTAATGAACAGGTTGGTGCAACCTACTTTACAGTTAATGAAAATAAATAAAGTAAAAAAAAAAAAAACAATATTTTATGTTTACAAAGGCATACAACATTTAACAGATTTTGTATCTATCATTCAAGAAAAAGGTAATATATTCTTAATAATTAGAAACCATGACATCATCAATCTTTCTTTTTCATCTTTGAACATTTTTTTACAGATATACTGATTTTTCACTCATAATCCACATCTTCACAATTTTTATATTTATACTCTCATTTTCCTCAATAACAATTCTATTTTTGATTTTATTAAAAATCACCATTGTTAACAATGTTTTTTAATTCCTTTAAATTGTCTGTGTCTTAGAAAGAATAAAGTCTATTTAGTAAAATATGATAACATAGTATTATGGAGATGAAAATACGATTCTAAACGATTTCTCTTTTCAAAAATGTATTATACTTAGATGCTCTATGTAAATATATTCTGGTGTACAAAATAGCAGTCAATTGCCATAAACCAACGAAGAAAAATTTTCAGCTCTCCTTATAATAACCATAAATAACAAATTACGATGCAGCCCGTCAAGAAAGCCAGACACAATGTCAACTAAACATAATTTCAACATTTTCGTGCAGCAAACGGTTGCATAATTTACTCAGTAGTAAATTACCAATTTACCAACAAGCAGTTCAACATTTGAATTAACCTGTGTACATTTATGAGGTTTATTTTATTGGCTAACAATGAAAACGAATTTGTTATTTTTATGTTAACTTGTATAACAGCTATACAAAACTTATACAAATACGTATATAAATGAAATTTTATAAAAGGTTTGTGCTATTATGGACTATAATTAATATGCTATTTTAATACTGAAAATGAGGAAAAATTTAGCTTAAAATCGAAGAATTACGTACGCCTCACTTATTTTAGACACTTTAAAGGGGTATTCCAGTCTAGAAAAAAAAAAATTTTTCTTCGTATTTCCATGGTTTATATATTCGAAAATTTGTCTTTAAAAAGTTTTTTCGAAATTCGCATTATTTTAAAAGTTATAACCATTTTAGTGTCGCGGTTTAGACGAAATCTAACCAAAATCTAAATAGAACAACATTTCAAAGGCATTTTTCTGAAAACTACTTTTTTCGAGACGGTTGACACGATATCTCAAGTTCTACGGAATCAATTTACTTGAAATTTGGTGTGGGCCTTCTCTATACACTATTCTATCGCCCCTATCAGAACTACAACAAAGTTTCAATTTTTACAATATTTAAAAAATTCAGAAAAGTAAAAAAACTGTTCATAATTTTTTTTTTCAGACTCGGAAAGGTAAAAAAAAATTTTACCTTTTCGAGGTACGGGCCATAGCAGCACTTGTCAAGATTAAGAATAAATTCGGTTTTTTTATTACTAGGAGGGTTGCAATCGTGTCAACCAGAGCGCGCCATTTTTTGAGAGCCCCCACTTCAACACCCTGTAACGTTTTGAATATAAAAATTTTTCGTTTGATTTTTTTAATGTATTCTTTAATGCTTAATTAATATTTCGTAAAGTAATGGCTACTAAAAATATTATTCGTTTTTTTATTGCACCTAAAAAAATACCTACTGTTCATGCTTCTAGACTAGAATACCAACTTAATAAATTTTTAAAAGCTCCATGATGCACGATAAAAACGACGTATCGCATTGAAAATACTTACATTGATCTGTAAATTCCGGACAGAAAAAGCTGCGTTTTTTTCATAAGACGCAAACTCACAAGTTCCACACTCACAACGGGTACAAACTTACCTAATTAGTGAAAACGTTTTCGTAATAAATCTTTGGCTTTATTACGTTACATATAACATTTAAATCACGAATCGAAATGTATATGTAATTGTAAGTGAATAATTCTGTCTTAGCTAAACCTCCATCATAAGATAAGCAACATTTTCCGCTTAAAATAATTAATGCTACAGGTCTAGAATGTTCGATTGATACAACCCTTTGTCAATAAGATATTGACCAAATCCGTAATCAATGGTCTTCAATCTTTGCGATCACGGTCACAACAATTGGTAAGAAATATTCCGACCAAAGATAGATAAGTTTTACACATGACTCCAGAGTATCAAATAAGTTTCGGTTAAATATCAGTATATACACGCTTTAATTGGATTATGTGGCTCGTTATGAAAAATTACTTGCTTATTAATGAACTAAGTTCAATTAACGAAGCTTTTAGAATTGAAAGTGTCGTGTACGCGATCCATAGACTTAAATAATTCAACTAAGACGTGACCTATTTATTCTATTCGATCTTTGAGAAACTACAGCAGTTGATATATGACTAAAGATATGATTAACTAATTAACTCCCGTTTAGTATCAAAAAGTAAATGCAGACTGCCAATAAATATTTAGGTTAGTATTTTAATTAAAAATTGTCAAATAATTATTTTCATTTTTCCGTATTTGATTGGCGTTTGACGTTTCGGGATGTGAATTTGTGGACAGCACCGCCAGTGTTGCCAGTGTATATCGATTTCTTATTTATACCCTGTCAATATCGGTTCAGCTGTCAACGTTAAAATCGTAGTATGGACATCGGTATAAAATCATGCCATGTCTATCGATCCGGTATTGTAAAGTTATTGATCTCACCGTGCTAGAGCTCCAGGATAAAACCAAGTAATATTGTTAAGTTATTCAAAACCCAACTCTGGTTCAACGATTTAGAATTTAAATGTAATTTTTTAAAATTCGAACTGATTGTGTCAAGAATTCAGACAAGCGATAAAGTGCTCGTTTATCCGTAATATAATAATTTTCACGAGAAAATTATTCCAATTCTATAATTGAAATGTGTTTTACTTTTGTTTAAACTTATTAGAGTTAATCTTGACAAGTAAAGTCAGATTTCGGAATGTTTCAAGGGTGTGCACTTTTCACTGGAAGATTTACTAACGGTGTTTATTAGAAAACAAAATTTCTGATTGCCAAAAAAGTCATTATATTATAAATAAAATTGACAATACATATTAGTTTTTGAAAGACTTGGATCCAAAGGAAAGCGAGCTAAACGAGCCGAGTAGGTACCTATATGAGCAAATATCGCAATGAGCAACGTGAAAAATTCCATAAACCCTATTTTATTTAGCTTCACAAAATTTATTTATTGTTATCGAGATTAATTTGTAGATTTTTATTTATTTGTAATTTTATTTTTTTATTTCTTTTATATATTCAATAATATTATTATTCAATTTATAAAAACAGTTTATTTATAAACAAGTTTTGCTAGGTAATTATTATTACGCGTGACAGCTGTTTCGCCTTCTGAGACATTATCAAACTGTGGTCATGCCAACTACAGACAAATTTAAACAATATAAGTAATTGGGAAACTTTAAATAGGGTAATAACCATTAACAATTCAGTCAGTTACTCATAAATTAAAAATTAGGCATCAAAATCCTATCTTGAAATAATAAATACCTCGTCTGTAGGTGGCATGATCACAGTTTGATATTGCCTTCAGAAGGCGAAATAGCTGTCACGCTAATAACAGAATAATAATAACAGAACTTGTTTGTAAATTAACTGTTTTTATAAATTGAATAATAATATTTTTGAATATATAAAAGAAATAAATGTTTTTTTTTTTAAAAAGCTTCACAAAACCTACAATAATTATAATATCTCGTGATTTTTCACGGGTTTGCGTTCTAGTTCTAGTATTTCAATAACGTCTGCACTAGCATTATAAGAACTCGATAAAATAACATCATTTCTTTTTATCTTATGGAACCCCTTAAATCTAGCAATATTAAAAGTAAAATTAAATCAGAGACTTCTTTCAAAATCCGGCTACCTCACACGGTGGGACTTTAATTAAAAAAAGCCCCCTTCACAATCGATCTCCAACGGTTTTCTTTGCTGAAAAATTAAAATTGCATTAAAAAAGCGTTCGATTCGCCGGAGCAAGTGACATCTCGTCTTGAGTGGCCCATTGTGCATCCGTCAGTATTCCCGACACACGGCCCGGCCGCGGCGGTAGACATTATTTTACGAATACAAAGGCGGTGTTATTTGTGAATGTAAATGACATTTATTTATCTAAAGTAGGCACAGGGGCGTCAAATGGGATTGGAGGGTTTGAAGAACTATCTGCGTTTTAGGGAAACAATAATGTTTGCACAGTGAACAAAACCAACATTAAACATACCACGGAGATATTTTAAATTAAACTCTTTTTTATGAAAGATAAACGGCCTCCGTGGTCGAGGAGTAAGGCACTTGACTAGAAATTTAAAGACCACGGGTTCAAATCCCGTCGTGCGCTAATAAATTTATTTTATTAATTAATTAAAAAATAATATATATTGAACGTTCCAGAGTGGAACATACTCTCAATGTCGTCCTGGTGTAAGACCACCATTCAGAATTGAAAAATTGCTTGTAATGGCTTTTAGCTGTGTTTTGTGACCAGATCTGAATAGCCAGATGCTCCTCACCTACTTCTTATCTCCTTCCCCTCTCCACTACCTTTAGACTCACGACATACCTCAATTGGGGGTGACATAGTCTCACTGGCCCCAGAAGGCTGGGAGCAGTTGGGACTCTTGTGCGGTACCATTCACATAACAAAATAAAGATTTTAGAAACACAATAATTTTTTTTTTATTTCTTCAAAATAGGCAAATTTACTTGGTGGTGATGAAAAACAATTACTTACAATAATTTTGTTTGTAACTACGATTAATTTGATTTTTCCACTACCGACCGGTTTCGCTTTACATACGCATCTTCAGGGTAATCAAACTGTTATAAAAATCAAATTCAATTTGATTTTTATACCCTGAAGATGCTTATGTTAAGCAAAACCGGTCGGTAGTGGAAAAATCAAATAAACCGTGGTTACAAACAAAATTATTGTATCATTTCAATTTATAATGTGTCAAACCACAAAGTTACTGCTTTCTACCAAAAAAATAACATTTCTTAAGCTAAAGTTGCTTATATCAATTCAATAGATCAATTCTGTTGCTATTTCACCTTCCCCGCTCTTAAATTTACGTAAAATAACCTTAAAAATCTTAAACATTCTACATAAGTTATTTTAAAAATAATATTTTTTATAATATGTTTATAATTTAATATAGATTTCAAATCTCTGCACCATGAAATCAGAACACAAACGTTTTTATGTCATTGCCAAATTAGGTACATTTTAACCTAACCTAACCTAATTAAAATAACCGATTTATAATTAGATTTAGTCCGAACCACGCGGTATAGTTTCACAACGCGCTTCCCTCTTACCAGTGAATGCTAATGACATTTATTTATCTATAATGGATCCACCGCGCGCAGCCGTACACGTAATAACTTGGGATAATGCAATGTGGAGCTGTGTACTTATTTTGTTTATACGCCGGATCGACAAAGCCTCTGTGTCCTGTGTTAGACGCGTCAAGTTTTGATAGGCAAGTAGACGCATGAGTGGCGGGAGGTTAGATACGAGGCTCCTCTTACTACCCCCTGTAGAATTACCGGGGGGAAATTAAAAGAAAATATTTTCACAACATTTCGAAACGTGTGAAGCTGGAGGTGCAAGAATGGTATCATACAACATGCACTGATAATATACCAGAGAATTATAGTCCCAAACTTTTTTCGCTTGTACTTTAGGATAATTTGTTTTTTTTTAGTTTCGAAAAAGTTTTAGAAAAAAATTATGATAAAGATGTCACTTTTACGTTGACGAATACGTATAATGATTTAAAATGAGCCATTTTTGATTTGCCGCCAAAATGGCACGTCCGTTTTTGTTCACGAATATGGCGTTGTTTACGTCACGCCCGCTGGCCAATGTCGCGGAGACAGCCGTCTTACCAGCCACTATCAAGCGTTTTCTACGTAAAAACGACGTTGTAGCTACGTTTAGGTGAGTGAGTGTGAGGTTTTAGATCTTATTATTATTTCTATCATCGTACAGGTAATCAATTTGCAGGTAAATAAATGATAAGTGTAAGTAATACAAAAAATATATTAATTTAAAACATTGTAGTAAAGTGTAAAGATAGTAAGCCAATAATGATTTGTAAACACCTCACTAGGAGAACCTGTGCTGAGGTATTTAGGTAAGTTTTATTGTAAACTATGTTAGTAGCAGTTAAAGCACATCATAATAATATGTGGACATACGAGATAACAATTGCAACAATGTATTGAAAAGAAAATGATACTACCTTCATGTTGTGAACTTATAAAGCAATTCAGAGAAAAGAAAAGAAAACCAAAAATATGAGGATTGCACCATTGTCATTTAATTTTTGGTAGTCCGCATAGTTTAGCCATGGCGCAGTGACAGTCAGTTCGCATACTTGCCATTTCTCCCTTTGATTCTATTATACTACCTAGCCCATATTGAAAGAATTGAGACCTAAAAAAAAATTAAAAGGAATAAAAACTCAAATTTATCAACAAAACTTAACTAAGTTTACACCGAATCTGTTAATCTTCACAACTTCAACTACCTTCTTACACGTTTAATTTTTGACCAAATCTTGTTATTTAAAATTCTGAATTCGACTGGACTCGCCAAAGCTTACCAACTAAAATTAAATTAAAATTCATATTCCGACAATCCAATTTATTTCATTTGCCCATATTTAGAATTAACATTAGAAAAAAATTCCCGATTCCCCGTATACGTGCGCCATATAACACAAAATTTCACAATAAAATTTTTAGCAATATTCTTCAGATATATCGAATAAAAGTAATGCGTACGATCGAAAATTAATACAAGTATGTGGAATTTATCGGGAGCATCTCCTATCCTTATCCTTTACTCCTCTTCTTCTCCTCCTCAGCTGAAATTAATTTTAAAATATAGTAAAACTCCATCACCAATCAACTTAAACACAGGAGACTTTTTTGACTTGATTTCATGTATATATTTACCTCCATATTTTATGTATAAGCTGTTTGTCTCTGACAAATAAATAAATAAATATTTGTAGTACAAAAAAGTATTTTATTTTATTAAATATGTCAAACCACAAAGTGAGTGCTTTCTGCAATAATAAATATTTGTAGTTTGCAGTAGAGCTGTTTAGAGCTTTGTTTCTGCATTTTTACTGTTTTTAGACCAATAAATAAAGTGTTGTTTTGATATTTTGCATATCATTCAAAATTCCGAAAATACAGACTTTTAAATCAATGAAATAAGTCAATGAATAAGCCAAAAAACGGATTTTCAGTTTTTGTATGCGACTTTGTTCTTCGGGACCGTCGACATGATTCCATGCATTATGATTTCATACTTCTTTTAAATGTCTTCACCAGGTAATTTGACTACCGGATTTAATAATGACCCTTTTCCTTAGGAATGGCCGCCTCGCAGATGTCCCAGAGCATGTCATCATATTACGGGCCCGCCTACGGCTCCATCAGTGCCGCCTCTATGGCGGCCGCCGCTGCAGCCGCCCAGCAGAACGCCATGTCCGCCGCCCTAACGGCACCCGCCCAGGTATTTACAGCTTATTAAACACCCTAATCTCTTATTATTATTTTTATCACGTCGATTTTTTTCTCATAATGACGCATTTCGGATATTTGGTTATTGGTCATTTACGATTATTTTTTATTTTTTTAATTTTTCTTTATTCATTTTGTTTATTACAGGATTGTTTTACATGGTGTTTCGACTACCAAGCTAGGCAAATGCCCGTATTATGGTAGTCGAATTATTTGATTACTCATTTTGATAAAGGGAACTGATTTGGTGGTGAAGGGAACTGCCGCCGATTTATTGGGTAACCAACACTTCTGCCATAAATAATTCCAAGTGGCTCGCTACGAATGGTGACTTAGCAGGGGCACCCGACTTCACGGGGTGAGGTTTGTCCAGGTTTTGGTATGTTGGATGTTGCGCGGGCTGGATTGGAGGCCGGTTGAGGGAGAGCCTTTCACCTTCCCTGCCGGACTCTCTCTCCCATCGCCTTATACCTTAGTGGGAGGGATGAATTCTAACGTCCTGGATGCGCTGACCCCCCACTATTCCTACCCACCACTTAAATCTTTTTACTTCCAAGAACTTCCTCGCCTTCATTTCCTTAAAATACCCTTTTTTATTTGAATTCTACTCCCAACTGTAGGCAGAGAGACTATGACATCCCCAATATGGGTAATTTGTGAGGCTGAATTGGGGAGGGGAAGGGGATGGGGAATAGGAAGGTGTGGAAGTTCCGGGCTATTCAGATCTTGTCACCAAAGCGGTTAAAGCCATTTCAAGCAAAGTTCCAATCCTGAATATTGGTTTTACACCAGGTGATTCTGGAAGTATCTTCCACTCTGAAACATGCCGCAAATAAACCTTATATTATTTTTAATTGTTAAATTGCGAAAACCCGAATCAATCAAATAAAATCAAATAATCTCGCGCACGCCGGGATTTGAACCAGCGACCTCCGGATTGCTAGTCGAGTGCCTCGCCTTTCGATGACGGAGGCTCTCTACACAGTATCCCAAAGGGCCCTGAGGGAAATTATTTTCCTGTATGGAGCTCATTCGAGGATCATACATCATATTAACTTACTTTAGGCAACCAATGAACTTAGTCTGGAAACCAGATGTTATGCAAATCTTTCAAAGTTTAGTTTTGATAAAGTACTTCTCCGTCTTGCCGTCCATCACTGAAGAATGACGGAGAAATTGATCGAAGACTTAGTGCGGCAAGCGGTGTGTTGCGTCCTCTCTACAGCTCAGTGATAAAGAAAGCCGAGCTAAGTATGGCAGTGTTCAAAAAGGTATACCATCCGACGCTCACTTACGGCCACCAGATATGGATGCTAAACGAACGAATACGCTCTAGAGTAAAAGCTGCCGAAATGAACTACTTGAGAGAAGTGGCAGGGGTTACGAAATGGGATCATATAAGAAACTCGACGATCCGAGACGAACTAAACATTGAACCACTGCTACTCTTCATAAAAAAATTGCACCTGAAGTGGCTTGGGCATGTACTAAGAATGGCTGATGACCGAATTCCGAGGAAAATACTAAGCGTGATTCCAGAAGGTAGACGTCCAGTGGGCCGCCCCAGATACAGTTGGGCGAAGCAACTCCAGAAACTGTGTGAGGAGAGGATGAGACTGCCATGGACGGAGGACGAACAATCAGCACAAGACAGGGACGTATGGAGGAGCTTTGTCGATGCATTGGTCCCCCGACGGGAATAGAATAAGGGGAAGAAGATGATGATGATAAAGTACTTAGCTCTATTAATAGCCCATTCCAATTAGAATGTTATGACATGTTCAAGATACCGCACGGCAGAACAGATATTCTAGCACAGCGTGGCGTGACGAGAATGCTGTTGAACAAAATTTAAAAAAAAGTACATATATTTAATTTCACTTTAAATATAACCTTACAACTTTTTTTGTTTAAGACTTGCTAAGAATGTTAAAATAAATGTTATTTCGAAAATGGATGACTAATATGTATTTGGTACAATAAATTTTATTGAAAAAATATATTTAAAAAAAAATTCAAAAGTTTCAACAATCCGTTTCACATTCAAACTACCTAAGGATTTACTTGCTTCAAAACACACCCTCGAAAACTCCGCAAAAGCGCATTAATTTTTAATAAACCATGCACCTTAAAAGTGAGCAAATCTTTTCAGCGGGCAGATCTGTTGCCCGGAAACGTGCTCATTATATGAAATATTGACAGAGCCAACGGCCCTCGCGCCACGTGTAACTCCTCTCATGCGTGCAGCATTGGCTCCATTTGCACGCATGGACTGAAAACAATAGCTATTACGCCTGCTCTTTCTCAACGCACAATGAACTTTACATGAAAATACAGCCAGCAAACAAATGCACATGTGACAAAGACAGAATGGTGAAAGAGATAAAGTGGGTGTGTTGTGCAGCTTTTAAGGACACCGAAATGAAATTTAATTGAATTTAAATGAAATTGAAATGTCATTAGAGTTTTATTTAACCCACAGGCCTTAGTCTTATTTTGTCGGAAGGTCAAAATATGTCCGCTTTGCAATGAAACCCAAATAAACGAAACATTTCTCAACGCATACGAAAACAAAAAATTTGTGATGAAATACGCGTTCAAATTTTATAATTCAAAATAAACATGTAATTTTTAAAATTTAAACATTTTTCAAGCATCCGAAAACGAATTTTTTTTTGGAAGGTGATGAAATATGCGTTTAAATCGTATGTTAAATCAAAAATTATATTATTTTTTATTATTTTTTATTATTTTAACTTTATGGGTAAAACCCCAAACTGTAATATTTAATTAAATGAAGACATTATGAGCGAAAACTCAATCGAAAATCTGGAAACAGAAAAATCAGAAAAAGATATTGGCACCTCTGGGACTCGAACCCAGGACCTCCCTACTTTCCGGGTTGGGTTCCCAACCCGGAAAGTAGGGAGGTCCTGGGTTCGAGTCCCAGAGGTGCCAATATCTTTTTCTGATTTTTCTGTTTCCAGATTTTCGATTGAGTTTTCGCTCATAATGTCTTCATTTAATCAAAAATTATATGTTTAACTAAACATATAATTTTTGAAACATAATCGAAAAAATAAAAATTTAAAATTGCTCACTAAGTCACTATTCTAACTAAATACAAACATGATTTTTAGACAAATTTATTACAAACATTATTTTTTACTAACTTTTTTGTCGTTTCATTCAAAAATAATTAATAAAAAAAATCCCAAAATCTTAAATTTTTTTTTCAAATTGTTGACAAATTTTGATTTCATAAAGGTTTACATTTAAATTTTGTTATGGTTAAATTTCATAATTGAGTATAAAGCGTTGTGTTTTCTCTTTCTAACACCGTTTAGATCATATTTCTGACCATGATAGTAAGGGAGACGATTTCTATGAGACCTGTTGTTGTTCCGGAAAACGAACAAATTAGCCTGACGGGTTAAAGTTACGCGAAACTTACGTAAATGAAGCAGAAATGGGGGTTGCTGCACAGTCCGTCAAAAACATTTTCATTATTAAATAAATACCTTCCTTGATTAGAAGTCACTCAATTTTTGCATGCGAGCTTTGACAATCTATATTTTTCGACTAAGGGGGTATTTCATCATCCTATTGATAGCTGGGGTAACGTTTTTTTCGATTTACGATTTATTTATTTATAAAGTCCCAATTTACCATTTGGCACTCGAACCTATTGATCGGTTATGTTAGCCGAGTTTTCTACCCATTGCGAATTGCGACTATTTATTTGTTTATTGAATGATATATTTTATCCTAAGGCTAAGTAAGCTATCAATAGGATGGTGAAAACCCCTAAATGTTCTAACAACTATTGTGGATATTACTTTAGCGGGGTAGGTACCCCTAAATCTTTAGGAAAGGCTAATTATTACATATGAATATAAACTAATAAGAAAGTAGATATCTAATCTTTATACATAAAAATCAAAATTTGTTTGCTTCTGGGTTTGTATGTGAGATACCTATGCATTGCTAAACGATTCATCCGATTGCGATGAAACTTTGGGGATTTGATGTGCGCATGTCCGCGATGGTTTCTATATACAATAGTGAGTTCTGGCATCATGAAATTATGCGTTGCTACCGTTCATCCGATTGCGATGAAACTTTGGGGATTTGATGTGTACATGCCCGCGATGGTTTCTATTTATAATAGTGAGTTCTGGCATCTTAAAATCATACGTTGCTAACCGATTAATAACATATAATAAACTTAAAGCTAACCTAATAATAACGTATAATAAACGTATAACGAACGTTTAATGAAATTATACGTTCATCCGATTGCAATGAAACTTTGGGGATTTGATGTGTACATGCCCGCGATGGTTTCTATTTATAATAGTGAGTTCTGGCATCTTGAAATCATACGTTGCTAACCGATTAATAACATATAATAAACGTAAAGCTAACCGATTAATAATAATAAACGTATAACGAACGTATAATAAAATTATACGTTCATCCGATTGCGATGAAACTTTGGGGACGAATGAATCAGTGAGTGAGTGAATCAATCAGAGGTGTTTCCACCTAATATCATGAGAGGGAAGCCGCGGGTAAAATCTAGTGTATAATAAAATACGCTATTACTTTTGGAATTTAAAAAAAAAATAATTAAACTGTTTCGTGTGTGTGAAATATTCCGCAGATGAATTTAAATTGTCTGTGTTACCCTTTCAAATCAGTCTAAATAATGATGTTAAATTATTTCGAAGATTAAATAATTGCACTTCTCTATAGTGCATCCTCCACAATTATACAATTTGTTGAAGGACATTGTTCTTCCGTTTTGCCACGCGCGTCTTTTAGCACGTGAAGTAAGTGAGATTATAATTCAAATTAATGGTAATTAAATATGTGCGGGTTTTGTCTTATTTGTTCCGCATTCAGTGCTACTGACTTATTTCTCAGAATAATGGTCTCGGATATGCGTGTTATTTGGCTTGGTTTTTAAAACATTCATTTTAATATTGAGTTACGTTGTAGCAAACAAAAGCAATAGTTTCTTTCGTCCACCAGTGAAATCTTGTAAATGCGTTGTTGTTATTGATTTAGTGCTGTCTTGGCTGGTAAATTCGTAATTCTAAATTAATAATTTAAGTATATTTGGAAATAAGTTGAACTAGTGACACCTAGGAATTTGACTAACCAGTTAATTAAAATGGAGGTATTTAGGGAAATGTTTTTTTCTTCAATTTTATTTTTGATTTAATTTTGCGGCGTCAATGTTTTTGTCTTAGGACTCATTCAAAATGTTTGGCACACCTTGGCAAGTTTACAAAAACGTCTCGAGCGATCGCTTGTCGTAATGTGCCAAATTTATAAGACTAAAAATATTTAAAAAAAATTTACATGAACTCCACGCAGGCGGCCCTGAGGAAAATAATTTCCCTCAAGGTCTATGTCTTCTTTGGGGATGCTGTGTGGAGGGTTTTTTTAAGGAAAGGAAGGAGATGAAAGTTCTGGGTAGGAAAAGGGTTTAAGGGGTGGGTAGGAATCTGGGATTGAGTCTGTACTGGTCATCCGCCTCCAAGACTTAGACAAACCTCACCCCACGAACCCGGGCAATCCTGCTAAATCACCACCAAACGTAGCGAACCACTTGGGGTGACCTATGGCAGAGGCGTGATAGAAGGGATAGAAGGTGAATCTAGTTGGATTCATTGGCTTTAAACCGCAGTAAACAGTTCATATGTTTTATATTATTTTATTTGGAGGATTGATATTATTAGATATGCCTTGTTGCACATCCTCCATCTTTAGCCAACCGGACAGCCCGATTTGGCTAAAGAAAGAGATAGCGAAATACGGCATAATACCCGAAAAACAAACACGGCAATACTTTTGGGGATGAAACGCTCAAATCATTCTATAATTTTATTCATGAAATACTGTAATAATGTTATAAATGGATTTTATACATAATTATCAAGCGATGAAAGAGCCCTTCCTATAAATCACTTAAATCAATTAGAACATAAGATAATATTTCTGTCTACATTCTCACAAAACATAGATAAACCGAAATTAAATTTTCCCGCCGGAAACCGATGACAAATACAATCAAAAGTTTCATTATTCATCGCCGAGACATATTTTACCTTGATGAGAATTGAACCCTTCGAGGCAAATTCAAAGAGAATCGTCACATCAAAGGCCCTTTTAGGCTATATCGTTTGATCCATGTATGCATACTGCCTGCAGAGGTTGTGTGCTGCTACAAAACCCATCGGCTTTAACAGCTTTTCTGATGTGACTCCATCAATAGTAGCATTGTCACAAATGTCCCCTTGAATGCGCATTCTTCATTTTGGGAGCTTTTCACGCAACAATCGGAAGTGTCCAGCTACAAATAGGATTGTGTAATAACACCTTTGAGCTTGTGACAATGCTCTTTCAGGGATCGTTTTTTATATCAATTTATTTCGGCTGAATGAAAGCGTAATGCTGAAGAAAAGTTCTTTTTACGCAAACGCTTTGTACGCCTTTACCTACATTAATATGAGCACTCCACAAATTTTTCATTATCAAAGTAGAGCTTTTATTATTCAATAAAGCTTTTTTGCTATCCTCATAATATATTGTGAGGATAAGGAAATAGTGTTGTGGAAAACATAGCAATCGGTATTGATAATATAACGAGACTTTGAATATTGCTAAATCGGTGAAAAATTGTCATTTCTAAGTTTGCAGAGGTTCGTGACTTTGCTTTTGTATTCATGAATAATAATATGAAAACCAGCGATGATAATGCAAATCATAACTTTAAAACGTTCATTGATAAAGCTTACAAAAGAGCCAATAATTTTTGGTGGTCTCGGTGGTTACTCATTCAAATAACATGTATTAATGTAATCAATCTCTTCAAAATTGTTAACAAGAAATAATCAAAGGCACTGATAAGTTCCCACGTTGATTAATAAAACGCTTCTACTGACTAATAGATTTTCAACGAAATGCATTACGGAAGTCTCCGAGTTAAATTGCATCGATTAATTTAATAGATTTGAAATACATTCTATAATATATGTACCTATGTAGCAATCAGCAAATGATCAATGGAAAACAAACATGTTTATTCGACAATCTAAAAGTAGTCTTCCCGATGTAATGGTGTAGGGGAGATTTTGAAGATCAAAGTACGGTGCTGAAGTTCTTCAACCAGTCGACATTATTGGGAATCTCTTGGTTCAGCATAGATATGCTTCCAGGAAACTGAGAAAGTGGACATTATCGACTTTGATGTTGTTTGAATATGTCCACAATTGAAAAATTCAGAATCATTTATGCTCCATTAACAAGATTCGCTAGATAGGTACATAATTAATTTTGTTTGTCAATCGTTTTATTTTACAATTGCTAACGTAGGTATTATTCATGCAAACAGGTAGATCTGATTTTGCTTTTGCGAATTCACAATAGCATTTAATCTTTGGTTAGCGTACAACATTAAGCTTTTAAGTTCCATCGCTACTTAGATAAGCAAGCTTTCCGTGCCCGTCTCTCCGGTATATAAACTAGTATTAATTTAATGTTTGATGTAACTAACGAAGTGTGAGAAATGCTAAGGTGTTGAAAAAGCGCTGCCAACAATGTACAGCTAATGGTGTGTGGATGTGTGAAAGCACAATGGGTCCCGGTACGCCGTGAAAGGTGGAGGAGCCTTATTCAGTTCGCGAATCGCCTCGTCACCGTACGGCTATCTGTTCACTTCACTCCCGTGGACGGCAGACGACTGGGTCGAACTTTTATTAATCAACCTTATCAATTCATTTGTATACTAGATGTATGTTTGGAAATTGAATGGCTACCTCTCGTGATCAACGCAGCGCTTTTTATCTAAGAGGCCTCTTACATCCTCTTACTTTTACATGCGTCATTTATGAGGCAGACGTTACAACGGAGCTATCAGCGGTACGCCTGTAGTTGGTTGGTTGTTTGGGATCTCACTGACTCTTCAACGTCTTCTTATTTTGCTTTGTGTACCTTTCAAGTCAGGGCTGGTCCGATGGATCTTTTCTTACCAACTCAAACATTAAGTTTTCTTTTCAAAAACATCTGTACGAGGTAACATCTCAATCAACGCACCATTCAATTCGCTTTGTTCAGACGTATTAATGTCGGCAGCCTAATGAGATTGAATCACAATAATTTTAATCATGATCCACAACGCTTAGTATCTTTCAATATTTAACAACATTACATTATGATTGATATAACCCATTGACCTGTTCCGTGGGAATTTTCACAAATAAAAATAGCTTATTTACGATTCTTTATACTGGAAAGCAGTATGAATATATACCCTTAGGTAGTTAATCTACTGTAATACATCATAATTATTGTATGTTCGGTTCTCATATTGCTTTAGTTGTCTATGGGCCTTTCGAGTGACATGATCTCGTTTACGAGATGTGCCGAAAATAACCGAAGACAGGTGGGCTCTATCATTATAATGTGGGAGCCTATCAGGCAAAACCGTCAATAAACAGTTACTGTGATCCCAAGAATTTGAAGTCTTTTAATAAACACATTACAGTACTGGAAAATACAAGCCCCAGTACTAATAAGTAAGAATATCTCTGGAGAGGACTTTCAAAGATATTTTACACTTACTAAGCTAGAAACATTTCGAGGCGTCACAGTATAGTAAATTAAATGATTTAAATAGTTTGACACCTATTTGCTGCCTTCTACTTCCTTCCCTGGCCCATTGGGTGGCTGTGATACTCTTGTGCTGTATTCAAAAATTTAAAAAAATACTTCGAGACTAAATTACGAAATAAGTGCTCGATATAGTTATTTCATTACATCTACGGCTGCATTTTGACATTTATCTGACAAAGATAACTGAGATAATTTAAATAAATTATTTAATTTGATAAATGTACAGTTTCCCATTCGCCCGTCTCCTGGTTCGGCCCTTCCTTGCAGGTAAGGGCCGGCACCAGTGACAGTGACTATTAATCTCTCCCATCTGCATAGAATGAAAGGCTGTCCACCTCCCCAAAGCTTCCTGCTGCCTCCCCCAATATTCATACCCGTAAAATACACATGCCCCCACCCTGGGTCATTTCTGGTCAAACTCTTCCTTCACTTTGAACGGAAGCATTTATAATACGATAGAAGAAAAGCTTGCTTGCAGTTTTTCAAATATGTATCTAGCTAATATATTTTTTTTTTATTATTTATTTAGGTAGTTTATATTACATTAGTAAAAAAATTGAAATGCAAAAGCTAATATTTAATTTTCTAAAATTATGTTTTTACCGGAAGCATGACAATCTTTTATACATTCTTTCTTCAGACTTTTAGACATCGTACATTTTTAGTCCTCTATCCATACAGTTCTGTGAATATGATTTTCTCTTATACGGAAATCTAATTCTATTTTTATTCCTGGTTTCATAACTATGTATATTTTTACTAAAAATAATTTAATCCACTTTCAAGTGTTTTTGCATTTGGTTTTTCATAGTTTTATGTATAAAAATTAACACATTGAGAAGCGTCCCTTTTTTAATGACATCTCATAGCTCGTATGGAATTTAATCATTGACGAAAATGTTAATACTAATAAATTTAAACGAAACATGATACAGAATAAGAGACAGAAAATAAAAAGTTACGGTCGCAACTGAGAATCGAACCCAGGATTTATGTCAACAGGACAACGCCTCGGACGATGTGACCTGATTTATACGTCATTTTTGTCGATCTCAAATTTCAATATTCATTGTAAGTGTAAGAACTTATATAGTATACTGGAAGCATATCGATTGAGTTCAACTCAAGAAATCTCAATACTCGTAACTTTAATATGGACGATTGCAATAACTGAAACCGGAGAAAAAACTAAAAAAATACCATTTGATATCTTTTTACCAAATTGAGTACTTTGGGTGTGAAAGGAACAAACAATTTATTTCAAAAGTGAAACACAGGATTCGAATGCCTCTTATTTATTAATAGTGTCCGTGGATTCAAGTAGCGCCGAATTTCATAAGTTTTAAAAATACGTAAAAATTTTTATCCTAATTTATTTAAAATTGTTTACACTAGTACCCTGCAGGTTGCTCCGTGTTACCCTTGCCCGGCACCGTGAACACAAGCAATTGTCACGGTAAGCAGGGGCAGGGGCAAGACCATCGTGACTCAGGATATTCCTCGGGGCTGATGATGCTCATGACGAAATTACACGAAGCAGGCTTGCACTAACACACAGGCAGGGGTGGTAAAATGAACAGAATATTGAAAATTGTCACTATTATTTTTAAAAAAATCATGGCAATACGTTGCTCACAAAATAATACATAAATATAAATGCAATTTGAAATTGTTCCATGACAACTTTACAAAGTGGCACGTCAACGTGAAAAGTCATTAAAAATTATGAAAAAATAGCCATATCCTGATCTAACGTATCCTATTTAATCTAGCTTTTTTTAAATTACTTTTCATGACTTTAAATCACTTTTCAGAGGTATGTTGGAGTGCCACTATGTTGAGTGGTCCGGTCACATATATATTATGTATGTAAGCCTACTTTTCAAGAAAAACTTAAAAAATCATGTAATAGCCTCACATTTTCTACCTTTCTTTAAATTAGAGGGTTTGTATCCATCCCTTTGATAAGGCACTAATAGCGAATTTACTTAATATAATTTTTTTATACACACGCTCTTTGATAAACTGGTACATGTAAATTTATAAGCGTAGATGTGCTTTGGTGACGTAAATAAAATAAAAACACGGTAATGGTTTATAAAATTATGTACGTAAGATGTATTTAAATAGGTACCTAGTACCTACCTAATGTAATGAACGTAGGTCGGAGGTTGTATAATGTACGTGAACGTATTTCGCTGGGTAATATTATCGAATGTGAAAGAAGAGTATAAAACACCTGCACGTTCAGAACTTCTTCCATTTTAATCGCCATTCACGTTGTAGGTACTATAAATATTATTAAACTTTATATCGGAGTATGTATTTTATTTACAAAACACAAAATACAAAATATTACATCGACATTTCGTGTTTTCTCCAAGTTAAGTTAAATTTGAATATCATAAAAAAATATTCTTTTAAACTGTAAAATAAACATTAAATTTAAGGAAGCAGCTTTAAATCTTTGAAAGCTTCGTCGCAGCCTCTCGAGTGTCAGATTTACCCCGCGGTCCACTTGGCGCCCCTCCCGGCAGCCACTCAACATCTCCTTCGACTAAATTGCATTATGGAGGGTTGTTAAACTACGTAATTTTCAGTTTAAAATCTTTTGAATTCACCTTCCGTCTAGCAGTTATCTTCGCCTGTTACCTTCAACATCACTCATCCTGCGACGTAATCCGCGACCATCCCTTGTAATTGAAGGGTGAGGAATCGATCTGATTAAACACTTTTTATCGTGTTTTTTTAACAAAGGAACGTGGTGATGATGAACACGCGTTTTTGAGTTTGAGTTGTAATTGATTTACTGAACATTTGCTGATCATTTCCAATACTTGGAAAAAAAATATTATTAGATTTATTATTTCTCCGAAAACTTAACGTAACACAAGTTATAAACATAACCTTCAAACAATGGGGTTTTTTATACGTTAATTTATTTTTCTTACCACCCACTCATAAAATGTTGGTCTTGTGTTGTCTGTATCTTGTAATTTGATTTAAGTATTCAATGATTATCAAAAGAACTGCATAACCTTTCGAGCGTTCACGTTAATATTTGAAATACGCGTCCAGCGTCCGGGATTTCTGAGCGTCCGATTTGGAAATTTCTCGCCCTCATTAAAAAACTCATACCTCTTAATTTTAATATAAAGACAAATAAATTGCTTAAATTGTTGGAAGGTCACTAATTACATCTATATTTAAAAGTTAATTTTATATTTTTAATATTCATAAAAAAATTATTAAAAATCGTTTAATATGTGATAGCACGAATTTTTTTTTAAATTTTGCCAAATAGCGGTTCTTTTTTCTTTTATTGGGTGATATTTGTTACATATTGTACGTGATATATATAATATGTGCAATATTTATTATTTTCCAATGTAAAAAACAAAATAAAAAAAGAGAAACAGAAAATGCTTCAACATAGGAAAGATACAGAAACACAAATAACCTTTTTTAATTGCAAAGGCATGTAAATAATTACCCCTTTCTTATAAACGTCCTTCAAATTTTACACAACTAGTAAACAACCATTTACCCTTTATTAATGGTTGTTTATAAATTGTGTAAAACTTAAAACAAGTTGATTAGTAAGGCCATTAGTATTTTAAGGATATTTTTTTTAAAAGAAAGACAAACATTCCCGGGTTACGAATAACCCAACAATGTTTGAAAATCTTCTACTACCACCACAGTAAGCCGAAAATATTGCTTAAGTCGTGATGGGGGACTTAGTCAGCCAAGGAATCGAATACGCGACGCCCGAGTGGGACCCAAACGCGATGCCCACTCAATTGACCGGTCTAATATGGTCCGATATGGATAGGTATTATCATTAATAAAAGGAGGTGAAATAAATGGAACGTGCATGGTACACCAATCCAAACACAAGTAGTGATGTTATTTTTAATACGATTTCTAATATTCTTAATAACTTTTATTTATTGAACCTTTTTCCAAGTTATTATGCGTCAAAACAAAAAGTAATAAAATACGCCCACAAACAGAAGGACAATGATTATAATGGTCGATTATAAAATTCCAGTATTAATAATGACAAGACAACGGATGACTGTCAGCTTCCACTCTGGACCAGAATTATGTCATCAGTCTCATTTTTTTTTTATCAGCGGCCATTATCCTTCCGCTACAGTAGCAACGTGAGACAGCAGAACTGGTTTATACCAAACTACCCCCAAACATCTGCTAATTAGTTGAAGCCCCAGGAATGCACGGGGCGGCTTGACGAATCATTTAATATCGAAATCATCGTCTGTGCCACTAACAATGATATTAATTGGTTGCATTCTGGATATTTTTTAAACAGATCGGCGGGTATGGGGTGTGGGGCTGTGGGGAGTATTGGGGAGCCGCCCATTATGCTCCTGGTCCCAATACGGGGTTATCACGGAGCGTGAGTGTGCACTTCTGCCTTCTGCCCCGTACAATACCTTTTTGTGGGGGCCGAAAATGTAATTAAAATTTAATCAAGAATTGAATTGTTAAGACTTCAATGAAGACAAAACGCCTTCTGAAGAAGTGGTGCGCCCCTCCACGTTTTTTTTTAAATTTTGTTACGTTAATTTTTATGGGCGTTCCGCGTGAAATCGATTAATTCTGTAGTCATGTGTATTTTTTTCGTTCTTTTGTAAAAAAATGTTATTTCACTGAAATGGACGTGTTTTAATTTAACACTATCTACCAACTTTTCAACAAGTTTTATTTTACTTTTATTAATTATAAACCTTTAAAAAATGCAAAAATTAAAATAGAGTTCTTCTCAAGTAAAACTTGATAACATAAATAAAAAATTACACTTTTTTTCAATAGATTATAAAAAGGTATACAGACGATAGTAGGTAAATCAATTTTATTTTCTTAAAACTTGAATGATTTCCTTACATCTTCGGTTCATTTTCGAAGTTTTGTTAGTGACGTATTTACGTATTACGAAGTATTTGCATATTCCTTTCTTCAGGTTTAAGTCAACAAAAGGCTCTGTCAATAAGAATGTCAATATTTCTGGTAGGCTGTGTGAAGGAACGGATTATTTTTCATGTTTTCTTCCAACAAGTCAACCTATTACGTAGGTACCTTGTGTTTTTCTTTTTTTAATGACAAAATGATTAAAACATAATTTTTTATCACAAACATTAAAGTAAGCGCAAAACTTTAATTCCGACCTGACGTTGATACAGAATGGCAACAGGCGAGTTTAAGGAACGAAAAACGGCACTCCTTTCTCTGTCACACGTATGTTTTATGCATCTTTCTTTTTCGCTTACGGTCATTTTAAAGTCAGTAAAGTGACAGCGCGAGAATGGATCACATCAACTTCACGAATATAATAAAATTAAAAAATAGGTGGCTGTACTTCACTTCTTTACTATATTGTGTTTACCTCCCTCATTTTGTGAGTGCCAATTAGTCAGGGTATTTAATAAATACCCATCGTGGATTTCTAGCCTTTAATATTTGTGGCCTTGGCCAATATATTAAGATAACTGCACAAATTATGGGTTAGTGATTAGTAGATTAGTAGTAAGTAAGCAGTAATTTAAAAAAAAAAAACAATATATATAACTTATATCTTCTATATGTCTTAACAAGCGAATTACAATCTTTAGAGGACAGGCGTCAGATAGGTATTCTGTCTTTGTTATACCAGTATTGAAATGGAAGAGGCTCCGAGGAACTAGCATCCGGTGCTTCGGCACCGGTACATAGTCGGGAAACACGCTAAACGCTCGCCCAACATATGTATACCGTTGACATTTGTCACACTAGAACGGGTGGCTTCTATGACTCGTTCTTGAGTTCAACCGCTCGGCTGTGGAACGATTCGCCGATCTCTTCAAGACCCATATTCACTTCTTCCTCTCCTGAACAAGACCCTCCACACAGCATCTTCAAAGATGACAAAAGCCTTGTGTGTGGAGTTGGCAAAAAAGAAATTAAATTAAGAATTAGGGTATGTGGCGGACTGTCGCCGGGCGGACACCAGGAAGGCGGCGTGGATTTGATTTTTATACAAAACTACAGTTTTTTTGTTATTTATTTTTTTGGTGTTATGCCGTGTTGCGCTGCCTCCTTCTTTAGCCATCATGAGTGCATGAGTGTCACTCATCTGCCCTGATGATGGACACTGTAACGCTGTCCGAAATGTTGGCTAAAGAAGGAGGTAGCACAACACGGCATAACACCCCAAAATAAATAATAAAAATACTTTTGGCCGTGAAAACCTAAAATCATACAAAACTACAGTTTTATTCTGAGATTGATGAAATTTTTGCTCACTTGACCTTCAAAACAAGAGAAAGGTCACTGTCTACATCTGATTTCGAAAAACTCTGCGTAAAGCCCGGTCAACGCCGAGTGCGTCAGATAGTTTGAAATAACCATGATAACCCCATTTTGCAAAGTTATAAATGGTACACCAATCCAAGCACACAAGGAACAATTTTATTGAAAGTGTCAAATTGTTTTTCTGGAAAGTGTCGCAATTCGCATCTTATTTTGACCTAAGACCATTGCAGAAATATTATTCTCTTTCCGAATAATCTTTTTTTTAAATTCAAGTATATTTTAATAAAATGTATCTTTTTACCAAATTACATATTCAATGAATTGACCAAGGATCATTTTATAAAAAAGGTATCCGATCAGATTGGTCTCTACATTTTTCCTTTTTTTCCCTTTCAAAGGCAAATAATAAAATTCGGTCAAGTGAAGTCCTATAAGCTAAGTCTTGGCCGTAATAAATGTCCCGGCAGATCAGAATGTCCTTATTCCATTAAAGGAGGGTGCGCTAATCCTGATTTAATAAGCCGTCCAACGCCGGGTCTCCGGGACGATATGGCATTATGGGGTCAGGTGAAATATTAAGGCTACCTACGTGTATCTTAAATGTAAATGGTGTAGACTCCAACTTGTATAAATATTTTGCATTTATTTTTTAACGGGGCTGGATGGATAAGTAATAACTACATAAAACTGCACTACACTTTTCATACCGATCCGTGGATTGCTATCGGAATTGGAATCTGTATCGGAAATCAGGACCCATATGGAATCTGTATTGGGAATCAGAACCGGAAACTGTATCGGGTATCAGGAACCATATGAAAACTGTATCGGGTATCAGGAACCATATGGAAACTGTTTCGGGTGTCAGGAACCATATGGAAACTGTACCAGGTGTCAGGAACTATATGGAAACTGTACCAGGTATCAGAAACCATTTGGAAACTGTATCGGGTATCAGGAACCATGTGGAAACTATACCGAGTATCAGGAACCACGTGGAAACTGTATCGGATATAGGAACCATACGGAAACTGTATCGGGTATCATGAACCATATGAAAACTATACCGAGTATCAAAAACCATATGGATACTATATCGGGTATCAGGAAACATATGGGGACTGTAACGGTTATCAGGAACCATATGGAAACTGAATCGGATATCAGAAACCATATGGAAACTGTACCGGGTATCAGGAACCATATAAAAGCTCTATCGGGTATTAGAAACCATATGGAAACTGTATCGGGTATCAGGAACCACGTCGCGTCGTATTTTGAGATACTGTGTCCGTTTCGAGACGGTAAAACTACACAAATTTCACAAAGCGCACAGTTTCAGATCGTTTTGTGTGTTCCATCATGAACCAAGGAGCTTTGAAATATCCTTTTTAATACGACCAGTCGCCATATTATTATTGTTGGCAAGTTCGGGTTTCATCTGGCCTACATTGACTGACCTTCCATTCTCGATAAAGAATCGATAGATTTGTTAGTTTTATCTTATAAAAAAGTTACCTACCCAAATAAAAACTACTGTCAAACCCTGATTGCAACCACTGTTCCTAAAACTGCTTTCCACTGGCATAAAACACACGAAAAACTACATGTTTAAAGGGTTGGTTCCCATAACTCAAAACATAATTCACCGTACAACGCAATGCTCATAATGTTGATGAGATATATTTACCCGTCTAGTGAAACCCTAATTGTGTTATACAATGTTTCAAATTTCGAATACAAAGGATTTTGTCAAACAAGAAACCAATTTTAAAGGCACAAAACATTAAAAAATACCTGCACCGCCGCATAAATAATAAGAGGACTTTTCATTCGCCGATGTTACCGTGCCAAATTAGAACTACAATATCGAAAAGACTGAACATTGTCGTGTTGTGCCACATTATAATAATCTTTATTACGCGTGACAATAAGAACTGGAATTGCATTCACGGTCTGAATGGACTTGGCCGGCTGTGTACACTGCCCAAGACGGTCGCGACTGTGGAAGTAATAACAATGATTGTCACCGCGCCGTGTGTCCAATTGACATGCCAACCGTTTCCAATCTCACAATACAGTCACGGGCGTAATATGTGAATAAGGGGAAAGGCTCCATTCATGGACATTTTCAAAAATAAACTTTTCGAGTTTTTATGATTTATTTTCATGCATCAAAGTTTATTGGTTAAAAGTACGAAAGTTTACAGTAATGTTTAAAAATGTACGAAAATTAATTCCAAAGAGCCAAACTCCATGTTTATTTTTACATTAGCTCCACACAGGAGGTCCTGAGAAAAAAATGTCATCTTTAGGAATGCTGTGTGGAGGTTTTTTTTAAGGAAACGAATGAGATGAAGATCTGGCAAGGAAAACGGCATGAGGGGTGGGTAGGAATCTGGGGCTTAATGGCTGATGGGGCATCGCGTTTGATTCACACCCGAGCGTCGCGTGTTCGATTCCTCGGCTGGCTAAGTCCTCCATCACGACTCAAACAACATTTTCGGCTTACTGTGGTGGTAGTAGGAGATTTTCAAATATTGTTGGGTTATTCGCAGCCCGGGAATGTTTGTCTTTTTTTTCAAAAAAATAAAATAAAATGTGTCCTAAGTCACGGACGTATGAAACCATCCCTCCCATTCCTGTGCAAGGCTATGGGTTGAGAAAGTTCTGCTGAAGAGATAAAAAGGTGTCCCTCAACCAGTCTCTCCAAATCCGGCCCGCCACATAGAAGGTGGGCAGACGCATCCGCCGCCAGAACCTGGACTTACCCCATGAACCCAGAAACGCCTGTTAATGGATCCTGTTAACTCTTCAAACATAGCCAACCACTTGGCGTGACGTATGGCAGAGGGTTGGTTTTCCAATAAATGGTTCTCGGGGTGGCGGTTTTGTGGAAGATTTTTTTTATTGATTCGTATACAGACCATGGTTTTTAGTAAGAATCCAAAATTTCAGTCGGTTCGGTGCCATAGGGCCTGAGAAAACTGCTTTTGAAGTTCGACCCCAAGCCTTAAGAAACGCCCGTAAAATGATGAATTTTCCAAAAATGGTTATTTTGAATATTTTTTCATTGATTCGTGTACACGCCACGGTTTTTAGTAAGCATAAAAAATTTCAGTCGGTTTGGTACCATAGAGCCTTACAAAACGCCGGTAAAGATTATTAATTTTCCATATCCGCCTCCCATGGAAGACATGGCACGACCAAGTGAATCAGATACTTGAGTCGGGCGATGTCAAGAGTCAGAATAACAGAAGAGCATGTATGAGACGATGTATGAATGTGAACGAAGCAAGGAGTGTGTGCCAAGATCGAGTTGTTTGGCGGTCCGTCCTCTCTGCCTACCCCTGCGGGGAAACGGCGTGATGGTTAGTTAGTTAGTTAGTTAGTCATATCCGCCTCCCTGATTAAAAAAAGGTTTGTATAACATCCGTAAGAATCGTAACGTGCAGTGAAAACTGCACAAACTACCGATGTTTTAAAGTTTAATTTACCTCCAAAAAAATTACAGTAAATAAATCCTCAAGTAGGCTATTTATTGTACGTTTTGGCAATTCCAAACTGCCCATAACCCACATGTCAAAGATCGAACATTAATTAATAATTAGAAACAAGATAAATTGCCATTGAGTGCATTATAAATTACAAGTGCATAAATAGGTTTTTATGAATACATAATTCGAAATTGTAACTGTGAAAAATAACGTCATCAATCTGCAATAAGTTCTCAACCAAAAATACGTATTTTTTTAATCAAATCAAATCGCTAATACAGAATTAGTTTTATTATGTAAAAACGAAACTCTACTGGATTAGCTCTTAGCTCCGCTGAACTAGTTTGAGCTAAGACGGAGTTAAACTTACCGTTAGACTTCTATGATTATTAAGGCAGGTCAACGATGTACACGTCGAAAAAATGCTACCTTTATATTGTAGACTTTTTGTTTTATTTTCTATCTGTTTTTTAGTTTTCTCTCCTAAAATTAAAATAAATAAATTTAAAGTTTATTCAGTACATTTCTCATGTAATCCAATAGAATAATGTGTGCAAAATCACGATTTTGAGTAAATGCACAAACATCAGTGACTTCACTAATTTTGTAGTAAACAAAAACCGCGTCTGCTGTTTATCTAATTTCACCGTTATTGTAAGGTTTATTTATTTGCAATTATAAGACTGTAAGGCTTTCGACTAGCCGTCCGGAGGTCGCGGGTTCAAATTCCGGTGTGCGCAAGTATATTTTACCTGACTGATTTGTGCTGTTTCACAATTTAATCGTTAAAAAATAATATAAGGTAGATATATTTTCGGCACATTCCAGAGTGGAAAATACTCTCAGTATCGCCCTCGTGTAAGACAACCATTCAGAATTGAAACGTTGCTTGAAACGGCTTTAGCCGAGTTTGGTGACTAGATCTGAATAGCCAGATACTTCCCACCTTCCTCTCCCCTGTCTCCTTTCCCTTCTTACTAACTTCGGTATACCCTAATTGGCGATGCCGTCTCACAGGCTTTAGGCGGTTGAGAGCAGTTGGGACTCTTGACTCGTAAACATAAAAAATAAAATAAAAATAAAAACTTAGCACAATTTTAACATATTTTTGTTGAAAAGCGTATTTTTTAAATGTTTTAAAAAATTAAACATAAACACTTATGCACGGATTACAGAAAAAATTATCTGTGTAAAGTTTTCTCAAAACATGCGAAGTGCAAAAAACCTTTCTTTAGCATTACGTGAGTGTAATAGGAATCAGATTTATATTTTCTAAGAGCATTATTGATTTGTGCTTTTTTTATTATTTATTTGTGTGACGGACATGCCACTCTTTAACTTTTAATTGTGTTTTCCTCAAAGCGTTCTTTTTAGGGTGAATTTTTTCAAAAAAAAAAAAATTATAAATACTATTCGGCTGTTATGCGATATAACAAAAGCATAGCAGAGCGTAAAATTCATAAATAATAATTATCTTAGCTGTGCTCTAACCACTTATCCAATTCGATCCTATCATCTTTAAGTTTATCAAACTTCTAACAAGAACTTCTAACAAGAACTACCAACATTATTTTCATATTCAACTCATATTGGCTTGTTTGGCTGCTGTCTATATGTGCGATTAAAAGATTTTTCCCGAACTAAATGCAATCTAAATAGTATATTTATTTTAATGTGTGACATCTATTGACTTTTCTGCGAGTCTAGAGTGAATATATTTTTGGCATAACTCCAGGGCCCGGCAAGGCGAGTCCTGGGTTCAATTCCTAGATACGACCGTATCTTTTTCAGATTTTTCTGTTTCAAATTTTCGTTTGAGTCTTTGTCCCCAATGGACAAATATTACAACTTGGGGTTTTACTCATTAAGTTACACCAAAAATAAATAATATTTACGTACTAATCTAATATATAATACATACGTAATATTTATAAAAATAATAACTATATAATATATATAAACATAATATCTATGCACTAATTTAGAAGTACCTTGTCTTAGAACTTTAGAAGTATTATTTTACAGAGATGTATTTTGCAAAGATGCGATGTAAAAATTTCGTTAAAATGAACTACCTACTAACGAATTTAGAATACCTATATAATTCCATAAAATAAAAAATAAGAGCATAGCTCACCTCCGACTGTTCATCAAATTCAAACAGATGATTTTATTAAAGACTTCCTCATTTCGCGAGTGGAGCTTTTGTAAGCTCAAAATGCTCAATGCTGTTTAATATTATTATGTATTTATCCGTCCAAGGTTGAAATTTGGAGCGCGGGAAAAGACGTCACCATATTGGCTTTTTACGTCTCCTGTGCCTGTCTTCATGTTACATAAATAACATTATGATTCATGGGCGGGGGGGGGGAGGAGGGGATTAGAGGGAGACAGCAGGGGGTGGGGGTGGGTAGCACCGTGAAAAACTGATTCTATAAGGGAGATTATAAGTACACGCGACTGACAGGGCTGAAATTATATCGTACCTATTTAAAAATAGGAAGACTTTATTTAATGCCGTAAGACTTTATTTAATGATGAGGAATATGGATTAAGCACTTTTTCGAATCCCATTAAAATCTCTAAAATGTAGAGCTCTAGCGTCATGATATTTATTACACAACGTTATATTTCTATGGCGTATCAACTTTTGCTTAGCTCGCAACATTTTGTTCACTTCTTCTTTCGTATGGTGGGGGGTCAGAGGGGGACATCTAGCTGTGCGAGCCAGTCTAGGGCCTCAGGCGTTGCCATGTGGACCTCATCAATCCCGCCGGGGAATTAATGGAGCGGGCATTCGTTGTTGTTCACTATGAGTTAATAAATTAATATTTTTTTCTTAAATCCATAAAACCCATGACTGCTCCGTTTAAACTCTCTCTTGTTTATAAACAATGCATGTATAAACAATCTAAAAGAGAGGTTATATAGCCAAAAGTGCCTCGTGCGATTTACCACGTTTACACAATTTTTGATTACCCGATATTCGCGGACAGACAGACAGTGTCCCCCGAAATGATGTTTACTGTAAAAATATAATTTTTTGTCCATTATTTACCAATTTCAAACGTAAAATTGACTTCAAATATACCCTTAATAATAAGTTGGTATGAAAATCAAACGAATTTATAAACAGTGTCGATTTCGTACGAGAAGCAGATTTTTCTTTGATTCATTTGAAAATAAGCACTTCTTTTGCTCAACATCATTTTTCATACCAAGGAAAACACTTCTTTAACAACCTACCCATAGAAATCAGAATCATTAATAACAAAATACAATTATCGAACTCTATCAAAAATCATTTTAAAGAAATCAGCAACGGAAAGACTGCTTCCCCTATTTCCACATGAATGTAACACTAAAAATTATACTTGTTTTTACTCTTACGGAATACATGAATGTCTTTTAGTTAAAAATTGCGATGTGTTTGTATTAACTGCACTAATTACTTATGAAACACGTGACTGTTTAAATGTATAAATAAAATGTAAACTCTTCTTCCATCCACAAGCAAATGTTTTTAATGGAAGACCAGTACTACTTTAATATGTACCATTTTTTAAGATTTGAATGAAAGTATGTTTTTTAGTTTTGTTATTCGGTGACGTCCTCTCTGCACATCCCTTCGGGGTGACTTAGTTATATTTTGCTTAATTACTAATAATACCGTATTTTCCCTAAACCGACTGCACATTGCATACTGCACATGCATCGGCGAATCAACTGTCATGAAACCCAATTTTTTACTTCTCACCGTCCACAATGTTCTAATAATATTTCTTTTAAATTGAAAAAAAAAACACCGTTATTCGGTATAACCCTAGCGCATTGAAGACCTGAAATTACTTCGACCTGTATACAATATATTATGGACGTTATTGGGAATTTCTTTCGGATGACAATGCCTGTCAACCTACAGATGACAATGAAATCAGATTACGTACGCTCGCTTTATTCGACATTTTTTGTGATCAGGAAAAGAATAAGTATTTGAGTTTTGGTTCCAGCGCACCAGATAACTTTGTTCCCGATGCCTTTCACCATTGTAGAGCTTTGGATCAATGTAAAAATGTACAAATATTATCAAATTAAACTTCCACGAAATAACTTTCCGTCATTACTATTAAATCCGTTACTCGAGCTTTCTAAAGTTTATAAAATCGTGTTTAGAGCTTTTCTTCCAAAAATCGCACTCCGCTTAAGTGGAACGTTGCGCTGCCAGTTTCGTGCATATCTTCAATTTGGATTTGAGAACGAAATACCCAGCCGAAATGAAAAATAATTTTTGCAATCAAAAGTTATATCAAATATCTGGTACGGTTTGGCTACTTTATTTATTTTTTTTATTTTATTTATTTTATTTTAGGGAAATCAACAGTTTACAACTTGATTAATTTATACATTTTTAATATACCTATCTAAAAAACCAATTATAGATTTCCTCATAGTAATATTATATTATGTATCTTTAAAATAAACAGCAATTTTACAATAACTAAAAGAAATTGCATTATTACAACAGAAGGGTAGTTCATAATATAAGTCGTTCCACAACGACTTACATTATGCAGTTAAATTTAAATTTATGCAGTTTTGTACACATTAATACATTTTTGATACATTTTTTATATTTATTTTCGGTACAAATGAAGATAGCAATTTCAGAGAGAGTGTTATTATACGTTGAACTCAGTCTTATAAGACTGTGTTCTTAGTCTTTTGCTTGAAATTATAAGATATAGGCCATTAAAGATTTTTGTGTTTCAGAATTTTAGAGGCAACTTCGGCAATTATTTGTGAGTAAATAAAAAACAATGAAAAAATTATTTTACTATAAACACTAAAATATTTAATGGCCTATATCTTATAGTTTAAAGCGAAAATAAATAAAGTAGCTCACATCTGTACTAGATATTTGACACACCTTTGTTTACAAAATAATTTTTCATTTCGGTTGGGTATTTTGATCTCAAATCCAAATTTAAGATTTGTATGAAACTGGCCGAAATGGTCCAAGCATACGTTCATCTTAATAATGTGCTTCTCACTAGAGGTATAAATAAAATTTGTTGTTTTATGAAACACATACCTATATTTCTTTCCAAAGTGCAACAAAAGTGTGTCAAATAATATTATGATTGGTTATAATTATGTAAAAGCAATCTACCTTCGTCATTAGCGGTTAAGGTGAAGATTAATACTAAATCACTATTTACGATTAATCTTAACTGCGAATCGGTTTACATTATTTATACAAAAAATATACTGTGCATAAATTGAAGCTTTAACTATTGAATTGAATTTAAATATAATTGTTAATTACTTTATAGAAAATATAAGCGTAAATTACAAAAAAAATATTTTCATTAGAAATGTACGAAGGCATATAAGAAAAATATGATTTTAAGGCAAAATTTATCTGTGTCAGTTTCCATTGATAAACTTTTTTGTTTCCCGTAAAATTATTCATAAAATAAATAATAAAAAATATTTTTTTAAATTACTTGAAATCGATTTTTTTTACATTAGTTCCACACAGGAGACTCTGAAGAAAATAATTCCCTTATAAGGCTACAGGAACATATGCTTATGCTCGTTGAGTAAATAATCATTATAATTGAAACGTTGCTTTAAATGTTTTTAGTCGTGTTCGGTGAACAGGTCTGAATAGCTCACCTGTCACCTTCTTCTTCCCCATCTCCTTCCCCTTCCCACTACCTTCAGCTTCACAAAATCACCTCAATAGAGACGCCATAGTCTCACTAGGAGCATTTGGTACACTTGTGCGGTATTCACATAAAAAAATGCTCTTACTACCAAAAAATTTATATTTTTCCAAAAGTTTATTGAAACTTAGAATCACTTTAAATGTAATGAGCCGACAACCTACTGAATATGATATTAATCAGTGCCTACCTGTCTGCTGGTTGCCTGCTTTTCATATTAATTAGAAATCATAAATTTGACTGACACTGGTATTTTATGCCTCTATTCAATATATACTTGTCATAAAAACTTAAATGACCCCGACCTTTGAGGATGAGAATGCTACCGACTTAATTACAAAGTCATTCTAAATACTTGCTTTCTACCAGTAGGTAACGCATCTATAAATACCTTTACCTACTACATTTCAATATTTCAATATACTCGTATTATCATTTTTATATACTTGTAGTTACGTCAAATTGTTCCTTTATTAAATAATATTATGTAATATAAATTTTGGTTGGATGATTATATTGTTTCAATATGCGATATAATATCACATATCATATCACACCAAAGACCGCCATGTATTTTATAGTGACCCGATAGTTGATGCCCGATAGTTGGCCGACCTAAATTATAATTATTAAATTTTGATTTATTGTGCATTATTTACCAATTTCAAATCTAAAATCGCCTTCAAAAATACTTTTAAAAATAAGTTGGTATGGATATTAAACGAATTTATTTACAATGTCTAGTTTTGTATATATACGCTGGCGTTTACAGTATAAAGACAAGCAGTTTTTTCCTAAATGCATTTGAATAAAAATACGTTTTATAATTTTGTCATTCGGTGGTGTAGCCTCTCTGCATACTCCTTCGGAGACCCTTAGTCATATTTTATTTAAGAGGGTATACCGTCTGGGGATCAACTGCTATGGAATCGTAATTTATCTGTCTTGTCCACAAAATGGTGTCTTGTTAATGTGATATTTTTAGGTTCCTTATCGGTTGTGCAATAATGTGACCAAAGTAAACTGCGCTAATTAATCTTAGTTTTCTTATTATCCCCAGGTGGTGTCAACGATGGACGCCATGTCCAAGTATTCCCTCGAGGCAGAGAAGTATCGGGGGGCCTACGGCATGTACCCGGAGCCCTCTCGCGGCTACCTGGACTCCACCCTCTCCAAGGCCTACATGTACATGGAGCAACAGAGCCCCAGGGCTTACCCCATGGACATCAGCAAGATGTACTCTGAAGCTTCGGCCGCCGCGGCAGCCGGGGCAGCTCCGTCCAACTCTCCGAGATCTGCAGCGGATTCCCCGGAGCTGACTCCTCGAGGTGTAAACAACGCTGATGGAGGCAGTTCAGCATCTTCAGCGTCCACTGCCTCTCCTGGCGCGCTGCCCGCCTACTACTCTACGGGAGCCGGTCTCCTGCCTGTGCCCCAATACGGACAGCACTACCCGACCACGGCGCAGTCCTCGGGAGAATTCCGGAGACCCTTGACGGTAATCTTCTGACCAGATTCCCTGTAGCATAACGCCGAGAAGGCGAGCGCTGTCTCGCCTAACTTTTGGGACTCCATGACCAAAGGTCTGAAGTACCCAGCCATTTGAAACAAGTATTTATCGGCGTAGAATAATCACTTTAAAGAGATATTTTTTGGCTGTCGAGTATTGTAGAAGTGTTTCAACTATGGATATTAAGCGAGTGCGAAAGTCGCTCTTATGTAAATATTTGTAAAATAATTATTAAGGAACCATTTTGAATGGTCAAAAAAAATAGTTTCATTCAGCTACTTGACACAAGAACCATCGTATTCTTTAAATATTAAGTAATAATAATAAAATAAATTGTTGATAATTTTAAACTTAGACCATAATCTATTTGTTGAATGAAGTATTATAAATTATTATTAGACTAAACAATTGATTGATTTCCCGATACAATATTATATTTTTGTACTTTGGAAGATTGCTTCCGATATCTTTAAAATCAAAGCAATATAATTTGATAGACTATTAAATGTGATGATTTATTACAACTTTGTATTTCTCCCTTGTTAAAGTCGGGTCCAGATCAGAACAAAATAGCAGCTAACAAGTCCAACGCATACGCGTTCCCTTTGCTATTCGATCGGTACAGACAATCTGCTAACGATCAAAGGGAATACGCTCCGAATGTTCGGTCTCCGCTCTGATCTGTACCAGCTCAAGGTATATAGCCATATTTATAATAATTCTTATGTTTATTTTGTATATTTAATTGTGATACTTACTTTCCCAATATTTCCAAATGATTGAGTTAGTACTGATTGGCCTATCATGGATTGATCCGTCAATAGCTCAATTTAATTCTGAGTCATCGATTTCAAAGAGATTATTAGTGATTTCCAACAACGAAAATTTACAAAAACTAGACATACTTATTTTTTATAGTGTGCCTACCATGCTAGTTTTTTTATGTCTCATTTACATTCCAATTGATTTATCGAAATCCAAAAAAAATGGATATAGAAAACTGAAGCAATTGCAAAAAAAGTTTTAATAGTCAAAAGCATTAAAAAATATATAGCTAATATCCTTACGTATAGTACGCGCCAAACTTTAAGACCTCCCTGAACATTGTACTATTCTCGCGCAGTTACTAACTTTACAATGAACATAAGCGAAAGAGAAAGATGTCTAAAACATACGTGCGACAAAGAAAGGCGTGGGTGGTGGGGGAGGAGGGCAATTTTTGTCCTTAAACCGTCCATTACGATGATTTTTGATCAACATCAGGCCGGTCTTAAATTTTGTGGTGTATTATAACTCTTGAAGATAACTTTGGTCACTGTGTATTTAGATTATCTGGTATATGATCTGTGTATTAATATTTCTGTGATGTAAAAATGTATATAGGTTCGTGTAACCCTTAATTATTACAAAGCTTAAACAATGTTATAAAACACTACATAATAAATATATATACGATATCATATTTATAGCACATTTGCTATTAATTGATAAGTACCTATATCAGTGAGATTTATTTATCTTATTATAGTTCAAATTATCACTGTCGTTTGTAGTGAAACATGTATAATAATGGTTCCTGTACATATAAAAATTAGAGATGTAATTAATTATATTTAGAGTTTGTGATCGAAAGACCAAGTTTTGAAATGAAGATCTAAACAGATTTAATGGAAATTTTCTAATTATTTCTGAAGAATTTCTTATTACAAGATTTTTGTAATAATTCCTAAATTTTTTTTAGAATTTTTGTAGCAAAATTTGTAGCGAGTTTTTTTAGCGAAGTTTATGGAGAACTTCAATAATGAAATTCGGAGTTTTTAATAAATAACAAATAATAAGGACCACGATCACAAACTCTACCAATACTATTAAAAAAATCTTATTAATAAAAATGCAGCGGGACGTTAAGATTCTTATTAAATAGTTATACGCTGTTATTATAAAATTTTAAAATGTATTATTATTATAAAATTTAAGATGTGAATGTAAATAATTTAATTTAATCGAAAAATCTTGTTATTTAAGAATGAAACAAATTAAAAGATAATTACTTTTTTCTGATTTCTCATCCTCAACATCATAGTTTAAAATAAAAGCAATTATTATATATATGTAGAATTTTCCGGCTAAATATTAAAAAAAATAATAAAAACCGTTTGATTAAGTTTGTTATTATTTCAACTTAGCTATAATAAAATTTGTTATAAAGTGTATTTAACATTTTTTAATATTATCAAAGGGAATTGACGAATCGCATCATTGTTGTGCCATTTTTCGTTATATTACTTTATTACTTGGTCCTTCGAGTATCCTATTATATTACTGTCCTATTTTCCTTTTAATATTATGTATACGCAAATATCTCTGCTTTCAACATTAGAAAGTAGTATGTGAAATTGTTTTTCTTTGTAGCATTATCTTAAATCAAATAAATGTTATTTTATAAAATGTCAAAACTCTATTTATTTCATTTTCTACCTTTATTAAACATGGAAACACCCACCACTAACTTAACCTAACATATTTTTTTTTTTAAGAGCGGAGACGGTTTACATATATATATAAAGTTTCCGTGGGCACTTAGGCCATGGGCCCATTGTGCTATCTCCCATTTTACCTCATTCCTTTGACAGTAACCCAGTCCCTTTTACAAAGTTCACCAGGATTGTCATTGGAAATGAAGCTATATCTTCTGGTTCGACAATGTGTCTTCCCAGGTTTCATTTCTCCTCTTCACTCCTCCTTGGTTCCTTGAAGGCCCCACGAGGGAAGAGGGCTTAATCTCTCCTCTCCACTCCTTAGTTCCATAAAGGCTCCACGATGGAGAGTTCACCTCCCCTTGGTTCCCTAAAGGCCCCACAAGGGAAGAATCCACTCCGCCTTGGCTCCCCGAGGACCCCAGGAGGGAAGAGGACTTATCTCTCTTCCTCACTCCTCCTTGGTTCTAAAGGTCTCATTTCTCCTCTTTACTCCTACATGGTTCCGTAAAGGCCCCACATGGGAAGAGGACATTATCTCTCCACTTCACTCCTCCTTGGTTGCCCAAAGGCCCCGCGCCGGAAGAGTGCCCTTCCCCTTGGTTCCCTGAAGACCCCACAAGGAAAGGGTTCATGGAGGTGGCCTCAGCTCTCCTCTTAACGGCTTCTCCTCTTGGTTCCTCCTACGGGCCACAGGAAAGAAGTCCACAGAGGTGGCCTCAGCACTCGTAGGTTCCCAAAAGGCCCCTAGTTTTCGAATGGTCTAATTTTTTTGTCCCACGAGTGACCAGGGAAATAGAGGGTCCATTCCAGCAGAGCCCCGAATGCTGGAGTAAGGTCTAAATACTCCGAGATGCGACCCTGATTCTCGGAGGCACCGTTCGTGACACTGTTCCCCAGGACCTTCAGCCTGAGCACGGTAGCTCACACCTTGGCTTGGGATGGCTATTGCAGGTTTGTCCTCAACGTATTTAAACACACTACTATTTTCTCGTATCTAACATATTTAAACACACTACTATTTTCTCTTATTTCATATTCGAAATGGCCACAATAAGGTTTCATTGTACCTGCCTACACTTTTTACTGCGAGTGGCTGTACACGTAATTCATTTAAATTTCACATAATTATTGCAAATGCTTGACAGTCCTTTTGTGAAATTGAATGTTTAATTTGACGAACCTCATAAAATTGGTTAGAATCCATTTTTTATCTTTAGTTTTTTTACCACTGCATTACAAAAAGTTGAGGTTGAGGGGGGAAAAGGGTGCAGGACGGCGTATTTTTAGTGATTTTCATGAATATTTTTAACTCATCAGGAATATATATATATTTTATTTATACATTTGTTTATTATTTTTGTCATTTTAAACATATATTCAAGAGTAAATTCTAAAATTTTCAAATATTTTCCTCAAAAAATAAAGGAGATATCAGCTTTTTTTTTTACATGATCTCCACACAGGAGGCCCTGAGGAACATAATTTCCCTCAGGGCCTGTCATCTTGGGGGATGCTGGAAGGTTTTTGAGAAAGTTTTTTTTTTGGAGGGTTTTTTAAGGAAAGGAAGGAGAGGAGAGTTCTGAGAAGGAATAGGGTTTAAGGGGTGGGTAGGAATCTGGGGTTCAGTGTGTCCTGGTCATTCGCCTCCAAGACCCAGACATACCTCACCCCATGAACCCGGGCACCCCTGCTAAATCACCAAACGTAGCGAACCACTTGAGGTGACCTATGGCAGAGGTGTTGCTTATCCAATAAAGGTTCCCGGGGCGGCGGTACCCATTCCCGCCTCCCAAATTGAAAGCTGCCGCGCATTGTAAGTCGCCATCCGGCTGGGCAATTTGTGTAACTCCTGGAGGTCACAATTTTCACTTGAAATCAATTTTTCAAGAAATCTAGCTCTTTCTATGAGTTTTTCTTCTATTTAAACCTCACATGAATGTGAAAATTTATTACGATTTTTTAACATTATTTTGTACCTTTTTTGGAATAAAAAAAAATAGTTAAAATAAAGATACTGTTTAGGATTGAGGTTCGAATAAAGCGCAGTTAACAAAGAAATTATGTGCTGAGTTTGATAACGATTGATCAAAAACGGTAGGAGCTAGTGGTTACACAAATTCTAAAAAAGTCGTTTTGTGAAAAACGCGTTTGAAAATAAGAGTGGCAGTAAAATAGTAGTAGTTTAACCGAGGGACACTCACTCACTAACAACGCTAATAACTTTTAAACTGCGCGGAAATTTGGTTTGAAATTTTCAGAATATATTTTTGAAAAGTTCTACTACCCATTTATGAAAGAAATTTTTTTAAATTTGTTGAAGCCTCTACACCTATTTCCTGTATAAAAGGCCCAGACACTGACAGCAAACGTGACCGTCGATCGTGGTTAAATATGATTTATTGGGTACTTAAGAAAATCAAGTAAAAATATCTCAATACATTATTTAACGGTAATACAAAAGTGAGAAGATCATTTTCATCAATGTCCAATGTAATAATTGATTTGAATGATATCGTATTGTGGAAAAGCAGGTTTTTTCATTATAAACTAGATTCTCCAGCGAAACTATCCACAAAATTGTAGGTATATAATTGTGTAGTAAAAACTGTTAAACAATATGGCACTATACAAATTATCCCAAAATTTGACAAGATGCTTGCTGCTACCACTAGAGGCGTTGCTCGTAGACTGGCCTTCTGTGCAGGCAGTATTGGAACACACCTCACCAACTTATATTGAGGATTTTAATTTTTTTACGCACGTTGAAAGTTGTTGTTACTGATAACAGCACGCAAGAATGTGAAATATGACATAAATAAGTGCCACTTCACAATCAGATTTTTTTTCACAAGTGGATCTTGAAAAATTGCGGAGTTGCACTACAATACGCGACGCCACGACGCGCGTTTTAAATTACCCATTATTTATTAACACAACACATTTTTTTATCAATTACTAAATAAACGTTTCGTAAATTACACTTGAAACGTGAACCCACCCCTTTTCAGCTAGCAATGCTCCAATAATATTATTGAAATATTTCGCACAGTTTTGACCCTCATTATTTTTATTGCATTTTTAGGGGTGCGAAATTGCTTTGTTCCTTTTTTTAATGTTTATCTTTTCGCAATTATCTGCGATTTCAGTACCTACCTACACAAGTTTTTAAAATAATAATAATGCTTTCAGTTAGATACCTAGTGATAATGGTTATTATTTCAGGCTCGTTATATTTTTAGCCATAGAAAAGCGTGTGCTTAAAAAACTATGACAGACCAAAAACGACTATTCAAAACGTTTTTACCACCTGGAATCACAAATTTTAATAGCGTGGCACTACTAACGGTGTTAGAAAAATTTGCTTCAATTTTACTACTTAGGTACAGCCATTAGTACCTAATCTTCTGTGCCTAAGCCACAGATTCAAATTGACCTATTTAGATCACAGCGTGTACCTCCCTATACCTACACGGTATCCGGAAACTCGTAGTCAAGCGGTAAACCGGTAAATCTACAACACAACTACATTCGATTTTGTGGTATAACTTCTTTGATTTGAGCTTTCGTTTTCGAGTAAATCTAGTCAAAGTTTGGAACTTTTTAGGTCAAATTAGAAAAAAAAATCGGTAGCCAGGGGGTTAATATCAGCTGTTTAGTGTTTTTGTTAATGCGTCGAAGCGTAGACCAGGCCCGAAAGGTGTTAAAGCCCTGGTTGCGAAAAAATAAAAAAGTTTTTAAAAAGTTGCCGAAGTGCTCGGATTGATAACGTCTTGTATTTCCTTCTGTATTTATTGTGAACTCCCGTCTAAGAGTTGGTCAACCGTAGTACCTATGTCGTTTTAAAAAGAGTTAATATTAGTTACATGTTTAAAACTACTAATTTATAGGGCCGAATTGCACACTATATCTGTACTGCCGCCCCAGGAACCGTTTATTGGATAACCAACACCCCTGCTGTAGGTCACCCCAAATGGTCGCTATGTTTGATGACTTATTAGGGGTGCCCGGGTTCGCGAGGAGAGGTTTGTCTAAGTTTTAGTAGCCGATAAGGTTGCCCACTTTTTGCATGGCGGGCTGTATTAGGAGACTCTGGTTGAGGAAGACCCTTTGACTTCTCCAGACCGACTCTCTCGACCCATTCCTAGTGGGAGTGGTGAATTTATACGTCCATCACTCCTGAACACATTAACCCCCAGATTCCTAACCACCACTCATACACTTTCCTTCTGAAAACTTCCTCTCCTTCCTTTCCCTAAAAAGACCCCCCACACAGCATCCCTAAAGACGGCGAAGGCCCTGTGGGAATTTCTTTTTCACAAGGCTTCCTGCGTGGAGCTAGTATAAAAAAATCCTACAAAACATGTTCATCCTCTAAAACATGTACATAGGTATACATGCCAATGGATTTTTAGCACGAAAATCAATAAAAACTCAGTAAAATATCGTGAATAAAATAAGATTTCTAAATTCAAGTTAGAATTTTGCTATAAATTTCTCAAATAAGTAAATTTTCGTAATGTAGTTCCGGTCGATAAAATGTATGAATATAGAAAAGAGCTTCTGAATCATCACTACCAATCAAACGTCTACTGGACATGGGCTGAGCTGTAGTTTGTGTAGCCTGTATTGTGTATTGTGCCCGTATCTGTAGGTGCTAGCTCCTGACACCAAGAAACCCATCTTGCTGACAATAATTGACAATTACCTCGCACAATGCCGTCACCTTGTCCACTATTATGTCCCCGATAGTTCAGATACAACCAGCGCCAGCCAACTGTTCGTCCCAGCCGCACAACAGAGAGAAAAGGACTTACTTGTCCGAATACAGGACTTAATAGAGACTACGTATTGTGTGTTCCTTTGTGCGAGGGGGTGGATATTACCGGTAGAATGGAACAAGAGAAGTCTCAAAAGGGATTTATGAAAGGGTGACGTCAATGGACGGCAAAAGTCACCTGGAAAAGATGGACGTAAGAAGGATTTCCTATAGAACTATTATTGCTTATTGAGGTAGTGTTGGGCCAAGTAACGTGATACCTTGAAGGCTTTCATTTTATTGAGAAACGGATGATATAATTAAAGTTACTCTATTATACAAGAATAGTTATTTAACCCCCTCCGCCCCCCCCTCCCCACAAGCTAGTTTGTTCACTTTTCGGAACAACTCATACAGATCTAATAGAAATCATTGTGTCTCCCTTACTAGCTTAGTGAGTAATATGACCTAAACGGTATTGAAAAGAGAAAACACCAAAGCTATGTATTCAAATCTAAAAATTAACCGCAAAATAATTAAAATGTACACCTTTAAGAAACCAAAGTTTCTGAGCGCAATTCGAAAAAACGATTAAACTTCGTGAATTTAAAAATATTTTTTTTTTACTTGTGAGGTGAGGATAACACATTATACAGTTGTCCAATGTAATATGTTTGTGTTTTTTTTATTACCAGTAATTTTATTTAGAAAAAACGTAAGCTTTGCCATTTTTAAAAGTTTTTGAAGTATACTTAAAAAGTTTTTGTATTAAAAAATTTCATGGTTATTTTCAATAATAAAATTTGACAGCGCATTTAAAAACAGTTTGTAATTTTCGGATGCGTTCGCATATATTCAATTTATTTGGATTTTAATTTTTCTGACCAACCGACAGAATAAGGTCTAGGTCTGTGGGGTAAACATAACGTGACCAGACGTCCCGTTTTCACCGGGACAGTCCCGTTTTCAAGCAGCGTGTCCTCCCCAAACACATGTCCCGTTTTCGAAAGGAAAGAAACTCGTAGTAGAATAAAAAATAAAAAATCCCAATTAAGAATCCTGGCAGTAGAATCTAATACTAGAAGATTAAATCGTGGATGCGCGCCGTAAAAAAAATCAGTATTTTCAATGGGCTTGCGCATAAAAACTCATAATGCATCTGACCATAGATTAAAAATATCTGACGAGAAAACATTCGCTTAAGATTTTCCATTAACTTATTAGTTAGTTTACGTTAACTCATTAGAAATTACGTTTATTAGTAAAAGTCGTCCAAGCGATTGGTAGCTACAAGATGAATTGTAATCTAACCTTTTTGTGCAGTGCTCTTGAGGCGATTTTCCTCGAAAACAGGGCTTTATAAGTTGTCCAATTTTATTATTATTGTTATTACCTGCTGCAAAGCGGGCCGGATCGAGGGAGGCCTTTTGACCTTTTCAGCCGGACTTTCTCGACCGTTGGAGGAATGGATTCGTACGTCCGTCACTCTTGGATAAACTGACCCCCAGATTCCTACTCACCCCCCATACCTTTTTCTTTCTCAGAACTTTCTGTTCTTCCCTTTCTTAAAAAGACCCTCCATACAGCAACCCCTAAGATGACGTAGGCCCCGAGGGAAATTATTTTCCTCGGTGCCTCTTGTGTAGATTTTGTATACAAACAAAATTACCTACCTTTTTTTTCGGTGTCCCGGTTTGTCGGAAAAAATAAATGGTCACGTTAGGTAAACACGACCTAACAAGAGCCTAACAAGAATTTTAACTTCACGATTTTAATTAGCTGAGGGTGCAGCCCATAAAGGATGGAAAGCTGTTCCTGCCCTAACCATTAAAATATCAAGTTTCTTAAATATTTTTATTTAAAAAAAATATTTGAAATGCAAACAGTAAAGAAATTTAAACACTCATTTATTCAATTGGCCGACACAAGCAGTGGAAAATGGTAATATTACGGCCACTTTCAATATTTATCACCCAATAATTCTTAACAAAATTGAAAATTTTTGTGAGGACCTTTGGTCTTAGAGCAATGGTTCCATAACAGTTGATCCGCCGACAATTTGCCCCCCGGCGTGCTTATGTACAATATGCAGTCAGTTTAGGTAAAATATGTTATACCTCATTACACAGAATATAACTAAGTTACCAGGAAGGGATGTGCAGAGAGTACTGCCGAATAACAAACTATAAAACATATTTTCATTGAAGGAAAAATCTACTTGTCCATATTATACAGTGTGTACTATCACATAACTACAAAAAATCGACACTGTATACAAATTCTTTTGATATTTATTCCAATTTATTAATAATTGGTATTTTTACGTTTAAAATTAGTAAAAAATGCACAAGAAATTATAATTTTATAGTAAACATCATTTCGGGGGTCAATTGTCGGCGGATCAACTGTCAGGTCACCTAGAGCAATAATCGCTACCGTTTTAGGTAGTCAAAAACAATCATAAATCGTTTTAGGTATTTTATATATCGCAGTCTTTGCGTAAAAGGTACCCAAAATGCACCCAAAATTTTTTTTTTAACAAAAAAGTAATATTTTGTCTTTCATCAATAAATTATTCTTCACTTTGGTGTCCAGATTCCTTTGTGTATTTTACTTTGAGTGTGACCATACTGCATACATCCAACAACTCATTAAGTTATAGAATGGATGACACTCAAGATACTATAATATTTGTAGACATAAATACATCAATCAACATACATATCTGAATACATACATTTTATATCTATCAAGATACATATTTGTGGACACACTCAAGATACATATTTGTTGATATTTATATTTTATCAATCAGGATTCATATTTGTGGATGTAAATATTATATAAATCAAGATACGAATTTGTGGACACACATTATATCAACCAAGGTAACCAAGGTATCATATACGTACGTATTGCATCAAGCAAGATACATGTTTGTGAATGTACATAAATACATAAATTTTCAATTTGGAAGGCGGGTATGGGTACCACCGCCCCGGGATCCATTTATTGGATAACCAACATCTCTGCCATAGGTTGCCCTAAACGGTTCGCTACATTTAGTGACTTAGCAGGGGTGCCCGGGTTCATGGGGTGAGGTTTGTCCAGGTCTGCCTGCCTGCCGCGTGGTGGGCAGGATCGAGAGAGACTGGTTGAGGGAGGTTTTTTATCACATCATTTTATGACTGGAGCCATCGCCTTGCACCGTGGGTGGAGGATGGATTCATACGTCTGTTACGCCTGGATACACTGTCCCTCAGATTCCTACTCACCCTTCATACCTATTTCTGTCCCAGAACTTCCTCTCCTTCCTTTCCTTAAAAAACCCTCCGCACAGTATCCCCTAAGATGGCATAGACCCTGAGGGAAATTATTTCACTCGGGGCCTCGTGTGTAGAGCTAAAGTAAAAAAAATACGTTTTATATCAATCAATACACATATTTTTGTGGACATGCATATTATACAAATCAATATACATAACTGTGAATACACATATATCAATCAAGATATATTTGTACACACTCGTACTATACAATATCATCAAGAGAACGTATTTCTGCTAAAAGTGACTTGGATTTCAGTCGAAGCGTATAGAATTCTATAAAACATAGCTCTAACAGAGGTACAGATTACGCTTAATTTAAAAATAGATAAAAAAAATTCTAAACAGCAACGAGTTTTTTTGACAAAATATCTTTTCAGTTTAGCATAATGGTTTAAAATTCTAAAACTGTGGCTACGCATTCACTCGTGGAGGCACACAAAACACCCTTCACAAATCCGCAAACCTTCACAAAAGCCTTCAGTAAGGTTTGTTACATATTTCCACATTCAGCGATGGCTCCAAATGGAACAGGAATACGGAGCCAAGTGGTGGCAGCATCCATAAAGATAATATGAAGTGTCCTTCTCTCACCACCCTGCGAACAAGTCGCTTTTCAACAGCCTACCATGATCCGCGTAATATTATGTCCCGCTCTGAATGTATAAAGGGTATCTTATGCCACGCCATATGGCCACAAGATACGAAAACAGCATATAATTTGCAGCAAAAAATCTTTACCAGCTAGATACTTAAAAAGGGAATACTTTTGCAACTTCTCATATAATAATTTTTTTAGATTTTCACGGTCAAAAGTATCTTCGTTATTTGTTTTTGGGGTGTTATGCCATGTTGCTCTACCTCCTTCTTTTGCCAACGTTTCGGACAGCGTTACAGTGTCCATCATCAGGGCAGATGTGTAGTGTATTACACATCCTTCTTTAGCCAACGTTTCGGACAGCGTTTCAGTTTCCATCATCAGGGCAGATGTGTAGTGTATTACACATCTGCCCTGATGAAGGACACTGTAACGCTATTCGAAACGTTGGCTAAAGAAGGAGGTAGCGCAACACGGCATAACACCCCAAAAACAAATAACGAAAATTCTCATCAAATATTCATCGTTGTTGCATAACGAAATTAGTCAAATACCTATATAGTAAATTGATTTCTGCTACTAACATTTGATTTTCTGTGCTATGTAGGTACCTAAGTGGTTTGAACAATGAAATTGATGCATATTGTTTTTATTATTACTATTTTCTCTTCTCAGTTCACATCAGATATAAATTGATTGGGCATGTAGAGCGAATGAATGAGGAAAGGAGTGTAAAGAGAATATAATGACGCAAATGTGAATGGTAGGCGAAGTCGGGGATGCCCGAGGAAGACATGGCACGGCCAAGTGAATCAAATACTTGAGTCGGGCGATGTCAAGAGTCAGAATAATAGAAGAGCATGTATGAGACGATGTGTAAATGTGAACGAGGCAAGAAATCCGTCCTCTCTGCCTACGCACTCTTTGCGTGTTCGACCAAAATCTCTCGAATGGTGAGATTGTGAGTAGGAATCCGGGAGTCGGAGTGGCCAGAAGTGATGGACGTGTGGATCCGTCCATCCCACTGCGGTGCAAGACGATGGGAAGAGAGAACATGTCTGGAGAGGTCAAAGGGTTTCCCTCGTCCGGCATATCCCGATCCCAACGAAGGGCAGAAGCATTCGCCGCGAAGACCTAGACAAATCTCATCCCACGAACCCGGAAACCCTTGTTAAGTCGCCAAACGTAGGGTGACCTACGGCAGAGATGTTGATTTTTCAATAAAACCTGCAAATTCAATATTAATATCAGTGTTTTTCTATTAGTTAGGAGTGACATTATATGTAATTTTAATTCACTTTATTTATTAGGTTTATACAAATTCCCTGCTACGTTATTCAACCGCTTTACTTGCCACTAGTAATTATTCGTTCCGAAATGAAGATGTAACTTTTAATATGAGAGGAGAATGACTTGAACGCCACACTCTAGCTCGTCTCGAGTGCCTGCTGAAGAGGGACCACTTTTCTACCATTATGTTTCACAATTTCATTATATTTCTGTATAAAACGGTAAACTGTGGCAATGTGGATGGAAAAAATGCCATGACGTCATAATACTCTTTCTTTTAATGAGCTCCATCGTTAATTTGAATATGCACTCAGAACTCCTTCATTTAACTGCGCAGTCAACGACCATTATTTTTAACCTAATTTTGAAAAATAGAAAGCATCCGAACGTACGTTAAGAGCCTTTTTATTACTTTTATGAATCCTCAACACTTAATGAATGTTAAAGATTATCTTTTCATTCGATGATTGTTAATATTTGACGAGACATTATAATATTTTAAATAAGTACCATTAACAAATTCATTAAGAGAATATTTTAATAATGAAGACGAAGGCACTTCAAACTTTGTAAATAGTTAACACTTGGTTGAAGTTTCTCGATAAATTGGCAAAGCGATCAACAACAAACTCTAACTATTTGACGGTTCTCGTATATTATGAAGATGGCGACTTCATATTCACGTATGTTAAGCGTCTTCATTCAAGTCGAACAATAGTCACACCTGATAGAATCGATAGATAGAAGCGATAATTAGTGTCAGAGGACAATGGGGCTCTATCTCGGGGGAACCAAGATGTGTTCAATGGATAGACAGGCGATGATATTATAGAATGTTCGGCATTGATCTAGTGTTCAGTTGTTCAGCTATTTTGACAATCATTGCTTTGGGTTATTATTACTGTAAAACAATCCTATTAGTTTGGAGACTACATTACCTTTATTGAGTCAAATACCTTCTTAGCATAACTTTTTTTTTTAAATAATTTTGTTTCAAAATATCAAGTATTTTTTTTATTTGTATTAAACCACCAGCTGGCAACATGACTTCCTAATCAAATAATGTTGGTAAATCCCATAGAATAAAGAAAAATACAAAAAGTGACCTGTGGACGTATTTGCCGATCCATAATTAAATAATAATCCATTAATAAAAATAATTGTGAAATATTTTTTAAATCATCGAACTTTTTCGTTTAACTTTCTCACTTTAGTATTTTCATAGAAACTTGTCGATGTTATTATTCATTTTTGTTTAATAACCCATTATAGGCGTAGTGGCTTCCCATTACTTACTTGATTATTTTAAAAAGTTGTTTTTGAAATGTATCTCGAAATAATGGGAAGAAATAAAGAAAAAATATTTGCCTATTCGAGGCTTATATTTCTATATAAAATAGTGTTTTCGAAATTCATATGGGATGAAAATCAACGATCTCACGCGAGTGTAAGTGAGACGGAATGCTGGGCGGTTGGACTAAATGTAAAGTAAAGCATGGAAACAACGGAGAAAGACTGCGCGGCCGTTCCTTTTAAGATTAAGAACCATCTCATCCCCGGCGAAATTATTAAGATATTATGGAGATACGTAATAGGTACTTTAACTATGAATCATTTTATTTACCTTATCACTTGTAACAGGTGTATGTCGAAATAAATAAATAATTTAAATAATAATCAAAGTTAGACGTCAGAATTAAGTTATACTACATAAATATCACCAGGCTGGATCATCAGGAGAAAATATCTTACGTAGGTAAGATATTTTCTCAATTTTGCCAACTCAGAATCAATTCAACTCAACACCTCTTTGAAAAGTCATTAAAAGCTACGGAAAAAATAATTTTATAGTAGCCTAATTTTCTTTTTTTTAAAAAAGAAAGACAAACATTCCCGGGTTACGGATAACCCAACAATGTTTGAAAATCTTCTACTACCACCACAGAAAGCCGAAAATGTTGCTTGTGTTGTGATGGAGGACTTAGCCAGTCGAGGAATCGAACACGGGACGCCCAGGTGAGACCCAAACGCGATGCCCACTCAACTACTGACTGGTTAATTAATTATTCAAGTCAAGAAATTATTATTACAACCATCATTGGTGACTTAGCAGGGGTACCAAGGTTCATGGGGTGAGGTTTGTCCAGGTCTTGATGGTGGATGCATCTGTCGACCAAAAGCGTGGGGAGCTGGATCGGGAGAGACAGGTTGAGGGAGACCTTTGAACTCTCCAGCCGGATTCTCTCGACCCATCGCCTTGCGCCGCAGTGGGAGGAATTAATTAATATGCCCGTCTCTCCTGGACACACTCACTCCCAGATTCATACCATCCCTCATACCCTACTTCCCAGAACTTCATCTCCATTATTTCCTTTAAAAGACCTCCACACAGAATCATCAAATATCCCACAGGAGCTGAGGGAAATTATTTTACTCAAGCCCTCCAGTAGTTTTATTTTATTTTATTTATTAGCGTAATAAACCCTCTGTATAAATTCACAATATGACAGTGATAAGAATATGTATGTCATTGACCAATAAAATAACGACAAATTGAAATTTAAGAAACATATTACAAAAATACACAACAATCTACATAACTTATATAAACAATTCTGATAAAGTGTAATTTCTTACTTAAATCTACAAAAAGTGTTAAATGAAATTTATGTAATTAATGTATAAAAAATCCAGAGAAGTTAAAGCGCTATTGAGGCTTGAAGAAAATGTAACAAAATTGCACCATTCAAATGAACGAATTGTGTTATTATAGAGTCAGGGTACGAAATTTTATTATAAGTATTACTACGAACACATCGAGAACTGAGAACATACAACATAAACTGATAACTTTTGTAAAAATTTCAATTGGGAGTTACAAAGTTTAAAATATATTGATCTCAATAAACGCACAATAATAAAAGCTTTTATTTGCCATATCATCATCATTATATTCTGTATCATTCTCCTCAGAACTTTCCCGTATTACAATGTTCCTCTGTCTTGTCTATTCATCATTCCGGAGATGATTGAATCTGAACAGCGGCCATCATGATTTTGAAAATATAGTAATCACGACGGAACAGAAGCGAGCAACGGTAAATTACAGCCTTTATAAACTCAAGGTATTATTAACTTGTCATCGACTCGAGATAACATGACTGCCCGCTAACAAGGTATTACCAAAATCGGGCTGGTGTGTCCGTTGAAAAATAAATAAGTAATCTGACAAAGATATTATTTGGTTTCATTCTAAAATTGTTTCTATTTTGTAAATACAATTAAACAATAGAAAGTACTTTTAAAACAACAGAAAGTATTGTTAAAATAACAGAAAGTACTATTAAAACAACATAATGTAGGTACTATTAAAACAACAGAAAGTACTATTAAAACAAGAGAAAGTACCCACTATTAAAACAACAGAAAGTACTATTAAAACAACAGAAAGTACTATTAAAACAAGAAAAAGTACCCACTATTAAAACAACAGAAGGTACTATTAAAACAACGGAAAAGTAGGTACTATTAAAACAATAGAAAGAACTATTAAAACGATAGAAAGTACTATTAAAACCACAGAAAGTATTATTAAAACAACAGAGAGTACTATTAAAACAACAGAAAGTAGGTACTATTAAAACATCAGAAAGAACTATTAAAACAATAGAAAGTACTATTAAAACCACAGAAAGTATTATTAAAACAACAGAAAGTACTATTAACATAATAGAAAAATTATTAAAACAACAGCAAGTACTATTACTTGGAATTGACATGACGGCTCCGTGGTCGAGAGAAAAGGCTCTCGACTAGCAATCTGAAGGTCTTGGGTTTGAATCCTGGAACGGGCAAGTACATTTCGCTTGAAAGATTTGTTTTATTTCACAATTTACTCATTTAAAATAATATGTAGTATATTTATGGCACGTTCCTGTGTGAAAGATACTCTCAGTGTCGCCCTGGTATAAGACTCTGCATTCAGTTGTTCAGAATGACTTTAGCCGTATTTGGTGATCAGATCTGAATAAACCAACTCAAAACCATCTCAGATAAGTAATTTAGAGTGATAAAAAATATACACAAAAAATTGGTTAAATAGGTTACGTTAGGTTAGGGTTATCGGCTAATTTAAAAAAAAAATCATAGCTTTTAAATGACTTTTCAAGGAGGTATTGAGTTGACTTTATTCTCCGTTGGCATGGAACCCCCTCCCCAATACCTTCAGCCTCACAACAAACCACAGTTGGGAATGCCGTAGTCTCACTGGCTTCTTCAGACGGTAGCAGTGCGCTCTTGTGCGGTACTCATCTAAAAAAAAAAACTAAAAAAAAAATATTTCAAAAGAATGTACCTACAATAAATTAAAGTACGATAGTTACCGATGTAGGTAAACACAGACTTATAAATAAATTTATTATATCAGAAGTGGAGGCCGATTTCGCTAAAGGTGTACCTTCTTAGAAAGCAATATTTTTATTTTTTCTGAAAAGGAGAATCATATTACCATCATAACAGTAGTTGGGATGTAATTATTGTGTATATTAAAATATACCTACTATATAATAATAAATTAATAAATAATTCTGTATGAAAATATACACAAAATACACGAATAAGTCAACAACCAAACATTATTGAATTGGAGGTGAAGGTGAACATTTTAAGGAGCAAAATCAAGACAATGTAGCGGATACGGATAGACACTTTTGTAATGTTAGCTGTTAGGTAACAAGCCTCAAAACTCATAAAGATTAAATTAAATGAAGACATTATGAGCGAAACCCAATCAAAAATCTGGAAACAGAAAAATCAGAAAAAGATATTTACACCTCTGGGACTCGAGTCCCAGAGGTGTAAATATCTTTTTCTGGTTTTTCTGTTTCCAGATTTTCGATTGGGTTTCGCTCATAATGTCTTCATTGAATTAAATATTACAGTTTGAGATTTTACTCATAAAAAGTTAAAATAAAAAAAATAATCATAAAGATTACACTAGAATCCTTCATTTGTGTTTTTAAAGACACTCCATTTTCTTTGAATTGTTCTAAATCGAGTATTCAATAAGTGAATACCATTAAAATGACAGCAATCTTATAATATGTGTAAAATAATATTATCATAGAGCTACTTTCGGATATTTCCAAAAAAGCTGCACTTATTATGTAACGATATATTTTTTTTTAATATGAATACCGCACAAGAGTCCCAAATGCTCCCATCTGGAGCCAGTGAGACTATGGCATCCCCAATTGGAGTATGTTGTGTGGCAGTGGGGAGGGAAGGAAATGGGGAAGAAGAAGGTGGGAAGTAATTGGTTATTCAGATTTGATCAAACACGGCTAAAGCCATTTCAAGCAACGTTTCAATTCTGAATGATGGTCTTACACCAGGGCGATACTGCGAGTATCTTCCACTCTGGAACGTGCCGCAAATATAGCATATATTATTTTAAATGAATAAATTGTGAAATAACACAAATTAATCAAATAAAATTTATTTGCCACGCCGGGATTTGATCCCGCGACCTTCGGAATGTGAGTCTAGAGCCTTACCGCTGGAATACGCCGGCCGTCAACAATTCTCTTTTCAAAGTCTTAATCAATTAATGTTTTGTACACTTTAATAGGAAGATATCCTGATTTGATTATAATTTACGATAAATCAAGTATGTCGGTATACTTTATTCATTACCTAGCTATCTCTTTCCTGAACGGCATCTTCCGATTATTAAATTGTCGCGTTATTGATTTATGTAAAAATGTCAAATTTACATCGAAACACGCCACAAAGCCTCTCTTGTTACCGAATAAGCCCCTCGCCTCTTCCGCCTTCCAAGTCCACCCCTCCCTCTCCAACTCTCCCACTTCCCCAACTCCCCCACCCCCTCAGCTCCGCAACTCTCTCCACCATTCCCATGGCCCCGCGACACAAACATTTCACATCCAAACATCGAACACAAACACACTGTTGTGACATATTGAATGGGCACACACGATATTGTGTTCCTCAGTACAGTTCGCTCTAACAGACTTAACCCCAACTTTTGCCTTCAAGGGTGGTTCACCCAATTTTTTTTCGTGACAATGAAAAAAAATCCATGTCGGTTCATTCGTCAATTTTTTCCTCAGTTATTTTGGGATTGTGTTTCTCTTATTCAATCAGGAAAATGGTATGGAGGAGGTTTGTTAATCGATTTTCGTGACCCAGAACATTAAGAGGAACAGTCTTTTTCACATAAAATTATAATTTTGGATTTTAGGACAAAATCAACTAAACTGATGTTTATTTAAATTATATACAAACAAAACATACTCAAGTAATATATAAACGGATGTGAGCTATTTTAAATATCTGCTTTATAAATTATAAAATGTAGGCCATTAAAGAAATCTCATAATTTTGAAGGCAATTTCGGAAATTATTTGTGAGCTTAACAATTTTTGGAAAAAATTATCTTACATAAGGAATATGAATTGAATAAAAATGATAAAATAAATAGACCACAAATTTACGCTGGAACTTTATTGGAACGTTTTCCCACGCAACAACAATTTTTTTTTTAATATCATAGACTTTAACAAAATAATTGTTACGCTGGAACTTTATTGGAACGTTTTCTTTCTCAGTAACATTTTTTTTTAATCTCATAGACATAAACAAAATAATAATATGCTGGAACGTTATTGGAACGTTTTCTTTCTCAGTAACAATTTTTTTTAATCTCATAGACTTTAACAAAATAATTTTTACGCTGGAACTTTATTGGAACGTTCTCGTTCTCAATAACATTTTTTTTTAATCTCATAGACTTTAACAAAATAATTGTTACGCTGGAACTTTATTGGAACGTTCTCTTTCTCTATAACTTTTTTTTTAATCTCATAGACTTTAACAAAATAATTGAATAACAAAACTAGTAACGAAATTGTAACACCAAAAATACTGGTTCCCGGCATGCATTGCAATGCCAATTATATGACGAAAATTTACATTAAAAATATATTTATTTTTTATTCCGTTTCATTAACGTAGTAGGTTGGGCGCGATTATTTTTTAAATAATAATAATTAATCACAAATATTTGCCAAATTTGCCCCCGAAATCATGAAACATTTAATTTATTAATGGTATTTAATAATTTAAAACACAAATACATTAAATAGTTCACGCGCGAACGAGATATTTGCTAAACATATATACAATTATTTTTTTTTTTTTTATTCGGTTTCGTTGGTATTTTGGCCTAAAATTCGAAATTAAGATTTTTTGAAAAGGCCGCTCAGTCGAAATAATTTTATATGGTGTTGTGGATTGGACAAACAGGGTAACCAAAAATTACATATTGCACTTTATACGAAAGGAAGGATGACCACGGGTGACTGATAATTCAGTGAAAATTTAGTGTACGAATACGCAGTACTTACCACATGACTGACGATTGCACTTCCTCTCAGATTTCAATTTCAGTTCTCAGTTATTCCGGGATGCAATCATCTTAATAATTACTGAACTCCAGAGTAAAATCCAAATTTTGAATAGTGTTTCATTTTTTCTACCTATTTGTCATGCATATCAAAGATTACTAAGGTTATTTCGATTTTAAAGTAAAATCATTTTTTAAAATCCAGAACACCCTTTTAATAATGTGAAAACTCGTAAGGAGTTAGGATGCAATGTTGAATCTTGGAAAGGCATCCAAAGCGATAGCATCTGTTTGACAAAGGGTAACTGAAAAAACGTAGGTTACTCTTACATTTTTTAAGTGAGGAGAAACAAAGAGATAATTTATTACCTAAATATTATAAATATCCGTTTTTCGAGGTTTTCGGGTGTATGACGTTATACGTATTAAATGATAAACGTACTTTTTTATACACTATTTTATTAAATTTTATAAATAAATTCGCTCAGCCCAATCTTCCGTCAGGGCTTAAATAAATTAACTAATTATAATTAAATTCAAAAATATAATACACAGTCAGTGAGAGAGATAAAATAGAATAGAGGGAGACAAAATATTAGAGGAGGTAAAATAGAAGAAATTTTTAGCGAGGGTTTTTTATTTTTTATATGAATACCGCACAAGAGTCCCAACTGCTGCCGTCTGGAGCCAGTGAGACTATGGCATCTCCAATTGGGGTATGTTGTGGGGCTGAAGATAGTGGGGTGGGGAAGGAGATAGGGAAGAGGAAGGTGGGAAAGTACCTGGCTATTCAGATCTGGTCACCAAACACCGCTAAAGCCAGTTCAAGCAACGTTTCAATTCTGAATGGGGTCTTACACCAGGGCGATACTGATAGTATCTTCAACTCTGGAACGTGTCACAAATATACTATATATTTTTTTAAATGAATAAATTGTGAAATAACACGAATATATTTTTAACTAAGCTTGAACTAAGCAAAGCCCGGTCAGCTATTAAAAAATTAAATTTAATGAAGCGTTGTATTACAAAGTGTTTTTATCCCTAAATATCAAAATTCATAACATATTGTTAAAATTGTTGAGGAAAATATTTTTTTGAAAAGTTGTGTGATTTGAATTAAATGTAAAAACAATGATACTGCCAGATATTATGTAATACAGATAGGTGTACTCAATAATATTAATATTTCACCATAAATATTTATTTTATTTACTTGACTCCACGACACGCGCCGCCCTTGCTTTTTATGTAAACTTATGCAAAGAGGCGCAAGACGCTCGGTATAAAGATTTTTAAATTTTCGATTCAATATTCTTGTAATGGCAGACTGCTGGCACAAAAGTTCCATGCGAATACATAATAGACTGCAAAATATCATACATAAATAAGTTGAACGCTCCGGAAAGTTGGGCGGCTTAAACCGGGCCGCTTGGGCGGTGGCGGGGGCGGGGGTGTAGGGCGGGGGCGGTAAGGCGGGTGAAGGACAGATGAGAATATGCTGCTTCCTGCTTCTCGTGTGGAAGAATCGCGCATACACTAACCTTACCCACAGTTGAAGATGACCGTGTAATACTTTATTGACGTAATAGGCAATATTTGATTATAGTAACAGAATAAGTGTGAAGACCTCTAGAAAAGCTGAACAAAGCTTAGTTTGATTTTAGGTTTTCACGGCCAAAAGTATTTTCGTTATTTATTTTTGGGGTATTTTGCTGTATTAAGCTACCTCCTTCTTTAGCCAATGTTTAGGAGAGTAAGAGCCAATGTAACGCTGTCCGAAACGTTTGCTAAAGAAGGAGGTAGCGCAACGCGGCAAAACACCCCAAAAATAAATAACGAAAAAAGCTATGCTTCTGTTTTTTTATGTGAATACCGTGCAAGAGTCCCAATTGCTTCCAACTGCCTGGAGCCACCGAAACTACGGCAGCAACGTTTCAATTCTGAATGGTGGTCTTACACCGGGATATACTGTCCCGCGACAAAATATCCCCGAAATAATATCCTCCGACAAAATATCCTTCGGACAAAACTCCAACAAAAACGGAAAAAATCCTTCAACAAAATAGCTACTAAAACCTAACCTAACCTAACCTAACTAAACCTAACAAAAATGGGACAAAAATAATACAGACACCCTGTAAAGACAATAAATTATTTTCCAAAAATAGTAAAATGTGAAAAAAAGAATACAGACAACAATAATTTATTGTCTTTACGGGATATCTGCATTATTTTTGGCCCATTTTTTTGTTAGGTTAGGTTAGGTTAGGTTTTAGTTGATATTTTGTTGGGAGATGTTCTGTCCGTAGGATATTTTGTCGGGGATGTTCTGTCGCGGGATGAAAACGCTCGGAACCGATGCTGAGAGTACCTTCAACCACAATAATTGTGGTTATTAATACAATTATTGTAGATGGAAAAGACTAGCGTTTTTATGGCGTTGATGTAGAAGTATTATGGCAGAGAGGTTCTTTCGACTAATAATGAATTAGAGTATTTATACAAATCGATGTATTTATCAGGGGACTGATTTAAAATATAAACAACTTGTTACATATATTATATGTTTCTCCATATTGTAATATCAAGTGATACGGGTAAGTAATTAACGTATTTGTTAAAGTTGAATATTGCAGAAGACTTCCAACCATCTGCAACCAGTCAAACTTGGCATCCCCTATTGGGTAATTGTAGGGCTGAACAAAGTGAAAAGACGAAGACCGCGTGGAAGAGGATGACGGGGAAGTACCTACCTGGATATTCCGATCTGTTCACAAAACATGTATAAAGTCAATTTTAGTAAAATTTCAATTCTGAATGGTGGATGAATATAAATATTATTAGCGAACGTATTTCACCATCCTTCTCTTAGATTATCCACACCAAACGTACATATTCAATTAATTAAACACGATGTATTTATTAAAAAGTCTGAGTTTACTATTCGGTACTTAAACCTTAAACCTATGAATAGTGGCTATATTTACATGTAGAGTATGTTAAGTATGTTAAGTGTAGAGTTTTTTGTAGAGTTTTTTTTTTACCTGTTGCGTGTATTTATTTATTAATATTCGTTGTTGTATGGATAAACTATCAGGAGGATGGTGAAATACCCCCTAAGTCTGTTTACTATTTGTGAGTTTTTAAACATTAGGTATTTTGATATTTTAAACTTTTTGTAGAATGATTAGGTGTATACTAACATACTACTTACAATCGTCATTTTACGATGATCAAGGAAATAATGAAAAAGGTATTTTGGATTTAGTACAGCAATAGATAATTCCTTTTTTAATTAAGTTTATAAGTTTTCAACTATGATGATTTTCTCGTTTAAGGACGGTCAAGTGAGATTAGATTGACAACATAATTACTTTGTGGAAAAAATAACTAAAGTTTGAAATCAAAAAGCAATTATTACTTTTCAAAAAATGTGAAATGAAGTGTCCAGGGGTGTCGATCGCAAGGCCCGCGGGCCCCCGCAGTCAGCCGGCATGCGGCGGGCGCGAGGCGTTAGGCGTCTGTCAAAGCGACGCCGTTCAACAATGCTCGCCAAGCGCCGCGACGCACGTTTATTTTTTTCAGCAGATTATTTAAAACATGACGTTGATGTGAATGGAAAATGTGGCGGCCCTCCCCACCACTTCCGTCTGACGGCATAACTAACTCCCTCCACCCGCGGTGCCTACTGCCTGATGCCTGATACCTCTGCCTACCCCTGTGGTGAACTGGGTAGGGCCAGTGCTTCGTGCTTGAATCATGGATATTTTACGCTTCTTAGAAAATCCTTCTGACTTATTAAATGTGTGACTGAAAGTTGATATTGACCTACCCAATAACGACTTGCCTACATAAATACAAGTCCTCAAAATTAATTCTTGATTTTTGGTGTTCAACAGATTCCATTTTCAGAAAAAAAAGCCAGCGTTGTTTATCCTAACGATACCCGCTTACTGGAACTACATGATGACTCGACAAATGATCTCCTGACGGTGCAAGGTTAAGTCTCCCTCAACCAGCCTCTCCCGATCTGACCAGCCAAGTAGTGGGTGGGCAAACGCACTAGCCGCCAAAACCTAGACAAATCTCTCCCCATGAATTCGGGCACCCTTGCTAAGTCACCAAACGTAGCAAACTACTTGGAGTGACCTATGGCAGGCGTGATGGTTATCCAATAAATGGAGGCGGTACCCATACCCGCCTCCCAAATTGACTATTGTTAGTATGTTATTTAGTAGGAAAAAATATTTCCGCTTTGCAAGAAATTCCAATTAATTGGAATATTTGTAAAGTATCCGAAAACTAATAACTGTTTTTGAAGGGTGATGGTGGAATACGCTTTCTAATTTTTTTATTAGAAATAACGATGTAATTTTTTTATTATAATTTTTTTTATGCAAACTTTAAAAAGTTTTTAAAATGGCTCCCCTTACGTTTTTCTTACTAAAATTATTGATAATCAAAAAAAAATAAAAACACACACATTTTATTAGACAAATGAATTATACACATTACAATCGCCTCATTTTTACGTTGTTTCATGTGAAAATAATTAATAAAAAATTGGCAACTTTATTTTCTAATTGCGACTAGAAACTTTGGTTTAATAATTTTTTTAATTATTTTGTGGTTAACTTTTCGATTTGAATATAAATCGTGTTTTTTCTCTCTTTCCGAAACCATTTAGATCGTATTTCTCCCTTTGATAGTGAGGGGGACACAACGATTTCTATGAGATCTATGTAAGTTGGAACAAATAAAGTCTCCTGTGATTAAACGGACTAGTAAAGAAATGTTATCATATATTTTTCTGTTAGTGAAAGAATTCAAATAAAAATTGGCGCATTTCAGCCCTGGTGTATATGAAACATCAGATACGTAAATGCAAACACACCACTGAAAGATTCGCAGTCCGATAGAGATTCTATATTTTTGTCGGAATCCATTATTGACGCGGTGCACAGTTTTTGGCTTGAATAAGCGACACAGTCTAAATAAATATACTTTCCCATCGTGTGAACGAGCATCGTGGTGTGGGTAACCGCCGAAAGGGAAATAGATGTTGGTCCCCTGAATCAAAGATAAACGAAAATCCAAAATGTCAATACATTCTGTTCAATATGAAGTCTAAAACAGATATAAATCACTTGGTAAAAATTCCCTGGTAAAATACTGTTTGCCTATTTTGCCAAAATAACTGATGAAACGACTAATGGTGGATTGATTTTTATTTAATAATTTTGCTTAAGCAGAGAATACGCAAAGAAGATGTTAGAAGATGCAGGAAGAGGCAAAAAGTGGCAAGAAGATGCAAGAAGATTCAAGGTGTGAGTAGAGACTAAAGTAAACTAGAACCGGCGATAAGAAGTAAAAAGTTTCAAGATGAGCCAAGAAGAGGCAAGGCTAGCCAAGAAGGGGCGACAAGATGCAAAAAGAGGCAAGAAGAGTCAAGAAGAGACTAAAAGAAACAAGAAGAGTCAAGAAGAGACTAGAAGAAACAAAAAGAGTCAAGAAGAGCCAAGAAGAGACAAGATGAACCAGGAAGCGCCAAAAAGTTGCAAGGCAAAGTAAGAAGAGACAAGAGGAAGAAAGAAATATAAGAAGGAAAGAACAACGCTCAATCACCTCCTTTATTCCTGCCCATCCTAAATTTCAATATTGACATTAGGTTGCCATGTACAACGGTCGATTAAACTTCAACCTCCTTCTCATCCTCAGAGCACGTGTTCCAAGTCCTAACAAATCAGTGCCCCCCGATGTACCGGTCTCACCGGGACAGGAGTGCTTTTGGCTGGGGTGGAAAAACGTATCGTATCCGGTAAATGAAGCTAATACCATTATTAACTGTTGACCGATTTCAGAAGAATCCCTCCTCCAATGAGCACGAGAGTTCCATCGAAGCCGGAATTCGAGTTAGCCTCGCAAAAGCTGAGCGTACTTTACAGGGTCCGCAGATACCTACTTTAATGGTGTACAAATCTCAGGTGAATCCCACTGTTGAATTTAGCAGCCAGGTGTCAGGTGAGAATATTGTCCTTGTTCTACCGGTATTTCAATGGAAGATGTTCAATGGAACTTTTTTCATGTGAATTTCTCACAAGAGTCCCAGGTACAGTGGTATCCCCAATTGAGATATGTTGTGAGACTGAAAGCAGTGAAGAAGGGAAGGAGATGGGGAAGAGAAAGGTGGGGAAGTACCTGGCTATTCAGATCTGGTCACAAAACACGGCTAAAGCCATTTCAAGCAACGTTTTAATTCTGAATGGTGGTCTTACACCAGAGCGATACTGAGAGTATCTTCCACTCTGAAACGTGCCGCAAACGTACTTTGTATTATTTTCAATGAATTAATTGTGAAATAACACTGATCAAACAAATAAACTTTATTTGCGCACGCCGAGACTCGATCCCCTGACCTTCGGATTGCGAATCAAGAGCGTGACCTCTAGACCACGGAGACCGTCGCCACGGTTTGTACAAGATTGAAATTTGTTACATAGTGTCATTTCTACAACTCGTTATTGAGTTCAATAGCTCGGCTTTGGAACGATTTATCGGCCTCTGTGTTTCCTCCCTCCTACGACATTTAAAATCCATGTTCGCTTTTTAATTATTCCTCTTTAAAATCCATGTTCGCTTTTTAATTATTCCTCTTTAAAATCCATGTTCGCTTTTTAATTATTTATAATTGTTTTTCTCATGGCCTTCTATGCGGAGTTAACGTTTAAAAATATATATACATTTCAAAAAACAAATTATCAAACTCCTACCATGGCACTTCGGGGAGAACAGTTATATAGCTGCTTTATTGTCATACCCTTTCTTTCATTCTTTTTTTCTCTTTCTCTGGAGGCTATGTATTATATTTGACACTACTATATTTTATATTTCATTTTGATTATCATTATTTCTGTTATAATTACAAGCATTTCCGTCTAGTCACGACTAAACATTGATTACTCATGCTGTGAACATTTCTAATTGGCGTGTTAATATCTACGTACATCCCAACGGCAATTCTATTATTGTAATAATTGTTTACACTCTGTAAATGTTTTAAAAAATAAATAAATAAAAAAACACACTTCTACTATCACATTTTTATCGTTCATAAGTGGAAAGTTAATAATTGGCATAATTAGCTATTTTATTATTGTATTTATGTATAACTAGCTTTTCCCGCGGCTTCGCTCGCACGGTATTAGGGGAAATTACTTTAGCGCTTGCACTTATCAATTATCCCCCTTCCCCCACCCTCTCCCGCATTCCACACATTCATTCCCGGTACATTCAGTTTTCAAACAGGTCGCATGCCACATATATTTCATAATGCTAGAGCTCAAAGAAAAAAGAATTATTCAATTTGGTGCAGTCGTTCGGAATTTATGCGCTTACAAATATTTTGGAGATTCATTTTTATTTAAAAATGTGGAAATTTGTAAATATAAAAAAATAACACTATTTATTATACAGTCTTTATAATCGTTACGAATTACATTTTTAATGTAGGAACTCTCATCTGACATTTATTCCAAAACATTAACTTCTCCAAAAATAAAAACAAAACATATTCTAATATTTGAATTTTCTGGAGCAGCAGCCGATCAGTAGGTAGGGGGCTGAGTACCTACCAGCATAGAGCCCACAAATATATCAACATCGTTCCGTGGCAACGATTTGTTTTCTGACGTTTGCAATAACTCGCTTTTGCTAGCGACAGAAAACGTATAACAAATAAATATATAAATATTTGTAATTTCATAACGCCTGATCTTACCAGTATATACAGCCTATATTCTAAATAATTAGCCTATAATCTAATTTCCCTAAAATAAATAAATGTAGAGAGAAATAAACCACAGAATTAACATAACAAGTAAGCTATATTATTGATATCCACACAATCGTACATACAGGTATGTTGAATGTGTGCAAAACAGTGTCGCTATCGCGGCTTATTTCATCCCGCGCATTTCTCGGGACTCCTTTTGACTGATGACGTCACTGTGCCCCCAAAATATGGGCGTCACAATGGAAGCCTTTCAGATGCTCACAAAGACCTTTATCTCCCCAAAACACGACCGCTAGGTGACAATATGCAGAGGGTGATATCTGAAATGTATGAATATGATATTAGTACGTAACATCGCCACCGCCATACAAAACCTCTCCCTATTTTCTATGCTCCTGTTACTTTTGTCAGATGTCGCCCGCCTCTATTGCACTTGTCACGTCGTTATTTAGATATTGCTGTCAATTGTCAGCCAGCCATTCATATAGATAGAATAATAAGTAACTACCTAATCAAAGAGATATATTGGCGATCTCTGTGGCTTGATGGATAGGTTCGTAAGTAATGTTATTATGTATAGTTAATATTATTGAATTTAAAAATTAAAAATAAGCAATAAATAACTTAACTTTTATGTTTCATTTTTCGGTAACTTTAAATATTGAAAAAAAATATATATAAATCGTGAATTCTATACCTACTTATAAATTCACGTAATTTTGTGTTTTAACCTCTTACTTTTTCTTTACTTTTAAGTACCTGCATTAGTACTAGTATATTATAACTTTTATAAAAATTGATCGTTTTACATGCTATTTTTTTATTATTTTATCCACACGTAGGCAGTCTCTCGGCGGGTTCCCATATCTTAATTTTTGTTTTATATTAAATATGTTTTTTTATTATATACATTTGTATTTTTTTTTAATTAATACTTGAAGCAAAAACTTTGTACCCCTTTTTACGAAAATTGCGCGGACGGAGGAGTATGAAATTTCGCACACTTATAGTTTATATGGAGAAGGAGCGCAGAATGCTAATATTTTTTTTAAATTATGCATAAAAATACATTAAATCAATACATAAAACATTACACATTAAATTAATTATGATCGAATTTCGACCATTAGGCCGACCACTAGTTTGTTTTAATTTCTGTAGGAACTTATCTGATGTGAAAAATATGTTTTCCTTGATTGAGTAGTATTCCCTTCCATCGTATAACGGTTAATACTTCTTCTCTAGAACCAGAAGTTGTTTGAACTCCCTTGAAGTGTGAAAGCCAGATATAATTGAAACCAGAGGTTGCGGGTTAATAATCCTCAGAGGACAAAAAATGTTATAATGGGATGTATTACTTTGTTTGTATTTTTATTTATAACTGTATTTGGTGACGACTTTTGAATATTCAAGGAGGTGCATCCTAACCACCCTCTTATCTTATCCTTTAGCTTCACAATAATTCCCAGTTAAGTATAACATTGATCAACTGGCTCCGGACATTTAGATCTCATGTGCGGTATCAAATTTAAATCATCCCTAATAGAATTCGCTGATACGAACCAAAAATTGAAAATACCTCAATAAATTTGCCTTCTTGCTTTTGCAACAGTGATTAAATTCCATTTTAAAGCGGTTAAAAATGTTTAAAAACTTAAAATGATAAAGAAATAATTGCCAGTTTTAATTTTTTATTCTTTCATGATACGATATAATATGTACGGCATTACAAAGAGGTAATATTTTCCCATCTCCTAGGCACTATTTATTTTCAATATATTTTCTGTGAAGGCGTTACCTACTAATTTGTAAAAATACTATTACCAAAGAAACGACAATTAACAAAACATTTGTCACAATATTATCAGAATATAGTAAGTAGGTGATATTTGAAGGAGATACTAAGTTATACTTAGCTAGCAAGGTGCTAATGGAGGAACACGGGTGTAAATTTCTTCGAAAGCTTTCGGTATTGGTAGAGAGAGATTAGAAATGTAAAAAAATATTTACATAATGTACGAACAAAAAGTTTGCTTACATAACGGACTTCGAAATATTATAATACCACTTGTAACACACTTTCTTACATAATATTACTGAGTTAATGCATCTCCGACAAATAATGGCAAATATGTAATTTTTTTACGCTTGAATGTAAATAACGTGTTCGTATGGAAATACCATTTACCTTACCAGCTCTTTAATTCCAATATCAAACAAACGAAAAATATTTTGAGAAATGTTTAGTAAATTGATAATGTTATGTAGGTCATTTGAAAAAAACATTATGTGTCTAGGTATCTAAATGTTTAACTGCTATATAAACAGAGCTTGAAGAATGTATTTTTTTCTTTTTCAAAATCAACGAAATCCTTATAGGTGTCTGTAGAGCGAACGTTAAGATGAAGCCATGCGAAATAATGCAAAATCATACAAAATTGTGGCAAATTCAGTTTTTTTTATAATAATCGCAAAAAATTGTAATTTATGCCTGAACTTCACAAAAAAAGACATGAATTTTGTCGATGTTCTTTTACATGAAATTAAATGAGGCATTACCCAACTGCAAATTTCACACTTCTGCAATCCGCAGAAGGAACGAAAGCGCGTCGTATTATCCCACTCAGTAACCACCCGGATTTCAGGCTAAATTGACGCGCTTTGCTCTTTGCGTCGCTTTGTTCCATAAAAATGGACTAGCGAAAAACAAAACACCGTTGGTCAACGCTAAAGTCGCTTGCTCCGCCCAATTCCGAATGGTTCCAGGACTAGGGGATCGTTTAAAACACTATAACGTGAAAGTAGAAGTTTTTGCATTTTGTTATAGTTCAACAGGTCAAACATTTAGAAACTAAGGTCAAGATTTCATACACACAGATTGGTCTAAAAGTGTCAAAGAAGACTGTCAAACAGAAGTATAAAGAAGGATTTGCGAGACAAAAAACGCCATCAGCAAAATGCAAAAGTTGTGGAGTGACAGAGACATGACGAAGATCACAAACACGAAACTCGTCCGGGCACTGCAGAAAAATGGGCAATTAGAGTCAGGGAATGAAGGGGATAGACGCTGTCGATTTGTGGTTTTTGTGATATCTATTTTGAAATTGCTAGGCATCCATAACTGGCTATCAACTGTCTGTCTACAGCGTTTTTTAAGATACTTTGGACATGTTGCTCGCCAAACCGAGGACTCCAACTTGGAGAAAGTCATGGTCACTTGCAAAGTGGAAAGCAGGAGAAACATTGTAACAGTTGAAAATGGTGTAGTGACCAAACATTACTGGCGTCCGGTACGCCGATTGTCGGTGTCCACAGCTCTCCAGGCAGCGCAGAATTGCGAGGAGTGCGGAGGAGCCTTGTCCATCATGGAAATTGTAACGGGGGTCACGAGCTTCAGCAACGAGGAAACGACCCAAGAAGAAGAAAATCTTAAGTTTTGTATCTCAAAAAAACATAAAATATGTACATAGATAAAAAATTTAAAAAAAGCATGTGCAGACTCAATATCTCTGAAACCCATTTTGACACTAATGAATAATAAATAGATACTACCTATTATCTTTATTTTATCTTTAATTTTTTGCTCCTAAGAGTATTTCTTACTTTTTATGTGTTAGACCTTTTTTATATTTATAAAGTTAGTACTTTTTATTATTTTTTAAGATATCTTGTAGTTTATACATTTTACCTGTTACTTTATTATTTCCTGCCTTTTAACTTTTTATTTTAACTTTTTACATAAAACTTTATATTTTATAGTTTAAACTTTGTAACAGTGTAACTTGTTACCCCGGTTACTCGGATGTTGACGATACAAAAACACCTTACTCTATGAGTTTGTTATCGTTAACTTCGGACGGGACAGTGGCGACATCTGGAGGAAGACGCGAGAGGATTCACTCAACGGATTACTGGTGAAGGAGGTGGTCTAAAAAACCTGGTCTCCGGCTGCATGCTGACATCGTGGATTGGCGTTAGTTTCCTTTATACTGGTTTTAAATAGGAGTTCATGTTTTTTATGGTCATGTCATTGAGACTGGCCTTGGCGCCCGACATACTGTTTAAAGGTTAGTTATTTGTTGAGATAATTATGTTCACACATCGCTGATCATTATTACTTTTGAAGTGACTTGCATTTTTTTCATTATCACAGGAGATTCCTCTTCAAGGAACCCTGGACCACATCCTGAGTTTCGATGCAAATAACATTAATCCTTAAATAGATGATAGTCGCATGCTTGCAACTGTTAATGATTACAATAAATGTTAAAGTTGAACTTCTGTTTCATTCATATATCCTTATTTTTACCGTGCACATGGATGTCGCTGGGATGTAAAATGAGTATTACTTTTGCTAAAAGAAATAAAATAGTAACAACTTTTTGTATACTTTTTGTATACTGTATATTTTTACTTTATATATCTTACGTTTTACTTACTCCTTTTTTATCTTTTGATTTTAGATTTGACTTTACATTTATTTATATTGTTACTTTCTTAATGTTATTGTACTATAATATGAAAAATTAATTATGTTAATTGCACGTGTTGTGCCTTATCAGATTCATTATTTCTGTATCTTTTTTTTTAATTTACGGATTCTTCTCTGCAAAGGGACCAATATATGTATATTTTGCACAACATTTGTATGTAAATAGAAAGTTTTTTCTCCGGAAATAAATACCTATCTACATATAGTAAAAAGTTATAGCTCCCCCTTCAGAGATACAAAACCTTAGTACCTACTTGTCTAAGAAATAATTCGCGTTATTTGAATGATCACAATATTATTTGCAAGCATTGTAAAAACGCAAAGAAAATCTGTCTGAATAATAATTTCGCAGCGTGCCGATACATTTAAATCTTCCACAAGTCTTCTCATCCGGAAAACTTTGGCAACTTGCAGCACGCACAGCACACGTTCCAACTTATAATTGCAGGTGTTTAACATTGTCCCGCCGGGGGAGGTGTAATGTACCCACCTACACCAGGCTGGGCCTTCATTTTAAGGAGGTTTTTTTTATATCGTAAAGTTCAAGATGTTGGATAAACGATACACGAGTAAGAAAACAAGGCGAAGAGGTATTGTAAATTGTCAGATGTTTTGTCTCTACAGTAGCTGTACGTTGGTATCTATTATAGTTAAAATTTAGTTAATTTACCTGTAATTAGTATAACCTTTTTATTTTATTTTTTTAATTCATTGGAGTTTTTGAAGCCACACCGAAGACTGAATTCGATATAATATAACGAGGATTGTAGTTGTCAGGATATTTTTTACAAGAGCAATGAATAATGATATTCGACTTGTGCAAATATCACAAAGTTAGTTTTGTCTGATAGTGTAAATGTCATAAGGTAAGATTAAAGATAAAATAAAAGGTCATAAAAAAAGTTTTAACCCATCGATTTACATCGTTTATTTGTACATTCGCGCTTTGATAGGTTTCTTTTCATGTTAGAAAAAAATGGTTCTTACGAGTAGATATTATATATTTTCCACATTTTGCTCAGAATCTCGGATGGCTGCTACTTACCTATCAAAAGTCACATTTAAATACTTAGGTATGTACCTACTTCAATAGACCTATATCGAATACAATTCTTATGTCTCTTGCCACTCATTGTAATGTGTTATTTGAGTGAGCTTGTATATAATTCTGTATTTTTATTTGTGATGTTTTTGTTTTTCTAATTGTACGTATCTGTATTTAATTGTCTGTAATTGCAGATTTTTGTAACTGAGTTTTTATAACTGTATTGTTCTCACGTAAGTGCGAACATCTTTAAAACCCAGTATAAATAAATAAATATTCCAGTGCACAACTTTTGAGATCCCTGACATATTCAAATTCGAAAAAAATGTTTGATGGCCCAGCCTAAAATACTACAGTTCCCACAAATCCGGGCTGGCGCTGCTGTAGAACTGACTGGGGCGGTGGGGTAAATTGGGTGGTAGTAGGTGGCGACGGGTGGTGCGCGTCGAAGGTGGGTTTCTGGGTGGCGATTAGGTCCGCATGAGCGCCGTCTCCAGGACTCCGCCCTATAATGGCGTGTCTCCAAGGTATTTTGCAATTAGAATTAGCGTATTATACCCCCACATTGTGTCGCCTGTGTTCCGCTATACGACCCAACTTGAATAATACCTGGATATGGCATTGTGAGCGAGCCCCACGGCGGAATGGGCCCGGTTTCCGTATAAGTGGCTCGATTTAAGTATCGCTAAATAAAGCACTCGCGAAGTAACTGAGCTGCTTAGTTCACAACCTGCTGAAGCTTGCCACAATTAATTGGAGGTATTACAAAAAAGTTGACATCAGTAATAAAGCCATTCAAGTGTACTTATTTACTGCCTATTTTTTGATGATTTGATGAGCAAGAAAACACGATCAAAGTATATTGATGATGATCTTTTGTTGATAAGTGTTGTTTCCTGAGAAGAATATTTATTAAGTTTCCCTAATATATTTATTCGCTTTGGCACCTTTAAGCCATGATTGAAATGATTTCAACACATTTTAACGAATTTATTATTTAAATTCAAATCATTAATCACGGGAAGAGGGATTAGAATAAATTAATGTTAATTTTTCAATGTTTCTAATGACATAATGCAAATTTTGTAAAGCTGAACAAATTTCTCAATCAACACTTCAAGAAAATACATCGTCAAGATGTAGGCATGAATTATAAATCTCGCCGCTGAATCGAACTGGCAAACTCTCAGGTTAAATGACTTTGCCATTTGGGACTTCGTAATCTATTGTGGTAAGATCATCTAATCAAATTGTTTTAATACAAAATCCATAAAAAACAATGGGTAATTAATGCAGTTAAAATGCTTGTTAATTCAAAACTTGTAACCCGTTTCACAAAATATTCTGGTATTGCGATTGTAACCCGCTACGTTATTTAATAAAATACTAAATTGCACCTTTTTCTAACAAAATCCAAGAAGCCTTCTCACTGACTGTAAGTCCTGAGTGTATTGGTTTCTCGAATTATTCCAGAGAACAGGTTCACTGAAAAACGAGCTAATTACTTTCTTAAAATCAGAAGCGATGAATAATTGGAAAGGGAAGAAAGATTACCCCAGCGTGCTACAAGAGAGAGGGGCCGCTAAAGGAAAACCAACCAACGAGTTCGTTATAGAAATAAATTGATAATACTGGGGAAATTTTCAGAAACAATAATTGAACCCAGTGATCGAAATACGATCATTATTGAGATTTATTATTGAAATCGGAGCGACCTATTTCGTGAAAAATAATCACAATTATTGGAGAATTCACACTCAAATAAATGCGACGCCGATTTAATTAAATCTTAATAAACATGTTTCATCAGAGAAATTGGTCAAACGCTTCTAAGCATTTACAAAATTAATTATAATTTACGTATTTTAATTGGTTCTAGACGGGCCTCTTTCGAGAAATGATATTTTATGTAATAAATAGGTGTTGTTTATATAATAACATGACAGTGATTTGTCTTTCTTAAATCGCGATACTCGTTATTGGTTCGACAGAGCCACGGATGTTTTCTCACATTAATCTGGATTCTTCATAGATTGTTTAGAATAAAATAACAATCAATACAGCTTTACGGCTTTATGTTTTTCATGGCAGCATAACGGATACATCATTCACAAGCGTGTTTCAGAAACACAAACAGATTGACGTCGCAAATTACGGCGAACGGTCTTTTCGCCATTAATGTAGGTGTTTTATTGTCGCTGGATTTATGAATGAAGTGGTCTCATCGAGGGGCATCTCGCAACAATAGATCAGCCAAGGAACGAGAATCTATTCTGGGGCCATTGTGCTCAGTCTATATTAGTCCGCTCTCGGCTCACTATTCCCAACACAACCCTGAACAGCGAGGATTGGAATGCTGCCATCGAAGGACTCATTGTCCAAGTCTCTTCCTCCGAAAAATCAAAGAGACACTGCATAATAAATAACAGGTAGAGAGAGAAATACAGGTAAAAATTTAATGAAGAATCGTTTTTTCCTTCTCTAGTAAGTCCGGCGGACAATACCTGGTGCACCTGCATAGGCCGAAAGGACCCATTCAAGACGTACACTTCATTGATAAACACTTACAGTTTTTTGAAAATAAAATAACAGTATGTTAACCCAGAAAAGGGAAACATCATCTCGCTCCTTTTTCTAGCATTGTTGCGTTTTTAGAATATCATTCGCCACGACAGCCGGAGCCGCGGCTACCTTGAAAGGTTATTTGTACACCTAATGTGTGTGACGTTTGACTCAAAGGCAGGAATATTGTATTTTGGTGCGGGGTGTGACAAAAAGGGGAATCTGTTAGCCCCGCGTACAATGTATTGTGGATGGATGTATTTTGTATGAAGCAACGAAATCCCAGTTCACAGAATAATGCGAAGGGGTTTCGTTATAATGGCCAAACATTGTCGGCTTGAAATTGTAACTAATTGTAATGAAGCTTCGATTATTATGTGCGTTCGTTTCTTGTATGGCGAGAAGCACTTCAAAGGGCTGAAAGCACTACCCAGTGCCAAGGCTGTGTGTCGTGAACAATTATTCCCCTTTTTATGGCCTTGGAAGCCTTTTGTAGAGGACTTTTTATTAAAATAGGCTATTTCAACCTTTTCTTCACAAGATCACAGCGCATCCCAAAAAAGAACTTTACTAGGTTTATTGTGGCTTTATATTAGGTATTATATGTTATAAAATGTCTTAACTGACGCTCACGGGACAATAATTTATTGTATCAATTTAAAAGTTTATAGAACAGTTTATGGGGCCAATAGAAGATGTGGGTATTCGACGATCACCACATTCTATCAAACAACCTATAGATCAGAATAACCATCACAGGTAGTTTGTTTTAAGAGCTCTAAAGTAACTTGTAAAATAATGATATTATAATGGCATTTTTGAACCCCCTTCCACAAACTATCGCGTTCCATAACAGATGATCCCCCAACAGTTGGTCCCCCAGCATACTTTTATATAAAAAGCAGTCGGATTAGAAAAAATACGGTATACCTACTTATATAAAATATAATTAAGTGTCCCCGAAGGGGTGTACCGAGAAGGTGTACCACCAAATAACAAAAGTATAAAAGATATTTTCAAGCAAATGCGTCAAGGAATAAACTACTTCTCTACATATTGTAAAACACTCTAAATAAATAAGTTTGATATTTAATTACATTTGACATAATAATAGAGGTATTTATGAGGCGGATTTTAGGTTTGAAATTGGAAAATAATGTTCAAAAATTTTATAATAACTGTAATATCTGAGGGTTAACTGTCGCGTCACCAAAATTTCACACACCTAGAGACATTGTCAGGTTTTCTATCTAGGTACACATAAGTGGGTAGATTCATATCCTCCATAGCAACTCTTCGGAGATTAAATAATGTGAGATGCTTTGAATGGGAATAATAATTCTTTCAATAAAGAAAATTATCTCAAGCGCAAAAATCTGTAATAATATTATCGATATTTATCCGAATTATTCATACGTCTATCAATATACATCCTCTCATAAGTTTCCATCCTCCCTTGTGCAAAAAAAGACGTTCATATTACAAAGCCTAATCGCCGGTAAATAAAATCATATTTCTTTCAATTGGGCACATCCTGTCTCGTAAAACTAATGTTTAATCATGTAAATTAAATCTACCGGGACTACAAAGGATTAATTTCACTCCAGTGAACTTGTTTGCAAACAGAAAATTCACCATGCGTGAATCCGTTCTATTGGGATGACTACTTATTTTATGACCTAAATACGAATATCATAAAGGTAATAATACAATAATGCGCCCATCATAAATAAATTGATAATCGTCTAGGGCTCTAGGGGTAGGAAGTGAGAAAACGGGTTTTCACCCGATTTTTATTGGTTATTTTATTACCAACTGTTGAAAAAAAAATACCTACCCAGTCTACTCACCTAACCTATGTACCTAATTTAATGTAAATTTTTGCAATAATAAATAATGTTTTTGTGTAGATTAAATACAATATTGTAAGACTAAATGTATCATTATTATATTATTTTAAAGTTATACCTAAAATTCCTACATATCTAGCGTCATTGATTCCTTCAATGCACAGTTGGGAAGCAAGCCAAACGCGCTTTACATTTGTACACAGTTGACGTTTGTCACGTGAGAACAGTTTGTCACGTGATTGTTTCTACGATGTTCTTGAGTTCAACAGCTCGGCTGTGGAACGATTTTTCGATCTCTGTATTTCCTCCCTCCTACTACCTGGGTCTCCTCAAGACCCAGGTTTACTTCTTTCCACACAGGATTCCCAAAGGTGATAAGGCCCTGAGGGGAATTATTTTCCTGAAGGCCTTCTGCGTTGAGTTAATGTTAAAATATATATATCTGGACCCGAGAATCGTACGGATTAAGTTCAAAATACAAAATGTTCAGGAGAGTGGAAAAGCTATCAAGTTTTTATTAATTTATTATATTTGCGTATAATACAAATATGTTGATAGATACATTGAATAAATATTATTTTTTGCAATTACCTAACTTTATATTTGTGAAAATTACAAGAGATTTGCTAAAAACACTTTATTTTTCGGCACCGCTCAACGTTTCGTGTTTGAACAAAAGTACGTATGCATAGCGGTTCCAGTCCAACTGAGAATAAAGTCAACTCAACACCTCCTTGAAAAGTCATTAAAAGCTATGAAAAAAATAATTTTAAATTAGCCGATAACTCTAACCTAACGTAACCTTAATTTTTATATATGATTTTTTATCACTCTAAGTGACTAATCTGAGATGGTTCTGAGTTGGTTTCATTCCGAATTGTCCGGTCACCATGCATATCGGGTAGGTATAAATGTATGTATTTCTATTCGTACGAGTATATGCAGGTACCGTTTCGTTTACCAGATAGCAATCTGCCTTGTTGTAAAATGTTATCAGAATATTATTGAACAAATTCGGGATTATCTAACAAGTGGCTGGCGTAATGTAAGGTTACTAGTTAGTAGGTATTTGTTGTAGATATTAAATTAATTTTAATTGATTAAAAAAGTGTTATTCTTAATTTTTTATGGGAAAAACTCTCTTTTTATAACTTTTGAAGGTCATTCCCATCAACGTAATATATCATTGAAGAAGAAGATAACACTTATAATCTAAATGAAAATATGAAAGAAAACAAGACACAGAAAAACAGAAAAAACTATGGTCGCAACTGGGACTCGAACCCAGACCTCTCGTCTAACCGGGACGTGCGCGTTTTCCAATTTCGCTATTGCCACCTTCTGTCAAACCGTCATATTTGTCAATCTCATATTTCAAATATTTAGAATCATTAATATTATCTTCAACTAGTTCTTTTTCCATATATAAGTGTTATCTTCTTCTTCAATGATATATTACGTTGATGGGAATAACCTTCAAAAGTTATAAAAAGAGAGTTTTTCGCATAAAAAATTGAATATTCATTTAGACTTTCATAAAGTCAATAGATCCATATGAATAAATTCGGATACATTTATCCGAGACGCTATTCAGGTTACAAACCAATTCTTAGAATGATTGTTTCCAATAAAAAGAGTAGTTGCCTATAATATGGAAAAAGAACTAGTTGTTATTCTTAATTTTGTTTCGAGATATTTTCGTGTTTAAGAATAGAAATAGGTATTAGATAATTGAATTTCCTTATTTGGATAGACAGGTATCTATATAATAAAGTATATCACCTAATTCCAATTTGGGAGGTGGGAATGGGTACCGCCGCCCCGGGAACCTTTATTGGATAACCAACACCTCTGCCATAGGTCACCCCAAGTGGTTTGCTACGTTTGGTGATTTAGCAGGGGTGCCCGGGTTCATGGGGTGAGGTTTGTCTAGGTCTTGGAGACGGATGACCAGGACAGACTGAACCCAAGATTCCTACCCACCTCTTAAATCCTTTACCTTCCCAGAACTCTCCTCTCCTTCCTTTCAAAAAAAAAAACCCTCCACACAGCATCCCCAAAGATGACATAGGCCCTGAGGGAAATTATTTTCTTCGGGGCCTCCTGTGTGGAGTTCATGTAAAAAAAAAATCATACTCACAAAATCACCCTGGTTTTCTCTCACCTTCCTCTTCCCCATCTCCTTCCCGTCCCCGCTACCTTCATCTGGGTATGCCATAGTCCCACTGGCTCCAGACGGGAGCAAATGGGATTTTGGTGAGGTATTCACAAAGATCCCAGAAGCTGGGACTCTTGTAAGGTAGTCAGTTTCAGTCACACAAAATGAGTGACCCCGAAGGTATGTGCAGAGAGGATGTGTGTGCCGAATAACAAAGTTTAAATCATATTTTCCATCAAATGTTTCAAGGAAAAATCTACTTTTTTTTATTTTTTTTTATATGAATACCGCACAAGAGTCCCAACTGCTCCCGTCTGGAGCCAGTGAGACTATGGCATCCCCAATTGGGGTATGTTGTGAGGCTGAAGGTAGTGGGGAGGGGAAGGAGATAGGGAAGAGGAGGGTGGGGAAGTACCTGGCTATTCAGATCTGGTCACTAAACACGGCTAAAGCTATTTCAAGCAACGTTTCAATTCTGAATGGTGGTCTTGCACCAGGGCGATACTGATAGTATCTTCCACTCTGGAACGTGCCGCAAATATACTATATATTATTTTAAATGAATAAATTGTGAAATAACACAAATTTATCAAATAAAATTTATTTGCGCACGCCGGGTTCGAACCCGCGACCTTCGGATTGTGAGTCGAGAGTCTTGCCTCGGGACCACGGAGGCCGTCTATGTGTGCAACAGCAGATAAGTACAAAAAATCGACACTGTATGTAAATTCGTTTGATATTCATATCAACTTAATATTGGGTACTTATTTTATATTATTATTACTTATTTTGGAAGTCGATTTTATGTTTTAAATATTGGTAAATAAAGCATAAAAAATTATAATTTCATAGTAAATATAATTTCGGGAGCCAACTGTCGGCGGATCAACTGTCGGGTCACCGTACATATATTTATATAATATAAATAAATTCACTTTGATTATGGATAGGATTATGTAGATGTTTTTGTCGAAGCAATCGTTCCGATCTTTAGGGAAGGGGTAGAAAAAAATAAAAATATCAGACGGTGTAAGGAAACGAAAACACAATGACATCAACAATCTGCTAAGTTCTTTGGCACCTAATATTATTGAGACGGTATTTAACGTGTGGTGAATATCCGTTGTGCCTGTAATCACACACGCCGAATAACGAAATTAAAAGCGCCCGGATTTAAGCCCTTCATTCCACTTGGCGAACATGAAAAAGCTTCTTCCAATTTAGTCTTGTGTACGGGAAACAATCACCGCCCTTATTCCGCTGAGGGCGGAGGGCGGGGGGTTGGGCGGGGGCGGGGAATAATAATCCGCACTCAATTACCGGCCATCCATTGTGGGGGCGCCGGCTCGCATTAAACCCCTTTGTGGCCCCGAGGCCCTGGCGCTGATCGAGTGTTAATTATCATTCTAAGAACGGGCTTCAAGCGGAGCCAAGAAATTTTCCAGAAGAGTTTTTTTTCTGTACTGATCTGCTGGGATTCGAATTATAATTATTCAGTGAGAGCAGTAATTCATTGTGTGGTTTTTCTCACAAGTCTGTGCTTTTCTAAGCATAAAAATACATTATTCACACCCAAGGGTAAATTGAAAATGATTAACAACAGTGGCTCAACACAAACAACAGAGAATAGATAGGAATATACTGTGTATAAAATGGATACGATTTTAGATTTTCACGGCCTAAAGTATTTTCGTTATTTACTTTAGGCTAAATAAGGAGGTAGCGCAACACGGCATAACACCGCAAAAACAAATAGTGTATAAAACGATTTTGACTGAACGATTGAACGATTGACCAAATAATGGATGATTGAAAAATATTCTATTGTTGAATCTGGGATAGGTGCATCTTAGATGAATGATATACTGACATTGTCTTTTCTGTATTTTTATCAGTATAAATATTATTCTTTTTACGTTTTTTTTTTTTATATTTGATGACCCCGATGCAATGATAGCCATGTTCGATGGCGTCATAAGAAGTAAGCTGGAGTACGCTAGTGGTGTGTGGACTCCGCACCAAACTAAATATATTAATATGCTGGAACAAATCCAGAAAAAATTCCTTAGGCATGGAGTTACTTGAGGCAACAAATAGATTTAGCTTAGAAACTAGACTTATGCAAATCTTGCAATTCTTAGTTTGAACCTAATCCATAACTATATTGACGGCCCATTCCTCTTGGAATGCTATGGCTTATGCGTGCCTGAAAATTTCAGCTGTAGTCGTTGACAAAACGACTTGTTCAAAATACCATACGGCAGAACAGATGTTCTAGCACAGCATAGCATGACAAGAGGAAAGGTACTGATGAACGAAATATCGAAAACACTAGATATAGGTATAACTCTTATTTAGATAGCTTTAAGATTTTTTTGAATAATAATCATCTTCCTAGGTGTTAAGATTGTAAAAATGAGAGAATTGTAAGGTAAATGGATAATTAATTTGTTGTACAATTAAAAAAAAATTACAAAATGTCTTCCGTCTTACTAGGAAAATAAAAGAGTAAATGGATCAACAAACTTCTAGCATGAAATAAATCGTTTTTGAATAAAATCGTCGGCCATCTTGGCACTCAGTTATAAAGCACCGAGCGTTAGGCTATGTAAGTAAGTTCTTCAACAAAAACAACTTTTAAAACTCGTGTCTCCGGACTGAAAAACCGCAATAGCGTATATATGCTGGTCTACCTAAAGTTCATTAAAACACACCGCAAGGGTTGTCCAACAAAACAGTCCACCAGATATGACCGACTCTTACTGTGCTTGATTACCTAAGATGACTTATGAAGTTACTTACAGAAAAGGTACACTTTAAATAATTTGTCATGCGGTTTTTAAGGCTCTGTATGGTCTGGCACCACTAAACTTTTCATTGGTCATACTTGACTGAGCTTTGTAGGAGGGACAGTTTTAACCAATGGCAACTTACGCTCAGTTCTGCCTAGGCGGACGCGTTTAACGAACTAGTCAAGCTTTCTCGTGTTGTTGATTTTATATTTTGAACTAAACGTATTGGGCCCTCATCATTTCTATGATATACCATTTGATCCAAAAAATGCACCTGTCTCCTAATGCACGCATATTTATTTTATTTTATTTTTTTGTTTTTTCCTTTATTTTTCCCAAAATTTACATTTGATGCATACAATATTATAAAATAAAAAGAATAATGGGAACCCACTAAGGCGCAGCCTGTGCGTGGGTAATATAGTTGAATATATTTTATTATTGTACCTAGAAAGAACAAACAATGGGCATATAAAGCAAAAACATGATTAAAATTTGTCTAAACAGCTTTGCACAAAATGAGCATACATCAGTGCAACAGTAAGTGTATAGTGTAATATTAAGTGTAATACTAATTGTACATTAAGTGAAGTAGTGTAACAATAATGGTATAATGTAACAAATAAGTGCATAATATAACAATAATGGTATAGTGTAACAATAAGTGCATAATGTAATAATAAGTGTACTGTTTGTGAAAAAAAAGTGATACAAATTAAGCAAACAATGTTTCAATATTTACATTGTCAAGCCACGACTTCAACTCTTTTATGTATTGCAGAAGTTTAGTTGTCACTTGAATATTTTTCGGTAAAAGATTGAAAGTACGAGGTCCAATGAAACTGCTGTGAGTTTGCATTTGTTTGGTATTCGTTTGGGGGGTATAAAAAACATTATTATTTCTAATGTTGATTCTATTTTCATTTTTTTCGAATTTGTTTTGGTTTTTAAAGATATATTTCATAGTTTGCAGTATAAATAGTTTACGGAGACTGAATAGTTTAGCTTCTTTGTATAGTGCATCTGTCGAAAATGTTGTGTTTCTATTGTACATAACTTTGATAATATAATTTTGAGCTATTTGTAAAGGTTTTATAAATACATCAAGCGCACCACCCCATCCTATTATTCCGTATATGAGTGAAGATTGCACCAGAGAAAAATAAATCATTTTTAATTTTTCAATATTAAGTACTTCTTTGAGTCTGTAAAATAAGTAAGTAAGGTATCTTAATTTAGAAACGGTATTATTAATTTGTGCCAATTTAAATTTGTATCAATATAAATACCCAAATATTTGATTTTTTCAACTTTTCCAAGTTCAAAGCAAGAAGAGCATGTTACTTGATTACAGTTAGCATTGTGTATTCTAATTTTTAGGTTATTGGGGGGTTTGTTTTTACTGTTTTTATAAAAAGTTAGGTAAAAAGTTTTGCTGTAATTTAAGAAGAGTCTATTACTTTTTAGCCATGATGATACATATGCAATACATTTTGTTGCATTCAAAAAAGTTTCAAGCCAGGATTTTCCATTTACTATTATTGCTGTATCATCAGCGTAAGACACAATTTCACCAGGGATTACAACATTACATAAATCATTTATATATATTAGAAACAGAATTGGGCCGAGAACAGTTCCCTGTGGTACTCCGTTACTACGTACTATAAAAATTCCCTATTTTTGTTTTTTGTTTTCTGTCTTTAAGGTAGTTAGTTAGAATTTTTAGTGTATCCTTTTTGAAACCTATTTGATTAATTTTTTTTATAAGTAGATTGTGATTTACCGTGTCAAAAGCTTTTCTCAAGTCTAAAAATATAGCTAAACTTTTTTTATTTTGATCAACAGATGTGTATAATTTTTTTGTCAGATCGAATATTGCATCTTCAGTGCTTAGTTTACTTCTGAAGCCATATTGATTTTGGGACAGAATTTTGTTTTGTTCTAGGTAATTCATTATTCTACTTTTGATACATTTTTCAAATATTTTTGAAAGATTTGAAACTAGGGAAATAGGTCTGTAATTGTCTAATATGAGCGTTTCACCCGATTTGTGTATTGGAATTATGGTGGAGATTTTAAATTGTTCTGGAAAATGTCCCTCTTTTAGGGATATATTAAAAATATGTTGTAATGGAGATTCACATCAACAAACGCAAAATTAAATTACGAATTATGTATGATTTTTTTTAAAGTAGAAATTGGGTATTAATTTATTTAAACAAAATCTTCAGACTAGTCATAATCTTTCAAAAAACAGAATTTTAAAAATAAATTAGCTGTTTTCATTGATAAGAAGTAATTTACTTGTATTTTGACTTTAAAAATAAAAAAAAATCTTAAGATGAAGCTATACGTGAAATCCTATTTAGATTCAACCTTACGACGAATCGGTTTACATTACTAACATCAAAAAATATGCTACGGATGAATAAAAGTTTTTACTAGCTTTTCTATGTATTGGAATTACAATAAAAATATTATTTACATCACAAAAAATATAAGCGTAAACCACAAAAAAATGTTTTTTCATGACTTAACTATGATTAATATAAGAAACAATTTTTTTTAAATACCCCTTTATGGCTAAGACTATTTTTGAAGTTTGTATGTTCTAACTTTTTTCATTATTTTAAATCATGCACAAAATAAATAAAAAACCACTTTTTCGCTGCCTCGTGCAAATACGACGCGCTATTTTAAATTTTGTATGGCATAAGAATATTTCTAGCGTTTATATTCCTCTTAATGTTTAATAAAATCATTATAAAAACCTATTATTGTTTGCAATCTTTCAATTGTGATTAAAAAAGCCGTGTATAGCGCATTTTATTGGTGGTTTATTAAAATGTTTGATAAATGAATCATCACAATTATTGTGAATATAATAAGCATTATGCAGCCAAGAAATTATTAAATTAATGAATTTCATAAATCTAAACAATGAATAATATATTACGTAATGGAAATGAATTGAATAAGATAATTCAGGATCTGTATTGGCTCCGCGCCAGTTTTTCCAATATGGCTGCCGCCATAGACAAAGATTCTTCAAGTGGTTTCCTCCAGAACTTTATTCAATCCGAGGTACAAATCGCTGCAAATGAGAACACAACCGTCATTAAGCAGTTTAATTATTAATCCTTCAGTTTTCCAAGAAAATAAACTTGTGGTTAAAATGGAAATACGGTTTTGATTTTACTATAAATTAACAAACACATTTTATTTTTATTTTAACTTTATGAGTAAAAGTAAATAAATTGGATATCGACACCTCGGCGCAGTGGTCAGCGCGTTTGCCCGGAAAGCGAGAGGTCCTGGGTTCGAGTCCCAGAGGTGCCAATATCTTTTTCAGATTTTCGATTGAGTTTCGCTCATGGTGTCTTCATTTAATCAAATATTACAATTTGAGGTTTTACTCATAAAGGTTAAAATAAAAAATAATAATAATCATACTAGACCTGCAGAAAACTCAATAGATGTCGCGTATTAAATAAAATGGATAAAAAAATTATCCAGATATTATCTAGATTGCATTTAGTTCGGGTTTGAATCTGAATTGTTTGTTTGTTTTTGAATCATACATAAAGATAGAAGCCAATAAAATATGCGTTAAGAAAATGAATTTAATACAGGTGGTTCTTAGTCAAAATATGATACAGTTAAAAGTGACTATAGACACCTTGGCGCAGTGGACAGCGCGTTCGCTCGGAAAGCGGAGGTCCTGGGGTCGAGTACCAGAGGTGCCAATATCTTTTTCTGATTTTTCTGTTTCCAGATTTTCGATTGAGTTTTGCTCATGGTGTATTCATTTAATTAAAAATTAACATGTTGTTAAAATAGTGTACTAGGAGGACCTTATGATGGATTTTGCAATTACTGTAGTGTAAACGGCCGCTTTACCAATAAGAACTGAGAACCACATATCAACTAAGGGAATACTTTGGGAAGGATAACTATTTTCATTTCACAAACAATTTTGACATAGCTCAATGTCGACGGACATCAATAATCAGAGTCAGAGAAAAAATACAGATTTATTCATTTCGCTGTAACTTGGTTTGATAGTTGAAAACGGCCATAAGGGACTTTAATCGTAATGTTCATACATTTGTCCCTTCTGGAATAAAATATATCAACTAAATAAAACATATAAAATTTAATAAAATATATCATTGAAGAAGAAGTTACAAACCAGTTCTTCGAACACTTTTTTCCAACGAAAAGGCAGATGCCAATAATTTTCTTAATTCTGAAATTTCAAATATGACATTGACAATAATGACGTTTAAATAAGAGGTCTCCGTAGCCGAATTAAGGCGTTCATTCTGGTAAAGCGAAAGATTCTGGGTTCGAGTCCCAGTTGCGACCGTTATCTTTTTATTTTTCTGTGTCTTGTTCTTTTTCATATTTTCGTTTAGATTGTAAGTGTTATCTCCTTCTTCAGTGGTATATTACTTTGAAGGGAATAACCTTAAAAAGTTATAAAAAGAGAGTTGTTCTAAATAAAATTGAATAGAAATTGAATAAATTTATACGTATTCAATATTTTCAATTTGGGAGGCGGGTATTAGTACTGCCGATAACCAACACCTTTGCCATAGATCACCCCAAGTGATTCGCTACGTTTGGTGACCTAGCAGGGGTCCCCGGGTTCACGGGGTGAGGTTTGTCTAGGTCTAGCAGCAGATGACCTGGACACACTGAGCCCCAGATTCCAGAGAACCCACTCCTCATACCTTTTTCCTCTCCTTCATTTTCATAAAAAGACCCTCCACACGGCGCCCTAAAATATAACATTTTTCTCAGGACCTTGGTGTGGAGCCAATGAGAAGGTCTAAAAAAATCCCCTTCTGCTCATAGAGCACATTATTAAAATTATACACGGGATTGTGACACATCTATGTATTTTTTTACCGGAAATCTCTATCTTGGTACCACCTGTTTACAACATTTACTTCAATATGTATAAAACAATGTCGTGGGAAATGAATCGTCTAAAACATCATCACAAAGAGCATCTTCGGCATAGAAAATATTCGACCAAAAAATATAAATCTTTAACAATAAAACATTGCAGTTTCTGTACACAAAAGACAGTCAAGAATTGATCGGTGTTCTATTCACGGTGATGAAGGTCAAATAATAGCGAAAACGGTCATAGCGTCAGAGTCGACAAAGCCAAACTTTTGTGGCGTGATGCTGATAATCTTTTCACCAGGGGAAATTATTATTGTAATATTTCCATACTTTGTAAAGATCATATCGGTGGGTTCATGATTAGCAAGAAAGTTTGACCCGTGAAACTGTTAATGATATTATCAGCAGATCGTCGTGGAGATAAGATATTATGCTTTATTTGAGATAAAGGTTTCGATTTAGATGTGGTTTTCCTTCTCTTGATTTGTTAGGATATTAAATATTTTATAAAATAATATCAACAAATAGGCTCTGGTATATGGTTATTTAATCTCAAACCAATGCAGGTGGAGTGGTTAATATAGCTTTTCCCTCTCATATGGTCAATTGTTTTTTAGAATAGACCTAAAGAGAACTAAACTTCAATAATTTGATGCAGTTATAAGAAGGACCAAATGCAAGGTCGTCCACCTGGCTTCCTGGGAAGTTAACAAGAACCCAAGAAGCCTAGAAGAAGATGCCATAGCATCGAAATTAAAGTATGAAAAGATTTTAAAAAGATTTTAAAAATACCTTCTATACGCCTTTAACATCTGGTCACCCGAAATCTTCAGTTCAAAGGCTAACAACGAAGACAGAGAGGGTTACGAGTAATCTGAAAAAAAATGTAATTCTCCCTCCTGCCATCATAGCTAACAAACTAACCACCATCTCGTTTCTTGCAGGCAGAGAGGACTTGGCGCACACTCCTTGCTTCATTCATATTCCTACATACCCTTCTGTTTTTTTGACTCTTGACATAGCCCTACCCAAGAATTTATTTCTTGCCATGTCTACCTAGGACGTCCCCGACTTCTTCTACCATTCATATTCGCTTCATAAATTCTCCTAAAATTCCTTTCTTCGTTCAATCGCTCTGCATACCCAAACCATATAAACGACCCTTTCTTAATCTTATTCATTAGGCTTATATCAGTCTTGCATTCTTTGGGAGTCTCCACAATGTTCATACGGTTAAACATGGTTTTACCAAACAAAGGTATACCTCAAGGATCTCTTATACTCCGTCATTAAAAGCTAAAATGTTTGTGCAACCATGGATAAATTCTAATTAATTACGGCAAGACGAAATATGTTTAATACTGTAAAACTTTAAAAATATGACCTAAGATTACGCACGTAAGAATATGATATTCATTAATCGGCAAAAAATTAAATTAGAAACATTTTCCAGAATTTTTTTTCTCTTATTTGGGTCAATAAGTCCCCTATAGACTTATTATAATGTAAGTCATATCAATATTCATCAACCCATTTGTAGCATTATGATCAAAACGATACACCATCAACGGATTACAAGAAACCTTTACCTGAATAAATAATGTATACGACAACTTAAATGAGTATCAAATTAGTTCGGCCAGAAATCATTGAGAAGGGACCAGGACATTGGAACTTAATCCCAAAATATGGCCGTGTTCATAAATGGACGTTGAATACTACCAGATATCCGTAAACTCATAAAATAACACGGTTCTTCGTGTCAAGAAGGATTATGGTAATTTTGGGAAAGGGCCGGTGCGTAACTCAGGCCTTCTGCCTTTGACTTGAACCAAAATGTCGTCCGAGATAATGGTAGCGTGTTTGATAAAGAATATCGTACCCAGTATTGCTTACATTATTGTCAATGATAGCTTTATACTCGTACAAAAAAAACTAATAGATATGTCATAAATTTATTTTGAAAGAGGCTTTCTTTTTCGAATGTCTTTTGAAATAATAAGATCGATCGCTTTTCTTATTCAAATGTGTATAAAATATTATATTTAAAAAAAACTTTATTTATATTATATCAAAACTTTATTTTGTTGTTATTATGAGTCTGGCTGGTTTATTATTTTTATGCGTGACTGCCAATTTGCTATTCGAAGGTATATATTTTTAGTTTGGCAACAGAATATGTGCAATGGACGTGTTTATATAATATATGCTTTTCAATACATATCATGTACATTACAAAGGACCAAATGGAACAAAAATCGATTTTTGTTTATTCTAAAAAAAGATAAAAATTATGCAAGCATTATTTTTCAGTTGTTAAAAGGAAGAAGTTTTAGTATGAATTTATCTACGTTATGTGCAGATATAGATTTTTATGCCCCTACAACGGATACAAACACTCACAAATTAAACAAAAACTTCATTATGTTGTTAGTTCGTTTTTAGGCTATTTGCCAACAGACGTAAAGTACCTAATGTTATTAACGGAAAATGTTTTGTCATCAGTTTTTTTTTTTATTATTAGGTCTTAAGAGGAATACAAACGCTAGAAATATTTCGATTCTCATGCCGTACAAAATTGAAATTCGCGCGTCGTATTTGAACGAGGCGAGTAAGCGAAAAAGTGGTTTTTATTTATTTTTTGCATAATTTTATAAGAATGAAAAAAAGTTAGAACAAACAAAACCTCAAAAATAGTCTTAGTCATAAAGGAGTATTTTTTAAAAAATTTCTTATATTACTTCATAGTTAAGTCATGAAAAAGCATATTTTTTAGGGGTTTACGCTTATATTTTTTGTTATGTAAATAATAATTTTATTGTAATTCCAACACATAGGAAAGCTAGCAAAAGCTTCAATTTATCCGTATATATTTTTGATGTTCAAACTGTGAACCGATTCGTCGTAAAGATGAATCTAAATAGTATCTAAATAGGATTTCACGTATAGCTTCATAAGAAAACGATATCCCTCGGGGCCTATCTTTGGGGATGCTGTGTGGAGGGTCTTTTTGGGAAAGGAGTGAGAGGAAGTAGGTAAGTTATGTAAGTAAGAGAAGGAAAAATGTATGAGGGGTGGGTAGGAATCTATGGCCCATCACGTGGTAGGACAAACCTCACCCCATAAACCCAGCTAGGTCACTAAACGTAGCAAACCACTTGGGATGACATACAATGCTAAATACCTATTATGTAAACGAACCCAATACCTACATTTGATGATTAATTAACGAAGTAATGATTTCACTTTACTTTAATAAGTCAAGTACGCCTCCTACATCATACGTATGTCTGTCAACAATAAATTATCATGAAAACAAGCTTTAGGGTCCGAGTGGTTAACTAAAGCATTATTGTATGTACCTTCCTACTCGTTTGTACCCTGAATCGAAACTATAAAACATAATATATTTTCATTTAGTTTAAATTAAGTGGGTTAGGCAAGGTATTTCTTGGTAGGTAAGTACTTATCTACCCTGGATTGAAAAGGTCCCGATACCCTTATTGGTTCTGACAAGTTCAGCCATTGCATCGGCAGGCGGCACAGGACCAAAAAACTTTTGTATTGTGACATAGTATCACGAATGCGACCTTCCCGCCCATTGTAATCAACAGAGGTTCAAAAATGGTATTAAAAAAATACAAAATGGCTGAATAGGAGCCAAATGATTTCGATACCGGGAACCATCTGCGTTATTCAACCTCCATTACGCTCTTAATTGATCCCGCCGATAAAATTACAAACATCATTTAAATGCACGGACAACATGGCGCGTTTCATTTAATTTATTTGGATTAAGCTGTTATTTTTCCAAATTAAAAAATGTTTCCCTCGAAAATGTAATTCAGTTTAACGTTTTATTCAGGGTAGCTACTCACAACAATAATTAATTTGTTTTCTGAGTTGTATTGAAAACAGTTATTAACTTCTCTCAGCTTTTATTTAATTCATTTGGCTAAGATGTTTATCATAAATTAACGGAAACAAGGCCGTTTAATATTATTAATTTGGGAGACGGGTAGTGCCGCCCCGGGAACCTTTCATTGGATAACCAACATCCCTGCCATAGATCACCCCAAGTGTTTCGTTACGTTCGGTGACTTAGCACGGGTTCCCGGGTTCATGGGATGAGGTTTTTCTAAGTCTTGGCTGCCAATGAGTTTGCCCACCCATTGCGGGGCGGGCTAGATCGGGATAGATTGGTTGAGGGAAACCTAATTTAGACCTCTCCAACTGCACTATCTCGACCCATTGATGGGACTACAGTGGGAGGGATGGATTCGTACCTAAACATATTGTCCGTCACACCTAGTCATATTGACCCCAGATACCTCTACCCACCCTTCACACCTTTTTCCTTCCCAAAATTTCCTCTCCTTCCTTCCTCTACAAAAGACCCTCAAAGATGACATAGACCCTAAGGAATGTTTTTTCCTCCTATGAGGTAACGTAAAAAAAGTTTTATTAATATTTGCGAAGTAAATTCACAATGCTGTCCGGTATTGTGAATTTCGTGTGTAATTTTAATGATTTGCTTTCATCCTACATATGGTTGTGTTCAAGGTGTTGCCATTTTTTGAAGATTTTGTACGGCCCCAAAATATTATTTCTTCTCTGCTGGCAACCATCTACATCCAATTGTAAGCCTAAAAATCTGATCTTGTAAATCATAGATTTTCATAATAGTTTCCATGTGGGGATCGGAATAAAAAAGATTATTGTAAAACATCCGTGAGCCTATTCAAATTTTAATAAGAATAAGTTCACTAATTGCCATTAAAGCCCTTGATAATATATTAGCCTTACTCCCTCTTATAGAGATGCCTTAAAAATACTCCAACCTACTGAAAGTGCACCAGATTTTCCAAAATCGGTTAATGCAAATTACTTGACCTAAATGGTTTTGACACTTGACTCTGGCGGTCAATCGGGGTTCATATTATGGCAGAAAGCCAAAGGGATCCGCGTAGGTTAATCCCCTCACTAGTGGCAGATGTCAGGTATTAAATAGCTTTGTATTACTTACTAAGCGGATTTATGTCAGAATAATCCTAATACTCAGTGAAAAAGTCTAAAATTCCCGAAAAATGGACTTTTCATTGGTTTAAAAACCAAACATTTAAGCATTTTCATGAAATTTGCCTTTGAAAGAATAGGTAAGATGAAAGAAAAGTTTAAGAAATCCAACATGTTCATCCCTCGGCCAAATCTTTATCTGAAGCAGTTGTAAGAGGGCAGCATGAGAAAGGAACAATGCAAATATTTACACTAAATATCAGTTTAGAAAATACTTTTTACTTTATGAAAAATTTAAAACTCGTTTATTAGTAGAGCGCAAGAGTTTACATTTTTCGTAGCGTAATCGTCCCCAACCTATTCGGTTTGGGAGATTATAGGTTTCATTCCAAATGCGAAAAATTTACAAGGGTCATCACAACCCTTGTAAATTAAACAAGTATCTAAGCGTAGCTCAGACTTTCCCCTATAAAATGAGTTTTAATTTTTTTGATGATTTTTGATGATCTGGCTTGGTAGCTGCTTCTGTGCGATCTTTGCGTTCGTTTGAGATGAACATTCCGCTGTCAAATGCCACCGCCTGTGAGGTACGATAATTCACTTTCTCACCCCGGAGAGGGTCCACCCTGTTTTTTTTTTTTTTTACATTAACTCCACACAGGAGGCCTTGAGGAAAATAATTCCCCTCAGGGCCTATGTCATCTGGGATGCTGTGTGGAGGGTCTTTTTGAGGAGAGGAAGGAATGAACATTGGTCTTGAAGAGACCCATGTTGTAGGAGGGAGGAAACACAGATGCCGGCAAATCGTTCCATAGCCGAGCTGTTGAACTCAAGAACGAGTCGAAAAAACGACCCGTTCTCATGTGACAAATGTCAACCGTGTACATATGTTGGGCGCGCGTTTGGCGTGTCTCCCGACTATGCACCGGTGCCGAAGGGATCAATGACGCTAGTTCCTCAGAGCATCTTCCATTGAAATACCGGTAGAACATGGATAGCATTCCCACCCGACGCCTGTATCTAAAGATTGCAACCCGTTCGTTAAGATGGGAGAATCTATCAAACGGACCGCCCGTTTCTGCACAGAGTCGAGGGTATTTTTCAAGTATTTTGGAGCTCCAGACCAGAGGTGGCTGCCAAATTCAACCGTGGGGCGCACTTGCGATTTGTACAGGGTAAGTAGTTGTGTACTATTAAAGTATCTGCGGGCCCTGTACAGTACGCCCAGTTTTTGAGAAGCTAACTTTACTCTGGCTTCGATGGAACCCCCATACCTGAGCTGGTCACTTATAGTTACACCAAGCATATCAATGGAAGGTCTGTTCAGAAGATTGCTTCCGTTGAAGGAGACTAGATTTTCATTTCGATCCCTTTTAGACGTAATCAGACATGATTGGGTCTTTGAAACATTGAATTCGACGAGGTTATTCTTACCCCAAGAGAAAACACTCTCGAGGTAACCATCCATTCTTTGCTTCAAAGCCCTCCGAGCCGTTGGAGTTTGTGTGCCCTTTGGGGGCTTGTCAAACGAAAAGCTGTCATGGACTGTACTGTCATCCGCGTAACAATGAATTGGTGCACATGACAAAAGGTCGTTGATGTGCAACAAAAACAAAGTCGGGGACAGAACCGATCCCTGTGAAACGCCAGCATTTATTGGATGCGAGGAAGAGGTGAAACCATCAGCAACCGTCTGAATTGACCTCTCCCTCAAAAAATCGGTAATCCACGTACACAGGGATACGGGAAGTCCGTAAGATGGCAGTTTGTTGACAAGTCCTCGATGCCAAACCCGGTCAAAGGCCTTGGAAATGTCCAGTGCGACCGTTTGGGTCTCACCGAAACGTTCCAGGCACCGCCCCCAAACATGCGTCACATATGCGAGAAGATCACCGCACGAGCGGTTCCGCCGGAATCCGTATTGACGGTCGTTAATGATTTTGTTCTTCTCGAGATATGTGAGCAGTTTGTCGTTGATCACACGTTCCATCACCTTGGACAAAACTGATGTGATCGCTATGGGGCGGTAGTTGGCCGGGTTGGAGCGATCACCCTTCTTTGGAATAGGATGGATGACCGCTTTTTTCCAACCAGAGGGCACAATACCAGACTTCAGGGACATTTTAAAGTTGAAGTCCGTGAGCTCTCAATTTTGTTTCTATACGTGCGCCTCAAGTCTACCATACAAACGATTTTGTGCGTAAAATTGACGTTTGCAAAGTGTATACTCGTTGGATACCCAAAATGCTGACTAGCAAAATCGTGTGGAAAGCGCTCGGGTTTTTTTAGACTCCATAATCAAAAAGGAATTCATTAGCATATTGTTCTTCACCTTCCATATTTTTTTTTGCATTAACTCGACACAGGAGGCTTGAGGAAAATAATTTTCCTCAGGGTCTATGTCATCTGGGATGCTGTGTAGAGGGTCTTTTTGAGGAGAGGAAGGAATTCTTCTTCTTCTTTCGTATAGTGGGGGGGTCAGAGGGGGACATCTAAGTCTGCGAGCCAGTCTAGGGCCTCAGGCGTTGCCCTGTGGACCTCATCAATCCCGCCGGGGAATGAATGGAGCAGGCATTCGTTGACCACATGTTCAGTGGTCTGCACCTCACCGCATTCACACATCTCCGACTCTTTAAGGCCCCATTTATACATCATATGGGCACAACGGCTATGGGAGCACCTTATTCTATTGATGGCGGACCAGAGTTTGCGAGGCAATGAGAACCCAGGCTGTCTCTCAGTGGGGTCTTTTACGAGATGAGCATTTTTCTTTTGAGCAGAGGAAGGAATGAACATTGGTCTTGAAGAGACCCATGTTGTAGGAGGGAGGAAACACAGAAGCCGGCAAATCGTTCCGTAGCCGAGCTGTTGAACCCAAGAACGAGTCGAAAAAAACGACCCGTTCTCATGTGACAAATTTCAACCGTATACATATGTTGGGCGCGCATTTGGCGTGTCTCCCGACTATGCACCGATGTCGAAGGGTTCAATGACGCTAGTTCCTCAGAGCATCTTCCATTGAAATACCGGTAGAACATGGTTAGCATTTCCACCCGACGCCTGTGCTCTAAAGATTGCAATCCGTTCATCCATATTGTTCTTCACCTGAAGCAACATTTAGACGGAAAATGTTAAGGAAGCGTTAAGAACATTTTCTACGACAAGAGAATCAAAGATCTTGTGCCACGGCTCACCAAGGGCATCGATCATGTCAAAAATTGTGAAGACATGTACTTAAAGTTTCGTACGCTTTTTTGTTAAAATCAAAAAAATATTTTTTTCTTGATTTTTTGAATAATAAAGTTTTTTAATTCTTGGATAACCCTCGTATATTTGTATATATTCCATTCATAACATCAAATGTTTGTCTGTATAATTATAAGTTAACCTACCTTATTAAGTAGTTAGTTAACTAAGGGGGTATTTCGCCATCCTCCTGATAGCGTATTCATATGACAATGAATATTAATAAATAAACAAATAAATACTCGCAACACGTAAAAAACTCGGCTAACTTATCCTATAAATAGCCACTATTCATAGGTTCACGTGCTGAATACTAAACTCAGACTTTTTACATGAATAAATCGTGTATAATTAATCGAAAATCTACGTTATCGTATGGATAAGCTATGAGGAGGGTGGTGAAATACCCCCTAAATTATACCCAATAAAAAGTTCCCAAAATATTAATAATAATTAAGAAACTGAGAAAAAAAATACGTTTTGCCATCAACGCCAAGTGAAGAAAAATATAATTTCAGGATTAATGTAGATCAGATAGCCTTTGGACAAAGTACTAACGTATTCGTGTTTTTTCAATCGTATGTTAACATTTCTATGAAATTTTCCATCGTTCGCAATAGGTAAAACGAGAGAAAAGTTGAAAGAAATCCTCAATGTTCATTCCTCGGCCAAACCTTTATCTGAAGAAGTTGTAAGAGGGCAGCACGAGGAAGGTACCATATAAAGATTTAAGGAGATTACAACAAGGACACAAAGGGTGTCCTATTTCCCATCTAAAGCCTTCCTTTCATCTTCAGTGGAGGGCGCCATCTCGTGTTTTGTCGTACTTAAGTATGTTTCATCGGAAAATCGTGAAGAAAATATGAAAGGGTTTCTAATTTGAATATTTTATGCCGGTACAAGAAAAGAGGTAGGTGATTCGACGAAATAATGTATTCGCACATCTATGAAAATAGTAGGTATCCTGGTAACACGTGTGGAACGGGAATTCAATATAATACGAACATAAAACGAGAAACTAGGGATTGACATATTTCTTTACATCAGCTCCATATGGAAGGCCCTGAGGAAAAAAATTCCTTCAGTCACCTTTGAGGATGCTGTGTGGGGGGGTCATTTTAGAGAAAGGAAGAAGAGGAAGTTCTGAAAGGGAAACGTTATGAGAGGATCCGGCCCGCCACGCATTAGGTAGGCAAACTCATTGACCGCCAAGACCTAGACAAACCTCACCCCATGAACCCGAGCACCCCTGCTAAATTACCAAATGTAGCGAACCATTTGGGGTGTTGGTTATAGCAGGGGCATTGGTTATCCATAAAACGGTTCCCGAAGCGGAGGTACCTAAATTGAATACACGTACACATATCGATTATCGGTCGAGATATGGCATCTGGAGACAAATTTGTACTTAACCCCTCGGGCTAATTTGTTCGCTTTTCGGAACAACTAATCTAGGATTCAAAGAAATTGTTTTTTCTCCCTTATTACAATCGTAGTGAGAAATATGACATAAACGAAAAAAGAAAACACCACGCTTTATCTTCGAATCTAAAAGTTAACCACAAAAAAAGTAAAACGTATACTTTTACGAAACGAAAAGCTTAAAATCGCCATTTAAAAAAAAAATATGAATCTTTGGGAATTTTTTATTAATTATTTTTACATGGACCGACAAAAAGTGAGGCAATAAAATATGTACGTGTTTTAGTTAGAAAAAACGTTAGGTGAGCCATTTTAAAAAAAAATTATGCTTGCATGCAAAAATACTATACTTCAAAAATTATACGTTTATTTCAATTTATAAAATTTGAAGGCGTATTTTATCACCTTTCAAAAACATTTTTTAGTTTTCGGATATGTTCATAAATATTATGTTTATTTGGATTTTATTACAAAGCGCAAATATTTGGACCCTTTGACAAAATATGGTCGAAGACTTATCGTTCAGTAATTTTTAAGATGACTTAAAGTAGTAAAAAAATTGATTTTTTCACACCTAATAATATTACGTATTTCATTCTTATTACTTTATTTCAACGTGGTTTTGTAATTTGCGTGATCTAGGAATGAAGATACAACAATATGTCCTTTGAACAGAATAACATTTGATCTTGTGTTAAATGATACATCTATTGTTTTGCACTGATATTTCTATTTAATAACTATTTTTACGATTTTGAGGGAAAACTAATAAATTAACCATCATTATGCAAGTAATATTATTACAAAGCAATATTTTTACATGTTTCATTTCAATTCTATTATTTATTAGATTGGTACTTCTGTTGTCAAATCAAAAAATGTCATGTTTTCCAAACAACGACTAAAGTTGGTATCTTTGTATTTCAGCAGTACCCTCATATTCTTACAAAAACAATGGTACCCAGCTACCAAAATACTACAAAAAGCAAAATAATAATTAAGAATGTTCCATTGTTCGGAGCAAAAGCCATTATGTCCCTTTCATCGCTACAAAAATACGGGAGATAAATGTAATTTTAAATGAATCTAAGTCCTACCCAGTGTACTATTCATTGTTACTTCTTTGTTTTTCTCTCTAACAATGCAGGAAGGAAAAATACGAACAGGCGGGGCTACTTCTCCCCCTTTTGTTTATTCTGTTGCCCCATTGTTTCACTGTTCCTGGCTTTGTCGATTACGCCTTACGCTACTGGAATACGGAATTATATTTTTGTGGGCTTTGAAATTGCGTTCATGATGTGCGTAATGAGTGCCTAATGATAAGCTGTGATAGGAAATTTAAAATTGGATTCATGAACTAAGGCATCTTATTGAGCGTGAAAATATTGTGAAATTATTTAAGTTTCAAAATCCGTAGGGGTAGGCATGTCAAAAGAATGCCAGATAACAAAAATGCAAAAATTATATCAAATTATTATAACAGTGGTTGCAACTTACAAGCAGACCGAGGAAAAGATGGACTGACTCCGTGGATAAAAACTGAGTGGAGAAATACAGGGACAGGACGATAGGAGCCAGTTCAAACAATTTGTGGAGTAGGTCAAATCTCTTTATTATTCCAAAAGGTTTTTTTATTAAGTAGAAGGCATAAAAAGACTTGGTGAATCAGTCTTAAGCCGCAGCTATCCGAATTTCAACGATTTCTTACATATCTCCCTTGATGGTTACCTCGAGAGTGTTTTCTCTTGGGGTAAGAATAACCTCGTCGAATTCAATGTTTCAAAGACCCAATCATGTCTGATTACGTCTAAAAGGGATCGAAATGAAAATCTAGTCTCCTTCAACGGAAGCAATCTTCCGAACAGACCCTCCATTGATATGCTTGGTGTAACTATAAGTGACCAGCTCAGGTATGGGGGCTCCATCGAAGCCAGGGTAAAGTTACCTTCTCAAAAACTGGGCGTACTGTACAGGGCCCGCAGTTACTTTAATAGAACACAACTGCTTACCCTGTACAAATCGCAAGGGCCCCACGGTTGAATTTGGCAGCCACCTCTGGTCTGGAGCTCCAAAATACTTGAAAAATACCCTCGACTCTGTGCAGAAACGGGCGGTCCGTTTGATAGATTCTCCCATCTTAACGAACGGATCGCAATCTTTAGAGCACAGGCATCGGGTGGGAATGCTATCCATGTTCTACCGGAATTTCAATGGAAGATGCTCTGAGGAACTAGCGTCATTGATCCCTTCGGCACCGGTGCATAGTCGGGAGACACGCCAAACGCGCGCCCAACATATGTACACGGTTGACATTTGTCACATGAGAACGGGTCGTTTTTTCGACTCGTTCTTGAGTTCAACAGCTCGGCTATAGAACGATTTGCCGGCATCTGTGTTACCTCCCTCCTACAACATGGGTATCTTCAAGACCAATGTTCATTCCTTCCTCTCCTCAAAAAGACCCTCCACACAGCATCCCAGATGACATAGGCCCTGAGGGAAATTATTTTCCTCGGGGCCTCCTGTGTGGAGTTAATGTAAAAAAAAAAAAAACATTTGAAGTTTTTAAGCTCTTAAAAAAATATATGTTATTTTTGAAGATAATATCTAGATACGTTCCACGCCGAAACGCAAATTATAAGAAATTCCCTCGATAGAAAAAAATCGCAAAGTGTGCTCCGAAAATTATTTTATACAAGTCTATTTCTATTTTTTTACAAGTTATATTTGTGAAAAAATTCACAATGTTTCTTTAAATGATACTTAAGATACGTTCCACGAGATTTTTGCCCTATTTCAAACGAGTCATGTTTTATTAAGCATTTTCATAATTTTCGCTTCAATTTTATCATTGAAAATATTAGCGCGCTCTGTCCAACATTCGTAATTACATATCTCTCCATCTTCTTCTTTTTGCGCCGGGAAGCGTGGCCTTAAGTCATTTTCAGGCTTTAAGTAGGTACCAATAATCAAAAAAAGCGAGGAGTATGCACTTATGCGAATGAACAAAGGTTATAAGCCAATACAGAATGATATGGTCTTGCACCGTTTCTGTCCACACCTGCCCAGAAATGGCATAATGGTCAGTTCAATATTTTCATATCAAAAAGCATTCTTGAACTTAATTCCTCTCAGCACAGCATTATTTTAAGCACTTATATTATAAATTAGACATTCCAATTAATGATCTTCATTACAACGATTTAAAGCAATTATTTAAAATATCCAAAAGTTATGGTAACAAAGAAGAAAAATTTGGGATATTTTATTATGTATTTAAAGTCATTTAGACAGCTATCATCTGGTGAGTATGATTAATTATTAACACGTACCCATTACATACAGCACGAGATTCCATGCTGAGGAGATGGAGGAAGGTGGGGAAGTACTTCGCTGTTGCGATATCGTCACCAAACACGTCTAAACCTATTTCAAGCAACTTTCATTTCTGAATGGTGGTCTTTAAATCAGCGCGTACTGAGAGTATCTTCCACTCTGAAATATGCCGCAATCAAAATATTATTTTTAATTAATAAATTGTGAAATCACACTTCGAATTACTTGTCGAGAGCCTTACCTCCCTACCATGGAGATCTTAAACATACATATTGGGCTTTGAAGTTTGTGATACGCTTTTTAAATTCATATCGTAGAACTTATTCTACATAGGGAGCTTATTCCACAAGTTAGAGTTTTCCTGATTTTCAAAAAGCATGATTTCCGAACCACTCAACTAACCACTTCATATTACTGTCAGAACAAAAATAAATGTTTTGTTACCTAATTTTCAATTGTCATTAAAACTTCATTTAACGTCAGTTCACTGTTGACCCTTGCTTAATTAAACGTTGTCACAAAACAAGAAAGCAGCATAGTTTCATTGAAGCGGGTGTTTTCTAATTTAAAACGCTTCATAGACTTCCATTTCCTATGAAACGTACCGCAAATAAAATGTACATAATTTTAAATGAATAAATTGTGAAAAACAGAAATAAGTCAAATAAATTTTACTTTCACACGCCGGGATTTGATTCCGCGTTCTCCGGATTGCTAGTCGACCACGGAGGCCGTCAAAATTGCTCCATTTCATGAAGTGATAACACAGTTTTTGTGGGGAATGTGGGGAATTTTTCACATTTCATTATGTGGGGAATGAAACTCGCTCTGTCGGCACATATTATTTTAATTTGCTTCTTTATGCAAATATTCCTTAAATAATGTACGTATAAGTTTGTTATTATTTTTTTCGACTTTATGTCTGGGTTAAATCTTCCCCACGGGAAAAACTAAACCCTTCCACACACTTTTCCACAAATGATCATCTAGTCAATCCACGCTACGCAAGTGTATTATATAAGTATAATAAATACGAAATAGCACAAGAACAACATGTCAACCTACCAGAGACCAAATGGGAAAATAATTCACTGACTCCAGATATTTTCATATCAGAGGGTTCGGCTCGGTAGAAATCCTAACTGGACCGATAAATCCTACTGATCCCTCAAAATAAATATTTAAAAAAATCTTTCGTAATCCTACATGTAATAAAAATGACTGATTTTTGCATTTTTATATATAAATTCTTCGACAAATCTAATAAGCCTAAATTTTGAATGAGAGAGATAGGTATAATGCCAGTAGCCGAAATAACAAATGGTAATATTTTTATAGTCTGAGAATGCCGAATTATTTTAATCTCATTTCCTAATCTGTATATTTTCTTATTTTGTAATTATTATTATGATTTTAAGATTGATTATAATTACATTTATAAAGAATGTAAGTTAAAGCCCAATACAATAAGCGTCTAAATAAATAAACATGTATTGGAAATAGTTAGGTAGGTACCTAGGTAGGTACTTAGCACAATTTTTTACATAACGTTGATATCATATTTATTATTTTTTCCTTTAGTTCGAGCCTATTTCAAATTATCCACTTTTTCCAAAAAAATCCGTCCAAGTAGTCTTTAATGCTTTTACAAAATTGTACCAGAGTAATATTTTAATAGCCAATTTGCTCGTATTTACTTTATGCGTCGGCTACGCTAAAGTGTCCTAAATGGGAACTAAATGGGACCGAAATGGGACCTCAAGTGACCGCGATTTGGACCCCTCCCTTTGGGGAAGCTATCCGGGCGGAAAGTCGCCGTAATAAGCCACCGGGGGGCGCTGGCGACACAGCCGGGGCTCGTGTTTTACACAAAATACTCATACTACTGAAAAACTAGACTAGCGGTAGGTAGTTTTACAAATCCGAATATATCGTCTGATCAAAATTTTATAACATAAAATACGTAAATACTCGTAGCGGTGTTTTACAAAGTTATCATTTTTCATTATTAATTTACTTGCAGTAATTCAAACAATATTTACCAGGTAGGTATGCCTAAAGGGTAGGTACGTTTGCTATACTAGAAACATAAACATTTTAAAATATTTACTTATCCTTACCTCTGATCTCATCTCTACGTAGTACTATCATATCTTTTTATAAAAATTAATTTTCTATTACTTTACTTCAAATTGTACTATAATTTTATAAAAATGTTAAAATTACGTCACAGGCGTGTACGACTTACTTATGACTTACATAAATCGTATTCTTTCTTAGATTGACACTTCTGATCACGTTAATACTACAATATTATTTAATTCAATTGTATCCAATCAAAATAGATAACAAAGCATTTTTTGAAACCTCTGAAACGAAGTCCATCAATTACGTACAGTATAAAACCCAACTCACCGATCACAACGCCGGGTAACAATTGATTTTCAATACAACATCCACGATTGTGGCCACGAACGAAAAGTTGCTTTTAATAACAACGGATAGGAAAAAAGAAGCGATGAAACTGCACGCTCCGGCGGCTTCACGTTTCCCGAACAACTTACTATTGATGGCGATTATTACACGGTGGAGTAATAGAAAAAATTCAAACTTGATTCCGCTTCGCAAATCGAATCAGTGATGGATATTACACAACAAAGATACAAAGCCAGGTTTTGACAGTGAACTTGCTATGGTTGCTGCTTCGGACTTTCGGCGGACCAGCCACAACGCGGAATTCGCCCGCAAATAGCGGCCTTATTGAAAAGCGTTAAATCGAGCTATTGTCCTTAGTGGATTTGTTTTCAAAGATTTTCTATACAACACGTTAATAGTCCGATTGTTTTACGTCCACGCTGGATTTTAAAATGATTAGCGGAGCTATATTCAAATTGACTGAGTATTCTGAATATTGTGACCTTGAAGAATCGATTGAATCAAAGCCACCATCAAGAAACATTAAGGCCTTTCTGTACAAAAATCTGATTGATATTCATCTAAATACCTCTTCCCATCATTGATCGATCCATGTCAAGTCAATTTCACTAGTAATAATCAATTTTCTCCACTGTTCTTTGTAGAACGATCGCATAATTCGTTTTTCATTTAGTGCTTCCCTACCTTCATCCAATCAGACCTCCTGAAGAAGCGATTAGATACTCCAAAGTACCCCAGTGTCGAGTATTGATAATCCCATCGATTCGGTTTAATTTAATTCGGCATTCAATGAAAATAATAATCGCTCGTTACATTGCGAATTGTAAAACAGCCACAATAGTCCACATTGTAAGAGATTATTCTCGTTTCAGACCGATTCTCTCGAAACTTAAAAAAAACATAGCATCGGTGATCTGAGCCTCCAAGGAAGGCTGCTAAGGAGCTATCTTCTAAGGTTCTAAGCGAGAAGATCGTTGTTCGTGCCACAAAGAGCGCCTGTCAAAATTGAAAATTCCACAAGAGACTTGACCTCCGCTGGAATCACGAACCGACATTTGGTTCTGCCTTTTTTGGAATTTATCAGAAGAAACTTAATGGATTGTTTGTTGGCGCTGACTGGTGGAAAAACGGGTGGATCTCAGCTTGGTAAAGGTTTTCTTTGTTCGGATTCCATTTGACATATTTATGCTCTCTATTAGGTACTTACCGGTCTATCGGGGAGGTATCTATTGAACTTTTTGTTGGAAATTTCACGTGGTTTTCTTTGGTACTCACTAGAGAATGTTAACATAATCACAGAGCTTTTTCAATAGTACTTTTTTGTAATTTATTTTCAAGTTGTAATTTCTTAATTTATGGCTAATTTTATTCTATCCTTTACCGAAATGCAATATATGTTTCAAAGGCTCTTTGTAACTACGGTGGGTAAATATGTGGGAGAATTTAGATGGTTCTATTGTACCAACATAACAGTTTGTCATTGATAGCGATTAGAATAGGCGCCCAAAGTAACACCTCTAATTTGCACTGTACCTGGACAGATTCCTTCAGAGATATCTATTATTTTCCCGGAAAAGCAACCTAGCAAACAATGCACTACTCATTCACAAAAGAAGCTCAAAATTATAATTTCAAAGGCAGTCAAATAATAATTTGTAACATATCTTCAATCTCTCCTCTGAAAATTTTCTTTGTACCTAAGCCCCCTAACCTTCCAAGGATTCTTTCTGCTTCCTTGCGCCGCCCGCACCACATAAGAAGCGCACACAATAAGTGGATGGATATATTATATGGAGTCGATTGTTGTGTTATGTACTGCGCATGGGCCCATTGTGTCCAACAATGGAGGCCCCGCCCACATCTGGGTGTTCACCATTGTCTTGCCCATTGTTTGGGAACACCGGATTGGCCTGTGAATGTATAAAATGCGACCGCGGAGATATCTCCTCTTCCCTATAGGGAGCCGCCGCACAAAACACGCTCCCCCATAAAATAATACCACATTTTAAAAAGCTCTGACGAAACGCTTTCAAACTTCTACATACGATGAAACTACAACACCCCTTTTGCCTAATACTAAAAAAGCTGCACATTTTTCTTTAATCTTGTTAGCTAGCCCTTAGCCCTGCTGTAATCTCCAAATTACAAAACAAAAGTTAAGTTTTGAGGCAACTAGTAAGAAGAGTTTCATCAAACCGTTAGGGTTGGATTTTTGTAATACTAATGAAAAAAATTTTTGTTATTTTGTGTGTAATGCTCTTCATCTCAGTGTTGGTTTTTTGTAATTTGTAGATGAGCGTTTTCCAATTTTGTACGCAGGCCGGTTTGGAATCGTGTTCTAAATGGCCTGAGCTTTTAACGTAGACTTTTCCGAGGCTGCCATCTATGGGCGGACTCGGTAAACTGCCTTTGTCGAGCCTTTGTGTGCGCTATAAAACGAGTAGATAAGAATCATAATCGCATTGTCTTACAAGAGGAGAGATATTTTGGACGCTGAGGCGTGTTCTGAATCTTAGTGGGAGTTATGTTTGGTTCCTTTCTTCCGGGAAAGACAATCGAAGACAGATGGAAGAAAGCTTTATCATTTTGAAAAGTTTCTTTCTTATAAATAATTAATTTGGTACCAAAAGTTTTTTTTTCTGGAGGTGTGTCAATGCCAATATATAGGTTAAAATGAAGATATAACCTATAGGGCTGATTTCTTCAACAACACTGAGCGACTGCCAAGTATCTTCACTCAGTTTCACACAATATCGGGTTGAGAACAAAATTATACGGGTTCTTACTTAGGTACAGAAAAATATGATTTTGTTTAAAACCATAGGCATTTTTTAGAAGAGGCTTGGTTTCAGTGTCAGTGTAAATATTTATTTTTCGATTGTGATTGAACTTGAGTTCGATTGTGATCGGTCGGTTCGGGTGCCGACATGTCCACTGTGCGCGTTTATTGTCATGATTTTGGATAGATGCCTAGGTTAAAAGAGTATACGAAATAAAATAAAATATTGACTAATTATTATTTTGTGTCACCATAATAAAATATGGGTAATATCGAAACCCTTAGCGACAATAAATAAAATTACCTCCGATCCTGCGACTGTCCTTACATCTAACCCCTTGGATCCGATGGGATGTGCCCCGTTTGACACGGTTACCCTTGGGAAGATTGATGGTGTTTCCCGCCGGGTGTGAAGAGGTTTTTTATACGTTTCGGATGCCGGTCGAAATATTCTACGATACAAGAAAAAAGTAAATCGAATTAGAAAAAAAATAGTTTGGTGTTAACGTAAATCATCGTTAATCTTGCATTGTTGTGAAGGGAAGCTTATTTCTCCTCGAAAGCCTACCTATTGGTAGGACGCTTTTCTAAAGGATTTTTTTTATAAATAAAGGAATATATCAACCTGCCGGCATGCAATGTGTTTTGTGGCGGGAAGCAAATTCGTCCCACTTTCTGCCTTGTTTCAATGGAGCTTTGCTTTATAGTTCTGTACAGTGGCGGGGGTTGAACTCTTGATTTTTTTCCATTCAATTCGGGAGGCGGGAATGAGTATCTTCGCCATTAATTGGATTACCAATATCTCTGCCATAGGTCACCCTAAGTGGTTTGCTACGTTTGGTGACTTAGCAGGAGTGAGGTCAATCTAGATCTTAGTGACAAATGTTCTGGACACACGGAATACCTACCCCCCCCCCCCTCACCCACCCAGATTCTACCCACCCACCTCACCCACCTTTTCTTTTTCAAAACTATCATCTCCTTCCTTTCCTTCAAAAGACTCTCCACACCGCATACCTGAACTGACATTTATTTATTTATTTATATATAAGTTGTACATTTATTTATAACAATTACAGGCAATATAGCCTGACGTTATAATTGTACCATTATGCAGTGTATATGCAATGCCAAAAATCTTACAAATGCGCTATAGGACACAAAAAATAAATCTATTTTTTTATCCACCGCATTCAAAAAGCAAGTAGCTCTCCCCAGAGGTGAGTTCATAAATAAATTAGTGCGGCTTGCTCTACTATATAGGAGGTTGTGATGACGTCCTCGAGAGTGAGACTCTGGTACAAAAAAATTTAATTGGGCCAGTATCTCATTATTAGATAAGTGACCGTTCATTAATTGAAAAAAATATTTAAGCAAAGCAATACCTCTACGTGTCTCTAGGGAGTGGTAATTGGTCATGCCTAATATATAAATGGATGGGTAAAGCCAAGGGTAACGTCCATAGAGCCGCGAGAATAGAAACCTTAAAAATTTCTTATGGACTCTTTCAACGCGTAATGTGTATGTTAATTCGTGTGGGGCCCAGATGATCGAATTTGACTCAAGTACACTCAGGACTAGTGTGTTATATAATTTGACTCAAGTACACTCAGGACTAGTGTGTTATATAATTTGACTCAAGTACACTCAGGACTAGTGTGTTATATAATAACGTCAGTGTTTTAACATAGGCCATAGGAAATTATTTTCCTCGGGGCCTCCTGTATAGAGCTAATATGAAGCAAAACAAAAAATCCTGCATTTTTAAAAAGTTATTAGGTATGTAAAGAAACATTTATTTTGTCAACTAAGGTATAAGTATGCAGATAGTGACTGAGGGGAAAATATTTAATTGCCTTTAATATTGAATGGAGAAGATTTTTTTTCAACGAAAATTTGATTATTCTAAAACACCATTTTTTTTATTTAATATAGATATATAAGTGTACAGTGGTGTTATTTAAATTACATATCGGTACAGAAATTATTAAAAATTGCAATCTCACCAAAGAAGAAGCTAGTTCTTGTGCTTGCTGAGCGAGTTACACTAATTATAACAGAAATAGAATAACATTATGCAGCAGGTAAGTATATAATAGGAACAATTGAAACTTCTAGATCATCTATATGTGAAGGTGTACATACACAGGATATGGTTACATGGTTACATACTAAAATATTGTGCACTTTAGAGAAATTCATTGAAAGTTATTATTTGGCTAAAATGTCCACGTCAAGGCGAGGTACTACTAAGTAAAGCAAAATCATGTGATTTTGTTTTGAACATTAATTAGATCACTTAGAAATATTTTAGATACTTTAATTAAATACTGCGAGTAGAACACATATTTACTTTTGAAATAATCGAGTAATTTTTTGATTATTCTTTTTGCAAGCCCGGAAAAAATGAAGTATCAGATATATAAAAACCGCATTAAAGTTCAAATTCTCCTATTTATGAACCCCTTTTCAGTTATGGTTTTATTGTATGTTGTGAAAAATATTTTTTTTTTTACAAAATGACCATATAATATTTGAATATTTGTGCCTGAGATGTTTAAATCAATACAGACGGCTGGCGTTAAACGGAAATTTAAATTTTATCGCCATCTACATAAGGAATAAGGAGTGTTATTTTTAGCAGTCTGATCCCCAATTTTACACGACTTGGTGCATTGCCTTAAATATTAAATTTGTCTATATTTGTTCAATTCTTCATTACTTATTCATCGTTAGTGTTTATACTGTCTTGCGTCCGTATCTGTGTTCTCCTAAATAAAAATAATTTTAAAAAAAAACAGTCTTGGCGATCACTCCTTACTTCCTTCATTTATCGTCTCGTTTTTCGTCTCTCTTTTCTCTCGTGTTATTCTGACTCTTGACATGGCCCGTCTGAAGTATTCGATTCACTTGATCTCGTGCCCTATCTTTCTCGGGACTTTATATCATTCACTTCAGCGGCATATATTATACTTACACTCCTTTCTTCGTTCATTCGCTCTACCTGACCAAACCATCTAAGGGTACCTTTCTTAATCTTATCAATTATACTACATAAGCCTTGTGTTATTTTCATGTGTGTTGAATGTCTTATACATTTCACTTTGTAAGTGTTTATCTCTCCTTTTAGTGGTAGAAAAACTTTTAATTTTAACTCGTACCTTTCATCTCCAAAAGCTCGACCTACGTAGATAATGACTTCAAACGAAAGGGGAGCTTGTAAATCGATAGGTATGTAGGTATATCTTTAAATTATAATTAGATTACCGGTAAGCACCAATTTGGGAGGCGGGAATGGGTACCGCCGCCCCGGGAACCTTTATTGGATAACCAACACCTCTGCCATAGGTCACCCCAAGTGGTTTGCTACGTTTGGTGATTTAGCAGGGGTGCCCGGGTTCATGGGGTGAAGTTTGTCTAGGTCTTGGAGGCGGATGACTAGGACACACTGAACCCCAGATTCCTACCCACCCCTTAAACCTTTTTCCTTCCCAGAACTCTCCTTCCCTTCTTTTCCTTAAAAAAAACCTCCACACAGCAAAGATGACATATCCTGAGTGGAGCTCATGTAAAAAAAACGATATTATTACTTTTACCTAAGTACCATAGTACGTAAGTAGAAGTAATGAAAAATGAAGATGAAGTAATAAGAAAATAATGGAATCCATAAAAGTGTCATAAAATTTATGAAAAAATGTGTTTTATTCATAAAGTCCAATGTTTTTTTATTATGATCGTGATTTGAATGCCACCATTCTAGCATTTTTTTTTAAAATACACATTATTTTGAAAATCATACGTTGTGTGACCTTAAGATGTAAATTATAAAAAAATTGTTTCTAGTGACAGAAATAATAAGGACGGGTTGTTTCAAAAAATTTGATGGATTCATCAAATATTTGAAGTTAATTTTCACGTTTTGTGTAAGTACTATTCATGTTCTGTGATTATTTCAGTTTTGTGAAGCAACTGTCCTATAACGATGTAATAACAGAACTTGAATAGAACTTACACAGAACGTGAAAATCAACTTCAAATATTTGATGAATCCATCAAATTTTTTGAAACAACCCATCCTAAGACATTAAAAATAAAATCAAGTAGAAGTTTCAAAATGATAGGTAGGTACTTATCTGAAAAAATATGTACCTATGTTGTACTGCGGGTTCATTTGATTCAAAACTATGGTCTTCGATTAAGAATTCTTTGAATTCTTCAATCTTCTAATGGAAAATAAATAAAACTGAACATACAGTTTAAATTTATATTGAGTATTAGGTATTGCTTTTTCAACTTACGAGTATTTTTTTAGGTTCATTAAATAATTCAAAAATGTTCCTGAAAATAAAGAGCTTTTTGTATCCCTGTAATTTATTTTTATTTTTGAATTTATTTATCTATATAAAGTATGATTACATTGGGTTTTTCGATGCCTGTCTCACTAGGATATACAATAGGGTGGGTCACAACTGTGTGGGGAAAAAAATCTTGTTTTGATTTGTCTAATAGTGATAAAAGGGTGTTAAATGGAGATATAAAATCACGTTATTTTTTTAAAAAAATATTTGGATATCATCTTCTTCCTCCGGATTGACTTCACAAATTTTTTTCAAAAGACTTTTTCAAATTTCACATAATAAAGAAAAACCCACCCTTGTTAAATCTTAAAAAAAAATTAGATAAACCATTAAAAATGAACTATTTTTAACAAAATACGAAAAAGAGGGAATATTTTCATTTATTTATTAAAAAATATATTTGAATATAATTCAAATTATCTCAAGGCAGTGTATCCAAATACCAGCAAAATCTTTCTTACTCTCAAATTTCGGAATTATTTTGCGAGACTCAATTTTGGGACTTTTTGAAAAAGATTTCGTCAAAATACGCTACATTTGCTGTGGAAGATTACAAAAAATATGGTTTGGTAAAAAAAATAATAATTAAAAAAATATTTTTTTCAAAAAATATTCAAATTTTCAAAACTTTGAAGGGAATCCGGAGGAAGAAGATCGTATCAGAAATTTGAAAAATTTTTAACACGTCGTTTTGAACCCATTTGGCACCCTTTTATCGCTATTAGAAATTAAAAATAACATTTTTTGTTAAATGACCCACCTTAATATACAGGCGTAGAGGTACATAAATATATATCATAGTTACAAGAATATTTAAGGTAAAGTACATATTAATTTCAATGCAATTAAAACGGAAAGATAATTGGAATTGTGGGTAAATCCCATAAAGAGAGTTATCTTATAAATATAAGAAGAGATGAAGTAAATCCTGTCAAATCTATGGTTAGATTTGATAGGATTCTATTATTTTATTTTAATTTACATGGGTTTGGTAAGTAATTATTTATGTCAATGGGTAATTTATTTTGCAGAATAATTAATTTATTTTGCAATTTGCAGTAGTGCGATGTCCTATACTTACAATCCATTTCTATGTATCTTATTTGAATTTTGTCATTGAATCTGTTTATCTAATCGTAGCTGGTAGTGAGTTGTAAAGTTTGCACGCTATGTATTTAAAATATTTGTCAAAATGTGGTTTTAGAAAAGGGAGTTTGGAGCAGTTCTTGGTTTTTGTGTAGGGTATTGTGTAACGTTTGTGTTGCTCTGTGTAGGGTTTTGTTGTTTTGTGTAAATTAACTAAGATGGATCTTGAGAGCTGTTTACGTCCAAAACGTTGAAAGTATTGAAGATCGTATCAGTGCTGGCAGAAAAAAGAAGTTTAAAAATTATGTTTATGATTAGTTTTTGTGCTTCTAGGGCACAGGAGTAAGCATTACCCTAAGCTAAAGTTCCGTATTCGATGTGTGATTGGCACAGTGAATAATACACCGTTTTTAGAAGTTTTAGTTTAAAGAAAATGCGTGTTTACCTGAAAGGGTATATAAATTTGCGGATTTTGTTTGTAGTATTATGTATATATTGCTTCCAATTTAGATGTGTATCAAAGGTTAATCGTAAATATTTGATAGTGTTTACTTTTTCAAGGCATGGGCAATAATTAATGAAATAGGCGTATGAAGATAGTTTTGGAAAACTTACCCAGAAAAAAAAATTTATATCCCTAAAAAAACTAACCTAAAAATGTGTAAGTAAGTGTTTTTACCTTTTTTTAATTAAATTTAACATTTTTTTGTAAAGTTCTGCAATTTTTGTTACAGTCCGGTTTCACCCTGTTCGACGGCAAGCATTGGCACTTTTCCAGGTAGAACAATATTATTTGAAAATAACTCGTAGCTTGATAAGATGTACTTGGTCGAAGCTTGATATGCAAGCAATGCCACCCCTACGTAGAACTACGAAACTTTTGTCAGAAGCCTCGCAAACTTTCCTAAATAATCAGAGCCTTGAAATTGGACTTGAGGGCGCGCGGCGTTCCATCTAGCGGAATGTTCCGGAACCCCTTTCCAACCGTTCCACCCGAGACGCAAACCTCAGTTTTTCTATGATTCATCTATTTTCTCAGAGGCTTCTGGATATTTATTTTACTACAAAAATATTAGATAGATGGCAGACTAATATTTATTTTTGCTGGAAGAAATTATTTTAAAGTCAGATGATAATATTAATTTTCAAGGATTATTTGAAAGGTGATATTTCACTGAATCGATAAATAATAATAAATTATGTATTCCTATCAGAGTAAAGACCTCTAGGGCGTTGTATTACGTATTTGGTGTTATCGGCGCCTTCTTGGCTCCTTGGCGCCTTGGAAAATCGGCGCCCGGAGCCGACTGTTCCAATTGCACATTATTAATCACAGGACCGGTTCTGAGATTAGTCACCGTAACCAGGGGTGCATTGGTAAATTTTCCAGTTCGGGACCGTTTCATTTGCATTGTGTTTTCCAGTACCGAAACCTTTGTCACTATTTATTTGTTACTACGTAAATAACTAGCGCGTCTTGGTAAAAACTTACATAATTGACCCATAATTCCCATTGGACCCATCCACTTTAAAAATTCATTAGATAATCATCATAAGTCCGATTTTGATTTATGAAGTGAAAACTTCTTTAGCACTGTTGTGATTTGAATCTCGATAAAACGGAATCAAGCGACACTAAAAAGAGACAAATACATAGGTCTATAGAATTGAGCTTGCGATAGAATGAGACAGCAATACAATATTTATTTGGGAGGCGGGAATGGATACCGCCGCCCCGGGAACCTTTTTTGTATAACCATCACCTCTGCATAGGTCACCCCAAGTAGTGCGATACGTTTGGTGATTTAGCAGGGGTGCTCGGGTCCATGGGGTGAGGTTTGTCTAGGTCGTGGAGGCGGATGGCCAGGACACACTGAGCCCCAGATTCCTACCCACACCTTAAAACCTTTTCCTTCTCAGAACTCTCCCCCCTATCCTTTTTAAAAAAAAAAACCCTACAAAGATGACATTGGCCCTGAAGGAAATTAATTTACCCAGGGCCTCCTGCGTGGAGCTCTTGTAAAAAAAAATATTTAATTCACTAAGTTATAAGTAATAATTTAAAAAGTATTCGGTTACAATATAATACGATAAATCCACAGTCCCACGCAAGTCTCCTTTGGTGTAGTGGTATAAAGCGCCTGACGAACCTCAGCAGCCAGACATTTAGCGGAAAAAGGATCGAATCCTACGAAATCCAAAAAAATATATATTTTTGTAAAATCGATATCCCATCTTCAAACCACTCTAAAATGAAAAGGCAAAAGAAAATACAAAAGAAAGTGACATCATCAGCGACTCCGATAGTAAAAAACACAAATACTAAAAGATGACCAAATGTATAGGAAAAGGTTCACTGGAAATTGACTACAAAAATACGGAAAAGTCATTCTTCACATTGATAAAAAAATTGTTTCGTAGTCTCCCCACTCTTATCTACTTTAGTTTTTGATGACTTGCTAGAAGAATATATGAAGAATATTATCTTTTTATTGCGATCCAGGACTTCTTCGGGATGAGGTGGATCTACAAGTGGAGCTATGAGGATACCGGAATTTTTCATCTGCAGTTCAATAGGTTCCATTGTTCATCCATTCTTTCAAGTATGGTTTACACCAAAGATATTGAAACACAACAACACAGATGTGCTATCCGCAGTTTTTTACTTGGTGGGACTGTGTTTCCTGGCATCGCCGATATTGTTAACCAATACTACTGCACACCTTCAAAAAATCAACTAAATGAATGAATTCTTTCCCTATTCAAACTATGCCCATTAAGTGGTAGTCCGCCGGCGGTCGGGCGGCCATCATAGCATATCTCTTGTATTTCAATATCTTTACACAGAAGCTTGGCCAATTCTTTTAGTAAGGTTGTTCTAGACATTGTTGCTGCATGTTCATGACTTGAAGTGATGCAGTAGGAAATCAGTTATAAAAAAGTTTAAGTGGCGTCGTAGACCCGCTGGACCCACCCAGGGGTAGAAATTGATTCTTTCACTCGCCCGGCGGAGACATACTCTCGCTGGCAAGTTCGAATTTGGGTGAGGGTACTGAGGGTGGGAAGTCACAGCGGTAAATAGCGCGTAAGTAGCGGAAAAAAAATTCTACATGAATCCAATAGAGCAATGAAACAGTTAGAGTAAATAATAATTTACTTATTGATTAAAACTTGTGAAAATACATTTTTTTATTTCTTCCAAAAAGCAGAACCGTAATTACATTTCGACTGTTTCCGGCACCAGTACACCCCTGACATGAACCGATTTCCGTAGGTTCACTTAAAAATGGTAGGTACCGAAACAATGAATTATTTTGGGAAAAAGGGCTTTCATAAAAAGACAACAGAAATATATATATATATATATATATATATATATAAATACCGCACAAGAGTCCCGACTGCTCCCGTCTGGAGCCAGTGAGACTATGGCATCCCCAATTGGGGTATGTTATGAGGCTAAAGGTAGTAGGGAGAGGAAGGAAATGGGGGAGAGGAAGGTGGGGAAGTACCTGGCTATTCAGATCTGGTCACTAAACACGGCTAAAGCCATTTCAAGCGACGTTTCAATTCTGAATGGTGATCTTACACCAAGACGATACTGAGAGTATCTTCCACTCTGGAACGTGCCGCAAATATACTGTAAATTATTTTAGATGAATTAATTATGAAATAACACGACTTAATCTGTTTGTTTAATTTGTATCACTTTATTGTTTTTTCACAAACAGTACACTTATTACTACATTATGCACTTATTGTTACACTATACCATTATTATTACACTACTACACTTAATATACAATTACTATTACACTTAATATTACACTATACACTTTCTATTGCACTGTTGTATGCTCATTTTTGTGCACTGTTTAGACAAATTTTAATCATGTTTTTGCTTTATATGCCCATTGTTTGTTCTTTCTAGGTACAATAATAAAATATATTCAACTATATTACCCACGCACCGGCCTCGCCTTAGAGGGTTCCCATTATTCTTATTATTTCATAATATTGTATGCATCAAATGTAAATTTTGGGAAAAATAAAGGAAAAAAAAAATTTTTTTAAATTATTTGTCACGCCGGGAGTCGATCTCGCGACCTCCGGATTGCGAGTCAAGAGCCTTACAGCTCGACCACGCCGACCGTCGAAATAACCTGAACTTTTATCACAACTTTTAATTTTTACCTACTATAATCATCACAAATTGAAAATGTTGCTTGTGGCTTAGTTTTCAGAATGAACGCATGATGTCTGTATGGGAACCCTACGCTTCGAACCACTCGGTCACTTATGTATATTATTTTAAACTGCTAAAATTTCAGGTTGTACATTAAGTTCAGAGGCTGTACCTAAAATGTAAATATAATTACATATAGTCTGTAGTTAATAACGGGAAAATCCAACTGTGAGATAACCATAATAACATTGTCTAATAATCCTTTGTTGCTTCCTAAAACAATATATTTAAGGCAAGGCCAAGAAGCAGGCAAGATTCCAACACCCTGATAAGGAGAAAAGGAAAACAAATGGATACCCAACCCTTGGTCTAGTAAACAATGTTTTCCTGGAAATTCACAAGAAAAAGGGATGATTTATATGCGGGATTTTATATTTACTAGCAGAGATAATGGAGGTAGGCCGTTGTTTTATTTTTAACACGATTTCAAACGCTTTCTTCGCCTTTATCTTGTAACTAGCGAGTACCCGGCATAGGTTGCGACGCCACTCAAAGACAGGAATTGTTTTACAATAAATTATATTAAATTTGAGTTTTATGTCCCCGACAACTTCACAAGAGCGCGCAGACACAGAACTTTTGTTGTTCCGAGATGCAGAACTAACTTACCATTGGTAATGCCGCTCGGAAAAATAATTCAATGAAATAATGTTATTAAATTACCTGTCCCCTGATATAGATCATTTTAAACTAAATATTCAACAATTCAAAAACGCTATTATTACTTAATAAAATAAAATGGATGTTAATTATTGGTTTTACAACTGTAAATGTGCATTTAAAATAAAATAAATAAATTAATAAATAAATCACACTTTTTGTTTTTCCGTGTGGTTCGTATACGAATAAATCAGAAGATTTTCCGATACGCTATTAGCAGGACACACACAACTGCCCGTGTGAAAAGCATGGATTTTCCAAATTTAACCCCTGCTATCCCCTACCTCTACTACGTCTCCTTTGCAATCCCTCCCTCTGCCCCTCTCTCGTCCCCGATCCCTCCATCTCTGCTTCCCTGCGTGTTCCCATGTGAACTCATTCTCGTATAAACCCATTCCCATCCCATGTGAACCCAATCCCGCCTCCGTTTCCCTCCCGCATCCCCTTCCCCTACTGCTCGCGTCCCCCGCGAGACTATGGAATCCTCCTTGTTGAGATTGAAAGGAAATGGAGAAGAGGAAGGCGGGGAAGTATCCGAGTAATCAAATCTGGTCACAAAACACGGCTTAAGCCATTTCAAGCCACGTTTTTCGAAAGGCGGTCTTTTACCAGGGCGATTCCGAACGTGTTTTTTTTTTTTTTTTACAGTTAATACCGCACAAGAGTCCCAACTGCTCCCGTCTGGAGCCAGTGGCATCTATGGCATCTCAACTATGGCATCCCCAATCGGGGTATGTTATGAGACTGAAGGTAGTGGGGAGGGGAAGGAGATAGGGAAGAGGAAGGTGGGGAAGTACCTGGCTATTCAGATCTGGTCACTAAACACGGCTAAAGCCATTTCAAGCAACGTTTCAATTCTGAATGGTGGTCTTACACCAGGGCGATACTGATAGTATCTTCCACTCTGGAACGTGCCGCAAATATACTTTATATTTTTATAAATGAATAAATTGTGAATTAACACAATTTAACCAAATAAAATTTATTTGCGCACGCCGGGTTCGAACCCGCGACCTTCGGATTGTGAGTCGAGAGTCTTGCCTCGGGACCACGGAGGCCGTCACCCTGTTTACCCCTCTTAATGAGTCTTTCAGTATCGCCCTGGTGAAGGACCCAGAATAACCTTCCCACTCGCTTCTTCACAACTATTGGGGATGCTGTAGTCCCGCTGACTTCGGTCGGTGAAGATTTCTGTGCGATATTAACAGTATTACTATAAACTGAAATAATAATACTATAAACTGAAATATTTGGCCGTAGCTGACTGAAACAATTCTATATGAAACAAAACCAATTAAAATTGATTGAATGAAAAATATAGTAAAGTCTCAGCAACTGAACTGTAAAAAATGGTCAATGAAGAATATTTAAATAAATTTATCACCCCCAGCACTAATCTGTGTTCGCTTCTCTCTACCCCCGCCCTCTCCCCTTTGTGTAAGCAGAAGTGATTTAGAACATAAACCGCAGCTTTTAAAGCTCGCAATAACAATAAGTTACAGCTTATTTTACGTGTCTCAATGAAACGGGAAGTGAGGATGGGAAGGAGGGGGAGTCTCGGGGGAGGCTGCCTAGAATGGAAGGGTGGATACCTATTTCCGAATTGGGAGCGCATTTTAAAAATCGGTGAAAAGTGTGAATATGGTTTAGAAATACCTGTATAGATTTTGATGATTCAATTAATTCAAATAAGCATAGGTATATTATATTATATCATTGAAATGATTTTTATTGCCAAATTATATGTAGTTAGCTATATTAAATTCATTTGAGATAGGAGATTATCGTTTTTTTTTTTTTTTTTAGAGTAAAAGTAGCGGTTAAGGTTGAAGAGGCGTGCAAAACGGCTCACAAAAATAAGTAAGAGAAACGACCTGAAGCCAACATCAACAGTTGTGAACGGGTGTTCCGCTCGTCGAGATTCGCATGCATGCACCGGTGCGCAGGAGTTCAATGCTGATAGCTCATTTGAGCAGGCTCGATTGAAATACCAGCAAATCAGACTCAGTATTCCCACATTGCGGCATTAGAGATGGCAATCGATTTGCTAACAACGGATTGTTAATCAGATGGACCACCCTCTTTCGCACAGAATCAAGTTGGTTCATTTACAAAATTTCCCCCTGCTTCCTGCTTTACCAATTCCTTCCTCTGCCCCTGCCTCTTCACCACTTCTTAATGCTATTTTTGCCTTTTGGGGCTCCAGTCCAAAGGTGGCTCCCAAGTTGCTACCTAAATTTCAATTCTTAACTTTCCGATAACCGGTGGACTATCGTCTTTCAATGAATTGTTCTAAATGCACTATGAAAGCCAACGAAAATGGATAAGAAAGAAAATAAGAAAGAACATTTATCTGAAATATGATGTCAAGATCACAGTTCAGTCACATTTTATAAAGTTGAATAATAAAGGAAGAGAGAGTAAAGTAGATTGTGTTTATTGATAGTTGACCGAAGTGAGATTTCGGAAAAATTCTGGAATGATTAATTCTTGGGTGCTCAGATTGAATAATTTTTCAAATTGACAATATATTTTCAATGTTGTATTACTTAAGAGTGTATAACAAGACCACATCCTTTTTAACTCGCATAAAATCAAAATCTCAAGAATATGTGATTTTTGTAAATCAAAAATAGGATCGTAAGAGGGTTGGAAAACGGAGGAGGAATATATGGATTAGCATGTTATTTCTTTGTTAAAATCTAGTAACTACCCATAATAAGTCATTTCAAAAACGTTTCCGATTTTAAATTTTTTTTTATATGAATACCGCACAAGAGTCCCAACTGCTCCCGTCTGGAGGCAGTGAGACTATGGTATCCCCAATTGGGGTATGTTGTGAGGCTGAAGGTAGTGGGGACGGGAAGGAGATGGGGGAGAGGAAGGTGAGAAGCATCTGGCTATTCAGATCTGGTCACCAAACACGGCTAAAGCCATTTCAAGCAACGTTTCAATTCTGAACCGTGGCCTTACACCAGGGCGTATCTTCCAATCTAGAACGTGCCGCAAATATACTATATATTATTTTAAATGAATAAATTGTGGAATAACACAAATTAATAAAATAAAATTTATTTGCCACGCCGGGATTCGATCCCGCGACCTTCGGAATGCGAGTCAAGAGCCTTACCGCTGGACTACGCCGGCCGTCAATACTGAATGATTGTCAAAAATACAAATTTAACCAATTCATTATGTTTTTTGAGTATGATGATGGACACTGAAATGCTGTCCGAAACGTTGGCTAAAGAAAGAGATAGCGCAACACGGCATAACACCCTAAAAATAAATAACAAAAATTCTTTTGGTCGTGGAAACCTAAAATCATATAATTCGTTATGGGTTCACATTTTACCGGGTTTAGAATACGCGACCTCTGGACGCAGGGCCAAAGGTCTTACCCTTCTGTCATAGAGATTCCAATATAAAACAGAAATGATAATAATTTCTGAACATCTAGTGTTCAATCACTCTTCGAAAGCCATTAGGGTTCTTGACTTTGTTTGTATAAAAACCAGCCAAATTTCTTTGTTTGAAATTCAGTGGCGTAGCAAAGAGACAGCCCCACAGCAGTAGTCTGCGAGCTGTGGGTGGGATTGTGCCGGGGGTGGGAAGGGGTGAGTCGGGAGCATATAAAGGGGACATAATTCCTCTTTATGAGGAGCAGAACGGGGCTATTTTGTCGCTGGGTCGAGATAGCGGCTGCTTTCTGTTCAGCTGCACCTTGCTGGAAATTAGAAAACTTGCAAGTGTGGGGTTGTTAGGTGTGTTTGTGCTTTTGTGCGGTTCTAGAATCCCAGTATATTATTTAAATTCTGCTGGTTAAAATGGCTTAAGCGCCATTTTATCAAATGTGTTATATTATTCAGCTTTTGTAGTTAGAAATTCAGCAAAATGGGTTTCAATTCACTTCTGAAAACTATGGCAAGTACTTCTTCATTTCTCATAAAAAGCTTTTGTTAGTGGGTACCCACTTATTATCCTAATAATTGACTTTCTCGAAAAATGCAAACACTGCTTGGAATAGACTATCAGGGGATTTTTCTTTTTAACAAAGTTAATGAAAAAACTGTAATCATTAAAAATATCACGGCTTGCGTGATGAAAGTACAACACATAAAATATGAAAAAAAAACATGTCACATTTTTTCTCTTTTGCCAAATATGAGTTCTAGCGGCTATTATAATTTAAGCCGCCGCATCCCAAATTTCTTACATATCTCCCTTAAACATTTGGAGTTTTTAAGCTCGTAAAAAAAATTTATGTTATTTTTGCAGATAATATCTAGACGTTTCTCATGCCAAAATACAAATTATATGAAAATAATAGAAAAAAAGTAGATAGATAGAAAAAATCGCAAAGTATTCTCCGAAAATTATTATAAACACTTTTTAGAAGTTATATCTATGAAAAAATTCACAGTGTTTCATTAAATGCTATTTTAGATGTTCCCCACGAGATTTTTGCTCTACTTTAAACGAGTCGTTTTTTATAAAAAATTTTCACAATTTTCGCTCGAATTTTATTGTTTTTAATATAAGCGCGCTCTCTCTAACATTCGTAATTACACATCTCTCCATCTTCTTCTTTTTCAGCGGGTATATGGCGTCTTGAGGATTCATCGCTGCCAAAAGGCGCCTTCAAAAGGTCTGGGTTATGTAAGTAAGTATGTTATCTTTATACGTGATTTCCATTTAGTTTTTTGGAAAAGAATCAAGCCTCTTAAGTTCCTACATTAGTAGATTGGATCACTATATTTATATGAATAGAAAATTCCAAAGATTCACCCCATTAAGTCTTTCTCTGCTACATTCAACAATTCCTATCTAGGAAATTCTTTGAAACGTAAATAGTTTAAGCGTTTTTTCACAAATAATGTCGGATCTAAACGCAGGCATGTATCGGAATCTAATCTTTTCCAAATGTATGATTTCTGTGTGAGATTCTGTAGGCACCTCTGCGCACAGCTACACTCACAATACATCCTTTGTGTACGCTTCAATACATCTCGATACATTCTTACTCAATTCACAGGGTGGCCGGAGAAAATATTCATTTTTGGAAAATGGTTTCTCAAATTTATCATATCTCACAGTTTTTATTTACACAATATACTAGTTTTACTTCGTGGCTTCGAACAAAATTCATATCAAACATAAAAAACAATATTCAATCAAATATTTTACTACACAAAAAATTAAAACAAACAAACCGAAAACAACAACAAAAATCCCAACAAAAAAACCCACCCTTGTCCTAATTATTATTATCAAGTATATTTATTTATGTACCAACCTATTTAAATTAAATTAGAATGCTAAACAAGCATCAGTTAACTTTGTTTTAATTTGACATTTTATTTTATTCTTTCTATTTTTTATTCAAAATATATATTTATACAAAATTTGTACGGAGGCTTCTAATATACAATGCAAGCACCAGTTACCTTTATTTTTTTATGTTTTAATACTTTGTTAATAAGTATATATACTTTTTATTGTTTTCTAGACTTTATGTCCGGGTTAAATTTTCCCCACAGGAAAAACTTAACCCTTCCACACACTTTTCCACAAATGATCATCTAGTCAATCTACGCCATGCAATTGCACTGTATAAGTATAATAAATACAAAACAATTCAAGAACAACATGTCAACCTACTAGAGACCAAATGGGAAAATAATTCACTGACTCCAGACATTTTCATATCAGAGGGTTCGGCTCGATAGAACTCCTAACTGGACCGATAAATCCTACTGATCCCTCAATATAAATATTTAAAAAATCTTTCGTAATCCTACATGTATTTAATACGACTGACTTTTGCATTTTTATATATAGATTCTTTGACAAATCTAATAAGCCTAAATTTTGAATGAGAGGTATAGGTATAATACCAGTAGCCGAAATAACAAATGGTAATATTTTTATAGTTCGAGAATGCCAAATTCTTTTAATTTCATTTCCTAAATCTGTTTATTTTCTAATTTTTTCAGAAACAGATTTTTGAATATTACAGGAATTTGTAATAGCGACATCAATGATAAAAGTTATTTTTTTAATTTTGTCATTTATACACTATATCGGGTCTGTTATGACAAATTGTGGTAAACAGTATTTTATTTTATTATTATTTTAAATGCTTAGCAAACAAAAGTAATATTCATGCATTACCTGTTTATTATATTTTATTCTTTTTCTTCTCTTTCTAGTTCGTTTTATACAAAATGAGTATGTAGGACATGTACTCGTATATGCAATGCGAAAACCAGTTATCTTTTTGATTTAAACCTTTCTTTTTAAGTACATACAACTTTAATTTTTTTTTAAATACCTGTACTTAACAAACAACGGTTATTATTATATGCTAATTGTTTTTTTTTTATTTTTTTTTTTCTCTTCTCTTTTTTCTTATTTTATACAACACATGAATGTTGGACTATAAAATTCAAAGCATAAACCAGTTATCTTTATCTCTTTCTCTTTTTTAAAAAGAAAGACAAACATTCCCGGGTTACGAATAACCCAACAATGTTTTGAAATCTCCTACTACCACCATAGAAAGCCGAAAATGGACTTAGCCAGCCGAGGAATCGAACACCGGACGCCCGGGTGGGACCCAAACGCGATGCCCACTCAACCACTGACTGGTCGTGTTATTATTATGTTTATTAAGTAGTATTACCTCTGTTATTAAGTAGTACCTATTATCAAATACTACATAGTATACTTGTATATACTTTTTATTTTCTAATGGTTTTAATTTAATTTTTTTTTTGTTTCCCTTATTTTTTCCCCCGTTTTCTTCAAACTTTATTTTTTTTTACTCTGCAGGCTCTGGTGGAGGAGTTACGAGGTGGTGGCTTAGATGGAATCCGTTTTTGATGCCGCACTTAACATTTATTAAAAATTGCATATATATTTGCAATTGGTAAAGTTGATTGAAGAAACTTAAATTTATTTATTTATTCACGCCTCGAAGGCTTTTACATGTACACGTTATTATAGTTACATAAGTTATGTGTGCTGGCAGCATGTATGGTCACGTAAAGTCAAATTTTGAAATTTTCAGTTGTTTCATGTTTTCGTGTAAATTCAAATTTTGAAATTTTCAGTTTTCTCATATGTTTTCGTGGACTCGTTCGATACAAAAACATATACTATAATATTTCAAAAGTAAAAACACTAGTTGTAATTTTTGTCGATTGAGGTTCAAGATGCTAAAAATTTCACCCATCTTTTGACATACCCAGTTATTGATACGTAGGGGGATGCGCATAAAAATATTGCTACCTAAGTATATGGGTATATTCAAGTTGGAACGTATAAAGCTCCAAGCTCCGTATGCAGAATACGAAAGCTTTGCGTCTTTTCTTATAGATTTCTTTGTACAAGTTCGCCCCGGGCATCAAAGCTTAGATTCTCCTAAACGTTTATTGGAGAGGAATTAATATAAATATATCAAATCAATCTTTACTTTAAATTACAAACAAAAACACATATTCAAAGCGAATAAGAATTTAAAGCACTATTCCGTAAAGAATTTTTATTTTTTTTCCACAAGATTTGAATTGGGGCCTGGTGAAAAATAAATTTCCATTAATACGAACATTTTTATCTGTCTTGCTCATAACTGTCTTATTTACAGGGTTATTTTTATACATTAGCTCCAAAAGCCCTGAGAAAAATAATTTCCTTCAGGGCCTATTTCATCTCAGGGGATGCTGTGTGGAGGGTTTTTTTTAAGGAAAGGAATTTGTGTAAGGGGTGGATAGGAATCTGGAGGTCAGTGTGTCCAGGAGCGACTATGAATCCATCCCTTCCATTGCAATGCATGACCACGCGTCGAGAGATTCTAGCTGGAGTGATCAAAATACCTCCTCAACCAATTTCTCTTAATCCAGCCCGCCGCGCAGCAGGTGGGCAGACACATCAGCCGCCAAGACCTTGACAAACCTCCCCCACGAACCCGGTCACCCCTGCCCCACCAAACGTAGCGAACCACTTGGGGTGACCTATGGCAGAGGTGTTGGTTGTTCAATAAATGGTTGCCAGGATAGCGGTACCCATACCCGCCTCCCAAAATGAGAGGGTGTTCAATAAGTAGTGGATAACTATTCAATTGTGGAAGGGGGAATCAAGGTCGTTCCGAAAATTGAATGTAATGTTTCGTAAAAGTTTCCAATTTAAAAGGACTTTTCAAAAATTGCTATAAATGACACCCTTGCTCACTCTCTTCGATACCACGGACACAAACGAAGGAATTTTCTCAGTTTGTTTATTTAAATATTATTTTTGATTTTTTTTTTAGTTCCATAATAAATAGGTAGGTTGCTATTATTACGATCCAGCTCATTTTTTTTAATGAAGGTGTTAGTTGTGTTAAAGTTGTGTTTTGAGTAATTTTTACCCTAAGTTTAAACGCACATTCGGTGTATTTTTTATAGGTAAAGAGTGTCGCCTAGTTGAAAGACCACCATTCAGAATTGAAACGGAGCTTGAAATGGCTTTATGGCAGAATATCTGGAATTAAAGGAAAAAATTTGTTGAATGACAAACTGTGTAATCAAATAAACGTTATTTGAATTGAATTGAACCCGTGACCTCCGACTTCGTAGCCGAGGATCGTTTCCGCTCAAACACAGGCCGTCGAATCTATACGTACATATGATTTACTTACCTAAAAGTAGGTTTGTAGGAAGCTACCATAATATAAAGATTCAATGCGTATTTGAGTGTAGCATTTCCCCGCCTGCTCTATAGCCCGTGTATTGAAAACTCAATAGCTTTGTCGGGAGAGGAATGAAGTGAGCCGTCCTCGTGCCATAAAGGCGCAGCAGAATAGTGGATTTACGGGGCGCAGGACCACCGCAGGGACCATCAAAGGACACTAAATCCTGCAGAATTTGCAAAAATGTAGTTTTGCAAAAGAATTTTCTAGTTTTTTAAATTGTTTTTTAATTTTGTTTTGTATTCGTACTACCATAATTGGCTCTGGTCTGAACTTTGTGGCAATTAAAACTAAATCTTCTTTTAGTCAAATAAATTATTTGTATCAGGCTCCTTTATATTTAATAGCATTCCAGAACAAATTGAGTCATCTAATTCATTGTGCACTCTTAAAAAGTTTGTTAAATTATTTGTGCTAGCCGAGACGTGCCAATATTTTGTTACTTTTAAATTAATAACACAACATATTTTATGCATATTTTTTTTTCTTTTCCTTCCTTTTAAAATTGAAAGCATAATATTTTATTTGAAATCAAATTACAATACATGTTAATATTATAATATATTAGCTTCCTTCAGCATAGTGTACCCATTACATTCGGACAAAGAAACTACACATACTTTGCAACTAAACTTCATAACATCCTTCCCCAAGACATAAAACTAATAAAAAATTCTAATGTGTACAAATCAAGAATAAAAATATGGCTGAAAGAGATCAATGAAAAAACCCTAATGGAAACACTAAAAACGACATAGAAGACAAATGAAATATATTTAAATAATTTTAGTCCGCCTCGGCACAGGACCCCCTAGTGAGGAGGACTAAGAATTGCAAGATTTAACATTAAATTCATCATTTTATTTTGTATGTAGAATTATTTTATATAGTTGCTAAAAAAAAAAATTTAAAAAAAATTAGGGGCCATTCAGAAATTACGTCACACATTAAGGGGGGGGGGAGGAGTAGAGAAGTGTGACATTTTGTGACAAGGGGTACGGGAGGGTCATCAGTTTGCGACATCATATGTAAAAATCTAAATTATTAAAACGCAAAAAAATTTTAGATGTAAAATTGCAAAATATGTGACGTCACACTAGGGGGGAGGGGGTCTCACAAATGTGACGATGTGTGACAGGGACGGGGGGGGGGGTCAAAAAATCATGAAATTTGTGTGACGTAATTTATGGATGGCCACTTATCTGTAAGAAAGATGAATTTATCAATATTGTTCTATCAAAACTTATATTATTTTGTGAAATTTTGTATTAGGTACTTTATAAAATTATTAAAGTCAATACATGTTCTATTGAGGTCAATAATTGAACTACAAACAGTACCTACCGTATAAAGAAATAATAAATAAACAAATCCTTGTCATTGAACAATTGAACTTTCTGGGTACCATTGTAATAAAGGAGAAGAATGAACAAAGAACCACGACCCGGGTGGTAATCCGACATTTGCAACTCAGTCACTAACCTCAGGCGGGTATGGGTACCGCCGCCCCGGGAACCATTTATTGGATAACCAACACCTCTGCCGTAGGTCACCCCAAGTGGTTCGCTACGTTTGGTGACTTAGCAGGGGTGCCCGGGTTCATGAGGTTTGTCCAGGTCTTGGTGGCGGATGCGTCTGCCCACCAACTGCATGGTAGGCCGGATCAGGAGAGAGTGGTTGAGGAAATCCCTTTGACTTCTCCAGCCGTACTCTCTCGGAACACCGCCTTGCACCGCAATGGGAGGGATGAATTCATGCGTCTGTCACTCCTGGACACACTGACCCCCAGATTCTAACCCATCCCTAAAACCCTTTTCTTTCTCAGAATTTCCTCTCCTTTTCCTTCCTTTCCTAAAAAGACCCTCCACATAACATCCCCAAATTCCTTAGGGCCTCCTGTGTGGAGCTAATGTAAAAAAAGGTACCTACCTATCACATTAACTTGGCAGGAAATCAAAAAACTTTCAGCATTGCAAAAAAACTTTTTTTAAGACTTCGTCAAAAAATAAATCCGTCACTGTAACTCATCCTCGCTTTTCCTTGGATATTTTATTATTATGTAACATTCAATTTCTGAAAAATATTTCCTTTATATTTCCCATATCATTTTCAAACAAGTAAGTGAAAGGAAGCCAAGTTTGCTCTTTTTTCAGTATCAAAATAACAATAATAAACAATCTTTTGAACCCTTACCGAAAACTAGGTTCTTGTTTTCAATCTTATAGTTTTCCCTTCATGAATTTGTTATCTACATGACTAATTCAAGTGCAGTTCCGTAGAGTGCAACTGCAGGGAGAATGATGATAGACATGATGATAGCCCTGATGATAGTCAACCTCCGATAGAAGACTACATCAGAATAAGAAGAAGAAGTTTTCACTCAGAAATCTACCTATCCCGGAAAATTGTAGGCAGGTAAGTACATAGTTTCAATCTTCATTCGAGAATGTTAAATGAGATATTATTTTTGCAAATATTGAACAATTTTTCGAACACCGTTCAGTAAAGAATATCTACTCAGAGGTGCTTAACAATTATCTATGTTTGACACATTAATAATTAATTAAATGAAGACACTTTGAGCGAAACTCAATCGAAAATCTGGAAACAGAAAAATTAGGAAAAGATATTGGCACCTTTGGGACTCGAACCCAGGACCTCTCAACTTTCCAGGCTCTTTCCACTGAGCTAAGGTGTCGATATCCAATTCCATCACTTTTAACTGTACCATACTTCGACTAAGAACCACCCACATTATCTTCATTTTCTTAAAGCATATTTTATTGGCTGCTATCTTTATGTATGATTGCAAGATTCAAACCTGAACTAAATGCAATCTAGATGGTGTTCGGATAAATTTTTATCCATTTTATTTAATATGCAACTTCTATTGACTTACCTGCGAGTCTAGGATGAATATTATTATTTATTTTTTTATTTGCGAAACTCAATCGAAAATCTGGAAACAGAAAAATCAGAAAAAGTTATTGGCACCTCTGGGACGAACCTAGGACCTCTCAACTTTCCGGGCGAATGCTCTGTCCACTGAGCTAAGGTGTCGATATCCAATTTGGGATTTTTTTATAAAAATTCTTCCTCTTCTATTTTTTTAACGAAAGATGAAAGTTTTCCATAAAAAATCTAAAATTAAATTCGGTGGTCCGCCATTTTTTATTTCTTTTTTAGATATCAAAATTCCCGTACGTGGTATTACAGACACTGGATTTTCGAACGGTGTAAGGCTTGGTGCAAATCGGATGTAGAGTTTTTTTTAATATGTTGTCAATCAGGTTGAAAAACGTGTTAAAAAAGTTTCGAGATAAACGCATTCAAAGTTTTGCTGAAGGATAATTCAACATTCAAACTGTTTCAAACGGTTTCACATAAAATGTGTCCTGGCGCCTTAAAGCCTTGTTTAGGATTAGATCAAGGGAACGTGGAGGCGTTTGGAGGTCCCCAGGACCGGAGGCCCTGACCCCAGGCCGCCCCTTCCGCCCCTCCGTTAGTCCGCCACTGCTTATTAAAGTTCTGTTTTTACGTCATAATAATTCAAATAGAACTTTCACAGAACATGAAATTTAACATCGACTTATGGTGAATTTGAACAATTCATCACATTTCAAAGCTAAAATTTAAGTTTTGTGAAAGTTATATTCACGTTCTTTTATTATTTCAGTTCTGCGAAACAACTTACGATGTAACATGATTTGATAATTTTGATGAATTTTTCAAATTCTGTTAAACAACCCGTAGATGAAGAATTGTTCAAGGTTTGTAAAATAACTGGCCCTTTTTTATGTAAATAACTCACAAGAGTCCCAGCTGCTCCCGTCTAGAGCCAGTGAGACTATGGCATCCCCAGTTGGGGTATGTTATGAGATTGAAGATCGTAGATAGGGGAAGGAATGGGGAAGAGGAAGACAGGAAAATTCCTGGCTGTTCAGACGTGGTCACCAAACATGGCTAAAGCCATTTCAAGCAACATTTCATTTCTGAATGGTGGTCTTACACCAGGGCGATATTAAGAGTATCCTCCACAATGAAAGTGCCGCAAATACACTAAATAGTGTTTTAATTGAATTAATTGTGAAATACCACAAATTAATTGAATTAAATTTATTTATGCACGGATTGCGAGTAAGAGCCTTTCCCTTTGACCACGGAGGCCTTAATAGTAACAAAAATCAGTATTGCCGAAACAATCCATCACAATTTTACTTTTTCCAAACAATTCTACAAATTCCGCCTCCATGTAAAAACATAAAAATCTGTGAGGCATAAAAAAAACTTTTTTTTCAGTTAAAAAGCGATTGGACAATTAGGGGTAACACAATAATTTAGTCAGAAACGATTTAAGATTTTAACGGCCAAAAGTATAATCGTGAATAATTTTTGGGATATTATGCCGTGTGGCGCTGCCTCCTGCTTTAGCATTCATGCCTGAAATTCTGCGAAGGCTCCAAACGAATCGAGCACGCCTAACAGCGGAGGCAATTGAAATCCACGAAAGCCCAATAATATATGAACGGAACAGGACTGAGCTTGATGTTACTTAGTATCCGGTATTAGACGGTTACACATAACCTCGTCCGGAGAATTAAAGCTAATTAATACGTAATGTAATATGGTTTCACTTATTATTTAAATAAACTTTTTTTCACTCATTTTTGTTTACAGTAACCCTACACAGGAGGCCCTAAGGAAAATAATTTTCCTTTGTCATCTTTGGGGATGCTGTCTGAAAGGTCTTTTTAAGGAAAGCAAGGAGAGCAAGTTCTTGAAAGGAAGAAGGATAGAGTCCCCAGGAGTGACGAACTACGAGTTCATCCCTCCCGCTCCGGTGCAAGACGATTGGTCGAGAGAGACCAGCTGGAGAGGGCAAAGGATATCCCCAAACCGGCCTCTCCCGATCTGGCCCGCCACGCAGCTTGTGGGCAAACGCATCCACCACCAAGACCTGAACACATTTCATCTGATAAATCCTGGCACCCAGTTAAGTCGCCAAGTGTAGCGAACCACTCAGGGTAGCGGAGGTGTCGATTATCCAATAAATGGTTCCCGGGGCGACAGTGCTCATACCCGACTCCCAAATTGAAAATATACATATACAAATTGACATGTACAGTTGTACACAAACAAACACTTCACCACAATCTACACATATGCCCTGGTGATGGACACAGTAACGCTGTCAGAAAAGTTGTTAGTCTTCTTTTGATGTTATTTTTAGACTTTTTTGTTTCTCCCCTCACAACGCAGAAACTGTTTTATCAGTCTGGCTGTATCTAGAATCTAGATGACAGTTTTCAGAGGGTTAACCTCTCGATTCATTTAATTATGTGAGGGAATCGTGTCTGCCGGGGGATATCGTGATGGAGGAAAAACATTGAACCGCTTTGTTAACTTTATTGGATCGTGAAAATGGAATAAGAAATGAAATGATTTTATTTAGGTATAAGGTTTTTTACAAAACACTTTCTCATGTTCTAATAAGTGTAATAATAATATATTGTATTGGTTTAACCCTTCCCTTTTTGCAATTCGTCTATGTGTAAATTTGTATGTAGGTTCCATTTCCGGTTCAAGATGGTAAACGTTTTAATGGTTCAGGAAACAATTTGGGAGGCGGGAATGGGTACCGCCGCCCCGGGAACCTTTATTGGATAACCAACACCTCTGCCATAGGTCACCCCAAGTGGTTCGCTACGTTTGGTGATTTATCAGGGGTGCCCGGGTTCATGGGGTAAGGTTTGTCCAGGTCTTGGAGGCGTATGACCAGGACACACTGAACTCCAGATTCCTACCCACCCCTTAAACCTCTTTCCTTCCCAGAACTCTCCTCTCCTTCCTTTCCTTAAAAAACCCTCCACACAGCATCCCCAAAGATGACATAGGCCCTGAGGGAAATTATTTTCCTCAGGGCCTCCTGTGTGGAGCTTATGTAAAAAAAAAAAAAATATTATTTTTTCAGATGCGAAATCATCGTGTTAATTTGAATTTTTTAATTGGCATTTTTTCAATGTTTTTTCAATATCCCTGACTGCAAAACTGTTCTTGCGCTTGTGTTATTAAGTTTGAAAAAGACAAAACATGTCTATTCCTGATATCAGCGGACATGGCAAAGGCCGAACTTATGACAATAAAGACATGAACTTATGAAAGTCTGGCAAAAGATGTCTTGTGCTTGCTTGCCTTCGAAGCTTCCACTTGGAAACGCTAAAATTGTCTTGATACCTGCCGGAAGAAAGTTTGTAAAAATTATTTTCATTGACATTGAGAGACGTTTCTTTGGGCAAACTGATAACAAATAATTCCTTATTAAAAGTGAAAAAACAGTTATATGAAATAAATGGTTTATTATTAAATAGGTAAATATTCAAGACCTTCTTACAAATTTTATTACGAGTATTTCCAAGGAAATTTTGGTTACGATTTAATGAGATAAATTTTTTTTAAATAATTTTTTGGAGGCTAGGTACTTCACAAGACAAAAATACTTTTGTATTACTTTTTAATAATATCTATGTACCTATAATATTGTAAGAATTTCATTTAAATAATATACATTTGATTTGATTTCAGCCCAACTAAGGAAGGTTTCAGCTTTCAACAAAAACTTTACACATCTTAATAAACTCATATAAATTCATTGTTCTCAGTTGAGAAGTATGATAAATGAGCCCAAGAACAACATTTTTTCTTTACATTAGCTCCACACAGAAGGCTCAAAATCCCTCAGGGCCTACGTCATCTTTAAGGATGCTGTGTGGAGGGTCTTTTTAAGGAAAGAAAGGATAGAAAGTTCTGGGAAGGAGAAATGTATTAGGGGTGGGTAAGGATTCTGGAGGTCAAAGTGTCCAGGAATGACGGACGTACGTATCCATTCCTCCTAGGAGATGGGTCGAAGGCTGGAGAGGTTAGGATTCCCTTAACCAGTCTCTCCCGATCCGGATCGCCACGCACAAGGTGGGCAAATGCATTTACCATCAAGACCTACACAAACCTCACCTCATGAACCCGGGCACCCCCCCTAAAGCACCAAACGTATCGAACCTCTTGGGATGACCTATTGGAGGAGTGTTGGTTATCCAATAAATGGTTCCTGGGGCGGCGGCGGCGGTACCATACCAGCCTCCCAAATTGTAATTAGGTTATATTGTTATAGTATTAATGTATTACGTTCTGATTTTCGCCATAAAGCAAAAAACTGTTTTTCCTTCGCACAACATTGTAACTGGATTTATTTAGGTCATTGTAATCTAGATTTATTTATGTCAACGCAACTATTCTCAATGCCCGATGTTATCTCCATCTTGCGATGCGCCTTCATTTAATTGTCAAAAGTAAAACAAGACGCCATATTTAATTTTCAATAAGAATAAAGACTGCGTTAATTCTAGCAACACCGGGTGATAACTACGGAATGTTTTTTGTACGTAAAATAAGATAAAAAGCCTGTAATACAAAATATTTAATTTATACTTTTCTTCGATGGTTCTCGCGAAATAAGCAATTTTAAATATTATATTTGTATTGACTCACTTTAATTAGTTTGTTGGCTATCCTGCTTCGATGTATAAAGAACTTCTCGAGCTTATCGAGAAGAATCCGTCAATCGTAGAGCTTAAGCTCCTATACATGTTACATATTTGAGAGAGCCGTTTAATATTCCTTGAAAAGTGTGTAAAAAGAATCTATTGGGTGTGGAGAAGCCATTGTGACCTCAACAATATAAGGCAGCCCGGGGCGGCGGCCGCTCGAACTCTGCCAATAAAGCAGCCAAAGCCAATATGACTGTCATAGCAAATATTTATGTTTTCTCGCCGACACAATGTGATTGCCTTCGCCAATATTTCGCTATTTTCGTAGCATTCAGATGCCAAGAAAGGAGCGGTAGGGAGCTTTTATGGTAGGACATTGGGAGTTACTAAGATAAAGGAAGTCAGTTATGCTTATTATTTATGGTTAATTAATCTAGAGCCGTTTTTCTTGGCGGTGTTATGTCAGTAAACGTTTTCCTGAAAGCTGCGATTATTATATTACGATTTTTTTTTTTTTTGCCAACTGAAACCCTGGTTTGTGATGATACAAATTTAATTATGATATGATGATTAACCCAATGATACAAATTTAGTTATCAGAATAACTAGTTTTTTAAATCTTAATAAAAATTTTATATTAGTTTAGTTTACAACAGACAGAGGATTGACAAAAAAATTTCAAAAGAAATAACAAAGAATAAATACGTTGTTAGGCTTAAAATTAATGCACACATGCTTGTACAGTGCGAACAAAATGACCTTCAGAATGAAATTAGCGTAGTGCTTAGAGCAAAACCCCGGCAAGGCTAAGGTACTGGGTTCAATTCCTAGATACGACCGAATCTTTTTCTAATTTTTCTGTTTCAAATTTTCGTTTCAAGGTCGCTAATGTTGTCTTCAATTATTAAATTTTATAAAGTTCTGGGCAGGGTCGGTCCTAGGCAGGTGCAATTGGAGCATTCCGCTGACCTACCAAGGCGCTAATGAGACTAGGCGCTGATAGTACCTAACACTTACAGCACCCTTGAGAATTTCACTAGCGCCAGACGCCTTTTGGCTTAGGGCCGGCCCTAGTTTTGGGGGCTGTGTAAATATATATATTTTTTAAAGAAAGACAAACTTTCCCGGGTTACAAATAACCCAACAATGTTTGAAAATCTACTACCACCACACAAAGCCGAAAATGTTGCTTGTGTTGTGATGGAGGACTTAGCCAGCCGAGGAATCGAACACGGGACGCCCGGGTGGGATCCAAACGCGATGCCCACTCAACCACTGATCGGTCGATATGTCCGTAGTCTTGCCACTACGGTTGATGTTATACATATAGTCGATTAAGTTGATTATTTGGAAAAGAATATGGAAAGTTTCCGGGTTTCTTAGTAGTGGGTGATTGGAATTGATTTTGTTGCCAAAGGAGAAGATTTTACATGGTTAAATTAATGAATTCAATTCACTCATTCATTAAAATTGTTAAAATATTATAATAAATTAGATTATGTTAAAAACGCAAGAGATATTATTCACAAGGAAATTAATTATTTATAAAAATCTAAGCTTTATTAACTAGGATTTCACCCTGAATTGTGCTTTATATTTTAACTACCTTTAGTTTTCTGATAGTCGGTGGTTCTAAAGATATAATCGAAATTTCTGTACATAGATTTCATAAATATGTAAAGTTAATCTTTTTTTAAGAATGACAAATATTCCCGGGTTACGAAAAACCTGACTACCGCAGCAAGAGGAAAATGTTGCTTGTGTCGTGACGGAGGACTTATACAGCCGAGGAATCGAACACGCGACGCCTGAGTGGGACCCAAACGCGATGCCAAATCAGCCGGCCAGCTTTAAAAAGTTTTATTAACCGTTAAGGGTCGTTTCTCACTATAATGCATTTTTTACCCGTTACACCATGGCAGAATGACTTTTTATGCATTTAATGTATTCATGTCGTCAGTCGAAGGACATGAAGTGCATTGATTGAATTGAGATGAATCCTTTAACCCGAAGATACGCGAAATGCATTCTGCCGTCTTAATAATATTATGTATGGCTTCATTAGTTCCAGCCTGTGTACAAACATTGACCGAACGATATTTATAAACCCAGCGGTGTTGTGGGAAACTTAATATTAGTTCAAAAATTACATTGAGCTATAGAAAATAATACTTCTGCATTATTATAAAAATACACAACATGTCTGTATTTTTTCCCTTTTCTACCGATTTCATTTCTTACATTCGTTTAATTTCTATTTATCTGTGTAAATATATTTTTTTCTTCTTATTTCCTTTAAGATATTAAAATTAGATTAAATTATTACCACCTGGGAATAGGTTCAGCCTGGTGAGGTGATTTATTTATTATTATTTTTATGATAATGCAACTCATGTACATTTTTATTTTAACCTTATGAGGAAAACCTCAAATTCATCATCTTCATCCCCTTATCCTATTTGGGTCGGGGACCCATTAAATCGACAAGGTTCCTCCATACGTCCCTGTTTTCTGCTGACTGTTCTGCCTCCGTCCATGGCAGTCCCATCCTCTCCTCACACGGTTTCTGGAGTTGCCTCGCCCAGATGTCTGAGGCGGCCCACTGGACGTCAACCCTCTGGAATCGCACTTAGTATTTTCCTCGGAATTCGGTCATCAGACATTCTTAGTACATGCCCAAGCCATCTCAGTTGCGATTTTTCTATGAAGAGTAGCAGTGGTACAATGTTTAGATCGTCGAGTTTCTTATATGATCCCATTTCGTAACCCCTGCCACTCCTCTCAAGTACCTCATTTCGGCAGCTTTTACTCTAGAGCGTGTTCGTTCGCTTAGTATCAATATCTGGTGGCCATAAGTGAGGTCGGGCGATATACCGTTTTGAACACTGCCATATTTGTCTTGATATTGAGCTTGACTTTCCTTGTCACTGAGCTGTAGGGAGGATGCAACACACTGCTTGCCGCACTAATTCTTCGATCAATTTTTCCGTCTTGCCGTCCATCGCTGGAGAATTCAACCCCGAGGTATTTGAATATATCCACCTGTTTGAGTCCCATTAGCGAGTATGTTGCACTGAGTTTGGTCTCTTCCTATAACCATCACCTCGGTTTTTGAGGTACTCATCTTGAATCGATTGATCCACTCTTGTAGTCCCTCCTGTGTTGTCGTTAATCTCGCGATGTCATCAGCAAATAGTAGAGAGCTGATTCTAGTATTGCCTACCAGTGCTGCATCCAGTGTTTGACTGTTTCGGCTAATTTGGTCCACCTCAAATTGTAATATTTAATTAAATGAAGAAAATTCAAGCAAAACTCAATCGAAAATCTGGAAACAGAAAAATCAGAAAAAGATATTGGCACCTCTGGAACCCAGGACCTTTCGCTTTCCGGGCAAAGCGAAAGCGAAAGGTCCTGGGTTCGTATCCCAGAGGTGCCAATATCATTTTCTGATTTTTTGTTTCCAGATCTTCGATTGAGTTTCGCTTATATTGTCTTCATTTAATTAAAAATACTTTTTTTTTAATTTTCCATACGTACTATGTATCGCTTTGTTAATTAAACTACTTTAATTTTGTTAATTTAGTTCTTTAAAACTTGCTGTAAAACAAACTATTCATGTTATAATAATATCTTTACATTCATAAATTCATTATGTTTATAATAATATCAACTTACTAAATACACATTTCTCTATAACTACTTTCATAGTACCTTAAGCACTTCTGTTTTACCATTATTATACTATAACCTATCAACTCCTTTGTACAACTTTTCATGATAAACTACATACCAACATATTGTACATGCTTATGTCCTTAATATTCAGTTTATTATATTACTCGTATATACTATACTCTTATTATTATACTCCTGAATAGCTATGTATCTATAATAACGTGATATTGTAAAAGCCTCCAAGGTTTGAATAAATAAATAACAAATAAAAATTTAATTAAAAATTTAATAATTCGGTGATTAATAAATAATAAAAATATAACTTACAGAATAAACAACATTATAGAAGTGCCTTTCGTACAAATTTGAACGGAAACAAATTTTAATGTTCCATTTAGCCCAACCGTCCAGCGTTCCGTCTCACACTCGTAGATATCGTAGATTTCCGTCGCATTTCAATTTCAAAAACGCACTTTTGTATGGAAATACAGGATCAAATTGGAAAAATGTTTCTATCACCAAACACGCCCACAGGGCGCTTCTTGTGTTTTTTTTTATCCCGTGCATTCAGCGCTTAATTTATTGTTATCATTAGTATACATTACTATAAGAGATTCAAAGATAAAGATTTTATTAATGCTAGTGTTCGAGTTTATATTGATTTAAGTGTTTGCCATTAGTAACATACGTACAAACATTTTCTATAACATAATTTCATGTTTTTACTTTCAATGCTTCCCTGATGAAAGTAGACTGCACTTATAAAATTCGTCTGCATTCGTGTGCAGGTAAAACTTTGCGGAATTATAACTAATATCAAAAAAATGTATTATTTTCAAAATGTATCGGTAGCTCAGTGATGAGATGCATTACTCAGATCTAATTATACTCACAGATACTGCAAATTTGTAATTGAAAATTTAAAAGTTTTATCTACCCCCATAATTATGGAAAAATTAAAAGCGTAAAAAAAATTGTTTCCCTAACATTACATTTAGGTATTTCAAAACTTAAACATGTGGTTTGATGATTTTTGCCTGAACCTATATGTATATTTAGCTTTGAATTTCTAAATATTCCTACCTTAATATTTTTCTACATGCTCTTATAATCAAATAATTTTTTTTTTCCATTTCTGTTATAATAAAAATAAATATCTTTTTAAAACACTAGTTGTAAGTAATATACATGAAGAAGAATAAAAAATTTTGTCAAGATTTGTAAAATAAAATATTGTAAAATTAAAACTGAATAAACATATTTAAAAAAAAAAAAAAAAAAATTATTTTCTGTCATGCCACATCATAGTAAGACCATCTATCATAAACACTAAGGATGGGTTGTTTCAAAAAATTTGATGGATTCATCAAATATTTGAAGTTGATTTTCACGTTCTGTGTAAGTTCTATTCAAGTTCTGTTATTACATCGTTTTAGGACAGTTGCTTCACAAAACTGAAATAATCACAGAACTTGCATAGAACTTACACAGAACGTGAAAATCAACTTCAAATATTTGATGAATCCATCAAATTTTTTGAAACAACACGTCCTAAGTAATATTAATTTACTTTTGTTTATACAAATAAAAAGAATAAAATTGAATCGTGTGTCAGAACAGAAGAGTAGATATGAAATAGTTTATGTATCAAGAAATGTTGTGCTGAGACAGTTGTTCGGTGGTCTATCATCTCTGCCTACCACTCCGTGAGTTAGTTTTTCAACAACTCTTCTTTATTTATCTATATCTTATCTAAAATTACAAACTACATAATTATTTATTTATTTGTATCTTAATACAAGTCCACTGCGCGACCGTTGGTCGTCTGCAACAATCCAGATGAATAAGTCTCACACTTGCCCTGCTCGGCCCATTGTGTCCGCGCGGGGCCACAATGCGCCCTGATTCCCAGTCCGCCCCCGGCCCCATTGTGCCGGCCCCTCTATGGGAGCCGCTGGGATGGTAATTTATGGAGGAGGAATGACAGGAACTATTTCGTATTTTACTTATTTGATGCTTGATGGTCAGATGTTGCATCGAACGCTGTTGATTGAAGGTTTTAACAGTGACCCTTTGTGGATTTTGGTAACGTATTTATTTCAATATAAACGCGCCAACTTTTATTTGTTTGTTATTTTGACAGGGTTCTCTTGCTGTATTGCTAGTAACTATCTAGTTCTGATATGTCAATGGAAAAATATAGAAATCATTTATCTTACTGTGTTAATTACAATGTTATTTGGTATTCTTTAATTAGTTCGTTTGTACGTATTGAAAACAATCTATGTAGTTCTAAAGCCTGGATCATACGCACCGAGTAGATTGGCGAGACATTGGAGGTTGTCCACCACTCACCCGCCGTGGTATAAGTAACAGATGATTACTCCTTCAAGGCTCTCGCAAGGACTCTAATTTTTTTGGAAGAACGAAGCTACATTTAATATAGAACGAATCTAGACCTCCAGTGTCCCTGCATACATTGTTAGTAAGCAGTATGCAAGTGCTTAGCGGGAAATATCAGATACAATATGTGTTAGTAAGATAAAATATAAAATATACACTGTCTCGCCCATCTACTCGGTACGTGTGATCCAGGCTTAAAGGTGGGTGGTTAGAATCCTGTTACTATGTGTACAGCAATGAATTGTGTATTTTGGTAACGTTTTCAAACATGAAATAGTGTATTAAATATACTAACGTCTCCTGGATTACGAACAAACTACAAAATGCGATACAAATGGAGATAAACAAGATTGAAAACAATGTCAAAATGTGGCTAAGTAAAGACGAAGATGAAGAAATCATAAAACAATATGAAATGACACTAACACAACTTGCAATCAACAAACATGAAGATGTGGAAATCAATAAACATGAAAATATAGAAATCAACAAAAACATGAAGATGGGGAAATTAACAAACGTAGTCAATAAACATGAAGATAAGGAAATCATGATGTAACATCAGCAGAACTACCAACAGTCCTACAGTCCGCCTCGGAACAGGAATCTCAGGAACCTAGAAATTCCAAAGTTAGTACCACTGTTGGTAAAATGTTCAAACTTAAGTGCTGATTACATATTTGATTATAATGTAAAAAGATTATCATTATTATGTGAAAATGTTAGTACCTGCACAATACCCACGTATCTATAATACTGTCAATGAATCAATTAAGATCGACAATGTTGTGCAAATTTTTAGGCTTATTACATTCCTTGTTGAATAAATTTATGATTCATTAAAGCAGTATTTATTACACCCACTTGAAGATACCTTCCTTTATTTACTCTTTTAATAAATAAAGTGGAAGATATGGAATTCTATTTAACCTTTTTGCATTTGTCATTGGCATAATCACATTAAAATTCAATTGATTTCAACATATTGATTTGGTTTTTCAATTGAATATTTACCATCGTCAGTCATTTTCAAGAGTCTTCATTCATTATATTATGAGGATTTCTGAATAAATTACATATTTTGTTTAAAACAATTTACTTTTTGCTTCTTGAAAACCTTTCGAAGTCTGCCATTAGAGGATTAGAGGATTTCTGAATAAATTACATATTTTGTTTGTATGAATTTAATAATATTGCATATTTTTACTTTCCATTGACATTGAGTAATATCTAGATAGAACAATGTTGTACGACTGTTTTTTCGTTATTTATTTTTGTGGCCAACGTTTCGGACAACGTTACAGTGTCCGTCATCAGAGCAGATGTGTGCTCATGTCTAACACACATCTGCCCTGATGATAGACACTAGGACGCTCTCCTAAACGTTGGCTAAAGAAGGAGGTAGCGCAACACGGCATAACACCCCAAAATACTTTTGGCCGTGAAAATCTAAAATCATATCCAATGTTGTTGGAATAAAAATGTATGCCTTCTGGTTCTCCTTATATGGATTCGAAAAAAAAATTGTAAATTTACGCATGTGTTCGGGTGGTGTTGATGTGAACACGTGAACATAGAAATTTTGAAAGAATTTTGAAAATTAAGAAACTCGAAAAGGGCAGATTTTCACGTGAGAATTCAATTTGGATTGTCATTGTATATATAGTCATTGTATTGATAGTCTTTTTCTATATTTTTGAGTCATCTCAGTGATGAGTTTACTCACATAATTGAAGTTGGTTTTCTAGTTATTTCACAACAACTAGCTTGCAGAATCTCCCTCGGACTTGTTGTTCATTTATTCTCTCACACATGCACACAGTTTGTCCTTCATTGTAATGTCTACAACAACTATTTACACGCTTTTATAATCGTTGCATAAATTCGCGGAACAAGCAATGTTTTCATCAGCTCTAATATTTGATCAGGACATCAGTAGACACACTGTTATGGTGCGATATCAGTCAATCATCAAACTATGTTGTGAGAAAGTGGTATCTGGTATTATTGAATAGGTTCCGCCTTTGTTGGTGCGGAGAGATGTACCTACGGGAATAACAATGTTCTTTGTGCCAATATTGAATAAAATTCGATTATAATATCATCACATATTATATGTATTATTTATTGATCGGAGTATTTCAGATCACACATATACTTGTAGCGAAGTGCTACTATAATAACACGAGCCAATCACAGCACAACCTAATGCGCAAATGAACTGGTTTGGGTTATGGATTTCAATAGCTTGAGCATCATTTTGGTTTTCTTCGTTTCAATTCGAGAACAAAATTCTTTTTAATTGATTTCGTATGTATACACAAAAAATCCTGCCTGAATATAGTCGCATTTAGTCAACTAAGATGACATATTCAAACAAATTTTTTGTTCTCTAGATTTTATGTCCGGGTTAAATCTTCCTCACAGGAAAAACCTAATCCTTTAACACACTTTTCCACAAATGCTAATCTAGTCAATTCACGCGATGTAATTGCATTGTATAAGTATACTAAATACAAAACTATACAAGAACAACACGTCAACCTACCAGAGACCATATGGGAAAATACTTCACCGACTCCAGATATTTTCATATCAGAGGGTTCGGCTCGATAGAACTCCTAACTGAACCGATAAATCCTACCGATCCCTCAATATAAATATTTAAAAAATCTTTCGTAAACCTACATGTATTTAATATGACTGATTTTTGCATTTTTATATAAAGATTCTTTGACAAATCTAATAAGCCTAAATTTTTAATTAGAGCTAGGTATAATGCCAGTAGCCGAAATAACAAATGGTAATATTTTTATAGTCCGAAATGTTATTATTAACTTCGATTCTGTACTGAGAAAAAATTGTAATGCTTTGGTTTATGTTCGACGAAAATCAAGAGGTATCGTAAATAATTTCCATTTCAAGAATTCATTCTGGTTATACAAACATAATATAAATCTATACATACGCCAAAGCACATGGAGTCATATTTCTAAACCTAGAAATGAAAACACGTCTTCTATTTTTTACATTTTGTGGTTTGATTTTCATGTTTTTATTTTTATTTCAGTTAATGATATTTATTATAAGATTTTTAGCGAAAACAAATTAGATATTAAAAAAATTGGTTGTCTGTAAAGTCGGTTTACGGACGATAATTTTACGTGATAACGTCATATAATAACGATGGAGTGGAAGAGAGATAGATGCATCAGAAGCCGAACGCTGCTTGTTCCGCGCCCTCGCTTGCACGCTCGGCTCAGGCGGAACGTGACAAAGTGACAATGAGTCATGTTTTTTCGTGAGTGCGGCCGGCGTTCATCGATGTATAAGACGCTATCACGTCAAAAGGAAGACCGATAGAAAGGGGTATTAATTTATGTTTACATTTGCGAATTAGAGCTCAGATTAAATATAAAAAATTGCAATACTTTTGCCAAAAATTGGTTATTAGTGTGGCAAGGGAGATATTTATAGAAAACGAAATTTTTCGAGCATAACCTATGTACTTACAACAACTCAGAATTAATTGTAAACTTTTATTTATTGTAAACGATTTTAATTTGACTTTTCTATGTCACATTCATTTTTTTTTTTCAAGTTCGAATCGAGTTATACCAATTAAACACAATCACAATCAGTGCGTATCAATTGACTTGTATTGTTCGAATAGAATACATACACTATCCCAAAAATACTTGATGTAGTAAAATAATGTAATTTTAAGAAAAATCTTTCTTGTTAGGAAAGTTAGAAAATTAAATAAAATTACATAGGTTGGATTGTAATAATTATTTAGGTACCTATTAAGAAAAACTAAAACCAGAAAGTGTGTCAACTTGGTGCTTTGTGATAATTCTTTTTCTTTATGGCATATTAGTGTCTCATATTAAGATGCTGAACATCATCCCTACTGTCCCCTTGAGCAGGGAGGGTCGGGCGGGGTATTTACATGACAAGAGCGCCCCTTTGTCTCCCATTGATACGTGAATGGAGCCCTAATGTGCCCTCGGACGCCTCCATAGCACCGCCCCTTCGATCTACTTGCAAATTTGTAGAGCCATAGTGTGACGAGATTAATTCAATGTTATCAAATATGATTTTGGGGGAACATTGCATGTAAACTATAATAAAAATATAAACCAAAAACAATAATCATTTTCCTATCACTAAAACGTCTTATTTTTAAAACATTATTACATCCCATTTTTCGTTTTTTTTAATTTTTTTTTTTTTTTTTTACAGTTAATACCGCACAAGAGTCCCAACTGCTCCCATCTGGAGCCAGTGAGACTATGGCATCCCCAATCGGGGTATGTTGTGAGGCTGAAGGGAAGTGGTAGTGGGGAGGGGAAGGAGATAGGGAAGAGGAAGGTGGGGAAGTACCTGGCTATTCAGATCTGGTCACTAAACACGGCTAAAGCCATTTCAAGCAACGTTTCAATTCTGAATGGTGGTCTTACACCAGGGCGATACTGATAGTATCTTCCACTCTGGAACGTGCCGCAAATATACTATTTATTATTTTAAATGAATAAATTGTGAAATAACACAAATTAATCAAATAAAATTTATTTGCGCACGCCGGGATCGAACCCGCGACCTTCGGATTGTGAGTCGAGAGTCTTGCCTCGGGACCACGGAGACCGTCATAAAACTTTATTCATAAAACTTTATTTTATATAATTTTCTTTTTCTCCTATCTCAACTATTAAAATGAAAATGAATACTTCAATTTTATGTTTCATTCTTAAACCATATAATTGTGGTATAAATTACCATAATATTTTTTTGTTACCCTAACGTAACCTATTTAACCAATTTTTTATACATTTTTTCATCACTTCTAATGATTTTTCAAAAGAGATGTATATATAGTTGATTTCATTCTGAATTGACATCATCTGTGCCTCAGTCATCGACGTAAAGTCAGTCACAATTCCCGCCAGAGCATTATTTAAGCTATCTTACAGTACAGGACTCCCGCAAGCGCTAATAATTGTGCATTTTCGGAAATTCACAAAACTTTGTTTTATCATACTACGGTGATATATTAACTGCTAATACATAAGCTCTGATGAAGCTTGAGATAAACGAAAACTGGTTGGCTATCATTTAATTATTCAATAAAAGTGGTTTTTTCACGTAATATTATTTATTTATCAATTTTACAAAGTGGAGTGAATGAATTGGGGTACCCCCCCTTTAATTACTTTTAAACACTTATTTTGGATATTAGGTGCATTTTAAAAGTGAAATGCACTGCCGGCAATTTCAGTCACGAGCCGCCCCTGAGTCTGTACCATAAACAGAACGGAAAACTATATTTATCGATGATTTCAATGTAAACTTGGTTCAATTTTACGGGAATTGAAAGGGATTATTTCTCTTAAACTAATACGAACAAGAGAGCTCAGTTGTTTTTTCCTTTTTTAAAGTGGATAATTTAAGTTTATCTATGAGTTTTCTTTGATATTTTTTTCTCTCTCATTAAAAATTGTTTACAAAATAAATTGAATCGAGCATTTTTAGACTCCTTTTGCCACGCGATTTTTTTATTTTTTTTTATTAATCATTAACGCCATTATGGGCTTTTACATACGTAATAACATTTATATGATTTAGTGCATACTAGTGTGTTTAAATAACAAAGATAACATAAATAAGTTTTACACATGGTACATAGAAGTAAAGATGGTAGGTAAAAAGTATAACGTTATACAATAAGAGAGATTGAAATAATAAGGTTTTGAACATAAATTAAAAGATATGAAATGAAATAGTACGAGACGTACTTACAAAAAACTAAAACAATTCAGCTTAAAATATTTATACATATTATTAAAAATAAGACCTGAAATAAAACCAAGTGTAATGTATAAGAGCTAGTTAGTAATAGGGTATAAACAAACAATTATACCTTATATATTTTTACATCTATTATCTCATATATTCGTGGCGATGCAAGGCACCCTAAGAATGTACACATTTTTGGCTTGTGGCTTCTTATTAAATTTTCATGTATCAAAGTAACATTTTTCGTTTAAAATAGTGGTATTAGGAAGTAGGAGTTTTCAAATAATTAATTGAAATAAAAACGTTTTTATTTATTTTTATTGTGAAAATAAAAATTTGCCACTGGAACCGCCAAAAGATAATTTTTTTTTAAATTTTCGCCAACATTAAAAAAAATCATACTTTCGTATTTAACATGGAAACATAAAAAACTTATTATAGTGCTATAAAGTCAATTAATCAATTTGTAGGGTACCGTTTATCTCATATTTTTAAAATTTATAAAAAATATTTAAAAAATCGTAAATAACCGCTCGAATCCTAAGCGTTTGTTACTTTGAAACTCCGTGAGGTACTACTTACCTATTCGAGTCAACATACAATATTTTCGATTTCTGTATGGTGTCTGTGATATACTTGATAATTAAAGGTGCATTTCTGTGGAAAAAGGACTTAATTTTAAGCGTAAACAGCTGTTCAGAAATTCTGGGTAAAAAAAATATTTTAAAAATTTATTTTTAACATCGTTCTAAAATAGTGTACGAAGTTTGGATTTAATAATGATGTATTATAATATGCGAGCCTGGGGTTTGTAAATAACTCCAGACTCTGAGCTTAATACTCAAAAATATTTGATTGATTTTGAATTTAATTTGCGCGAACAAAATATCACAAGGGATGGCGACCTGACAAATTCTCAAGGGATAACAGATTCACTAACCTTTGATGTTGTTCTCTGCAAACGTGGAAAGCTTCCCGTAATTTCATCCACTTAAAATTATGATCAGTCCAATTTTTGTAATTTTTAGTACAAGTACAAGCCAGTTATCAACCTTACACAACTTAATTAGAAATCACACATCTATGGTCATTATAGATAAAGCATTTCAAAAGTTTCATTTTAAAATAAATGGCTGGCCATGGAAATGTTTTAAATAATTACAATAAATGATTTACGAATGGTAGGAAAATGTGATCGAATTTTGGACCGCTGTCAATCGCAGAAAAATAAAAGTGATTCATTTTTCGACCAAAATCGCTCCAGTGGTCATACAAACAAGGCAAAAATTAAATAGTGTAAACAATCGAGGGCAAATAACTTTGCAATGAGGTAATCATTGACATGGTTGAAAAAAGGCAAAATCGAAATAGTGGGTAAAATCATATAACTTTTGAAATAGCTTTTTTTTTAGTCCATGTGCATATTTTCACATTATGTAAATCTACTGAACGGTGTTTAGAAATTAGTGATACTCTCCGATGGAAGGTTAAATATTGGTTTTTTTAATTGTTGAATCTGTGCAAGTGAGATTGTTTGTGAACAAAAAATATCCATATACATATAATATACAAAATACAAAACATCCATGTTCAATCAAAATTTGATGAGACAAAATATGAGTATATTTTGAGATATAACGTTTATCCTACCAAATGTAGGACGTCAAACATAACCACACATTTTCAGATACTTGTATTTATATCAAAATCGGTGATGTTATTGCAATAAAAATAATATCCTGAAATCTAATTACCCTAGTAAATGAGATGTTTCTTCTGATACATTTTTATTTGATGAGAGAACTTAAATTTATAAAACATATTTTTAGTACTTAGGTACTTGCACGTAGGTAGGTAATGTAGCCAAGGTAGGTAAGATAACTTGCAGTACTTAGGTAATTGAAGTATACTTGATAACAAAAATGTTCCCATTAGAATCGGAAATCATACAAAGAACACGCGTTTTTTTAAACTAATTAAAAATTATTATTTTTCAACGGGGAGGCCAATAAAATCAAAAGGAGGGTGTGTATCGTATACATAAGGATTAAAACATAGAAGAAAACATTTTTTTCATAAATGGATGCGTTTTCATCCTTTTACTAAATCATGACGTTATGGTCTGTGATAGCTCTAGTCTAATACACTCAATTTTGTTGTGAATTCAAGTATCATTTGATTTAGAAACAAGAAATCAGACAAGCGATAAAATATTTGTTGAGATAATAAACTTTTAACTAAAATTTATTTTAATTGTTGTATAATATCGAAATTCTAACTGAAATGAAAAGAATTCAGATATAACTTGATAATTTACATAAATTATCAAGAAAAAATATTCACAAAAAATATTGTTATTAAAGAGTTTGCTCTTAATTTTTTTTTCGTCAACATTTTGGTGATCGTCTTGTAGAAATTGTGCCCGTTCTAATTTGTTATTTACATAAACTTCACAAATTATACAATTATTGTAATATCCCATGATTCTTCACGGGTCTACGCTAATGACAAATTAAAAATATATTCCTCGGTGGTTCCTACCCCAACAAAATATCTGCGTTTAAATCTCTGGCATATTGCTGTAATCAAGCTTGTGTTTAAACTCTGTGTTCACATAAAAAAATCACCGGGTTTTTCACACATCTCCCCCCTAGTGGGAAGTGGGGTGCATGGTGGGGTAGGTTCGGGCGATACAGGGGGTGGAATATCACATTATGTTTCGTTTTCACGCTCCAGCTTCTCTCACTACCCCTCCCTTCCCCTTCTGCAGCTACCGTCCAACACAGGGTGTGTTGTGTTTTATAAACATGTACTACTTTTTTGAAGTTTTTGCGAGTTTTTTTCATTAAATTATATGAAATATAAAATTTTTGTTTGTACTTAATTATTTCATATGGCGGGATATGTATTGTATAATTGCACAACTACACAACTGGGCTGAAAGAAAATTTCATATTTTTTCTTTATTTTAATCATTTAAAAAAACAGAGAAAATGGATACCTACTTAGAACTGACAACGAAAATGAAGGATCGAATATTTAAAATAATGTTTTGATTGTTTTTAATTACTTAAAAAAAACTTTTTTAACTGTTCTACTAGTAGTTATAAAAAAACTGCAAATCAAAAATTAAAGTAAAAAAACCTTTTAATTTGTCATTTCTTCGAGTTTGGCAAAAGTTGGCCAAAATCATAAATAATTAAAAAGAAAATAAAATTAACTGCATTATTTTATCCTTGTGAATTGAGTTTCTATGTATTAAAAGGATTGGTTGATTTGTGCTACCTGTTCAAGGCATTAAAAATACCTCGCACTTCCTTTGTTCAAAAGCTTTGTGATGTATTGAAGTTCTCATTTCGGCGTCTGGACGTCCGACGGAAACGCCGGCCGGAAGTGCCAAACCCAATTAACCGGCCTTTTCCCGCCACCTGTTGCCGCGGCCGCCATGTTGCCCTCTCGGCCAATGGCGGCCCTGGCCCCGCCCGCGCCAGCCGCCCATTGGCCCGCCGGAGGTGACTCACGCCGAGCATTCGGGGGTCGCTCAGTTGAAATCCTTCCACCCCTGAAGGCGGACGGGAACCAAAATCCCTAAATAATTCTTCCGCGAAACTCAAACGTCAAACTGTCAGATTCAAATTTCGAACATAAACAAAACAGCAACTAAAGCAAAATTCTATAAGATTTTTCAACCCCTATTATAAAAACAGTAGAAAAAATTCCAACTTGATAAATAAAACGTTATTTTTTTTTTTTAATTTGTGCGAAAAATATGAACAATATTACTAATCAAAAACAACAAATTGTGTAAAAAATTTCCTGCATTACAATGTCAGCAATGGACTGATATTTTTCAAAATTAGTTATCCGAACCATTTCATTATGAACATGACCATGCCGGGGAAGATGCCCGCTCACCAGGAGCACATCAAAAGGCCGATGAACGCCTTCATGGTTTGGTCCAGAGGTCAGAGGAGAAAGATGGCCCAAGACAACCCTAAGATGCACAACTCCGAGATCTCCAAGAGGCTGGGAGCAGAGTGGAAGTTGCTCACTGAAATGGAAAAACGACCCTTTATCGATGAAGCTAAAAGATTGAGGTTAGTTTGAACAAAACCTGAATAATTTTATTACTTGATTTGAGCAATGACTTTAATGCACCTATTTATTGTATCCAATCGATCAATTTTATAGTATCAAGATATGAACAGTTGTTTTGACCTCAATAAATATATTGTGTGAGTACCTACACTTTTTTGTCTGGTGCTTCAATGGCTTTATTCGTGGAAAGTTTAATTTTAATTTAAAATATTGTGCTGTTTCATTTAAAATAAGAGATGAAATCTATAATAAGTTAAGAGGTAATTAGTTCGTTATTATGTTATCTGCCGTATCTAATAATTGCCATGTGTTAGTGTTTGAAAGTTACATTTTAAATTAGAGCTTTAAACATAATATCAAAAAGAAATGTGAAGAAGTGATATCGAAATTAAAATAGCAAATAAATGGCAATCATTTTGAATGCATTGATAAAAAAATCGGCTATTTATAGCCAATTAGTTTGTTTCTAAAGACATAACCAAGCAAATCTAAATAAAATTAAAATAATATAAAATATAAATCTCATTGAAATTGTTTAAGAGTCACTTTTTTATGAAAGCTCGTTTTAACTGCATACCAATAGCTGCAATTTATCAATTCATTTCTCTTGAGAATAATTTTAACAAATTTATTATTTTTTTTTCTGTTTTACAAATTTAACCTTAAAAATTACACAATTCAAGTATATATGTAGTTGAATGACGATGATACATTATTGTACAAAACTGAAACATTTTTTAATGGTGGTGCATAATGCATGACAGTGTTTTGAAAAAAGTTGTGTGTTTTATTTAAATTTTGCATTCAAATAATTTAATAAATTTTGGTGAATGATTGATTTAGTGACCATCTCCTATTTACAACAATGATTATTGCTAAAAGATGCCATACGAACATTATCTACCTACCTGCCTATAAACTATTTAGGCAAATATTTAATTAGAGAATATGTACTATTTTCATATTGATGTTTTTAGTGACACAGCTTACCACCGTTCTGCCTAACAATTTGTCAGTTTTGTACACACATATATTTTACACACACACACACACCACCTACCCATTATAATAATAGTTCCACGAATTCAAATCGCATTTTATAAGCATTGTTTTAAATGTGTAGGTATCTAAACTATAAAGCATAAATCATATTTCTGAAGTAGCAAAAACAATCGAACGAAAAACTCTGACTACTGAAATTTGCATAATATGTATTATCTTGCCTATTTTTAATGCTAAATGCATTTTTTTAAATTGTAAAATAATATAATGAATTATGGAGCTTGAGAAATGCCCTTAAAAGAAATAAGAAAAGATGAAATGTTTGTTCCGATTATATCCAATGTTAGGAGAAGGAAAAATAGCGATAAAACTCTGGCGAAGCCGGGTAAGCGTTTCATTGAAAGACGCTTTAATAATATTACTTTTGTGACGCAGAATAAAAATTCATGTTACCCCTCACGCCATATTCTGTCAGAATATCAGAAAATTTTCGTTTTGCAATAAAATTCAAATATGGAATAATAAATATATAATTTTAAAAATATTAAAATGTTCAATGCAAACATGGTAAAGTTTTAAAATTACTCGGCCAGAATTTTTATCTCTAACTGATAATAAAAAAAAAACACACACACACACACACAAATGTATTGTAAATGTTATTGTCACTTAACTTTTTAGTCATTTCATAAAAAAAAAATCATAAAAAAATCATGAAATTTTATATTCTTTTCTAAAATTGCGATCAGAAGCTTTGGTTTCATAGAGGTACACAATTTAATATTTCTGTGGTTAACTTGTAGAATTGAATGTTAAGCGTGGTATTTTTTTCTTTCTGACACCGTTTAGAACATTTCCTCACCATGACCGTGAGGGAGATTTAACGAATTCTATGAGACCTATGTCTGCTGTTCCCAAAAGCGAACAAAACAGCCTGAGAGATTTTAATCAGAAATAATGTTTAATATAAACAGCCTAGACGGTGTAACTTGACCTTTCTTGACTTAACTTCGCTTAATCTGAAATACTTTTATTGCCTATTCTATTTCAGCAACCACTTCTCTGTTATTAAAATTACTATTGTAAAAACTTACAAAATTAATACTCTGACAAAAAAGATATTCGGAGAACGAAGCTGATTTTGAAGTCGAGATTTCATCTCCCGTGAGATAAATGAGAATGTTTTGTATCTGGCTTCTTTAGATTGCCGCTTTTATTATGGTCTTCCATGATAATTAAAAGCCACTCGAGTTCATCATATTTTTCATTAGCTCACGAAAAGAGCCTTGACTGAAATAATAACCAGTTTAATTACAATTTTCGTTGAATGGGTCTTAATTAACTTAGATTCAATGAAGCTGTATTGTTTATTTATCAATTATTAAAACTTGATTATTTTCTTTTCCACTTTCAAGATTTCTTATTGTTTTTTTTCATCGCACGTGTTCTCTATTACGATTGTACAATCACATTATTTAACACAAATTTCGAGGCTCCTGTACCCTTCCGATTAAAGCATGCTTTTTTTCTTATTCTATCTAACCTTCTTCGCTCTATATTGTTGATACTTCGGTCGTCCAGTTGATTAGTTAGACATCTCCAAAAAACCGGAATTCGAATTGAGTATGCAGTTATATGTAAAAGTCTATCTGGTACAATACTCAGATAACTCATAAATACCAACTAATCAATTATAATGCAGAAAAACTTGCAATGAATTAAACAAAAAGTTGAAGTTACTAGTCACATTTCAAAATGTCATTTATTGGACCGTTATGTCTCCGGTGTTATTTTATACCCTATTTAATATGTAAAAGATAGACAAGTGCAAATAATATTTAATTTATGGTGAGCATTCGAATATTGCTTTCTTCGTTATCTCAAAACTTAGTATTTGTAGATTCCTGACCAATCACCCTGACGATCGAAAGACGGTGACTAGAATAATTCTAGAAATACCTTATTTTTCGTAACTTATCAAGGAACCATTTTGAATATATAGTCACCTGCTGGACTAAGCCACTAATTTTATAATTTAAAAATGATGATTAGTTTAAACAAAAAATAAATCAATAAAAATTAAATTCAATTATTTAAAAAAGTTCTAGATTACACTTTTTACGTTAACTTACACTGTAGGCACTGACGAAATGTTATCTTTGTGAAAATAGTGTGGAAGAGTGGATGGTCTTTTTATGGAAATGAAGGACGGGAAGTTCTGGGAAGGAAAAAGGAATGAGGGGTGGGTAGGAATCTGGGGGTCAGTGAATCCAGGACGGACGGATGTATGAAACCGTCCCTCCCATTGAGGTTTAAGGCGATGGGTCTCCCTCAACCGGCCTCTCGAAAATCCAGCCTGCCATGCAGTTTGTGGGCAGACGCGTACGCCGCCAAGACCATGTCAAACCTCACCCTAAGAATCCGCGAATCCGGGCACCCGTGCTAAGACAAAAAACCGTCAGTTATTCAATAATATAATAAACTAATAGTATTAGATAATCTTGCGATTAGTGGCGACTAAAATCAATCATATTCAAGTGCATTTTTTTAGAGAGGAAAAGATTACTTGACTCTGTTTAAAATAAATTACCATTTATAAATGTTGTATTTCGCTTTAAGTCAAGATATTCGACTTAATATTAACAGGAAATAAAACAGATAGCTTTAATTCGATATTAGCATGCAGCCATTAGTTGTTTACCCGTTATCCATGGGGTTTACCCAGGTTTCGTGGTAATTAGGAAATAATCGATAAATCACTTATATCAATCACGTGTAGATAGAGTTCACAAGTGTGTAACTCTTTCTTGCGCAAACAAACAGCCCTAATTACTACCCCTCTCAACTTTATTACTTTCTATAACCGCTTCAGTCCTCCCCCTACATAGTATTATTTGTCCAGACTACAGACTGTAGCGGGCAACAAAGGAGAGTTGCAGCGTTGATATAAATCACGATAGTTGGAGCTCCCCATAACAGTATCTCTGGAATGAATTGATAAGGAGTCGCCCGCCGCCTATCGCCGCCGCCCAGGGCAATAAAAGAGAGCTCATCTGCCGCCCTCGCTAATTTGTCGGGGCTAAACCGCCCTCGCGCCGCAGACGCAGAATTATTTGTAATAATATGTCGCCATTCACGGTTCACAGGCGCCCCTTTGTAAAGTCCTCTGCTGTGTACGGAGGGCATTGTTTTAGCTAAATTATGCCCTAAAGTGTGCTTATGCCCACATTAAAAGTATACGGTGCGTTGAGATTGGGAGTCTACTGCGTTGTTGCTATGCGAATGTGTCGTAAATGAAGACATTATTATTATTACACTTGAATGATTATAATACGTCGTACATCGAGTCCTTTATTTATACTCATACTGGGTAAATAGCCTGCTGAAAATATTTTACGATAAGCCATTTAGTAAACTATGCCAAAATTCACCTCCAATTGAATATAAATTATTTGAGTGTAACTCAATTATTGTTGATGTTAGGAAACGTATTTGGTAAAGATAAGATATCTATAATTATATTTTAGCTTGAAATTGAAAAAGTTTCCAAATCAAGTACACGCATTTATGTACTTATTATATTTTTGTGTTTATCACGTAATTATGATTTATGTTTATGATATTATGTAGGTTCTCATCGCTTCCACATTAATAAATTTAAGAGGTTTTTTAAATGACAAGGCGGTGATTAACCACTAAAAATAAGTTATTTTTTCATGCTAGATAAATGTTTGTTAATCCTTTTTTTAGTCATCAGCTTCTAAATAAATCTGGGTAACCTTACTTTTCAAATTTAAAACCCTTCACAAAGATTCACCTCCTACCCTTGAGTTTTGGTGAGATGGGTTTTAATATTGGTTAAAAGGGTGAGGTGTAAGCATTACGTTCGCGAGTAATTCGTTATGACAGTTAGCGGAGGGTGTAATTGTTACGGAATAAAAAGGGCCGGTGATTAGTTCAACCATCGGGGTGTGCTTAATAGCCTTAATTTCAATTCGGAAAGAGCTTTCCCGAAGCAATCAGAACATCACGATTACATTAGGAATATTTTAAATTGATTTACTTAGTACCTTGTAAAATGTAATAGCTGGGTTTTGTAAATCAATTATTATAAATTAATTCCATAATCCACCCGCTGCCGGGTGAGACCTCCAAAAAATGTTGTTTTCGAGGAATTATCCCGAGTTGTGCCAGAGTTCATTTTTTGTGGCGATACTGTGCAGTCGCATGCATACTATTGTTATACAACGCAACATACCTTTGACAGAAAACATATGTGGACGGTATAATATCTACTTACTTTGCCAAGGAACGAAACATTATTTATTTATTGTTTGAAACATTTACAGAGTGTTAACAACTATTACAACAATACTATTGCCGTTCGTATATTACATAGATACTAACACTCCAATTAGAAATGTTCACAGCATGAGTAATCAATGTTAAGTTAACAGAAATAATGATAGTCAAAATGAAATATAAAACATAGTTGTGTCAAATAAAATACCCCGCAGAGAAAGAGAAAAAAGAAATAAAGAAAGGGTATGACAATAAAGACCACATAACTCCACAGATTTGATAACAGTGTCATGGTAGGAGTTATTTAGATTTTAGATGGTGCGTACTACCTTACAATACTTTCTTGACTTTGTTTCTTTCTCGCAATATAAGCTCTCACACACAATGGTGTTTATCGGGACAAAATAAATTGATAAAATGCCATGAGTAAAAAATGGGTCTATATTTATCTCTTCCTGCTTGAGCCAAAGCTGTGGCCCTGATGGTGCGCACCGCAAGGCTGTCTAAAACGTCTGGTCCAAGATTGCACAGGTGACATAACACGGTGTTTCACCACTAAAATCCGCCAAAACAATGCATGTAATATTAGCAGCCAATAAAAATATGTGTCAAGAAAATGAAAACAATGTTGGTAGTTCTTAAGGGGGTATTCAAATTTAGAAGCATGAATTGTAGGTGTTTTTTCAGGTGCAATAAAAAAAACAATAATGTTTTAGTAGCCATTATTTTACCAAATATTTATTAAACATTAAAGAATGCATTAAAAAAAAAATCACATAAATTTTTTTTAAATAACAGGGTGTTGAAGTGGAGGTGTCTCAAAAATATAACGCACTCTGATTGACACGATTGCAATCCTCCTAGTAATCCGATAAATAAAATAAATTTAATCCAAACAAATGCTGCTACGGCATGAACCTCGGAAAAGTCATTAATTTTTTTTCGCAAAATGGCGGCTGTCTGAAATAAAAAGACATTTTTTTACCAGTTTTTTTGACTTTTCCGATTTTTTTTTAGAATAGTAAAAATTAAAATTTTGTTATAGTTCTGGTTCATGCTATAAATCAATGTATAGAAAAGACTCACACCAAATTTCAAGTAAATTGGTTTAGTATAAATTGAGATATCGTGTCAACCGTCTCGAGAAAAGTAGTTTTGAGAAAAATGCGTTTAAAATTTTATTTAGACTCTGGTTAGATTCCGTCTAAACCGCAACATTAAAATGTTTATAATTTTTAAAATAATGCGGATTTCGAAAAATCCTTCTGAGGAAATATTTTTGAATATTTAAACTTTGGAAATATGAAGAAAAAAAATTGTTATATTTTTCTAGACTAGAATACTGCCTTAATCGAAGTAAAACAGTTGAATATGACCGAATAGAATAGGGTCGAAATATCCCAGTGGCTATAGCAGAGCCCCGCAGGGCTCGTCTTGGGTTCAATTCCAAGATGCGACCATATCTTTTCTGATTTTTCAGATTCAAATTTTCGTTTGAGGGTCGCTAATATTATTTTCAATGATTAAATATTACAATTTGAGGTTTCACTCTTTAAGGTTAAACGGAACACATGTTATAATCTACGCGGTTACAGGTGACTCCAATTTAATTATTGTAAGAAAATACACTGTTTGCAAGTTATGCTTTAAAATAATAAGATGAATTATTTGTTTGCGCTCCGGCAAGCGCAATATGAATATGAATAAATGATTTTGTCCCTATATAAACTCAATTCATTCGAATAAGGCATACAAATACAATATTGGATTGAATCACCGATACAATATTGTGTTCGTTTGCTTTCTTGGAAGAACTGAGTTTTTAAACGCTGAAAACTATTTTTTTATTATTTTTTTTTTTATTTATTTATTTATGTCTATTACATAATAATTCATTTTATGATTCTACTACTCCATAAGTTGAGCTCTAGGAGCTCGTGTTTATGGGAGGAGTATTTACATGCAAAAAAAAATAATGTTCTAAGAAGTATGTATACAATGATCAAAGACTTATGAATTAAATATAAAAACATTTTTTTACATAATACAAAAGTTATTGTGAAACAATAACAATAATACATTTTTTATTAGATATTACAGATTGTAGGGGTTAATTAAGGGTACAATATATCATTATCCAATTTCAGGGACTTAATATACTTTTTAAATTGTTCATATTTCAATGTTTCTGTTACACTAATTTTGTTTTTGGATAATAAAACCATCCATCACAAACCATTTGTACCATCTCACACCTAAATTTAAATAGTGGTGTTGAGCCGTGGTCGTTCTAAGCATAGGAATGGCTATTAAGCCATTAGTTATTCATTCATACACATATTACATATGTACGTGCGCAAACAAATAATTCATATTAATATTTTAAAGCAAAACTTTCCAAAAGCGTTTTTCCCTAAAATAATTAATTAAGCGCCGTCTATGAACGAACTGAATATGACTTCTTTAAGTTTACCCTTTTACGTTATCCCAAAAATGAAACGTATTATATGTTTTATGCTGTTAATAATAGTAATAGATTAGAATCTGGTGTGGTGTAAGTAGAAATATCTTAAGATAGGAAAAAAATATTTGAAAAATGCTTCACAAGTACCAACGTGCTTATTTACATTCTCAAGTATGACTTGTAGAAGTTAGTGAAAACGCCCATTTTATCATAAAATCTCACATTATCTGATGAACAACCAACACATCAGTGAGACCTGTCAGAACCTTATCACGGGTTTACCCTGTGTGTATTCTGGAATTCTAAAGTGGCTTTAATTCAAATATTTTTCCCAGAAACTGAACACACATCTTTTATTTGGCTTCTTTAGCTATAGAAAAGTCACGGTGTTCTTATCATTTTTATTGAAACCATTGAAAAAATATTTGTATTCGAATAAAAGCACACAAAGGTGTGACGATATTGGTAGATATCTTCTGTTTATGAAAGCAGTTTTGATACACGTTCCTACATATTTATATTCCTTTCAAGTACATCATGACTGTGAAGTCAAATCAGGGATAGTAAAGCATAAAGGGTCACATAAAAAATCACATTTAATTTTCATAATGAAAATTGGCAGATACCTATCATTAAAAATAAGCTCTTAGTGTGGTGATTGTTAGTTTTGGGATATTGGAATCAACACCGTAAAGATACTGTTGATAGAGAATAGATAGACTTTAACTGATATAATCGGAAGGTGGGTTATTAAAGACGAGGAAACACAACGGGCAAACTATTTTATTGGCATATCCACCATCATGTTGCCTCATTTCTACTCGATTAACGTTCCCTTGAGTCAAGGACTTTAAAAAATTTGTTTTTGGATACCATTTGGATCCACAATTTCAACGTTGTATCAGTGTACGTATCGTATAATATACAAAGATGGGTGATGATTTAGAAACCTCCGCTTACCACGTACTGCAACGTAACATTGTGGAAAAAGTGAAAAACTTCAAATACCTAATATTTTATGACGGTTCCATGCCAACTCAGAATCAAGTCAACTCAACACCTCTTTGAAAAGTCATTAAACCTGTTTAACCAATTTTTTATATTGTTTTTTTCGTCACTTTTAATGACTTTTCATTGGAGGTATTGCGTTGATTTCATTCTGAGTTGTTCGGTCACCTTTATGACACTGACAAAAAAAAAATTTTTTAGTCATTACTTCAACCACAAAAAATGTGAGATTTTTTGACATTTTCTTGTTTCTCAGGATTCACATTTGTGAAAATGTTGGGCCTTACTTTCGTCAACTAGAAAGCTCGGCTTCTAAACTTTGCGAAGATTTCTTATTGCTTTGCTTAACTTTTTGATTCATCTTTCAATCATTCATTGCTATCTACGGGTGTTGTGTATTTTTATGGTCCATGCCATTATCCAACATTCGTTTGATATTTTAAATTTGAATATATAGACAAAAAGCTATGTGCAAATATTGTTTTGTTTTGAGGATCTATTCTCAATTAAAGGACTACTAAAGTTTCTTACTATTATGCACAAATGGGAAGAAAGTACGTAAAGTATGTAAAAGACCACTGGAGCACAGCCACGGCACATGATTTGCAGAAAATGATGGTCTGTAAATCCCAATGATATCTAATGATAAGTACGGGGACCGAACGCCAAAGAATTGTGGACCAGTGATTTTTAATAAACTAAAAAATAACGTTGCATTTGAGGAAAATGAGAAAATTAGCACAAAATTTAGTAAGATCGATGTACCTTTAAAATTATTTTAATTTTATTATTATTTAATTTATTAAGAAAACGTGTAAAGGTAAATAATGTTTGTAATAATATAATGCTTATAAAGGTAAAATATGCTTGCAGACAAGCAGCTACGCGGCAGCTTTGCAGGACCATCTTTTTTCGAAACCTGCATCATATATGATACTTTAAAAAATATATGTAACCAAGCCTAAACAAATTTTGGTTCTAACAATTACCCCTAAATCTATATAATATGTTTTTATAAAATCATGACATACAGATAATAAACTTTGATCCACAAAAATAATCGTGATAGCAATAGTTAAAGGGTGTTTTAAGTATATTGGCTAGATTCGCGTAATTCCTGACATGAAATAGAAACAATTTGGTGAAATCCCTATCTTTCTGATATTGCAATATCAGTTTGCTACACAAACACTTCCAAGCAATATATTACATCAAATGGTTCTGTATTTGCCATATTTATAGTTTATGGTGCAAGGAAAATACATAATACAAGGAACAACAATCCATACTAAAAGGATTTAACAATCTCACATTGTTCAGTCACACGCAATTTCCCTGTATTATTGATATCATAAGCAACTTTATTCTGATTGTAAAACTCAAAAAGAAAACTTTATCTCGGAGTTCACATTATCGATTAGGTATTTATTTAACCGTATTCCTTTATTTACAGTGGAATCAATATTACAATATTCTATAGCAGCGCTTTATCTATCGAACCTTTGGTAAACATTTCCAGTTAAGCTTAAAAGGTCTGTAATTTTATTGAACAAACAAACCTTTTTTTCAGCGTCTGGATATTATTCATTCTGGACAATTATCTCAATTATGTTGGTAGCCATAAAGCCATGTGAGGTTTTGACCAAGTTGCGCTTCCGTCAACATTTTCAACTTCTGACTTTAGTTTTATCTCGACAAAATGAAAATTTTATCAGTCAAGACTGAGACAAATAGAAAAATTTTATGGCAGACAAAAAAAAAATCTCTGAATTATTAAAAATGTATTCGTTAGGGTAGGTCTCTAAGTGACCAGCTCAGGTACGGGGGCTCCATCGAGGCCAGAGTTAAGTTAGCCTCTCAGAAACTGAGCGTACTGTACAGGGCCCGCAGATACTTTAATAGTACACAACTGCTAACCCTGTACAAATCGCAAGTGCGCCCCACGGTTGAATTTGGCAGCCACCTCTGGTCTGGAGTCCCAAAATACCTGAAAAAACCCTCGACTCTGTGCAGAAACGGGCGGTCCGTTTGATAGATTCTCCTAACTTAACAAATGGACTGCAATCTTTAGAGCACAGGCGTCAGGTGGGAATGCTGTCCTTGTTCTACCGGTATTACAATGGAAGATGCTCCGAGGAACTAGCGTCACTGATCCCCTCGGCACCGGTGCATAGTCGGGAAACACGCCAAACACGCGCTCAACATTTGTACACGGTTGACATTAGTCACATGAGAACGGGTCGTTTCTACGACTCGTTCTTGAGTTCAACAGCCCGGCTGTGGAACGATTTGCCGGCTTCTGTGTTTCCTCCCTCCTACAATATGGGTCTCTTCAAGACCCATGTTCACTCCTTCCTCTCCTCAATAGCACTCTCCACACAGCATCTTCAAAGATGACATAGGCCCTGAGGGAAATTATTTCCCTCAGGGCCTCCTGTGTGGAGTTAATATTAAAAAAAAAAAAAAAAAAGGTACTTTGACGCAAAGTCTCTCAAAGTTCTCCCTGCATGTCCTTTCCCTTTCGTCCCCGTTCCTCTCCTGCATATCCTTCCCCTCCCCTCCCCTTCCACCTTCCCTGCCTTCTCTCTCCCCTCTCCCGCTCCCCCGTCCCTCCAGCCCCCTCCCGCGTTCCACATATTCAGTCCCAGTACATTCAGTTTTCAAATAGATTGCGTGCCACAAATTTTTTTTAAGTAAAATTTTCATTTTTCATAAATTACAAATATTCATTTTTGTGTACCTATTATAAGAACAATCAATCAAATTTGGTACCTAACATAGGTACCTGTTCAAAATATCTATAATTCTTGATTCGATTCAAATTATTATGTAAGTACTTCATATTAATTCATTAATTTACAGAATTTGAAAATTGAAGTTTGACTTAACAATCTTTTTCTTGCAAAATGTCATTCCAAATTTCTGATAGTTTCGCAAGAATTTTCGTGATGATAAAAAAACTTTAGACTTTAACTTAAAACTTTTTACTTTGTTACGTTTTCGGAACAACTCATATAGGTCTGTCATGTGGTTGTAATAATCCAGAAACCTTCGCGGGGGTTAAAATAAGGTATTTTGAACGTTTCAAACATTTCCTATGTTTAATATATAATACATAGACATCTCACTGATCCGCAAACACATTTTTATATATAAATATACATAGATTTTTATATGTATAGATTTTCATTGTGTTTTAACTTTCGTGGCTACGTTGTTATTTTATTAAAATATTAATAATTAACATCGACAAAAAAAATATAATCAGATACTGTATTAAGTCATTTTATTATTAATACATATTTTTTCAGCAACTTTCACAAAATTTAAAATTTTGTGCAGTACGCCACTGATACTGCACTGTACGCGTAAAGATATTTATGATATAGTGTTTTTTGATACATTGACAGTAAATTACATGTCTTATCTCAACTTATCATTTCTTGGGCATGAATCGAGAGAAGTTTAGGATAATTTTTTATCAAAAACATTTTGTTGACGCTACTTACAATTTTTAACCCCTCGGGCTAATTTGTTAGGTTTTCGGAACAACTCATATAGGTCTCATGAATATCGCTGGGTCTCCCTTATAATCTAGATTAGAAATATGATCTGGACGATGACCACGCTTTGCATTCAATTCTAAAAACCGCAAAATAATTCTGAAACTTTGGAATTTTTTTAAATAATTATTTTTACATGAAATGATAAGAAAGTGAGTATACGATAACGTTTATAATACATTTGCTCAATAAAATATGTGTTGTGTTTTTAAGAGAGAAAAAAACATAAGGTGAGTCATTTTTAAAACACATAAAAAAATATTATGTTAAAAAAAATTATACTTTATTTTGAATTATAAAATTTGAAAACGTAATTCATCACCTTTCAAATATAGTTTTTGGGTGCTTTCAGAAACATTATTTTTTTTTGATTTTATTGCAAAGTGGTTTTTTTTTCGTTTATATGAATACCGCACAAGAGTCCCAACTGCTCCCGTCTGGAGCCAGTGAGGCCATGGCAACCCCAATTGGGGTTTTTTGTGAGGCTGAAGGTAGTGGGGAGGGGAAGGAGATAGGGAAGAGGAAGGTAGGGAAGTACCTGGCTATTCAGATGTGGTCACTAAACACGGGTTAAGCCATTTCAAGCAACGTTTCGATTCTGAATGGTGGTCTTACACCAGGGCGATACTGATAGTATCTTCCACTCTGGAACGTGCCGCAAATATACTATATATTATTTTAAATGAATAAATTGTGAAATAACACAAATTAATCAAATAAAATTTATTTGCCACGCCGGGATTCGATCCCGCGACCTTCGGATTGCGAGTCAAGAGCCTTACCACTGGACTAAACCGGTCGGAAATATTTTGACTTTTCGACAAAATAGGCCCGAAGTCTGAGGGATTTAATAAAAATAAGCAAACAAAACATATAAACATGTTCATACATTGTAGATAACAAAAAACGGAGTTCCTTGACCCGCCCACACTGTCACCCGTATTCAAAATCAATTAATCTATGTTGAAATACTATTCAGTCTTTCAATGGGATGCAGGAATGATTCTCTACAAAATGCACTTTTATCATTAATCCATAGTAATTTTAAGCTTTGTCGTTTTTATAGTAAATTATTTTTCCAATAACAATTGAATGGTAATTTGTTTGAACCGCAAAAGGGAGTAGCAAGTAAGTAGTGATAACACAATCGGAATATTGGAGCGAACACGCCGGGCGCATGTTAAAACGGCGATACGGAAGCCGAAATTTGCAAACAAGTCATGCCCGTAACTCTGTCCTATTATTATTATCGGAATATTATTCAAAATACACCATTTCGAGTGAATAATACAACAACAAAGGTATTATTTGCGCAATAAAGGGAGTATTTGTCGCAACGAGCGCCGAGCCGGGCCCGCTACACTCGCTCTGTTCTCTGTTCAGAACAACAATGGCCAGATTATTGCATTGTGCCGGGAACAATTGGCTGACAGCGCGGCCGCTCCGCCGAATAATCCCATTTCGATTTTCATTTAATTTTTATTCATTGTTCTGCCTAATAGACAAGGCGGGAAAAGTCAAAAGGGAAGGAGCCTTCTGTGTGAGTGTCCCATTGTCAGACCTACTCGCTGGTCACATAATAACTGCATTAGAAGCTTTTTCAGGCTCCGTATCGATCTGCCTTCCCAGTACCTCCAAAAACGATTGATTTTCCTTTTTTTTTAACGAATGCCTTTTCTTTTTTCACAGAGCACTCCACATGAAAGTTTTTTTTTAACGAATGCCTTTTCTTTTTTCACAGAGCACTCCACATGAAAGAGCATCCAGATTATAAATACCGTCCGAGACGCAAACCCAAAGCGTTGATGAAAAAGGAACCGAAATTTGGATTCCCCATGTCTTCACTACTGTCTCCCGTCCCCCGCTTGCTTGCTCCAGCCCCTCCACCTCATCACCCCCTGTTCAATCCAGACGGGAAACTGGATCTCTCAAGGACGTTCTTCCCACCGTTCCCTTACCCTTTCTATCCATTCGGACCTAAGTTACCCGGAGAAGATCTAGCCGCCGAGCTCGCCCAGTTGGGGGCGCTGTGTCCGAATGGGTGGTGGAGCGCTGCGAGCGGGGCTTGCGGCTGCAGGCCCAGGAGTCCGCCCTCCCCGCCCGCGCCCCTCGCTACCGCGGAGAGGTCCGTGGTGGTGGTGCGGCAGGAGCAAGGACAAGAACAGGAGCCTCCGCAGCACGTGATATGAAGGCCGCTCCCGGTGCTCCCCGCGCGGGGGGCGCTGGGCATGTGGGGCTGCTACGACAGAGCGGGACCCTCTCTGGAAAGGTCTCCCTCCAGAGACAGCAACTAGACATCACAATATGGCGTATAAGTTCAGAGGACTTTCGATTTACCGGTTTAGTCTTAACCAGCACGTTTCGAGTCAATTAGGTAAATGCAAATAAAGAGTCCGACACCTCTTCAAATAATAATCCGTGCCCTGTAATTTTTCTGTCTGGTAAGGGATTTTTTAGGCAAAAGATGTGTGATTTGAAACATGTTGCATGCATTTTATGGCACTCATTTTGCGTGCTAATTTTGTCTTTAAAATTTTTACATGTGTATATGCATAGTCACCTATTCGGGAGCATTTCAGGGAAAATCAACCTAGATTTAAAACACCCTTTTCCTTGTAAATTGAGAGTCCACTGTAAAATGATTAATTCTGCAGTTATTGCAGACACCCATTCGGGTACAATAAGTGATAGTCGATTTAGAAGAACAATGTCATTAGTTATAAGCGAATTGAACACATCCTTGATCTAAATGAAAATATGAAAGAAAACAAGACACAGAAAAACAGAAAAAGACAATGGTCGCAACTGGGACTCGAACCCAGACCTCTCGTCTTACCGGGACGGCGCGTTTTCCAATTTCGCTATTGCCACCTTCTGTCAAACCGTCATATTTGTCAATCTCATATTTCAAATATTTAGAATCATTAATATTATCTTCAACTAGTTCTTTTTCCATATTATAGGCAACTACTTACTAGTTGCGACCATTGTCTTTTTCTGTTTTTCTGTGTCTTGTTTTCTTTCATATTTTCATTTAGATTTAAAAGTGTTATCTTCTTCTTCAATGATATATTACGTTGATGGGAATAACCTTCAAAAGTTATAAAAAGAGAGTTTTTCTCGTAAAAAATTGAACATCCTTGATCATTCACATATTCTTCTCTTTTATGTACCAATAGTGGATGTTTTTCCTTGCACATTCAATATTTCTTCTTTCAGTACTTTCACGTACAAACGCTCTCTGATTTCAATATGTGGTAATAAGCAATTAGTTATCATGTAAAATATACGACACAAAGATCTTTTAATAAAGACGTTCTGAAATATTATAATGCTTCAAATGTATAAGGAAAATATATAAAAAGCTGTGAACCAAAAATGTTTTGAGTGAATGAAAGCTTTTATTATTACCGGGACCGTAAAAAAACAATACGTACATACGTTTCTTATCGCTATAATGCTGCAGTTCTTTCAAAATATGAGATGCACAATGTACGTAGGTCTGTTTCCTCCATTTCCATAATTTTCTTGCATCTCTCTCACACATCGCACCGTGACGTCTCCGTAGACCACTACAATACTACTAGCCGTGACGATAATTTTGAAAGTATGGAATATAGTTACAAGAATAATATTGAAGTGTGAGTGAATTCCAAAAGTTTAAAAACACCAAATCCGCTGATGGATTTGCTTTTGTTCTTAAACATATGGGACTGCAGTTCTTTCTTACAAATAACAGAGACAAATGGTGAACATATGTCTTCACCCCCGTCCTCCAAATTAAACATAAAATCATTTTCATACATCTCCCTCACACGTATAAAAAAATGAAATGCAAGGAAAAAGTAGTATTTTGGAAGAAACAGTCACACGTTCTTTGTTTGCCTCATTTTTGTCTCACCATTATTTAATGTGTAAGAAAGAGCTGCAGCATTATAGCGAAAAAGAACGTATGTTTATTGCCTTTTTGCCGTCACGGTACCGTAACCGTGAATCGTATTCTCGTGACTTGTGGGAAAAAGGTAATGATATGAATTTCAAATAGTAATAGTCATAACAAATTGAGGTCTTATCAAACATAATAACTATTTACAACCATCAATAAAAAACATCACGATGAACTACTTTCAAATGAAATAGTATTGTTAATTATGTTATTTTTGAGACGTTGTTATAAGATCAAGTTTTATGTTATTGTTTGATCTACTTGTGAATGCAAATGTAAATAATTTATTAAGACTTAGTCAACTAGTTTTAGACTTAAATGGACTTAAGCATGTAATAAAATAAATTATACCTTAACGATTTAATTTAATAATAATTTTAAGTCCGAAGCGTATAGCTTATTTGTAGATAACATTTATTAATTGTAATATATTTGTGAAAAATAATAAAGCACCCTGAATGTTAGTTAATTGTTTCAAATGTATATTTGTACAATGTGATTTACAAAACGAATTTATTAAAATTCATTTTTACCGATTATTTATTAATTTATTTTGTATGTAGGTGCCTACCTCTTCTTTAAATTAATAAAAGTTGAAAATTTAAACCAATCTACAAATTTTGTAATATTGTCAACATTTTTAACAATATAACAAAATTTAAGTACTTACTTCCATATTTTAAAATTGTTGATTTCTCGTGTTTCTTTTTATTACAATTACATATTAGGTTTTATTGATTTAGTTATTTTGTTAAATATATATGTATTTTTACGTTTTTATTGTTTTGTTGAACTAATTTTATTTGTTTATATTGTCAACAAATTCAGGTAAATGTTAAAATGTGAATTAATAAAAACAATTATTAAAATTAAAATGCCTTTTAATCAAAATATTCGATTGTTAAATGATACTGAAATTTAAGAAACAATTACCTGGGAAGAAACAGAAAAGCAAAACTACTGAACAATTGCGTATTTAATATAATTTGAGGTTTTCACGGCCAAAAGTATTATCGTGATTAATTTTTGGGCTCTTACGCCTTTTAATAGGAACAATGTAGATGAACTTGAAAAGTTTTTGTTATCCGGTACATGACGGTTACACCAAAACTAATCACTGAAAACCGCCCTAGTTTCACTATTTTTTAAACTGAAATACCGGCCTTCAAAAAACTAACGCTTACAATATGGTATCACTTTTGCACACATAAAAAAACACTCCTCCACAATTTACTCATCTGCCCCTGTACACTGTAATGCTGTCCGAAACTTTGGCTAATAATAATAATTTTTGGATGATTTCTATAGCGTCATTTTTGTGAGAAATAAGTTTGTGTTTTGTATTTGAAAGGTTCAATCCACTAACCTATCCTACCTCGCATACCTCTCAAGATGGAAGGTTGTAATATTCTGAAAGAGGGGGAGGGTCAAACCCCTTTACAGAGAGGGGAAGAATGGTGTGATATGGAAAAGAAGATTCATTTCATACTTACCGAACATGATGCAGGTTTTTATGCATCTAATACAGTATGACGAAGATACCAGTTGAAATTTGATACGTTCTTTTCAATTTTTACTAAGCATTTTTCACTTCGCTCACGTAAAGTTAAAAGGAGGCTGTCACCATGTAAAAAAATTCGTACATATTGAAAACAAAATAAAATTTTATTGGAATATCTCTGGTTGTAATAACTTTTGGAGGCTATACCCATCAATATAATATATCACTGAAGAAAAAGATAATATCTCCTGAAAAATTTAAACAAAACTATGAAAAAAGAGAAGACAGAAATATAAACATAATAAAAAACAGAAGAATAAAAAGATTTAACAAGTAAAGAATCAATACTATTTTTCACATATTTTGGTTGCTACCTTTTTTTAAGTTATCATTAAGTTCTAAAAAATTGGTTTGTATCCTAGATAGTGTCTCGAATAAACGTATTTAATATTTATATGGGACTACTATTGACTTTTTCTGAAAGGATAGCAGTAATTTTTTTCTGATTGGATAACGGTAAAATTAGTCGAAAATAATAATATCAATAATTGATAATATCATTTTTTTCGATCTCGTATTTCAAATTCAGAATAATTCTGAATTTGAAATACGAGAGAATTATTCTGAATTTGAAATACGAGATCGACAAAAATGACTTCAAAATAAGAGGTCCCAATGGCCGGTTGGTTAAGAGATCCTGGGTTCGAGTCCCAGTTGCGACTGTTATCTTTTTATTTTTCAGTGTCTTGTTATATTTCATATTTTCATTTAGATACATTAATATTATCTTCTTAATTAAATTATTCACCAATAATAAAAGCCTAATGATTAACCTTCATACCAGTGATGTGTTGTAACTTTGTTGATTCTTGAACTTTCTTAAAAAAATAGCCCTTGATTTCTAATGCAGTAATTATTTTTACTACACAATTATTCATCAGAGTAACTACAAGTTGGGATAACTTCTGACCGCCTTGACATTTTTAAGCAAATGGGGTTTTCTTAAATTGGCGTACGTATATGCATTAAAGGATAAAATTAGCTCTACAAATCACACGTTAAATTAGCTATTCAAATACAAAGTAGGTTGATAAAAAAAAATTGTACTTTTCAATTCTCAATAATATATTTAACATTTTTATGAGCTTCGTATTATTATTTATTCATCCTTTGCACCTTACGCCGACAGTCAACAAAATGGTCGTAAATACTGAATTTATTCACATTTCCACAATCTAAAGCATTTCTTAATGTTATTCTATTTCCACGCCGTGATTTACGTCTCCCACTATATTCCTAAATATGGCGCAGCGAACTGAGCCATACTTCTTGGACCCGAGTGTACAGATAGGATCACCACATTTCCTGTCCGAGAGAAGCAAAGAGAAGCCATAAATAAAAGTAGCTACTATAGTTCCAACGCCTTATCTACATTGCGTGGTCACTGGTCACTGGTCACTGCAACATAACCATACCCCATCCCGATACAAAGCCACACTTGTGTTATGTTGGTTAGGTGTTACTATTTGGGGCTTCAACAGAATGCATCCCTTTTATTTTTGATGAAGATTCATACATGCAAGTAATTGTGCAAGGGAGGGTTTCGATTTTCGAAAAATAAAAAAAAATTAAAAAGGGTTTTGTGGAAAAGATACAAAGCATATAGAAATTAAGATAAATTAAAATCTATTAACCAAAGATAAAGTGAATGATGGAATAAAAATAAAAATTAAGTAATTGCACAACATAAAAGATGCATGAGAAAAAAATTAGGTCCTACTGAAGTTTGGTAGATGCGTAGGTGCATAAGTAATAAATATCAAGCAGGTTTTCAGAAAGGGAAAAAACGAAATAAGTCCAAAAAACTGGAAGGGTAAAAATTTTAAAAAATTAAAAACGTTGTACTTTAGAAAAATATATAATTTTATATAGCACTCGCTAAACTGGCAAAGCAATTTGTCGGCAGGTCAATTTCACATAATTATAACACACATATAACGAAGAACTACACATGTTTAAAAGAGGTATAGAAGAATTACATTTAAAGAGACTAAAATACATACAAAGATAGATATAACACAGGCAAATGTTCATACAATCAAAGGCACACAACATACTTAAACAACACAATCAGCTATCTGTGTGAATCTCCGTAAGTTATTTTATTTCATCAAAATATTATTTTAACTTAACTTGGCAAAAAAAAGTTTTTGTTTAAGAAATTGTCACCACCGACATATAATGAATATTATGTACGATGTGATTACGAAGAGTAAATACAGAGAAAACAAATTAAGGGTGGAGTGAGTGCATTTAAATAATATCAATATCACATACCTGCATATGTACAATATATACAAAAAATGTAGTACGAACTACAATAACCATCGATGATGGAACTAATTTAATGTTTTCTTCTTGGGAGTCGCTAGATGCCGCCTTCTTTTGTATTTTCTTTTGCCTCTTTATTTTGGAGTGGATAGTGGATTGAAGATAGGATATTGATTTTACGTTTTTTTTTTCGTGGGATTCGATCCTTGGTCCGCTAAAGGTCTGCAGAGATTTGTCAGGCCAAACCAAAGGAGACTTGATTGGGACTTTTGGATTTATCGTATTTTATTGGAACCCGTGAATTAAAAAAATATTTTATTGCTCGCTCGCAGACTAAAACCTATAGATGTGTTTGTCTATTTTTATTGTCGCTCGTTTCTGTTTCATAGAGTTTCAAATCACAAGTGTGCCAAAGAAGTTTTCTCTTCACAAATATCTTTAAAACACAAATATAACTTGATGTAATAATAAATCGTAGCCAACACAGCAAGCCCCACAATAAGTTGTGAATAAATGAAGCAACCGTGAAATGAAAGTTTAAGCAAATTGTGAGTTAATTACAGTTTAAGTTGAACGATTACTGAAGAGCCCTTGATACTTGGTGGAGTGGGGCGCATCGCATCCCTCTCCGAGATTACTCTCGACTCCACAGTCCACAGGCACAGGGTGGTGCTGCATCTGACGGGCTTGAAAATGGTGATGGGAAAACTTCGTGATTTATTCTACTCGGCAGTGTTACTCGTACTTTAATAACAGTTGTACATGGATCATTTTCAGATAACGCAGAAGATGTTTCAAAGATGATTAGTAAGTAACTAAGTAAATTAATCTTCTCGAACCATTTTTGTTGTGATTTATTCATTTAAAACTTCCACCGTAAGCAACTACTTATGTATGTGCGTTAATAACAGCAAATTCTGTTAAATGAGATAATATTTGGCTAATAACTTCGTTTTACCCAAAAAGAAAAAATATTCATTTATTTAGTACATAGATACATTTTACGCATTTGTAAATTAGGTAAATAATCCAATGAAAACCAAAGATTTTTTTTATTAATAATTATATTTCCAAGATACATACACAATAAAATGAAAACAAACATTGAGGCAGGTATTATCTACCTTGCATTTTTTTTTGGCATAATACATAATTATTTTACTAATGGATATTTATTTCTCCATTAATTAATAAGTACATAATAAGTAATAAGTAATTTGAAAAGGCATATCAAATAACTAATGACTTTAAACAAGCTTTCGATTCCGAATAGTGACACTTCACTAGGGTGATACAAAAAGTTCCGTTCCGTTTGAAATACTAATAATATATGTCAAAATTCATAATGATATAGCGCAGACCTGTGTAAAATTATGGTATATTTTAATTGTAAGATTTCTGAAGCTGAAAGAATATGCGAAGAACTAATCAGAACAATGAAACATCAAGAAAAAATATTCTCGAAAATGTTCTTATCTGAGTAGGTACTTTATAACTTATCTGAATGTTCTACATGTCAGTTGCAATTTTTGAAATGAACATTTCAATTATTTTCTGATAAAATATTATTTAATAATTCTGTAAAATTTTATTTATTTCATAAATAGTTCCAAATATCAAAATGACACTTAATTTCAAAGCAAATTCGATTTCCATAGCTTATAGCCATAGCAGAGTTATGCAAGATAGACACAACAGTAATTAATATTTTTTATTATATTAAAAAACTAAGGTTATACCGGTCAGTGGCTGAATTGGCATCGCGTTTGGGTTCCACTCAAGCGTCCCGTGTTCGACTCCTAGGCTGGCTAAGTCCTCCATCACGACACAAGCAACATTTTCCGCTTACTGTGGTGGTAGCAGGAGATTTTCAAATATTTCAAACACCTCCAAATGAATAGAAATGCCTTCCATACAGTTTTGAATGGAAATCAATGTCGCCACTGACAAAGTACTTTTTAACCATTAAATCGAGACACTAAATGAACATTGCGTACTCGTTTCTCTCACTGCCTGACATAGTATTCGCATTTTTTTTTTTTAATTTGAGCTCCACACAGAAGGCCCTGAGGAAAATAATTTCCCTCAGGGCCTATGTCATCTTTGGGGATGCTGTGTGGAGGTTTTTTTTTAGGAAAAGGATGAGAGAAGAGTTCTGGGAAGGAAAAGGGTTTAAGGGGTGGGTAGGAATTTGGGGCTCAGTGTGTCCTGGTCATCCACCTCCAAGACCTAGACAAACCTCACCCCATGAACCCGGACCCCCCTGCTAAATCACCAAATAAAGCGAACCACTTGGGGTGATCTATGAGAGAAGTGTTGGTAATCCAATAAAGGTTCCCGGGGTGGCGGTATCCATTCCCGCCTCCCAAATTGAAAAACTTTGCATTTGATTTTGAATTTGCACTGACAAACCGAAATTCTAAAATACAATTTAAGCGACGAATGGTCAGACTTTTGGATGACGAAACATCCCATTTATATTATTCTTCATTCCATGCATTACATTTAAATACACTTGTGTAGTACATAGGAACCTAATTATATTTAAATATAAACGGTGTTTCATAGGTGGTTTTAAATGAACTCACAATTTGATGTCCGTTCTTTTCGTTGTATTACAGCACCCATTTTCAATACTCCAGTTCACCAGGTCCAACAAACTTTTACTAAAGTTTACTTACTAACAAATAGAGGACGGACCGCCAAACATCTCGGTCTTGGGACACACTCTTTGCTTTATTTACGATCATAAATCGATTCATCATATCCTTCTGTTATTCTGATTATTAACGCAGCCCGACTCAAGTATTTGTTTATTTTAGCATTAGCTCCACACAGGAGGTCCTGAGGAAAACAAATCCCTCAGGGCAAATGTCATCTTCGGGGATGCTGTGTGGAAGGAAAGAAAGGAAGTTCTGGGAAGAAAAAATGTATGAAGGGTGGATAGGAATCTGGGAGTTAATGTGTCCAGGAGTGACGGACGGCCAAATTCTTCACTCCCTCTGCGGTGCAAGGCGATGGGTTGAGAGAATCCGGCTGGAGAGGTCACGTAGTACATGAGCAAATGTATCTCCGCCAAGACCTAAGTCTAAATAAACCACATTATATGAATCCGGGCATCCCCTGCTAAGGCACCAAACGTAGTGTGGTTCACTTGATCGTGCCATGCCTTCCTCGGGCGTCCCCGACTTCTTCTACCATTTACTAGGGTTATGTATTACCATTAGACTCCTTTCTTCGTTCATTGACGGCCTCCGTGGTCCCGAGGCAAGACTCTCGACTCACAATCCGAAGGTCGCGGGTTCGAACCCGGCGTGCGCAAATAAATTTTATTTGATTAATTTGTGTTATTTCACAATTTATTCATTTAAAATAATATATAGTATATTTGCGGCACGTTCCAGAGTGGAAGATACTATCAGTATCGCCCTGGTGTAAGACCACCATTCAGAATTGAAACGTTGCTTAAAATGGCTTTAGCCGTGTTTAGTGACCAGATCTGAATAGCCAGGTACTTCCCAACCTTCCTCTTCCCTATCTCCTTCCCCTCCCCACTACATTCAGCCTCACAACATACCCCGATTGGGGATGCCATAGTCTCACTGGCTCCAGACGGGAGCAGTAGGGACTCTTGTGCGGTATTAACTGTAAAAAAAAAAAAAAAAATTCTACATGCCCAAATCATCTAAGCGTCCATTTCATAATCTTACGAATTATTTTTACAGCAGCCATGCCATTTTCACTAATCACCACGTTTCTCGCATGGTCACACAAGATTCTACCCCAGGGATCTCATTTCAACAGTATTCCGTCTATTTTCTTGCTTCCTCTGCTAGTTCCATGCCACACTGCCATATCCATCAGGGTAGGTACCAGCACTCAATTGTGGACTGCTAGCTTTGTTTCTTCGGACAATTGTTTGTTAGCGCCAACCGCGTTCACCTGACTATATTCTTAAACAGCAATCGCAATTATTTCCGCCAGTTACGCGCATGTGTCTATTGAAAACAGATCGGTAGGTAATAAAACCTCCAGTAGGGGGTATTCAGTCGCGTGGCGGGGGTGGGAAGGGGAGAGATAAGAATGGGGGTGATTTCAGCCATTGTGAGGCTGAATTGGTGCATTCGAGGAATCGGCTTTGTACACAAGATCAGATGAACCAGGAAGAGTCGATGTGATTGGCACTTAACAAGGCAAACGGTTAATTCAAAAGCCAAATACATGCGTACTCTGAAGAACGAAATAAACACAGGTATGTATAAAGAAAATCGATCCGACTTTGATAGGTGATCATTCATCAGACAAAATAACCAAATCTGGTACGTATATTGCCGTGACCCTGTGAAAAGGTAGTACCGCACAAGAGTCCCAATTACTCCTTACCGTTTGGAACCGGTGAGACTACGGCATCCCCAATTAGTGGGTTGTGAGGTTGAAGGTAGGGGGGGGGAGGAGGAGTAGGGTATGAAATTATCTGGCTAATCAGATCTGGTCACCAAATACGGCTAAAGCCATTTCAAGCAAAGTTTTAATTCTGGATGGTGGGCTTTCACCAGGGCGATACTGGGAGCATCTCATATTCTGGAATGAGGCGCAAATATACTACATATATTTTTCATAAATTAAATGTGTAAAACACAATTTGACACAAACTAATTAATTAAAATTATTTTTATTATCAACTTAATGAGTAAAACCTCAAATTGTAAAATTTTAATTAAATGAAGACAATATTAGCGAAACTCAATCGAAAATCTGAAAACACAAAAATTTTAAAAAGATAGGTCACATCTAGGACTCGAACCCAGGTCAGTTGTCGGCTCGAGTCGTAAATATGACCTATGTTTTTTTAAATTATTGTCCGTTTTCAGATTTTCGATTGATTTTCGCTAATATTGTCTTCATTCATTCACGGCCAGCATGGTCTAGCGGTAAGGCTCTTGACTCGCATTCCAAAGGTTGCGGGATCGAATCCCGGTGTGGCAAATAGATTTTATTTGATTAATTTGTGTTATTTTACAATTAATTCATTTAAAATAATATATAGTATATTCCACGTTCCAGAGCGGAAGATACTCTCAGTATCGCCCTGGTGTAAGACCACCATTCAGAATTAAAGCGTTGCTTGAAATGGCTTTAGCCGAGTTTGGTGACCAGACTGAATAGCCAGGTACTTCTCCACCTTCCTCTTCTCCATCTCCTTCCCCTCCCCACAACCTTCAGTCTCACAATATACCCCAATTGGGGATGCCATTGTCTCACTGGCTCCAGACGGGAGCAGTTAGGACCCTTGTGCGGTATTCATATAAAAAAAAAAATTAAATATTATTTTAATAAAATTTTCTTGCGGACTCCGGGATTTAACCCGCGACCTTGACCAAGTCTCCAAGAGAGCCTTACCCCTCGACCACGCAGGCCGTCATACTAGAGTTGCAAATGAAAAGTAAACGCCAAAATATCGAACACATAATATTTGAAACTGTTAAAGAAAATAACAACCACTTTACAGTAGAAGAAAATAAAAACTACTATATGTGTATTAATTTGGTTGCTTTTTATGTAATATAATCGATATTCATGCAGTTCACTCCTGAAAGCGCTCTAATCCGACGTCCCTCCAATTCTATAGAATCTCCATATATTCCTCAAACGAGTGCATCTTCACGTGTCCTCTAAAAGATTCTAAAGGTTGCTACTTTAAGATAATATCTTCTTGTAAGATTCCAGTTCGTTCATTTCAAACTGGAACTCCGTCAACATCATGTTTTTAAATCCCCGAAATGACTTTTAATTCAAAATGAACTGCTATTTTTGAAAGCACTCTTTTTGATTTCAAACGAACTACGCAAACATAGCTGAACTTTTTTATCGATGTTTTTATCTTATAAACTGTATTTACCACTACATACGAAACTAAAGAAACATGTTTAATTAGACAAACGTATTATAAGAGCAAATTGGCAAACCTTGATCATGTGTGGCGGTTTGATAGAATTATTTTTAATTATATGAGAGCTTCTATGGTAAACTTTAAAATGCAAAGAGAAAGCTCGGTGCTCTGTGTTTTTAAATATGTTTATATTATATGTCTGCCAATAATAGAAGGGGAAATATCGCACGGTTTACGAGGTCTAATGATTTGGTAGACCGAATGGTTTTAAGTCGAATTTTTTTTTTAATAAAGTAGCACGCACTCTTTAGATCCAAATATATTGTCAAATGTATTATTTATTCTATTAATAACTGCTTTCAAAGATGTGCAGTGTTTTTGCGTAAGGTTTTTCACGCGCCTTACCTACACTGAAGATACATGTGCGTTATCCTAAAATATATATTATATTGTTTTCGAAAATTAAAAAGAGTACCATAACATAAATGTTTTAAAAATGTTACGTGCATTAATATATATTTTAGAGTTAGAGCTTCGTTAGGTGCTGCTGAGAAAATATTTGGTAAAATTAAGATTCATGGAAAAATTAGTAATATAATTATTCTTAATCATAACAGCTTCTTATTTGTTGTTCAACTCTCCAACACTAAGGGCCAGTTGTTTCACAGTATACGATTGATCAATTTTCATGTTCTGTTACCTTAAAGGATAAACCTTGAAAAAATTGGGTACAGATATCATTATTGGAACTTGAATAGAACTTAAAAATTATCGAAATTTGTTGAATTTTTAAAAGTTTGTGAAACAATTCTCGAGGTACGAGTCCTCGAGAATAAAAAAAAATCTGACTTTTTTATTAGTTTTTGGCCAATATAAACGTTAATTTTTTAAATTTGTATTTATTTGCACATACACAAACAATTTATATTTTTAAAAAACATTTCACTTCATGAATTTTTTATTAAATTCACGTGTTAAAAGTAATTTAAAACATAATGGTTCAGAAATAACCCAACTTATCATGTTAACTAAAAATAACATAAAAACTAAATTCACAACATGACAATATTAATGGAAAAACTGACCGAAATAGCACAAATGATAGTAATTATGTTGAATTTTATAATATTGAATTGATCATTAGAATAGAAATTATGTACAAAAACATTATATCAATAGTACGTCAAATATCACAAGTCAAAACACTAATTTTGCCACGCGTGAATAAAACATGGCGCATCCGCGCATTCGCCTATCTACCGAAGTTCAATGTTGCCAACATAATAATGATATTTTTTATTAGTAAAAATCCGAAAACCCATAGTACAGTCTTTATACAAAATATTGATAGTGTATAGTCGAAGCATGATACAGTTAAATACGACCAAAGGTGGTAGTCGAATTAGCTCAGTGGTTAGAGCAGAGCCCCGACAAGGCTCTGGGTAAGGTCCTGGGTTCGTTTCCTTACTCTTTTGTTTGCATTCGCAATTGTTTAAAATCACAGGTACCTCGTTAATAATTATTAGATATTTTATTAGGTTTGCTTGATCGAAAGACTTTTCCTGCCATTCTATGTATTATTTTTGCCCTGTCTTATTTATAAAATAAACCATATTGAAAATTCCATTCACACGCCAAGTCCCGCACGGTCAAAAATAAACAAGCTAAAAGGGTGTTATTAAATCATAAACTTACTCCTTTAGTTTGAAACTAAAATTATTTTCTCGGTAAATTTCGATGAGCTTTGGCTGTACTATGAATTCCTTCCCTTTCTTCCTCCCACAATGAAGCTCAAAGCATCAAAACGTTGGGAAATCGTTTCACTTGCTAAAGCACTGAAGCTAGGTATACCTATATGCATTCTTCTCCCACACTATGGAGATGGGCGGTTAGAAGGAAGGTTGTGAGAGGAAACTATTGCGCATAACTTGCAAGGAAACTATCTTTGTTCTATTTGTAGGTGGGTACTAACAATCGATGAATACCTACACACCAGCGAATTTCAAATATATCTATATTATCGATGGCCTAGCGCACATATGTTGTGTTAAAGGTATACTTAAATTAGTTCTTAACCTGTTATTTCGTAGATGATACCAATTTAATTATTTAAAAATAAAGCCCTCTTAAAAATTACATTAAAATTGTTAAAATTATTCGTGCCGAATCTTTTTCTGATTTTTCTGTTTTAAATATTCGTTTGAGAGTAACTAATATTGTCTTCAATGATCTGATATTTTTTCCCGTATCTGATTTTGAATCCGCGAACACTGGGTTCACACGCTTACCTTAGGAGCTTACGGGTCTGCCACGAAGGTCGTCGGCGTTCGTAATAACAGTCGTAAGTATATTATTTCATTCATAGTAGGAAAAGCTTTTTTTCGATCCTTTTATAAGAGTCCCAACTGCTTCCTTCTGGAGCCAGTGAGACTATGGCAACCTCAATCGGGGTATGTTGTGAAGTTGAAGGTAGTGAGGAGGTGAAGGAGATGGGAAAGAGGAAGGTGGGGAAGTACCTGGCTATTCAGATCTGGTCACCAAATACGGCTAAAGCCATTTCAAGTAACGTTTCAATTCTGAACATTGGTCTTACACCAGGGCGATACTGAAAGTGTCTTCCGCTCTGGAACGTGTCACAAATATACTATATATTATTTTTAATTATTATTTGTGAAATACCACAATTATTCACATAAAATTTATTTGAGCACGCAGCATTTTAAAAAAATCAGTAATAAATACCACGTAGTTAGAGAAGCGCTGATTTCCGATCTTAGATGATGTTTATTACCCTGGTGATTGATGATAAACAGGCACCGACGGTAAAAGTCACCTAAAGAAAAAATGAAAATCGATAATTTCAAAATCAACGGATAATCTGAATATCCGCGAATCCCATAATCGGCTTCCTACCGTTTTATAATTCAATTATTCGACCGCGTCGCCCCCTGCGAACTAAAACGCCCCCCCCAATAAGAGTGACATAATATAAAAGCTACACAATGGGGTGCAAACAATAAACACTTGATAAAGTATAATCATGAATAAATATACCCCCCCGTTATAATGTTGCGTTCAAGTTATGGACACCCTCCGTGTTACGGTTCTCAACAGATAACTGAGCTGGACCATTACGAAGAAGATAAAATACATTTTATAATTCATTATTATAAAATATTCGCAGATTTCACACGGATTTTCACTAGCTACAAAACGCTAAAAAATTCAAATATTAACAAATAACGGTAGTAATTACTTATTTGTTTCTTTCGATTTCCGTAATCGTAAATATCAAACAAACGCTGACATTGCGTGCTTATACAGGGTATAACGGTACGTATAGTATAGTCTGTCAATAAAGAATAGAAAATATTAAAAATGGAACTACAAAATTTGTAGGCTGGCAACACCAATTTAACTGTCAAACATTATTTTAAAGTGCAATGACACTGTAAAACACATTTAAAAAAAAAACATTTTTTGTTCTTAAATTGAAGAAGCGCTGTTTGAAGCGCGTACCTTCTTAATGACATAAATTTGATTAAATGGTGTTTTACAAATGTTTTGTTTTCATTTAATTTATCATAAATTTGAATTTAACAGAAGGTAAGGAATAATCACCAATGGTGAGTTTAGTTACACTACTTTTATATCTGAATGAGTTAAATATATTCATATCTAAAATTAGAGAAATGATCTAAAGCCCTGGCAACGCTAGGTACTTAAGCTAGCTTATTAAATAAATGTAAACAATTTCTAAACTGTGCTTTATATTTTATTACAATATTGTTATTCTTCATTATGTTAACACAAAATTACAAAGGTATAATGTACCTATATGCAATTCTTATTTTGAGATCAGTGGGTTTTTATATTGCAATGAAAAAAAAATCTTAAATTAAAAAAAAAAAAAAATTAAATTTTATTTTTTTTAAATGTAGGTTACACAGCTTTACATTTTCAACATGAGTTATATTTTTAGTAATTCCATTTGAACAACAGTGGCGCCCTCCTACGTTTTCTCATTTGACAAACTGTACCGGAAGGATTTTAACCAACGATTCCTGAGCATATGTGAAGTACAAAAGTAGACGTCATTTCGATTTCCAATGATTTTTTTTCTATTAAAAAGCAAAAAGATATTCTTTAATCACTCGTTGTCACTGATCACACTCCTACAAATCACGTCAGGATCGCGTGATACGCTCGGTTTCGTGTGTTACCGTGCTGATGGAAATGGACGGAGTGATTATCACGTGAACCGTTAGGTTATACCCGACCTCTCAGTTGATGTGTGATGGACAGCAAAATAATATCTACGTTTTTACTCCAAATATGTCCAAGAATCGCTGGTTAAAATACCTCAGTGACGTGCTGTTACCCAAAGTTGACAAATATGTCCAAGAATCGCTGGTTAAAATACCTCAGTGACGTGCTGTTACCCAAAGTTGACAAATATGTCCAAGAATCGCTGGTTAAAATACCTCAGTGACGTGCTGTTATCCAAAGTTGACAAATTTTAAGTGTACTCGTAAAACTGACATCCAAATAAATTAATAGGTGTAGCAAGATAAGCAGTTATGTTGATACTTTTGTTGATACACAAGTATCAACATAACGCATTTTAGTGTCTAGAACAGTTTCAACATTATTTTTAAAGTTCCACTTCTAGTTAATTCCACCCTTATTTCATTATTCATCATTACTATTTTAAATATGTATATATTTTTTTTACATTAATAAATAATTTCCCTGTCATCTTAAGGGATGCTGTTTGGGAGGGTTTTTTTAAGGAAAGGAAGGAGGAAGTTTTGGGAAGAAAATAGGTATGAGGGGTGGGTATGAATCTGGGGGTAGTGCGTATCCAGGAGTGACGGACGTATGAATCCATCCCTTCAGCTGCGTTGCAAAGCGATGTGTCGAGGAATTCTGGCTGGAGAGGTCAAAAGACCTCCTCAACCAATCTCACTCGATCAGGGCAGACACATCGGCTGCCAAGACCTTGACAAACCTCACCAAGTGAACCCGGGCAACCCTGTTAAGTCACCAAACGTAGCAAACCACTTGAGGTGACCTATGGCAGAGGTGTTGGTCATCCAATAAAGGTTATATTATTTACCAATTTATATGGAAAAAAAGGTTATTTATTAACAAGTTCTGCTGCGTCATTATTTTTAAGCGTAACCGTTTCACCTTCTGACCGCACAAAAAAAATCAAAAAGATACAATTACTTTAATAATGCATTTAGAAGAAGAAACAGCCGTCACGCATAATAATAATTACACAGCAGAACATTTTTTTTTAATGTTGGACTATTTTTTTATTGCATACTTGCATAAAAGTTAAACTTATAAAATTAACAAATAAATAAATTAAAAACAAACATTAACTTTCTTCGTGTTGTTCACCATGATTTTTTGTTTAAAAAAAAGAAAGTTCCAGACACCATCAATTTATTTAATTCTTTGAAGTTCCGCACCACAGTTTGGTAAATCACTCCTTCAATCGTGTCGAACACCGTGCCCACTATAAATGCACTGGTAGAGCGATTCTTCTACAAATTTGCCTCCGATCCCTCCCCCTGTGGGGTGACTCTCCTTTATGATGGTTAAATTGGATTAAGGGCTGTTTTTATTTGCGTTACATTTGTGGAAGGACGACTCTATCGGGGGCCCAGCCAGTACACACTTCTCCCTTTACCCTACAGCCTGCAATGTAGTGTGAAAACGATTTCGTCACATTAGATTGGACGCTTTAGGTGTGTATATTTCATTTTAATAAGAAAACTAATATCAGTAGGTTTAGATGGGAAATAGGAGCAGAGGTCACCCACAGATGAGACGAGCAGGCTTTCTGAAGAGAGTCGTAAGTTTCGATCATAATTAGCACATTTGGAAAATTTTAGGGGAAGCATTTTTCAAAACTAAAACTCTTCTTCCTTCAGAAGGCTCTTTAAGAAGAAATCTGAAACGTAGGAAGGTACTACGGGAATATTCAGATGGTATTATGAGATTTTCTATTGAGTACGCCACCACATATTATTTATTATTACCAGAGTGGTAAACACTCTCAATACGGCCCAGGGTTTCGATTCTCCAATGTCGATCAAGAGTTTTTCGTTGTGCGCCATCTGCGAACGAAAAATTACCTGGTGTCGAATGTTTAATTTATACGTTTTCTTTAATGTCGAAAGGTTGAAGAAGTGGTTATATCCGCAGCCCTGTAAATATTGACTTTATTTCTTATCGTTTTGACATTTTGAAATTAAAATCGCGCTTTCTTAGAAATGGCTGGCGGTTATATTACTCAAAACCAAAAATATCTGGTAACCACTCGCAGAAAAAAAATTTAACGCCAATAATTTTTTTTTTTTTTACATGAGCTCCACACAGGAGGCCCTAAGGAAAATAATTTCCCTCAGGGCCTATGTCATCTTTGGGGATGCTGTGTGGAGGGTTTATTTTTAAGGAAAGGAAGGGGAAAGTTCTGGGAAGGAAAAGGGTTTAAAGGGTGGGTAGGAATCTGGGGTTCAGTGTGTCCTAGTCATCCGCCTCCAAGACCTGGAACAAACCTCACCCCATGAACCCGGGCACCCCTGTTAAATCACCAAACGTATCGAACCACTTGGGGTGACCTATGGCAGAGGTATTGGTTATCCAGTAAAGGGCGGCGGTACCCATTCCCGCCTCCCGCCAATTGGGAAGTTAATTTTCATGTGAAAACTATCTACCTTCCGGCGAAAGGTCCTTGTTCGCCTCAACACATCTGCTTCAGTATGCTCTAACTCTACATTATACATTATGTATTGCAGCCAACTTCGTATGTAAATCAGCCTTTAATTAATTTAACAGGTCTTAAAACAACTTTGTGTCAATATACAATGCCTCCCTTTCGAAGAGCCTACTGGAAACATATATAAAATCTTAGGTTAGGTTACAATGTGCTAGGTTTTGTCGGTTCGATTCTCCCGTTGTTCGACTGGAATGATTTTTTGTCGTATGGTGTCCAAGAATTTAACTTCGACGAAACTCGAGAATAACAATGTCGAGCAATGTATGTACTTTTGACAAAGATTGGGATCAGCCTCGATTGGAGAATCGAGCCCCTGATTAAGGCCAATATTCAGAATTGAAACGTCGCGCGTCGTTTAAAATGTTTTATCCGTGTTTTAAGTGAACATACATGAAAAGTAAAGCCTGCTTCTTTTCAACCCCTATAGCGTATTTTAACTTTTTCTTTTAGTGTTAAAAAAATTCAATAATGATTCACCTATCTAAGAGAACAAGAGAAATTTTAAGTTCAACAATAAATAAACGAATTTAGCAAGCAAGAATAAACCCAAAATATATTTACTAAATGCAAATAACCATCTACAAAACTCCACGAAGTTAGGGAGGGACAATCGATTGTCTCCTAAAGTTTAAACACAGCGAGATAAAAAAAAATCCTTACAAAGGACACGTTTGTATAACGAGGGCAGAAGGTGTGATAAGGATGAAGGAACAAAAACAACTTCCTTGCCTTTATTTGTGCTGATAAGCGCCACAAAATGCGACCAGGATACAAAAAACAATGCAAATACCCTCCGTATTTTAACACGGAATCCAAAGACACCACACCAAAAATAAATATTGTTTGTATCCTGTGCTAGTTATTTTCAAGGTTTTTGGTGTCACTCTTTTGGTGAGTGTCGTTGGTGCTTGTATTTCGGGGAGATAGTGAAATTGAAAGCTGGGGAGATACAATGAAAGTCTCATTGTTGACACGGCACATACGACCCTTTATTACGTCACTTATCATGGTGGCTTATTCTGGCGACAATCGTGGCCGAAAATGAATGGCCCGGTACAGTTTTTATTGCGTGTATAACACCTCGTGGAGACAGAGGCCGTATTGTGTTATTGGTCCATTGGAACATACCCTTCGTATCGTGATGACCTTCTTTCATAATGTATACATTCCACAACAAAATATACAGTACTTGGGTTAGATACTTGGATAAAAAAAGTTGACCATACAAGATAAGTCTACCATCAACGTTGACACGATATCTCAAGTTCTACTGAAACAATTTACTTGAAATTTGGTGTGAGCCTTCTCTATACATTATTCTATCGCGCCAACTAAAACTATAACAAAATTTCAATTTTTACTATTTTTAAAAAATTTGGAAGGTCAAAAGAACTGATAAAATTATATCTTTTTTTATTTCAGACAGCCGCCATTTTGCGAGAATTTTTTTTATTATTATTTTTAACTTTTATGAGTAAACCTCAAATTGTAATATTTAATTAAATAAAGACATTATGAGCGAAACTCAATCGAAAATCTGGAAACAGAAAAATCAAAAAAAGGTATTTTCATCTCTGGGACTCGAGCCCAGGACCTCCCTACTTTCCGGGTGGGTGCTCTTATCCACTGAGCTAAGGTGTCGATATCCAATTCGGTCACCTTTAACTGTACCAAACTTCGACTAGGAACCACCCATATTATTTTCATTTTTCTTAATTTCTTTCAAATTGTAATATTTAATTACAATTTGAGGTTTTACTCATAAAAGTTAAAAATAATAATATTCATCCTAGACTTGCAGAAAAGTCAATAGATGTCGCACATTAAATAAAATGGATAAAAATTTATCCAGACACCATCTAGATTGCATTTACTTCGAGTTGAATCTTGCAATCATACATAAAGATGGCAGCCAATAAAAAATATGCCTTAAGAAAAATGAAGATAATATGAGTGGTTCTTAGTTGAAGTATGGTACAATTAAAGGTGACCGAATTGGATATCGACACCTTAGCTCAGTGGATAAGAGCACCCACCCGGAAAGTAGGGAGGTCCTGGGTTCGAGTCCCAGAGGTGTAAATATCTTTTTCTGATTTTTCTGTTTCCAGATTTTCGATTGAGTTTCGCTCATAATGTCTTCATTTAATTAGAATTTTTTTTTTACTTTTCCTTAGTTCGGGCCATGGCCGCATTTGTTTGGTTTAAGAATTAATTTGTTTTTGTTTTTTTTATTACTAGGAGGGTTGCAATAGTGTCAACCAGGGCGCGCCATTTTTTGAGACTCCCCACTTCAACACACTGTAACTTTTTGAATTCAATTTTTTCGTCTGTTTTTTTCATGTATTATAAAATATTTCATCAATATTTGGTAAAATAATGGCTTGTAAAAATATTTGTTTTTTTTATTGAACCTGAAAAAATACCTACAATTCATGCTTCTAGACAGGAATACCACCTTAAGCTCCAATTAAAAGCGACATTAAATAAAACTTTCCTCTCGAGCAGTAAACTAATTTGAAATTTGGCATACAGCTTGATACACTTAATCAGTATCAATGCATATTCACGAGTCACAATCGTCCACCACCCACAAGTCCTAGATACCAGCTCTAGATACCCAGTTCCTCGCCCTGCTTCTGTTACCAAGAAAACCCTTTTCAGGATGCGGAGCACGCTCCTGAGGGAACAATCACAAATCGCGGCTGACACACGTCCCTCACAAAAGGGTGTAAATTTGCACGTCGTTCTGTTACCCTTTCCATCCCCTCCACCCTCCCAACTCTAAACGGAAATCGACAAGACCAAATTTAGAAAATAAAGTAAAACAAACTCACAAAAAGCATTGAATTATTTGATTCGTCCGATTGTGCAATCGAACGGAAGATCCTCCCCTTTTTCATAAAGATATAGGTATATGTTCCACGACATGACGCAACTTATACGATTCTTATAAGAAATTTGAGGCTCTGAATGGAAATGTTGTATTTTCTAATATCCGAAATAGGTTTTTTTGAATAATTTTAATATATGCATGTTAGGTCTTACGGTAATTTGTGTAATAGAATTATTATTGTCAACGAAAGCGATATTTCCTCCGAGAAATGAGCTTTTTTGCGCGAAGCCATTTACTGTTCGAGCAAATTACGGTAAGGAGATGGGAAATATCCGTAGGCGGGACTGAATCAATTCGATACCTAACACCCAAAGAAGAAAGCCGGCAAAAGAATATGAAATGACGTTCTGTACGTGAGGAACATTAAGTAGTCCCCTTGACTTGGATTGGGGATGGAAATCTTCTTATGCATTCAGTTGGACCAAACTATTTAGAATCAGTCAAAATCGCAAAAATTATTACAGTAGAAGTATGTTATACTAATATTATCTATGAATGTAACACGATCTTATTATCGATATTTATACATAGTGAAGCTAAAATATATATGCATACCCATTAATTAACAACTGATAGTTTAAATACTTCTTTTATGTGAATCCTGCACAAGAGTCCCAACTGCTCCCGTCTGGAGTCAGTGAAACTAATAGGGTAGATAAAGCTAAAAATATAGATAAAGCTCAGCTAAAGCTGGATAAAGCTAAAGCTAAAAATAGGTAGGTAAAGCTTAAAATATATATGCATACACTGCATACCCATTAATTAACAACAATAGCTTAAATAGTTTTTTATGTGAATACTGCACAAGAGTCCCAACTGCTCCCGTCTGGAGCCAGTGAGAGTAATAGGGTATGTTGTGAGGATAAATGAAGTGGGGAGAGGAAGTAGGTTGGGAAGAGGAAAGTGGGGAAGTACCTGGTAATGGAAGTATTTTTTCTGACATACTTGCGCTATACTATCATGTAACCGATGGCTTGAACGCCGAAACAGCTGTAACAATAATAAAAACTTAATAATAACAATATTCAATTTGATTTGCCAATTTTTTTTATTTTCCAAAAGTACCTACAAGAAATATTTTCATCAAATTTTGGTAAAGATGGTTAGAAAAAAAAACAACACTTTTGCCCAGACAAAAGTGCACTTGTACGTATAACTTGCATTTGCAATTCGCTGGGAGTTTCATTTAATTGCTAAAGTCAGGTTGTATTACCTCTGTGAAGATGCAAGGCACCTTGTATCTCAGGTAAAATGGCCCTTTGCTGTTTAATTAGATTATTATTTAATATTAGAATTTTAATCTTTGTCGCTAGACGAAGCCGGCGGCAGATCATTTTCCTCTTCAGCATCTCCCGGCAATTCAATTACCCTCTGCCGGCTCCTATCAAGATGCTGCAACCTGGCAGGACTGAATGAAGGGATGGAAATAAGAGAAGACGCCTGTATCTTCTTCTACATTATTTCCTACCGGCTGCGCCAATATTATTTAATATTTAGTGAGAAGTAGGTACCTTGGCTCTAGAACAGAAAGTTCTTAAATGATAATTTGGTAGGCGGTTATGAGTACCACCCCCTGTTAACCATTTATTGGATAACCAACATCCCTGCCGTAGGCCACCCCAAGTGGTTCGCTATGTTATTGGGAGAGACTGGTTGAGGGAGACATAACTTAGACCTCTCCAGCCGGATTCTCTCTGCTTTGCACCGCAGTGGGAGGGATGGATACACACTTCTGTCACTCCTGATTCCTATCCCTTCATATCTTTTTTCCTTCACAGAACTTCTTTTCCTTTCCTTCCCCTTAAAAAACCCTCCACACCACATCCCCAAAGACGACATAGGCCTTGAGGGATTTTTTTTTCATCAGGGCCTCCTGCGTGGAGCTAATGTAAAAAACGCACTGTTAAAGTCGTTTATTGAATTGATACACCGTTTTAATTTTATTTTAAATCCGCAAAATATACCGAACTATATTGCCTAACTGGTCTAGTACAGAAAGATGCTGAATGAGATCGCGCCACTCTATATTATGAAGGCTCACCTATTGTTATCTCACTCTGCACTGCGTAAATTAACTTAAGGCGCCGCTTCCCCGCTAAAAAAGAAGAAGATGGAGAGATACGTAATTACGAATGTTGGACAGAGCGCGCCAACACTTTAAATGACAAAATCGAAGCAAAAATTACGAAAATGTTTAATAAAACATGACTCGTTTAAAATGGAGCAAAAATCTGTGGAAGGCATCTTAAGTATTATTTAAACAAACATTGTGAATTTTGTGAACTATGACTTGTAAAATAATAGAAACAGACGTGTTTTTAATAATTTTCGGAGCATTCTTTGCGATTTTTTTCTATCGAGGGAATTTCATATAATTTGCGTTTCGGTGTGGAACGTGTCTAGGTTATTTTCTTCAAAAATAGCACATATTTTTTTAAGAGCTTAAAAACTTAAAATGTTTAAGGGCGATATGTAAGAAATTCGGGTAGCGGCGGCTTAACGCGATTTTCTAACGCCGCAGTTATTAACCTCGTGGTTGAAGGTGTTGATTGTCTTGAAATGGAATTCGTACGTCGTGGTCACCTCAGTCACTTTGTATTCGATCTGTTTAAAGAATCACATGTCATATGCAAGAGTATAAAACATTAAAAATTCGAACATTTTTTCAATAAGCAATATTGCAGTACCCAGAAAACAACCAATTTTCTTCATTCTAGTTTGCGTAAACGAAATTAATAACAATCAATTATTATTTAATATAACCATAAACCATCATCTATCAACGAACCACAACAACGTGATAGAATTCGTGTAAAAACACATTACACAAAACATGTGTAATATTTACCAAACAATGCACATTTTAATATTTGGTTAAGTACAATATTTTATAACGACCAAGTTAAACTTTCAATTGAGTTTTTGTCTTTTAAAAATGAGTTCCAATCTGAAAATAAGTAAGGCTTTTCGGCCGCTTTTCCTGCTCGATCGCTACATCAAATTTGTATTTATGTGTGGTACAAAATTTAATAAAGTAATGAAAGAACCACAAATATAAAAACCAGTTTGAGGATAACCTCGACACAGAGGTCAAAAACATCGAGCGTTCTCATGTAAATCCAATGGGGGTCACGTTTTTAATTAAATTTTCCTATAATTTGCTTTACGGTTGTTGCATCCGAAACTGCTTATGAATTACGGCTTCAGATGCACTTGAAAGTGTACTAACAATGAAAGGAGATGAATTGGTCTTTATTATAAATTGGTGAAAATATGTGTAGGAAAAACTAGGGATGCAAGGAAAAAGGATAACCAATCACTTACCACTGTACTTCTGCGAAGGAGCACACAACACAATCACAACATGGTCGTATGATTCCACCGCGATACCTCGAGGTAATATTCGGCACAACAAAACGATACTATTCACTTTCGAGATGGTCAAACACCTTCTTTTTAGTTCAAAAACGAGATTATGTACACGAAAAACACCAACAGCTTGCTTTCAAGGTGGTCCCAATTCTTCATGCAAAAACAAATGCAATCGAATTTGCTAAATTTTTTGTCATTGTTCTAAATTCAAAATGCTTTTCCAGCAAGGTGGTGTGGCTAGGGAGACGTAGGTACCTATTGGATAAATGACATCCCGGTAGGAACTCTGCATATTCTCATTTCAAAACTTGTCTGTGTATTAAACTATTGTGGCGCGCCTACAAAATTAAAATGTTTATTGTAGTACTTGACTACGACACAAATAAAAAGATAGTTTGAAAAAATGACTATTTTAAAAATATTTTTTTTTGAATAAGTGGTCTAGTCCGAACCTGGTGAAAATTACTCACGAGCAAAAATTTACCATCTCTTCTTTTGGGTTCCTGGTAAGTTCATAAAATTTTCATTTATTTTTATAAGCAGTTTTATATTTTTTGATGTACGTAACAAATAGTACGTAATAAAAGCTTTAGAAATTAGTTATTACCAGGAATACACATAATTACATAAATAATCACATTTATAGTAGAATGTTATGTTTTATCAATGTAAACTATTTTAATGAAGAAAAAAAATTATTTAAAATAATATAACACAAAAAGTAAACGGTCGCACCTAGTACTCGAACCCATATCCAATCTATAATTAACCGATACCTCAATTTGGGAGGCGAGTATGTGAACCGCCGCCCAGGGATCACCCTGCCATAGGTCACCCCACTGCGTTTGGTGACTTAACAGGTGTGCTAGGGTTCATGAGGTGAGGTTTGTCTCGGTCTTGGCAGCGGATGCGGTTGCCCACCTGCTGCGTGGCAGGCCGGATCGGGAAAAACTGGTTTTGGGAGACTTTTTGATCTCTTCTGCCAGACGCTCTCGACCCATCGCCTTTCACTGAAGTGGGAGGGATGGATTCATGAGTCCGCCACTCCTGGACATATTGACCAGATTCCTAACTACCCCTCACACCTTTTTCATTTCCCTCAACATGTTCATGTATAGTTTAATCTTTCTATTTTATTGTATGCTTATATTTTATTACTGTTGTTCGGCAAATCAAACAGTGAACAAGAATAAACTTAATTTAAGTAAATTAAAACAGAGCTCAATAGAATGAACATAAAAACAATATTTAATTATTGAAGACAATATAAACAACTTAAACAAAAAAACAGAAAAATTAGAAAAACATCCGGTCGCATCTAGGAAATTAACACTGGACTTTTTAAAATAGAATTTTTTCTGTTTCACATTAATTTTTCGTTTAAGAGTTGTTAATAATATTATCGTCAATTTGATAGTATTAATACGCTAACGTCTGTACGGTTGAAATTTAAGAACCCGACTTCGAGTACATCTCTGACGCCGTGCCTTATGCAAAACCATCTTCGCACGTGAAGTTTGTTATAAAGCTACTGTCGCTCGCCGCCTGCAGGATCTAGCAGCAGAAACCTGCGAAGTTGGTTTTTAACTGTTAGTGATTAAATATTACTTTTGTGCTTTTGCTCATTAAGTTATTAATTACATTAAATAATAAAATATATGTGTAAGCATGTATTTAATATAAAAATATACATATATATGTGCGTGTTTTTTTGTTATAAATATAGTATATTAAACCCTTCGGAACAGATTTTGTCTAGTGAGGCGCGTAAAGAAAACCGTGTACATAAATCAAAACAAAATAAATGCCCAGGTTGCCGGCACTGAAGTTATTTATTTATTTATTGATAAAATTAACGCCATTCGGCTTTTACATAATAACATAGATAAGGTATAGCAACAACGTGAAAATAAAGCTCAAGTAAGCTTGTATATTTAAATATTACAATATTGCAACACTGAAAAAACATATTTAAATATGATGTATACGCAAATAACTTAACTTAAGAGGTACGTTGAAAATGTTTAATAGTAGGTAAATAATAAGTCAAATATATTACAAGTTAGAAAACAAACCTTGTTTCCAACGAAATAATAAAATTAAGAAAATCTGTGAACAAAATAATAAGAATAGCCACTATTGTAAGATAGTACCAATATTTGTAAGTTGGCAACAATTATGAAAAGAAAAAAGTTTTAATTATTTTTTTAAATAATTGTGATGGTTTTTAAAATTATCATAAATCATACAATTAATTACTAAGATACATTAATACGAAAATATACGTAGAGATATGTTATAAATAAGTTAGGTAAATTTATTTCACAAATTTACCAAAGAACTTCTTTAGTAAGTACTTGAATTATGGATAAATGATTTCATTTTAATAATTTTTTTTATTTTGATAATAAAGATTCACAGTGCTGGATTTTAATAGTCTTTTGATAATAAAGATTCAGAGTGCTGGATTTTAATAGTCTTTTGATAATAAAGATTCAGAGTGCTGGATTTTAATAGTCTTTTGATAATAAAGATTCAGAGTGCTGGATTTTAATAGTCTTTTGATAATAAAGATTCAGAGTGCTGGATTTTAAAAGTCTTTTGATAATAAAGATTCAGAGTGCTGGATTTTAATGGTCTTTTGATAATAAAGATTCACAGTGCTGGATTTTAATAATCTTTTGATAATAAAGATTCACAGTGCTGGATTTTAATAATCTTTTGATAAAAAAGATTCACAGTGCTGGATTTTAATAGTATTTTGATAATAAAGATTCACTCAGTGCTGGATTTTAATAGTCGTTTGATAATAAAGATTCAGAGTGCTGGATTTTAATAGTCTTTTGATAATAAAGATTCAGAGTGCTGGATTTTAATAGTCTTTTGATAATAAAGATTCACAGTGCTGGATTTTAATAGTCTTTTGATAATAAAGATTTAGAGTGCTGGATTTTAATAGTCTTTTGATAATAAAGATTCAGAGTGCTGGATTTTAATAGTCTTTTGATAATAAAGATTCACAGTGCTGGATTTTAATAGTCTTTTGATAATAAAGATTCACAGTGCTGGATTTTAATAGTCTTTTGATAATAAAGATTCAGAGTGCTGGATTTTAATAGTCTTTTGATAATAAAGATTCACTCAGTGCTGGATTTTAATAGTCTTTTGATAATAAAGATTCAGAGTGCTGGATTTTAATAGTCTTTTGATAATAAAGATTCACAGTGCTGGATTTTAATAGTCTTTTGATAATAAAGATTCAGAGTGCTGGATTTTAATAGTCTTTTGATAATAAAGATTCACAGTGCTGGATTTTAATAGTCTTTTGATAATAAAGATTCACAGTGCTGGATTTTAATAGTCTTTTGATAATAAAGATTCACAGTGCTGGATTTTAATAGTCTTTTGATAATAAAGATTCAGAGTGCTGGATTTTAATAGTCTTTTGATAATAAAGATTCACAGTGCTGGATTTTAATAATCTTTTGATAATAAAGATTCACAGTGCTGGATTTTAATAATCTTTTGATAAAAAAGATTCACAGTGCTGGATTTTAATAGTCTTTTGATAATAAAGATTCACAGTGCTGGATTTTAATAATTTTTTGATAATAAAGATTCACAGTGCTGGATTTTAATAGTCTTTTGATAATAAAGATTCAGAGTGCTGGATTTTAATAGTCTTTTGATAATAAAGATTCACAGTGCTGGATTTTAATATTTTTTTTAATTTTGATAATAAAGATTCAGATTACTGAATTTTAATACTTTTTTGATTATAAAGTGCTGGGTTTTAATAGAATGCATGAATAGTTTTTAGTTCATACAAAAAACTATTCATGCACTCACGATTTTTGGTGTAGAGTTGACATATTTAATAGTAATATTTGTTTCGCCGTTTTTTATTCTAGATTCAAGTTCACTTCGTAAAAGAGCAAGTTCATTTCTTTGGAGATTGGTGAGGTCGTTTGCTGCTTTAACGCCGATCTTCAACTTTGCTCTGCTCATCAAAAAATAAAATACAAAATTCATATAAAAATACAAAACAGCTACAACGGAAACTACAAACAACAACATGAAGCAATACGTGAAATCCTAATTAGATACTATTTAGATTCGTCTTTGATGAACATCAAAAAATATGCTACGGATAAATTGAAGCTTTTACTAGCTTTTCCATGTATTGGAATAACAATACAATTGTTTTTTACATAACAAAAAATATAATCGCAAACCACTAAAAAAATGTTTTTTCATGACTTAACTATGAAGAAATATAAGAAACAATTTTTTTAATTTATGGCTAAGACTATTTTTGAAGTTTTGTATGTTCTAACTTTTTTCATTCTTATAAAATTATGCACAAAATAAATTAAAACCACTTTTTCGCTTACTTGCCTCGTGCAAATATGACGCTCTATTTAAATTTTTGTAGGCATAAGAATCGAAATATTTCTAGCGTTTATATTCCTCTTAATCAGTAAACGAAAAGTCTATTAATAAATCTATTCAGATACTGGCGAAAATAATATTTTCGAACTCAAAACAGAATTTATTTCAAGCTTCGATAGATCAAGAAACATAAAAAGACAAATATTCGGTTAAGAAGATATAATAAGAAAATTCCAAAGTATTTTCCTCTATTCTCGGTAAATACAGCACGAAAACTTGATGGGGGCGTAAAGAAAAATCGAAGACTTAGAGAGATATCGCTTTTCCTTATTGGGGAAGAATGAGTCTAAGTAAAGTTATTTCCTATGAAAGTGTATTGAGACCCGAATAAAACGAAGGAATTTCCGCCTCCGCTGTAAGACATTCGGTCGCCAGTCGCCAGTAGAGAAGTGGAAGTCGACAATTGCGTTAAGCAAGTATCAATGGAATGGGTTATTTGCAGAGCAATAAGTGGCAATTGTGTTAGTAGAGTATTAACAGAAAGGCCTGTTTGCAGAGGAAAAAGTTACAATTGAATGGACTGTTTACTGAGGATAATTTATCGTATTAACGGAATGGACTGTTTACTGAGGAATAAGTTACAATTTATAGTATTAACGGAATGGACTGTTTACAGAGGAATAAGTTACAATTGAATAGACTGTTTACTGAGAAATGAGTTACAATTTATTCTATTAACGGAATGGGCTGTTTACTGAGGAATAAGTTACAATTTATAGTATTAACGGAATGGACTGTTTACAGAGGAATAAGTTACAATTGAATGGACTGTTTACTGAGGAATGAGTTACAATTTATTCTATTAACGGAATGGACTGTTTACTGAGGAATAAGTTACAATTTATAGTATTAACGGAATGGACTGTTTACAGAGGAATAAGTTACAATTGAATGGACTGTTTACTGAGGAATGAGTTACAATTTATTCTATTAACGGAATGGACTGTTTACCGAGGAATAAGTTACAATTTATAGTATTAACGGAATGGACTGTTTACAGAGGAATAAGTTACAATTGAATGGACTGTTTACTGAGGAATGAGTTACAATTTATTCTATTAACGGAATGGACTGTTTACTGAGGAATAAGTTACAATTTATAGTATTAACGGAATGGACTGTTTACAGAGGAATAAGTTACAATTGAATGGACTGTTTACTGATGAATGAGTTACAATTTATTTTATTAACGGAATGAACTGTTTGCTGAGGAATAAGTTATAATTTATAGTATTAACGGAATGGACTATTTACAGAGGAATAAGTTACAATTTACTGTTTTAGCAAAGAATCGATGGAATGAGTTTTTTTACATAGAAAAGGATAGAGCTGCTTTCAGAGGATTAAGTGACAATCTTGTTAAATATAGCGGAGTTTTATTGTACTGCATTGCTTACAGAACAATATTTGATAAGGTCGAATTACTTAAAATATTGTTTTATTAGTACAAACTCATGAAAATACTCGAGATAGTCTGAATTCTCTACAAATCCGCTCCAATTTTGCTCATTTGTCATTGTTAAATCAAATTTTAGACGTCAATACGTCTAATTTATAATTTTTTGTGGAAAAGACTCTATACTCTATTCCACAAAAAATTAAAAATTGATTTCAAAAGACCGTTCTTTTATCTAGTAAAGCTATGTTTTAAATATTGAGAAAATGTGTTTATTTTTAGTACAATGAGGTTTTACCGTAGGTCGTTGGCAGATTTGTTAAATTATCCAACAAAATTTTGTATTTTACAACATACATTTCAAATCATATAATCATGCAGTAAAATAAGTCAATAAATTATTTGGGAAAGCTATTTTTCAGAATTTTAATTTAAGTTCAAATAAAATCATAAAAAAAAGATCCGCGCCCTTGTTTTGCGACGAAAATACTTCAGTTTGTCTATTTATTTACGGTCTTACAAGCTAATATATTAAAAAAAACTACATTCTTATTTTGCTTAGACATTATTGAAAAATTATAAATATTTATAATAAAAAAATATTTAAAAAAAGTACATCATTTTAATAGTTTTATCATCACGAGTTTGAGCATTTTTGAATGTAGGTATTTATCAAAGCAAATTTTGAATGAAATAAAATCGATATTGAGCTATTATGCTAAAATTCTGGTATGGAGAATAATTAATCTTTCTAATCGGAACCGCCATGTACAGTTGCAAGGGTACGATCGCAAGATCATCGTTCGACGAAATTTAATTTCTCGGCCGCTGGTTAATGACTCTTAAGTTAGGTATTCCAAAAATATGTACATACATTTGTTTTTAATTTTAAAGGTCAAAACGATCTTAATGAATGCTGTATTTGTTCCCCACACACAATGTCGGATGTCCGGTAGAAACGGTAGAGTCTGTGTGCATGTGTGTTTCGTGTCTGTGACTGATGGTCGATCGACAAACTCCACGGAAGCGCTTGCTGTCTGGGGTGGTGGGGTGGCGCGCGGTGAGCGGTGGTCAGATGAAAAGAAAGCAACGTAATTAAATTACCAATCAACGGACACTGGACTCGAAGGATTCGGGCTGTAGGAGGGGTGGGAGTGGAAGGGGGTGCTTCATAGTGTACAGTACACAGGACATAGGGTTGAAGTTCAACGCTACGATCGCTATACATATACAATACGTAACTTGTTTTTGATGCGCGTCAAACAAAATGCATTCAAATTTTTTGTACAGTTGTTGAGTGTTTGTACAATGACAAAATATGAACGTTGGTATTTGACGGCCTCCGTGGTCGAGGAGTAAGACCCTCGACGAATACCTAAATCCCAGTGTGCAGATAAATTTTATTTAATTAATTTGTATATTCTCAGAATTGCCCTGCTGAAAAACCACCATTCCAAAGTGATACTTTGTTTATGTAAATATCTCACAAGAGTCACGTACAACGAATCCACAGCAAGATTCTGCCGGTTTTTGCCGGAGTCTCACACTCGGGGACGTCGCCACAACTTGTAATATCGAGCGAGTGTTCAAAACCGTACCGCAATAGTCTGGGGAGATCAACCTCTAGCTGAATACAGAGGATGACAAATTCGACGTAGGTATTCTTCAAAACCCACGGTGAGTTTGTAATGACGTTGACTATACACCAAATGTATGAACGCTACTGCAAAAAAAAATAGGTATTGTTGCAATACTAACCTGTAATGTTGTAATATGAGATCTAACCTCTAACTGAATACTGGATGACAAATTCGACGTATTCTTCGAAACCCAAATTACAAATGTATGAACGGTACTTTAACAAATTAGGTATTGTTGCAGTAATAACCTGTAATATTGGAACATTAATAAAAAAATATTAAAATCCATTTAGTAATTTGAAATAAGATAAAATCTTATAAATTGTGTTAAAATAATTTATTAGATTTTGAAGTTGCGAATGCAATCATGAATACAAGTGGAACGTCTCCTTCCATTCTCAAAATCTGAAAAAAGCTCAGAAAATATGAAAATTATGATGATTGTTATTGATGACATATTAAAATATTACAGAAGAGCTATTCCTTCCGAATAGATTTGGAATAAACCCGCCATCAGCGCGGGACCGGGAATATTTTTACATCCTCATCAAAATTGCGTTGTCAATAGATTCTGTTCTCTCCAATCTCCGCAAGAAATTCAATTCGACAATGGTAACTTTACTATGACATTATATTGTACAGAAAAGCCATAAGACGACATCTTTATCGCATACCTTTGGGGAAACGTCCCTCGGAGGCTCACCACTCAAAGGCTTTTGACAAAGCGCCATATCAATTCCGCATAATACCAAATAAATCGCAGCATAAAAAGCTTTAAAGGCTCTTTATGTTCCCAAATAAATGCCTCATCTAAATATCCCGTTTTGTATGAGACGATCGTATGGGAAGACACTCTTCAATACGTACTCTCCGCGCCACACATGAATTGACAATAAAGGGTGATTTTTTTTGCAAGGCGCGACTAAACGAAATTGTATCTTTTCATAAACTTAAGCCGCAAAGAGAGAGAGAATGTCTAAATATATTGATTTCTTTGATATATCTGCTTATTTATCACATTTTATTAATCCTACTCAATTCGAGAATGTACTTTCATATTAAAATACAGCTAATTAAACACGTTTTAGGTGTATTTAGCTAGTTTGGATATGGAGAGCAGATGAGAAAGAAGTCGTCGACACAGCAGGAATACGTGGTAAGATCAAGTGGTAAGACAACGTTTTGGAAGATATTATTATGTGACGTTCTATCATATCTGCCAAAGCCTGCGAGAAATGTGATGGCTAGTGTAAATTGCATTAACCACTCGGGCCACCTTGTGCGGTATCTGTCACGAAATATCAAAAGCCGTTATCTTAAGTTGTGCTGTATCTGTTATCAATTGTCACGTCCTCATAAAATTTGTTCTATCTTCCTTTATATTATGGTCAGATATAAACATGATATAAAAAGTTTTAGAAACCATAAACGATCAAGTTTTCGATTGCATTTAAAATTTACCATTTAGCAGTTAAAAAATTTTGATATTAAATTTGAAAGCGGAAATATTTCAAAATTAATTTGTAATCGGACAGATTTTGAAACTAACATGATACATAATATGTTAATTATATTATACTAGCTTTTCCCCGCGGCTTCGCTCGCATGGTATTAGGGGAAATTACTGTAACGCTTGCACTTATCAATTATTCCCCCTCCCCCCCCTCCCCCCACCCCCTCCCGCATTCCATACATTCATTCCCGGTACATTCAGTTTTCAAACAGCTCGCGTGCCTCCTAAATTTCATAATGCTAGAGTTAAAAAAAAAATTTATACAATTTGGTGCAGTCGTTCGGAATTTATGCGCTTACAAACATTTCGGAGATTTATTTTTATTTAAATATGTGGAAATTTTTAAATATAATAAAAAATAACACTATTTATTATACAGTCTTTATAATCGTTACGAATTATATTTTTAATGTATGAACTGGCATCTGACATAAGCTTGTCCAAAAAAAACAAAACATATTCTAATATTTGAATTTTCTGAAGCAGCAGCCGACCAGTAGGTAGGGGGCTGAGAACCTACCAGCATAGAGCCCACAAATATATCAACATCGTTTCCATGGCAACGATTTGTTTTCTGACGTTTGCAATAACTCGCTTTTGTTAGCGACAGAAAACGTATAACAAACATAATATATTAATATTTATAATTTCATAACGCCAGAGCTTACAATTACATACAGCCTATAGTCCTCGCATATAATTTAGCTATCTATTGGTGAGAGGATTTTTAAAATCGTTTTATTGTTTTATGCGTGAAAGCGTAACAAACAAACTCGAGCAGTTTTGCATTTATAATATTAGTATAGATGGATATGGATATGGATTGAAACATCAAGCCAGGAAGAATAACGTTCTATGAATCTGAACCTGAATCGTTTATTGTAACATTGTATTTTAATAAATTAATGTAAAAAGGGCATTTTAAGAGGTGAAAAGGGCCTGCGGATTTAACAGCCAGGACCGAGCGTAATAACATATGAGGAGAGCCGGTGTCGCATGATATGTATAATTATAATATGTAGATAGTGTGGGCTTTATTTAAATGCACTGCTGAGAACCGACCACAGTGGCCATTAAACCTTTCATAGAGCCGCGCCTTCCGCCTCTACTTTGTGCTTCCCCATAAATGTGACCATTGACCTTCAAAGTGGTGGAAATTGATATTCGACATTTTGTAGAAAGATCCTTCTAGAAATTAAGTACGCAAGGACTATAAAATAAATGTTTACACTCTTGATCCATATGGAATAAATACAAAATATTTGGTGTTTTGACATGTACCTACCAATTAAATTTCATTAAATTAAGATTTGTTTTAACCATATTTTGAGCACAAAAACCGGTGGACAATATTTTTTTAAGTATTAATTGCTTTTGAAAAATGTTAATTAAGTATTCTATTGCCTGAAAAATGTTAATTAAGTATTCTGAAATGCCTCTTGGGAATTATTGAAACAACATCAAAATTGTGTCATTAAAATTTAAAATTTTGCATTATTTTATTCTTTCGGTGTCATCTTCTATCGCCAAAACTATGTTCGCAATGCAGACTGCGGCCCGCAACAACTCAACAGAACTGCACTTTTATGAGGTGCAGTGATTTTCTCCATTCACTATTCCCTTGGAATTTTAGATAGGAGATATTTTAATTTCCGACTCTAGCAAAAATTAAGCTTTCTTACATGAATAAATCGGAGAGAGAGGTTGTACGTAGGTCATCGATGATTGTCGTCTTTCCTTTCACACGTCTTGTATGAAAACGAAAAAGACAGAAGATAATAGAACTATGATTCTGAGCCTAACCTAGCCACATAGCCCAAAGAAATGGGCAATGATAATATCACGACCTATTAGACAATCTGATGTCACTAATTAAATGGCGCCGTAGGTTTTATTTGCTTTTTACCTTTTTAAAGAATAAGGAATTGCTTCGGTGGAGACAAAAATACACAATAATTAATCCTGCGCCAAGAGATTTAAAATGTTCGCACTGCGCGAAATCCTATTGCCGCAAATTCAATTGCACACATTCTCACACTCGAAAACAAAATCTTCCATGAAAGCTCCGGTCTGCTGGCACAAAAGCTCGGGAAAAAAGCTTCATCACGAATGCACGCGCAACATTCCGCGCTTCCCACCAATTCGTAAGCTTTATGCTTACATAAAGAACGGAACCTACTTTGAAAGAGGCTTTTTTATTGAATAAATAAATACATCCCGCTCGGTGGAAATGCGAAGTCGATCGCACGGAGCCAACACGTTTCACATGCGAGCTTTATCAACAGTATTACTTTTATTTTTTTAGTATGTTTTCTTGTTTCTATGTTGCTTTTACGTTCTATCTTTGTGAAATTGAGAACTATTTTGTTTTAGTTTTATCAAGTTACGTGGGATAAAGGAACGAGGTGTTAACTATATTTTCGTTGTATTTGTACATGAAAAGAGCACATTAATGAAATTTAAAACTTTTTCTGATTTGTTTTGATCATAAAACGAAGTGTTTTGAAACATAGACATTGGTAAATTTTAGTAGTTGCACGGTTTACACAACTCAATAACATTTAAAAAAAAAACTATAAAGTACAAATCTGTGTACGTGTTCAAATAGTATTTCGCTATTAGTTGAACACGTGAAACTATTAGTTGAACTAATGAAATTTTGCTAAGTTTTTTTGCATGTTATTTCTGGATCGTCGGAATAATTTTCAATTTTATAATAAAAAATTAAAAATTGGTTAGCCTTCAACATTTGGTAATTTTAGGGTTTATAAGGATAATAAAAATTACGCTAAAACGCAAAACGCGAGATTATTACATTGAAATTGATAACCTTCTCAAAATTAGGATAATTTTCCCCAAAGTGCCTACAAAGCAGACACAAAACAAATTCAACAAAGCGGCTGTTTATGATAAACTGTAAAAGGAGGATTTGTCCACTTGGGGTTTACTGATCCTTGAAGGGGTGGATTCGGGATTATCTGTAGGGGGGGTGGGTGGAGAGAGGGAGAGGAGGGGGAAATAGAGGAGGACCATCGAATATCCGGTATGCCATTCTAGCGGAGCCGGAAATGCCAAAATATACACGTCTTAGTTTCTTTTCAAGCGACACTCTAAAATATTTTTGTGGATTTTGCAAGAAATAACGTGTTGTATCGAAAAAAATTTCTATTGGTCTATTTACTATGAAGATGATATAATGTACCTCTTTTTTACCTGAGCGCATTAATTAGCCGGGTAAGTAAGTACATAAGAAGCACCGGAGTGTAAATGCCACCAGGGATACCATTGTTTTTGTGTAATTTAAATGTTTTTTTTTTCTAAACATGCCCTAACCATTGGTTTTAATTAAATTAGTTAAAAATGTATACAATTTATAGAGAAGAAGTTGGCTTTGTTAAAAAAAAATAATGTTAATAAGAGCTTCGTAATATATGTAGAGAAATATAGATTTTTTTAATGCAGGTGGGTACATCTCATTCCAACTATAGTTTGCATTCTCCATTACAGCGTTTAAACAGCCTTGGTAATAAATATATAAGCAATATGGATGTATTTGATAATAATTTTAATTTGTCAAACTTCAAAGGACGTTTATGCCAACTATTTCTTCCTACTTGTCAAACTGTCTTTACCTCTATTTTTACTTATCTTATATTCTATGTTACCTACTTTGTGTCAACTTTTACATTTAATGTTACCTTTATTTTGTTTCTTATATTTTATTTTATTTTCTGTATTTTGTCAAAAACATGTATTGCAATATATGTAAAAGCCCTACGGGCGTTTAAATAGATAAATAAAACAAAGATGCCTTTTTCCATGGATTTGGTAATTAGGTAACGTGTGCATTATTAATTTTGGCCTAACAATCTAACAATCTGTGGAAGAAACGGCCGTATTCAATACACAATAATAAATTCATACCCGAACTTGAAAAACAGCACACAGCATGTTTTTGGTCACGGAGCAATGCGCGCCACTGCTACATAAAAATTCAATGACGGTTAATAAGGTATACCTACTTTCACAAAACATAAATAAGTTACCCGAAGGGGTATCCAGAGAGGATGTACTGCCGAATAACAAAAGTACGAAACAAAGTTTCATTCAAATGCATCAAGATTAAAACTACTTGTCTACGTACTGTGTATTATATACCCAGTGTATAAGTAGAAAAAATCGACACTTAAAGATGTTTGATATCCATACCAACTTATTATTAATTTTCATTAATGTCGAAAACAACAGCGCGAAATTGCAATGTTTTGTTTTATTTTGTGAAATTCAGGAACAAATATATGCGAGGGGGTGAACAAGAACATAAGCCATAAAATGCGTTTTTTAGTGAATATTTTTGTCCAAATTAAACCCTTACAACATTAGTCAAAAGTCGCCTTTAAGAGGTCCATATTGAGAATGTCCACAATCACATAAAATATTTTGCATTTGACAAAAGGGAAAATAAGCACATAAGTCAGACTTATGTTTTTATGAACCGATTTTGTTTTCTGATTTCGATTTTAAAGGGGGAAATACAAACATAAGTCAGATTTACGTCATTAGGAACTGATTTTTTTTTACTGTGACTTGTATTATTTTTAATTCACTGCCATTGCAGTGATTTTTTTTACGATTCTGCTTATTATTTGCGACAGTTATACTAAGTTGGTTAGAAAAATGGGAATCAGATGTCGCGTGTTGTTGAGTTAGCTATGCAACAAAATCAACAAACTCACGAAGGTAAAGCATTTATTGTTTTAGATTAATGTTAGTTTTGATAATCAATCATCCTTAACAGTATTGTTCAGTAGTTTTAATGAATATGGTAAACCCGACCATAACCACAGATTGTATATTGATGTTAAGTTATTTTTTGCATTATGAAAAATATATCTATACCGTCGGATGAAACATTTCTTTCATTTTGTTGGGGTTGTATTCCGAGTACATCAATTATGGATAATGTTCTCGAAATTATTGTGACTACCCTTGGTGTCTCCAAGGAAATGAAAAGCCGAAAATAAAATGAAACGAAATCTAGGACAGGAGTATACAACTCGTTCTGAAAAATTGCATGAAGTCCGAAATTTGATATCATTAGTAAACTGCAGATCAAAGTGCAAAGATAGAATACCAGATTTTAATGAATACTAGTAATTAAATAGTTTCAACAGGAGCGCGGTTGTAGCTTCTTTGATAAAGCAGCAAGCAGACCAAGATTTGAAAATCCAAATGATCATAAAGATGGACTCAAGACTTATAAACTGTTTTTTTGGATACAGATGGCAACAAAGTTAATGAAAGCAAAGACTAATTTTTAAAAATATTCGGAGAAATATATATTTTTGTTGATTGATTGATAACCTATAGCTGTGAAAAAGAGAAGTTCAGTTGATTGTAAACATCTGATGGCAGAGATTTGCAACCCCCTAAAAATAAATTGGGTAATTAGAATTTCGAAGAAATACACTCTCATTTAAAACAATTTCCTGCGTATGAAAGTCATGATGCTAGGAGACTGAGTATTTACCATCTAATTTAACTATTCAAACAATGTACGACTTACATAAAAAAATCAACTTAAGTTCCCATTTCAATGCTTTATACAAGGAAGAGTTTCATAAAATGAAACTGTGTTTTAAGAAACCAAAACAAGATACATGCCATGAATGTGACAAGCTCAAATTGAAAATAGAGGTCACAGAAAATGAACACGAAAAAGAGTTCATTATAATTTCTAGAGATGCTCACTTAACAAATGCTTACGACCGATATCTGAAAAAGGCTCCTGTGTAGAGTTCATGTAAAAAAAATGGTTGTCTGTAAAGTAAGTTTACGGACGATAATTTTACGTGATAACGTCATATAATAACGATGGAGTGGAAGAGAGATAGATGCGTCCCAAGCCCAACGCTTAGGCCGAACGCTTGTTCCGCGCTCTCGCTTGAACGTTCAGCTCAGGCGGAACGTGACTGTGAGTCATGCTTTTTCGAGAATGCAGCCGGCGTGATTATAAGACGTTATCACGTCAAAAAAACACTGCAATTGTAAAGCAGGATCAAACAGTAAAGTGCTTAACTTTTGATCCAATTCTGGCATCTTCCAAAGCATTTTTTAAACGAAAGTTGTAGACGTTTAATTTGACCGTCCATAACATTACAAGTCGTTCATCCACATGCTACATGTGGTACGAGGTAATCGCTGGACGTGGTGCAAATCAAATTGCTTCATGTTTATACAAACACATGCATAACTTGCCTGACACTTGTGGGGATCAGAATAAAAACTTACAATAAACACCAATGTTAACTACACTACTTCAGTGACTCGAAAACTTTGATAACATCGATCAGAAATCTATGGTCCCTGGGCATTCTCACATGGATCTAGATAGCAATCACGCAGTTATTAAAAAATAGGAAAAAAAGTGTTCTCTGATCAATCATCCATAAGGTTGGTAATAACTGGTGAAGTCAAAGCAGTCGTGGCAGTCATTTCGAGGTTATTGAAATGACAAAAGATGATTTTTTAATGTTTTCATCTTTACTTAAAGGAACACTCGTTCTACGATTGCCATTTAAATATCATGAAGTTTGCTGGTTCAAGTACGGGAAAACTTTGCAAATATTGGATTTAAATGTATATTTAACGATAAAGAGCCTTCCCTCACCTTGTCTCTTAAAGGACGCAATGTTAAGTATTTAGCAGAAAATTATCTTCAAATTTAAATAATTTCAAACCGTCCTTTACCAATAAGTGTTTCAGCAGTTTTACCACTATCTTTCCACAAGCAACATGTTGGATCAAGACCCAGATTTGTGGGTGTAGATAATATTGATTTTTAGTTTATATTCCTAATTTAGTCTGAAGTTATAGGTTTTCATATTAATAAACATTATTTTTCTCATGTCTTTATCATTATTTCAATGAATGAATGGCTAAACTATTCTTTTACATGTTTTATCCAAACACATAAGTCATAGATTGTGTCTACATTTGTAATGCTCCTGAACACATAAGTCATGTATCTCTTGAACCGTTCACTATAATAAAAAACTTTAAATACCCAAGAAAGATGCTTAAATCATAGTAATGAATACATATTTTTAAAATTCTTGTTCCTTTCATGACACTTAAAACTGCCACCTGAAAAGTAAGCAATTTTGACTTATGTTCTTGTTCCCCCATACGTAGAAATATTAATATGTTTTCCGATTATTTTCTAAACAACTTAATTTGCAAAATTATAAAATGAAACTTTATCCAAAAATGGATTCATTAGTATGAGATTTTGGCACTTGAAAGTATTTTTACTGGTCTGATACTTAACTTTTTTCCAGGCTTACTAAAGGATTTGTTATAAAAATACTCGATTAGTTTCTAATTAAACCGTCTGTAATATTTCTGAGAGATAAAAGTTTCAAACCAAAATCACACGATTTTGTATGATTTTACATTATTTCGCAAGGCTTAATCTTAAAGATATTTTTGAGATCGACTTTCGGTGTTAAATTTGTAAATAATGGGAATCAACTGTCGGGTCACCCTACACAATACATTGGTCTACGAAGGCGGCGGCGTTCATATTAAAAAATAATGTATTTTCAAAAATTAGATAGAAACCCAATCATACGTAAAGGTCAAACGGAATGCATTGCGATATGGATATTTAGATCCGCCGGTATAGCACGTCTAATTGGCACTGTACGCTGTATGCTTACTCTACACCTAACGGTATTACAGGTGGCGCTTGATGGAACGATTTGGATATTTGCCGAGTGTACAGTGCAGTGTGCAGAGCACGGTTTGTCAAATTGTATTCACAAATAAATATTCCCCAATTTTCTCAATTTCCTTGACATCTTTGCTTAAACATAGAAGCCATAAAAACTTCAGAATAACTGCCCTAAAATCAAAAATGCACTTGGGGAAAATGGGAGCTACAAGAAAAACGCGTTTAGGGATTTTAAGAAATAAAAAAAAAATCTTATTGTAAAATGTTAATATTACTTTAAATATTAATTGTATTATTTTATAGATGCGTTGATGCGTTATTTTATTTCTTACTAGCTGAAGTTCCGGCGTTACCCGAATTTATTCTACTTGAAGGGGTGAAAAAGGGGGATGGGGCGTTTTTTAAATCAAGTGTGGAAAATTTCATCGGAAAAACGAATAAACGAAATTCTGTTTGACTCCGAATTTCCAGCAAGTACTCGTAGTTACAGTTCGGTTTTTCTACATTTATTTATTTACTAGCTTTTCCCCGCGGCTTCGCTCGCATGGTATTACGGGAAATTACTGTAGCGCTTGCACTTATCAATTATCTCCCCCCCCCCACCCCACCCCCATCCCCTCCCGCATTCCATATATTCATTCCCTTACATTCAGTTTTCAAACATCTTGCCTACCACCTAAATTTCATAAAGCTATAGCTCAAAGAAAAAAAGAATTACTTATCCAATTTTGTTCATTTGTTCGGAATTTATGCGCTTACAAACATTTCGGATGTTTATTTTTATTTAAATATTTGGAAGTTCGTTAATATAATAAAAAATACTCTATTTATCATTCAGTCTTTATAATCGTTACGAATTATATTTTTAATACAGGAACTCAAATCTGACATTTATTCCAAGCTTGTCCAAAAAAAAAACGAATTCTAATATTTAAATTTTCTGCAGTAGTAGCTGACCAGTAGACTGAGTGCCTACCAGCATAGAGCCCAAAAATGTATCAACATTGTTTCCATGGAAAAGATTTTTTCTGACGTTAGCAAAAACTCGCTTTTGTTAGCGACAGAAAACGTATAACAAATATAATATATTCATATTTATTATATAATTTCATAACGCCAGAGCTTACCATCATATACCACCTGTAGTCTGCGCATATAATTTAGCTTTATATTGGTGAAAGAATTATTAAAGTCTTTATATTGTGTTATGCGTGAAAAGGTCATAAACAAACTCGAGCAGTTTCGCATTTATAATATTAGTATGGATACAACACATGTTACATATTTGTGACACTTACATAAAGAAGATATAATAAATCACCATACTAGGCGGCTGCCTGTTTCACGGTGACCAATGGAGTAAAGTTACGTTGTATATGAAATATGAAGTCTAGTGTGAACATATGGATTTAGCATAAATGACGCTAAAAATTAGAAAAATTATAATAAAAAGTAGAAATTATAATAAAAAGTAGGAATTAAAATTGTTCGTATATTTATTTTCTTAAAATTAGGATTAGATAGATACCTTGTTAGACGGTCGTTTTATTGAATGGGTTAAAAATTGTTATATTAGCCGGTGTTTTTTATGGTAACTGGATAAAACAGAACAGTGACAAAGCATAACATGATAAAATAATACTTTAGGTTAGATTCGATTATATCATTGAAGAAGAAGATAACACTTATAATCTAAATGTAAATATGAAAGAAAACAAGACACAGAAAAAAAGAAAAAGACAATGACCGCAAATGGGACACGAACCCAGACCTCTCGTCTAACCGGGACGTGCGCGTTATCCAATTTCGCTATTGCCACCTTCTTTCAAACCGTCATATTTGTCAATCTCATATTTCAAATATTTAGAATCAACAATATTATCTTCAACAAATTCTTTTTTTCCATATTATAGGCAACTACTCTTTTTATTGGAAACAATCATTCAAAGAATTGGTTTAGATAATAAGTGTTATCTTCTTCTTCAATGACATATTACGTTGATGGGAATAATCTTCAAAAGTTATAAAAAGAGAGCTTTTCTCGCAAAAAAAATTAGATTCGATTAGTTTATATTAAGTTAGATTTGGTGAGTTTACATTAGATTAGGTTTGTTGTTTGTTGATTCTCATTCATTGTTTTTTTTTCACCACTTTTATTTGTGAGTGAATTTTGGGTAATAAACACACCTTCTTCACCACAAAACACTTATCAGACTCTTGTAATCAGAAACGAGGGCGTAGGATGGCCTGGAGGCTAACATCCTCTCTACCAAGCTCTCAAAATATCTTTGATCGTCGAAACCTTGCGATCCCCGTGCTTTCATACCATGAGGGACGACCCTATATACTACCGACACCTGTCGGATAAGTCTCAAACCACTTAGAACTGTCTATACTAGAGCAATCTATGTCGTACAGCTCGAACTATCACACTTTTCTTAAAACAAATGTTTTGTCACATATTGTTGAATGTGTTTACTACACCCATCAATTATCAATAAAATTATGTTTCTGGGACTAATTTTATCATCTTTTCAAAATTAGTATAAATTTCCGTAAAGGACGACATTACTACTAATAACACTACCTGTCTGACATCTGTCTGATAAGTCTATAACCTCTGAGATCTGTCTACACTAGAACCATCTATGTATTGTAGTTCGAACCATAACTACCACTATCACTTTTCTTCTATATGCTGTTTAATCACTATTTTTGAACAATGTTTATCAAACCTATAAGTAAATATAATTATGTTTCTGGGCCTCATATCATATCTGGGCGTTATAAACCACGCAAAATAAAAAATAAAAATGAACTAAAAAAAGACGCATTTTCCGACAACACTACCGCTGACAAATTTGGGCTACCAGGCGCCAATGACGGGGACGAGGTACAAAACGACCATCGCAGATGATAATGAGACCGCCGCCGGCGGGCAGCGACGCTCGGCGCCCGCCGTCCCACCATCCCACCATATACATCCCCGCAGCGATCGGGTCCAAATCGCATTATAAAATGGCGAACGCTACAAGCCGGAGAGCGGGGGCATTTAACGCTTATTTGGGCCCAATTTCAAAACACGCTACAATCCAATAATGTCATAATACGCGGACCGGAACATTGGGGCTTCCCGGCCCGACCGGCGGGTTCGTAAACCGAAAATTAGCCGGGAAAATGACATTTTTTGACAGATTATGTGAAAGGTGTGCAAGGTTGAATTAGTACTTTTGCTATAGTGCTGTATGCCTGAAAGAGGTTATCTCATGTGACATCCCTTTATAAAATGTGTACGTTTTTGTTTTAAAATAAGCATTCTTTCAATGTTTTCTTTTTATTTATTTTTTATAAAAGTGCAACGAAACTATTAGTAGTTCTGTAAACAATTGTAAAACTAGCTTCCAAAAAAGTTTGTTTCTAAATTTTTCTTATTTAATAAATCAAAACCAAAAATTTCCTTTGAAATCATAAGATTTGTGTGTAGGTATATACCTACCTATTTAATCATAAGCATTTTATTTAACATGTCTTATTTCAGATAAGAAAATTTACAATTTGTCACTCGTAGTAGGAACCTCGACCATGCTAACTCTGGCGGGTTAAAAAGGGAGTAATATTTAAAAAGACCACCATTTTGAACCGGAACCCGAACGTAACAAACAAATTTACGGACAGGTGAAATGCCAAATTGTCGTAAAGCAGGACTTCACTAAGTTTTATTTTGCTTTAACTATTATTTTTGTTTGTATTACTAGCCTGATTTGTTGTATTATGTTTTTTCCTGTTAAGCACTTGCATACTGCTTTCTAACGACGTATGCAAGGACACTGAAGGTCTAGATTCGTTCAAAATAAATAAATGTAGCTTCGTTTAACAAAAAAAAATAGAATCTTGCAAGAGCCTTGAAAGAGTAACCATCTGTTTCTTATACCAGGGCGGGTAAGTAATGGATAACCTCCAATGCTCACTGAATTATACATTTTTTGAGAAATCATTAAAAATGGCATTTCAGTTTTAGATCTCTTAACTTTTCCTTGTGGGTATATATTTTTTTTTTGTAAAATACAATAAATTTTTATAATAGAATATGGATTTAGGCTGAAAAAAAACACTTTTATAGATTTTAATGCTATCAAAAACATTTGTGATTTTATTTTATATTTTATTTACGTACTACTGCACTTATTTTCTCTTTATTGAGCAAAGAAATAACTGCATTTTCTCCAAAGATGTGAAGGTAAGTATCTAAATATGTATAAGTAATTTCTATTATGGAAATACACGAATACATTGATTAACTTTGGTAACTAAGTAATAATAGTAACATAACATTTATAACACATAACATAGTAGTAGTTAACATTTGTATGGTGACCCGACAGCTAATCCCTCGACGGTTGTAGTAGTAGTTAACATTTGTATGGTGACCCGACAGCTAATCCCTCGACGGTTGTAGTAGTAGTTAACATTTGTATGGTGACCCGACAGCTAATCCCTCGACGGTTGTAGTAGTAGTTAACATTTGTATGGTGACCCGACAGCTAATCCCTCGACGGTTGTAGTAGTAGTTAACATTTTTATGGTGACCCGACAGCTAATCCCTTGACGGTTGTAGTAGTAGTTAACATTTGTATGGTGACCCGACAGCTAATCCCTCGACGGTTGTAGTAGTAGTTAACATTTGTATGGTGACCCGACAGCTAATCCCTCGACGGTTGTAGTAGTAGTTAACATTTGTATGGTGACCCGACAGCTAATCCCTCGACGGTTGATCCTCGAAATTATAATTATTATAAAATTATTATTATTTGTGCATTATTTACAAATTTCAAACCTAAACATGACTTCAAATATACCCTTAATAATAAGTTGGCAATGGATAAAAACGAATTTATTACAATCTAATTTTTGTACTCATACGCCTTGTTTTTCCTTGATGCATTCGAATGAAAATCTTACCGGTCAGTGGCTGAGCGGGCATCGCGTGTGGGTCTCACCCGGGCGTCGCGTGTTCGATTCCTCGGCTGGCTAATTCCTCCATCACGACTCAAGTAACATTTTCGGCTTACTGTGGTGGTAGTAGGAGATTTTCAAATATTGCTGGGTTATTCGTAACCGGGAATGTTTGTCTTTTTTTACATTAAGAAATTTAAAAAAAATTAAATATGTTTGATATTTTTGTGATTCGGTAGTATATCCCTACAGGACTGCTTAGTAATATTTTGTGTATGTATAAACCGACTGCATATTGTGTATAAATACGCCAGGGGCCAATTGTCGTGGGATCAACTGGAACCCATTTTATGGCGCAATTTTATGATATTTCACTTGAAGTCCTCACAGAGCATTTTAATATTCCATAAAAAGGGCAATAATCAAAATGAATGGTTTAAATTTAACAAATCTACCAGTATATGTATATGCATATATTGAGGTGCGAAATAGGCACCAGGTAGGTGTCTAATAAAAACCTTTAGAATATTATGAATTATTTTCTTAAGCATACCCTCTACACTTTTGTGTGATGGGATTTTTGATGTAGCTTTTTATTTTATTTTTACATCCAGTGTCGGGTGGAAAATCCATTAAAAATAAATGTAAGCGAAATCACTTTAGTCACGGGTAAAATACTTCATATTATATTCGGCGCCGGGAAACTTTATGGATCTGTGCCTTTAATGTAATATTAAAATGCGCTTAGATAAAATAAAAATGGTTTTATTATAATAGCATAACGCAAATATGATCGGACCCATGTACCTACACAACGAAATACAGACAATTTGATAAATATCTTGTATCATTACATGTAGCTATACTTTTTGTTAATTATTAAAAATTCTGATTAAGGTGATGCATCACGACGTGTAAAATTGTGGATAAGGGGTCATACATTAATTACGTGAGCTCAAAATGGGGGGGAGGGGTCCAGTAAAATCTCATCAAATCTCAGTTAAACTGTGGGAGGGGGGGGGGGGACAATAAAAATCTCACGGCAACTTTAAAAGCAATTGTATTATTATAGAGATAAAAAAAAATCTATTAAATTGTTTCACTTCTTTTGAAGTATCACCTTTTTTCCCGATGAAAAGAATCTAATGGCTATTATGAAAAATATTTATTTAGAGAGTAAGAAAAAAGCAAAAATCTCACGTGAGGGTGAGGGGGGGGGGTCCCACCAAACCTCACTTAATCTCACCAAGAGGGGGGGAGGACTCTAAACAGAAACAAAAACAGCTCACGTAGTTAATGGATGCCCTCTAATGCGCTAACAATACATTCTTCTTATGTAGATAGCGATAACATCTATTTAACCTCCAGTTTAACACTAGCCGCCTGTTTTGATATGTTAACGAAAAAAATGCCAAAAAGCGTGTTTTATTTTATTTTGCGAATTTCAGGCAAAAATATTTAAATTTTTACGTTAATTTTCTAAAGAATTTAATTTTCAATATTATGCAATTAAACCATAACTGAGACGGGGTTATGTAGTAGAAAATTTTGAACATTAAAGCGGTTTTTATAGACCTGATATTTCCTTTTATCTAGGCTTATAAAAAAACTCGCCAAAAAAATACTCCATTATTTCCAGAGCAAATATGTGTTTTTAAAACTATTTTTGAACAATAATTTATTGTCTTTATAGGATGTCTGTATTAGTTTTGTCCAATTTTAATTGTATCGGTATTCGAAGACTATCCTAGAAAAATACTGGCAACTAGGATTTTAATTCGGGGTCATCCGCTATCAAGGATTCTGCTCGGACCACTGAGCTGTCAGTTGACAGAGCAGAAGTCAGCAGAGTCCTCTGACCTGATCAGTTGATGCAACTTTCTTCTTTTGAAATATATTTGTTTTTTACAACAAAATTTAAAATAAATAACTCAAAAAACGGGAAAAAATATGCTCCTTTAAAAAATAAGCAATGTGTTTTATGTATCTACTCGGCATACAAAATATGTTCATAAAAAACATTCCTCTTTACATAAAATTAATCAAATGAATTCGCGGCTTTCCAGATAATATGTCAAGAATTCAAAAAGAAAACAATTTCACCAAAAAGACTGAAGGTGTTTTGATTATATCAGTGTTTGTATTTAAATTCAATTTGATTAAAAATCACTTTTCAATTCCGTTAAGAGTCGATCAAATTGACTTTGTAAACTGCTGAATGCCGCAGGTAATCACACTTTCATGTTTCCTGTACAAACTCATTTAAAAATCAACCACTTCACATCCAATCAATTTAAAAATCTGTTTAATTCAATAACGCGACAAAACGTTTAATTTGCTAATAGAATGTCATCCCCTGGTGCGAGGCAACCCTACTTAATTGCAGGGTATTCAATAAATAATCAATAAATTATTTACATTCATAAAAGTATCTACTTTGATGTATTTCTACTAAGTAGGACTTTAATGAAAAAATATAAGGTATAATGTAGACTATTTTTTCAATTCTCTACTTCTAAGTATGACTTTGTTTTTAATTGTTGATCCGAAACTTTAAATATGTGATTGAACTCAAAACCAGTCTGCTTTTTAAAATAAGAAATACCTTTAGTATAAACGAAAATAATTAGTGTCTCAGAGAGAGGTCGTACGTCGTACGTGCTTCGTCAAACCAAAATATCCCTTCTCTCACGTCTTGTATGAAAACAAAAAATACAGTAAATTAGATTGCTCAGAAATATTTTAGATGCTTTTATTAAACACCGCGAGTAGAATATAAACTTGACATAAATAATCGAGTCCTTTTTATAACCCAAAAAAATAAATATAAGGCCTATAAAAACTGCTTCACAGTTCGAAATCTTCTACTTCCGAACCTTTTCAGTTATGGTTTTATTGTATAATGTGGAAAATTATTTTTTTTAGAAAATAGTAAAACATTTAAACATTTGTGCTGAGCTTCGCAAAATGAAAATAAAAAAAACATGCTTTTCGGTGATGTTTTTTTCGTAAATAAATCAAAACAGGCGGCTGAGGATAAAAGGGAATTTAAATGGTGACCGGACAACTCAGTATAAAGTCAACTGAGAACCTCTTCAGAAGAGTCGTTAAAAGTGATAGAACTAGGTTAGGGTTAAGGGCTATTTAAAAAAAAATTTCAGAGTTGGGGTGTTGAGTTGACTTGAATCTGAGTTGGCATGGAACCAATTTAAACATTACCGCCTTCTTGGTGCGTCACCTTAATGTATTGATACTTCCCTGAGAAAGGTTTAGGTTGAATTGAAACCGGTTGGTGTTTCATATTTTTATATACTTAATATAGTGTTTTTCAAACAAAGTTTTTTTTTTTGTTCAAAATTATGTTTTTGACTAACGACAGAGATTGCTACCTGTGAAAGTTTATAATGTTAATCCTAACTGATAATAATGGTGAGTTTGACAGAATATAAATGTAAGTGTCAGAGATTTGGAATGAGTATAATAAAATAAATGGATGCTTGTTTTGAACAACAAATCTAACAAATAATTATTGTCTAATTAATTTGTTCAATCATCAAATCTCTACCACCCCACGGTAGGTACTCAGAGTTAGGGTTGGTTGCCTTTCTTCTCCTGACGAAAGTGACAAAATCCAATCCAATTATTGGCCACAATGGCGGCCGTGGCGGTCGTTACTTAACGGTAAATGAGGCAAATATTTGCGGTAACCCGACCACTTTGTACACAACAATCACAGTCAATCTGATTCATTACCGCCTTGGGGATGGGTAGCTAAATACCGACAATTAGAGAATATAGATGTTATAAGGATGCAGCTAAACTAACATGTCCCTTTTTAAACATTTTTTCAACTCCAAAAATATTATTGGGGATTCTGGAATCTGAGGCTCAGCGTGTCAGGAGTGACGAATGTACGAATCCCAGAATGTACATCCCTCCCAGATTGAGAGAGTTCGACTGGAGAGGTCAGATGGTCTCCCTAAATCTATAGAAGCATTCGCTACCAAAAAAGACTTGCTCACAAACCTCATCCCATGGCACCCTCGCTATGTCACCAAACGTAGCGAACCACTTAGGGTGACCTGTGGCAGAGGTTTTGGTTATCAAAAAGAATTTTGCGGTCCTACAAATTACACACAAAACCATTAATTAATGTATTCAGGAAAATATTAACTATTAAAATCGTATATACTAATTTTAATGTTGGGGTTTATAACTAGGCTAATTAGAAATTTCAACAATATAAAGTGTATTAAACTGTTATATTTTGCTTATGTTGAAGTCAGCTGAAGTACAATTCTCCCATCCGGAATCCACATTATAATACTCATGTACAAACTGTTGAAAGAATACAAAACAAATTCTTACGTTTTCTAAATTTTAAAATGGAAATTCCAGCAATTATGTTGAACTATAAAACTCTGTTAAATGATTTGAATATGCTTAAAATGTCAGACAGAAGAATTTTCACTGACTTGATATTTTTATATAAAATTCTAAATGATAGTCCGGTATTGCTTGAACTGATAAGCTTCCGGATACCACAACATAATACCAGAAGTCAGGATTTATTTCAGTGCAGAAATTCTGGGACTAACTACCATATGTATTCCTCTTTGCCCAGAATCTAATGGAGGGAAATATTTATACCAAGTCAGTGACATCTTCAATTTAATGGTATTATATATACGACACATTCGAGAGAGAGGATTGAAGTATGTAATATTGTTATTAAAAAATTCAAGATGGAATATTTTATGACTCCTTAAATTACATCTATTAGGAACTTAAATATGAATATTGCTAAAATCTAGAATAGGACTATCGCCACTACGCTACACGGGCTGCCTTGTGACACATCATGTATACTTCTTTCCTCGAAGGAACCTTCCCCTGAAGGCAGCTTCCTTTCTTCCTTCCTTCTCAGCCAAGAAACCCACATTTTCGCAATCAATTTCCTATTGTTAATTAATTGGTTTTCTTTACATTCCGCCATGCCGTGTTACCGCATAAATTCGACCCGTTCTAAGGAGATTTATAAAGGAGTATTTTTCTTCCTCTCAAGAACGATTATAAAATGAGTGATTATTCGTTGTTATCGGTAATTACTTGGAATTTAATTACCATATGAAAATTTGTGAATTTAAATTTTTGGTGTCTTATTCAATTCGCGATTTATTATTACTTTTGCCTAGCCAAATGCGAATTTTAATTTGTTAATTTACTAACGGTAAACTAATCTTCTACTGGAAGAAAATAAAGGTAATTTAAAAAAATCAACAACAATAATTTCAATTAAAGGCCCCCCTCCCCCCACTCTTCACTAATCCCTAGACAAGCCTCCACTCCCACTTTAACACCTTATATATCTTCACCCATAATAATTTTATAATAATAAGTTAGTATTTATTTTGCCCTTAGGACGGACCGGTTGTTCCGAAACCGGACGGCGTTAATTAAAAAAATAATATTTTATAAATTTATTATTGAATAAATAATATAATTTCTGATGTCGTGTACGTAACACTCTGTGTCACCTACGAATCAAACGAAGTGAGCTAATGGGGGGCATTATTTGCAATCTAAATGACCAATGAATGTTGTGGTCCAATTCTAAACGAAACATGAACGTAAAAATGATGAATTTTTAAAAAGTTATGTTTTTTAAAGCTGCTGATATTGTTTGCTGGAAATTTATAAAAATCGAAATATTCATGGCTATGAAATATTTTTTTAAATAAAATTTTTAAAAATCATTTGTATACGAATCAATTTACTTAAATAAATATTTTCCGATCATTTTTATTAATTTAGAAAAAAAATTTAAGCCTTCCAATGTTATATTTTTTAAATGCCTTAAAAAATCATTAAAAAAAACATAAATTAATAATGATTGAACCAAAACATATTCTTATTTTTATTTTTGATTGCAAATAACCCCCTTTCATCTCACTTCGGTTTATCCATACCTTAAGCCTTAAGGGACATCGTGTTTAATGAATTTATGCCACGCGCCGTTCTTACAATGGTTGGTTGTGTAAAACTCAGCATAGTTGACTTCGAAGCTATTGAATGGGGTTTGATTCTCGGCCCTGACAATTTTTTTAAATGGTTTGCGCTAGTTTTATACATACAAAATGAAACGTACAGTTTTTTGTGGGTGTCTACTTCTCTTTTGGAATTTTTCTACTTGAATAATTCCTACCTCCCTAAGTCGGTGACGAAAGTTCGGTAAATTCATGTTTTTAATTACCATTATATTATATTTTAAAATCAAAGTATATTTTTATACACACTCTGTAATACGCATACAGTCATTATCGCGGCCCTTTTCGGCCCGTTTCATACAAATCTTAAATTTGGATTTAACCAAATTTAAATTTGGATTCAACCAAACGGAAAAATTATTTTTGTCATCAAATGTTATATCAAATATCTAGCCCGGATGTGAGCTACTTTATTTATTTTTGCTTTAAATTATAAGATATAGACCATTAAAGATTTTAATGTTTCATGATTTTAGAGGCAATTTGGGAAATTATTAAGGTACCTCCTTTTGATTACAAAAATACTTTTTCAGTTTGGTTGGGTATTTTGATCGTAAATCCAAATTTAAGATTTGTATGAAACTGGCCGAAATGGGCCGCGCATACGTTCCTTTTTAACATAAAAAATAGATTACAGGTTGTTTAAAAGAATAGATCGTAAATAATCGGGTACCGCCTCCTGGGAACCATTTATTGAATAACCAATACCTCTGTCATAGGTTCGCTACTTTTGGTGCCAGGGTTCATCCGGTGAGGTGTGTTCAGGCCTTGGCAGCAGATGTGCCTGCCCACCATTTGCGTGTCGGGCCGGATCGGAAGAGGCCGCTTTGGGGAGACCCTCTGACCTCTTCAGTTGGTCTCTCTCAACCCACCGTCTTGAACCGCAGCAAGAGGGATGGAATAATACGTGCGTCGCTCCTGGACACACTAACCACTCCTCACACCTTTTTTCCTTTCCAGATATTCCTCTCCTTCCTTTCCTTAAAAAGACCTTCCACACAACATCGCCAAACATGACATAGACCTCGAGAAAAATTATTTTCCTCGTGGTTCTCACGTATGGGGTAATATAAAAAAAAAATCTGGAAACAAATTTTTTATCAAATTATTTTTAATATTTTATGTCTATCTAAACAGCAATTAATTCCCTTATTTGTTTTAAAATTGAAAAGCTCTTATTTATAAAGCCGAAGTAGGTTATAAAATGTAGTGATTCATACAACTGAATTAATTTAAACAGTTAAATTGTTACTTTCGAATTCGAATATTTTTTAGAAAAAATCGTTAAATTCACATTAATTACTGTAAATGTAAAATCCAACTTATATAGTCGTAATCAGCCGCAATCTCATATTCGTAATTAAAATTTTGAAAGCAGTATTTTCCATCACCCCAAATGCAAACGGTTTACTTTTATAGTAATTAAGGTGAATCTAAACTTTTTTCTAAATAATATTCGTAGTAAGCTTGTCCAGTGATTTCGAATAATTACCGTTAAATTAATTCAGTTATGTGAATCACTGGACACTGGATAGCTATTATCTAAATGAAAATTGATTATACTGATATTTAAAAAAATGCTTTCAATTTTTCAAATTAGCGACTCCAGAAACTACAACACCTCTAAAACTCCTAGAAACCAGATTTTTTTATCAAAAACAATCGAGTCAGATTCTGAAAGAAAAACATTTTCAGGAAAAATACTGATGGTTCCACCATTCCATTGATAACAGCTTTATTTTGATATCGCAAAACCCGCAAATGAAATCAAATATTAAATTAAACGACCTTCCAAAAGGCCGATTCGCTCCGCCGATAATAATACGATTTGCTCCTCTTTATTGTTTGCTCTGTCAAAATGTCAATTATATGAAAGGGCCGCGGTGACTGGGAGCCACTAAAAATTGCCAACCATCACAAAAACGCAACCTCCGCACAGATAAGGGCCCCCTCGCCGGGAGCACGGATATCTACTCACCCTTTGTAGCCGACAAAGACGACCTATCTGTGTCTTCTCTCTTTATCGCGAACAAGAGCGTCGGAACGTTCATTCTATTCCGAGGAGCGGTAAGAACGTAAAAACAAAAATCACGCCTCCCGCCATTAAAAGTCGCCCGAGCCAAACGCCGAAACACAGAGCGAAGCTTCCAGAACGGAACGCGGTAAAGCTAGATTCGGCGTACGGTTCTTGCGCTGTTTCGGTTGCGAACTTCGCTCCCTCGCGGCGGCACGTGTGCCGTTCTGGTTCGGAACTCGGGAGAATATAGTTCCATTCTTTGGCATATAAAAGGTGATGGCGCGCTTAAGACTGGAGAGAAAGGAGGGTCTTTATCAGCGCGCGGGGCCATTATGAAGGGCTTATCAAGCTCCGCTTCCTGCGGCCCGGGTGCGGGCGGCGGCGGGGACGTGACATAACGGAATAGATATTAACCGCCTTCTTTTCCTTTTTGTACCGAATAAAAGAAAATGGGTAGAGGTCGCGTTTCGGGAAAACAAACATTCAAACCTTTATGCAAAATGAAAATAAAAATGTTTTCGTGGAAAGTTATCACTTTGTGGTTTGACATATTATTGAAAGAAACCCTGATGAGACTTGACGTTAGAGAAACCGGTTGGGAACTAATTTAAATAAATTAGTATAATGGTAAAAGTAAAATTGTTTTATTTAATGAAAAGAAAAATGATGAAAAAGGAAAATTATGGAAAAGGAAGAGTTTCGTTTGAACTCTAACACAATCAAATTAATATTATTTTATGTCAAAATATGTATGTTCTTTAACTACTTTAGTTCAGGGCGGTAATTATTTAGTTACTATCTAGGTTACAGGTTTGAGATGTATTCTGTACCTTAACTACAATAAAGCAGAAAATCTCTTTCAAAAGCTCTCGAACGAAGCTCTAGCGTCACGAAAATTACAGTGCGTTTACAGTGCAGTTTCTGGTTAGAAGCAGCTTTTCCTTCATTCCTAAAAGAACTTTAAAACTATATCAAGATAACGGTCAAACAAGAGATTGTTTAATATTGCTTTTTGATTAAAAACCTTTATAAACCTTATTTTTATGCGTCGGAAACCATTTTTTTCATAACCCACACTCCATCCATTGGTCACCCCAAGAGGTTCGCTACGTTTGGTAACTTAGCAGGGTTGCCTGGGTTGACGAGGTGAGGTTTGTCTAGGTCCTGGCGGCGAGCGTGTTTTCCCAACTACCGCAACGGGCCGGATCGGAAGACTTGTTGAGGTAGACCTAATCTAGCCGGCCTAATCTAGACATCTCTCGACCCATCGCCTTGCAAGGCAGTGGAAGGGATGGATTCATACGTCCGTCATTCCTGGCACATTGACCCCAGATTCCTACCCACCCCTCATACCTTTTTCCTTTATCAGTCTTCCTCTCCTTCCTTTAAAAAGACCCTCCACATAGCCAAAAGATGACATAGGCCTTCCTCAAAGGCATAGGCCTTCCATATGTTTAAGTGTAAAAATATTTTTATTCCTTTTATTTATTATTATTATCATTTTAATAACTGTTGTATGCCATGCATACACAAGTGAACTATATGTTTAAACCCTTTTTTTTCAAGAACCTATACATATAAACCTTTTTTTTAAAGTAATATGTTAATACGCTTTTAACTTTCCAATTTTATGTTTTATTCTTTCTCTTTTTTTCATTTCTTCAATTTTCCCTCTTTTTGTATAAATCACAGTCCATATATATTCACACTTATCCTAATTTGACTGTCGTAAAACGGGAATCATTCTAGTTGGACAGTCAAAACATTTTATAAATAATGTACATAAATGTGTAAATATTTTACTAAATAAAAATGAAATAAATAAATAAATAAATAAATATAGGCTTTCCTCAAAAGATGACATAGGCTTTCCCTGTATGAAACTAATTTAAAAACAAAATAAAAACTTTTTACTGAAAAAGTCGTAATAAAATGGATTCTAATATGAATAAAAAAAAACTAGTGTTGAAATTTGGATGACTTGAAAAAACTCATTACACTCATTATTAACTCACGAAAGCTCGAGTAAAATAAATGACTTAGCAAACATTGACAAATATTATAACACTTATTTTATTGAGATGTTTTATAATATAGTCGTAAAGTTGACTTAATAACAGGAGGCCAATGGGCGCCCGCGAGCCCCCGGAGTTGAGTACTTCTGGAATAACAAAATTTACATAAGAAGCAATAATCGTTAAAGAATTTTGAATGCGCCCATAATAAGTTGGAGCGATGCGATAAGGAAAATGTCCGGCAGTAAAATGGCAGCTTTCCAAGTTTGTTTCCAATCGAAACACAACGGTCTCCGGGAAAACGAACTTCCCCGTTTTAAATTACCTCCTTTATTGCATCTATTACAATCGCGGTGCCTTTTATTTTCTTTATACATAAATATTAATGTACTTTTAAACATTACCTGCAACACTAATTTTTTTTTCTTCAGTGGATTGTTTATTACAGTTCTTGAGAATTTTTTGACAACCATTCTAGGCACAACCAGGCCATATTGTGGTTGACGACTTTGCATACAGTGCATTAAAATAATTTAAAAGAATATATCAAAGATTTAAAAAAGAATATAAAAAGTATAGAATTTGGAAGAATATAAGTAGAATAGAATATAAGATATTAAATTATATAATATCAAAGTAAGTACTACTAAGCAAGCCAATAAGAAAAAATGGTATAAATGTGCGAGTTAGGCCATCCGCTCATGAAAAAAAAACAGTTGGCGACGCAATTGCTGTCCACAGGAAAGGAACTTGTGATTTTTTTTTTCGGTCCGCACACAGGCACTTGTTAAAGACCAGTTTTTTTAATGTAAATACCTCACAAAAGTCCCAGCTGCTCCCGTCTGGAGCCAGTGAGACTATGGCATCCCAATTGGGGTATGTTGTGAGGCTGAAGGTAGTGGGGAGGGCAAGAAGATGGCGACGAGGAAAGTGAGAAGTACCTGGCTATTTAGATCTGGTCACCAAACACGGCTAAAGCCATTTCAAGCAACGTTTCAATTCTGAATGGTGGTCTTACACCAAGGCGATACTGAGAGTATCTTCCACTCTGGAACGTGCCGCAAATATACTATAAATTATTTTTAATGAATAAATTGTGAAATTACACAAATTAATCAAATAAAATTTATTTGCCACGACGGGATTCGATCCCGCGACCTTCGGAATGCGAATCAAGAGCCTTACCGCTGCACTGCGCCGGCCGTCAGTTGTCAAGGGCGACGCGGTAACTAGCAGTGCCGCTACCATGGCAACCTGTCAACAAGTGAAACTAAACTGAAACGCGACGGCTGCGGTGAATATCGGTGTTGGTCGCCGCGGCTGTCGCGTTTCAGTTGCCTTGTTGACTGGTCGCCATGGAAGCGGCCGACGACCTGTCAAGTTTTCGAGTAATTTGCTGCATGTCAGATAAGAAAAATATCGAATTTGTTCAGGAAATTGATAAATTGAGCTGTGGCGTGAATTGAGTTGCCAACCAGTTTTAGGTTTCTCCATGAGCGAAGGCCCTTACAGTTACATATATAGGCAGGTAAATGTGGTGTCAAACAATTTTTCAAATAAATATTTAAAAAGTTTCTAAATTCAGTCTACGCTTCGTTATTATTATTGCGTTAACACACTCAGTAGAAAACAAAATACCATGCCCACAAAACAAAAAACAAAAACTTAAAAATACTTACATTTTATAAGAAAATTATTCAAATTGTCACAACAATTACACTAAATGCAATTTTTTGTAATTTAATGCACCAGAACTGTCAAATTATAAATATATTTTCGCCATTTTTAAATTTAGAATGATGCCTTGCCATAGAAATAAGTGTCCCAAGGTATAAGCGTCCATAGTCCATAGGTACAACACTTGACCCTTGATAGAAAACTAAAAAGAAAAAGTTTACACAAATAAATATTTTCAGACCTTTTGTTTTTAATTATTCACGATTTTTTAAGTATTTGTAAAATTCCGTAAAACAAGATAGAAAATGGTGAATGTAAATCGCAAAGAGAACCCTATTTTTAAAACTTTTTTTTCGATCTGAGCATGTCTATTTTCGACAACCTAAGATTTAAAAACTTTTGGATCCGTTTGTACACTTCCACGCATTTTAAAAGACGTTGAATTTTATAACTTTCAACCCGCTAGAATTTCAACCCGCGACCTTCGAATTGCTAGTCCAGAGCCTTACCCCTCGACCACGGACGCCGTCAAAGCCACAAAGTCACAATCGCACTTCACATCATCCATGAAGTAGATTCATCAGATTCCCGTTTGTACTACGAGTTTCCAGACACCGTGCGTAGAAGACATAGATGTACACAATTTAAACGATAAAAAAATAAGTACACTGTAAAATAAAACTCTTTAAAAACAAAATGTACAAATAGGTACCTAAAATAAAAGTAAAATAAAATAAAACAATAAATAATAATTACAATACATGTACAAACTATGCTTGAATGACCGCAATCCAATCCTACAAGAATTGTTTTAATCCTTCATAATTTTGTAATACAAATTTTATACGCCTTTAAAAAATCTTTACGCAGAACACGTCATCGCAAACAAATTATTCCTTCCTGTTAGAATAGGTCAGCTAAAGAGAGCTTCCCACACTCCCCGACAATGTCCGCAATGAGAACTAAAAGTTTTTTTCATCCCTGCTGAAGTTCGCTTATTCAGATTTTTGTTCCTAATTAATGTATTCAGGGGAGAATTAATGCAAATTCAGAAATCAGTCACACATTCAGCGGAGAAAAAGTGTGAAAGGGACGTTGCTTCGCCATTATGCTCAATTGTTTCGAAGCCTTTTACACTTTTAATATTTTCCTTTCCTTAAATTTGTCGTTTCATACGCCAATGGACCTCTCTTGTTTCCAATTATTTGATTATAACATATTTTTATTCAGTCGAAATGAGCACTAAAGTTGTACTTTGTAAAATAAAAACCATGCGAGACCTACTTGATTTACTTTAACCAGTCGGTGATTCCTGACACTATTAGGAGCAAAATAGTAAATGAAGTTTTGGTCTCCAGTGCCTTCAAAACTCATCAAATTTGAAGGTTAAAACTCAAGTTCTGTAACATTTCTGCTATTATTTCATCACGGGCCGGTTGTTTCACAGTAGAAACTTGGATAGTAACGAAACTTAAATGGGACTTTCACAGAACGTGAAAATCAACTTCAAAATCTTGATAAATTGGATATGATTTTACCTTGATTGAATTGGATATGACAAAAAGGTTTTTTCTTTTTTTTGTTTTTGGGGTGTTATGCGGTGTTGTGCTACCTGCTTCTTTAGCCAACGTTTCGGGCAGCGGTGCAGTGTCCATCATCAGGATAGATGTGTGAATCTAGACGAATTGTTGAAAAATTTAAAAATGAAAAAACCCGTCCTTGGAGTCGCGTAGGGAGAGACTTACACCTGCTTAAATTAGACCTACTGAAAATGCGCAAGTGAATTTGAATTGGGAGCCTAATAATTTTCAAAATTAAAAAAAAACAAAACAAAACAAACAAACAATTAGGTTAGAATTTTTAGAAATGTTGTATTTCCAGTAGGTGTTATTCTCTCCAAATGTAATTTGGTAAAATTGTATTTTTTTTTAAATTCTGGTAGTGTAATTTTGATACTTGAAATTCAAGGCATATGTAATTTCTATATGAAACTTTCGAACTCATAAACATGTTTCGAACTCATCAACAGCAAAAGGAAGCAACAATTTTCCATTCGGATTTGTGAACTCTCACAGGGACGACGCTTTTTTTTATATTAACTCCACATAGGAGGCCCTGAGGAAAATAACTTCCCTCAGGGCCTACGTCATCTGGGACGCTGATTGTATTTTCGACACGCTACTAATAATGATAGAACAAGAACTGGCAGAAAAATATGAGAAAAAAGTGTGTACATATTTATATTAGTTGAGTAATTGAACGTTCGAATGTCGTCTCTCTATGAAAATAATAATCAATCGCTTTATAAAAAGTTTCAGTGTAACATTATTATAAAGTAAACGCGCTACAAAATAAGCGAAAAAGCTGGCAAACTTCCACGCCTTGCATTATTATTTTCCAAGGGCTTTTAAATTTTCATTTCATAAGAGGTTGCTACTTTTTTCTCACTTATAATGGAATAAAATCTGCTGGAAAATGAGTTTCCCTCGAAGCGTTTCAAACGAAGAAATTCTAAGAGGGGGAGGGGAAAGTATTGCAACGGGAGAAAGTGAGACAGAGCCCATTTTCTAGAAGCCGAGAAATAAATGCTAGTTGAATCACAGATGAGAAAATTAGAAGCAATTTGTGCAAGTTTGTGAGAAATTAGCTCACATTGTAAAGTGGGGGCAAAGTTCTTATTCTAAATCAACAAAAAGTGTACTTTTACATCGGGCGTTAAATGCAGGTAGGACAATATAAGATAAGCAAAAAAGGTAATATAATGGTACCTAAGTAGTATGTAGTACTTAGTCTGTCAATTAAGAGAAGAAAATATTGAAAATGGAACTACAAAATTTGTAGGCTGGCAACACACCAATTTAACTTTCATATATTATAGCGCAATGAAACTGAAAATATAGACCACTGTAAATCACGTTTAAAAAAAACTTTCTTTTTTTTAAAGAAAAATAAAATAAAAAAGCACTGTTGTTAAGGTACCCACTTTATGACATAAATTTGATTAAATTGTGTTATACAAAGTGATTTGCTTTCATTTAATTTTTTAAAAAAAATGAATTTAACAGTAGGTAAAAAGGAAGAATCACTAATTGTGAGTTTAGTAACACTACTTTTAGATCTGAATGTGTTAAATATATTCATATATAAAATTAGAGACATTATCTAAAGCCCGGGCAACGTTAGGTACCTACTTAAACTAGTATTAAATAAATTCCTACAACATGGGTCTCTTCAAGACCAATGTTCATTCCTTCCTCTCCTCAAAAAGACCCTCCACACAGCATCTCAGATGACATAGGCCTTGAGGGAAATTATTTTCCTCACAAGTTAATGTAAAAAAAAAAATTAAAATTAATAAAAAAAAAAAAAAAAAAATTTAAATAAAAATAAATTTCCAAACTGTGTTTTTTATTTTATTAGAATATTGTTATTCTTCTTTGTGTTAACACAAAATTGCAAAGGTATAATATATCTATATGCAATTTTAATTTTGAGAGCAGTGGGTATCCATATTGCAATGAAAAAATATTTTTTAAACGTCTTTTTAATTTTTTATAAAAATAAGCTTTACCATTCCACCATGAGTTATATTTTTAGTATTGTCATTTGAACAAAAGTTGCGCCCTTTTATGTTTTCTACTCTTATTCGACAACTGTACGTACTTATTTTTTTCGGAATTGGTGAAATGTTTTTTTTTTGTTGCAATAATATGATTACATTGCTAATAATGATCATGACCTTAAAAACAAGAACACCCCTTGAAATAATATTGATAAATATGATCATGAAGACCTTAAAAACAAGAAAACCTTATGATAATATTGACAAAAACGATCATGACCTTAAAAACAAGAAAATCCCTTGAAATAATATTGATAAATATGATCATAACGACCTTAAAAACAAGAAAACACCTTAAAATAAAATTGACAAATACGCTCATGACATTAAAAACAAGAAAACACCTTGAAATATAAGTAAGCACTTGAATTTTAATAAATGTAAAGGTAGATAAAATTAAATGTATGTAAAGAAAAAGTATTGTTGTGGTGTCGGTTAGATTGAGAATTGTCACTTGTTTTGTTATTATATGATTTTATTGTAAAGTGTCAGTTTGTTAGAAGAAACCATAAAAAGAAAGTGATATAATAAACATAAATGTCGTTTCTTCGTTACACAACTTAGCAACACAAGTGTTTTATTTATCAATTAAATTAAGGAATCAAACATCTACATTATATGTAAAGTAAAAACAGGTTGTCAAGAAACATATTTGGCTTATTTTTACCAATGATTTCTGTGCTTATTTTGTAGTAGTATAAAATGTAGCATTTTGATCTACGCTGACTTTTTTTCACCAATAAAAAAACATAAGAAATCTTTTCATCAACATACCCCGATTGGGGATGGCATAGTCCCACTGGCTCCATACGGGAGCAGTTGGGACTCTTTTGCGGTATTCATATAAAATTTTTTAAAAAAGCTTGAAAAATTACGACATTGTTCAAACATTTAACAAAAGAAATGCGAATTTCTAATTCAAATTAAAAAAAAATTATTAATTAATTAATTAATTTTGACGGCCTCCGTGGTCGAGGAGGAAGGCTCTCGACTAATAATCCGGAGGTGACGGGTACAAATCCCTGGCGTGAACAAAAAATAATTATTGATTAATTTGTATTATTTCACAATTCAATCACTTAAAAATAATATAACTGGTGAAAGGCGATCGTTCAGAACTGAAATGTTGCTTGAAATGATTTTAGCCGTGTTTGATGCTCAGAGTAAAACCCCAATTGGGGATGCCACAGTCTCACTGGCTCCAGACGGTTGAGACCAGCTGGGATTCTTGCGCGGTATTCACAATAAAAAATATTAATAATTTTGGTACTTACCTGCTTTATCGCTTGTCGGAAATGATTTATACTTATCAATTCCAATTTTGAAAATTAAAAATTCATTGAACTTTAATAATTTTAAGCATTACGCAGAAATATTTCACATCACTTCACCAACAACCGAAATTGGTTTTGTTTAATTAAAAGACGGATAATTATCTATGTTACAACTTGAAGATAACGATTATAATTGCTCCATTAGACGCGAATAGTTATTTTTAAAGTTCTCAAATGTTCCCTACTGATTTAATTATTTGATTAAAAGTGGCTTATTTATAATCGGGGCTCTCCTTTCTTGGGAGATGTTAAAAGTTGCTAACTCGAGATATCTTACTGAAGAGGGTTAATATTCCTACACGTGTATCAACTCCGTAGACATTGTGGGAGGTTTTTGTTTAACCATATACTGGAATTACTCAATTAGGGACTCATCTAACGAGGCTTGTTTCCGCTAAATAACAGCCTCAGAATAAGCAACAAGTTTAACAAACATTGAATTATTTATAGGGTGTTAAGGGACCTACTAGACTTGCTTTAATACTTTAACTAGTGATTCCAGACATTTTTTGGAGTAAAAACTGTACATGAAATTTTGATCTCCGGTGACTTATTTTATTCAAAATCAAACAAACAAAAAATTCTTCCACAAGTCGTCAACGTCGTTCAACCCCTAAACCCAATCCTAACTATCCAATATCCAATACTTACTGGTCTTTTAATGTTTTTGTTGAAAAAAAAACATCAAATATGTCACTGGAGACCAAAGTTCATATATATTGTTTTAATCCAAATAATGTGCAGGAATCACTGGTTTAAGTAAGTCAAACACGTTCCTTAACACCCTTCATGTAACATATCTGGAGTCCTGAATAAAAGTTTGAAAAAAAAACATAAATGCTTGTCTTGTAAAAATTCTTCCGGTGCTTTGTCCTGTGAAGGTTAGATATCATCGGGGTAATCTTTACCCTGATTTGTAGATTTTATACCGACTCGTGTGGGAAAGGCCTTAACGACAAAACCGAGATATGTAGGAAGTCAAACGTACCACTCCGGATTTCGATCGTTTTGGCGGGCTTCAAAAATTCAAAACTTTGAAATTTTATGAACTTTATGAAAACGTAATTAAAAGAATTTAAAAAAAAAAAAATGTTAGAAGGTGGAATATTCATTAACACGTTGGGTGCTGAATACGCGACTAGCGCGTATTACGTAATTTCGCGAGGTGCTGAGAACGCGCCTAGCGCGTACGGATATGGCGAAGCCAGAAGCGTGGTGCTGAGAACGCGCCTAGCGCGTACGGATACAACGAAGCCGGACATCTTGCCACGTAAGTTTTGCGAATGAAAAATGTATTTGTATCAGTTTTATTCCTAATTTAAATTAAGTGTAATTTGCAGCATCCAATGAATGTTTTAGAAAATACGTCGCAGTGAATGTGTTAAAAAACTGGAAATCCTTAATATTACTTGTTAATTTACCAATAATTATTTAAAATGAAGAAGTTTAGTTTAGTTTTTTCTACAAATCTTCCCTTGGGAATCTAGCACGGTCGATCGATAACTTGTCATCGTTCTTGAGCACGACTATAATTCTACAAGACTGCAAAGTACAAACAACATTTAACTACGAATAAATTAAGAACATTTGTTGTGAACTGTTGTTTGCTCGTTGGCGATTTGCAGTCATGCTCGAAAACGATGACAAGTTACCGACGTTGTCGATAAAACCTATCGACCGACTGTACCAGATACCCTGGTGTCATACTCCTTGTCCCTCTTATGTTTTATAATTTGGGAGGGGAGTACGGGTACCGCATTTATTGGATAATCAATGGTTACCCAAGTGCTTCGCTACGTTTGGTGACTTAGCAGGGGTGCCCTGGTTCACGGGGTGAAGTTTTGTTTAAGTTTTGATGGCGATTGCGTTTGCACACCTACTGCGTGGCGGGAAAGGTCGGGAGAGACTGGTCGAGGGAGATCTTTTGACCACTCCACCGGACCGGACCCGATTCTCTCGACTCCTCGCCTTGCACCACACCAGGAGGAATGGATTCAAACGTCCCTCACTCCTGGACACACTGACCCCCAGATTTCTACCCAACCCTCATACGTTTTTCTTCCTAGAATTTCCTTTCTGTCCCTAAAAACACCCTTTTCACAGCACCTAAAGATGGAAATTGTTTTCCTCAGGGCCTCCTGTATGCAACTAATGTTATCACATTTTTCTCGACCTGAATTTCACGTATCAACACTTCTGGAAATGGTATTTGCTCTGTAAATCATAACCTTTAAAACAAATGCTTCTAAACTCGATATAGTCACAGTATTCAAAATGAAACCCACTCAACCAGTTAATAATCAAAAGTGATTACTGCATTAGCAATGTTTGATTATCTCACCGAAGTATTAAAAGTAATTTAACGGTGAAATTAATCTCGGCTCGTGAGAGGCCCCCCTCCCCCAAGTGGAGTTGGGAGTTGGAAGGCAGGGGGGAGGTGGGGGTTGTCTACCCCTTATGAATATGAACACACCGCTAGCATCTTTATTCTGATATATTACCCCTACATCTGTTATAAATTGTGTTCTTCACATTTAAAGCACCAAAGTTTATAACTTGAAAGTTTGCAAGGCTTAATAATCGCGGTACTGTGAATACTGTGCATGAAGATTTTGCGCCAGGGAATGTTCATTATATACTAATAGTAATAAATGGATAAATTGTCAAATAACTTTAAAAAAACTTCGTGCGAGAAGAACAGTCAGAGATAGAATAGCCACTATATTCGTGCAAATTGTTAGTAAACGAGCCCTTGCCCGGAATAATGTTGTATCCAACAAAACTACCAATGTTGAGTTATTGATGGAAAAATGTTGGGCATATTAATATGCATCGTTTAAGGCAAGATATGGATTATGGTAATGAAAAATTTTTTAGGGCTGTGGCAGCCTTTAAGGTTCGGTTTGTGGAAGAATGTTGCATAACATTCGCCGTTTATCGAAATTACGGCGCATAGTTTAATTTGTGGGAATAAATGGAGAAAACGAACATCTCATGGCTTCAACTAGAAAGTCTTCAAATCCAAAAAGCTGAATAATGCAGGAAGTAGAATTTTTCCATAAAAAAATTTATTAAGCCTGCTTTTTAACCCCCGACGCAAGGAGCGGTGTTATAAGTTTGACGTGTCTGTGTGTCTATCTGTCTGTCTGTCTGTCTGTCTGTCTGTGGCATCGTAGCTCCTAAACGAATGGACCATTGTGATGCAGTTTTTTTTGTTTGAAAGCTGACGTAATAGTGATGGTTCTTAGCTACAATTCATGAAAATCTGTTCAGGCGTTTCAAGGTTATTAGCCTTTTTTTGTGTCGGGGGTTTCTTAAAATTTTGTAAATTTTACTTATTAGCCGTTGAAACAGTTTTGTGTAATGTTGTATGTTGATCTCAAGGCAATATCTAGAACGTAAATGATTTCATTTATTCATATCGATTTTCGGTTTTTAAGCTCAAATACATCAATGACATGTGTACATTTATGTTAGAAGAGCATGAGCGTGTAAGGAACGAAGAGTAAAAAAAAACTTTTTGTGGAATAACGTTGTGTGTAAATTTTTTGTATACAACATTATTCCACAAATTCAGCTTAAAATCTAGTAATAAACTCTAATTCAATTGCCTTACTAGAAGAATTTTTATATTCAGCTTAAAATCTAGTAATAAACTCTAATTCAATTGCCTTACTAGAACTATTAAGATTTGAATTTTTTTATGTTTTTAAATATAAAATGTTATGAAACATAACCAGTTTCGTTTTTTCACTTTTTCTCGGAACAAGAATATTGTTGGATACAACATTCTTCCGGGCAAGGGCTCTTTGTTAATAATTTACAATATTTTATGTAACAAATCGTCAACTCATTTGGAGAAGGTTCTAACTGAATTTTTTTTTCATAAGTGATCTTTGATTGTCAAACCATTTATTTTGCTCATTTCTCTAACCAAAATATTTTTCAGAGTAATCTGTGTTGTATTTCCACATATATCTACTTGAATGACGAAGTTTGAACATCAAGTTTTTGAAGCATTCATTCATTTTAAAGGTTCACTTTGAATCTTTAACAATTGCCATTTTGTTTCCATCTGATAGTTGATAGTCGATCGTTTTTACGAGGTGCAATATAGTTGTTCGTCACTTAGTTGGACTTAGCTTTACCGTGTTTCTGATCTGAGATGTCAATGTTTATAAAGACGATTTCTCATAATCTATTTACCGATTTTTGATTTTAAGGTTCAATCTTATGTAAAATATTTTAGTTTTTGAAACATATTTTAAAGGAAAATATGTATGTAATTAGTTCGTGGCCCTATCTTCGAAAAATATAGTTAAAACCTTGTGCAATTAATTATCATGCCCTAGCTGGTTATGGTTCTATCTGCACCTTTAGGTATGTTCTATTAAGTATACTCATATTGACTATATAAATATTTTATAAATATTGTCCTTTTTATTTTTTTTTTATTTTATTTATTATATTACATTATATACAATTAAATAGCAAAATAACATAATAACATAATAATATATTTCAAGATAACTGTAAATATTAAAAATGTGTACAAGTGTCCTAATTAAATATTTCTCTTAAAAATATCGACTGATCAGTGGTTGAGTGGGCATCGCGTTTAGGTCCCACCCGGGCGTCCCGTGTTCGATTCCTCGACTGGCTAAGTCCTCCATCACAACACAAGCAACATTTTAGGCTTTCTGTGGTGGTAGTAGGAGATTTTCAAACATTGTTGGGTTATTCGTAACTCGGGAATGTTTGTCTTTCTTTTAAAAAAAAAAAAATCTTAAATTAAAATACTTTTCACAAGATTCAACCTAAAAATCCTTTGCAAACTTTGTCACCTTATATCTCAGAACAAGGTAAAGTGAAGTTAGAATAGAACCCTGTCCAAACAAAGTGATGAAATTCCGAACGCTCAATTTGTGAGACATGGTTTAGGATGCCGGAAAAATCTTCCTCATTGTTATTATTACATGTGCTTACGAGTATTAGTTAGTGTCTTGAAAATTAGCATTGTCATTGGACAATAGAAAATCGTTGGTTCAGTTTTGGGGTGACGAGTTGTGTTGCATCATCGAGGCAGATGTCAGGTATTCGGCATACCTGCCCTGAAGATGCACAATGGACACGGCACAAAATGTCAAACTACCAAGTCTACAAACATGATGATACGCTAATGATAATCTTCTTGTCAAACCAATCTAAAAATCTTTGGCTGCTTTTGAAACAAATTAATAATTGTTATCTTTACTCGCGAAAGCTGTTTCGCCTTCTAAAGGCATAATAGGGTAATTTGTTATAAATAGTGTGTTCGTTTTTTGCGTAAGTAGGGAAGGGTTGGTGTTTACTTTATCATTTGTACTACATGGGCTATGATGGTCCGACAGAGTGCGAAATTATAGAATAAGGTAGAAGATCTCCCTAAAAACTTATTAAAAAATATGTATAATTATTATCTCGATAAAATTACACCACAATATTATTTGGAGGGGTTTGGGAGAGGTGTAAAAATAGGGGTTCCATGCCAACTGAGAATTAAGTCAACTCAACACCTCCTTGAAAAGTCATTAAACGCTATGAAAAAAATAATTTTAAATTAGCCAATAACCCTAACCTAACGTAACCTATTTAACCAATTTTTGTAATATATATTTTTTTTCACTCTAGCCCCGGGAACCATTTATTGGATAAGGGGCCATCCATATATTACGTCACACGAATTTCATGATTTTTTGACCCCCCCCCCCTGTCACACATCGTCACATTTGTGAGACCCCCTCCCCCCTAGTGTGACGTCACATATTTTGCAATTTTACATCTAAAAATTTTTTGCGTTTTAATAATTTAGATATTTACATGTGATGTCACAGAACTGATGACCTCCCCATACCTCTTGTCACGCAATGTGGCGGATGCTTTTGCCCACCTACTGCGAGGCAAGCCGGATCGGGAGACTAATTTAGGGAGAACTTTTGACCTTCCCAGATGGACTCTCTCGGCCCATCGTCTTACACCGCGGTTGGAGGGATGGATTCATACGTCGGTCACTCTTTGACACTGACCCCAAAATTTCAAACTCGTACCTACCTTTTTACCCACCTTTTTCCTTCCCAGAACTTCCTCTCCTCCCTTTTCTAAAAAGATCCTCCACACAGCATCCCCAAAGATGACATGCCTTGAGGGAAATTATTTTCCTCAGGGCCTCCTGTGTGGAGCCAATAAAAAAGAAGATTCCATGGTTACAAAGTGGGTTTAAAATAAATATTTTGTTACATGTCCCCTCTGATGAAGTATATCAAATTCGGGCCGGTCTGGTACAGGAAGCAATTGGAGCACTCCATACGCACTACTATCACCTTATGTTACATGTAAAAGCCATCAAGGCGTAAATAAATAAATAAAATAAATAAAATAAATAAAATAAATAAAATAAATAAAATAAATAAAATAAATAAAATAAATAAAATAAATAAAATAAATAAAATAAATAAAATAAATAAAATAAATAAAATAAATAAAATAAATAAAATAAATAAAATAAATAAAATAAATAAAATAAATAAAATAAATATAATAAATAAAATAAATAAAATAAATAAAATAAATAAAATAAATAAAATAAATAAAATAAATAAAATAAATAAAATAAATAAAATAAATAAAATAAATAAAATAAATAAAATAAATAAAATAAATAAAATAAATAAAATAAATAAAATAAATAAAATAAATAAAATAAATAAAATAAATTAAATAAATAAAATAAATAAAATAAATAAAATAAATAAAATAAATAAAATAAATAAAATAAACAAAATAAACAAAATAAACAAAATAAACAAAATAAATAAAATAAATAAAATAAATAAAATAAATAAAATAAAAAAAAATAAAAAAATTAAAAATAAAAAATAAATAAATAAAATAAATAAAATCAATAAAATAAATAAAATAAATAAAATTAAATAAAATAAATAAAAAAATTAAATAAATAAAAAAAAAAATAAAATAAAATAAATAAAAAAAAAATTAAATAAACAAATTAAATAAATAAAATATATAAAAATGAATATAATAAAGAATAAATAAATAAATTAATTAATTAATTAAGAAATAAAATAAACTAAACAAATGAATGAAATAAATAAATGAATGAAATAAATAAAATAAAATAAATCAAATAAATAAAAATAAAAAATATTAAAATAAAAAATAAATTCCGAATGGTGGTCTTATACCAGGGCAATACTGAGAGTATCTTCCACTCTGGAACGTGCCGCAAATATATTGTGATAACGCTGATAACATTGCGAGTCAAGTGCCTTACCCCTCGACCACGGATGCCGTCAAACTAACAAATGGGTTCCGTGTAAAAAACAATAGGTTTCAAAGAAATTGAAAAAGAAGCCCCGGCGTGAAGCATGTTCAATCTAACACACCTAATAAAGAAATTAGCAAAAAATAATAATAAATCATCAATTCACCTATAGATTCGGGGGGTCTAAAACCATATTTCGAGGATTTAGAATAAATTAAGAAGCCCTGGCATGTTCCGTCTGGGATCCCAACACAAACAAACCTGACAATTTGGCGGAATAATTTTTATCGCAGCAGTCGATCGAAAGCCGTCCAAAGTTAGAGCCGAGTTCACATACTTTAAACATGGCGAGATAATCGGCTGAATCGGCTTGATTTATTCACCGAAAGTTTCGGCTTCCGATACATTCCGTTCGCGAATTTCCCGAGAGGCGCGCAAACTTCGGGATAATTTTCATACCAGAAGAGCACTTATCAACGGCGCTCTGTCGGAAAAGGTTGCCTAATTTATTGCCATCTTAATGAACAGATTGTGGATGCGGCATAATGTTGCCAGTTTACAACACATAATGTATTCATAATATGAACTGCCGACTGATTGGCTGGATATAAGAACATGGAGAAACATGAAAATAGGTGGGGGTGGATCCGGTAGATGGTTAACACCCTAATAATAAATTATGAAGAACAAGTTTGACAATAATATGCGGAACTTTTTTTTTCATTACTTGACAACACCGAGTAATGTTGATTTTGGAACATTTACAGTAGGTGTATTTAGAATCGAGGTTACGCTTGACTCCCGAATTTACGCACATCGTTCCATGAGCCGAAGCCGCCGCTATCCGAATTTCGACCGATTTCTTACATATCTCCCTTAAACATTTGAAGTTTTTAAGCTCTTAAAAAAATATATGTTATTTTTGAAGATAATATCTAGATACGTTCCACGCCGAAACGCAAATTATATGAAATTCCCTCGATAGAAAAAAATCGCAAAGTGTGCTCCGAAAATTATTTAAAACAAGTCAATTTATATTATTTTACAAGTTCTGTTTGTGAAAACATTCACAATGTTTCTTTAAATGATACTTAAGGGGATCCAATAGTCCAGGGAAAAATCGAAGTCGGAATTCACGCCCATTGTGGGAGGAGTTTAAAAATATTTGAGAAAAAGCTTTTGGAACGGTTGAAAAGGGTATTTGAGAATTTTTTTTTACAGGTTGATTTCGTAAAGACCTAAAAAAAACATTAACTCCTTTTTTACACATTGTTTATTGTAATAACAAGGAAATTTAAAATTGATTTCACGGAACCGAGCGACGTGGAGTCACACGTCCGCTCCCTGCTCCGGCCAGGGGAGTTTTGAAAGAAAGTAGGGTGTGGCAAGCCAGTAGTCCTTCGGTGAACGACATAAGGGTCAATTTGAAAATCCGCATTCGTCGGCTGCCAGCCGTATTGTGAAATAACAACGCAAATATGCATATTTTATTTTATTTTGTGAATATCGGGCGTAAATATCATTTTTTTTTTGCGATTATCATAAAAGAAACTAAATTTGCTACAATAAGCAATAAAACCATATCCGAAAAGATGTTCGTAAGTAGGAGAGTTTGCACTTGAAAGTGTTTTTTTAAAGACCTGTTACTTTATTTTTTTCTAGGCTTTTTAAAAGACTTATAAAAAAAATGACCGATATTTTTAAGGGCCAAGATATGTTCTACACGCAGTATTTAATTGAAGCATCTGTAATATTTCTAAGTGATCAAATTTTCAAAACAAAAACACATGATTTTGTGTGATTTTGCTTTATTTACTATGGCTTCATCTTAAGATAACTTCCACGAGATTTTTGCTCTATTTTAAACGAGTCATGTTTTATTAAGCATTTTCGCAATTTTCGCTTCATTTTTATCACGTAAAATATAAGTGCGCTCTGTCCAACATTTTAATTACATATCTCTCCGTCTTCTTCTTTTTGGGCCGGGAAGCGCCGCCTTAAGGTTAAGAAAAGGGTATGGAATCCACAAAAACCGTAAAACCCTGCGCATAAAACAACAATGGCTAGCTGCGAATTTACATTACGCAACTAACTTAACTGTTCCAAACGACGACACGACACCAGAGTAAATTGCGCAAATTTAGTGTCGTGCAACTTTCTACACCACAGCAACCAGGCACCATCAACATCAAAGCTTTTTGCAATGCCGAATGTTGTTGTACACAACTCTCACGCAGTTACAAGGAACACCCATTCCACTGAAATGGTTTCGCGACACTGGTTGCATCACTTTTTTACATTCGCAATTATTTGCACACCTCTAGTGGCGCCGTAATTTCGCTCTAGCGCGATTCTAATTTTGTGGTGTACAACTAATGCATGCAAGACGAAACTTTACGTTTATACGTGAAACTAGCATTGCAACTAATGTCATGAAACAACTTGTGCGCGACTAGTTACGTAATGTAAATTCGGCTTTTCCTGACTTTAGCGAACTTTACTTTTCTGTTTAGCAACTTACAGCACTCAGTTTATTTCGATTACTTACCGGACCGTGGGTGGGCCAGCGGGTATACAGTTTGACATTTGCCAGGAAAAACAGCACAGCTCAGTTTTTGTGCGTTTTCAGTTGCTGAAAGCGTGCGTCATTTCCACATTGATTAAACATCGTCTAAATAATTACATACCAAATTTTTTTGTTGAGAAAAACCAATTTTCCATGTAATTATTTCACTTACAGGACGTAAAAAGCTTAGAATATTAAATTACTTTATGTGTAGAATCATATCCTTTCAGAAAGTATAACTAACTTCTGAACACCGTGTACTATACACATATTATGTGAAAAAATTTGCACCAGATTTGACACATCCATTTATCTTTTAAACATTTCGTGTTGGCATTTAAAGCAATGTAAACGATTGCAGAGTCCTCCACCTTTTCCTACAATAATTATTTGTCATATTTTGTTTATTTTAAAAATATATTTATTTCCATTTAAAAAAATATAAACGTAAGTAACTTCAATAAAAATATATAAATTCATTCTAATCTACGATAATAACAAACACTTTTATCACACGTGCGTACGTCTGACGCATTAAACAATATATAAACATTTTCTTATACGCGTTAATTTGTAAGGATTTAGTAGTTACGCCAATGTGGCTCTCAGGCGCGTGCCGAAATCTTGTTCTGAAGGCTGCTTTTCCTCGGGCTCGGTATGGTCCAGGAAGCGGGCGTATCTAAGAGAAAATAACAATTAAATTTAAAGGAATTTCATTACGACAGTCTAAGAAAAAAAAGTTTTTTTTTCGAAAACAACAATTCAAACATTTTTTTTTAATACACGGTGTCTGAAAACTAGTGGTAAAAGCCAACCAAAAAAAACTTATTTCTGAACTGAAAATTTCGATTTTTTTAAAACTTTTTTCCCATTATTTTCGGTAACTAAAGGATTAAAAAAACTTTTCGAGCCAGGTCTACGCTTCGACGCATTCTTAAAGACATTAAACAGCTGAAAATAACCCTCTGGCTACCATTTTTTTTTTAAATTTGATCCAAACCATTCCAACTTCGTACCCGTTATACTCGAAAACGAAAGCTCAAATCAAAAAAGTTATGATACAAAATGTACTCCAAATCTGATAAGTGGTAAGTAAAATTACAAAGTCCTCCTGTAGGGTCTCAATGAGGACCCTGTCTTTTTACTTACCACGGCAGAATAGTAGTAGAGCGTGTTGGCAAAACATCTGGAAAGTGGGGGAAATGATAAAAAAAAATACATTTTATTACAAAACATCTGGAAAGTAGGGGACTTTGATAAAAAAATACATTTTTCTTTGATTTTCATGACAAAACATCTGGAAAGTAGGGGCCTTTGATCAAAAAAATAAATTTTCCTTTCATTTTCATGACAAAACATCTGGAAAGGGGGTTCTTAATGATCAAAAAATACATTTTCCTTTGATTTTCATGACAAAACATCTGGAAAGTGGGGGCCTTAATGATCAAAAAGTACATTTTCCTTTGATTTTCATGACAAAACATCTGGAAAGTAGGGGCCTTAATGATCAAAAAAATACATTTTCCTTTGATTTTCATCGCAAAACATCTGGAAAGTAGGGTCTTTAATGATCAAAAAATACATTTTTCTTCGATTTTCATTTTCATGTCCATTTTCAATGGGTACATCGGTAGATACTTACATTTTATGGTAGAAATTTTGTTGTTGGGGGGTGAGGGATGGTCTCGTGTGTTCCAGGGCTTCCATCAGGTGGCTCCTGGTTACCAGAATCTCAGGAGGGGCCTCCGTGGCGTCTTGGGCGGTCAGGACTTCCTGGAGAAAGGGTAAAAGGAAATAATTATGGGCTGTTCTGTTTCTTAGATACCTGTCTATTCATTTCACATGAACTGCGCGAATTTTACCGCTTTATTTTGGTGAATTTTGTTTTATGTGCCTCTTAACCTAACAATAAGGCATTTCTACCGCTTTATTATGAAAACTCTAGTTATGTGTCATAATTTTTCTATCGAATTTAGAAATACCTGTCCATTAAAGAATTATTTTTATTTATTTATTAAACACGTTTACCTTATTCTTTTTTACTTTTATCAAGTTTAATTTGTAGAACTCTATTTCATTTTATTTTTTTAATATGTAATAATATTATTTTTCAATTTTAAAAAAAGTTTATTTTTAAACAAATTCTACTTTAATTCTAGTTCTACCAATTATTATAATTACTCGTAACCGCTGCTTTGCCTTCTGAAGGCATTATCAAACTGTTGTTAATGTCCGATAATGCCTTCAAAAGGCGATACAGCTGCCAGCGTAATAATAAGTAGGTAAAATAGTGTCTAATTACCTTTTTTAATTGAAGGGAAATATACTGACACATTACAGTAATAATTAACAATACAATTAAAAATATTGTTGGGAGAATTCGCCTGCATCCTAACTATTTCTCACAAGTTAACTTTGGCAACAGAAATAAATCTTTAAACTTCTGTAGTTAAAAAAATATATTTATATGTGTATAAAGAGGGAAAAAATAGTCTGTAAAATTTTATAAAAATAAGTTTTATGTATTTTCAAATTACGCGAATTATTGTGTGAAAATATAAGTTTGTAAATTATAAATATTATGTTATTACAAATTAATGGTTGCATATTCTAGGAAAGAGAGTGTACCTACAATGGGTGAAATTTTTTCCTTAATATTTAGCAAATAACTATAAGAATTAGAAATTTATTAATTAGAAAGTCCGAAAATAACCATATTGTATGAGTGAGAATTTAATTATGAATTTACGGGGTGAAAAATTTACGTTTTTTTTAATGGCAAGACAATTCATTATTTATCCAATAAAATTTGGACGTAATTTTAAAAGAAAATCTCTTTGATATAATTAAGACCGGACATTTAAAAAGCAACGCTTTTCCCGTCGGCGACGTTAAGGTACTAAAAATAATTCATAATCTGCTCCTTCATACAGGGTCTATCAATTTGGACGCTCGAATTTTGAAAGATTGTAGCCGTGTTGTTAAAGTGACATCTGTCAAAATTGTTGTCAGTTGTTAAGTAGTGTACGGCAAATTGGTGACCGGCCAACTCGGAATGAAACCAACTCAGAACTATTTCAGATAAGTCATTTAGTGTGATAAAAAAATACATTTAAAAAATTGGTTAAATAGGTTTTGTTAGGTTAGGGTTATCGGCTAATTTAAAATATTTTTTTTCATAGATTTTAATGACTTTTCAAGGAGGTTTTGAGTTGACATTATTCCCAGTTGGCATGGAACCGGCAAATTATCATGGAGGGTTAGGGCCTTTGCTCATGGAGCAATTGAAAAAAAAGAGTGGTCGACGTAAACGCACTTAACCTCCGATATTTTTCTGATCTGGCATGTCAGAACTTGACAGTTCGTAAGCCGCTACCATGGCAACCGGTCAACAATGCAACTGAAAACAATGCAACTGAAAAACCAGCATTGCTGGTCGCCGCGGCAGTCGCGTTTCATAATTTGTACTGATAAAGAATCTCCATTTTTTTTATTTTTCAAATGACCAGAAGGGTGGAAATCGTGACAAGATGGACACGCTCTTTTTTTTCCCACTCTACTTCAACAGCGTGTAAACTTTGTGAAATATAAAACATTTTTTTGAAAAAATTTTTGTGAATTCTTAAAATTATTAAGAAATTATAAAAAAATTTATAGTTAAAATATTAATGGTTTTTTTTATCGACCGTACAAAAACGCCCGAAAGTCCCACAAAAACATAACTCGCAAAAAGTGTATTTTCCTAAAATAATTAAACTATCGCCATATGTGAAAGAGTAGATTTTAGATGAAGCCATGCGAAATAATGTAAAATCATACAAAATCATGTTTTTTTGTTTTGAAAATTTGATGGCTTAGAAGTATTTCTTCAAAGCTTCAATTAAATGCTGCGTGTAGAACTATTTTTTTTTTCCTTTACTGTTTTTATTGTATACGTACTTTTATTTACTATATTTCTTTTGTTACCCAAATGTTTAATTTCTTTGCCTTTACTGTTTTTATTTCATTCGAAATTCGAAAACACTATACGTTTTTTATTCGATGCTTAACTAATTATAAAACTGTAACATATATTATAATTAGGTAAAAGTAATTTTTCAATCTTACTTAACACTACATATATTAATCATCATGTACCTAATATATTCGAAACCTATCAATTTGACTGTCCTAGAACGGGAATCCATGCTAGTTGGACAGTCAAAAGCTTCCTTGTACTGTTTTTGAATTTTTATAACAAAAAATAAATAAATAAATAAAGAACATATCTTGGCCCTTAAAAATATCTGTCATTTTTTTAATAAGTCTTTTAATAAGCCTAGAAAAAAATAGTATTAGGTCTATAAAAAAACACCTTCAAGTGCAAACTCTCCACTTACACACCTCTTTTCGGAAATAGTTTTATTGTTCAAAGTAGCAAATTTAGTTTATTTTATGATAATCGCAAAAAAAATTGATATTTAAGCCCGATATTCACAAAATAAAATAAAATGTGCATTTTCGCGTTGTTATTTCACAATACGGCCGGCAGCCGACGAATTTGAATTTTCAAAGTGACCCTTATGTCGTTCACCGAAGGACTACTGGCTTGCCACACCTCACTGTCATTCACTTCTGCCCGAACGGAGCGGGGAACAGTGCAGGCTCCACGTCGCTTGGTTCCGTAAAATCAATTTTAAATTTGCGTTTTATTAGTATAAACAATGCGTAAAAAAGGAGTTAATGTTTTTTACAGGCCTTTACGAAATCAACCTGTATAAAAAATCTCTAATACCTTTTCCAACCTTTCCAAAAGCTTTTTCTCAAGTATTTTTAAACTCCTCCTACAAAGGGGCGTGAATTCCGATTTCGATTTTTCCCTGGACTATTGGATCACCTTAATAATGAGGCACATAAAAGATAAAGCATAGACGAGGCTGATAGTATCAAGATATTGAAATGCCAGGAGGGCAGAAGGCAGAAGCCAATGGAGTTGCATGATAGAATAATGGATAGAGAATAATTAAAGCCGAGCTTGCGGTACCCAGATTAGATAACCCAGAGAAAACAAGGTGGAGATATCAACATCCAGTGGTTGGCAACTGGCGACCGATCGAATGAAGAGTACCTAAAAATTTAGAATTTGCCCGAAATCATAAATGAAAGTGTTTACTTTTACACAGCCTCTGTGGTTACGACACTTAGCTACGAATCCGGGGGTAGCTGTTTCAAATCTCGAAATTTTATTTGATTCAAATTTATAATTTGGAAGGTGGGTAAGTACGGGTATAAGGCCCCGGGAACCATTTATAGTATAACTAACACCTCTGCCATAGGTAATCCCAAGTGGTTCGCTACGTTTGGTGACTTAGAGACCATCTACTGCGTAGCGGGTCAAATCGAGAGAATGGTTGAGGGAGGTCCTTTGATTTCTCCAGCCGAACTCTCTCGACCCATCGCCTTGCACCGCAGTTGGAGGGATGGATTCATACGTCGGTCACTCCTTGACTGACCTCGAGATTTCAACCCACCCCTCGTACCTTTTTCCTTCCCAGAATTTCCTCTCCTCCCATAAAAAGACCCTCAACACGGCATCCCGTGAGATGACATAAGCCCTGAGGGATTTAATAATTTCCCTCCAGTATGGAGCTAATGAAAAAAAATTTAACCAATACCACCATCCAGAATCAAAAGATTGCTTGAAATGGATTTAGTCGTTTTTGGCAACCAGATTTTGCAGTCGCAGTCGCAGTTTAGTAACCAAACCTGTTTGTAGATCTGCACCAAACTTTTGAGATTTATCAAAACATTGAATGTTCTCATTGTCTTAAACAATTTATTATTGATTGAGGTTTACGTTTCGATTAAATTCCACATTTCCGTAAAGCGTAGCTAACTCCGAGCGATTAAATTGCGTTGTCATCTGCCTGAATATTTTATTGGTTTTTATCGAAACTTAGAGCACGTATTGTTAAACAAGGTAGTCGAAAACTGAGAAAAATTTATTACCAAGAATCACAGAAAACTTCGCGAAGCAACAATATACTCTACATCTACCTGCAAGACACAATAGGCTTCTGTGTTTCCTTCCTCCTACAACATGGGTCTCTTCAATACCAATGTTAATTCCTTCCTCTCCTTAAAAAAACCCTCCACACAGCATCCCAGATGACATAGGCCCTGAGGGAAATTATTTTCCTCAGGGCCTCCTGTGTGGAGTTATTGTAAAAAAAAAAAAAACTAAAAAAAAATGGACATTTTCCCAGATTCACTACCGAAATTTAAAAGGATTATCGTGTCATTGATATAAACTGTTCAATGCGCATACATTTCCCTTCACAGTTCTCAGATTCACTGCCCAAATTTAAAAGGATCATCGCGGCAATGATACAAACTGTTCAATGCGCATACATTTCCCTTCACAGTTCTCAGATTCACTGCACAAATTTAAAAGGATCATCGCGGCAATGATACAAACTGTTCAATGCGCATACATTTCCCTTCACAGTTCTCAGATTCACTGCACAAATTTAAAAGGATCATCGCGGCAATGATACAAACTGTTCAATGCGCATACATTTCCCTTCACAGTTCTCAGATTCACTGCACAAATTTAAAAGGATCATCGTGGCAATGATACAAACTGTTCAATGCGCATACATTTCCCTTCACAGTTCTCAGATTCACTGCACAAATTTAAAAGGATCATCATGTTAATGATATAAACTGTTCAATTCGAATACATTCTCCTTCACAGTTCTCAAATTCACAGTCCAAATTTAAGGCGCGGTTTACTCGCTCGAAAAGAAGATGGAGAGATATGTAAACACGAATGTTAGAGAGAAAGCGCCATTAATAAAAACGATAATATTTAAGCGAAGTAGTGAAAATGTTTAATAAAACATGACTCGTTTAAAATAGAGCAAAAATCTCGTGGGGAATGTCTAAAATAGCATTTAATGAAACATTTCGAATTTTTTCATACTATAACTTGTAAAATAAGTGGAAAAAAACGTGTTTATAATAATTTTCGGAGCATACTTTGCGATTTTTTTCTATCAAGGGAATGTCTTATAATTGCCGTTTAGCTGTGGGGAATGTACAGATATTATCTTCAAGAACATGTTTCATTTCAGATCATACTTTTTTTATCAAACTTAGTATTTAAGGAAAATGTGTAATAAATCGGTAGAAATGCGGGAAGCCGGGCCTTAAAAGGAGCATCATGTCAATGATAAAAACTGTTTAATGCGCATACATTTACCCTCACAGATCACAATTTCGCACACCTACAAACACACACATAGATCTATACACTACGCACATCACCCGGTAATTACTAATACCCACCACAAATTAGACATTACAAAGAAACACATTGTAGGTCGTAGATACCAACTGCGAAATATTATTTAATATTTGTAATTTGTTTTATCAATTACTGTTTACGTGTGTAAGTACAATGTAAGTTTGTTTCTATAATACAAAATAAATAATAACTTCTTAAATTCACTTATTTCCAATGACAGATACGAATTTGAGTGCAGTTGACAACCTCTACCAATCACAGCACTAAAGGCCTCATACTCGAGCAAGGTGGAGTATAATCTGATAGTGTAATTAACATTGTCATTAGCCACGACTTCAGAAGGCACCTTGCCGGAGGCACTTGGAAACAAGGGACATGTTCAGACTTAGGATGGGTTGTTTCAAAAAATTTGACGAATTCGTCAAATATTTGACGTTAATTTTCACGTTCTGTGTAAGTTCTATTCAAGTTCTGTGATGATTTCAGTTTTGTGAAGCAGCTGGTCTATGATGATAAAAAAACATAATTCGAAAAGAACTTACACAGAACCTGAAAATTAACTTCAAATATTTTATGAACTCATCAAATTTTTTGAAACAACCCGTCCTTAGAAAAGGTCATATTGAACATTGAACATAGAACACCTGACTCACTACAGAGAAAATTAATAAGTTTATAGATTTTATATTCGTTTTTTTTATTATGGAATTTTTTATGCATGTGTGTGTGGGAAGACTGTGAAGGGTCGTGTAAAAAAAAATTATTATAAAATTTTGTGGATACAATAAATTATGAATTTAAAATAGTTTGTGAATTAATTATTTCCTTCTTTGGCCGTCTGCACCGGGTTCATTGGCGGCTCGTGACTTTTGGGCGTGAGTGTTAAAATTAAAAAAAAAAAATTGCATTATGGATGTTGTCGTAGTCGAAAAAAAAATTTTTTTTTTTGAAAATCGGTTTTTGTATGAAGATTTTCTAGGAAACTTCCTGAAATTTTTCACACAAAAAACAGATTTTCAAAAAAAATAAAAAATTGTAAGTACAAAAAATGTAATTTTATGATAAGTAGGTATTTTTAATTATTTTTATCTTCCTTCGTTTGATAAAACTATGATAAATCTTATGCAAAAATTTAATGATCCACCAAAGCAAATAAATCCCTGATATTTTTTACACGAGACGTACCTGACTTTAACCAATGATTACTGATATTGTTTGGAGTAAAAAAAATAAAAGAAATTTCAGTCTCCGGTGAAATTTTTGGTTATTTTTATTTTTTCAGAAACAAACTTTTTTCCTTTCACGTATCATCACTGGTCACTCCCTAGTCTAATTCTGTTTATCTAATCTAATGTATGTCCTCTTTTAAAAACGCTTTGAAACTGAAATTTTGTAATGTTTTTAAAAATTTATAAATTGAATTGCATCAATATGATGTTGACTAAATCCATCATCTATGGTCAGTTATCAATATTTGCAAGCGCGGTCAGCAATTGATAAGAGATATTTCTAACGATGACTGACAAGTTTTAGCGCAGCCTCCTGAGTGTCAGATAAGCTGTCATTATACAAAACATTTTGAATAATGTCATTTGTTATGCAAAATAACTGGCTTATTAATTAATGGAGGAGAACTAACAAAGCTCTTCGAATTGAAAGAAATTGTATGTGCGATCCATAGAGTTAAATAATTTATATAGGATGCGATCAATTTATTCCATTCGATCTTGGAGAAACGAAAATGGTTCAAATATGACTAAAGACCTCTTTAACTAATTAACTCCCATTTGGTATCAAAAAGAACATGTATATTAAAGTTAGTGTTTCAATTCAAAATTGCCTATTTATTAGTATTTTTAATTTTTACGTACCAGTTTGACATTATGTAAATCAATAGACATATCCGCCAGTGTTGCCAGCTTATATCAATTTCTTATTTATTCCCTGTAAATATTGGTTCGGCTGGCATTATTACATTATACATTATATATTAGGCTGTCAACGGTGAAACTGTGCTCGGAACATTGACGTAGGAGGCATTTTAGGTTCATGATATAAATGGTAGGTAAGTACCTAGATTCAATTTATATTATTATGGAGGTAAAAAAACTTACCAAATGTTCTTCCAAACACTGCAACTGGGCTGTAGACAACACTGATTTGATATCAGCTCCAGTGAAGCTCTCCGTCAGTCTTGCCATTTCTTGGAGATCAACATCTGTCGAGAACTTTAGATTGTTGCTCAAAATCTTAAATATTTCAAAACGATCAGCCTGGGAAAACAACAAATCATTAATTCATATCATAAACACTAGGTGAGGGCCTATTCGAAGTTGGTCATTTCTGTTAGTGAATATAATATATAAAATAATATAAATATACTTTCTTTAACCCTTCCTTGCCTGTGCTGTGTAATGATTTGACTTGTCTATAAATATTTCAAAATCTCTGTAAATATACTTAAAAGTTCGCCAAGAAATTTGAATAATAGATAATCTACCAAACAATTGCTGTCACTGTCGCTGTTTCCCCCCAAAACTGAGAGAAAGGGACAACTGCACCTCAGGCTGATAATACCTAAATAAAATCGTAAAAATCGAGATTTTGTATCATCCATTTTTATCCTCCGAATGATTTAAAGATTTTTTTTACTAACTGCATTAGAAGAAAATATTCTATGTCTGTACGTTTTGCATTTTTAAAAATATATTACTTAGTTTGTATACTGAAAGTCCATTGATGGCGTTCAAACCAAGCAATTTTAATGATTTTTTAGGGTCCTAACTCCTATAAAAAGTAACTTATCAAAAAAAAGCTAAATGTACCGACACGCTGGTGGTCGATATCTACATTATAACATTAACAAAAAATATTTGCACTAGTGTCAAAATCCAGAGAGAAACTTGGGGTTTGTAGGGAGAAAACGCCGCCCTCTTAACACAGAGTTCATATTTTAGATGTTCCTCAGCAAAACATTTATGTATTGAATAAAATAATTAAAACATATTTTTTGTCAAACTTAAGGTCAAAGTTTAGAAGAGTTTTTTATTTGTGTTTAAAGCTGTAAATATGTTCCTTAGTTTTAACAAAGTACATTTTTCACACTAAACAAATTCTTTTATTTATATTAACCAAAGTTTTTGTCATTATGTAGTACATTTAGGTAATCAAATAAGAATGAAATAGCGTGAGCATTTTGCTCGCGAGCGTCTTTCTGTGAAATTTTTCAAGGCGCTTCCTCATGGGTTACAATTACATAAATACTAAATGTAAACTACTCATTTTTATCCAAATTTATGGTACACAGCACCAGAGGCCGAGAGATTTTCTAACACCGCAAGGGAGGGGTTAAAACGGATGCAATCTTGTGATCAAAAACACTTGTACCAATTCTTACCAAGGTGGGCATGGAGCAATGGATGGTGGTATCGAACCTTCCCGGTCTCAACAAAGCACCGTCTAGTAAGTCCGGTCTGGAAGTAGCGGCCATGACCGTGACCCCTTTTACGGCTCCCTCCACTCCGTCCAATTGAGTGAGAAGCTGATTCACTACGCGGTCTGTCACACCCGTTGAATCGTGACCACGGCTGATGATAAAATAAGAAACATTTAATTATTATGAACAAAATATTTAACCCTACTTTAATGGTACCCAGTTATAAGTTATCTATCAGGTATAAAACCTATTCAATTTTTTAAAAACTAAGTTGAGCAACAGATTTTTTTTTTATGTGAATACCACACAAGAGTCCCAACTGCCCCCAACCGTCTGGCGCCAACAGTGATTTTCGGCATATGGTATCCCCGATTGGGATATGTTGTAAGGCTGAAGATAATAGGGAGGGGAAGGAGACAAGGAAGATGAAGGTGGGGAATTACCTGGCTATTCAGATTGGTCACCAAACACGGTTAAGGCCATTTCGAGCAATATTTCAATTCTGTATTTCTTACACCAGAGCGATACTGGGAGTATCTTCTACTCTGGAAAGTGCCGCAAATTTACTAAATTAAATTAATGAAATGTGAAATAACTGTTTTATTTGCGTTAGCTGGGAGTCTTACCCCTCGACCGCAGAGGCCGTCATTTGGTTCACCGATGCATGGGTTTTTTCAGTCACAAATTATAAATTATAACTCAGTAGTTACTAGTCAAAAATTATAAGTTTTAATATTTAGTTATAGGTGATAAGTTCTTAGTTAAGTTTTATTTTTAACCAAATCTTTTTCTGTTTTTTCTGTTTCAAATTTTCATTTGAGAGTCGCTAGGATTGTCCTCAATGATTGAATTGCACTTACCGCGGAGCCAAACTGTCAAATTCATCAAAGAACAAGACACAAGGTTTTGATTTTTCAGCCCTGAAAAAACAAGAGAAATTTATGACACAATTAAAAAAGTCATTCTTACATATTATGGTTTATTTTTATTCACTAAATTATTATGCTTACTTTTTAAATAAGTTTCTAACGGCTTGTTCACTTTGTCCGATATACTTTGATAAAAGTTCCGGTCCCTTCACGCAGATGAATGTAAGTTGTGAGAATTGCGCTACGCAGGATCCTATCAGAGATTTTCCTGTCCCCGGGGGCCCGAACAACAAGATGCCCCCTGGTTGTTTGGGAAATAGACCAGGATACTAAGAGAAAGAAGATAAAACAATATTAAAATAAGGTGACTCATTATAATCATTATGTACCACTGATTTGTTTATAAAGTCATACATAGTACATTACGATACAAGTTATAGGTATTTCAAATTAAATGTTAATAACGTGATAGGTAATTCCATAGAATATCATTATCATTATGTAATTTTATTTATTTTTTATTTATTTTACATGCCTTGAAGGTTTTTACAGTATCACATTATTAAAGTTACACATTAAATTTTGCCTGAGATGTGAATGATTCTTAAAACTTAACAGGGCCCGCAGATACTTTAATAGTACACAACTGCTAACCCTGTACAAATCGCAAGTGCGCCCCACGGTTGAATTTGGCAGCCACCTCTGGTCTGGAGCCCCAAAATACCTGAAAAAACCCCTCGACTCTGTGCAGAAACGGGCGGTCCGTTTGATAGATTCTCCTAACTTAACAAACGGACTGCAATCTTTAGAGCACAGGCGTCAGGTGGGAATGCTGTCCTTGTTCTACCGGTATTACAATGGAAGATGCTCCGAGGAACTAGCGTCACTGATCCCCTCGGCACCGGTGCATAGCCGGGAAACACGCCAAACATGCGCTCAACATTTGTACACGGTCGACATTAGTCACATGAGAACGGGTCGTTTCTACGACTCGTTCTTGAGTTCAACAGCCCGGCTGTGGAACGATTTGCCGGCTTCTGTGTTTCCTCCCTCCTACAACATTGGTCTCTTCAAGACCCATGTTCACTCCTTCCTCTCCTCAACAGCACCCTCCACACAGCATCTTCAAAGATGACATAGGCCCTGAGGGAAATTATTTCCCTCAGGGCCTCCTGTGTGGAGTTAATACAAATAAAATAAAAAAAACTAATTAATGTACGAGTAATAGTAATAAAAAGGAAGAAAGTGTGTGGAGAAACCAAGAGAAATTTTGAAATCAAGAATTTATTTATTACTAGCTGATACACGGCATGCGTTGCAAAGCAAAGAAATAAAAAAAAATCTCCCTGCATTTCCTTTCCCATGTGTCCCCGTTTCCCTCCCGTCATTTCCTCCCGCGCCCTCCCGGCTTTCCCCTCCCTCGTCATCCCTCCCGCTAACCCCACCTCCTCATTACCCTTCCACTCCTGCCTTCCCCCCCTAAAATATATGAAAAACACTCATTTTCATTTATACAAATTTCATAAAACCAGAGCTTATCATTTTATATAACCTTCGCGGACGTGCGCACAACATATCACCAAAGTTTCATCGCAATCGGATGAACGGTATAGCAGCGCATAACATATGAACAAACAAACAAATATTGATTTTTATATATAAGAAGAAGATATCATCCTAGCTAAAGTTATGGATGTTGCCTGGGCTTTACTCTGAATTTTTAGAAATCAAATGTAGACAGTAATTTTCTTCTTATTTTGAACAATGAAGTGTGCAAAATTTCATCAATAATTATCAAAATTCTGCTTTGAGGGGTGGGAGAAGAGGATGGGGGTGGTTTTTCATATAGAACTCATGTTTTTAAGATCAAGTGTGCAAAATTTCATCAATCTCGGATAAAAATGTAAATTTGTTTAAAAATAAAATCCACGTCGCCCGCCACAGACACTTTTCTTTATATAAATAGATATATGTATATGTATGTATACGTATAGATTAAAACAACTCAAACATCCAAAACTTATTTTTGTTTACCTTCAAAGGCCAACACAATATTTCTACCAGGGATGTTTTAATATGTTCCATGCCACCTAAAGATTCCCACATTGGGTTTTTCACATTTTCTTTATTGCTGCCATCACTTTTATGAATTTCATCTTCCTTGCTTTCGAGAGAGAGTGTTTTGCTTTTATTCAATGCTGAAAAATGCAAAGAAATATCAATTAATTAATATAAGTCAAATTAGGTATGTTTTAAGGTTTTCACGGCCAAAAAGTATTTTTGTTATTGTTTTTGGGGTGTTATGCCTAAACAAATGACAAACTAAATATGATCTAAACTGTTTTAGAAAGAGCAAAACATCACGCTTTACTTCAAATCTGGAAGTTAACAATAGAAAAAATTAAATGTGAATGAAACTCAACTCTATGAAACCAAAGTTTACGATGGCAATTTGAGGGGGTATTTCACCATCCTCCCCGTAGATTATTCATACGGTAGGGTACATTAAAGATTAATTATACAGGATTTATTTGTTTAAAAAGTCTGATTTTACTATTGGGCACTTGAACCTATGAATAATGGCTACATATAGGATAAGTTAGCCGAGTTTTTTACCAGTTGCTAGTATTTATTTGTTTATTTATTAATATTCGTTATGTGTATGGATAAGCTATGAGAAGGATGGTGAAATACCCCCTGAGAATAATTAAAGAGACTTTGTGATTTTTTTATTAATTATAAATTATAATAACATATGCATGTGTTTCCTTTTTTATTATCAATAATTTTAGTTGGAAAAAAAGTAAGGTGAGCCATTTTTTAAAACTTTTTTATGTTAAATTTAAAAAATGATGTGTTTATTTCTAATAGTAACATTTGAAGGAATATTTCATCACCTTTCAAAAACAGTTTGGTTTTACCCATTCTGAGGCCTAATGTATCCGAAATTTAGTTTTCGGATCATTAGGCCGCAGCATGGGGAAGCCACTCAGTGAGGCCAACATTATTAAATTACTCTATAAAATGTAGAAAATTGTATCAAAATAAAAATAAAAATTATAAATATTCCATTTGTTTTAATTTTATTGCAAAGTGGATGGAAATTTTCTGACCTTCTGACGGAATATGCCAGAGACCTGCCATGCAATTCTGTATCTCTAGTGGATACGGAATCGATTCCATACATAATCGCCTGTCAAAATTATGTGATTGTCTATGGCTTGCAATTGCAATTGTTTTTTCGCAGACTTCAATTAGTTTAAAATACGAAATGCTGCAAGTATACATGATTATTTATTAATTTAATGTACATTTAAAGTTAAATACCATGGATTTGACACTTGCGAAGTCGGCGACAGCGCTGACAACTTACCAGGGTTGCCAATTTGCGGGGAATACCCCAAATTGCGGAGAACTTGTGGGGAAATTGCGGGGAATTTGTAATTTTTTCTCCCCAATTGGGGTATTTGAACATTTATAGCGGGTATTTTAGAACATAAGCATTGGCAACCCTGCAGCTTACACATCAGCCCGTAGGAAAAGCAATTGCAAGCCTTAGACAAACACACAAGTTTAACAAGCGATTACGTATGGAATCAATTCCGTATCCACAAAAGATACAGAATCGCTCTTTAGAGGGGCACACAAGGGGTTAAATCACTTTATTGATAATCTTAGTAAACTTTTGTTTTAATGCAATTGTTCCATGAGGCTGAATTGTTAGATATAAGAAAAATTTACTGTAAACAATGTTTAAAATATATATTTACACGAAATATTATTTTTACAAAAAATGAAAAGCGTTTTAGTGATAGGTTAAACAATGTATTTGAAGTTCCACGGTGTAACACTAGGCTTGCGCAAAGACATGCATATTTTATTACACCAAAAATATATAATGCTTTCTATAAGGCTACAGAAATTGATTGTAAAAATATATCCACCTACAGCAAGTATAAAAATGTATTATTTTATTTTAAAAATGTATTAATTTATCTTGGATAAATACCGTCGACACAAACATTTACTTGCTGTAACATCTGACCTGCTGTAACTTAACAAAATTTTTATTAATCTTTATGAACATGTCTTTTGAATATGTATTTCAGTAAACACTGAATCTATTTTTTATGTATTTGATTTTATTTTTTTTTATTTTTTTAAACTTCTACAAGATATTGTATGTTTATGAGTAAGGCCCTCCGTTCATGGAGATTCTTACAAACTACGTGATTGTGACACAACCACAAGTACCCTGCAGATGTACTACTTTTTAAAGCTGGTTTCCGTACACGGCACTACCCGAATTATACTGAACTTGATCATTTTTCACGTGCAGCCGTGGAGTTAACACGATGTCGAACGATGTCAAATGACTTTTTTTCCAACATTAATCTATGCCTTCTTCACTAAATCCTTTCTTGCGTATTCTGGTAATGTAAAGTTATGTAAACACGCATTTTTATTCACTTCCAGAACAAATCTAACATTACTTTCATGTTCAGACGCCATTTCTGTCAAACGTCAAACGAAAGTAGCAGACACAAATGCTACAACGCGTAGCGCGCTACCAGCACCGTCGTTAGCGCGTTACCGACTTCAACCTGACATCCGTCGCGCAGCGCCGTGTACGAACACCAGCAAAATTGTATGGCGGGTACCCACGAGCGGTGTGCGTGCTACGCGCATCAGGCTCGAATAGTTTGTAAGTAGCTCCATGTACGGAGGCGCTAATTATCTGTCTTAAAAACTCTCAAGTATACCCACGAACTGGCGATGCCTATGTGAGATTTTTTTGGTTAATCTGCTAATATATTTATGTTATTCTCTACTTTTTTAAAACTTGTATCACAAAATTTTAACAATTTTTAAAAAAAAATTGTTAAAAAAAAAATAAAAAAAATGTATGTGGTTTTAAACATACCTGCTTCTTTAATGGCTCGATAAATCTTCTTATGCATATAGTCCACAAGGTCTCTCACGGTAAACCCAGTTGTTTCGTTGGCCATTTGATTATAGTTTTCTTGTCTAATATGTGCGGTATAGTACAAACTGTTTTGTGTAATACATTGCAGTAAGCAAACACGTTCAGCCTGTTAAAAAAATAAAAGGTTATTCCTTGATGCCATTTACAACAATAAACCTGTGATATAAAAAAGGTGACCGGACAACTCAACAATGTGCAACTTCATCACTCCTTTGAAAAGTCATTAAAAGTTGTGAGAAAAAAAAATTGTCATGGGCTATTTTTTTTTTAATTTCATCACTCTGGGTGTCAAAATGCCACTTTGTTGAGTTGTCATGGAACCATAAAAAATGCATACCATTGACAGTTCAGGAATACTGAACTGAAATGGGAACAGCATTTGGCCTTTGGTAATTCTGAATCCGCTGTTTACAGCATCCAATCCTGCCGCAGTTAACAACACATGGACTCCTTCACATTGATATAATAGTTCTCTAATGCGGAAAACCAACCTGAAATGACACAAGCATGTTAAATAGTATTGAATTCTGTTTAATTTAATCAAACAAAATGTATAAAATGATCGACTCACATATCATAAAATACCGTATCCTGGTGTGATGCACCTTCATTTTCTGCAGGGATCAAAGCATCAATATCATCACAAATCAATATTGAAGGACTGTGTTCTTCACAGAGTTGGATCATTTTTTGGAAATGCTCAATGACATCTTTTCTTCCCTTAATTGATCGGCAGTCTATCCTCATTAACCAAATGCCTAAATCTGCTGCAATTGTAGAGCAAATTGTAGTTTTCCCTGATCCTGGTGGACCTAGCAAAGAAAATAAACAGTAGTTCTTGAATTTTTATTTTGTTTGTAATCTAAAATGTATTTCATAAAAAAGTTTGTAAGCATATTTTTTTATTAAATGAGCAAATACACATAATTATAATTTCGTACAATTTTGCAAATTTTACTAGAAAAGAAAAATAGATTTTTATATACAGTATATCAGCATGTAAGACTTCAATAATGAGGGTTTGCTCGGGCTCGCATTTCTATTAATTTTGACGAATTTGTAACAATAACATCTTTTTTTTAGACCGATACCCACAGACGTGAGTTATTTGTATAAGATTAATAAAAACAGTACCTCATCATTAAAATATTTTATGTAAAACGGTTTGAAAAATTTATAAAACGTTTTCCAACTATGCATAAAATTAGCGGTAAGCATCAGATTTTATTTTTCTAGACGATGAATTAGTAACTTCCCGAGGCATTCGTTTAGAAACATCTGAGAATTTTGTAATACTTTTAAAAGTGTTAATTAAAGTAAACCCAGTGGAAAGATACATTTTCTAGGCCTGCTAAGGCGAATTCGACTGTAGGTAGGTCTGTCCAATATTTGTATACACGCGTTATTATGTCTAAGACTTCTTCACTTATGTTGAAGATTCTCATGATAATACCTGCATGAAAATCATATCGCTTGCATTAAAACATGGCATCATGCCAAAATGATGCGAGATAATGGCAATGCTTCAAATCATTAAAATTTAATATTATTTCTTACAAATAAGTTACAAAGTATCAATTAGAACTCACCAGTAATAAAGATGTGATTTTTGTTTGATCCGCAATTCCGTCCCGATAAATTTTCTTTCAAATGTGTATTGCATTTAATTACATCAATAGACTTTTTGACAATAGATTCAAAACTTTCCACATTTCTAGAGATGTCTTCAACATCGGCAATATACTGCTTTGTACTGACAATATTTGCATAAGGCTGTACAGTCTCTTTATTTACATAAACCTTACAACTTGAGAGAGACGCGCCACATATTAAGGTATACTTCAATGTTTCAGGAAAAAGCGCAACTTGCAAAGAAATATTTTCCAGCGGAGATAAATTAATTATTGAACCGTTATTCAATAATAATGGTTCTACTTCTGTAAACTGCGAGACGTAAATTTGGAAAAATGACGAAATATCGTTCAAATCTATAAAAACATCTTTTTCAACTAGAGTGACTTGAATGGTTTTTGGTAAAGTGCTTGTTTGAGGTACACTAGTCATTATAATTTTTCGACCTAAATCAATGTTTAACAGATCGCTTAAGGCCTTTGGAATAATAACCGGAATGTATTTTATATCAGCTTCGAGTTCTTTCAAAAGAACAGTTTTAGGCATGAACTTAACTTTTACATAAACAGATTTAAGAATGGCGTTGGCATTTTCTTGGTTATCTTCTTTGACAACAATGCTGTCCATGCACCTTAAGTTATAAATATTATTTTCTTGGTAACCTGGGGTACCTTCTTTAATATAGACAAAAAATTGTTGCGAAGGTTTGAGGATATTTTTCAGTTTTTTTTCAAAAGCCTTATTAATTACAATCGCTCTCATACAAGATTGCTTCTCACTACTCTCGGTATCATATTTTGATAAAATTTTATTAACGTCAGTGATATGATATGCGTAAGGTTTATTTGGTGGGTTTTTGACTTCAGTGGGAGGTATGTCTATGTATTCCAATCCATTAAATACTTTTTCTGGCTTGTCTTTGGATAGGCAAACAACCAATTCAGTGTGTTGTTGTAGCAAACAAGAGTCCGATGAATGGATATTGATGGACAAGGAAGGTGATACCCACATCACCAAGTTCTGATTGGCGGTGACTATCCTTATTTGATCCAGTAGACAAGATTGTAGCATGTGCGCATTTGATTCCTACAACATAAAATTACACATTTACCCACCTTACAAGAAAGCTCCATAAAAGTTATATTACGTATCTGCACTAACCTCTTAAATGAGATTCGTTTAAAAATCATTTCTGTGAATATAACTAGCTATTCTGGGGAAACTACATATGGTATATTATATACTAATTTTATAAAAATATAAACACGTTATCTAATAAGATCACACACATTCGAATTAACAGATTTGCCTTAACATGAAATCTGGGTGTCAATTTGATGAGCTGGAGACAGACCATGTGACCATATTTTTGGCCCCAGTAGGATTCGAGAATGCTTTGAATAAACTACTACATTAGTCATACATTAACAACGAAGAGCGCAGATTAAAATAACTAGACCCTGCGCAGAAAAGAAAAGTAAGGCAAAAGTTTACAGCACAATCCTTTGCGGGACTTTTCCGCGCAGGATCTGGATATTCATTTTTAAACGAACCGCTTGGCGTAGCGATGCTAAAAATGAGTGAGGGAGGTAAATTATAACACGTTTGTAACAGTGTCTAAATAGTGTAACAAAATATTAAATTTAAGACAACAAGCCCGAACTTTTGTTTACACGATTTGAGATTTGCAGTTAAGTTTTTTATGCAGCCAGCAATTTGAGCGCCATTGTAAAAAGGACTTGTAATTTATAAGCAGATTTTATTTTCGAGGACTGAATGGTGATATTACAATGCGAATTGCCTCTATACTGACAGATTAATTTGTCACGTCGCCTCCCGCGCTTCGCGAAACTTGATCTGTTCCCCTTTCCCTGGTTGGCAGGGAAAGGGGAACAGATCAAGTTTCGATCAACAGATCAAGGCAGATTGGCTGGTATATTTATTTGAATGTCTAAGTGTAAGACGGTACAATTTATCATTTTGCTACTAACAAGTCAGTTATGATGAAAATAGAATCAGATGGCACGGTGAAAATTTTGCATCGGTCCACCATGATTTAAATAATAAGCAAAACTGTATTGTGCACTTACAAACACAAATTCTTAAACACAGAAATAATGTTGTATATCGCTTGTTGCTACTCCCTGGTAATTCATTTATCAAATTCTCTAATAAGATACCGTTCTAAGGCATTTGGCAATAATCAAAACTTAAAAAGGAGATTAGGTAATTGAAATATTTTCTGTTACAGAATCAGCACTAATGAGGAACTTGAGTGAAAAAACTTGAAACGGCTAAAAAAAATATATTCATATACATCAACAAACGCTGATGCTGAGTATATAAGTTTTATTATATGTAGAATTAATGTATCGTCATTTAAAAATGATTAAGACCGTAAGAGATTTAAACGCCCTGTGATTGGTCGGTGGGTTCTGACAGAACTTACTCAGCCATCTCACCATCCGGCAGCAGAATGCATTAAGAATGTAGACAATTTTGTGCTGCTAAATTGCTCGCATACGACTCGCACATGAGTTACCACTGCCGTATACAAATAACTTTGGAAAATATTCTTACTAAGAAATAGACATTTGTAAAAAAAAAAAAAACTATATAAGTTAGAAAATAAACTAAATAGTTACTGGTATAAGTTAGAAGGTGAATATACATAAAAAAATTACTAGAATATTTTATTGCACAAAGTTAACCCAGATTATTTAGAATATATACCAGAATATACAAATCGTCCTCCGAATCTGGATGAATGGCAACTTGACGGAGAGATGGTGGGGGAGGACAGGTCGTAATGGTAACTGCCGTTCCTTCAGATAGTCCAATTCTATGGGCAAATAAGGAATTCAATCCAATGCATCCTTCCAGGATATTGCTTTCAACACACCATAGCACAATGGTATTATCCTCCCACCAAACTTTAATGCATTTACCCTGAAACAAACAATGAATTAACCTAACATACACATTAGTAATGAAAACTTGCACTAAATGCAAAATGTGTATTGTTAAATGATAAATCGTAAAATTGCCTAGATATTGTAAGCTGTAAACTCGAATAAACTTACATTTAAGCTTTGTAGTTCGGGTTGCATTCGATTTATATGAGCAAAACAATTGTACGATGGCACAAATTGTACAACAGCAACGCGTTTGTACATTTTGAATAGAAATATTTACAAATTGACTGATTGAAATTCGTAAAATACCTCAACTTTCAATTGTGTTTACTATTAATTCAACAAAGGATTAAAACCTCATTGGAGGACGCACAAATAAATATTTGTCATCATCTGTGCGGTTTGACTTTTGACTTTTGACCGATTTTGACATTTGACACTCAGTGGTCGGTGTGACCATATCGAAGAAAACACATGTTTTATTTTTAATTGTTATAAATAATAACTCTCTCATTCGACGCGATTTCACGATTTTCAATTTTATTAAAAAGAGCTTTTATCATTTTTATTAATTTGGTTGAAAATAAATACTGGTTTGAACCCAGACTGGTTTTTGGCTGAAATAAAATATATTTTCGGACGATCCGGACCTTCAAATGAAATTTTATTTTTCTAAGATGGTAACACAAAACTTGCTTTGATTGGTGGATGAAAATTGAATATAGCCAATCATATCGTTTCTGAGCAACGGTCATTGAAACATTCGGAAGTTTACGTGCGCTTGATAAAAAACGGTTTTTAGACAGTATTTTATCGTTATTTATTTCGTAGTTAATGTGTAAATAACCTGAACCTTTTGGTAAGTACGCTTTATTATTGTTTGTGTGATATAATGTAATAATTATAGTCAGTTCAGGGATACTTTTCATTCATAAGTGTTATAAACTTGAGTCAAATAGTTCCCACACAACCATGTTATGAAGAATGCCCAGATTTATTTTCCGCCAACAAATATAACTAACAGTGCAAATTGTACTACGTGCTGTGCGTTTATTGTAATTAGGCCCATAATTAAATTATTAAGGTCGTATTTTGTTATTTGCAACTGAGAAATCCCTCCTTACGTGATACCTAGGTAACGATTATTTTGGCGATGCATCACATGGGTTGCATTTGTTTCAGAATTGATGATTCGCTATCCAAAATAAAATAATATTTTTCTTGGAATATTATCAACGTAACGTGGTTTCATAATAATAACCAACAATTTTGCCTATAGTTGTGTATTATTATGTAGGTAGACCGTTAATCGTTAACCAAATTTTGCAACGCCACAGTTTGAATATGTTAGCCAGTTAATTGCGTCGATCTTTCAACACTTTTCTCGATGAGCATCTCTGCTGCTTTAGATGATATATTTTTCAAATGTTTTCGCGAGGAACTTTATAAACATCATTCTGTCGAAGTGGTATGAAGTTTACCGCCATATTTTTTTTTATTTAGATGCCCGTTATTCCGTGAATGTTTTTCTATGTTTATTCTACAATCCCTTGGAAGGCTTGGTACATTGGGAATATAGAGAATTCGCTCAATATATACGAATTACCCATAAATAAACCAATCCCTATAACTCTCTCTCATTCAGTTGTTCAGTTGGAGTTTTATAACTTTTTTTTATGTATTGTCCGCTAGTTATCTCACCAAAGTTAAATCTACACTCGATAACCTAAGCTGTTGGGCTTTGAAATTCTTTAGGGAATTTTTCAGGATTCGATTGATGATAACAATTTTGTGCAAACTTCCTGTTGCTTTGCTCTTGGGAGAATCGAACCTGGGTATTCCTGTTGTAATATGCATTTGATAATCCTGTTCAGTTTTTATAACTAACTTGAACATTATGCAAAGTCCAATAACATTATTTTTATATGGGAAACAAATCAAAAATGTGTAGAAATTTCCCTAAAATTAAATCTAAAATCTCTTCTAAGATTAAAATCCAATCCAAACAATACTTATAAATTTTTGTCACATTGTGGATGTGCGAAGCGATTAACTATTTTATGTGTATTATATATTATCATCTCTTTATTAACAATAGTGCAATTCTACAAAAAAAAATTGGTAATTTGCAGATAATTCTATAATAAACAATAATACGAGATGGCGCCAATCAAATTGGCGAGCAAGGCTCCCCTGGGCGGCATCAACGGCATCTTCACAAACGGAGTCAGCACGCGGAGTCGCAATGGAAATCCCACCAAGACCCTCAAAGAGACGGTCAAGGCTGTGGGGAAACGAAAAGCCGGCAGCCCCCTGAAGGAAACCACGGCCAAGAGGGCAGCTTTTGGAGACATTACCAACAACACAGTGGGCAAAGGTCTTCTGAACGACAAACACAACAAGAATATCCTTGTTAAGAAAGTGACTGTAGAAACTAAGACTCTACCCTCATTGAAGGTAAGTACCCAATATCTTTCTATATTTTTATTAATTTGTTTACGCATGTGAAATTCTTGAGTCAGAGACCATGTTCCACCTCTGCTTGAAAATCTTTTGTTTTGAAAAAATTTTATTGTTATTGGTATAGATTGCATAGCTCCTGTAATTACCAGGCCAAAAGCCTGTTGTGGCGTATATCATCAGTTTTACATAGTACAAAGCTGACCCCAAACATATATATCCACTTACTAGTTATATGAGTGGGTTCATAGATCTTAAAGTAAATGAATTAAAGGACTACAAAAAAGTGCGAATGCCATTCTTACATATGGATAGTACAACTGCATCTTCAAACACCCTCCACACAGCATCTTCAAAGATGACATAGGCTCTGAGGGAAATTATTTCCCTAGAGTTAACTCATTTAATCACAGGGGACCATACTTGCTCCAGCTCATGGGTCTCATATAAATCGTTGTATCTCCCTTACTGTCATGGTGAGAAATATGATCTTAACGGCGTAAGAGTTAGAAAACTTCATGCTTTACATTTAAATGTAAAAATTCACCACAACAGAAGTAAAATGTATGAAACCAAAGTTTAGGATCGCAATTTGAAAAAAATTTATGAAACTTTGTGAATTTTTTCATGGAACATCAAAAAATTGAGGTGACAGTAAAGTTTGTAATACTTTGTCTAATAAAACGTGCATGTTTTTTTTCTTTTTTTCATTGTCAGTAATTTTAGTTAGAAAAAATGTAAGGTGATCCATTTTTTTAACTTTTTTAATGTTGTATTAAAAAAATTTAATATTTCAAAAATTATATTTTTATTTCTAATAATAACATTTGTAAACATATTTTATCACCTTTCAAAAACAGTTTTTAGTTTTCGGATATGTTAGAAATATTCAATCGAAAGCTGGTTCACACACAGCTTTCAAATATAAAAGATTATAGCACGTCAAATAACGCTCTGCCTACAATCCCTTCAGACCGTTCACACCTAAGCGTTTTTGAGCGCAGATCAATCATAGACAATACACATCTTAGACGTAACCGCTCCAGAGGCGATATGTCCAGAAGATAAGTCTCCCCCTCTCCGACTAAAACAGGAGAGGGGGTCATTGTAATTACGGAGCTGCCTAAGCCCATGGATGACAGATGTCAATTGTTTTTGGGGTGTTATGGCGTGTTTCGCTATCTCCTTCTTTAGCCAACGTTTCGGACAGCGTTACAGTGTCCATCATCAGGGCAGATGAGTATGATGATGGACACTGTAACGCTGTCCGAAACGTTGGCTAAAGAAGGAGATAGCGAAACACGGCATAACACCCCAAAAACAATAACAAAAATACTTTTTGGCCGTGAAAACCTTAAAACATACCCGACAGATGTCAAGTTGACAGATTTCAGTACAAAAAATGTGCATTCCGTTGCCGCTCCCTAATTCAACTGACCCCCTCTCCTATCACAAGAAGAAATATTTGATAGCCTCGTATGAAAGCACAAAGATAAGCGCTCGCGATTCAACAGATATCTGCTCGCAGATATATAGCTCTGTGTGAACCAGTTTTTATTTGGAATTTATTGCAAAGAGCAAATATTTTTATCATCTTACAAAATGCCCTCAATGGAAGATGCTCCGAGGATCTAGCATCATTGATCCCTTCGGCGCATAGTCGGGAAACACGCCAAACGCGTGCCCAACATATGTACACTGTTGACATTTGTCACATGAGAACGGGTCGCTTCTTCGACTCGTTCTTATGTTCAACAGCTCGGCTGTGAAACGATTTGCCGGCCTCTGTGTTTCATCCTTCCTACAACATGGGTCTCTTCAAGACCAATGTTCACTCCTTCCTATCCTCAAAAAAAGACCCTCCACACAGCATCTCAGATGACATAGGCCCTGAGGGAAATTATTTTCCTCAGGGTCTCCTGTGTGGAGTTAATGTAAAAAAAAAAATTTTTGAAGGGTTAATGTTTAAAAAAAAAAAAAGTCAGCAATCTCCACCTTTGTTTTTTTTTTTAAAAGGCAAAAAACACATTGATATCTTTGCCTTTGATACGTATTTTCAAACTCTGATTTTGATGGGAGAAAGCTGAGTTTGTAAGTAACCAGATTTGCAAATTGAATTTAGGTTATATATTTTGGAGATGCTGCCTTTGCTTTTACACACCTCATTTATAGCTATTGGTGCTTTCAGTATAATGAATAAGAAGTACACTATCTTTTACTATTCTTTTTTTTTAGGTTTTGAAGCAAAAATGCCAAGAAAACATAGTTCCACTAACCAAAAGACTCAGCGGTGCCAAAGTTGTTAACAAAGAAAACACTGTCAAGACGGTGCAGCCCGCACCCATCAGAGAGGTTGCTAAACTGCAACCCTTGCCGTATGCCAAAGCCGAAATCAACAATACCAAGGCATACAGATCTAATGAATCTGTCAAGAGTGTGTACTCCAACAAAACCTCGAGGCTTAGTGATGAATTCAGCGAGGTGTCGTTATATGTATCGGCTGTTGAAGACATGTAAGTATACACAAGTCTAACTTTGTTTATCTTTGTTTAGCTTTATTTATTTTTACCCGCCAGACTGATTTATTTAAAGTTTTGGATCGCAATTTGAAAACAATTTATGAAATTTTGTGAATTTTTTATGATGATAAGGTTTATAATACACATGTGCTTAATTTTTTTTCATTATCAGTAATTTTAGTTAGAAAAAACGTAATGTGAGCCATTTTTAAAACTTTTTTATGTTTGTATGCAAAAATTTTATATTTCAAAATTGTGTTTATTTCGATTTGTAAAATTTTAAAGCTTATTTTTATCACCTTACTAGTACAGGTTTTAGTTTTCGGATACATTCAGAAATATTCAATTTTCAATTTGGGAGGCGGGAATGGGTACCGCCGCCCCGGGAACCTTTATTGGATAACCAACACCTCTGCCATAGGTCACCCCAAGTGGTTCGCTACGTTTAGTGATTTAGCAGGGGTGCCCGGGTTCATGGGGTGAGGTTTGTCTAGGTCTTGGAGGCCGATGACCAGGACACACTGAACCCCAGATTCCTACCTACCCCATAAACCCCTTTCCTTCCCAGAACTCTCCTTCCCTTCATTTCCTTAAAAAAACCTCCACACAGCATCCCCAAAGATGACATAGGCCCTGAGGGAAATTATTTTCCTCAGGGCCTCCTGTGGAGCTCACGTAAAAAAAAAATCCATTTATTTGGAATTTATTGTAAAGCGGAAATATTTTGACCATCAGGTAATATGGTTGAGGCTGGAGGAGTTAATGTTACATCTCTCAAGAGCGCCCCTTTCTGTATGGTGTTAAGAAGGGGGAACTTTTTCGCCACCCAGTTTGGCGGCGGTAGATTATCTAACAAACTATTGACCGACATTATTGCTTATTTTGAGGCATTCCATTATTTATGCATTGTGTTAATGTAGTAAAATTTAATTCTCAGGTCAACAGTTAACACTACAACCAATAGCGCAGAAAAGGTTGCCAACAAAATTAAGGACCTGGCTATCCACAAGATTGAAGAAATTTCAAAAGTTCCCGAAGGAGTCTCTGACTTTGATAAAGTCAATTGGAATGATCCTTTCCAGGTGTCTCATTATGCAATGGATATTTTCAATTATCTGAAAAGCCGTGAGGTTTGTAATATATTTATTCTGTCTTTTTTAGTTGCGCACTGGTGTGATTGACGGTCTGCATTAATCTAGTTTAATCTTTGTTTTAAATATTTATTTGTGTGCTTTTAGCATAATATTTTTTGTTATAACTTAGTTAGCTATAACTTGTTTGTTAGTCCAAACGATGACTGTATACAGGATGGCCACAGACCTATAAAACCAGGAATTATCACGTAATTTATAAATATCAGGAATTTTTTTATTTTTCGAAATCTGAAATTTTAAGAAAAAATGTTTATCTAAAATTCAAGTTCCGCAGATGCCCCTTAAAACTCAGGTCGGTTTTTAAAGTAAATTCTTAATAAGACTACTTATTTTCATGTAAATTGAATTCTCGCGGCCGATTACTGTCATGACCGAGCTTTCAAATTCAGATATTTGATATAAATTCGTTAAAATACATCACATTTCCACATGAATGGAAATTTCGCAACTGATTTTCATTGCATCAGGGCCTTGAATTTCAGATATTCAAAATGATTTCATAAAAATTACATCATGTTTCCAGGTAAACTGAAATTTCGCAGCTAATCATCGTCGCTGTCGGTGGTTAAAATTCACATATCTATCTTCTATATATTAATACGTGAAGCAAACATTTTGTACCCCTTTTTACGAAAATTGCACAGAAGGAGGAGTATGAAATTTCGCACACTTATATTTCATATAGAGAATGAGTGCAGAATGCTAATATTTTTTTTAAACTATGCATAAAAAATCTTCTATATGTTAATACGTGAAGCAAAAACCTTGCACCCCTTTATACGAAAATTACGCGGACGGAGGAGTATGAAATTTCGCACACTTATAGTTTATATAGAGGAGTGCAGAATGCCAATACTTTTTTTAAATTATGCATAAAAAAATACATTAAATCAATAAAAAAAAACATTACAAAGTAAATTAATTATGGTCGAATTTCGACCATTGGACGACCATTAGTTCAAAGTTAATTTATAAAAATGCAACTTATTTCCGTGCAAACTGAAATTTTGCAGACGATAACGATAAATTTTGCAGACGATGACGTATTTCCGTGTAAATTGAAATAATTTCCCAAGCGATTATTATTGCTGCCAGGCTGTCAAACACAGATATTGTACATCCCGTAGAAAAGTGTCGCAAGTCAAAATTTTCTATTTTACGTTTTATCTCTGAAAAACTTTTTTTTCGTAGACCACTTTCAAAATTTTACTTCTCACGGTGAACCCCCTGCTGGTACATTTCTACCATATTCCTAAAACTCGACATACATTGCACTGAATATTGAATGGCGAGGTTTGGTCATAACGGAACAGTACCGGATCTTCGACTTTTTCAAACGGGGGCAAAATGGACCAGTATTCGAGATTATATTTGCCACGACGGAGAGGGCGTAATGGGATATGGAACGTGGGGGGGTATGGGTATGTTCCCATCGCAGTACAGTACACCTATATCCCATTACGCCCCCCCTTGCCTTTTAAGATCTCATGCATAATCGGTACAACAATGTGCGCTGTACGCCACTCGTTCTGTTATGGAGGGGGCGTAATGGGATATGAGACGGGGGTGGGATATGGATATGAGGCAAGTGGGGGTCCACGAACTGGTTTCGTGGGCCCCCATTTCTTTATTGTTCCTACGTGGACCCCCGTCGGGTCTCCCGTGGACCCCAAGGGGTCCTACTTAGGGAATCACTGCTGTAGATCTTCCATTTCCATACTGTTAGAAATCAGCATACAACAGGCAACACACTTTCAGATTACTCAATTTAGCACCCAAACCCACCTCTTTCAATTCTTGCATACAATTATCCATGTATAGATTTAATTACCACGGTGACATTACAAAGCCTTGCTTAACTCCTTTTTTATGTCAAACCACCCTGTAAAACCATCATTCATTGTAAATAATCTGAAATGATAGTCTTGCAATTTTGTAGTTTTATTTAGAACATCTTAAATTTTCCAGGAATCCTTTGTCATCGAAGACTACATGTCCCGTCAGAAGTGCCTGACTGGGGGCATGCGTGCTCTGCTGGTGGACTGGATGGTGGAGGTCCAGGAGAGCTTTGAGCTGAACCACGAGACCCTTTACCTGGCCGTGAAGCTGGTGGACCTGTTCCTCTGCAAGGAGGTCACCGGCAAGGAGGACCTGCAGCTCCTCGGAGCGGCCTCGCTGTTCATTGCTTCCAAGTTTGATGCGAGTTTTATTTTACTTAAACATTTCTGCAATTCAAACCAAATGTGGACCAATCAATATACCCATGTAAACAAGTTGATTCAGGTTTTTGTGTGTAAAACTGCTAACCAAAGCCTCAATTACATTAAGCGAGTTTACAAGCTACTAGCCGGTAAGGTTAAAAGCGGGTGAATCTGCGAGTGATAGCAACAGTAGCAGCTAAAATAACGACTCCCGCGCCAAGCAATTCTGTCGACATTTTATAGAAAACTTGAATTCGAAGCTAGCGCCACACGCTAATCAGTAGCGAGAATAACGACTCCCGTGCGAACTAATTCTGACAGACGAAATCAGCTGTTGGTGGGCCGCCATCTTTATGCAAACACTAGCGAGTAAAGTTGACCACCTTTCAAATTTTTTCGTAGATTGTCCACAATCTACTAGTTGGCAAGTAATACGATGACACTGAGCGAGTTTACTAACAGATAGTGAATTTCCCAGATTTTTTTTTTGTAAATTTTTAATTTCTTGCTTGTAAACTCGCTCAAAGTCATTGAGGCTTAACCTCTGGTTTGCCGATTGCGCGCCCAGGACGCGCCATAAAAAAAATTTTGAGATGCGATTTTAAACCTTATGTATAAAGAAAATGTATGAAGGACAAGGTCAGAATCATTTGGGGCATTCTTGTTCTTGACGTAACAGATATAAGGAACACACCTAGCCTCTCAAATAATCATCTTTGCACATATCTATGACTTTCGAAATGACATTTCTGCCGCAATTTGAGCTGTCAAACTTTGAGCGTCGCATGTCATGAAAAGACTGATAAAACTATCAATTTGTCAAATAAACGCTAGTAATATTATTTGTAAGCATAGTTTATTGATCAAGGAACGTGTTTCGTTAAATATTATATACGATAGCATAAAATAAATCCGCAAAATATTACGTCCAAGTCAAAACATTGCGAAATTTTCGAGTTTCTTCCCTGGCATTTAAGAGGTTAAGTAACCATCATGCCGTTTCCCGCAGCAGACAGGACGGACCGCCAAACAAATTGGTCTTGGCACATACTCCTTGCCTCATTCACATTCATACATTGTCTCATACATGCTCTTTTATTATTCTGACTCTTAACAACCAATACTTCTGGCGTAGGTCACCCTAAGTGGCTCACTACGTTAGCAGGGGTGCTCGGGTTCGTGGGGTAATGTTTGTCCGGGTCTTGGCGGCAGACGTCTGCCCACCAACTGCCTGAAAGCCGGATTGGGATAGACTGGTTGAGGAGATCTATTGACCTCTCCAGCAAGACTCTCATTACCCCTAGCACCACAGTGGGAGGAATGAATTCATGCGTCCGTCACTCCTGGACACACCGACCCACTGATTCTTACCCATCCCTCATCAAAAAACCTGTTGCGGCAGATAACCCTCAGAATCTATAAACTTCTTGAAGTCGCCGATGAAGTTCTCTGCTGTCTTTGTGTTGGAGCTTGGTGTTTCACTGTGCCTCGCAATGCTATGGATGTCAGTTCTTCTCAATTTCTTAAGCCATTTGTAACTTTCATCAAATACATTTTCTTCGGCTGTTGATGATTCTGGTGTCTTCTTAACGAGGTCGGCGAAAATTACTGTAACCTCACAAATAATGTTTTCGTTAATAGTGTGGCCTTCCAATTGCTTTTTGTTTATCCATATGAGAAGCAACCTTTCAACATCGTCGAGAATACATAACTGTTGCAAAGATATTCTTGTCACTCCCTTTGAAGCATCTATCTCCTTAATCAGTCCAACAATGAGGATAGTGCAAATCGTTGATTTACACCGATTTTACATGCGTGCTAGATCAGCCACACTACATCGTTTTCGCTTTTCAATGATTTTTCATTTCTATATTTATTTTTATTCACTTATGGCCGTCTTCTTGCAGCTTTTTCTTCGAGGACATCTTTGCAAAGGTTATTAACCCCTCAGGCTAATTTGTTCGGTTTTCAGAATAACTCGTATAGGTCTTGTAGAAATATGCCCACAATTAATGAGTGCCCGCTCTGCGTCAAAATAATTGCGCCGCCAATGGGTCGCATCGAAATGGCTGGAAGCATGTATCTCGAATACTCGCATCGTTCGCCGGCCATTAAAACCTGGACGTTCCAAAAAGGTCGCGACTGTTACTCTTGTCTCGCAACAAGGCGGCAGAATTTACCAGCAGTTCTCGTACTTACCAGCGTTGTCGGCTGAAATATAAAGGGCGGCGTCAGGCAACACAGTCAGTCAACTTAAGTCAAATCAGTGCAACAGTTCAGTGTAGTAGTGGTACATTGTGATAACATAACTCCAGTGTGGTAACGAGATTCGGGCCCACGACGAATCACTCCTGAGCCCCCTCTGGGAGGCCTACTCGCTCCTTACAGCTTTTGAAGTCCACCGCACCTCACAGCTTTCGAGGTCCACTCCATCTCCAGGCTTTCGAGGTCCACCACATCTCGCAGCCTCTGAGGTCACTGCCTTTCCCTCACCTTAGCTGACTACATCTTCGCCAAGTCTTTGCCACGGTGTTGAGCATCTCACCGGAGGAACTGGAAGATCCGTGATCTTCTCTGCCAGCTGAGCGATGTGACCTGCATCGTGACTCATACACTACTGTCTACACTACGAAGCAATAAAAGCAATCTGACTCAACCTACTCCAATCTCTCATTCTCTCTACCGCCGCTCCCTCAGAAATCATCTTACTATCATGGTTAGAAATATGATCTAAACGGTGCTAGAAAGAGAAAACACCATGCTTTATATTCAAATCTGAAAGTTAACCACAAAATAATTAAAATGTCAATCTTTATGAAATCAAAGTTTCCGACCGCAATTTGAAAAAAAAAGTTATGAAACTTTGGGAATTTTTTATTCATTATTTGTGTCTGAAACGACCAAAATGTGAATTGAAAATAGCATTTATAATACATTTGTCTAACAAAATGTGTATTTTTTTTTTTCATTACAAGTAATTGTAATTAGAAAAACTTAAGGTGAGTGATTTTTAAAACTTTTTTTAATGTTTGCAAAAATTTTATATTTAAAAAATTATAAGTTTATTTTGAATTATAAAATTTGAAAGTGTGTTTCATCACCTTTCAAAAACAGTGTTTAGTTTTCGAATGCGTTCAGAAATATTTAGTTTATTTGGATTTTATTGCAAAGTGGAAATATTTTGACCTTCTGACAAAATATGCCCGAGGCAAGAAGGGGTTAATTTACTCTTCTCTTCATGCATACGTTATATACATACCTGAGTCAAATGACTAATTGAAAATGTTATTTCAGGAGCGTATCCCCCCGCTAGTGGACGACTTCCTATATATCTGTGATGGAGCGTATAACCTGAGGCAGCTGTTGACCATGGAGATTAATGTCCTGAAGGTTATTGGGTTTGACCTCGGCATTCCCCTGTCTTACCGCTTCCTGAGGCGCTACGCAAGGGTGAGATTATTTACTAACTAATAGAAATTTAGAACCTTCAGACCCACATCCCTTATCTTTATATAATATAAAATGCGTGTCAAGATGTTTGTTCGAGATAAACTCTGAAACTACTTAACCGATTTTGATGAAATTTAACTTACTGTGTGTAATTTGGTTCAACTTTAAAAAAAATAAGATGGTTTTTATCTCGATTTTTGACCTCAATATTGCAAATTAAATATTTGTTATAGGACAATTATTTGTAAGTTCCTTAAGGTTCTAACAGATGGGGGGTGTGAGTTAATTTATTGACACAACACTTGGTTAACTAGGTTGGGTAACCATCCAGTAGATGGTGTTGTGTTTCGATTTTGTGTCACAGCAACGCGTAGCCGGGTAAGCTAGTAATAATATATAGTGAGAATGAACTCTAGCTTCAGATTCATGGGTTTATACTTTCCGATACCTGTACCACTTCATCGTAAAAATTATTGATGTGTTCTAAATTAGTAATTGATCCCCTGCCTGGAATAATGTTGTATCCAACAAAACTATCAATGTCGAGTTATTGAAGGAATAATATTGGGCATATTAATATGCATCTTTTAAGGTAGGGATTATGTAATTTAAAAAAAATTATCTATTTATTTTTAGCATTTTAAAGTTTGGTTTGTGGAAGTATGTTGTATAATGGTGTTTACGGAGCATGGTTTAGTTCATGGGAATAAATGGAGAACACGAATGTCTTATGGTTTCAACTAGAAAAACTTCAAAGCCAAGAAGTTGAAGAATTCAGGAAAGTAGTATTTGTCCAGAAAAAATATCACATATTAAGATAGCTTTTTAGCCGTTGAAACAGTTTGAACAATGTTGTAAGTTGATCTCATGACAACATCTCGAAAGTATATGGTATCATTTATTCACTTTTTTTGGTTTTTAAGCTCAAATACATCAATGACGTGTGTAAATCTACATTAGGAGATCATCTTACTTTTTTGTAAGGAACGAAGAGTAAAAAACACTTTGTGGAATAAAGTTGTGTGTGAAATTTTTATATACAACATTTTTCCGGACAAGGGCTCAATTTAAATTGCCTTTTTCATATATTTTCCAGTGCGCCTGTGTTTCAATGCCCACACTAACACTAGCTCGATTTGTCCTGGAACTTTGCCTAATGGAATACGCCGTCATCTCCATGTCCGACAGCAAAATGGCTGCTGCAGCTTTATATTTGGCTATTCGAATGAAGAACTTAGGATCTTGGACCCCAACACATGTTTATTACACGGGTAAGAAAAATCAATAACTGCGTTAACGATTTTATGCTTCTTTTTACATTCCATTAAAAATAAGCCTTTCATTAGTGTTTTCATTGATCTTTCATCTTTCTTTATGATTCTCACATTCCTTGTATCGTTGCAGGGTTCACCCTTGAAGAAATCCTCCCCGTGGCCCGAGTACAAAACATGTGCCTCCACAAGAAGCCCAAGGAAGCCCTCAGCACCGTGCGTAACAAATACTCCCACAAGATATTCTTTGAGGTGGCCAAAGTACCGTTGATAGATAATGACTCTCTCAATAGGACTTCATAGGCCGTCCAAATTTAGATTAATTACTTGTTGAACGTAAGTACAAATTGCAATTGACTTTTCACTGGCAGTTCGTGATAATTGCCCGGGTGACCTTATAAAAGTGACGTGTGTGAAATGAGCTATCAAAAGTGAAAAACAAGCAATGGATAATTGTTATTCCCATTAATCAGTGATTCTAACTGAAATATATATGTAGTTATTATTATACATAATATTTTATGTTTCCCTTGCTTCAACTCCGATTCGAAGATTTTGTTGAAATTATAAAATTTAAGTAATTGATATTTCATTTATCACTGTACTGTGATTCAATATTCGAAATTTTAAAACATTGAAGAACTGATAGCGATATAATGTTATATAAAAAGAATATCTATGAAAACATAATCATTGTTAAACTAACACTTTTTACAACAAATCAACTTTTTAAAAGTTAAATTTTTTAAGAAATTATAGTAAAAAATTATTTTTAATTCCTAATTTGTTCTTTTCAAACTGATCTGACCTCGGGGAATTACGGGAGGTAGCTTGTATCTGATTTAAAGTTTTATCTGTACCAATTAGAATGCCTATCGAACAGTGACAGAATATGTATGTATTTATATTTTCTATTGTGTTGTTTTTCATAGTAAGTATTCATTATAGTTTGGCAATTATGTATTCAAAGAATGGAAGCAAATAAAGAGGGACCAAATTTATGTTCAGAAAAAAGACAATGCTGAAAACAGGGTAAAATTGCTTTGAGTTTGTGTGATTGTTTACCAATAAATCGTCTGTAGTTTAAGCGCTGTGTTTACACATTGCCATATCCGTAGAATAAATGATTCTCTGCCATTTTATAACTTTATGATTAGACATGCATTACCTTTATATTAAGTCAATAAACATTTCATAATATTGCAAAGTTGCTATTATGACTACAGTGAAACCCTCTTAAGTAGTTCCCTCTTTAAAAGTTTCATGCTTAAGAAGTATGTTTTTTTTTTGGTCCCTTGGAGACCGAATGGACCAATTTATCCCATCCCACAAATAAGGTTTTTCCGCTTACGAAGTTTTTTTCCGGTCCCTTGGTAAACTTTTTAAGAGAATTTCATTGTATTATATTATGAAGGAGCGGAGAAAGGTGGTTCATGTAAAAATGTATTTATAAAGGGCATTTTTTAGTGTTTAAGAGATTTCAACCTAGCTAAAGGATCTGTAACAATAAATCTCAGTGGACTTTTTTTAGGGATGAACGGTGAAACCCACATGATGCCCCAATGTAAGAAGTTTTTTTGTTGGTCCCTTCCTTGTATGATGATAATGTTATGAGAGAGTTTCACTGTATATAATAGAACCAAACAAATTAAGAATAAGGCATTAATACGAAAGAAGCAAAGCTTTTATTGTATTTGTTTTTCATTCTTTTATCCATTTCGGAAACAGAACAAGGTGCAAATCTATGTTACCTCAGCCTATAATAAGATAACCCTATGTGTTGTTATTTCCTTTGTCAGCTCACATATCATTTCATGGTTAACACTCACCTTATCGTAGTATTAAGTTGATAGGTAATTTATAATCTTAGATGATGTGTACATTGTAATGCTGTATTTTTAAACATTTTTTTATGTACTATATTTAGTATGGACTGGTATTTGGGAGGCGATCTAAGTGAGTCAATATAATTTGACTTAGTTTTCTTGATAAACTCGGCGAGTATTTACACTTAATTTATATGTTGAAATTTAATAAACTCTTAACTAGAAAACGCTTACGTTTGACATCTTGGCGTACATTTCCGTAATTCACATAACTTTGAAATAAAATACAAAAAGTGAACCAAAACTCAGAATCAAATTGAATTGCCCATAATTTTTTTATAACAAGTAAATGCCACAATTTGGCGACATTTTAACAGTGAATGGATCAATCTTGATTAAATTGGGTTGTTTTGAATGCATTGAATGCCATTATTGAGTATTCCAAATCTACATCCAAAAATGGACATAAACATTTTCATTGCACGCATGATTTTGTTTGCAGTGCAAATGTAAAATAGGGAAAGGACATTGTAACATAAGTCCAGATTGTTTTATTTGTATCAACTTATTTATGAAATTGAATGGTTTTCTATTTATATCTACAATTACTACTGATGGTATTGAAAATCATTAGCTCTGTCTTTTACATGTGAAAGTCTGTAATTAAAATAATTTGCCATTAACAATAAACCACATTGTTTCAATAAAAATTATTTTAATGCTCTCCTCCCATTCGTAATATAACTGAGATATCGATGTTCCGTTTTCATGAAAATACAAACCTGCTTTACATATCCGCATACAATATTAAGATTCTTCCGTTTTGTGAGGAAATTTCCTTTTTCCCTGGAAGAAACAGAAGTCAATTTTATTGCTTTCCATTCATATTCCTCTACGTAACTATTAGAATACATGATAATACGATTAACAGCACATAAAATGCCAAAATAAACCAAAGATGCTCCCATATCTGAAGACACAAAGTTTGTTATGTTTGCTCAAAATCTCCTCACAAACTTGTCAAATTAGAAATTATCATGTGATTCCAGATCTTTTTAAATAAATAATGTTCTTTTCTGCTCAGTATGAATAATTCTATTACAAATACACATTAACAACGAATTTAACAAGTTAATAAGATCGGAATTTTATTTGTGAGGTTTTTCATACAAGAAGTTAAATTGGACGTTACGAAAATTGAGGCCCAAAACTCACTGTTAATTTATTGTTTTAACTTCACTTTGCAACTTCTTATTCAATATCTGTTGTTTCCTGTTCAATAAATAATACATTGTTAGCATTAGAGATATTGAAGTTTTTTTTCTTTTACATAAGATTGTATTATAAAACATTATTTCTACAAGAGGTAATCTATTTGTCATGAAGTTTTCTCAAAATCTCACGGAATTTGTTCAACAACCTATTTCTGTCATGATTATTTCTAAAAAGTTATGTGCCATAAGGAATAAAAAAAATTATTAGAAGTCTTTAAGAAAAAATCTTCCAAAATGAAAAATAAAAAAAACACTATGATAGAAAAGTTGTTTGCATATGTATGTACAGTAAGCGTATATTTTTGTACAGTGCACCTTTATTGACTCTTTAAAATTGTATTATTGAATTAATTACCTCATAATGGGATCTAGGAGACTATCATGGCCGTCTCTAATTGCCTTGGGAAGTGCAGATATTTGCAGACTGGTGTTGTTGCAACTTGACAAATTACGCTTGCTAGGAATTTATATTTTTTTATGTTTTATGTTCACTATTTAAGACAATTTTATTTAAATATAGAAAAGTATAAATTTAGATATTGGCTTACGGCCATTTATATTTAACAATATTTTCATTCTAATAATGTGTTTCAAATGTGTTTTTTTTTTTGTAAATAAATATCTCTAATTATATGTGTTTTTGCTATAACACCATTTTCCTTATATAATATAAGTAATAACATTATATTTATACATGGTGTCTAGAAAATCGCGATACAAGCCTGAAATTGGTGAATCTACAAAACAGAATTCAAAAAAACGTTTTTCTGATCTACGCTTTTCAATTATTATTTTTTTTAATTTAAAAAACATTTTAAGTCGGCTCTATGCTTCGACACATCAACACACACTGATATTAATCCCCTAGCGACCAATTGTTTTCAAATTTGAACTAGAAAGTTCCAAATTTGAACTCAATTTAATTGAAAACGAAAGCTCAATTCAAAAATCAAATCATACAACTTTTGTCTTTATACTGTGTGTACCAGCGCGTAAGTACAAAAAATCGATAAATTCGTTTGATATTCATGCCAACTTATTATTAAGGGTATTTTTTAAGTCGATTTTACATTTGAAATTCGTAAATAATGCACTAAAAATTATAATTTTATAGTAAATATCATTTCGGGAGGCCAATTGTCAGCGGATCAACTGTCTGGTCTTTGCCACGCCAAGTTTTTACATTGTAATCAGCTTTGTTACGGATGCAAAAATTTTGACATCTGCGGATTGATTACAATCAGGGAACACCCCTGATTGATTACAATCAGGGAACACCCCTGATTGTAATCAACTCAACTTACAATATTATTACTTTGTTTATTATATACATGCGTAATATCAATATAACAAGAAGCAATAAGTTTATTACCAACTTTAGAAGTACCCCATTATTGGACTCATATGTGCGGTGCTACAAAAAAATAAATTCTTAAAATAATGTATCACATAAAAATAAACCTAGCAAACATCAAAGGACCACAGAATAGCGCAGATAAAAAACCAAGAAATAGACCGCTTTACCATGGCTAGTTAAAAGTCCGCTTTTGAGATGTTAGTTTAGCTGGCAACCGATTCATTCACTGCTGAAAATTTTATTGGATCAATCATCAGTCGAATGGCAAAAATGTCTTTGAAACATGACACAAAGCGATTTTTTTAAACTTTATACTCACTGAAAACCTAACTCATGGTGTTAATGTAAAGCTGTGTAACCTACATTTTTATAAAAAATTAAAAAGGCATAAAAGTGAAAAAAATATTTGTTCTTTGAAATATAGATAACCACTGATCTCAAAATTAGAATTGCATATAGGTATATTAAAGCTTTGCTATATTATATACAAAGAAGAATGACAATATTGTAATAAAATATAAAGCACGGTTTAGAAATTACTCACATTTATTTAATACTAGCAAGTACCTAGCGTTGCCTGGGCTTTAGATCATGTCTCTAATTTTAGATCTGAATATTTTTAACTCATTCAGATCTAAAAGTAACTAAACTCACCATTAGTGATTCTTCATTTCTACCTACTGTTAAATTCAAATTTATATCATTAAATAGGTACCTTAACAACAGTGCTTCTTCAATTTAAATTTTTTTCTTTAAGAACAAAATAATGTTTTTTAAATGTGATTTGCAGTGTTCTATTTATTGTCATTGCGCTTTAAAAGAATATTTGACAGTTAAGATGATGTTGCCAGCCTACAAATTTTGTAGTTCCATTTTTAATATTTTCTACTCTTGATTGACAAGACTATAAATGTTGTTATCGCCTACCTTCAGGGGGTTGCACTTCTCGGTTGAGAGTATCCTGGTCCTTCGACCAGCTCAGTTTTTAGAGGACCTTTAATTCACTTATCTCATTTAAGGTGTGGAATCCAGTCTGTCTTGTCAGGGAATTAACAACAGGATATCTCCGTAGTTATAACACGTGGGCGTGGGTTATATTGCGTTTAGGACACAAATTAGAACAAAATGGACAGCTACTGTTGATGCTAGAATAATCTCTCTCTGGCGTAGCTTTACAAAGTAATTTACAGTTATTTCAAAAAGGTAACAAACACTTACATTTAACAGGTGCTACGGATTGTTAAATTAGGCATCCCACGCCGATAATGGTGTTTGGGATCAAGCTCTTACACATGGTCACGACATGAGCGGTGGCAACACAGGAGAAGAATGGCCGTAAGCCAAAAAGTGCCGCGAGCATCTGTTGGTTTCAGAATTCACAACTACTCGGCGCGATGTTTTAAATTTAATTATTTTTAAAAAGGATTATTATTGTATTAGCAAAAACTGCTGCGTAACAGTGGGAAATTTTTGGAAACCACTAACCTTTTCGCAATAAAAGTCAGATTATTGATAACGCAAGTTTTTATTCAACCCCCACAAAAATGTGATGACAAGGATAAATAGTACTATGTATTAGTTCAAAATGATGCTTTATTTTTAAATAAAAATATTTCAACCTTAAAATATCATAAGCTGATCATTCATGAATATAAATACAATGAGGAATAAATAATAATAGACAACCCTTGCTGTCAACAGTAAATTTACCAATATAGTGAGGACAAGTCAGTACCTGATATGCATTTTCCATCTGTTAGAATACCTTCAACACATGTTTATCAAGCTAATACATAATGTAATGCAGATGGATTTTCATGTAAATGCAGTTTTGCTGTTTCATCAGCTCACACATTGGGGGCTTAAGATCACAGGGGCCTATCTTATAGGCAAAAACACCTTATGAACTTAAGCCCCGGAATATAAGTAGCATTTAATACCTAAATTTACAATAAACTAGATTTTTTTTTTCTAAAATATTACTAACAAAATTATAAGCAATTTAAGTTGCAATTAACACAACACTTATAAGCTTACAGTTTAGGTCTTCAAATCATGTGCAGAAAAACAAAAAACTGCATTTTGATGGAAATCAACACAAGGGCCTCGGTGCAATTGCAGCCAAACAAATAATTTTCTCACTGGGTTAGTAAAAATAAGAACCTACGCTACATAATAAATGAAGTGAACCAACCTGTATCAGTGGGACCATGATGCTATTGACTGCTTAACAATTACCAGGGAATTACACAAACATTTACAAAATTAAAGGAAATATGGTGGTATTGAGGTGATTCTGCACAAAAATGGTGCTCTAAAAATTATCCAATTATTATTGTTATGTATATATCGATACAATAATGGTGGCACACAGTGTTTTGTTACGAATGGAGAATAGAAAACAGTGACATAAGTTTTAAAAATTGCATAATGGGTTTTCTTTACCATTCCTAGAAATCTGTAAAGAAAGTAATTTAGACAGGATAAACCAAAAAAACGCATTTTCATATATTTTCATTTTGGCACAAATCAAACCTGCAACCTTCCGATTCAAAATCATACACTACGGAGGAAAGAGGTTAAAATCTGATGTTTTTATTATAAAATGCCGCTGTGGTCTGTTCTCTACTGTTATGGTAATATTAACATTAAGTTGCACTGGTGAAATCTAATCTAAATGAAAAGTGCTTAATAAACATAAGCAAACATATGACACAAATACATATTTGGAAAAGATATGAAAATAGTATGTATTCAAAAAAAGATACATTTAAATATGTAATAAGTAAAGAAAAACATTAATAAAGATAAGTTAGACACAGGTATGCATTATTTATTTCTGCTTCGTTTTGAAATATCACAAATTCATTTTTACCTACTGAATTAATATCATTTATTTGTGGCACTCAAATTTCAAAAGCCCCAAACGCCACTGACTTGTATTGTATTTGTATCTAAGTAAAGTTAAGATTTTTGTATTTCGTACATGACAGACAAAAATTTCTTCAGAAAACTTTCATGAGCTGATTTGCTCTTTAAAAATCAGGGACTCATTGTGATTGCTTCTAAAACTGTTTTATGTATTGATGAGATTAACAGCCACATTTCTTTTTTTTAAATCCTTCTGAAAGGCTATTCCCTAAAATTTGTGATAAGAGGTCGTTCTCCCGCGAGAAGTGCTGTCAGATTTGTGTGATTTTCTACGGCTGTTATTTGCTTTTTCTATCGGCCGATGTCAAAATTTCAGCTGTGAGCTGTCACGTATTTTAGTTTGGGTTTTTTAAACACGAATTCCTGCAAGTATGCATGATTATTTATTCATTTAACAGCTGTATAAAATCACACAAATCTGACAGGACATCTTGAGGGAGAACGATCTCTTAGAGAATAGCTATTCAACTTGTATATCACATCCTCAAGCTCTTTTCAAACACTCAGAATGGGTTGTTTCACAGAATTTGAACAATTCATCAAATTTCAATGTTAATTTTAGAGTTCTGTGAATGCTCTATTTCAATTCTGTTATTATATATTACGGGCCAGTTGCTTCACAAAACTAAAACAATAACAGAACTTGAATAGAACATTCACAGAACTTGAAAATTAACTTCAAATTTCAGAGAAATTTTTCGAGTTCTGTTGTGGTTACAGTTATGTGAAATAACTGGTCAGTAATAATATAATAACAGATCTTGAACAAAACCTTCACAGAACTTGAAAATTAACTTTGAAATTTGATGAATTGTAAAAATTCTGTGAAACAATTGGCCCTAAGACATTTTGTAGTAAACTGTACACACAGCTTATACTAAACAGTGGCCAAATATGACATATGTTACAATGAATTTGCATTTACAATTTGCTTATTCCTAAGATAAACCAATAAGTTACCTTTACATGACCAAAAAAGTAGTTATTTTTTATACAGTTGAAATACTTTTCAAGATAACTGAATGTTTGGCCTTGAAATTTGTTAAAATCAAAACTGATTCAATAACTCTTTTGGAAAATCCAGAAAGTTTAATTGAACTAGATGTGAAATGTTAATTGATTAGTATTATTAATTTCAGCAAATGTCTTTGGCAAATGCTAAAAGATTTGTTAGGCACATACTATTATGTACATTTATGATGCTAGATTTAGAACTGGATCCTGTTGTTAAAAATTCATGTATTTTCATAAGAATTACTTTTAGAATACATATTTGTTTTTAGCATTTAAATCTCACAAATTGTGTGAATAGTAGGAAGAAAGGAAAAAGATGCAGGTTATTCAAAATACATATTAGGAACATAATGATTATTAATTCAAGATTTAAGATGACCCTCATCATTAAGGAATAGTGAAAACTGTACTCTCCAGTTCCACCATCCTCCCCTCTCCCAGTTCCAAAGCTTTTAGCAATAAGGTTATGTATTTTTTTTTCTATCTACGGTTAGGTCTTTCTCCATTTTATGAAAAATGTCAAATGAGATTCCACTAATAACTCGAACATACATAATATTCAAAGGAAATGTTAAACTATCTACCGATACAAACATCGAACACTTAAAATGAAATTATAGTATTTTAAATTCAACTAAATCTATACAAAATTAACACCTTATTTTACATGGCAATATTCTGATCTGTAAATAAACAGCAAAAGTGAACCCGGCTGCACCCGAGGTCAGCCAGCCGGGTTCTTTAGATAGGTACCTTTGTATTTTAACAAACTTACTTTAAGTTTAGAAAGCTCAAACGTAAGATGAGGAAATTCAAAGAGTACAGAATATATTATATTACACGCAATTTACAGGAAATAAATTGTACGGATAATGAATCGTACAGTTACAACGCAATTGCGTGTGGAGCTCTAATTCTACAGGAGCTAAATGTGATGCGTATGTACAAATGTTCCTTTGGCTGCGGAGCTATAAGAGATAGCCGGATGCGTGAGTTGTATTAGCTGGGACTCTGGGAGGTACGGTTCTGCGGTGTGGGCAGCGGGGTGGGGAGCGCCGGGGGAAGCGAGGGGGCGCGCGGGGACACGGGCCGGAAGGTGAAGCCCGACGACGAGTCCACGCTAGAGTCGGGCGTGGAGGGGGTAAGGCGGTCGGTGGACCAGCAACAGCGCTTGGCGGCAGGAGCATCGTCCAACTCAAACCTCCGTTTCATGGACACTAGCCCGGATGGCCGGCTCACGGGACTCAGGCAGGAGGGGCGCATGGCGATGGGGGACAGACTACGCCGCGTGGTGAAGGCCTTTCTCGTAGGGGAAGGAGATACCCCGGGGGAGAAATGCGGGACCCGGGTGGGTGACATGGGCCCGCTGGAGCTGTTGGAGGTCCCCCCCATCAGGGTCAAGTCCTCCCACGACTGACTCATCTGCATGGCGCTGTGTGTCTCCCGTTCGTGCGCCACCTCCCTTACATTGGTGACATCGGCACATTCTTCTTGACGAAGCTGACTGACTCTAGGTGTCATTCGAGGTCCCGTTCCATTCTAAAATAAATTTTGTAATTTTAATCAGCAGCCCAGCATCTTCTTACCGCCACTACAAAGGTCGCTAATGTTAATTATTGTGGAAGCAATATTGTCCTCTTCACTTGCCAAAGAGAATCTAATGTTCATTACAAATTTGTTTATAAATAATAATATTTTTATATTATATAAAATAATATTTTTATTAATTAGGCTAATAACATTTTTATAATAAAATTGTGTAATTTAAAAAACAAATTTTAATGGCCACTTATCTTTGGATTAGAGACCAGTCAGTTTAAACAGCAGATTTTCTGCACAAAACGATTTGAGGTTATTTGGAAATGATAATGTCATTAAAATATATATAAAATAAATCTCATTTTAAAATCCACACAGCCTTCAACAGTGGCCAATGACGAATATTTGTCAATTACATAAATACCTCTAACTCCCTTAGAGCTGGTTCACACTCAGCTATCAAATATAAAAGATCATAGCACGCCAAATAACGCTCTCCATACAATCCCTTCAAACCGTTCACACCTAAGCGTTTTTAAGCGCAGATCAATCATAGACAATACACATCTCAGACGTAACCGCTCCAGACGCGATATCCCAGAAGACAACTCTCGCCTTCTCCGACTAAAACAGGAGAGGGGGTCATTGTAATTACGGAGCTGCCTAGACCTGTGGATGACAGATGTCAAGTTGACAGATTTCAGTACAAAAAATATGCGTTCCGTTGCCGCTCCCTAATTCGACTGACCCCCTCTCCTACCACAGGAAGAAATATTTGATTGCCTTGTGTGAAAGGACAAAAGATAAGCGCTCGCGAATCAACAGATATCTGCTCACAGATATATATAGCTCAGTGTGAACTAAGCATTATCCTCTGATGTAATGCAAAATGTATCGTTCAATGAAATAAAGCTTTTTGGAAAATTTCATAGATCTTGAAATCATTTTTTTTTTCCATAGTACTAATGTGTAATCTCACAACTGTCCAATACATAAGGTTAAATAATGTTAAAGAAGAAACAATAAAACTATTTGCATGACAATAGGCTTTATAAAGCATTGTGATAGCACAATAAGAAAAAATAAACAATAATGGCTTCTGTATGTGATAGAATTTTCTGCACAATAATACGAAATTGTCAAGTAATCTCGACACTAGAGAAGAAGTTATGATTAACTTACCGGCGAGTGAATGTGTGGACTAAAGCTGGCACTAAATCTTCGAGTTCTCTGCTGATTGTGATTGGAAAATATGTTAAAAGGTGATGTCGATGTCTCTCTAAAATCAAAATGAAGCAATTGTGCAAATATAGTAATTGGATATTCGAGATATCAAAGGGCTGCAGGATATAACGAAATAAATCTACGAAGATATCGATATAAACCATACCTTGGAGTGGTACTCGTTGACGGTGAGGAAGACATCGTTGAGGCGACTTCGTTTATCAGAGGTGCACTACTACATCTTTTCAATGTGTTCGGTGTATCAACATCCATTATTGGCAGTATATGAAACAATAACGCTCAGCGCAGTACTGCGAACACAGTGTACCGCATTTGACACAAAGCACATAAATTTGCTCACGATATTTGTCAAAAGGCAACAATAGAAAAATACTCATAACTCGACTGGACTCAACTGTCAATTTTATCATACCTTCTTACCGGGATGTTTTCCATTAGTCTTGGTAGCTGTATAACATAACCAACTATATAACGGTTATTTAAAAATACCCACAACTACGCTAGCGGCAGCTCGGGTATTTGGTTATTAGGTTGTGGCGGTTGTGGGGGTTAGCTCGGGTATTTGGTTATTAGGTTGTGGCGGTTGTGGGGGTTGTTGGTTGTTGACGGTTATGAATATTTGACTAGCTAATAGAACTGAGTTGTTCTAAACTGTTAAGACCATGATAAAAAGAGACAGCGCTATATAGGCTGCATGTTCATCTTTCTTTATTTCTTTACTGAGGTGAAACGAGATAGACGTTTGTAGGTAGTAGGTATAGCGCTATCCCTTCTGTTGGTCAAAAACTACCCGATACCCAATACCCATTCCCACCACTGAAAAAACCAAAACCTACACAACCATGATAACTACTGATAACTATAAAACTAGATAACTATCACAACTTCATACGTCACACATAACCAGTAGTTGGCAACTGGCACCCTAAGCCATCAGTTGTGCTACACGAGCCGGCGCGGCGTGCGGAGCTATATTTTTGTAATATTATACTGAATTTCTTTCGAAAAATTTTACGATTGCGGAATTTTTTAGAAGTAAAAAATAGTGTTTAATTATTTTAGTTTATTGCTTCGCTTAGAACATTATTAGTATATTTAGACATTTTTGCGTAAGTGTAAAAGTTTAATACATTTTGTTTATAATTTGTGAAAGTTTTGTTAAAAAATTGTGACATTGTAAATATTGCAGGCAATATTTGGGCCGATTTGACAAACATAACGTGGATAAATTGTGTAAACTTGTTCTGAGTTATAAAAATTCTACGGGAAATTAAACTTCTCATCTAAAAACAACACATATTTCTGCATTTGCTGAATTAAATGCGTTCTCACTACCTGAAATCAAAAGTGCTACAGTGCCGAACGCCATTATTAAAGCGCCTGAACAAAGCGTTTCACTTTATGATGCTCCATCTACTTCACCGGGGCCACCAAAACCCAAAGGCAAATGGATGCATATAAACCAAAAAAGGTGAACGCACAGCAAAAGGGAAAAATCGACATGAGTTTGTTCATCGATAGTTTCCAGCCTTTTTGCTTAGTGGAAGAAAGTGTGTTTACTGTCGGAATTTCCCGTCCTAATTGCTAAGGTATTTTAACTCCTCGATTTCCAGTAATTTGGTAATTACTCTGTTCATAATAATAACTTTTTGCCAAAATATTAACGATTTATTTACTAGTTGCGCTTGGGAAATAACGTACATAAATATTATATTGTTTTGTAAAAATATTTGTAGTTGACATATACAGGTTTGTTTCACATTAAAAGAAAAAATAATGGTCCGTTATAATAATAGAGTGATGCCGTAAATAAAATATTTCTGAAAGTAATGGCAATGTAATATGTAATAATGGCAACAAGCTATCTACCTTCATTTACATGTATTTCTTTCGAGAAATTTTCAGTTCTTATTTATTGTATCTTTGTTGTGTGAAATTTCACTGCAAATTCGATTTATCAAGGTATTGTAAAAAAATTACATTTTAAACTTATAATATATTTTCCATTGGAGGTATTTATTTAAAATTTAATTTAACTTATTTTATTCCAGTCTAAGAGATTTCTGATTGCTGCCCTGCTTTAACTGGTAATTATATGCGTTAAAAATCGACAGCGCTATATGGGTCACATGTTTTGACTTTATTTTTCTTTGCTGAGGTGGAACGGTAATATTAGATAGTTCGCACAGCGTTGTCCCTTTTCGTGGGTCAAAAACTCATCCGATACCCAATACCCACGGACAAAACCAAATACCTCCATAACTCCATTACCGTGATAACTACTGATAACTAATACCTAGACAACCAGCGAGCATCAACTGTAACCGGCAATAACTGAAATAACCAAATAACCGTTTTATAACCAGTTATCTACATACTAATAACCAGTTGGTTATGTTATTGAATTTCTGGCCAGTTACCCAAGACTATTTTCCATGGCACTCGTCTCTATATTCTCTATGTTGTAGAGGTTGTAGCAATGGTATTTTTTTTCTTTTTGTCTATTATAAATCTCTACGGGTCGATTTTCTGAAGTGAAATAGGGCCCATTACACGTACACTTCAGACCACGCTCCTCTAATAGATGTGTACCTAATATAACGGTAACAGGTTGACGGCCTCCGTGGTCGAGGGGTAAGACTCTCGGCTCTTAATCCGAATTTTATTTGATTAATTTGTGTTATTTCACAATTAATTCATTAAAAATAATATATGGTAAATCTGCGGCACGTTCCAAAGTGGAAAATATTCTCAGAATCGCCCTGGTGTAAGACCAACATTTAGAATTAAAACGTTTGGTGACCAGATCTGAAAATCCAGGTTCTTCCCTACCTTCCACTTCCCCATCTTCTTCCCCTTTCCACTACCTTCAGCCTCATAACATACCCCATGGGGATGCCATAGTCTCACTGGCTCCAGAAGGGAGCATTTGGGACTCTTGTGAGGTATTCACAAAAAAAAAATAAAAAAGGTATTGAAAACAGAGTATCTTCAGATAACTGGTAAACCTATTACTGTAGCTATGCATAATATAGTATTGAATATCTTCGTTATTTTATAAGTCAACCACAGGCCCTTAGAGCCGTTCGCAGTGGGAGAGTAGTTTAGTCAAGTAGCGAGTATATTAGTAACTAAACACATCCGAACACCACAATTTTAGTAAAGAACTTTAGGCTTATTCAGATTGATCAAGTGGTAAGTCAAGTAGCGAAGTAACGAACTTGCAACTTGAATCGCCGAAAATCGTTCGCATTACTTTCAAGTAGAGTACATTTGTGCCCGCCGCCCGGTGCAAGATGACGGCGGATGACGGGCTGCCACAAAGCAAATTAAATACGCTAATTAACCATATTGTAATGCTTAGGAGAAGTGAAATTTTAGAAGAGGTGGAAGAATAAATTAGTAAGATGAAAATAAATAAACTATGGATACGAAAAAAAATTAATAGCAACATAAATTTTATTCTCTACTAAATTGGTCAAAGTTTTATTTTCACAAAATTGTACTGAAAAAGAGATACGTACCAAAAACCAAACCAAGTCGTGCAATTTACCTGTTTTTGGACACTTATACACATTTTTACCACCGTATATCTCAATACTTATTGGAGTTAGAAAAAAATTATACATGTGAAAATTGTAGGTAATGTTATATTCTACTAAACTTGTTAAGCTACTTTAGCCGAAATTTTCATTGGGAACGAGATATTTAAGAAAAACTAGATTTTCGGCTGTTTTTTTCAAAATGGCGGTGAAAACTCAAGTGCGCCAAGGTCGAAAACTCAGATTTTACATCAGGAGATGAGTGCATAAAACATAAAAAATTAGGACTACTGGAATAATTCCGATCGCGGCCCCCTTTTTTGCGCTATTTGGATGGCCTACTATGGATGTTCCCATTTTTAATACGTGGCATTGACAATTTTTAAAATACCTAACTTTGGTGCGAAATAATGATGTCCGTAAAATACGTTATGTGGTTATAAAAATAGCTTCGTAATCGATATTTTTGTCTCTCGCCGCTCGCCGGTATAACAGTTGCTTCATGGTTGCTAAAAAGTTCGCTGAGAGAAAGATTTACGTTCGTCAAGTTGCTCTCTGGCATAAATAAACCAAACCACACACATGCCACACACGGTAGGACGGTAGGAGCCCTAGCAAGATAAACCTAGTGATACCATTATTAAAAAATACTGATGTGTGCAAATAATCATGCCTTTTCACACGGGCTTCTGTGTGTATTCAACTTTATAATTTTACGAGTGTTTACAACACTACCAAAATTATTTATGTAGTTGAACATATTTTTTGGTTCTTTGTTTACGTCATCTATGCTGTCATATGTCATCCATCATCTGTCATGTTTATGTTTTGTTATCAGTGTCGTACAGTGTCGTAGTAGTGGTTGTCTAACCTACCTATTTGTTTATTTAATTGATGTTATCACTACCACTGATAACGCAAGTACCCATTTGAATTAAAAGGTCAGTACTCATTAGCTATATATTTATTATTAATTATATTGTAGTAGGTACCTACCTGACGAAATCTTACTGTTTTTTGGTTTCCTATGAGATTTTTCGTCTTCAAATTAAATTCCGTCGAAGTTTGTACATTTCCTTATATATTTGTTATAGGAAATACACATCGATTCTATCTGCCTACCCAAATGGTGGGTGTAACTATTTGAAAATTTGACAACGAAAATAGGGACACGCCATGCACTTTTAATACCTACATTTCAAAATAATGTATTTTCCATTTATGGAAACTGAAATACTTCTCACTAATATCTAACTAGGTTTTTTTTTAATATTAACTCCACTCAGGAGGCCCTGAGGGAAATAATTTCCCTCAGGGCCTATGTCATCTTTGAAGATGTTGTGTGAAGGGTGCTGTTGAGGAGAGGAAGGAGTGAACATGGGTCTTGAAGAGACCCATGTTGTAGGAGGGAGGAAACACAGAAGCCGGCAAATCATTCCACAGCCGGGCTGTTGAACTCAAGAACGAGTCGTAGAAACGACCCGTTCTCATGTGACTAATGTCAACCGTGTACAAATGTTGAGCGCGTGTTTGGCGTGTTTCCCGACTGTGCACCGGTGCTGAGGGGATCAGTGACGCTAGTTCCTCGGAGCATCTTCCATTGTAATACCGGTAGAACAAGGACAGCATTCCCACCTGACGCCTGTGCTCTAAAGATTGCAGTTCGTTTGTTAAGTTAGGAGAATCTATCAAACGGACCGCCCGTTTCTGCACAGAGTCGGGGTTTTTTTTCAGGTATTTTGGGGCTCCAGACCAGAGGTGGCTGCCAAATTCAACCGTGGGGCGCACTTGCGATTTATACAGGGTTAGCAGTTGTGTACTATTAAAGTATCTGCGGGCCCTGTAGAGCACGCCCAGTTTCTGAGAGGCTAACTTAACTCTGGCCTCGATGGAGCCCCCGTACCTGAGCTGGTCACTTAGAGTTACACCAAGCATATCAATGGAAGGCCTGTTCGGGAGATTGCTTCCGTTGAAGGAGACTAGATTATCATTCCGATCCCTTTTAGACGTAATCAGACATGATTGGGTCTTTGAAACATTAAATTCGACGAGGTTATTCTTACCCCAAGAGAAAACACTCTCGAGGTAACCGTCCATTCTTTGTTTCAAAGCCCTCCGAGCCATTGGGATTTGTGAGCCCTTTGGAGGCTTGTCAAACAAAAAGCTATCATGGACTGTACTGTCATCCGCGTAACAATGAATCGGTGCACATGTCAAGAGGTCATTGATGTGCAACAGAAACAAAGTCGGAGACAGAACCGATCCCTGTGGGACGCCAGCATTTATCGAATGCGAGGAAGAGGTGAAACCATCAGCAACCGCCTGAATCGACCTCTCCCTCAAAAAGTCGGCAATCCACGTACACAAGGAAGCGGGAAGTCCGTAAGAAGGCAGTTTGTTGACAAGCCCTCGATGCCAAACCCGGTCAAAGGCCTTGGAAATGTCCAGTGCAACCGTTTGGGTCTCACCAAAATGTTCCAGGCACCGCCCCCAAACATGTGTCACATACGCGAGAAGATCACCGCACGAGCGGTTCCGCTAGGTAGGTACTACAAAGTGTTTTTTTTTAGTGCATACTGAGCGTGTCCCTATTTGCTGTATATTTACCGAAATTTTGCTCGAATTCGTAAAAATATTATGATATAATGTAAGTTGGGTAAGGCCGTGTGCTTTTTTGATGAGAAGAACTTTTTTGATCATTGGTCCGCTTTGGAATTTTTTAATGAAGAATTCATGGTGTTCCTGCAAAGATTTTAATTTTATTATGTTATCTTTAGCTCTTAATTATGTGAGCTAATTCTTATTTATCGAGTTATCCACGGTAAAACACCCAAAAGCATAACATGTACATGGTTGACATTTGTCACGGGTTATTTGTACGACTCGTTCTTGAGTTCAACAGCTTGGCTGTGGAACGATTTGCCTCTGTGTTTCCTCCCTCCTGTGCAATATTCCAATGCTCCCGCATGTGCGATTTGTGCAGGGTTAGCAGTTACGCACTATAAAGAATCTGCGGGCTCTTTACAGTACGCCCAGTTTCTGTGAAGCAAACTGACTCTTGCTCCGATGAAACCCCCGTACCCCACACCAACTGATGATTACTTAGAGCTACCTGATATTATAAATGCAACAAATAAAAGCAATATTATTTAGGACAATAAATTTCATTCTCAAAATTAGAGTTAATAAGAGAGTCAAATAATTTGGCCTTTATTACTAAGGTACAGGGCGACACATGAATCTCAGAGCATATACGGAGAAATAAGCCCAAATTGAAACTTTTTATTTATTTTTTATTTTAATATAAAAAATATGGGTTACATATATATTTTACAAAATATTATATTAAAGGTCGTTTTTGGTCATGTATACCTTATCAGAAAAGATGAGCTCTTGTGCCTGATAAGGGAGCCACGATTCTTACTTAGGTTGTGAGTTATAATATGTTTTGTATAAAATATTAACTTTTTACTGTAAGTTTTTTTTTGAAAAATTGTTTAATTTTATTTATTTGTTCTGATTGGTTGATGAGACAGCGCAATTCAGAAGGGAGGTTTTTATAGTTTTTTTATGGCTTGGAAAATATAATGATTTTGCATTTGAGTTGTTTTAAAATTAGGTGTAATAAATTGGTTTCCATTTCTCTTTAGTTTGTAAAATTCTTGATATTCTTTGTTAATTTTTTCTTTACACATTTTTATAATGGAAGCTTGCTTGAATATGTTATCGACACTTGGTACTGGAAATAATTTAAAAAGTGATTCTATTGAACACGTTCCTAAGGATGAGTTGTTTCAAAAAATTTGAAGGATTCATCAAATATTTGAAGTTGATTTTCACGTTCTGTGTAAGTTCTATTCAAGTTCTGTTATTACATCATTATAGGACAGTTGCTTCACAAAACTGAAATAATCTCAGAACTTGAATAGAACCTACACAAAACGTGAAAATTAACTTCAAATATTTGATGAATCCATCAAATTTTTTGAAACAACCCGTCCTAATACTTTATTAAAAGACATTAAAATTTTAATAACATTTTATCGCCCTAGTGCTTAACTGTCCAAAAAACATTTAAGTTTTTATACATTCTCCATTTTTAAATTAAAAATAAAGAATCAAAAACGATAACTAATCACTTTACTAAGAATTATTTAAACTAATGAGACCTTTACCTTTACGGAAATAGCTTCATCTACACCAGAAGTTCCCAAACTTTTTTTTCTCGTGGATCACTTAAAATTTGACTGGTTTCGGTGGATCCCCTGCTGCAACATATCTACCATATTTTTTTTTTTTTTTATTAATCATAAATAGATACATGTATTTCAAACAGATTCTATACAATAGTTAATTAATATATATGGAGGTATATATATATATATATATATAATAATATATATACCCCCATAAATAAGCAGGGCTTGTGTGTATGGGGGGGAAATATATTCCCAAAACTCGACACGCATTGTACTGAATATTGAATATAACGCTGGAGTTATGGTCTGTCACAAGGGGGGGGGGGGGGGGGGGGGGGGCAATGTGATATGAGATTGGGGCGGGATGGGATATGGGCACAGGTCTCAAAATGACCATTTTTCACCGAAATACTATCTGCCTACATTGACAGGTAAAGCCAAGCCAACATTTTTGTTCTTTACTATCGAAACCAGCAGGCTTATTCTCCATCTTTTGTGGGATCATTATCATTATCATTGTCGTTTGGACAATTAAGAACTAATACGATAGACGATTTACCTACCTATTTATATTGTCTTATTAAAATATTTAACCGGTTTGTAGTTCAAGAGTTTGGTGGTCTAAGGTGTTGGATTTTCAACCAGATATTGCAGGTTCAATCCTCCGCAAGCTAGTCCTCCATGATTGCACAAGTAACAATTTCAGCTTTTGACGATGATAATGGGGAGAGTTCAAATAATATTGTCAGATTAGGAATGTTGTTTGTCATCCTTTAAAAACATGTTTTTTCAGCAATGAGATAGTTTCAAATCACTCTTTATTATCAAATTCTTTTTTTTTTTACCTCCGTTACATCATGAAAACATTTAGCACCAATTATATTTCATCACGTTCCAGAGATGCCAGTCTAAACAGTTATTGGTGAATATTGCAAATATACTACATATATTTTTTTCTTTCTAGGTTTATCCAAGCCTAACAGTTAATCTTATCATGTGAATTCATTCATCCACAAATGTACAGAATGATAACATTGATAACTCACCTACATAAATACCAAGATTAAAATAGGTCTAACGAAATAAGCAATATTGCATCGTTAAAATTGGTTGAAAACTATATTAATGCGGTTTTTAAAAAGGTTAGTACCTGCTATCAATATAATTTTTTTTACTTTATTTATTGCAAGTAAATTTTTAGGGTAATTTTCAAATGTTGATAAGTTCAAATATTCAATAAATTAAGTGTGGTGAATTGTGTTTATGCCTGTAAAATCTGTTCAATATGGCTAAAACAATTTTAGAAACATCTGCACAATAAATTTTTCAGTAAGGTCGTCGTCCCATGGTAAGGAATCGACATAAACCAAGTCCTGTAAGAATGCAGGAAATGTTTCATGTGTATGCATGGTCTCTGCACATGGCAGATGTCAAGTAATAATTTTGTAGCTTGTAGCCCAGTAAATTGTAGGCATTGCAGATTTCTGTTTTTTCATTTTCCGCCTTTAGGATGAATGTCATCATCTTCTCATTTGTCGCAGATACTTTTATACACAGGTAATTTAATGTGCTAATATAAATTGTAATTTCACAAAAGACTGAGAAACTTACAGAAAACTTAGAAACAATAACAAACGATTGTTTGTCAAGTCATTCATCAAGTGACGACGAGGTTGTGGAATTTTTTGTGATATTAAATGTGCCTAATTAATAAAGTCGTAAGAATATTTTAAAAACATTTCTTTACTAAAATAAATGATATTGATAAAAAAGAGAGTTAGAACTTCGTTGTGACATCAGTGGTGATGCGATAAATATCGAGCATCCCCTGGAACCACGTACCTCTAGCTGTATACGGAAAGTACGTCACATCGCTCCAGCCCCCGCCACCCGTTACAGCACTTGGTTTTTGTCGATTCTTACCGACCCGTGGGAAGACAGCCTCAGTCTGATTTTCGAGAGATTTTCAAACTTAATAATGCCGACATGTTTATGGACTTGGCAACCAGTAGGAACCCCATGCTATTTTATAATCATACGTCTTATATTAAATTTTATACTTTGCATAATTTTTCAATTTTAGAAATCACTTCAAAATAATACTCCTGGCGGCCATTCTCGTAGTAATTTACAATGAATGGTTAACGTATTATCTGCAGACTTTGAAATGGCCAACTTTGGAGTGCCCTAATGAAGATGGCTGTGTTAAAATTCTCCTAGTGGCTGATCCTCAGATATTGGGAGAGCAAAGTGAAAACCCGCTGCTGACATTAATCTTCAACTCGGACAGCGATGGGTACATATACTTCTTAAATTTAATTATGACAGTCTTTTTGCTAGGTTCTCTAACTGTACTCTTTTCTTCTAATCTATAATAGAATCTTTCTAATCCGGCGCTATCTAAATTAAGTTTTATTCCTAAATTGATGAAATTTTGCACATTTGACCTTCAAAACAAGAGGAAAGTCACTATCTACATCTGACTTTGAAAAACTAAGCGTAAAGCCTGGGCAACGCTGAGGATTTTAATGGATTTTGAGGATGAGGCAAAAAATAATGCTCGTATTCAACACATTTTGATAATTTATATTATTTAATCCCAGAAATCCGGTACCATCAAGTTTTATAGTGTTAGATTACTGTTTGGATTTTTATTTTAGTTATATGTTTATTTTTGCAGATTTCTTGCCAAAACCTATGCCCGAGTGGTATCATTCTTCAGGCCAGACGTTGTTGTGTTTCTCGGGGACCTGATGGATGAAGGATCTTACGCTTCGAGGCCAGAGTTCTACAGATATGTCAAGAGAATTCCACAAATCTTCAACACGGAGCATCCTATAAAAGTATGACGTAATAACAACCTTTAAATACCTATTATGTGATTACATAATTTAACGATCCGAATTCGCTTGATTGATTTGGATTCTCGTGGAATATACACAGCACCCTGAAACTCACACCACAAGCGAGAAACTTAAAAAAGATTTTAAAGAAAACCCAAAAAAGACTTTTTTCAATCTAAGCATTTCAATTGTTTTGATCAGCTAAAGGCTTAAAATGTTTTTGGAGCCGGGTCTACGTCATTAGATTTTGGAAGACATTAAACAACCGATATTAATCCCTAGTGATTGATTTTTGTAAATTTTGATTTCTTCGGAATCGATTTACTCAAAAAATAGAAAACAAAATATAGCTAGTACTTATAAACGGATATGAGTCACCTTCCATAATTGTAAAATCAGGTGTACCCCAGGGTTCCAATCTTGGCCCTCTGCTTTTTGAAATCTTCGTTAATGTCCTTGGCCCCATGTTACTCTGTGATTTTGTTCTATTTGCTGACGATCTCAAGATCTACCATAACATTTCTGATGATTCTGATCATGTTGTGCTTCAAAAAAACCTTTACATATTAAATAACCGATGTAATAAAAAAAATTACTAAATAAAACTGAAAGCTCAAATCAAAAAAGGTAAATCGCAAAATCGACCACAAATGTGATATAGACAACATTTTCCCGTTTGTACTACAAGTTTCAAGACACCTTGTATTATATTATTTTCATATTCTCTTCATTTTGAAAAAAAAAAATTTTTCAAGAAAGAACTAAAGTGAAACAATTAACTCAAACAACTTACAAAATATTTTGTTATTTTTAAATGTTTGAAGAATATGGAACACATGGCATGTTCCCCCAATTGCTCCATAGCTCATTATGAAATGATATTGCTAGCTCAAAATAATTTTAAAAAAAATTTCAGACAGAAAAGCTGTGCTTATTTCATGACTACAGAGTTCACGGGTCGAGAATGTTTTTGGGCATACTAACAGATTTTCTGCTGTATAAGTTCATACTTAAAATTATATTAAATAAAAAGTTCTATTGTTGTACGCCTTCAGTGTCTGTTTCAATATTAATATAGCTATGTATAATTGTTGCTTCAGCATGTCTGGATACCGGGAGACAATGATATTGGCGGAGAAAATGAACCAATTCACCCTGAAAAAATAAAGATGTTCGAAGCGGCTTTCAACCAGCCCGATGTTATAAGTGTCAAGTACGTGGACATATACAAAACCAATTATCTCACCCAATTGCTTCCCGATTCACCGCGTAGCCATCCATCATTAAACGTCACCAAAGTAGCAATTTCGCACATGCCTCTACTCCTAACTCCTGACAGATTCTCTGCAAACGTAAGACTTGTTTTCTATTACTTAATTTATGTGCTTTATTGATTTTATTAGTACGCCATTCTGTTTAGTGACATAGAATTTTAATTATTTGGATCATAGGAATAGCTTTGTTTTATATGTTGTTAAAAATTATAGTTTTGCAATTCCTAGTCATTTTGCTCAGTTGTAGAGATGGTCGAATTCTGTTGTACACAATGGGTAGGATGCTCAGCTAACAGTCTGACGGATTGATTTCGATACTCATAGTGAGTATCGACTTACAATCATTTCAGATCAGAAGATTAGTGAAAAGTTTAAGTATGTACATAGTAAAAAATGTAGGATTTATAGCTGATTTTTTAAAATATGTTTACCTTTTGCAGCCTGGAATGAGTAGGCTTGTGCCCGTACTGCTTTATTTATGTACAAACTATGTTAGATAATATATAAACTTACTTTGAATTTGTGTAATAAAATGTATGGTAAACCTAAAATAATATCTGCTTGTTCATAGATGGTGGTAATTTAATTATTTTAGGAATAAACAAACCCTTTTTGAAAAAAGTTAAATATGTAAAAATTTTATGTAAAATATTAAGATGAATTTTTTGTTTGCGCCTTTAATTATGCAATATGAATATGAATACAGAGAAACTCTCACAAGAAGTTAACTCTTAAAAAAATTGGTTTTTTCGGTCTCTTGAAGACTGAAAGGCCCAATTTATCCCACATACATACAAGGTTTTCCCGCTTAAGAAGTTTTTTTCGGGTACCTTGGAAAACTTCTTAAGAAGTTTCACTGTACATAGTTTTGTTCGAATAAAAACCCAATTCTTAGAAGAAAAGCGTACAAATACAATATTGTACTGGTGATTCAATCCATGTATTTGCATGCCTTTCTTGGAAGAATTGAGTTTTTATATGGACAAAATTATTTATTCATATTCACATTGCATATTTACGGGCGTAAACAATTCAACTTAATATTTTGTAGAGCATGACTTGCAGAAAAGGTTTTTTCCTAAAATAATTAAATTACCGCCATCAATTAAAGAGCAGATTGTGAATTATTTTAATTTATCCTTAATTGAAATTATTTGTTAATTTTTGGATTGGATAATTTGTTTTTTTTTTTTAGGTTTTGACCAGTGTTCAACCAGCAGTCATATTTTCTGGCCACAGACACTTAGCATCTTACTTAGAAGCCACAATAGACAATTTGTTCAAGAAGAACAGAATTAAAATTCTAAAACCGCAAGATGACAACCAAGTTATGGAAATTGAATTTAAACCTGAAGAATTTCATGAATTCATTATACCGACATGCTCCTATAGGATGGGAGCCAGGGATGTTGGGTATGGCGCTGCAGTTATTGGTATGTTCTGGTATATATTTTGGTTGTTTTTTCTAGGATGTGGTGCCATGAAGCGTTCCCCCCTCCTTCTTGAGTCAAGTAAAAACCACATTAATTAGAAATAACCATAAAGTGGTACCACAGATGATATACAAATAAACCTACATTAGTGTACCACATTTCCTCCTTTCATCCTTTTTATTGCTGCAAGATTGTCCCAAACTAGAAAGAAATCAACACATTTAACCTTTTTATTGCTGCAAGCTTGTCCCAAACTAGAAAGAACTCAACACATTTATCCTTTTTATTGCTGCAAGCTTGTCCTAAACTAGAAAGAACTCAACACATTTAACCTTTTTATTGCTGCAAGCTTGTCCCAAACTAGAAAGAACTCAACACATTTAACCTTTTTATTGCTGCAAGCTTGTCCCAAACTAGAAAGAACTCATCACATTTATCCTTTTTATTGCTGCAAGCTTGTCCTAAACTAGAAAGAACTCGACACATTTAACCTTTTTATTGCTGCAAGCTTGTCCCAAACTAGAAAGAACTCATCACATTTATCCTTTTTATTGCTGCAAGCTTGTCCCAAACTAGAAAGAACTCATAACATTTATCCTTTTTATTGCTGCCAGCTTGTCCCAAACTTTGACTGAAGAAAGAAGAATATGGTTCAGCCTAAACACCCAATATAAGACATCCATGAAGTAGGATGTCGATTTTAAAATTTATTTTTTTTAAAGAAAGCAACATTCCCGGATTACGAATAACCCATCAATGTTTGAAAATCTCCTACTATCACCACAGAAAGCCGAAAATGTTGCTTGTGTTGTGATGATTGTCCAGTTCGAAAAACTAACACCGGGAGGCATAACGGTCTGGTACATTAGTGCATAGGACATTTTGAAATATCATACTAATGAACATTAACATTATGTTTCAAATTAACTACAAGTTTTTGAGCGTTATAATTGATTTGGTAATGTTAACGAGTTATCAGTCGTAATTTACTCGTAAACATTGGTGATGTTTATGAGTAAAGCACCAGATAGAGGGTACACTTTTACATATAACTGCACACTCAACTCAAATTTCGATTTTTTCCGACTAATCACCACCACCACCGACCACCATAACACAGGCATGTGCCTAGCATGGTGGTCGAAAATTACACAAATTATGTAACCTTCAAAGCAATGAATAAAGAAAAAATTTTAAAAAAAATCAACTGGACGATCGATGTATTCAAAGTTAGACATGAAGCAGTACAATTTTTTCATAACATCATGCTGTTTATTTTCTTAGATTTTTGTGATATTCAAGGTTTTCATTTCTTCATGAGTAAGTTCTTGTTACTGAAACATCGAACTATCATTCAATAACTTAAATAAATTTAGGATAGAATAGCGTGGGAAGAAATCAACTGCCGTGAAATGTTGAATATTGTGCTGTAATGTAAAATGGTAACTAATAATGTTTGATTTATTGTAATTTTAGATACAGTCAATCAGAAGATTAAGTTTGCAGTGTTATGGTCGCCACTTCGATTTCACCACCTCAAACTCTACCTGCTGGCCCTTATTGTCTTGTGTTTGTATCTTTTTGTGTTATTTATAAGTAAAACTGTTGCCCTGACTCGAACATGTCGCGTAAGTGCCACTTATTCAAAGGTTTAATCAAATCTGCTTATATATTGTGTTGTTTTTTAAGATCTATATTTTTACTACCACATACAGATCTCTCTATCATAGTGCAATATTTTGTTCGAGAGTAGTATTGAATACAAAAATCATTATTTATACAGAACAGAAAAAATACCGAGTGGCCAAACAAAGATGTACTTAAATATTTTTTATGAAATTCATCACATTTTTTTTATTATGATAACTTTACATTTTATATGAATTCTGATTTTTATATACTTAAGTACTTATATAATAAGTTATTAATTTAGAAAGTTTTGATATTAAGCAAGTACCTAAAAATGCACTTAATAATCCAGCGGTTCTTAACCTTTTTTCACAAACTTAAAAAAAAAAGCTTTAAAATATTACGCATGTAGCAGCAAAGGCATGGATTAATTAAAAGCATCATAATATAATAAATATAATATAATCAAAGCAGTTAGCAATGAATGGGTTAAATATTTGTATTTGTCGCGGACCTCGCTAACACAACTTAAAATTTAAAACCATAAAAATTTGTATATTTATTTACAGTAAGTTTATTGGAGAGGCGTTTGTTTTTTTTATGGTTACAGATTCCTTTCCGTCTTTAAAATTTATTTAACCCTCCGCGGACTTCCCGAGAGAACATTATTATAGACCCCGGCGTTTAGAAACCACAGGTTAAGAATTGCTGTATTAGCAGGTTTATATTATCGTGTATCTCCATTTTCTACAACCTATTTACTTAAATGTTTTTAACCACAATTTTTTTATGGTGCCCGCAGACGAGGGACTTTGCGTTGCAATAGTTGCAGTCATTACCATCCAATATGGTATACGGAAGTAACAAGAGACTTTTAAGTTAGAAGACTTTTTTTTAAATTTTCGAATAGTTTTCCAACTATCGTCGCAACTAAGTCTCGTCTGCGGGTGCCCTTATTTATTTTCAAATGTAAACAAGCTTGTCGAGGCCATTAAAAAATTATTAATTGTTTGTATTTTATTTTGAAGTATAAACATAACATTTAAAGTTTTTGCTTTTTAGCAAAGATAATTATTTGGGGTCATTAGACCAATATCCTGCCAAAAACTCAAGGTATTAATTAATGTTATTTTAGATTTTTTATTTTTTAAGTAGTATTCTATTTACAAAAAAAGATTTATTTTTGTTTTTTATGCAACTTTTATATCAGTACAAATAACCTGCAAATTAATTTTAATCGTAAGGCGACACTACTTACTATAAAAAACTGTTCAATAATCATACAAATCGCGGCATAATATGATTTTAATATAGTTAAAAATCTATCACTACATATAGTAAATTAATTCTTCCATGTTCAAGTCTAATGACTAATACTAGTAACAAAAGAAAGAACTATTGTGAAACATTTTTATATGTTTAACTAAAGATTATATGTAGTAAGTCCCAGAGAGAGGTTGTGAGTACGTCATCGGTGAAAAATCTTTCTTCTCACACGATTTGTATGCAAACGAAAAAGACAAAGGTACTAGAACGATAACATCATGACAACCTCTTTCTAGGACTACTTTATTTATTTACCTAGTTATTAAAACTATATTCTTTACACTGATTTTATTTGCACGTTTTCGTTCTGAGAGTTAATACGAGATGCGGAATAATAAATTATCAATTATAAATATTATGGAGCAAAATAAGTTTGAAAGAATATCTTAAACTTTGATATTTGTTAGATTGCTGATTGAAAAATAACATTTCAAACGGTACATTTTAAATGCAGACTGTTTTATCCAATGACGTTGCAATACATATAGACTTGTTATTGTATCACAAAATTAAGATAAAATGTGGCTAGTAAGAAACACTTATGTTTCCAATAAATTCTTAATTCAAATGTTGTCCATGTACAACAAAGGTAGACATTAAAAATATATTTATGTCTGAATGAAATAAACAATAGGACTGGGCAGCATTTTCATATTCAAAAGTTGCGTCGAATAATACTTCAAGACCTACTAGAGTACAGGCCTGTGCGCCTGACGGATCTTGAAGTGTCAAGTGATCGAGTCAGATACTCGTTGTTACTGCTGATTTATGTATTATTTTACTGCAAGCAAATAAATAAACAGGGAGGACTATTTTAAACAGTGAAGCTTACTTAACGACTTCATAATTTTTACCCAAACTTGTACTCTAGTTGGCTTTGCATTTTCTGTGATAATGCATAAAATATTTGGGTGGAAAAAATTGTGTTTTTAATAAAAATTAATATGCCATGTATTTACAAATGAAATGTTATTCCTCGACTTTTACTAGATTTTGCCGAGTAATTAAAAAACTTTCTCATTTCACACAAAGGTATTTTGGTACTATTTTAAGATAATGAGGTAACACATAACCTTACGCACTGCGTGACTGTTAAAAGTTAATGTTAGTACTAAAATTACAAAATCGAAAGCACTACAATTGACACATTTTTTGCTTGCCGTTTTGAGATTTCTACAGCTCATCTATAGATGTTATAACGTCATTGATTTCATCGATCTGAAGCTGGCAGTTCTCTTTATGTCGTCAGCTGATCTCATTTACGGGGAATCTTAGTTTCTTTTCCCTAACCAAGGACACTATTGAATGATGTTTAAATTACAATCACACATCATAATCTTAGCAGTGCCAAAATGTCAATCTTGTTTGGGCAAATCTTGACAGTAATCGGTACCTAACATTTTATTTTACTTCTATTTTATTACTAAACTTGCATTTTTGTTTTTATAAGTTGTTTATTTTTAATTTTCATTGGATTTTGTTTTGAATTTGTGCACAGTTGCGGTCAGTTAGCAATAAATGGGTTAAATATTTTTATTTGTGGCGTTCCTCCCCAATACAACTTAAAATTTAAAACCATAAATTTTTGTATATTTATTTACATTTATTTTATTGGAGAGGCGTTTGTTTTATCTGATGGTTACAGATTCCTTTCCGTCTTTAAAATTTATTTAACCTTCCGCAGACTTGCCCTCAACGGAGGAAAATAAATATTTACAAAATTAATTAATATAAATTATTGAAAACTTATTTACACACTTAAATTTTTTTTTTTCAAAATAATTAAATATTGTGCCAATTTTTGAGGTAGAAAATATATTGAAAAAAATATGTAAAAATTTAGTTAGTTGTGATATTTTGAAAACAAAATGCTTCTCTTTTTTGTTATTATTGAACAAGGCACAAAGTGACCAAAAATTATGGAATGTCTACAAATTTTATCGGTTTCTCTGAAAAAGAATTGTTGAATTGAAGATTGTTTTGTTTCATGAATTTATTTACAACCTTCTACTGAGGTATTATATTTTATTGTGTTTGTGCTTTTTTAGAGTTTTTATGCCTATTCTAAGGATACATTTATGCGTGTGTGATCTTAAAAATGAAACAGTGTAAAATGTGACTGAATTACTGTTCAAAATATACTAACATGTTTCAACTCTCTAAAATATTTATTTTATTCTTGTTCACAAAAACTGAAATTTCAAAAGTCTACTAGTATTTATAAAAGTAGTTTTTATATTTCCCCGGTGAATATCTATTTTCGACTGGCATTTTTTGATATCTCGTTCTAATATCTTAATAATCTTAGATCGTAGGTATCTCTGTCGCACCGCGAAAATGTATTTTGTATAATGCTAAGCATACCCCAGATATGATAGTGTTTACCTCCTTTCTCCGTATGGCAAAGAAAAAGAAAGGAGATTGTTTCGCTTGATACATACAATAGCTTCTGATTTGGCCGCTAGATGGCAATAGAACGCACTTTACGATACAAATCTGCATGAATATTAAAATAAATATAAAATCGGGTACCTACCTAGTTCGTAAAATCCATTTACTAATTAATAATAATATTGGAACCTAGTTTGTTAAATCCATTTATTTATTAATTAATAATATTGCTGCATATTTTTGGGGGTCTTTGACCAAATGACCCCTGTAAAACAGCCGCCACTGGCCCTGTCATTGGTCGGCTGGTTCTGACAGAACTTGCACCCGTTACCTCATGGGTCAGGCAGCCGCGTGGATTAAAGATGCCGACAATTTTGTTGCACTGCGTAGACTCGCATATGGGTTACCACTGCGATATACAAATTATTTCAAAAGAATTGATGTTTTTTTTTTTTAAATCTTCCTAAATATTTAAATTGGAATATGTTGATTTAATACCGACCAGAGTGGGATTGATGAAATCGACTTTTGTAAAAAAAATAAAAAATTAAGGTATTTAAGCTAGGAGGTGAACATTAAAAATTTTTTTTTACTGGAATTGCTTATTACCGTGTAAAAAATATGGTCAGTAAATTGAGCTACCTTTGAACCAGACATGTACTTTCAAACAAACAGTGAATTATATCAAAAATAAAAGAATTTTATTTTGTCATCTATTTATTAACTAGATACATAATAAATAATACTCTTACACAATAAATAAAATTGCATCAAAAACAATAATTTATCATAGGTTGACTAGACGGATTATGCTCACTGCACTTCAGCAAATAATACTAATTCTTAACTTATAGTTTTCATATAAATAATTAATGTATGAATTTAGTAACTGAGTCAACAAATGCGTCGGATACCAAGACAATCCTCTACTAGCTAAATCCTCTATCGTTGCATAAGCAATATTTTCCGCTTACAATGATGGAAGTAGAAGGAATGTAAATATTTTTAGGTTATTCATAACCCGAGAATGTTTAAAAAAAAATGGAATAAAAAGAATTATGTTCTAGTGACGCAATATGTACATTAGAGAATCACCTTTCTTTTGAAAACCCACAATAACCAAGACAACGAAAATCATATATGCTGTCAAAATAGTAAAACTCTTTATGGCATCTAAATATAAAGTATGGAAACTCAAATTCACAAGCCCCGTCATCATATTACAAAGTAGGAAAAACAGTAGCCCATTGTCATTGATCGCTGAATAAATAATTGGCATGGCATAACCGCTGCACAAGGTGACTGGTTTCTTTGATTTACTTTCTCTCTTGAGAATGGCAATCTCGTTAATCTCATATAAATAAAACAATGTGAGATGGGTTACGCCGACAGCGATGACGAAGCAACAATAGCCCATGTTGGCCAAACATCGAGAAACGCTTAAATACGGACTAAAGTAAACCGCAAGCCAGGACGTACAAGTTATAAGAATCAGACTACTTATTACACTGCCTTCCTTTGTGTCGCTGTACTTTTCCCTGATAACTTGCCCAATGTAAGAAGATATTAAATATAAAGCTATATAGCCTGCACATGAAACAATGCCTTCTCTGTTAGAAGTCAAAAAATTGGTGCGAGGCATTTCACTGAAGACCCACGAGCTCAATTTATATTGTAATACAACTTCGTGAACGGTTAACAATGCAAGTCCACAAAACAGGGAGTTTCGCTCTTTGAAAATACACATTATAATGGTGGCAACCAATTTAGTCACTGCCAAAGTGATGAAAAAATTCCAGTGAACGCCATATTCTGTCGTGTGTTGCTGGTAGTCAATCTCTTTAGTAACAAATGCTCTTCCTGCCCCGAGGAGTAACAGAATTCCACATTGCTTGTAATTGAATTCAAGGGATTTCATTAAACTGTGCCTGGAAACCTTTGACGGAACCAATGCATTACAGAAAATGAAGAGACCAACTCCAATGTCCATATAGCTGTATCCAAATTTTTCTGTCTTAGCTAAATATCTCGGGAATATGTTGAAGTCCACAGCTAGTATGGAGAAGGCGGTCACCAATAGTGTGAGAGAGCGAATGTATGAAATGCACTGCCATTTTCTCCTACGGTCAATTTTAGAACTCCAGGCAAATTTCAGGTTTAACTGATTGGAATGCAACAAGACGAACACTATAATAGATATGAACAGCCAAATGTATCGAAATTCCGCTAATATTGTGGTGCCTAGCATCATCGGAATGATGAGAATTACGTACTCTAAACATATCTTGTAAAAATCGCTGCTAACTCCCAACCATAGTATGATCTGTTTCAATATACAGGTGGTGAAGAAATTGGGTACGACGGTTATGAAGGCATCAATTGCAGTTGTACCGTTGTGGTTTTGCATAAATTTCTCATGGAAAGCCTTGTACTCAGATTCAATTATAACAGGATCCGTCATGGTATACGCCGGGAAAAGTCCTAAAAAATATACCAATAAATATCAGGATGACACATTGGCGAAAATGTAGATAAGAACTTGCATGAATTTTGAATTAAAAATGCATTTACCTATTGGATGAAGCTAAAATTCATAGCAATTGCGGAAACAATAATATTACTATTGAAGTGTTCGTATCATATATTTATAGAAATAGCAACAAAATTAAAAATTAGAGATCGAATAATGACAAAAGTCAGGTTCTGACTTCTGACATTTGCTTTTGCGTTTGGTGTTGCCCTTATGTGAAATATTATTGACTTTGAAATTATACGTTTGTAAAGTGAACCACTCACGAGTAGAAATCTTCTTTGTAAGGATAAAAGGGTAAAATTAATACTAATTTGTTATTTTGAGTAAATTTTATTTATAACACAAAATAGAACAGTTACACATACAAAATAAATTATATCTTATTCAACATACAAATAAAAAATCATAAATCAGACAAAAATGATCTTCCATACAAAAAATAAAGCTAGATATTCATGTTTGGAGAATTTTACTCCGGCAATGACAGAGAATCGGTCGGCCATTCGGTGACCCCCCCCCATACATTCCACTGCTGGATAAAGTATATCGTCATATCGTACATTCATATTTGAATGCCTCGGCATCATTCAGAGAATACGTTCAATCAGTTCAATGTATCCGTAACATTAATACGAATAATTTATTTGTTTTGAATGCCTCTTTCAAATATTACACAAGTAAACGATATTGTGGTATTTAATAAACTAAAGAAAAAGTTATACCGATGACTTTTCAATATAATTTTAAGGTTTTATACTTTGGTTTTTTAAAATAATTTTTCACACAAAATTTAAAGCACAGTATTGAAATAATGTTTTGAAGTTTAAAAAAATAACAAATTTACAAAATTATTGGATTCACTTCTCGTATTCAAATTCTTGATTGTTGGAAGGGTGGAATGGCTGAGGAACATGGAGGGGTCGACGCTGTTGCAGAGGAATGTCCACTTCCTCGGGGGAGCGGAACACCTGAGGGCGTCGTTGAATGTTGTTGGGAGTCGGAGAAGGGCTGGCGTGGTTTTGCGCAGGCCTTGATAGTGGGCGCCTTGAGGCGACGTGCTGTTGTACCTGTTAAAAGATTGATTTGTGAAACAACTGCAATCCGAAAGACATGCAAAATATATAATTCGTCTCATGCATTAATTTGTCCGTTTCTGTTCTGTCTCAAAAGGTCTTGTTGATGTTTACAATTGGTTAATTCCACCACCAGATTTCTCTATTCTCTCAGTCCTCCTGAACTTCTTATCAGTTCAACCACAGTATTCTCAGTTATTGTTAGGTGTTAGGCCCATTTATTTTTCAACTTCATTTCTTACCCTATCACTTTCTTCGGACTCTTCGTCCTCGTCGTATCTGCCGTCATGGTACACCTCGGATGGGTAGTAACGTTCTGAGTACCGGAGGGTTACGTTAGGCCTGGACTCAGCCTCTTCTTTGTTCAGGGCTTTGTATAAGTAATCGTTAACAAATGTGTATTGAGAAGATTTCTGGCAAATGTTGTCATTTGAAGGGGGCATGCAAATCAAATGAACCTGTAAAAAAATCAAAGAGGTAAAATAATTTCATTGGGAGAAAAGTAATTACTGAAATATATACTGCATTTAATAAGAACCTGGTGAAATGTGAAGCCGTCTGGGCAGATCCACGAGTGTTTAGTATTTTCCTGGCAATAGTGGAATACTTCACAAGCCAGTCCCTCGTCAGCATAGTAGCCCGTGTTTCTGCCCCCACAGTCGAATTTTGAGTTGGACAACAGTTGGGAGAGCTTATCGGGCTCTTCCTTTTCCAGCTCATCCTCTTCTTCTTCTAGCCTTTGCTTCAGCTCCTGGTGAATAAATAAGATTTTAAATTAATGTCGCCTTATTATCCGTGTTGGTACCCACGATTTCAATGTCCATTATTACAGTTGTAAAACCAATGTTCCTTACTACAGTTTTAAAACAACAATCGATATCACAACAGAATGACGTTATTTCCCTGTTCATCGGCTTGTTTCGAAAAGTCATTTCCCTGTTCATCGGCTTGTTTCGAAAAGTCAACAAATAGCATTTCATGACATCGCAAAAAATGACTAGTCACCATTAAAATCTATTGCCTACATCCAAAGTGAAAGACTCTATCAAAAAGACCACCATTCAGGAACGATATGGCTTTAGCAATATTTAGTGATCAGATCTCAATAGTCAGATAGGTACTTTCCAAACTTTCACTTCTTCTCTTTCTCCTTCTCACCCATCGCTTTAGTTTTACAACATTCTTCACATGGGTAGATATGGGTTGATATACTTACCATATAGCATAGTTACACTGACTCCAGGCGTTGAAACTCTTCTGCGGGATCGTAAACAAAGAAGGATTAAAAGTTGTCTGTACTTCGGAACAACACATCTTCATCCTTTTAGGTTCACGACTTCATAGAGTCATACATTTATAGGCCCGAAGTTTGGTTTAGATCCTGGCTAGGTGGCAAGATAAGCCTAGTGATACCTATCGTTACTAAAAATGACTGATACACTGGCCGTTAAAGGTAGGTACCTACTTATCTTGAGTCAAACATTCACCTGAGACAACTGTTGATTGGGCCTTTTGTGCGCCAGGGGGCGGTTAGGGATGTTATTCTGGAATCCATCAGCCTCCTGAGGGTAGAGGGGCCGCCTCAGCTGTTGCGAGGGGGAGTGCGCGGTGTCCTCGCTGGGCTGGCGAAAGCCCCCGGCAACTTGGTTCTGGGGGGGATGGACGCTCTGGTAAGCCCTGGGTCTAATGTTGCGCGACTCCTGGAAGAAATAATGATTTATTAAAATTCAACATTATTAAATGATGACTGGGTAGATACAATAAAATATTTGAAAACTCCTACGCACCTAAACTACCTTGGTATCGAAGATTTTACAACATTAACAGTGAAATGGAAAATTCCATCAATCAGAACTCTGTTTCGGATCGTGAAATCAAGTTTTACCGTTTCTCTTAACGAAGCGTTAAACATATATTATATTATTACATTTTATTTTTCTGTAATGGGATGTGTAAACCATGTTCCAGGTTCCAGGCCATACACAGTGTTTTTAACTTTTAAAACAACAAATGTTTTTTTAAATCGGTTTCTGACAATTTTTTTGTCTAGTGACAATGAGTACAAAATAAATTCAGTAGAAATAGTAATTGAGCCTTAGAAGGTTAAAATACATGCTTCAATAAATGTTTATTCTAAAAATATGACCTAATCATTGACAATGTGTCAATCTTGGGTAACCGTCAATTTAGCTGGTTGGAATAATTATTTAATACACATGTTTTTGATAACCTGAACCTACTAGAGCCTCCGGTGCCTTATTAAGAGTTATTATCTATCAAACCTTCAGGTCATAAGACTGGATGCTGTCAGGCACCTGCTCATTAACATTCTAATACATACTATTATGTTCTCCTTTTATCTAGGCTACATCCTAGTAAGTAGGTACCTACCTATTGCAAAATAATTATTAACGAATGCACTTTTTGAGGTAGGTACTACCTAAGCACAGGCTTATTGCATAATAATAATGTAATATCAGGTAAGTCACTTGGGATTAATTTGTTTGTCTGCAATAAAAACTCCTTCATTCAATCCAAAAAAATTGTAAAAAGTTCAATTTTCCAAATACTAGATAGAATTTTTGAAAATAATTTTATAGTTTGACTGAAGAAGCGGCTATTTATCCAAACCAACAGGGAATTTACACCAACAGGGTTTGCGGGGATTTGGGAGGCGGATATGGGTGCCGCCGCCTCGGCAACCATTTATTGAACAATCAACACCCCTGCCATAGGTCACCCCATATGTTTTGCTAGGTTTGGTGATTTTGCAGGAATGCCTGGGTTCATGAGGTGAAGTTTGTCTAGGTCTTGGCGGCGAATGCGTTTGTCCACCTACTGCATGGCGGACCGGATCGGGAGAGACTGGTTGAGGGAGATCTAAGCCGGACTCTCCTAAACCTATCTCCTTGCACTGCAGTGGAAGGGATGGATTATCCATAGGTACTCAGACCCTTTTCCTTCCCAGAACTTCCTCTCCTTCCTTATCCCAAAAAGACCATCTTCACAGCATTCCTAAATACGACATAGGCCTTGAGGGATGCTAATTTAAAAAAAATCAGTCCGTCTAAAGGGTTACTTGCTACTTCGTTAAAATCATTTTCCGGTAGGTACGATTTTGTGATAAAAAATGTTGCCAACTATTAGGTATAAAACTATCAGATATTGCAGGAGTACCTAAGAATAACTGTTTTCTGATATTGCAGCTATTTTGAAAACATACATTTCTGCAAGATCTCCTGCTGCGCTGCTGTATAGTAAAAATGTACCAACCCACTATCAAATATTATAACACTTTCTAACGAAACAATTCATTTTTACAACTTGCATAAAATCGATAATAGGAGAAACCACTGTTTCGAGAGAAGGTATCGACCAGAAACGTGTTCATCGTTACAAACATTCTTCTTACGTGTTCTACAATTTTAAAAATGCAATTTGCATTTTTTTCTAAGATTAGTCACACTTCATGAGTTAACAAAGAGGAAATGAGATGCAGCCGCGGGGAAACGGTGACGAAATACAGCAAAATAATAATTAAAATAGCTACCTGTGGAATTGGCAGAATTTGTTGTCTCTGTTGGAGTTCTTCGAATTGGGCTGACACCACTACAGCCAAGGTCGTCACCATCAAGGCGATCTTTATACACCTGGAAATAAAAAAAAATGATGCTTTAAGAATATTCAGTTAGGTTAAAAAGTAGGTACTTATAATTAAAGCTTTGTAAAAGTTCCACCTTCCGTATGATGTACCTATTAGATTGAGCTGTTCACTTTTAAAAAAATAGATTGAATGAGGGAGGTTGATTTGACACGATTTTTCCCATACGACGCATGCACCCAAATATTTAGTAGAATATTATCGTTATTTATTTATGGGGTCTTACGCCATGGTGCGCTACCTCTTTCTCTGGCCAACGTTTCGGTCAGCGTTACAGTGTCCATCATCGGGGCAGATGTGTGATGATGGACACTGTAATGCTGTCCGGAACGTTAGTCAAAGAAGGAGGTATCGCATTACGTCGTAGTACCCCAAAAATAAATAACGAAATACTCTTGAATCAGTCATAATGGGTATTTTTGTGTGGAGATAAAATAAAAATTTTATTTGTCATGTTTATTTATAATGCTTTAAGTAGCAATACGAATTTTTGACGCTTTATATCTTGAGTATCTAACGTTAACGATTCCCACAAAAATAATAGGTATAACGGGACACAAATTATTATTACAGTAATCCTAGTGAGCACGACAGAAATGCTGTCGCTTTTAATTAGTTCGCCATGGGAATGCTCATTTCATAATAATAAAAACATCAGCTGGTTATGTCACACGATGTAACAAAAATACACAAAAAAAATATTTACGCAATCTTTTATGCTGATCTGTGAATCAGAACGTTGTACAATTATTCAATAAATTAAGTATTTATATATTTATTTATTCATTAAGTATGTAGATTAAACATGTCGAAGAATATCACGCCGACATAGGCGTCTACAAGATAATTATGTAATGGTTTTATAAGTAGAACAAAATAATAATAGTCATGTTACAAAGCGTTCATTGATCTGATTTACTCGTATATTGAAATATTGACAAAGTCACACCTGTGACTAATAAAGCCAGACGTTACGATGGAGATTCTGTTAAGTCACAGTTCTGGGATAATTCAGTGCGTGTCACCTTGTTTAGTTCGTTTTTAAGGTAGGTAGGTATTGTGACATAAAATGAAAGTGAAAAGGTTTAATAAACGAGTCCACATTTGTCCCGGGGCGTTGCAGGACAGGCTCAACAGGCTGTAAAGGCACCGCGAGAAAACCAATTTGCAATAAAGTTAATGTCAAGACAATGCATTCGAAATGCGTAGCATAAGATCTCCTCACAGTAAGATACCACTTTTAACTTGTTTTTTTTTATGTAACAGGCAACACTTTTTAAAGATCATGTTAATTATTTTTCCGCGACTTTAACAGAGAATAGGCTTCCCGGCATTGGACGTGTATGAATGAAAGGCAACAAAAATAAATGCCAGTAACGGTGCGAGAGATTATAAAATTTTCATCCACAACACATATTCATTCATGCTTTCCTTTATAGTGCAAGCAGAACTAACTGCCCTCTGAGCCTTTCATTTACGCCAGAATCTACTAAAGATGCCCTAAACGTAGTTTCCCCACGAGCAAAATATTATCTTTAATTTCACCATGTCTTAGCTCCACTCCCATCCTTTCCCTGGTAATGAAAATTTTCCCTCGTTACACAACAAGAGAAAACGATTTGTGTTTTATTCCCACTGCTAAGAATCTAGGAAGGTTGCTTGATTAATTTACCTACATTTGTGTCAAAATATATTAGAATATGGTGCTAATAACTTGGTCATATCCAAAGAACCTAAAATACCCCTTTTTGAACTTAATTTGAAAGTTTTAAGTATGAAGATTGGAGAAAAAAGATAGAATCCAAGCTGTTTAACAAATTCGTTACCAATAGGTACCTAAATAAAAAGACAACATTTTTATAAAAATGTCTTTATACTAGGTTTATCAATTTATATGTGCTTATTAATCTTCATATTTTAGCCGCTTCATCAAAAATACCGTGGCTCTCTTCTATTATAATTACAGGAAAGGTTGTGTGAAAACATGAAAACGAAGAATTGCGAGACTTGAAAACCGTCTCTACTGGGCAATAGATATCTACTTTCGATCGTGGAACCGTAAAAGTGTAATGATATACCTATTACGTCATCATTCACCGCTTAAAAAATGCACTGAATAAAGACATCAGAAAAACATGTTCTGGGTAGGTACCTACTTAACTGCGAGGAGATGGTACTTATCCTACCAAACTCCCTCTTACCTGACAGCTCCAGTAACCCAGTAAAGTGCAAATAAGTACATATTTACCGGTTTACCACCTGGTATCGTCATGTAACATACTCCTACCCGTAGGTACCTTCTCCAATGCGTCTGCACTCTGCAGTCTGCTCGCCCCCGAAGTGGGAGCAATAACAAGATTTATCACACAAGAATCGTTGGACGATAATTTCCATAGGTAGGTACTACGCCTTTAATTTTCTTTTCTTTTTTTCTTACTCGTATCGTATGCAAAACCCATATTTTTAATAAAAGTCAAATAACAAAAGATTTCCGTCTCTATAAATTACCATCTCAAATGTGTTTTTCATTGCCGGCTAATAAAGCAAATATAGGGAATTATGTCTGACATTTTAGGGAAATATTAAAATAAAATTGAAATTTTAATTGAACAACTAAATAAAAAAAAAATCGGGAAAATTATTAGGAATATTTTTTAAAAACCCCAAAATATAACCATATATTTTAAATAATGGTAGATACCTATATCGTCTAGGTACCTACACCCTATCCTTAAATGGACATATCTACGTACACTTTAATTTGTTGATGACCAGCGGGTACCCGGCATGCGTTGCAATGCCATTCAAAGAAATAATTTATTTCTTTCTTCTTGCATATCCTTTCCCATGCGTCACCGTTCCCCTCCCGCGTCCCATTCCTCTCCCCTGTTACCCATAATTATTTTCCTTTGCTAGTCACCCCTCCCTCGAACCCCATCTCCTTCATTACCCTCTCTCTCCTGCCTTCCCTCCCTGCCGCTAAAATATATGAAATATTCACATTTTCATTTATAAAAATTTCATTACGCCAGAGCTTAACATTATATATAGCCTATAACATTCGCGGGCATGCGCAAAACAAATCACCAAAGCTTCATTGCAATCGGATGAACGGTACGGCAGCGCATAAAAAACGAACAAACAAATATTGATTTTTATATATAAAGAAGATATAAAAATGATTGATAGTATTTTTTATCAAAGAAAAAGCATATTTTTAAATGAAATTTTCAGTAATTCAATAGAATTTCGAACGTTGGCATATTTATATAAAAATCTGAACATTTTATAATAACATAGGTACCTACTACTTTTAAATAAGTACAATATAAAATATAAATTAAAATTATTAAATTTTTGTACATTTTCCCTTATAAAGTTACGTTAACTAGAAAACTGGGTGCATAGTAAAACGTAGATACCAACATAATCATTTTCATTCTCAATTATTAAATTCATAACTTTCGAAAAGAGAGAATATGTTATTACGTTGCTTGAAAAATAAAATAAAATAATTCGGTGGGTAAGTTAATTATTGTGTCCACGAAAAACAATGTCGACGCTAGATTACAACGCTACGGTAGACAAGCAAACTTATTGTCCATTGGAAAACTCACGTCCACCTCTTAATATGAGTCATTAATTCACCACATACCAAATTACTTCAAATAATGATTATTCAACAGACATTTGTTTGTTCAATGAATAGATTTAACTATACTGAAGCATGTTCGTACTGAAAACTGTGAAAAAGTTATTATAGTAAAACGAATTGCGGAAATGTGACTGAAAGAAGAAAAATGGGTGTAACGTACCTAGATTGTAGATATTAGTACCAACCTAGATAATTTATCGACTCAATGCCTACCTGCTATGAAAAGTATTTTTAGTATTTCAAAGCCGATGGGAATCTAATTACAAATTCCATCTTTTTATATCGCATTCATTCCTAAATTCATTTCCTAGCGAATTTTCCGCTGCAGTTCATTATAACATCGGCAAAGCGAATAAATAACAACTCATTGTATAATAACAGTATCATAATATAATCGTATTTATAAAAAATGAATAAAAATAATATAAACGGTTGGCACCCATGGAAACTTTTCTGCACCTACCTAAATATTAAAACAAGTAAATTAGAACGTAGGCACCTACCTATTTTCTTGTTTTAAATAAAAATAAGGCACCTTCAACACTACAAATTGGAAAGTAGGTAGATACTTGTATATTTTACACACTGTTTAGAAAATCTACATTGGTAGGTACTTACGAATTATTGCAACACTTTATTCAGACTAATTTTCGTATCTGGTAACATAGCCACGCATCAAACAATAAATCAGCATAGTCATTTAAATATATGAATCTAATGGTCTGAATCACAATGAAAGTAAAGTTGTTCCGTATTAACAAGCGATGCACAACGTAGAAAAGTGTTTTACATACTTTCATCTTTACTTTCTTTCAATGTCATAAACTTTACCGTGTAATGTGTCTATTGCCTACGCACTTGCACATTGTTTAGATAAATTTCATAATTTCCACGCGTATACTCGTACAAGCATAGAGAAAATTCTGCACCCATTAAAATGACGGTAAGTAGGTACCTACATGCGACGTTGCTTTTATTACGATTTTTACAATTTTTAAGAATAAGTAAGTACTTACCTAGTTTTCTGCAGCCGAAAATTATTTTTTTTATGGATTACCGTTTTACCGATTACCGTGAAAGCACCTTTCGTTAAAAAACAAGGGAAAATATAAACAATGGTTTCGGTTAACCGCCGCAAACCACTAACTTATGTGATACGGTGTTATTACTGTACATTTATTTATTTATTTTGAATCTCCGATGATGAACACGTTAACGCTATCCGAAAAGTTAAATCAAGAATAAGAAGGACACCCAACATGGTGTACAGAAAAATCTAACCAAATATTTGACGGTTAGGATCTTATGGATTATATCAATTTATTGCATTATCATGTTGAATATCATTCACGTAATACAAATAAGATACATATTAATTTTATCTATGACATAAGCTTTGAAAACCAGAGAATTTTCTTTAGTGCGTTACCGCCATATATGGTAAGCTTCAGGGGTTCATTGACTTGTTTAGAAAGACAAAAAAATACTTATCAACCTTCGACCAAGTATATCCTTAGGTCAATGTTATCAAATGCCAAAATATTAATCGTGGACAAAATGATAATAAAATGCGTGTACAAAAAATCGCAGCACTTGCCGTGGCTTCGTTCTACTACATTCTCCGGTGAATTCCACGAATCTACTCGTGGTTTGGGGTAAGAGTAAATTTGAACGAGGTTTTTTGGATTCCGCAGAATATGGTAAGTGACTTTTATTCCATCGTGTCCAATGGACCAGCAAGCTCAAACAGAGTGTGAACGCAGACCGCAAATAATCACTTTCACATCGACTTAAAATGGGAAAACCTTTTTTTAATTTGCTGGTTATTTGTTTGAATATTTCACATGATTTTATACTTAAAACGAAATTAAAATGAGCATGTGATGATAATATTTGAAATTTTATCTAAGCTTTCTGTTTTTTTAATCAACATTATCATGATCATGAGTCATTACGCTGCTATCACCCAAAATACCATTACAATTAAAAAGAAATCAATGAATTCGAGACGCTTAATATCGATTTAAATTTAAGTCTGAATTTCGATTATTTTGGAGATTTAACACTGTTTACTTTCTCTGGTAAAAAATACGATTACTTTGTTTGTCGAAAGTTATTTTTCAACTCGTTGAAAGATCTTCAAAATTTACGGTAATGAAAATTACAATAGGTAATAAAGCGATATATTTTTCTCTCGCGATTGTCGTGACAAAGTTGAATTACATCGAATTACATCGAATTACATCGAATTACACGATGTTTTAATAAAAGACTTAAAAGTTATTTCACGAATAATATTATGTTACACATTTAATTTTTTTTTATGTGAGTACCTCACAAGAGTCTCTGCTGCTCCCGCCTGGAGCCAGCGACTCTATGGCATCCCCAATTGGGGTATGTTGTGCGGCTGAAGGTAGTGGGGAGGGGAAGAGGAAGGTGGGGAAGTACCTGGCTATTCAGATTCTTTCACAACACGGTGAAATCCATTTCAAGTAACATTTCAATTCTGAATGGTGGTCTTACACCAGGGTGAAACTGAGAGTATCTTCCACTCTGGAACGTGCCGCAAATATACACATGTTTTTAACAGTGTGTTTTTTTATTATTACAGGAAGGAGATGAAGTTCTGGGAAAGGAAAAGGGTATGAGAGGTGAGTAGGAATCTGGGGGTCAATGTGTCCAGGAGTGCCAGACGTATGAATCCATCCCTCCCACTGCGGTACAAGGCAATGGGTCGAGAGAGGTAAAAATGTCTCCCTCAACCAGTCTCTACCGATTCGACCCAAGCGGTAGGCGATCAAACGCACGTGCCGCCAAGACCTTGACAAACCTTACCCCATGTATCGCTTACCCCTGCTAGGTCACAAAACGTAGCGAACCACTCAGGATGACTTATGGCAGAGGTGTTGGTTATCCAATAAATGGTTCCCAGGGCAGCGTTTACGTGAATATTTAAATCGTCTCTTAATCAAAAAGTTGAAGTGTTCTGAATTATTTATAAACATAAATTTTTATAATTATATTTCCGACAAAGATTGCAGGATACTCACAAGTAAGAGAACAAAAAATCTAAATTAGTTAGGTATCTACCGTAAAGTAAAAATGCACTTTAGATCCGTGGCCAATCCCATTGGAAACCTTATCATTTTCAATTTATCGCCACTTTATCGGAATGATTAAAAATCATTGTTAAAAACGTGCTATTTATAATTTTAATTATTTGAAAGTGCAGTCTCTTATTAGTGGGACAACGGATCACTTTTTATGTTTTCAAGGGCCATTCATTGTTTTTTTGTTCTTAAAATAATCTACAATCTGATATAAGACAGAGATTTCCAAACGAATAAAAATTCTATCATATTATTTACAGATAAATGATTCGCAAATATTTTATGTCGTAATAAGCAGGTTGCGATTTAACACAGTAGGTACTTACTTTTACCATCAGATGATTGTTTCTATTAAATAATAATAATAATCACACGAAAGTGGCCAGGCATCGCGTGAAAAGTAAAGGGCTCGTAGGAAATAGGAACGAAGCGATGCAGTTAAAAAAACTACAAACCTACCTTCCTGATAGAAAGTAAAATGCAATACCGAAAATACACGGCAACATACCTAGCCGTACAATTCGCAAGAATATAAAATAATATATAAACTCTTCGTTTGCACACATTATTGTTTTGAAGAAAAGTGATATTGGTAAAACCGGTGCCATTATTAATTTCAGCGAAAGCACGCAGCCAAACACTTTCTTATGAAAGCATGACATTCAATAAATAATAATTGTCTACGTGTGTGGAGAGATTAATGCATAAAAAAATAAATGGGAATATTTCATTGAATCACTTATACCTCTAAATAAGAAGAAAAAACACTTATATTGAAGTTGTGGTAATTACTTATTGGTAATTAAATTACCTACCTACTGGCAACTCTGCCTTCAGGGATTCAAATTTAATTCAAATTTCGGAACATGAAACAAAAGAAAGCTACAAAAACATTTTCAGTTTCTCACTCCATTTTCACACATCATTTAATTTTTGTTGTCAAAATTATCATATGTAATTCAATTTTATTCAATAATTAATAATAGCTATAAATATTTCAATAAATCAACTTTCATAATAAAGCTAAACAAGCCAGCAAAATGTTTTGTGCCATTTTTTATATGAGAGATAAGTGGGTAGGTACGGTAGGTGATGATGGAGTTGTAGGAAGGATGGTCTGATATTATTAGGTAAGTACGGAATTTAAAAAATAACAATAATTGCATTGCACATTGCATTTCTGATTAATGAGATATGCAGTGATACTTGGTGGGTGGCACTACCTACTCCCAACATCTGCTAAATTGACGGAAGTGCATAGTTATTAAATTTTCTGATGAAATCTCATAAATTCCGAAGTGCAATTCCACACCACATTATCTGAGATCTCGAAAGGTAAACTGTAGAGATATAATTTCAGACTTTAGTAAATAAATTGGTCTTGTAAATTTACTTCGATTGCTATGAAGGACTCTGGCGTTCATATTCTTCAGAATAATACGTAGGTAATACATTATTTGGGAAGATCATTGCACAATTAATCCATAATTTGCATGACAGATTGCGATGCAATTTTATTTAGGATATAAATAAGATTTTTGTGAAACCAAACAATTTCCAGGTATGTTTTAGGTTTTCACGGCCAAAAAGTATTTTTGTTATTGTTTTTGGGGTGTTATGCCGTGTTTCGCTACCTCCTTTAGCCAACGTTTCGTACAGCGTTACAGTGTCCATCATCAGGGCAGATGAGCGATGAGATGAGCTCATCTGCCCTGATGATGGACCCTGTAACGCTGTCCGAAACGTTGGCTAAAGAAGGAGGTAGCGAAACACGGCATAACACCCCAAAAACAATTAAAAAAAAAAAATTCCAGATTAGTTTTTTTTTTCTACAAACGTTTGTGTTTCCCTATCTCGATATTTATTTTATCCGTGATTCATGCATCAAATCTAGGAGAAATGGGGCCTTTACAGTAACAGGATTAAAAATAATAAACCATTTCATTGACTGCCATACCTCCTGGAAAACTAAAAATAATTGTTCGACCCGAACAACTACCGCCAGGGTAGACACTACGACTGTGTATTCCACATGGCAGAACGGATGCGCTAGCCCAGCACATGTCAAGAGATATAGGGGAGCTAAATGATATCCCTACGTAAGGGCGTAGCTATAGCTTTCATATGGGGGCGTTCCGCCCCTTAGAGGGGGTTCGATCTATAATATACACCCTTGTCTCTACTTGTTTCTACAATTTCACCATTGGCCTACAAATTAGCCAACTACTGTAAAATATATTATTATAAATCTGTACCCTAAATGATAAACCAAGTCCAAAGCTAAGTATATAGCTATGTGTGGTTTATTCTTTAAGATACAGAAATTAATGTGTACTGATTTATAAGAAATGTAAATTGTTACATGTGTATTGTAATAAGGTTATAAAACCTATACTATATATTCTGTATTCCTCTACCATTCTCTTCCGATTCTCCTTACACCCCGTTCTTCGTTCAGCACGTACGCTTTATTGTATCACACTTAGTATTTGATTCAATTGGTCGTGCCGCGTCTTCCTCGGGCGTCCCCAACTTCTTAAGCCATTCACTTCCACGTCATGCTTTCTCCATACACCTCTTTCTTGGTCATCGCTTTATTATTACATGATTTTACCACAAACATTTACTTGATTCACGTCTCTCGCGGGCGTCCCCGAATTTTTTTACCATTCACTATCACATACATCACATTGTTACTATTATATTTAAAAAACTACACTCTAACGATTTTAATTCGACTCCGTATCTCATTCAGAATATACATTTTTTTGCTTTTTTTAAAGCATCAAATTGTAACTAATAAGTAGACAGATTATATATTTTAACATTGCTAAAATCATTTTGTATCGAAAACCATCAAAGCAAATAATCGTCAGTATTTCATAATAAAACCGCAATAGATACCATAACAGTCGAGAAATAAGGAAATCATTACCTACTATAATAAAAAAATATCTAGGTTGAAACCTTACCATTACCTGTTTGTTTATGTTTATCTACATGTTTGGAATTCGTTCTAGAATGTGCCTTTTATTTTATAAACGGTTCACTAGATGTGCGTGTGTACAATCATACATACATCACATGTGAACTAAAAAATGATCCATTAATGTATTTAAAAGACGCTTAACGGCAAACCAAGAAATTAAAGTATAAATTGTGTAATAGTTGGATAATAACGCGATAATTGAGAATAAGGATAGGTCTTTATTATGAACATACTTAGCTGAGCAACTACTATTGGTTGATATTGTTACTTAATTTGTTTTATGTTGGCCGTCTGGCAAACAGCATCCTGTGTCGTTGATCGCTATTCATTGAACTGTACAGATATCTCTCGAATTACGCGAATATTTGGTTCTGAGCAATCGTGTAACACGAAAACTCTGAGTCTAGGCCCCAGGGATTTAATCAAGTGACGACCCCCGTAGTCGAGGGGTAGGTGAGGAACTACGAATCCGGGGGTCACGGGATTTTTTGAAGTGAAACTTCATTAGCACCGTTGTGATGTGAAACACGATGAAACGGAAACGACACTAAAAAGAGACAAACACATATATCTATAGGATTTAGCCTGCGAGAGAATGAGATAGAATGAAACCTTACCGCATTAGCCACTTTGATTACGAGCTCACTTTTCAAGGCTTATTGGTTGAGATTTTATTTATCATTATCTGTGCCACCTACCTGTGTCAAAACAGCAATGTTAATATTAATTTTGTTCTCTTGGCATTGCTTTGTATGTACTGAATATTTTTTGTTTCATATTATTTGATCAATATTTTGTAAGAACTCGTAAGGAATACTTCCGGATTACTTTTAAGTTTATTATAGTTAACCGCACTTGAAATGAAATAACAGAAAACTACGCTATAAAAATATTACGTTATTATTATTATTTGGTGCTTTGCAGCCTCCCGACTCTCGTCTACTTTAGTTTTCTGAAGGATTCACTTCTACCGCGTGTGAATTACACACTCAGATTATTATTATTTTTTATTGGTTTGTTTTTTGAAATGTTGCTTTAAATTAATTAATTAAAAATAATATAGTATTGTAAGTATATGTAGTTACGGCATGTTCCAGAGTGGTAAATACTCTCAGTATCATTCTGGTGAAATCCCACCATTCAGAATTCAAACGTTGCTTGAAATGATTTTAGCATTTTTTGATGATCGGATTTGAACAGTCAGGCAATTCCCCACCTTTCTCTTCCCAATCTCCTTCCCTTCCCAAAATCTTCACCCTCACAACATACCCCAATCGGGGATGCTGTAGTCTCACTGGCTCCAGAATGTTGGAAGCATTTTTTTTTCATTATCCCCACACAGGAGGCCCTGAGGAAAAAATCCCTCAAGGCCTTTTGTCATCCTTGGTGATATTATGTGGAAGGTCTTTTTAGAGAAAGGAAGTCGGGAAGGAAAAAGATTTAGGAGTGGGTAGGTATCTAGGAGTCAATATGTTCAGGAATGACGAACATATGAATCCATCCCTCCCATTGCAGTGCATGGGAAAGGTGGGTGGGTCGACATATTCCGACTGGAGAGATCAAAAGGTCTCCCTCAACCAGTATCTGGCTCGCCACGCAGTAGTTGGGTGAAAGCATCCGCTGCCAGGACCTAGCCACCCTATGAACCCGGGCACCTCTGCAAAGTTACCAAACATAGCGATCTACGGGGTGACCTACGGCAGGGGTGTTCCCGGTGTGGCGATATCTATACCACCTCCCAAATTGAAGTTGGGACCCTTGTAACGGAATTTACATAATTTTTTTTTTCAATGTTGTCTCTGGCAAAGCGAATAATTATTGGTTCTGAGCAATCGCGTAACACTAAAACTCAACTTTAAAAGGAGTATTCACCTCAGATTGGATAAAAACATACTCACTTCTCCTACTTTACCCACAGAAAGGTAGGCACCATCATTATTCAAGCCTATAATGAATAATTTACTAAATGCGGCGTGACTGAATTACATGCATTACTCGTTGAAGACTTTATGGAGGTTTTGCTTTTTATCGGTAGTCAGGTAGGAACGGATGAAAGTTGTTTTATTTTGGTTAACTGTCAAGAGTGAGCTGATGTGAAACATTTGCCTTTCTTCACGGTATAAATAATAAAGGTTACAAAAATTCCAACAAAGTTTTCATTATTTTGTGATTTCCTTTTCGTTTTTTAACCCGGCTAAAAGAAAAACGCGTGGAATGAGATCGCGGATTTGGATGATAAAATTACGTGCACTTGAAAACTCTATCCATGCACACAACCGAATAATATAATATTATGTAAGTATATTTTATTATTTAGATGCTGTCCTTGATAAATCTTTAAATTTTGCGATCGTCGCAATATCTACAATCTAAAACAGATGTTCCCAATCTTATCTGAATCATCGCCCTCTTTTAAAGAATATATTTTTTTAACTCCCCCCCTCCTCTCTCCCTATCCAATGAATCCAATCCCCCCACTGCGGTATAAGGCGATGGCGGTGGGTTGAGAGAGTTATGGTTGGGATAAAAAGGTTCCCTCCAACAGTCTCTCCAAATCCGGCCCGCCACATAGTAAGTGGGCAAACGCTTCTGTTCACCAGACCTATTCTCAACCCATGAACTCGGGCACCCTTTCTAAGTCATCAAACGTAGCAAACCACTGGGGGTGACCTTGGGGTGGCAGAGGTGTTGGTTTCCCAATAAACGGTTCCCGAGGCAGCGGTGCCCACACCCATTATAACCTCGCAAATTTGCATGATATTCGAGCAAGCATCAAAACACAAAAATACAAAATTTTGAAATATCAAGACCAACTGGTTGGTAGCGTGTTAGTTACTGGTTCCTACCCGCTTGTTTTGGGTTCGATCATCTACTAGTTTAGGCCGCCATCATTGCACAAGCAACATTTTCCACATAATGACGCTAGTGGGTGGATTTTCAACATACTGAATTTATTTTTAAACCGAAAATGTTGCTTTATTAATTAAAAAAAAACAATTGCAGTTCACACGCGGTAGAAGCAAAACTTCACCAAAACAATCTCAACCAATAGGAACCTTGAAAAGTGATGTCATAATCAACGTGGCCAATGGAGCCAGCGCGACGCTTCGTAGGTAAGTTAAGGTTTCATTTTATCTCATTCTCTCGCAGGCTAAATCCTATATATATATATATATATATATATATATATATGTGTTTGTCTCTTTTTAGTGCCAATTCCATTTCATCCGAGTTTCAAATCACAATGGTGCTAAAAAAGTTTCACTTCAAAAAAAGGTTTTTTGAAACTACTTTTACGTTGGGAAACACTGATCTAGATGATTTATAACTCGTTAACATCCCAGGTAGCAAATACTTGTTAGCTGACGTGATTTCTCATTTCGGTATGCGCTTGGTACCTAATTTATAGGCAAACGAATTGATTTATTACAGTCTAAACCACATAGATATATACTCGGTATGTTTTATCATATTCCAGATGATTTTTTAAAGGTTAATTTGTGTTTCTAATTTACGAAGATAAACTACGCAATATTTTGGTAGAAAGCAGTCACTTTGTGGTTTGACGTATGTAATGAAATAAAACAATTATAACCACGATTTATTTATTATTTTTTAATACCGACCGGTATCGCAAGAGGAATATAAACGCTAGAAATATTTCGATTCTCATGCCATACAAAATTTAAAATTGCACGTCGTTTTTGCACGAGGCAAGTAAGCGAAAAAGTGTTTTTTTTATTTTTTATTTTGTGCATAATTTTATAAGAATGAAAAAAGTTAGAACTCAAAAATAGGCTTAGCCGTAAAGGTGTATTTTAAAAAAAGTTGTTACTTATTACTTGATAGTTCAAGTGGTTTACGCTCATATTTTTTGTTATGTAAATAATAAAACCTAGTAGATAGTAACTTAATCAATGAAATCAATTTATACGCCAGGCCCAAATCTACCAGAAAATTTGACATATTTTGGACCGAAATTTTTAACAATAATACGGGATACTTTAATCCCATATCTAGAATGTCACCATCTTACAACGATCTCAATAAATCACACTCTATAATAGATATTTTTGTGAATAATTTTACTTGTTTTAAGAAATATCTCCATGATTTGTGCAACTAAAATGTTGTTTTATTATTTTTAATAAACACTTTAAATATTATGTAGCTATCATGTATTTCAAATTTTCTATTTAAGTTTCTAAATTATGTAAAAAAATACTTACATTGTTTTTCATGTGTCTGTGAATACGCTAATGTTATTACTGTAGACACATTAGTCTAGGGATATTTATATTTGTATCTTAATTTGTTATACATTAACCAAAATAATGCTCTGTAAATATCCTGTTTGTGTCTCAAATAAATAAATAAATAAATAATTTTATTGTAATTCCAATACATAGAAAGGCTAGTAAAAGCTTCAATTTATTCGTAGCATATTTTTTGATGTTCATATTGTAAACCGATTCGTCGTAAAGATAAATCTAAGTAGGATTTCACGTACCTATAGCTTTATCTTAATACAAGCATCATCAGGGTATAAAATTAAAATAATTAGTTTAATTATAACTCTGAAGATGCTATGTTGTACGAAACAGGTCGATTTAAAAAAAAAAAAAAAAATCGTGGTTATAAACAAAGTAATTGTTTTATTTCATTATACAATATTACCTAAAAACACGTCTTGTATTAAAACGAGGCTGAAGTTAACGGGGAGGGGAAGGATATGGGGAAGAGGTAGATGGGAAAGTACTTGGCTTTTCAGATTTGGTCATTTCAAGCAGGGTTCAAGCAGGGCGATACTGAGAGTATCTTCCACTATTGTATGTGCACTAAAAATCAAATAAACTAAGGCCAAAATGTTAATTTATAAATCATTCCTACACAATAATTACTCATGCAGAAAAAAAGTTATTTTGCAAGAAACACCACAAGTCTTCAATAATGTTTTCTACTGTGACCTTTTTTAATGTTCAGTCGATTACGTAATATTATGAATGTGTACAAAAAACTATTATTTTAAATTAAAATGTTACATAATTTATTATAGATAAGTAGGCACCAACTAAATTAATATAATAAATAAATTTTAAAAGTAATTTGATATTTTTTACGGCATATAAGTAAATTTGTGAAATGGGTAGGTAATAAAAATCGTTTAACTTTACGGAAGTCCTAGATGTTAAAAGCTTTGCGGTTTAAATGTACAATGAATTTATTTTAAAGTCAGAGATAAATGAGTATAAGATGATTTTCTTTCATATTATGCCGACATTTTAAGAAATAAATGTATGACCGTGAAACGAATTAAATAATATATTTATATCCTCATTGCCGCATGTTTATTATCCAAATGTGATTTCGATTGCAATTATTGTGGCATTGAATTTTGATTCAATCTTAAATCAAACACGGTTTATAAATAGGCTAGCGTAATGTACCTATTGGCATGATAAATTGATTTAACATCAGCTTTTTCATAAATTTCCTGATAATAGGTTTAAGTTCCAATGAAAATTACCTTTGTTGTTGCCTACACCAAAATAAGTTCGCAAAAACCCATTATTGGATAATATAATATATACAGGGTGTAAAAGCACGTCGTACCCGAAGGATTTTAACCGGCGATTCGTGAGCATTTGGAGTAGAAAAGTAGATGTCATTTTGCGATTAAAAAGTATGTTTTTCAATCGTGCGTCGCCACTGATCACATTCCTATACGTCACGACGGAATCGCGTGATACGCGCGCTGTTTCATGTGTTACCGTGTTACTGGAACGAGACGGAGTGCTTATCACGTGATCCACTAGGCTATACTCGACTGCTCAATTGCGACGTGTGATGGAAAAATATTTTTATTGTTTTTAATTGAAAAAAAATGATTTTAATAAAAATGATTGAAATAAAAATATGTCATCTAAATATTTTACTCCAAATTCGCTCAGGAATCGATGATTAAAATACTTCAGACAAAAATACTGGTAGTTTGTCGACCAATTTATGAAAGAATTTTAATAATATACCGGCATTTTTTTTGTGTGATTAAAATTAGAAATGACAAAGAAGTAGACGAAAAACCAACCGACGAGGGAAAATTACTAAAAACCATTTTTCCAACAGATACCTACATTAAGTATATTTGGTATATTTTATATACATTTTAGTCGTTTAATAGCCAAGCGGTGGTAGATACTATCAGTACCTCCCCAGGTGAAGTACCATCATTTGCGCTGAGTGACCAAATCAGAATATCCTGATACTTCCCTGATATTCCCCATCTCACTCCCATTCCCCATCTCACTCCCATTCCCCATCTCACTTCCCTCAGCCTCAGAACATTATCCAAATTGGTGATGCCATAATCCCACCACTGAACCCGGGCAGTTGGTACTCGGAACTTGTTCGGTAGTAATGTTAAAAAAACGGTGACCGGACAACTCAGAATGAAATCAACTCAACACCCCCTTTGAAAAGTCATTAAAAGTGATGAAAAAAATATATAAATCTTTTTATTTTTTATTTATTTACAAGAATTGTCTTTTAACATTACAAGTGATTACATTATGCAAAGTTATACAATAATTCATTATTATTCTACTACTCCATAAGTTGGGCTCTAGGAGCTCGTGTTTATGGGAGGAGTATTTACATGCAAAAAAGATAATGTTCTAATGAAATATGTAAAAAATGATCAAAAACTTATGAAATAAATACAATATAATAATATTGGTTAAATAGGTTACGTTAGGTTAGGTCATTGGCTATTTTTCAATTTATTTTTTTAAACCAAAAATACGCTCTGAAGCTTTTGAAGGTAGGATGTAATAGAAAATTAGTGCATTATAATGTACCTACATACTCTTTATTGCCTCAACAATCACTTCTAACAACTAGACCAAAATTCTTCAAAAATATATTTGTGCAATTTTCACAATTTTCAAGCTGACTTGATGACATTGACTCAATTGACAAATCGACATTAACTCGGAAACCCGTCTCCAAAATCAACGACCATAACCTTTATGCCACGGGGGTCATCGGAGAGAAAAATAAATATCCCAAAATGGTAAAAAAAAGCTTGATATGTTATAATACGTACGTACCAATGATACTAATAGGGGACTCACTTGAATCTCGAAAGTAGATGATATGGTAGACGTTTTTTTAAAATACATATTATGAAACTATCTGGTTAATTAAACCTGACATTACAATAGGTAATATGAATTTATATTTTATTGTGTAATAAAAGTGTTGAAATGTTACACCGTTGTTAATTTGTCTTTAAAATACTGCTCAATTAATTTACCAACTTCTTATAGAATCAAACCGATCACATCCTGTAATGGTTACGTGATTTTTAAAAATGTGTTATTTTTCTTAGGAATTGACGACCAATAAAAAAAGGACAGGTGATAAAGTATGCGATGTGAAATAATGATTTATAGGACCGATTTAATAATCGGTCATCGATGAATAAATTTCATCAACACCTTTTATTTTTAAGTTGGTCTTTTATTTTACGCGAACTACGGACAAAGCAGGTAACGATGCGAATAGAAAAACATAATGTACCTGTGTGCAAAAAAATAATTAATCTGTTATTACGTGAACTAAGTAAAATAAAATGATCGTTGTGGAAAAAAATTCTCACAAAATTTCCATTTCATTAATTTTGTGTTCACTGAACCAATGTGCAGTTTTACATAATTAATTTGGTTTAATTCCGGTATCAGAAACATAACCCTATATTTGATTTGAAAACGAAACAGAATTCTGTATTAGAAAACTGTAAACAAAAACGAATTGTGCAATGTTTTCATAAATATTATGGTTATTTGCAAGTTTATAATGATCGCGAAATTACAGTTTACTCTTGTTTTATGCAGTTATATAAGTAATGCATTGCCTTCCGGAACTATCTGTTTTTCAAAAAAATAACTGTAGATGTAGAAAGGCGTTTAAAAACAGTTTATTACAAGTGAAATGCTGCAATTTATCATTCTATTACGACGAGCAAAATATAAAATTGTCGTATTAATTAGAACCACATTTTACTGATTTCACAAACTTGAAATTAAGGATGGGTTGTTTCAAAAAATTTGACGAATTCGTCAAATATTTGACGTTAATTTTCACGTTCTGTGTAATTTCTATTCAAGTTCTGTGATGATTTCAGTTTTGTGAAGCAGCTGGCCTATGATGATAAAAAAACAGAACTCGAAAAGAACTTACACAGAACCTGAAAATTAACTTCAAATATTTGATGAACTCATCAAATTTTTTTAAACAACCCGTCCTAAGAATCGTAAAATCACCGTATTCACCGATTTCATTTTGCATAAAAAACTCTCATGCTAATTACAGTTTTATTGCATGAAGTTAATTAAATAATTCAGTAACGTACATATCACCATATTAACGAGATCGTAATCAGTCGACCGAACTCATGCAGCATAAAAATCGTCACATTAATTAAAACCACATTGCGTAAATACGATAAAACAATGATAATTAATAATTACAAAACGTAAACATCGTTGTACTGTGATAGTAATCAATCAAACGAATTCAAACGCATAAACACGTACAAGTGATACTGCATAATACGTAAATGTTTGTCTTTGCAGTCGTACGATTGACTTTCTCCGCGTAGAAACGACAAGCAAAATAATATCATAAATAATGTTGGAACCCACCTGTGTTCCATCGCGGGGCTTTGCACTGCGTTGCACGAAGATATTGCAGAAGTGGTAGCACTGGTAGCAGGTTAGAGATGTCAGCAATTGTGCTTTCCCGTAGCGACTGAATCCGAAATTGCTTTCTCTGGTCTTATAACAAGAAGCAAATGGCTGCGGCCATCCCCGGCACTAGGTGGAGCGGGTTCACTTTATTGGCTACCGACAGTAGATACTAACTAGAGACTAGACTAGAGCTACCGGCTGCAGCGACCATCGCCAAATCGCCATTGCTTCTGTATCTTTTACGTATTTCTCCCATAGCTGTTCGCTGGGCCATCGGCCATTCACGCACGTCTACTGCAGATTACTAGATTATATTATGTTAAAACACATCTTAAACTCTATTTCAAATTTTATGGTTAGACCGTATCGGTTTCAGACTGTCACGGCCATCTTCAGACTGATTTTGATTGTTTGAAATTCGTGGAGGAAAATCTCAATGGTTAACTAAGTAACTATTTTTTTGTAATGGCGTGTCATCTGTTTGTTTCTTCCATACAAGAAATTATGACTGTATAATTAAAATTATGAATTAGATTTACGTACCTACAAGCTTAATCTCGTGAACGCGAAGGAAGTTCAAGCACAATTTTAAAATTGGGATTTAACAGAAATCCTTTTTTCAGTGAACTAGATTATCTTAACGAACGTGTATAAATTAAGTGTTATTTCAGTGGCGCACCCAGGTATGGGCCCAGGGGGCACGCCCCCCAACCTCAAAAAAATAAAAATATACATAATATATCGAAGTATTACCAAGAAGAAATGCAGCAGTTTATGCTTGCTGTGGTTTTTAATTAATTCAACCGGCAGGTGCTTGCTCAAGATGGGAGTTATTGAAAAAAGTGAAGTTTCTTATTCTTATAGGTAGTCCTGTAAACGTGCGCAAAGTTACATATCGAGATTTTTCTTCAAAACAGAAAAAAAAAATCAAATACTGTCGGTGGCAATATAGACGCAATAAGAATTAACGATAATGTAATTAATTCAGTTTTTTTTTACCTAATTTGCAGTTCAGACAATCTTCGAATCAATCGAAATCATTTGTAGCGGGATTAGCGATTAAATCTTCACTTTAAAACTAACCCTTTTTAATTGTACTTACTGATGTAATATAGCATTTTTGTTTATATTATCCACGCACAGGCAGTGCCTTATTGGGTTCCCATTACCTACTTTTATCTTATATATATTTACTTATTGCTAACTTTTAAAATATTTGTTTCCTATATTTGTATCTTACTGTGTTATGAAAGTATGTAAAAATTAATTTTGAAATGTTAATAGATATAATGGGAAAAAATAAAGATTTTAAAAAAAAGCCGGGCTGCGATGGAGCGGTGTTGGTCGAAGGCGGTGGCAGATCCAGAAGAACAGAGACGCCAATTATATTACCGAAACTCACACAAGAGCAGACACTGAATGATAATTCCTTTCCTATCAGTTTCTTTCTATAACGTGTTGTAAACTTAATAATCATAGAATAATGAATATAACAATAGAAGTGCCTTCCGCGTTGATTTGAATATTAAAAAAAGTGCCACTAACTTACTACCTTTTGGTTCTAGACCATTTAGCACGCGGTCTGTCTCTCTTAAACTTACCTGAAATTATGTATAGCCATCCCTTGCAGCCAGTTTTAACTTTATTTTCCATTAATACTAATTACGATGTGTTGAAATTTACTTGTTCAGACATAATATGACTTATATTGAATTTAAAAATTTAAAATCGCCCAAAAAAAATCCTGGGTGCGCCACTGGGTTATTTATATATTATAATATATACCACTTTTTGTAGATATGAGGAGTTTCGATATACAAGCAGCATCCTACTTCCTACACATATTACTGCCCAATAATAATTATTGACTGTTAGAAATTGGTTTAATTTATTGAAGCAGGCAATCGCAATTATTAATGCTCTATCGTGATGGAAGGAAAATGTAAATTGCGTGCTGTTTTATTCGCATTTGAGTTGGTTTGGTGAAACAGTCAAATATACTTCGTAGACAATCTCTATCCTATGTGAAATTTAGAAGGTAAAATATTGATAAATAATGTCAAGTTACAGTCAGATTAGTAGATAAGTACCTAGGCACTAGAACTAGTCTCATTAAATACTCACTTCGGTTATGACTGTCTGTCTAATTAACTCTAGAACTTTTGGTTTGAATTTAAGGGTAATTTTAAAATTTTAAGTATTAGTTTGGAGAATCAGACAAGCGATAAAGGGTTCCATGACAAGAAAAGTAATTAAAAGTTTTGATTTTTTTAAATAGCTCTAAACCTGACCTAACGTAAACTATTTAACCAATTTTTTTCCATCACTCTCAATGATTTCATCACTTTAAAAGTAGGTGTTAAATTTGCATGATTCTGAGTTGTCCGGTCACCGCGGTGAAGTTCCTACCTGTAATATAATATTTTTAACAGAAAATTATTTTATTAATACTCTAAAAATATGCAAGTAAATGTTAGCTGTTCTTAGTCGAAAATGATAAAGTTAAATATGACCGAAGGGGATAGGGTCGAGCAGAGTGCCCCGGCAAGGTTAAGGTCCTGATGAGGTCAATTTCTAGACGCGACCGTAACTTTTCTAATTTTACTGTTTCAAATTTTCGTCTGAGGCTCGCTAACATCGTCTCCGACGATTCAAAATTATTTTAAGCATATCTACGAAAAGAAATTCATTCGTATCTTGGTATTTTTTTTTCAGAAAATTGAATGATGACTTGGTGAATACGATGACAGTTAAAATTTGCACAAATTGATGCTTACTGACATCACTAATAAGTCAATAATAAATTACAGTAGGTATGTATGTATAATATTTTAATGCAAATACGTCGTACTAACTAAGCCTGAATTAATTGTTATTATTGATTAATATAAACATGATCATGGATAATTTTCAATTAATAATTAGCTAACACTTCCATGATTTTTATATGAAACTCTTCATTCGAATTTTTATTTTATTTTAGTTTATTTGGGAAACAAACAGTTATACATATTTTATTAAAGTAACTACATATTACTTGGTTGCATTAACCAGCAAAGTTTCCGGAAATTTTCGTAGTACATATATATAAAAACATACCTGAAAACATAAAGTGGTAGAAGAAGAAGAAGAAAAGAAAATTATATATAAAGAAGAAATAAAAAAAAAACACAGATTAAAGTATGTAGGAATGATAATATGAAATTAAACTATGAATCTTTATAAAAATAATAAATTTCACATCAAAAGATAATGCTCAATAATAAACATGATTTAAAAAAAGCAACTTAATAAGAATGAGAAATTAACAAACAGCAGGGGTAGAGGGTTCGTAATTAACTTTTATTTATTTATTACGCATTTGGTAAATCGACCTGAGGACAAATGGACAAAGCGTCTGAAAAGATATTATTGTATTTTGTGCACGTCCTTTTGAGAAATGAATGTTGTATGTAATTTGTTTTAGAGTGTGGGATGTGGAATAGTTGATTTGACCCTGTAATTCGTATTAGACGGAAATTAATGTTTTTTAGAAGACAATTGATGATTTTGAATAAAAATTTCTGGTCGGATGTATTTCTTAATTATCTATATTATGTAAAGTTTCTAAAATCTTTGGTATATCTTCTAAAGTTGATAAATTATGGAATGTTAATGAGTCTTTTAGACATTCTGATATTCGGAAGGATTTAAAGTCTAGGTGTTTCAATACCTTTTTTTAAATTCTTTCTAACCTTTTTGTATTGGGGATTCTAAGTCACTGATCCGAATTCCAACATTGAGCGAACAAAAGAGATATAAAGTATTTCTATTAGCTGCGTGTGTTGATCTGAATGGTTTAATGTTTATCTAATGCAAAATTACCTGTGTACAACTGGATTAATTAATTTAATAATGTATTTTATTAACATAACGCCGGATTATTATTAATTAGATTATCCAGATATACTTCGGTAATAGTGTTTAATACACAACCGCGTTATCATTAAATAATTGTAAATATTTACGTGAACTGGTTTTAAATAGATTTATTGATCGATGGCATAGTGCATTAATTTTGCATTTATGCATTTCTCGTATCGCAGACTGGGATTGCGTTATCGTACTAGTCCTGCCAGAAGAACGAGAGATATGTAAATACAAATAATGTTAGGGGAGCACGCTAATGTTAAAAATGATAATATTTACGTGAAAATTATGAAAATGTTTAAAAAAACACGACTCGTTTAAAATGGAGCGATCAAAAATGTCTTAAATAGCATTTAAAGAAACGCTGTAAGTTTTTTCACACACATAACTTGTAAAATAACAGAAAAAACGTGTTTATAATAATTTTCGGAGCATACTTTATGGTTTTTTTTTCTATCAAGGAAATTTCATATTATAATTACCGTTTCGGCGTGGCAAATGTATAAATATTACGAGTGTCTTCAAAAATAACATATATATTTTTTTTAGAAACTTAAAAAATGTTCAAGAGAAATACGTTATAAAACAGTAGAAATTCGAAATGTCGCGACTTAAAAACTTTAAAAAAATTAAAAACCAGTGTGCCTTAGACCACACGAGTGAAGTAAAATTTCTTTAGGCTTACTCCCCAAGACGAGCGTGCGTTTCGTTCGCCTCGCCTGATCACACTTTTCGTAACGCTCTGGTCATGCATTCACCAGCTTACTCCCCAAGTCAAGCGTGCGTAAAGAAGTTTTACTTCAATAAATTGGGTTTTCATTCAAAACTCTCAATTTATACGTTTTACTGGGGGTTATGTCGCGTTCTATGTATACCTACAAATTAATGAATGTAGGTACCTATACACTTCGATGAATGCAATAAAATATTGATTCCAACACCGATATATACGGATAACAGAACGCGTTCATCAAATCTGAAAAAACGTACGAAACGTAAAATGGAAAGTCTTCAACCAATTTCCTTATAATATATAATAGTCTAAAATCATTGAACTCTACAATGCTCGATTCACTTTAGACGAGTATTGATCAGCATTTCTTATGTAGCTAGTCATCGTAATAATATACATACAGGATGTAACAGCACGTACTCGAAGGATTTTAACCAGCGATTCCTGAGCTTCCTTGGAGCACATTTGGAGTAAAAAAAAGTCGTTGTGATTTTGCTTTCGATGATATATTTTTTAAAAATTAATATCATAAAAATATACACGTCGCGATGGGATCACGTTATACGCGTTCTCTCTCCTCTGTTACCTGCTGCTGGAACGAGAAGCAGACACGTAACCCATGCTGTCAGCACCTAACCACTCAGTTGCGGCGCGTAACGGAAATTTATTTATTTATTTTTTTTATTTTAAAAAATATCGTCGGACAGCAAAATGACATTTACTTTTTGTGCTCCAAATATGCTCAGCAATTGCTGGTTAAAATTCTTCGGGTGCGTGCTGTTACACCCTGTATAAGCATTATTTAACTAGATTCTCATTCAGCATCAGAAGATCATTGCACTATTATCCACCTTCGTAACATTAATTTTGATTAATAAATATAGTGAAATGCAAATTTTACGAGCGTCGTAACGTGGTGGTCTGCATTTAAAAGTCTGGGGTTTTTGGGTTCGATTCTGCCGCTTGCAAAATATTGTTTGTCATTTTTGCAAAATATTGGTTTTTGTCATCTTATACGAGTAATATTATATTTTATATTCATCTTACGACACATATTGTTAATTTTGACAAACCTTTCAACTTAATAGATGCAGAGATGTTGTTTATTCAATAAATGGTTCCCTGGGCGGGGGTATCCATACCCGCATGACAAATTGAGATAAATGTATTATAAAACTGTCTGATAAATAAATCATGTGATAAGTTCTAATTTGACTAAATCCTCGATTACATTGAGCGAGTTTACAAGCTACAAGCCGGTGAATTCATTATCTGCTAGTAAACTCGTTCAGTGTAAAATCTGCTAGTTAGCTAATAAATATGATTAAACTGAGCGAGATTACTAGCAGATAGTGAATTTGCCGGCTAGTAGCTTGTAAACTCGCTCAGTGTCATCGAGGCTTAAGCAAATTCTCGCATTCAATATAAGTTACGTATATTAAAACAGAAACTTCAGCAAGTATACACAGTTTATTTTATTTTTTAAGAACGTGACAAAAACAAGCAAAAAAAATTACGAGACTACTACTCTAGAAATTTATTCATACAATGAATTATGTATAAATACAATAAATATCATAAGAAAGAATAAGTATCTACAATTTGGATGGGTCATAATATTATTAGTAAAATATATTACGACCCATCCAAATTGTAGATAAGTATAAGTATAAGTATCTACAATTTGGATGGGTCATAATATTATTAGTAAAATATATTACGACCCATCCAAATTGTAGATAAGTATAAGTATAAGTATCTACAATTTGGATGGGTCATAATATTATTAGTATAATATCATACCTCTCCTATTATTATTAGGCAGATGAGTTCTGATTTGTAAATATTTATAAAATGAAAAATTATATTTTATATTGTAATAAAATTTATAAAATTCTTTACTATTTGCATAAAACATTAGTATCTAAAATTTTATTATTTTTCCAAGTGATATAGGCTGATCACGCGCTCGTAAATGCAAGAAATTTCACTTTGATTGCCGATGAGCTGACAAGTTTCTGACCATGATAAGGCTAGATTCTTAATGAGTTGAACTTGGCAATGATGAGCAGCTCTACCCATTATAATATAGTGCCTATTTATGCATATTCGCAAATTGATTAAAAAGAGAATAGAGATGTAACTAGGTAGATTGAACGTCAAAACATGGAAGTATAATGTACATAATTATTATATTGGATGAATGCACATTGCACAATAATGGAAGTCTTGCAATAAATAATATTATTAGTGAATTCCGCCATCCACATTATTATAGTTAGTATTTTTAGAAAGCTGTTACCAAACGGACCATTTTTTTCATTCACATGATTATATTAAAAACTTGATAAAACAAAAATTAGGTTGAGTAAGGTAGTTAGGTCTGGGTTAGGTACGATAGAATAGTAACGATTTTTCTTATATTTGGAAAGCACTTATTATGCGGCACTCAATTAGATTTTTTTGTTATAATTTTTTTATTTCAATTATACAAAAGGTATTCCTTCCCCTTATTTGGTACATTATTTCTGCAAGCCACCTAGATTTTCGAGTGGAGCAAGTTTTAATACTTCCATTAGTTATTACTTTTCTTTTGTCGTTGAAATAAATAAATAAACTTAATGTTGTTTGATAGCGAAGTTATTAAAGGAGTATATAAGTATGGGGTGTTGATTCTTGAATATAGCCTTGTCAATCCTACAGTTTGGACTTCCAGTAGTCTGGAGCCATTTCTTCATGAGTACCAAAGCTCGATTTCCACCTTGTAACTTCCCTTTAACAGTTCCAGCTGTAGTGTTCTTCACCCAACCTCTTAACCCAAGTTCCAACGCTTTTCTAACGGTGTGCTTCCTGAAAAACACCCCTTGGACCTTTCCAAAAACCTCAAATTCCACACTTAATAAACCTTCCATGACTGGAGGCTTTCCAAACTTTGCTATTTACAATTTTTTATAGTTTAATAACAAACTACAGTAAAAAATATAGGAAACGAAATAGCGAACGTCGAACTGTATTTTGACAGAATATTTTCAAAGATAGAACACTTGCAACTTTTTTTCTCTTTGATTGATCGTAATATATTATTATAAAAGTAGGCACCTAACCTTGTCTTGTTTAAAACTCGATTGAGAAATAAATTCATGATTTATCCATGGCCCATTATCATCTATTTAGTCGATAACTGCAAGAAATAGGTAACCATGTTAGTAGCATTGTTCCCATGGTGCACACAATATTATAGGTTTTATTTTGTTCTACCAACTACCAACTAATCTATAATTCCCACGCACTGTAAGAAATTGGTACGTGATATTGGTACGTGAGCTGTGATTACACGTGGTTTAGGTGCCTAAACAGTTAAAATGTGGGTACCATTAACATTAGGTACTTACTTAGGTTCATTGTACTAATAAAGTAGTAGGTAGGTACTATCATTAATTTCATCTGCGGTTTTGTGTGTAACTTGTAAAAGTTAACACTAGCGAAGACCCGCGAGAAACATGGGATATTAAAATAATTGTATAGCATTTGTGAAGCTATGTAGTAACAACAAATATATTTACCTCAGAATCATTACCTTTTAAAAACAAAACATTGACAATTTTTGAGTCGATCAGAATTTGCCTACCGTGAACTATAAAAAATACAAAATTTAAAATTACGAATTTTGTCTTTTTTTTTTTTTTTTTTTTTCATGGCTTTTCACCCCAATGGAGTGTTCTGGCCAGTGTCAAGTGAATAATTTTATGAGTGTAATTTTGTGAGTGTAATTTTGGGTTAATATTTACAAATTTAGTTTCAATAACAAGAACCTATCTACATTATATAATAATACTATACAAATAATAATAATACGCTAAATTCTTACAATACGAGATGATTATAATTACATTTAACAACGAGGAAGCAACAGGAAATTGATAAGTATGTTGATATAATTTATTATGGATAAAAAATTAAATAAATAAATACATGGAACTAAACTTATAGTTACAAATTGATGCTGTTAATATTCAGGAAATTAGCCAAGACTTTATAAACGCGTTTATTTACAGAAGATAACAGACATGCAATGTTATAGGGGGGCAATATGCCTGAACTGATTAGGTGAGGGATGAAATTTTTGTATGAATTATTTAAAGGGCAACTGAAAAAAATATGATTGAGGTCCTCTTCACCAAGACGACATTCACACATCGCAGAATTCTTAACATGAATTTTTGTCAGGTGAACATTGTGGCAGCAATGCCCTATCCGCATGCGGCAAATGGAGGATGTAGAGAATTTGTTTAAAGAGAGTCTAGAAAACCACGGTTTTGAAGGAATCGTTGGCTGTATTGTGAAAAAGTTGTACCCTTTTGTTTTACTAGATTCAACCCAATGATTCTGCCATGTGGAAATCATGTTTTCTTTTAATTTTATGAGAACGTCATCGGGGTTTAAAAATTTATATAAAATATCACCGGAAATAATAGCATCTTTCGCCAATGAATCGGCCTTTTCATTTCCAGGGATACCGCAGTGACTAGGTATCCAAGCCAACACGGTTTCTTTGCCAGAGTCGGTTAATTTATGAATTAAGGTGCGGATTCCAACACAAAGATCGTCTTCTGGGTAATGGAAGGGTGAAGAGTTTAATTTTTGAAGTGCACTTAGGGAATCGGAGAGAATTAAGAAGTTTCCTATGTGATCATCGTCAATGTATTTGAGGGATTCAAAAATGGCTATACATTCAGCAGTGAAAACGGAAGCCTCTTTTGGAAGTTTAATTTTTTCATTGACTTGATCTGATGGACAATGGAATGCCGCTCCCACATGGTTTGATAAGTGAGATTTGGAACCATCTGTGTAAATAATTTTCCAGTCGGAATATTTCGAATTTAAAATTTGGATAAGCTTTCTTGGAGCTTCGTGGTTGTTAGTTATGCCGAGAGAAAGAAGAATATTTGGTTTACGTAAATGAATACGAAAGGGGTTAGCATATAAAGGAAGTCTATCAGATGGATTTAAGAGGGGTTTATATGCACTGTACGTATGGAGACTTTTAACAAGAAGAGGGATTGATTTGTTCCTCCAATATGGAAGTGATTGCACTTGAGCAGAGAGTGAGGTAATTTTGTCCATCAATGGGTGATTGGAGAGCCTAAAGCATTTAAATAAAAACTTGTCAGCCAAGAACTGTCTTCTGAAATGAAGAGGAGCCTCCACAGCCTCCACTTGTAAAGCGTTAATTGGGGAAGAACGCATTGCTCCGATAATCAATCTTAAGCTTTGAAATTGGATACGGTCCAACCTCGCGAGGTTTTTTTTAGAAGTGGGTTCGATGAGGAATGACGCGTAATCCAAATGACTCCTAACATATGCATTATAAAAAAGTTTTTGGGTGAATGGGTGACTTCCCCACCAGACCCTTGAAACGGCACGTAAAGTGTTGAGGCCAGCTTGACATTTGTTAATTATAAAATTAACATACGGGTTCCATGTTAACTTAGAGTCTAAAATTACCCCAAGGAATCTTATCTGTGCCTGGATAGGGAGAATTGAATTATTTATTTGGACTGTTACACGCGGAGTAACACGTTTTCTGGAAAAAACGATAACATTACTTTTGGACGGAGAAATTTCTAAGCCGTGATTCATTAACCAGATGTCAAGGTTTTTCATGCAAATGTTAATCACTTCCTCCAGAATAGTAATAATTCGTCCTGAAATATATATAAAAATATCATCTGCATACTGAAGTATTTTACAAGATGGATGCATACTCCGATGCAGGTCAAAGGTATATATATTAAAAAGGATAGGACTAAGGACGGAGCCCTGAGGCAAACCCTTGTTTACTATTCTTTCCAGCGGAGGAGAATCCAGCACCTGGATTTGAATTTTCCTGGTAAGAAGGAGGTTAATTATAAAACTGGAAAGCTTACGAGGGATGCCAATTTTTAATAATTTACTAAATAAAACATCTAATAAAACATTGTCAAAAGCTCCGCACACATCAAGGCAAACACCGACAAGAAATTCATTATCAGCCAGGGCCAACTGGATATCAGAAGTCAGGATGGACACACTTTCGATCGTACTTTTTCGCTTTCGAAATCCAAACTGAGAGCTGGGAAGAATTTTTTCATTTTCTACATACCAGTCTAGGCGTCTTTTGATCATATGTTCAGCTATTTTAATTAAGGAAGATGACAAAGCAATAGGTCTGTAAGAAAGTCCAGAGTTGGGGTCTTTCTGGGGTTTCAGAATGGGAACAATTATTTGTGTTTTCCAGGATGATGGAATTTTGCCGGAGTCAAAGATCAGATTTATAACTGAAAGAAAATAGTTTAGTGTGGTAACATCGCAGTTTTTAATAAAGCTATATGGAATTCCATCTACACCAGGGGATGAGTCTGTGAGATCGTTTAAGACCTCCCTAAGCTCTGTTAAATTGAAGTGGGTGTCCATCCAACCCCGTGTTTTAAATGAGTACGTGAATTCTGTTTCATTCCAATTACTCGCAGTTTGTGGAGCTAGTTTATCAGCAAATTCCTTCACCCACTCCGAAGAGAGTGGCCGAGTCACCGTTGGGATATGAGACCCCTTAAATCGACGAATTGAATTCCAAACTACTGAAAGAGGAACTTCGGGAGATAACGATGAGCAAAATTTTTTCCAGCCTTGACGTTTTTTGTTTTTTAGAAGACGTTTGGTTTTAGCTTCAATCTGTTTATACTGAAGGAAATTCTCCATATTCATATTTGTTGAATAAATTTTCGCATATTTTTTCCTCATATCTACTGCATCTGAGCATTCAATGTCCCACCAAGGAGCTGGGGGAGGTTTCCCTTTGTTACGTGTCGTTTTAATGGGGATAAATTTTTCTGCGGCCGTAATGACTGCAGACACCAATAAATCGTAACATTCCGCAACATTTTCTGTAGTTGGAGAGGGTAGACTTTGCACGGAGAACTTTGCATGATTTGAATAATCATTCCAGTTGGCATTGGCAGTTAAGAACTTCGGTTTTCGACTACTGCACTTGACATTTTTGTTGGGGTGATAAATATTTGAGAATTCTATGAGGATAGGGTAATGATCACTCCCATGCGGGTCATCCAAAACCTCCCATAACAGGGATGCGGCTATGCTGGAATTGCAAATAGTAAGATCAACCATGCTGGGTCGTTGACCAGGTACCTGAAGACGCGTAGGAGAGCCATCATTGATGATACAAAAATCTAGTTCATCGAGTAGATCAACAATATCTCTGCCCATTCTGTCACAATTGTGAGCTCCCCATAATCCGTGATGGGCATTAAAATCTCCCAGAATAAGAGAAGGGGGATTGACCTTTGAAAACATTGCTTTCAGAACTGATTTTGAAGGTTTGTTAGATGGTGATATATACAAAGAAATGATTGTAGTGTCAAAAACCTTTGCGGCCGTCACTTGAAAAGGACAACCAATTGGTTTTACATCTACTGGGGTGAAGGGTAATGATTTTTTAATGAAAAGGGCGGAGCCGCCCTTCCCATCTTGACGGTCGTCTCGAAGACAGTGGTATCCCCTGACTCTGAAATCAGAATCCGGTTCCAGCCATGTCTCCGAGACGGCAGCCACTGCAATAGAGTTCGAATTTAATATATTTGAAAATTCTTCAGTTTTGTTTTTAATACTATGACAATTCCACTGAAGAATCCTCATCAGAGGAGCCATTTCTGGTTGAGTTAATAATATTGGTAATTTGTTTAGCAACGTGGGACGGTATTTGGATGTTGTTTTTATTTAAAGTTTGTAAAATATGTAAAAATGAGGTGATTAGTGTAGCGTTAAGGTCTATATTATAATTGTGTTCTTTACTAGATGACTTTGGGTAAGCATTGAAATTTGAACTGGAAGGGAGTTGTCCATTGGGGAACCACAGAAGGGATTCGTGATTGGCATTATTTTTTTTTGTTGGTAATCTAGGTGTCACGACCTTTTGAACGGTTTTTCTAAATGAAGAAGAAGTAGGTTGAGAAGTGGTGGAATTTTTTGAATTTTTGGAAGTTACTTCAGAATAAGATGGAATGGATTTGTTAAACATTCTTGATGCTTCCGCATAAGAAATGCTTTTCTCGGCCATTGTATGTTTTATATTGCGCTGTCTCGACAGTTCAGGGCAAGTTTTGCTAATGGACATGTGAGTTCCGGAGCAGTTTAAGCATTTATAATTTTCCTCGGTTTTATCACAGGAATCGCCACTATGAGACGAACTGCACTTGAAGCAACGAGGTTCAGATCTGCAGAGGTTCTTAGTGTGTCCAAATCTGCAGCACTTGTAGCACTGCACAGTTGGGAACACATAGAGCTCTACTGGAAGAGAGACGTTAAACATGCTAACATTTTGCGGAAGATCTTTGCTGTCAAAGGTTAAAACAACGGATTGGGAGGGTCTCCATTCTACAGAGTTTCCCGTATTAAATCTGTAATTTAGACGTCGCGCTTTTAATACTTTTCCGAAACCCTGGGGAACAGTAATATTATCCAAGATATCCTCTATCGACCAGTGCGGTGGAATTCCTTTTGTGACACCTAACCTTGTTACCTGATATGTAGGAATGAAAACGTTATACGAGTTTTTTTTGGCAACATCAGATTTAACAAAGCTATTGGCCTCAGCCGCTGTCCTGAATTCGACAGAAAGACGGTTGCGGCCAACCGACTTAACTCCATTCCAGACAGGGTGGATTTTATTTTTAAACATAAAATGTCCAAAGTCAACATCATATAAATTGGATTGTTTTCCATCATTTGACATTTTAGTTACGTGTGTTATATATGGTGGTCTATCAAGATTATTGTATAAACGCGACATATTTAAAGGTGTAGTGGTTTCTGATGGGGCGAGTGTGGTGGAAGGACTAATTGGACTAATTGGGTGAATTGAAGTCGAGGAAGAAGTGGACGGAGATGGAATTACATCCTGTTGTTCAGGTAAAACAGAAGAATTGTTTTGAAGGGAGTCATTTTTTTTTTGAGTGGAAGGTATTTTGCGATGCATCTGTTCAAAATCTGTTGTACAGGTATGAGCTGATTTAGCGATTTTCCTTTTTTTAGATGTAATCAATACGAAGTCGGAAGCTTCCGGAATATTAACCGCGATCATTTTTTTCGTAACACCCGAGGATTCAGATAGTAAACCATCATCTGGGGGGTCAGGAGGTTTTTCTTGATCCATTTTCTAAAAAATTTAAATGATGCTAACCAAAAAAAAAAAAAAAAACTTACCTGAATTGCTTCGAGAAACTAATTATACAACACTTACTTACTGTAAAAATCAAATATACAAGTTAAAACTATATTACACCAATTTACAATACTATTTTAAAGCTATTATCTGTTAAAAATGATTAATTTTGTAAAGAGGAGTGAAATGACACTGGCACAGTTGACGGTAGCCTTTGTTTTCGAATTTTGTCTTAAAGAAATATACATATCGAATTTAGAATTAATTAATTTGAAAATTAAATAATTTTGGTGGGTACCTACTTACTTAAATTCAAAACAAATCGAAGTTCTAGAGTTCATTAAACCGTTTTCAGATAGTCACAATTAAATTAGTATGTTTTATTATTTAAGTAGGTACCTACCTGTTTTTTTCTGGTTTTTATAATATACCACATGTTCATTTTATTTTATGCATAGGTACAATCGACATATTTACAGGCATTTTATTATATATAACCTACACTTTTTTGTATTCAGTTTGGCTTGGCATAATATTCTAGAAATTTATTCAAATGATACAAAAACTGGCAAACCTGACCTAACCTACACTTTTTTCTATTCAGCTTGGCTCGACATAATATTCTAGAAATTTATTCAAATGATACAAAAAACTGGCAAACCTAACCTAACCTACACTTTTTTGTATTCAGCTTGGCTTGTCATAATATTCTAGAAATTTATTCAAATGATACAAAAAACTGGCAAACCTAACCTAACCTAACCTACACTTTTTTGTATTCAGCTTGGCTTGACCATATTACCTTGATACCTAATATTCAAGAAATTTATTCAAAATGGTACAATTTTTTTCCATTATAAACTGATAAACCAACACTGTGTTCTTGAAATTTGATCTTCATGTCAAACAAAACCGATTTTTTTATAATTTTGATCTGCGAAATAGATTTGTTTTATTTTGATTTGACATTTAATAAATAATGTCTCTGATAATAATGGCGCTACACACATTTCAGAAATATGAAACGAAAAGATCTAAATCTAAACCAACGCTTTTGAAAAGCAACGCAAATTGAAAAAACAAAAAATAAATAAAAACAGCTACTTTTTTCCATATTATGCTTGCCGGAGAACATTTTAAAATTTTGTAGCTAGGATTATGTCACCCCTTACGCCCTGACTGGTGACAAAAATGTTACCGTATTTATCTAGTGGCGTCTTTGATTATGGGGAAGTCGTTAACAATCTAGTAGTTTAGAGCTTGCGGCCAAAAAAGTATGCTGCTAATTTTCTCTCATTTCAAATCAAAATATCATTTGAAATCATAAGATTTGTTAGTAGGTACCTACTTAATTAATATATACGACGATTTCACATTTGAAAAACTAATCTTACTGTACGATTAACCCGCCATGTGTCGACGCAAAATTTCCACCGTGCGCCAGTTGATTCTATTTTCGTAATAACTTTGCAAAATATGTTTTTGTAAATTGTACCGTCTCACTATGTAATGAGTTAACATATTGTATATATAATCTACCATAAATATTTTTATAAGAATAGATACCTACCTACTTAAATTAAGAGAAATGATTTTTTTGATCTTGCCTATCAGCTACTGCAGCGCACGACATATTAAAACGACAATCGCCTTGAAACCATAACCGGAACTTAACAAATAAATTTGTAGACAAAGAAGTGCCAAATGGTCGAGTCAAAACAGGACTTCGCTACGCTCAGTCAAAAACAAAAGAGAGGGGCTAACAATTAGAGGTACAAGAACAAAACGATTTTATGTAAAAAGTGATGCAAACATGAATTTATCAGTAATAACAGCAACAAAAAACAAAATAGGTGTAGTTCTACGATTGTGTTCGCATCCAGGGCCGGATTAAACATGTCTGGGCCCCTAGGCAGTTGCCTATACTGCCTTATGGATAATACGGCCCTGTTTGCATCGTACATGAAAACATATAATTTGTAGGTATAGTTGAACTCGATAGGGTGACGCACGCTATTAAACCGCATATTTTATTATCTGGTTCTAGCGCCCAGTAAAAATGTTTTTATTTCTTGTGGTGGTAGATAAATCTATTTTACTATCAACATTGACTTTTACGACATTTTATTAAACATTATTAGTAAAGTTATAGACTGGAACTTAGCATGGGTAGTGAGGGGCCACCCAACCGAGTTCTTTTAACACAAAATTAATAAAACATATTTTTTCAAATTCACTTTTGGAATGTGAAAAAATACACATTTTTCCGCAATAAACATATACATTTTAGCCACAGAACTTTTGTTTCTGAAAACTGCCGAACTTACGCCATTTTACAACTTCTTTATCTAAAAATAATAAAAAAACTTTCCATGTATGTTTAGTTTTTTTTTTAAATGGATTTTCACCCCAAAGGGGTGTTCTAGCCAATGTCAAGTGGAGGTGTGTGTGGAAAGGTTTGAAAGTGTAAATTAAAATTATAGTTAATTAAATTATTATTTTGTTGTAATGAATGTTGAAAAAAATGTATTTATAAGCGCGCCTTATTGTCAGCAATCTGAATAACACCATGTAATAAGAAAGTTCGTATTTTACTGCGGCTATTGGATATCATCATCCAGTAGGACAAAATGAACATTATGAACCATGACCAATTTCGTTTTATTCGCAAACGTCAATATCGGAACTTTAACAAAGCGTTTTTTTTAACTTTACATTTTAAAGTAAGAACCGTTAAATTAAAGACATCACATTGTCACACAAAAATAATCAGTCTATTCAAAACTGTCACCATATTATAAATTCCTATCATTGAAAATAGTTATAAATAAAATAATAGACCGCATAGGTTAGTTCACCTGAATTCAGATAAAATATTGTAAAATCAGCAGTAACAGTGTAGCAAATCAAAGATTTATTATGATGATGTTTTTTAGATTTTATTACCGTGAAGTTACACAAAACTAAACAGGTTACTAACCTTGCCATACATAATAATATTACCTATATTTCGTTATAAAATAAATTGGTGTCAAATAAGAAAGTCAATAACAGTATTTTATTTTATTTTTGGAATAACCTAATGAGTAAAATCTTAATTGGTATTTTAATTGAAGACAATATTAGCGACTCTCCAACGAAAATTTGAAACAGAAAAAGGTACGGCCGCATCTAGAAATAATATTTCCTAGATACGATTGTATTTTTTTTTTAATTTTCAATATTGTCTTCAAAAATAATATAATATTATTGTTATTGGAGCCATTTTCCAATCACAAAATAAATTTGTATAAATGGTTCCCTCCACCAATAAATTCTGTTCCAAAATGCCCCACCATAACTTGCCATATGAAAAATAAGTTACACAGCTGTGTTTTGTATCGAAGAACAGCCTATAATATATATTTTTATTTTTGTGCCAATGACAGTTGTCAAAATCTGTCAGTGAAATCAATTTGTACGATAAATTTTCTAAAAGTGATTACTTGATTGAGGGAATGATAACGAAATATCAAAATGGAAATTGAAAACGAAGAAAGTTCTCATTCAGAGGATTTAACCTGTAAATCAGAAAGTGATTCAGGTTTTAAAGATGTTAACGACCGAAAGAATATTGATGACATTGCTGCCCCATCCGATTTAAAATTTGATAATGGTAATCTTTATTTTTATCGATGTTAATTTCTTCCGTACATAATTTCATTCGAACGGCCTTTTATTGACCTTTATATGGAATAGCTCGCATTTCTAAGTAATTAAAATTGATTACTCTAATTTACCCATCCTTTCTCTTTCGCAGTTCAGAAAAATGTCCAAGATTCTTTGAAACAGAGCATTCTAGAAGCTGCATTGAAAAATCCTAACATACCAGTTGACCAGTGGAAAAAATACGCAAAGAGTCCCGGAGGACTTATAAATGGTAATTTATTTATCTATATCATCTGCTATGAATTCTAACCAATGTTTGTTTTGGTTAAAACTTTAACTGTGTCAGTGGTTTGCATGTTTACATTTAATTTCAGAGAATATTTTTTAAATTATTCCTACTTATTAAAATAAAATTATTTCTCTCTGGGGATAAAAAGTTGAATATGAATATAAAAATGATGTCATGGTTGCTGTAGTACGGATTTTTTTGTTGTATGATTTTAATTTTATTTTATCTGTCTTGTACAGCAGAGCTACCTTGAATAATAAAACGTAATAATATACCAAATACATTAGTAATATAACATAGTATATAACAGTATATAACATAGTACATAGTATATAACATATAGTTGTAACTGTGTAATAATATTTGATAATATATTTGCCTTTTAAGTCAGGTACACCTCACATGTCATGCATATGTCTGGTAATGTTATATTATTGTGAAAACAAGTTTATGGGAGTGGTTAAGTGATTTGCCAATCCTGAGGCCCCATTTTGTCAAATCACTCACAGATATTACGTATTATAAAATGCACTTATTTATTTATTATTATTATAACAGCAGAAAATCATGTTTGACACAGCAACACCTATCAAATGGTGAACTCTGGTATCATAAAATTTGCACTTTCTATCCGGAAAATCTAGGTCAACGCGAGTATTTTTAGTTCCTAATATTATTTTCTATCATAATGTGAGCTTTATAGTTTTTAAATATATTTATCTGACAAAAATAAGACAAAACACCATTGTGTTACTTTAATAAATATGTTGAAACTCAAAAAAATGGGGTTCATAATAATTGCTAGTTATTTTTATTTTGAAGTTAGATTCAACTAGATCTCTACTGATTTGGAGGACTATGTCCAATAAATAAATAATTATTCATTATATTTAAATTACTAAGTAGGAATATTCCCCATGGTCGAGAATTTATTTTTTTGTTAGTAAATTTATTTAAAATTAGGTTGTCTCCTAATTTTATTTTTGCTTTAATGAGTGGCTGCAGTTGAGGTGCAGTGATAGTTGAGGCGGTACTTCGGGGGCTGCATGGTTGATTTGAACATGTTGCACTTGAAGAGTTAATAACAACAGTTAATTTAAATTTGGGAGGCAGGTATGGGTACCGCCGCCCCGGGAAACATTTATTGGATTACCAACATTTCTAGCATAGGTCACCCCGAGGGGTTCGCTATGTTTGGTGACTTAGCAGGGGTGCCTGGGTTATAGGGTGAGGTTTGACCAGATCTTGTCTGTCCACCAACTGCACGTTAGGCCGGATCGGAGGAGGCTGAATGAGGGAGACCTTTTGACCTCTCCAGCAGGACTCTCTCGGAACATCGCCTCGCATCGCAGTGGAAGGGATAGATACATATGTCCGTCACTCCTCACATACTAACCCCCAGATTCCTACCCACTCCTCATACCTTTTTCCTTCCCAGAACTTTCTCTCCTTCCTTTCCTAAAAATACTCTCCACACAGCATCCCCAAAGATGACGTAGGCCCTGAGGAGAATTATTTTCCTCAGCGCCTCCCGCATGGAACTAATATAAAAAATATATATATAATAATAACATTTTCGGTATCTCCGAAAATGACAAAGTTGACAAAAATGACACCTTCAACTTTCAAAGTAAACTTGGGTAAAACGTATATGTATGACATTGCACAAGATATAATTCAGTATAATTCATAATTTTAATGGCAGGTCTGCTGTACTGCTGCGCCAGTCATTGTACGCACCATCATATCACATCACATGCTTATCGGCCAGCTGCAAATATCAACATTTTGACTTACTTATATATTCGGTACTATTTGGTATTTTTCAAAATTTCAAAAAGTTCTGTCCTCGGCATGCTCTAATTAATATGATACACTTGAAAATAACATCAAAATTTCATTTTAAATTTCAAATTCCCGCAGTATTCCCCATTTCGGGAATATTTCACAATAAAATTCCCGAGAAACATGACTAGGCTTGATTACTAAAAGCATTCACTTGTTTAAAATCATAATTGTGAAATTATAATATCGATCGTTCAGTTGACTAGTCATACATCTCCGAAGAATCGAAGTTTGAGTTGAGTTTGCAGTTTTACATAAAAGTGTACTCTTTATCTAGTACAGACTCAGATTACTCATAAACATCAATTATAATGCAGAAAAAATTGTAGTTAATTAAACAAATATTGATGTTTTCTGGGTACACGCCACATTGTAATGCCGACCTGAACTTGATAAGATCCATTCTCGTGCAGGTATATGATTTTACAATGACCTTAAGCGAAAGAGAAAAATGCGTAAAACATATGTGCAACAGAGAAAGGCACCGGCGCTTTTCTTATCTTAACCTCTCCGCGAGTGAGTTTTGGCGAACAAAACTGTACGTGAGGAGTGACTTTTTTTTGGTTCATTTTTTTATAAATTATATTACTAAAAATAATATTATATTTTGAATTAAAACTTCGTCGAAATCAATCCACAAAAATAAACCAACATCGAAAAAAAACATGTCCATACAAAAAAACTGCTTCCTTCCTCTGACGACCGCTAAAAGACACAAAAATAATTTTTAAACTAAAACTGTGAAGTTGGTCTTGTAGATATGTCATCCAAAACTTCAACAAACTATGCGCAGATGTCAATAGAAGGCACTTCAAGTCAAATAGTTTAATTAAATATGACGGTATTTGAATAATAGCCACCGACGAAACGTTTCGTCCATACTCTTCTGAGCATGGACGAAACGTTTCGTCCATACTCTTCTGAGCTTTTTTTCGCTTCGACGAACCGTTTTGTCCATACTCGTGGAGAGGTTAAACTTGCCTATTGTGACGGTTTTTTTATCAACTACAGATCGGTATTAAAGTTTAGCGTGTACTGTACGCATAACGGACAAACAAAGAAACATTCATTTTTATTAGTAAAGCCTCGATTACGTTGCGCGTTTACAAGCTACTAGCCGGCGAGTATCTATACTATCTGCCAGTAAACTCACTCAGTGTAATCATATTAGTAGCTAACTATCTACAAAATCTGAACAATCTACAAAAAAACTTGAAAGGGGGTCTACTTTGCTCGCTACTTGCTAGCGTGTGCGGCGGATGGCAAGATGGTGGCCCACCAACAGTTGATTTCGTAACTGTCAAACTACTGCTTGATTCGGATTATTCGTTGTACTATCTGTTAAGCTTCAATTACATTGGGCAAGTAGCTACTAGCGGTGAGCAAGCTGCGAATATCTCAGTTTTCTACAAAATGTCGCCAGAATTAGTGCATGCGGGAGTCATTATTTTAGCTCAGCTTTTCACATAGTTTGCTACTGAGCGAGTGGAACTTTTATGTGTCATCATCACAATCGCACTCGCCGCTTTTAAACTAGCCGGCTAGTAGCTTGTAAACTCGCTCAATGTAATCGAGGCTAAAAACACAGACATGAGTAAATGATATTTGATTTACAGTGAGCATTAGAATATTGCTTTTCTCTTTATCTCAAAAATTAGTATTTGGAGATGTCTGACTAATCAACTGGACTATCGATATAATGCAATATTTTGAAATTTGTTGTTTATTTGCTTGCAGATCAAATAAGAAGTACAATATGGCCGGCGCTGGTGGGTGTTACCAAGGAGGAAATATCCGAGGCTCCTTCTCTGTCTTCTCTATCCGAGCATTCGGAATACAACCAAGTAGTGCTAGACGTAAATAGGTCCCTAAAAAGGTTTCCCCCAGGCATTCCTTATGAACAAAGAGTTGCTCTCCAGGACCAACTCACAGTCCTCATTCTCAGAGTTATTATTAAATACCCGCATCTACGATATTACCAGGTAAACAATTTATCATACTGCTAACATTCCTTTATCTAATTATTAAGCCATTCCAAAGTTTTAAGCGATTATGCACTGCTTACCTTGTCATATTATTTTTATTTATTTTTTAATGTTCATAAGTAAAATTTACAAAATTTTAAGAAACCCCCGACACACAAAAAGGCTGATAACCTTGAAACGCCTTAACAGATTTTCATGAATTGTAGCTAAGAACCATCTCTATTACGTCAGCTTTCAAACAAAAAAAACTGCATCACAATCGGTCCATTCGTTTAGGAGCTACGATGCCACAGACAGACAGACACACAGACACGTCAAACTTATAACACCGCTCCTTGCGTCGGGGGTTAAAAATACCACAAAATAGAGGCAATTGCGATGAGCTGCAGCAAATCCACAGAGGATTTCTTGGCACGTTAGGAGTTAATTCATGTAAAATAATATAATAAATACAATGTTATATTTTTTTTATTTTTTATGTGAATATCACACAAGAGTTCCAACTGTTCCAGTCTGGAGCCAGTGAGACCATAGCATCCCCAATTGGGGTATGTCGTGAGGCTGAAAGTAGTGGGGAGTGGAAAGAAAAGGTAGGTGGGGAAGTACCTAGCTATACTAACCATGGCTGAAGCCATTTCAAGCAACATTTCGATTTTGAATGCTATTTTTATGCCAGGGCAATACTGAGAGTATCCTCCACTCTAGAACTTCCCTCAAATATACTACATATTATTTCAAATTAATAAATAGTGAAATATTTTTGTTATTTATTTTTGGGGTGTTGCGCTACCTTCTTCTTTAGCCAACGTTTCGGACAGCGTTACAGTGTCCATTATCAGGGCAGATGAGTAAATGATATTGGTGAAAGTGTGTACTTATGTATGTAGATGTGATACCGTGCTGCCAGCTCCATTTCTCTACGAGCCGGTGTTAGAAAATAAGTCAACATGGTTTTCTGTGTTTAGCTTTGGTGTAGCCGTCAATTACCAGATACCAAGAACTATTGAGCTTAGCTCAGTCGTCTCTATTAATGTTAATGGGGTTTTTATGAAATGTTGGCTAAAGAAGGAGGTAGCGCAATACGGCATAACACCCCAAAAATAAATAACAAAAATACTTTTGGCTGTGAAAAACTAAAATCATACCCAATAGTGAAATAACACAAATTAATCAAACTTAAATTTAAAATTTTGAACTTACCCCTCGACCACGGAGGCCATCAGATTCGAAGATTCTCTCAGTGTCATCCTGGTTAAAGCCCACCATTCAGAACCGAAACATTACTTAAATGATTTTATCCATGTTTGGTGATCAGATCTGAATAGCGGATAGGTCTCCACCTTCCTCTTTCCCATTTCCTTTCCCTCCCTACAACCTTCAGCCTCACAAATACCCCAATTGAAGATGCTATACCCTAATGGCTCCAGACGGTAAAAAATACAGGATTATTAAATTGTTGCAGCTGTCTTTCAAAATAATAATAATTTTTTTTTTGTTGTTGATTTTTAGGAATTTTCAGTTAGGCGGTGCACTGCAGCGGTTTGCCGAAAGATCTTTGTACAAAAATCGATTTTTAAATAAATTGTTTGATTCCAGGGTTATCACGATGTGGCCATCACTCTGCTGCTGGTGTGCGGGGAGCGCGCCTCCTTCCCGCTGCTGTGCCGCCTGTCCCAGGGAGAGGGCGCCCCCCTGGAGCCCTTCATGCAAGCCACCATGCAGCCCACACAGCACCGTCTTAACTACCTACAGCCACTCATCAATACGGAGGACTCACGGCTCGCAGAGTTTCTCTATAAGTAAATAATATAACTTTGTTTTTTAATACTATGCAGACATCTGTTTAAACCTTACATGAACATTATTACTATTATGCTCATTATTATATTCTCTTAATCCACCGCACATGTGAATAATATGTGCATCTAGCGCTACTACCATACTCACACATATAAAAGTAAATTGTATTATTGTCAGAAAGTGTGCAGGGTTTGCTTGTCGATCTGTGTACATACATAACACAGTTAAAAAATATCAGATTTCATATTTGTTTACATGTATGTTTCAAAGCTCCATGGTTCATGTTAGGTATAACATTACTACTTAGTATACAGCTCCATTGACCGTAAACAGAAAAAGTTGTGCAAATTTTATGACGAGAGTTCACTCTTCAAGATTTTTTCTGCGAAGACTAGGGCTTCTGTTGTACAGTTAAAATTGTCACAGAATTACCAGTAAACATAATATGGAATAATTTGTTTTTAACCTGTGGGCTGGCATTAATATGTATAGGCGATTCCGAGCCATCGCTGCCACAAACAATAATACATGCTTTCAAATTTGTCTATTTCGTCCATTCTCTCTCGACTTAAAATGATGCAAAACTCAAGCTTAACCCTTTGAGGAGTATCACCGCACGTATGCAGTGGCACTCGAATGATCCATTTAGAGTATTGCCGCATACGTGCGGCCGTACGACTTTCTTCAATTTTTTTAAATTGTTAAATGTTGAGAGACACTGAATTTGTCCAACTATAATTTATAATGCAAAAAAAAAGGTTATAGTAATAAAAAAGCTCCGATATTAACTTGTGTAGTAAAAAAGGTAAGAAGATAATTAATTAAATAGTTTTTTTTACATGAGCTCCACACAGGAGGCCCTGAGAAAAATAATCTTCCTCAGGGCCTATGTCATCTTTGAGGATACTGTATGGAGGGATTTTTTAAGGAAAGGAAATGGAGGAGAATTCTGGGAAGGAAAAGGGATTAAGGGGTGGGTAGGAATCTGGGGTTCAGTGTGTCCTAGTCATCCGCCTCCAAGACCTAGACAAACCTCACCCCATGATCCCGGGCACCCCTGCTAAATCACCAAACGTGGCGAACCACGTGGGGTGACCTATGGCAGAGGTTACTTAAAATTACTTAAAATTAAGAAAAACTCGAAAATTAACTCACTCCCACAATGTAAATGATAAAAAAAATAACTCACTAATCAAAGGGTCTAACCCATACTGGAACTTTTGACTTTTTTAAAATTCAAAATTTTGAACTGAATGACAAAAATGTCAATAAACATGATGATATTCAATTTTTTTAAAATTATTGGCAGCGTCAAATATATGCCAATATTAGTTACTTCAATATATATGTGTTATTTTAAAAACCTGCAAATAACTATTTTGTATGCTCACTAGGATACAACAATTCCGTTAAGGGTTAACCCACTCGCCGCCAAGCTTGTTGATTATCCCACATTCCAATTTTTTTACCAATTTATAACATAATTCCCAAACACTTTAAGTTTCCAAGTTCTTAAAAAATATGTAATTTTTGAAGATCTGTATGTTTGCCGAGCCCATTTTGTTCTGTTATTTAATATGTTAAAGGTATAAAAAAAATCACATTGTATCTATGCCACTTTAGACATTTGTCAAGAGATTTTTGCTCTATTTTAAACGAGCCTGTTTTATTAAATATTTTCACAATTCTCGATAATCATAATCATTTTTTGACATTAGCGCACTCCCTCTAACATTCATATTTACATACATATCTCTCTTTCAAACCATCTTCTCCTTCTTTTTAAATGCTTACTATAGGGCCTTATAAAACAAAATTTTATTTAGACATCTAGTTTATCTAACCTTGATGAATACAGATTTTAATGTTTCCGGTAATCATCAATATTATTGTCGCCCACATTCATACTATGCATTTTCTTTCCAGATCAACAGTGGGTACAATGTTTGCACTGCCCTGGTACCTGACCTGGTTCGGCCACAGTTTGAATCGCTACACGGACGTTGTGCGGCTCTACGACTACTTTCTCTGTGCCCCGCCCATGTTCCCCATCTACGTGACGGCCGCTATTGTCCTGCACAGGTCTGCAGACATCTTCGACCTCGACTGTGACATGGCAACCTTGCACTGCTTTCTATCTCAGGTAGGCCATATTTAACATTTTCACTGCATTCTTGATGTGCATAAAATATCACTTGTGTGCTGCACTCTTTTTGATAATTTTTAAACTGTTTCAACTCTCTTATTTCTTGACAGATTTATGAATTTCTTGTCTTAAAAGATTCATTAATTCTCCTGAATTGTGTTGAAACATAAATGACCAATATTTAAAAATATTTAGTGAGGCATAACAACACTACCGTATGGTTTCATCATCATCTTCTTCAAACTGTTTTATGTAAACAAATAAGAATATTTTAACTGGTGGTAAGGGTCAAACTATATTTCACTTATCTACTAAGTTCTTCACATATTTATATGCGCATAGCCCTGGAGGCACATTTTATTTGCACATAAACATGTGCATATGGCGGCGTGAGGGTTAAGAACTGAAATTTATGATTGCTGACTCATTGAGATGATTTATTTTGAATTGTTTGTTGTGCAATTTTAGTTTTTTTTTTTTACATTGACTCCACATAGGAGATCCTGAAGAAAAAAAAATTTTAAAATCCATCCAGCAAACAACATTATTTACCTTTACTTTATTAATTTCTGTAATTTGCATGGATATCGAAAAAAATGGAGATATGGCTCGGGAGTATGCTGACTAAACCGCGCAAACTCTCAATGCGGCTGTACAAATAAAGTTATGCGTTTGGTATGGAGGGTATATACAAAGGCGGGGCGCCGCTCTGCAAAGATGCTATTTCGTCGCCTCAGTTCTTGTTTGTTCATCAGACCATTATATTTTTTGTTCAATCTCCACTTTAAAATTAAAAATAGAGTATAAAAAAGTACAGTTAATCACTTAACTAAGAATTATTTAAATTAAGGAGACCTTTACCTTTACGAAAATAGCTTTATCTTAAACACCTTTCATAATGTTTCATTGAAATAATGTGTAGCGAACATTCTACAATCCGCTATGCATTTGTTTACGTTTCACGCCAGACAGCTAAGTACTTGCAACAGTAGCTCGCCGCTGGCACCTACCTACCTGACGAATAATAATATATGCCACCTCCGCGAAAGTTCCCGCATTACTCGGGCACCCATGAACACGGTGACGAGAACATTCGAGAGATTTCCCGTTTGGCGTTGTGGCCCGATTTCACGGCGTTCCAGAACATTACTGGTTTCGTCGCCCACGCTATAAAAGCGGACGCAATCTCGAGCGCGCTCAGTCAAGTCGCATAATTTCAGTAAGTCCATCTTGGGCGGCCCTCGCATAATACGCAAGTGAGATAAACACTTCTCTGCAATTATCAGTAAGTGCCCATACAGTAAATCCAGTGTGACATTCAGGGCAGAAGAACTACGGCACATTACCGGACCCTTCTGTACACCTTCAAGGCACTCCATCTTCATCCTCCACCACCTCGCCGTCCGCACCATGACATGAGATGCCCCTCAACAACATAGCCCGTCGCGCTATCTGTTCGGGGCACAGCACATCCGTCATCTGAATATCGAAGCCCATCGTGCTTCGCTTCAGATCGCAACCTCATCGCCTCATAAGGTTCCTGCGTCACGTGTGTGTCCGACCCACTGTGACACACAGCCGCCATATCGCGTTACTACCATGTCGATCGACCGCCTGGATCAGGTCTTCTCCACCACGCACGGTGTAGAGCAATGCACCGGTGATCTGAAGATCTGGGATCTTCACCGCCGCATCCACGACCTCATCACGCCATGACCTACGTACCTGTCTACGCTTCGCTCTCACTTTGCTCCGCTCCGACTCCAGCTACGTAGCTCAACAATAAATGACTTCGACTCACTACTACGACTCACCGTCTTTCATTTCATCTCTCTTTCCCTCCATCTCCATCGGCATCCGGAGTCCGTTCCCTCAAATGAAAGAAAACCTTCTCTTCCTGTAAAATTTTCTAATGGTCTATTGAACATACAAGAACTGAGGCGACGATTTGTCATAGTATTGGTTTACGATGTTAGCAACATTTATTTTTGTGTTTCTTTTTGCCCGTCTGTACTATTTTATTATCTATGGTAGTTTGTTAACCAAATTTTATATTATTACATAAGTACATAGTTAAAATAAGCAATTTATTGAAAGATTAATGAATTTTTATAATGAATTTCCACAAAGTCAATACCCATACAATCAATATTGTGGTATACATGATTATACATGTAGTTTCAACATCCTTCAACAGATGTCGTCAGTATAGATAGTTATAAGTAGTTTTGAGGTGTCCCAACAGATGTCAGTTAAGTAGTACCTTAGATTAGTGTCGACTATCGTTGTTTCTTGTATAATACCAATCATACACATGTCTAATGCACAACTAGTTACAGAAATAACCGATAATACACAGCTGGGCTGCCGCAGTATCGAGTTCTCTAGCTTCAGAATAACTTAGAGCATTCAGTAGGACGGAGGTCTGGTCCAGTTAAATATTTATTGTAAACCTTACGAAAAAATACATAAAAAATATACCTTACAAAATATTACTTCAAGATAAAGCAATTTATAATCTCGACTAACCTTGATCTTTATTGGAGTTTTCCTGAAATATTTCAAGTAATCTTAATCATTGAGATTGAAAAACATCACAAATATAAATATTTTGTTTCATTGTAAAATGTATTTAAATTGCAGCTTCCCGAAGATCTTCCATTTGAAGATATTCTAGTGAAAGCTTCAGAGTTGTACGATGTACACCCACCAGAAGACATTGAAAAAGATGTCATCTTGATGGAAAAGAGAGAGTAAGTATTCACAGTTCTATTACAGTGTTCATTAGAATCATTTTAGAGATTCTAGTGTTTTAGTGGTGTACTATAACACAGGACTAAGAGGGGAAAGTAGGGCAGGCGTTCCAAACTATTTTGATCTACTATCGGTGTGCACAAATACATTCAAATGTGCGCCCTAAGTAACTACTCAAACACTCGTCCAAACAACACAATGGTAAAGTTGTAAAACATTGTCAAATTTGTCCATTACTTGGACAATTCCTTGGCAACTGGACAATTCCAAATTTGTGTATTTGGACATTTCTTTGTCAAATATTTTTAGATATTTTTACGAATATATGAGAATTAAGAAAAATTGTGAGAATTGTGAAACTTTGAGAAATTGTGAGATATCCACAGATTTTTATATTATTATAAGTCACACCAAAACACATAAATTTGGATTTTTGTGGATGTTTGTGGATATTGGTGAACGGACAACTCGGAATGAAACCAACTCAGAACCATCTCAGATAAGTCATTTAGAGTAATAAAAAAATAAATATAAAAAATTGGTTAAATATGTTACATTAGGTTAGGGTTATCGGCTAATTCAAAATTATTTTTTTCATAGCTTTTAATGACTTTTCAAGGAGGTGTTGAGTTGACTTTATTCTCAGTTGGCATGGAACCGTAGATATTAATGCGAATCATGAGAAATATTATTAAATATACTTTGAAAAATTATGCAATATTCATGGATTTTTAAAATGATAGTTATGCCTACTGTGAGTTACTGACTTGTAATTAGATTTTACAAATGATATTAAATTTGATTTATCTTATATGAATGAAGTTGGCGTTATGTGATAAATCGTTATATTTATGTTCCCAGGGAGCAACAACGCAAGGATGACGAAGAGAGAGCCAAGAAGCGGCAGATTGCCCGACGCGCCGGTGCTGCGGGAACGCGCCCGGTCTGGACCGTGAAGCTGCAGCAGATCCGGCGCTTCGTCCAAGACACTCCCCTCCTCGCCATCGTGCCGGCGCGCTACCGAGCCCTTCTCGCCACGGCAACCCTATTCATCGGCGCTTACGCCATGTACAAATGCGATTACTCAAATCTTAACTATATCAGATAGCATAGACATTCCTACATGATTGTGTTTCTAAGGTTCTAGCAGAGCTGGGACCTGGGTCATTCCTTGAGTTTAATTTTAGCAGTTTAAATTTATAGATATCCACCTACAAAGCCTGAAGATTGGATTTATTTAATGTTATCCTTTTAATGTATTTCATTATTCACTGAAACCCTCTCATAAAGTTTTCGAGGGGCTGAAAAAACATGTTTCCAAATTAGACCCTTTCTTAAATTTCAGTTTTAGAAAACAAAACTTCTTTTATCGGGTATTACTGCGTTATTTGCCCTGAAGAACCAACCAAAGATGGCAGTCCAAATCAATTATTAAAAATAATAATTTCAGTTGTGACTCAGTCTGTCTGTAACTCCGGTTCAATGAACTCTAGAACTTTTGCCTTGTGTCATTTTCAAAATTGAAAGTGTTTCTTTGAATAATTGAGATGTATAATATTTTTAAGAAAAAATCATTTTAATTGCCATTTTCAAAATTGGAACCGATTTGTTGAGAATTCAGAGTATTTGTGATTTTTCACAGTTCTGCGCTAGATATTTTATAAATAAAATAAACGTCAAAACGTGAACCCGTTGACAGGAAAAAAATACCGGGAGCACAGAAATGTCATAGGGTAATTTGTATTAATTTCTGCAGTGGCGCTAACGTCACAATTAATTACATAAAAGATATACAAAATAATAATTAATGCCAAAATGTGAACCTGCCAATAAGAATAAAATACCAGGAGCACATAAATATGATTTTCTATGTATTTGATTTTATTATTATAAACATTTATTGCTCAGTGACAGTTTTAGCTAAAAACCTTTTTTTAATTTTCATGGGTCGGAGCTAGCACAGTTGCACTCCCGTAAAAGTTTAACAAATTAACTTTCTTATAGCGGTTTATTTTGCTTTGAAGATTGGCAAAGTTAACATTTTTGACACCTGTCGTTTTGTTTTGTAGGTAGATTTAGGTCACCATCAGAAGCTAGTTGTCGATTTGAATGTTCTTTAAAATGCTTTCTAAATTATTTTTAACGTGTCGAATGAAAGTACTTCACATATTTCATAATGAAAATATTATATAATGTTTTGGACTCTCTTGCGCTGATATTAAATTTTACTGTTGTTTTGGGCGCTAATTAAAATTCAAGAAACACATGATTGTAGCGGATGATTGAAATTAACTAAACAGTTTATTTTAAATGCTAGAGAAAAAGACTATAGCATTATGCATTTAAACTAGCGTCCCTTAACAAAATCTTTTTGTAAGCTAATATTATTAATTAATGAAACTAAAAAATAATTGCAAAAAAAATTTTCTTTACCTTTTTTTTTCAGAAGCTAGAAGTATTTCTCAATAATTGATGAATGTTGTGTTTTAATTTATGATATTTATATTGGATGTTGATAATTTTTATGTCTAGTCTTTTCTTACTATGTTAATATTGATAAGTTAGTTGCTTTTATTAATTTTTCCCTATTATTGAGGTATTAGAAAGCTACTTGCGCGTGTTGCGAAAATGTATGTAAGTTGGTCGGTTTAAAAAACCTGTACAAAAATAACTCTAAAATAATTAATTGTACTTGATGGCTGTCAAATTGATTAAAGGACGTTAATTGGAATTTTTCCAGTTTTTCAATTAATTTCTTATATATTATATTAAAACGAATGCCGTGGTCATTAACCCCTCAGGCTAATTTGTTCTCATAGAAATTGTTGTGTCTCCCTTACTATCTTATCATGGTGAAAAATATGATCCTTACGGTGTTAGAAAGAGAAAACACCCACTTTATACTCAAATCTATAAGTTAACAAAAAAATCATTAAATTGTACACCTTTATGAACTAAACTTTTCAAACGCAATTTGAAAAAAAAAATTACATTTAAGAGTTTGAAAAAACGTAAGGCGAGCCATTTTTAAAACTTTTTTTATGTTTGCATACATAAATTTTATATTGCAAAAATAATATGTTTATTTCGAAAAATAAAATTTGAAAGCTTATTTTATCACCTTTCAAAAACACTTTTTTTTTCAGATCCATTCATAAATTTCCCTTTATTTGGATTCTATTGCAAAGTAGAAAATTTTGACCTTAGAAAATATGCCTGGCGTCTGTGTTAAAATTCCTACAATTTATTTTTGTGGCAATCTGTAACTCTTTATTTTGATAATTACTATTCATAATTAAAGATCTGCCGTCTATTTTATTGTTTCTTTAACCCTAATACTTAATTTAAGAACGTGATTGAACAAGAAAGCAGAAAGTTAGAAACCGTGCTCCATACAGAAGAGCAGTTTTTTACTCCTAGACTTGAGGCCAGTCACTGCAGTAATCGACATATTTTTTAGTTTGTTTCCAATACAAATTTAATTTGTGTGATGATTAAAAAATGGTTTATGTAATTTATGTCAGTGCCGTAATACCTATTAAAGTGCACTTTTGTGAGTTATTGCACATAAAAACTGTCCTTTGTGTTTTGATAACCAATTAACTTCGATATTATTAAAAAATAAATAAAAACAATATGTTGAAAAGATGGAAAAAGACCAGGAACTAATTTTATTCACCACTGCTTCCTTGAATTTGTCTCAACGAATTTTCATAAAGTATTCTTAATACAAATGTACTGTGAATAGAACACCTTGATATGTTAACCAACTGTTTGTAATTTTAAGATATTTATTTTTAGATGAAATCTCTTAAGCATACTTGTTATATCTGACAACTTTAATATTAATCCGTATTATAATAATGTAATTATGTATTTTTGCAGAGGCCAATAAGCAACTGCTAGGGTTGATGCATTATCAGATGTGTGCTTTTGTAAGAATTCAACCACGGTAATACGGGCATGCGCCTAGTTTCGTGGTTGCAAGATCCTCAAATGTAATATAACTAATTTTGTAATGCATAAAACACAACAAAAATTATGTATGTGTTAAATGTTTTTGCACCTTCAGGAACTCCCTCGGATAAATACAAACTAATATGCAATGTTATAATCAACAAAGATTAGTTAAGTTCTATACAGCAAAACTCTCTTAATAGATTTAGGGACCGGAAAGAAAAAACTTCTTAAGAGCGAAAACCTTACATGTGGGATAAATTGGGCCTTTCAGTCTTCAAGGGACTGAAAAAATCAAACTTCTTAAGCATGATAACTTCTTAAGAGGGTTTCACTGTATTTACATTAATGTTATTTGATATTGATATGTTGAAATTAATAGTATTTATTGATTCGTATATACAACTATATTCACATTGGCTCATAATATTATGATGCCACATGCAGTAAGACCCTCTTATAAGGTTTTTAAAAGCACTGAAAAACAATTCAATGGGAACCTAATAAGGCGGTTACATTGTATAACTATTTTAACACCCCAGAATTACTGAATTATTCCCGAATTGCCACTGCCTTAAATTGTAGCTAGTAACAATTAGTATTTGGGTTTTGAATGTTGATAATGTTTTTTTAGAATACGAACACTAGCGGCCGTTGTTCGGTAGTGGGTCTCCGATCAGCTAAGTGATTTGTTTAGTAATGCTCGATTCGCCTAATGGTCAGAGAGTTGCATTGGGAAGTGTGTTTGTGCATTTGAGGAGCGTTTAGCTAAAACTTTGGCTCAACAGTTGATCAGTAGGATTGCGAACAACATCCGTAGGTTTTAGAAACAAGGGCTAGTTACATCAGTTGTAAGGAAAAATAATTATTTGTGGTTGGGTAGAATAAGCTTTTATGACTTGCAATTACATTATTGTAAACAAAGCCTAACTTTTAGAAAACACAATTTTAAATGAGTGATTTGATACCACTTTGTAATAATGTGTAGGAATTATTAATATTTATGATTATTATTGCAATAAACACAAAAGTGCATGTGTCAATTTTGTTTGTAAATTGCAGTGATTTCTCTTTATTCACGGTTGAGAGATAACAAAAACAAAATGATGTTATTCAGGCAGTTAAAACTTGAACAGCATGCATCAGTATTCCTAACAAAATCTTCTTGACCGACCACTTTTCAAAAGAAGAAGCCGTTGATCTGGATTTCTTGAAAAAACATGAAATTATTTCCATTGGCGGGATTAACCGACAAACTTCTCGAGAATCCCTCGTAAACAGGTGTTAAAGTTTAAAAGAGGGATTGTATAGTAGACCTATGAACAGACATTAAAAAAACATAGGAAACAAAGCTCTATGACAAGTTTTTTTTTTTATCTTGCCTAAACATTCTAAAAGTCTTGCTAAACTCAAAACATTATTGGAACTTTCATAAACATCTTACAGCATTTTACCCAAATTTAGGTAGGTGGCTTTTATAAACTAAAATGAATTATAACTTAATTTTTTTTTTATAAACCCTAAAAATGTGGGATAAACGGTGAAATCTAGGATTCATTGGCTTTAAACTGCAGTAAGCTAAGTTCATATGATTCCGCATTAATATTTGGAGATACAATATTAATTAATTGGAATGGCCGAAATGAAAACCAAACACCCTTACTACAACAAATATTAATTTTATTACATTGCACAGAATCCATGTTTTTTTTATTGATTTTTAGTCTCTAGGTATCCAAACGGATAATGAGGGATTACTGTACTGAAAAGTAGCCCAAATATCTAAAGAAAATATCTACGGTATGTTTGTAGTTTATTATGTAACTGTATGTATCTGTGTATATTTGTTTTATATAATGTACATTAATTAGTTTACCACTTACCAATAATTTATTACTTGGCCCTGGTGCTTAAGTGTATACATATGCAACAAAAATATTATGCTAACTTTTCACAAAATAGTTTTTAATGTTTATCCTTATTTTTTTTTATTAATTTTCAAAGTATTTTCTCCTGGCAACCTTTTTTTTAATAAATAACCTAAAAAAACTTGCTAAATTACGCTAAAACATTTATAGCAAATTTTGTGTTAAAAGTCAATTACTTATAATAGTTGTGCATACCGCATTGTAAGCAATTGTTGGATTTGCACTGCACTGCAATTACAACTTAATATCTAAAACCCTTCAAAATTATGCCTCATCAATCAAATCTTTGAGTTTATAATACTTCAAACTTTCATATTATTAAAAACTATGTGTATATATGTACCTAATTATATTTTACTTTAAGCATACAATACTGTATTTTAATTTAATTGACCTGATTGAAACAGCTTTGTTTATAAATAGTGCACCATGGTCATGCAAGTGTAAACAAAGAACATAATATTACACATGATTGTTTTATCTCTCCACTGATTATTATATTGTATGATGTTGATTGTGGATATTTTATAAAAATTACAATATAAATGAAATGGCGTTTTTTTATATTCCATATAAACCTTTATTGTCCTCATTTGTAAAACAATGAAACATCTTAAAATAGCAACCCATAAATATCACAAATTTCTAATATACATTTTACAATTTTTGTGTTCCCAAAACATCAAATCATTTATTACTAACCATGGATTACCCAAACCATTTGCAAACTGTGACTTCTTTTTTCTGATTTCCCAGAACCGCCAAAATTGAACAGCGGAAGGTCAAACCATAGACATTTTAATTCGGACAGTCAAACCATAGACATTTTAATTCTGAAAGTCATAGATAATTTAATTCAGACAATCAAATCATAGACAAGAACTGCGGACAGTCAAATAATCAAAATTGAGCAATGAATTTTTTAAGAACGTCTTTCAGCAATCAGAGTTTCGCTGTAAAACGTTGTCTTTCTTGGGTTGGACTAATACATAGAATAAAGAATAACACAAGACGTGCCTTGTGAGTGTGTTTTGTAATCCAAATGTAGGCCCAATTTGGGCCTATATGTACAAGATATGTACAAGACTGTTTTCGAAATTCAAATGGGGTGGAGGGAGATCTTAGATTTCAGGCAAGTGAAAGTGAGATGGAACGCTGGGGGACTGAACTAAATGAAAAATTTGTTTCCATTCAAATTTTGTATGGAAGACACATTAGTGTTTTATTCTTTATTCTATGGACTAAAGCGATCTTGAAATAGGCATGCCTACTATCAGGTAAAGTGAGAATATCATTTTCGATTATAATATTAGATTAGCCTAAAGGCTAATGGCTAAAGAAGGAGTTAGCGAAACACGGCATAACACCCCAAAAACAATAACAAAAAAAAAAAAGTGTTCTAACATTATTACAATAATTTTAGCCAGTATGTGCAATTTTTAAATTTATATCGTATTTATTTGTATGGGTTTTTTTTTTAAATTAACATTTGAATGAAGCTTTAAAATATTGAAGGTGGCTAAATATTTAACTTGCTACATATGTCTATTAAAGTTTTTACTATACTTTGTTAAAAATAGCAATGTCGATATGTCCGATCGTCCAGTTGATTAGGGAGATATCGCCGAAAAATCGAAATTTGAGTTGAGTGCAGTTACATGTAAAAGTGTACCCTCTATCCGGTACAATACTCATAAACACCACCAAATCATTTATAACACAGTGAATTAAACCAAACGTTGATGTTTTTTAGGTCACTAGTAAGACATTTCAAAATGTCATACTTACTATTGTATTGGACCGTTGTGCCTCCTGATGTTATTTTAAAGCATATTTAATATGTAAAATACAGGCATGTGTAAATAATATTTGATTTACGGTGAGCATTAGAATATTGCTTTCCTCATTATCTCAAAACTAAGTATTTGGAGATGTGTGACTAATCAACTGGATGATCGAGTATACGTATTGTTGTGTTTATAAAATTATGTGCCAAGGCAAAATTTTATCTTGTGAGAACTCCACAATCTATTTCAGTTATCAGATCAATAATTAATTAAAAAGCCAACATATTTCATTTGGAAATAATCTCGTAGTATTATCACAAAATGTGGTTGAAAGAAAAAATCTAAACAATAAAGATATAAAAAACAATAAAGATATAAACAATCAGAAAAAAATGTTAATAGCAAAATTTTAAGAAAATAATTGACTAATTGCTTGCATAGATAGTGACAAACACTCTACATATATGTCTAGGTTTATTCAGATACAGGGTTCACAGCTCAATATTATTAATTCTTATCTCTGTAAATTATTTTAACAAAAAAAACATCAAAACTAATGTTAATAAACCGTGTTACAATTATTAAAAATGGTTAACTTTAACTGAGGCAAGAATAAACAGAACAGTTACGAAATCGAAATGTAATCATTCTTTGTTTACAAAATGTATGGTTGTTTTTCTGACAAACGTGTGGAAAAAAATTTGATACAGCACTTGTGTCGCTTGTTTTTTTGTGGTGTGCTTATTTTTTCTGAAATAAACATTTCGGACAGTCTTGCAGTGACCATCATCAGGGCAACGTGGAAGACAATTGGCTCAAGAATAAAGAAGCGCAACACTGTTCAACAACCCTAAAATCAATTTTTTTTTTTTTAAATGGCTCGCTCATTTAGGCAGTTTCTCGTTTTGAAATAACGTTCTCTATCTAATTTTTATTTTATGTTTTTAAATGTAATAAGAAACTGAATACAGAAGAATATTAATCTACTGGGGCTAGCGAAAGCTGAAAACATTCCATTAATGGGAAAAACTATTTTATATTAGAACTATTAATTTTTATATTGTAATAAATAATTGTTGTATAATACACGTGTCATGGAGAAAATATTATTATCGGTTTCTATTAACCCCTCAGGTTAATTTGTTCGGTTTAGCGAATAAACAGCTATTACCCGTAGGATCGATTTGTTCGCTTTTGGGAGTAGTTAATATGGTTTCATACAAATCGTTGTGTCTCCCTTACTGTCATGGTGAGAAATATGATCTAATCAGCATTAAAAAGAGACAACAACACGCTTTATATTCAAATCTAGAAGTCAACCATAGAAAAGTTAAAGAGTACACCTACATAATATACAAAATCAAAGGTTAAATTTGAGAAAAATTTGTGGAACTTAATGAATTTTTATGAATTATTTTTATATGCAACAACAAAAAATTGAGGTGCAGTAATGTGTATAATACATTATTTGTCTTTTTTAACATTAGCTCCACGCAGGAGATCTGAGGAAAATAATTCACCTCAGGGCCTACGTCATCTTTAGGGATGCCGTGAGGAGGGTCTTTTGAGAAAAAGAAGGAGAATAAGTTCTGAGAAGGAAAAGGTACGAGGGGTGGGTAGGAATTTAGAGGTCAGTGTGTCCAGAAATGACAGACGTGTGAATCCATCCACCGCCAAGACCCGGACAAACTTCACCCCATGAACCCGGGCACCCTTTCAAAATCACCAAACGTAGCAAACCACTTGGGGTAACCTATGGCAGGGGTGTTGGTTATCCAACAAATGGTTCCCGGGGCGGTGGTACCCGTACCCGCCTCCCAAATTGATTAATGAGATGTGCGGTTTTTTCCTTTTTAAGTAATTTTAATTCAATGTTTATAAAAAACGTAAGGTGAGCCATTTTATAATAGTTTTATTCAAAATTTGTGAAAATAAGCCATTTTTAAGCGTTTGCATTCAAAATTTTAAAATAAAAAATTATATTTTTATTTTTGATAATGAAATTTGAGACTGTATTTCATCACCTTTAAAATAGTTTAGTTAAAATAGTTTTTAGTTTTTGGATACATTCAGAAATATTTTTGTTATTATTATTTGGATTTTTTTGCCGTGCGGAAATAAATACACACAAATACTCCGATCTTCTGACAGTGTCTAAGAAATATAACGGTCAATAAACCAGAGGCCTGAGGGGTTAATAATGTGTGAAACATTTACTAGGAATTAGTTTAATCTTGAGTATTACAATATATTATGCAAAAAGGATGAGATCAGGAATAAGACAAGAATAGGTGCCAAAACCCTACAAAGTCAGAATAGAGATAGCCTTTACGATCGCCGACCTCAGATAGAGGAGAAAACACTAATAGAATATTAGATTACGTATTATAGCAAAGAAAACTATTAGAAAATTGTTTTTAAACAATTTTGCAAAGCAGTTTCGGCTGTTTTCATAAAGCAACCGAAGCATACCTCTAATTTACAGCCAAAAGAAGTGCAAGCTTTCGGTGTGAATAACCGCTTTGCGACACCCACAACGAAAAGCCGACGCCATACATTTTACTTCTCGTGTGAACAAGGCTTTAGACACAATAAAAACTGCACCTCAATGGGAGAACGCCATTGTACATGACAGTATTTTATTAAATGTCGTCTTAAAGTTTACCTTATAGCTGCTTACTTAATACGAATATACAAATATATTTATAATAAACTGTTGCACTACAATCTAGTCATACCTAACTGACTACTTATATTCTAACAAAACTGAGCATGAGTAAGCAACAAGAAAGTATTCAGCTCATAGTTTTCTATCTCGCAAATGGTTTCTTAAATGATTAAATTTAATCATTTTAATAATATACTTAGGCAAATATCGTCTTAATATAATCTATCACCCTGGCATCACTTAGAACTCCCAAATGATCTGCTTTGGGGAGAGGCAAGTGTTTGACTGACTTAAAGCCTCCAGTTTTGAGACCCCATTTTCTCCGCTTATTGCTCGACCAGTGCAGGCAGCCCTCCAGGGAGCGGATGTTCACAGTTCCGTCCCCGTCGCCATTGGCCAAAGTTGGATATCCATCCAGCCATGTCCCCGGTTTGTATACCAATCTAAACACAATAAAGTTATTATTACATAGCTAATCATTGATATCAATATATATTATCATAGGAATGCATCAGACGAAGATTAACGAGTCCCTGTAACGGAGGATTTACACTGTAAAATTTTTGCTGTTAATTGCCCCGTCGTGTTGTAGTGACTCGCTCCATTTTCACAGTCGATTAATATCGATGAGACTAGTTCCATACTGTTTAAAAATGTTTAGCAGAAAAGATGTGTAACATGCTAGTGTTGAAATAATTCGTTACACATGTAATTCAAGATTGTTTGTAGAATAAAGAGAAGGAAAAAAGTCAAATTCATTATGTTCAACAAGTTTATGCTTCGAGTGATATCCTGCGACTGACCTTTACACAGTCAATTTTTGTTACCCGCCGCATGCGATCCATTGCCAGATAGCAAAAGGCGAAAGTAAGTCTACTTGAGACTAGCGTTTTCAATCATCTGCCTGGCTAATTTGGCCTGCCGAATCAACAATTTACATGGTCGAATTTTTAATCAACTAATTTAAATCCTGTAAAGGACTACAGGACCTGGGTTCATATCCCAGTTGTGACCGTTACCGTTTTATTTTCTGTGTCTTTCGGTTTCATTTTTTTTTTTAATCTGAATACCGCTTTAGTGTCCCAAGGTCTAGAGCCAGTGGGGTATGTTGTGACTCTGAAGGTAGTGGAAGGGGGAGGAGATGGGGAAGAGGAAGGTGGGGAAGTACCAGTCTATTCAACAATATGGCCACCAAACAAGGCTATATGCTATATGCCATTTCAAGCAACATTTCAATTCTGAATCCTGTTCTTACTGAGGTGATACTGAGAGCTTCTTCCACTCTGGAACGTACCACAAATATATTATTTTTAATTAATTGATTGCGAAATAACACAAATTAATCAAATAAAATTTATTTGCTCATTTGAACCCGCGACCTTCAGATTGTTAGTCGAGAGCCTTTCCCCCTCGACCACGGAGGCCGTCATATTATCATTGAGAGTTGTTGATATTATCTTCGTAATTGATTAAATATTATTTATTTCTTTCCAGGTTCTGTGGTTCAATGACTATTGCCACTGATTTAGTTAGCAGAAAAGTCAATAGATGTCGCACTTTAAATAAAATGGATAAAAATTTATCCAGACACCATCTAGATTGCATTTAGTTCGAGTTGAATCTTGTAATCATACATAAAGATGGCAGCCAATAAAAATATGCGTTAAGAAAAATGAAGATAATATGGGTGGTTTTTAGTCGAAGTATGGTACAGTTAAAGGTGACCGAATTTGATATCGACACCTTAGCTCAGTGGATAAGAGCACCCACCCGGAAAGTAGGGAGATCCTGGGTTCGAGTCCCAGAGGTGCAAATATCTTTTTCTGATTTTTCTGTTTCCAGATTTTCGATTGAGTTTCGCTCATAGTGTCTTCATTTAAGTAAATATTGCACATAAAGGTTTTACTCATAAAAGTTAAAATAAAAAATAATAATAACAACAATAAAATTATTTATTCATTAAACATTATTATAATAATAGAACATATTATAGTAATTAAAACTTACTGTTCAACAGTGGGCACATCAGTTCCATACAAACAGTGAAGATCTACACCGGGAGGTGAGAAGTCCATTGTGTATTCAATAGTATCTTTGCGCATTTCCCAACCAGTTGAATATTCAATATCACTAAAAAATAAATAACAAACATAAAAATTATTAATTATTTAAAATAATATTTCCTGGAAAATTGATTATCTTGTCAGCAGTTTATTTGACGAGTAACGAACCTGAAAAACTTCTCCAAGTCTTTTATTGTGTAATTTTGTTTGTCTGTTTGGACGAGAACTTCCGATTCCTTCCAGAAAAGAGGTGAAGGAAGCAGCCATGATAGAGAAGGTGATGTTATCTGTTGTTCTTTCAAAATGCTCTCGCGGAGTACAAAAGATCCCAAATCATCACCTGAAATTAAAAGACCATTGACATTATAAACTTCATTTCTGTGACATTATAACTTCATTTCTGTGAATCAAAAACAAACTATTACTAATTAATAAAGCTCTATTTATTAATTGACGCATTTAATTTATTACCCAGATAGATAAACATAAGTACCGTAAAATGGGGTGACCTGATTATAAAACTTTTTTTATAAAATCACTTGTATCAGAAAATTTTATGTATCAAAATGCGGTGACCGGACAACTCGGAATGAAACCAACTCAGAACCATCTCAGATAAGTCATTTAGAGTGATAAAAAAATATATATAAAAAAGTGGTTAAATAGGTTACGTTAGGTTAGGGTTATTGGCTAATTTAAAATAATAAGCAGAGCATACAGGCTTCTCGGCTTCGTAATTAGAAACTCATATCCGTTTCGTAACACAAAAACACTGACGTTATTATATAACACACTAGTCCTGAGTGTACTTGAGTCAAATTCGATCATCTGGGCCCCACATGAATTAACATACATATTACGCGTTGAAAGAGTCCATAAGAAATTTTTAAGGTTTCTATTCTCGCGGCTCTATGGACGTTACCCTTGGCTTTACCCATCCATTTATATATTAGGCATGACCAATTACCACTCCCTAGAGACACGTAGAGGTATTGCTTTGCTTAAATATTTTTTTCAATTAATGAACGGTCACTTATCTAATAATGAGATACTGGCCCAATTAAATTTTTTTGTACCAGAGTCTCACTCTCGAGGTGAGACTCCCAACCTCCTATATAGTAGAGCAAGCCGCACTAATTTATTTATGAACTCACCCCTGGGGAGAGCTACGTGCTTTTTGAATGCGGTGGATAAAAAAATAGATTTTTTTTTTGTGTCCTATAGCGCATTTGTAAGATTTTTGGCATTGCATATACACTGCATAAATGGTACAATTATAACGTCTTAGGCTATATTGCCTGTAATTGTTATAAATAAAATGTACAACTTACATACATAAATAAATAAATAAATAAATAAAATTATTTATTTGATTGTTTTTAATCACTTTTCAAGGAGGTGTTGAGTTAACTTTATTCTCAGTTGGCATGGAACCATTTCATGCATATTACAATGTTCTTCCCTAGTGGGAACTAGGTCTCCTCAGGTAGGCTCAGATACCTGGGGAGACAAAACCTCACATCCAGTGGCAACCGTCATATAGTATAAAGGACTATTGTTAAATGATTGCGATAAAATGGGAGATAGCACAATGGGCCTACGGCCAAGTGGTGACCGAAACTATTCGTAAACCGCCTATGCATTAAAAAAAAAAATAAAAATAAAAATAATGCATATTATGTTTAACTATCGAAATAAATGTAAAAATAATTGTACATGTGTTTGGAGAGACAAAAAAAAACATGGTGATCAAAGTTCCATTTTTATAAGCTTACTAGCTGATCCGGCAAACGTTGTTTTGCCTGAATTACTTTTTAAATTTTGATTGAATTACTAATATCGCTATTAAAAAATAGGGGTTGATGGTAGAAGGGTGGAAATTTAGGGCTGTATGTATTTTTTAATGCCTCACCACAAAAAAAAAATTTGTCCAAAAAATAAAAATTCAGGGTGGACCACCCTTAACTTTTAGGGGTATGAAAAATAGATGTTGGCCGATTCTCAGACCTACCCGATAAGCACACAAAATTTCATCAAAATCGGTCCAGCCATTTCGGAGGAGTATGATAACAAACACCGTGACACGAGAATTTTATATATTAGATAGAAGAAGATAGATTACAACAATATGCCAATCCCAAAAAATTTTGTGTTCGAATAATTAAGTATACAGGGGTATAACAGCATGTACCGGAAAGCTTTTAACCAGTGATTCCTGAGAATATTTGGAGAAAAAATGTAGATATCATTTTGCTGTCTGATGATATTTTTTTCAATTAAAAACAAAAAAGTTGTTTCTATCACATGTGTCGACGGGATGACGTGATACGCACCCTCTCTCAAATAAACGAGACGGAAAGCGTATCATGTGAACCGTGCTGGCTGCACCCAGCTACTCAGTTGCGGCGTGAGAAAATATTTTGTTTTTAATTGAAAAAAATGTGATCAGACAGCAAAATGACATCATACATTTATTACTCCAAATATGCTCAGTAAAATATCAGAAAACATCTAAAAAAAAAAAAAACATCTTAATAAATTCAATTGTATTAGAATATAATTTGATACTTATTTTTTGTATACACGTTGAATGAAGAAAAAAAAATTGAAAGAAGCAAATAATTTCTGAATGATGGTGAGAATTATGGATTTATCCGCGATGATCAAAGTCACCCCAAGATTCAAAATTCTCTCCATATTTCGATATATCAACATATTTTTGTGGCATTATTAAAAAGCTGCCTTAATAGCAGATGTCATACGAGTGTCTCTGTGCTAGCTAGCCAATGGTATTTCACCATTTGTGGAAAGAATTAAAAAATATTAATTAGTTTGATGAGTGATTACTGATAATGTTTTTAAAACATGTTGTAAACATTGATAAGAATATTATTTGAGCCATTGGCGTGTGAAACACTAATGATAAAAGCATAGCACTGCTTGTGGTCTCATATTACATTTTCATAGTTGGATATGGAATATAATTCATGTACCCGCTGTTATTATTTACATATATTTCAATAACATATTTTCCTGAACTTTAAAAACATATTTAAAATACATTAATGTGAAAACAATTGAAAAACAAAACATACATATTTATCGTCAACGTAAGTCCAATACCGCTGAAGAATTTGTAAAATGTGCAGGAGAGACAAAAACTATCTAGGAACATACGCCCTCTTGCTTGCTTTTGTACTGGGGATGGTTCGCAAAATTGACTTTAACAAAGTACAAATAGTCGGCAAGACGGTACAATCTAATTTAAAAAAACAAGTAAGCTATTACGAAAATAGAACCAGCTGGCACACAGCGAAAATTGGCCATCAAGAATTTAATTAATTTATATAGTTTAGGGGAGGGGCAACAAAATATTCCAGAAAAAAAATTATATGGCGCAAAAGGCTGTTAGGAAACTCATACCAACAAACCACACAATGACTAATACAGGAAAAGTTTTTAATACTTAAATTGGATGTTCTCATAACAAATACTTGTACAAACCAACACTTCCTTCCCAAAGTCAACATTACTCTACGGCTAGCTTAAGACTCGTAAGTTTTTTCCCGTAAATCGCTCATGTAAGCGAGTTATGGCCAAATTACAAATGTAAACAACATCAAAAGCCGCTTAACGTAATTTATAGCAAGTTAGAGAAGCTGTTCTTTCGCAAGTTTTTTGACAGGTCTAATCGTGTCCGCACGAACTCCCGGCCTTCTCACAGCTTAAATAAGCTGAAAGACTTGCCACAAGAAATGGTACAAAAATGCACCATTGCGAGATGTCAAAAATTAAAAGTCAGTTGTTTTCGTAGGATTTTTTTTCTGTAAAACTAGTATTTATTTACACTTATTTAAGTTTTCAGAAAATGTTCAAATCAATTAATTATCGGTCCAATCCTTTCTAACCCCAATATTTCTGTTTTTAACATTACATATTTGAATTCGAAGTCGGTTGCTGTCAGTTAGCTGTCATTCGGACAAAATGAAAGAACTCTGTTAATTTTCGCATTTGATGGCTCAAAAGCGCATGGAGAATTGTATTTAAAGCCAAATTCTATTTCAACACTTTATTTGGGCTTTTTCATCTTCATTGACAAAATCACGTAAATTTGACAGTAGCGGATGGTTGTTGATAGGAAGCCATCTTACCGCAAATAAATTTACAGATGTAAACGGTCGCATAAGCATTTACACGGGTTGAACTTCCAAACAGCTTCCGTGAGCATTAATTATCACAAGTTGGATGCATATGTAAACGCTCCTGTGAGTAACTTGTCAAAAACTTACGTTAAGTGGAAAATTTTACTTATGAGTGTAAGAAAAGTTAAAAGAAAAAATTACTCACAAATATTTTTTTAAGGTAGAAGGAAAATTATGCAAAAAGTAAATATTAAAAAGGGGATCTTCGGCACGTGTATAGATCACACAATGAAGCCTACATCACCATAACAATGTAAATAAAAAGAGCACCTAGTGAATTTGAATACAATAAAAAATATATATGTTCACCTTAGAACAGGTCAAGTTCAGTCTAGTTAGGTAAACATGGTTCTAATCAATTAGATCGAATTGCGTGTCGATCTTTAAATAAATTAATGAAAAATTTCACCTTTGAACAAGACAAGTTTGGCCTAGTAAGGTGAACATTGTACTTATCAAGTAGAAGGAATAATTTATTGTGTATTAATCCGTAAATAATATAGTTTTACTTACCGATTGCAAATACTTTAATGGCCTTGACAGCTCCCCCCCAGGGGGCAGCGAGGGTGACCATTCTATCTATGTAAGTATCCTTCCACTTCTTGGATTGTTTCTGAAGGAAGTAAAGCGCCATTGGTCCGCCCATGCTGTGCGTAATCAGGGTCACCTTGCTCTGGTTGTTTATGGAGAATGTTTCTTCAATGAGACTCTTCAGTTTGACGAAGAACTCGGCATTTTCATCTGTAATATTAAAAAAAAGCTTATTATAAAAATTACATTAATAACCATGAATTAAATTATTTTATTATAATTTTTTTTTTAATTCCAAACCAAAATACAACTTTATAAATTATACAATAGTTCGAAACGCCGAAAACATCAATTAATTATTTCGAAAAATAATTGTGTCCAGCTTTTCTGTCGGAGTTGGTGACGTTATTGTAATTGTTTATTTCATATTTTACATTCAATAAAAAATAATTGTGTCCAGCTTTTCTGTCGGAGTTGGTGACGTTATTGTAATTGTTTATTTCATATTTTACATTCAATAAAAAATAATTGTGTCTAGCTTTTCTGTCGGAGTTGATGACGTTATTGTAATTGTTTATTTCATATTTTACATTCAATAAAAAAAATTTGAATGCTGAATAAATTATTTTTTATTGTTCAGAACTTCTGTGGGGCTAAACCTACATGATATCACATCAGGTAAAACAAATTTAACAGTTAAATTAGAAGTTATTAGTGGCGAAAACAACAATATTGAGAAATAGATAAGTACATAAAAATTATTGTGTGTTTTAATTATTAAATAATTGAAACACACAATAATGTACTTTTCAATAAAAACTTAATAAGTAAGCAATAAGAACATATACTTGGAGCTTTTCTGAAGTCGTACGGAGCACCTCTGATGGACACGTTTCGAACATATCCAAGGCCAACAAGAGCATTAGCAATGTCCTTGAAGTAGGCTCCAGCAGAAGCATGTGAAGGGTCCAGCCATTCCACAGGTTCTGGGTCCCCCCAGCCAGGAACCCTGGTTGTGACTCCCTCAGGGTTTCCTGTCAACCTTGTACTGTTGTTATAATGAAGCTTCATGTTGTCAATCCAGCAATCAATCACCAAAGGAACGAGCAACTCTTTATTCAGCCAAATTGTGAAAAAATCCGAAGATGTTTTCTCACACAAGTAATGCACAACACTCGACTTATTCAAGGTGGCTTCCAACTGACTCCCGCCATCCCCAGGAACTAAAAATTAATTCAAATTTTAGGTTACCTAATATAATATTGTATTAACAACTTGCTTTACATATTATTATTATGAAGAATATTTTAACGGTGTTAAAAAACATGTAAACATACTTAATATCACTGGGGATTTTGCTTTGGCTAAATCATTATAATAAAAAACAGAAAAAAGGAAAACTAGGTAAATTTTAGTCGTCAACTTCATATTTTAAGAGCACTTTTCTAATCACTATTTACTAATTTCAAAAAACGCCTCATATAAAATTAGAATGAATACTTTTGAGTCGCGATACAATAATTTAATGATTGTTCGCAATCAACAAAAAAACTTGATAACTGAACTGTCATGCGTCAAAACAATCAGATGTTCTTACTAGAGGTGGACAATTTTAATCGATTTTCTTATATATCGACTGTAGATTGAAGAATAACCATAAATTTATTTTCAAATATTGCATTATTATTATTTCAAAGAAATATTTTGACTAAAAATATCTATTTATAGACTTATTGTAATAGATAACAATATAAAACTAAATGATACTATCCAAGATGTTATACACGTCAAATACAAGTTGATTTCAGCTGACTCTTTTGATTATAATCCTATAATAAGATTTAAAAATGGAGTATTACAAAATATAGCTTTAATAGGATATTCTGATTATTTTTCTTCCCGGAAACAGGAGAAAAATTCGAAGTGCTAACAACGAATTATTTATAAAGATTTTTAAAAATCGATATTGTACAACATCACTATTTCGAAAGATACGGTAGGTACTACATCAAATGACGTAGTAGTAAATAATATTATTATTATAATTTAGCTGAAAATATTATTGTATTCTATATTCCGCTAAATACAATACATGGTCATCGGAATCGTCGTAATCAGAAGTTCATAAAATGATTAAGGCCAGAATCTGTAATATTATTGTGGACAGCACAGATTTCTCGAAAATAAGTGTAAAAATAAAATAAAGTTTTGTGTGTTTACGGAGTCATCTTGTGTGTACCTTGTACTGTATACCTACCGACAACTTATGATAAGAATCAATCGTCCTCAAACAATAAGTTATTATTTACGATAGAGGATAGAGGGAAAATTTTTACCCGGGTCGCTTAGTTTCTTTCTACTGTCGTTTTGAAACGATAGAAAATAAACATATTACAAATCATGGATCCATACTCTTAGTTACAAATCGTTTCGTACGAAAAGTATCTACGTAGATGCGGTAAATAAAATAATTGAAGATATTTTAATTATTTATTTTTGGGGTGTTATGCCATGTTGTTATGCCACCTCCTTTTTCAGCCAATGTTTCGGACAGCGTTACAGTGTCCATCACCACGGTAGATGTCACACATCTGTCCACCATCAGGGCACTGGGCAGACATCACATATCTGCCCTGATGATGGACACTGTAACGCTGTCCGCTGTGTTGGCTAAAGAAGGAGGTAGCGCAACACGGCATAACACCCCAAAAATAAATAACGAAAATTTAGCTGTGAAAATCTAAAATCATATCTAATTGAAGATAAATTAAATCAAAAAATACATATTGGATTAAAAACTGGGTTCCACAGCTAATTTTGAATATGTGCTACAAAAGGTAGGTATCTAAAGGGGAAATTTTACTGAAAGTCTAAGAAATAATCTAAATAGAAATATTACAAAGCTCATTTTAAAATTGTAGATACTCCGCTTTTAGATTACATTTTGTTCTACTCACATTTGGCCATCGCAGGAAACCTAAACAAGCTAGAAATTATTCAAAACATAGTTGTGTATGATCAAAACAGAGTTGTGTACTAAGGAAAGCCAAATATGCAAGATTAATCAAAAGGGAGAAGAACTAAATTTGATTCCAATAAACAAAAGACTGCTAATTAATTCAATAAATAATTTAAAAGGTGAGATCTTGCTACATGCTTTTGCCAAAGACGTAGCCATAGCGATCACATGAGGGGGTTCACTTAGGAGAAAGGAGGGGGGTTGGAAAAATAATTCGAAAGTTTTTGGGACCTCTAGTTAACACTTTTGCTATTTTCCTAAGATTTATTTTGTTAAAAATGCTTTCCTATCACATGACATTTCTGTAATCGTATAATTCTCCAGACGTGAAGGAGTGTAGGTAGGTAGTTGCAGTGCATACTTTTTGTTAGACATAAGGGGCCGAAGACCGACAGGTCTCTCGACCATGAGATATCCGGAACAATTGAAAATATTGTCCCCTGATTATTGAGGGAACTTCTAAATCAAAAGTGAATTGTTAATTATTGGTAGTAATTGATAGTGACACCCCCTTTGCATACTGATTTTGAATGGGCGTATACTATAGTGATACTTCTATAAATCGAATCTTCGTAAGTAAGTACTTACATTAAATCTGTTAAGCGCAGTTTGCAGGAATATGCAGGAATAGCAATTCCACCCTTCCACGCAAATCATTATTTTTACCTATTATTATTATCGTGGTAGGGTTGTTTCGTACGCGCGCGCGGGTGTGTGTGTGAGTGTGTGTGTGTGTGTGTATAAATATTTTTAGAGCAGAGTGAAGTCGGCGAGGGTGAATCTACAAGTTAGTTGAGTATTGATTTTGAAAAATTGCATCGCACAATGCGCGCTTGCGTGCTGCGTGGGAGACATAGCTCCGCGCGATATGAGTCGTAGGAAATGGGACTGTGATGTGTTGAATTAGTCACTTCGGATGCATTTATAAACAATAATATTTAATTAAATGATCCATTTTTATTACTGAGTTTGGTATGCCGAAGCCACCAATCCAGGACCTGACATTTTAAATCTCCTGTGTATCAGACTGGCGCACAACTACCGGATGCATTCGATGTATCAACACCAGCGAGGTAAATATAAATATTATTATTCATTTTTTGTTTTCATATTTCGTTTCATGTTTCATATTTTCTGAATTCTTTTTATAATCTTTTGTATTTGCTGATAAGTTTTCAATGTAGAGGTGTTACGATATTGAAGCGTATTTTTATAATAGGCGTAACATATTTATCAATTTCTTTGCTTTATCACAACTTAAATTGTAGCAGGCTACATATAATGTTATGATTTTCATGTTTACATCTGGTGCCTATATATTTTTGTATAAAATACCCATACGGTATAGTGTTGTAGTAGTTTGGTAACCTATAAGATAGTTGATCCGAAGGTCGCGGGTTTAAATCGATTCCGGATGAAGCGCAAAAATATATATAATGACATGATCCAGATATTTTTGATCTCGATTGTCAAGTTGAGTGAACCATAAAAAATGGCCCACAGCTGTTCTTTTGAGGCACGTTTTATCTGATAAATAATATTTTTGTTTACAGTCAATAATGTTTTGATAGTTTCTACATCGCCGTTCATGCGAAAAATTGCCTGAATGGCGCTGTACAAATATTATTTGCTGGGTATTATCCTTTTATGTAAAATGTACAAACAGATTCAGAGACATAATACTTACCTGGCAGGTGATTCCAGATTAACACCATTAGAAATTCGAAAGTTTTTGCTTGGGAATGGGGAATAAAGGTTTTTGCTTGCACAAGATACAATATTAAAAATGCATTTGCTATTTTTTGCTTCTTTATTATTGATGTTAAATTTGTTGCAAGATTGGTGGCAAAGTAAGAGTTGATATTTATTTTAAGTACGTTTTCACTGCTCGATAGCAAATTTTACAAAATGATCGATAAAAAGACAAAAAGAACTCGATTCTACTCAGGTTTAAATAAAATTATCAAGAATTATTTTCATTTAGGTAGTAGGTACTCGCATAATATTATTTAGTTACTTGAGTATGTACATAATATTTACAATATCATGGACCGAAGTTTCAGACTTTTGTATACCTATTTAGCAGTATTATTTTGTGTGTGTTTATTCTAAAAAAATATCCTTGAGTTTTATAAATCTTCTTGTGTGCTTTTCAAAAAACATAAATATTGAATTCTGGAATGTGGGTAGTTGTTCGGGGGACAAACAAAAGGGTGGCTTCGACCCTCGGCTAGTGAGCAGGTACTCGGCTGTAGCTTGACCAGAGAATTCGTCTAGGATCGGGGAGATGTTTTATGTGCATGCCTACTAATTTCATAATAAGTAGATAATATTTCTGCTGGGTATTTTTGCGAAAAAAAATACCTGCCCTTTTGAGACAATGCTATTGTTTCGTAATTTCTCCAGTTCGTGCAGAAAACGCTCCGCAGCAAGCAATGTCTACGTATTAGTGAGATGTTTATTTATTAGAATAATTACAATAATATTTTATATTTTTGGTTGTTTTTAGCCTTTGTTTATAATATTCAAAATGACTTTCCGAATTTGAACAATGAATGGGCAGTCGAAATAATTACACAGAAAATTATAAAAATTAATCTTTTTTTTCAAGGCGAGAAAAAATAAGAATGGAACCCTACGATCCCGAGTATCACTATGATTGGACCTGGGACCGGCGGGAACGGAGCCCAGAGGTGCATTTCCTGGACAATGAGCTGAAGACTGTCCGATTTCACCCCAACTGGAGCAGCGGCACCGCGGCCATCAGGGGCACCCGCATTCTCAACAACGGTCGCCACTATTGGGAGATCATGGTTTCCCGCAGAATTTTCGGCACCAGCATGATGTTCGGAATCGGCACCAAAAACGCCCGACTTCAATCTGAAACATTCACCAATATCATCGGCGAAGACAAAAACGGGTGGGCGTTATCGCACAAAGGACTCGCTTGGCATGGCGGAAGATGGCACCACTACACAAAGCCATTCGTCGAAAACGAATCAGTCAACATGGGAATTCTTTTCGACGGACTACTTGGAACTTTGACATATTTCAAGGATGGTGTCAACTTGGGGGTGGCCTTTAGGGGATTAGAAAAGGTGAAGGAACCCATCTATCCAATGATCAGCTCCACCGCTGCTAAAACACAAATGGCTCTCGGCAGAACCAAATACCAATTCCTCAGCTTGCAACATCGCTGTAGAGCCGTCATTTTAAAATCAGTCTGTGATAGAGAGGATGTGGAATATTTGAAGCTTCCTGTTAAGATAAAAATGTTCATATGTGAATCGGGAGCGTCCAATAGAAAAAACAATATATTGGAAAATGAAATTTGGTAACTTTTAATACGTTATTTATGTAAAATATCAATGTGATTAGGTTAAGTTATACAATACTCGATAAGTACCTAGTTTATGTACTTAATTAAATTATTAATACTGAAAGTATGCAAGTGCAAAAAAACGAAAAATAAAAAAATAAAAATAATTGTAAATTACTGCATTTATTTTGATCTAAAATATGATTATATCCTTCTTCCTAACATTATATGAAATTTTCCACCCTCTTCAATTATTTTTTTTTATTATGGATTGCGCCATTTGAAAGGATTTCCGATAGAAAGAGAAAACCTTCAATAGAAAAAGAGCTTCTTAATGGGGTCTACTCACCATCCGATTTGCAGGACAGCACGCTGAACCGCCAACCGAATTATTAGTATTCCGACAGCCCGATAAAGCGAATAGTAATAATATGGCTGGCCGTTTTGCCTACAAACAATCAGATTTGCGGAAACCCTGCGTGCAGTCCTGCAAGCAGTTCTGCAAATCGGATGTCGAGTAGGCCGTTTGAAGATTCTTTTTTCTTATAAAACCAAATGCGAGCCTCGGGGTCGGACTTCAAAACCCGTTTTCTCAGATTCTACGAAGCAAATGAATTTTGTTTTTATTTCATCATATTATAATATATTAAAAATGTAATCGAGAGAGTATCGAATATGTATAAACCACCTTGCTAAGCTCAGCCTGTTCCGAGGTGGCAGAAATTTCATTCAATTTTAATATCAAAATGAGAAAAAAATCAGGAAATTTAAAGAAATAAATAGGATATTAAAGAAAAGAGGGAATTAGAAAATAATGAAAGAAAAGGGATTTTTTTTTTACATGAGCTACACACAGGAGGCCCAGAGGAAAATAATGTCATTTTTGAGGATGCTGTGTGGAGGGTTTTTTTAAGGAAAGGGAGGAGAGGAGAGTTCTGGGAAGGAAAATGGTTTAAGGGGTGGGTAGGAATCTGGGGTTCAGTGTGTCCTGGTCATCCGCCTCCAAGACCTGGACAAACCTCACCCCACGAACCCGGGCACCCCTGCGAACCACTTGGGGTGACCTATGGCAGAGGTGTTGGTTATCCAATAAAGGTTCCCGGGGCGGCGGTACCCATTCCCGCCTCCTAAATTGAATGATGTAGACGTGTAGTGTGTTGTTAAGTTATAGAAGTTACCTGTCTGAATAGACAATGTCTTTGTTGGCTCTCCGTGTCTGAATTTTGTGTTTTAGATGTACCCTTTTTGTCAAGCGTCTTAAATATATTTTTCAATTATTATTTTTTAAACTCAAGCCACTTATTTATGAGTATTTGTCGTTTTACATTGATGTGAAAAATAGTGTTTTATTAAGTTTTATAATTTTCCTTAAAACAAATTCAGCTTGGTGATGTCGTTTAAAACATTTTTTAGCGCCTATTTTTTTAATAATTTTATTATACAGCTTATTTCTCTGCTTTCCTTGAAATTAATTGTTTGATCGAAGCGTTGTAATAAACGCCTTTTCTGTTCAAAATTACAACCTACAAAGAGATATCAACCATAAAACTAATTGAACTTTCTATGCTAACTGCTTTGCTACATTTTTATTAGAGCCATAAAAAAGTAAGTTTTTTTTTTTTTGTATTATCAACATCCCTGCGATCAATCTAAGAGGTAGAAGTAATGTGAAACCATTTTTCGTAAACGTTTAAGTTCTGAAACGATTGTAACAGTTTCACCGATTTGTGGAAAACCATCTAAAAAAATGTATGCCCGCAATCAATCGGCGCGAAATGATTCCAATAGAACACAATTCATTTGAAAAATCCGCGCGAAACGTATAAAACAGCTTCGAAACTCATCTAAATTGCTATACCCGTCGTAAATCATTGCTTTCTTTCAAAACTCCGTCACCGGTCGCTTATAAAATCTTTTCGTGCGAAACGCTTCCTCCCAAAAATCCGTTGCCAACCATTGTTGCTACAAAACACTTTTGGAAACTTTTTAGTGTGAAAATCTTTCGCCGCCTTATTTTTAAACTTTTTTGAGAAAACCGAAAGGCGAAATTTTCCTCCGCCCCGGGTGGCTGACACCCACGCTACGCCACTGGGTTTTTCGACTATTTGAAAAATAAATTGAAACAACCGCCTCATTTTTTGGATTCGAATTTTGAACATTTAGCTGTCATCAGTTATTTTGTTTTGCTCCTACTAAAAATCGTGTTTTTTATTAATTTTTCCAATATTTTTATGTTTTCTGGTCAAAATAAGTGTAGTGTATTGTGCCTTGAGGATTCTTCTCCCCCCTGATCTTCCAGGAGTCGCTTTTCGTCGCTGATTTCCAGATATTTATAAACTTTTTACTTCTGTCACTTTCCATACATATTTTTGTTTCATAATTTTGTAAACAATGGAGGAGGATTACCCTCCTGGACACCCTAAAAAGCCCCCAGATCCTCCTCCTGTCCCCCCAGATGGTGAAAATATAGTAATTTCAGACAGTGAATCCGTCATTCTGACTTCTACAAAAAAAAGGAAGTTTAATCCCTCTTTACCAATAAAAAATGACTCACCTTCCACTTCACAGTCTCCACCAGCTCTTCCGCAACCTCCTCCAACAAACTTTTATTCTCCTCATTCCTGTGGCCCTTACATAGTGTATGCTCAAAAAACTGAGCAAGGCAAAACCATTCACCCTCTTGAATTTGGTAAATTCCTATCAAATAGCAAGAACTTATCAATTAAACCTGGAGGTGTAAAAGCCGAGGGTCGTTTTCGAATCTCTGTCGAATTTCTTACAGGTTCAGCCGCCAACAACTTCATCAAAAATATATTCATTTCTTCAAATTCAAAATTCAAGGCCTATATCCCAACTTTCAATGTCACTCGAATGGGCCTGGTCAGAGGTATCTCGACCGATCTGTCCATTGCAGAAATTCTGTCTTCACTCTCAACCCCCCAACATATCGGCAATCCTATAAAAGCAAGGAGACTTAATTACAAGGACTCCTCTGAAGGCATCGTTTCCTGGAAGCCCTCCCAATCTGTGGTCATCACCTTCGAAGGACAATCCCTTCCCTCCCATATTTATTTATTTTTCAATTCTCTACCGGTTGAAATGTATACTTATCCCACCACTCAATGTTATAATTGCTGCCGTTTTGGTCATACCAAAGCTGCATGCAGATCGCCTCCCAGATGTTTCAAATGTGGAGAAAACCACACGGCTGACCAATGTTCTTCTCTCTTTTCTACTAAATGTTTCAACTGCTCAGGTGCTCATTCCGCCATCAACTCTAGTTGCCCAGAACAATTTCGCCAAAAAAATATTAAAATTTCTATGGCCTCTCAGAACTTGTCTTTTTTGCAGGCTTCTAAACTATTCCCGCCTGTCAAAAAATCATTTGCTGAGGTTTTATCTAGCACTTCTTCATCCAACCCTCTCCCCTCCTCCTCAACAACAACTTCTCGTTCAACTAAATTCACATACAAAAATCCTATTTCTAAACCGACTCCTGGATACGATCAGCAACAACATAACTCACTACTCTTAAATCCCAATGGTTTACCTCTTTCAAATGCCACAAATGGGTGCGCAAACAATTATAATCCGTCTTCCATGAACCATCAAAATCTTTCTGAAAAACTCTCCCAAGATAATTCTTCATTTATTCAAACTCTGATTATGCTTCTAATTGACCTAATTTCTTCTCAAACTAATCTACCGTCCAACGCTGCTTCTATTATTTCCACATTAAAATCATTTATTCAAAATGACTCTTCAAGATGTCAGAATTCTTCAGTGGAATAGCCGAAGTGCTATTTCTAACAAATCGAACCTCCTTAACCTATTAAATTCAAACCTCATTTCTGTGGCTGCTATCTCGGAGACATGGTTTACTCCATCCACCCACTTTAAAGTGGGAGGGTACTCCTGTCTCCGCGATGATCGACCGGAAGGTATGGGCGGTGGCGCTGCCCTTTTTATTAAAAAATCCCTGCCTTTTTTCCCAATAAATAATATCAAACCCCCCAATGCTGACTTTCAAATGGTTGCAGCTAAAATAAAGGACACATCCTTTGTTTCTGTCTATCTTCCCCCAACAGCGCACTTCAATAAGCAATCTTGGTTGCAAATTGTCCGTCAGCTAAGCCCTCCTTTCTTTTTATTGGGCGATTTTAATGCCCATTCCCCCATCTGGGGTTCTGCTTTCTCTGATCGAGATGGTCGAAGCGTGATGGATTTTCTAGATGAATCCAACCTTTTCCTATTGAATGACGGATCTCCTACTAGAATCTCTCGCCCCAATACAAACCCCAGTGCAGTGGATCTCTCCATATGCTCTACTAGCATGGCACCTCTCTCCTCGTGGGTGGTGTCCCCCGACCCTTGCTCCAGTGATCATTTCCCGATCACAATCACTTACCAAACTTCTTTCCATTCAGACAAGTCCCATATTTCGACAAAGATAAAAACAAAACACACCAAATGGGACGAATTTAACTCGCATATGGATAAGTTTATTCAAAATTTATCCCCTTCTGATATATTATCTGTCAAAGATGACTACGACAACTTCAAATCAATGCTCATATCTGCAATAAATAAATCAAATCCTCCCCCTAAAACTAAACCTCTTAAAAAACTCCCTCCAACTCCCTGGTGGGATGAAGAATGTTCCAAAGTAGTGAGAATTCGGAAAGCTAAATCTCTTTCCTATCGTCACAATATGACTATGGAGAACTATCTTGTATACAAAAATGCCGAATCTAATGCCAAAAGGGTATTGAGGTCAAAAAAAAGATCTGGGTGGTACAACTTCTGTAGTTCAGTATCTCCAAACACTCCAATTTCGGAAGTTTGGTCTATGATTCGAAGATTTCGATCCTCATTCAGTTCAACATCTCCTCGAGCGTCTCATTCTAAATGGATAGATGAGTTCTTAGACAAAATTGCCCCCCCTTCTGTACCTAACTTAGATGAAATAACTCCCATCTACCATACTCCTATGTCTGATCATTGGCTAGACTCTCCATTCAATTTAATTGAATTAAAAAATTGTTTATCAACAGTCAAGGACTCATCTCCAGGCAGAGATGGCATTCCTTACAGCGTAATCAAAAATAGTAATGATAATGTTCTAAACCACTTCTTAGGCATCTTAAATAAAATTTTCCAGACTGGCATAATGCCTGATGACTGGAGTTCCCAAATAATCATCCCAATTTTAAAATCAAATAAATCACCCAATTCTGGTTCCAACTACAGGCCAATTGCTCTTTCATCCACCCTCAGTAAAATTTATGAAAAATTAATCGAAAACCGGTTAGAATTTTTTGTCGAGAGTAAACAGCTTCTCTCTCCATCTCAATTTGGATTTAGGAAAAAAAAATCTACTCAAGATAACCTTGCCATCATTAGCACTGATATTAATTTATCCATTTCTAACCAGGAAGTATGTCTTGCAGTCTTTATAGACATAGAAGGCGCTTTTGACAATGTTTCCATCCCAATCCTCAAAAAAAAACTTTTAAGCCTCGGTCTACCTCTCATGTTTGTCCAATCGATTATCAATCTGTTTCTTGATAGAAAAATTTTCATTGAGCTACCAGATGTTACTCCTCAAAGTAGATCTATTTGGAAAGGTTTACCCCAAGGGGATGTATTATCTCCCTTACTGTATAATATATACACAAACGATATGCATGTCACTATTCCCCCTCAAGTAAAAGTTATTGAGTTTGCAGATGACATAGCTTTCTTCTTATCATCCAAAATCATCCCTTCCGCCGTCAAATATCTTAATGAAGCCATGGATGCCCTTTGCACATGGCTCACTTTAAATGGTCTTGAACTTTCAGTCCAAAAGAGTCAGTGTGTCGTCTTCTCAAACCGTCACAAAAACCCCCACGTTCAAATTTTATTTAAAAACTCTCCAATCCCCAACGCCTCTGAAGTTAAATTTTTGGGAGTAACATTTGATAGGAAACTTAAATGGTCTTCCCATATTCATAATATAGTTACTAAATGTGAAAAGAATTTAAATATCATCAGATCTTTGACTGGCGTATGGTGGGGTGCCCACCCTACTTGCATTAAATTGCTTTACAATGCACTTATTCGAAGCCATCTCGATTATGCCTGCCCACTTTTTAGTACTGCATCAAAAAATGCACTCAGTAAATTAGACAAAATTCAATCAAAATCTTTGCGGATAATAACTGGAGCGATGCAATCTTCACCCATCAATTCCCTTCAAGTAGAATGTTCTGATCCCCCACTTTATTTAAGGCGTCAACTATTTGCTGACAAATTTGTTCTTAAATGTATAAATTCTAAATGTCATCAGATTATTCCGAGAGTCTCATTGTTCAACAACCCACCAAATGCACCTACAATCAGAGCTCGAACTAAACCTCTTCCTGCCATCTGTAAAAATTTTCGCTCTCTATCAGAGCTTCAAATTATACAAAATGATCTTCTTCCTTTGTACAAATTAAAATATAGTCATGTCACCCTATCCCCAACAATTTTAGAAGGGATTGGCATTCTTAAAAGTCATTCCAATCTCCCTGCCTGTATTGTCAATAATATGTTCAATGACATTATTTCATCTAAATGGCCCAACTCTTCTCTTTTATTTACTGACGGCTCCAAATCTCCAGACTGTCCTAACTGTGGTATAGGTATTAACGTTTACCACAATAATTCTAATGATAGAATATTTTATTCAATTTCAAACCAATTTTCAATATTTTCTGCCGAGTGCATTGCAATAATTGAATCACTTAAATATATAATCAAAAATAATTTTGAACATTCCCTTGTTCTCTCTGACTCTCTCAGTACCCTCCAAAAACTGAAATCGAGTCCTCTTCTTCATCCTGATGATCATTTTGTATGCCTTATTCGAGTGATGATAGCCTCCATTCAAATCTCTGGAAAAACTGTAACTCTGATATGGATTCCTGGACATGTTGGCATAGTGGGTAACGATATTGCGGATTCCTTGGCAAAACAAGGAGCGTCTAACCCTATTGTTACCCTCGTAAACCATATTCCCCTATCTGATATTTTTTCCATCATCAAAGATAGATCCCGCAATGCTTGGACAGAGTATTGGAACATTGCTAGTCAATCCAAGGGAGCCTGCTATGCCTCAATACAAAGGACTATTCCATCAAAACCGTGGTTTCAAAAATTCCCCCATTTTTCCAAAAAAGAAATTTCCTCTCTTATTCGAATGAGAATCGGACATTGTTCCGTTCCTTCTCACTTGTTTAAAATTCATGTCCTTGACTCCCCAGATTGTACTTTCTGTGGTCTAGATGTGGGAACTTTAGATCACATATTTTTTGGTTGTCCCTCTCTAAATAAATATCCTCTCTTTTATCAAGCGTTATCTAAAATTATTTCCCCTCCATTCAACATCTCATCTCTCCTAAGTCTAAACTCGATTCCAATCTTCCATATACTTCTGAAATTTGCACATTTAAATAATATTAATATATAAATTTACTTCTTCATTTATATTTAAATTTACCTTTCCCTTTTCTACAATTTGAAATGATGGCCTAGAACACCCTTGATGGGTGAAAGCCAGAAATAATTGAAAAAAAAAAAAAAAAACCGCCTCATTTCAATACCCAGGATAGTAGGTATTGGATTGAGAAATATTTTACCATTTAAAGTATTTTTAGTACTGGCAACCAATTAGCACCAATGGCGCGTAATATTTTAATTTGATTTTGACATTTCACATCATTCGCGTCAAATCGCATGCGCGATGTCAGCTATGCGCGACTCAATTTAATTTCATTTCTAATGACCGAATAGAGTATAGATGAATGCACGGACTGAGCGCCTTTGTGCATGTAGACGCAAATAGTTTAAATACCCAACCTTTTTATGGATTCAGGATAAAAACACCCACCATTTACAAAATGTAAGCTTGCTGTGTTTTATTGTCGTTACATTATTGTTTTATTGATTAGAAACAAACGAAACGGAAAGTCGCGATGTTTCCAATTTTTCCTTCAATCGTTTTATGATGGAATCGATTTTACTTGCATACCTATTTTAATTGCCTAGTGTTCGATTTAGCTGCGACTAATTATTTTAAAGAGAGGTTTTTGTTGCAGAAAATGTACCATTCTGGGATTCGCGGAATATCCGCGTCTTCCAGACGTCAGCGTTATTGAGTTCTGAAATGCCACCACAGGTTGTGATTACTTACAGATTGTAGAAATTTCTTGCATTATTGCCGTAGTAATTATTAAATATATGTGTATCTTAGGCATCACAATAGCCTTAACTGTATAACAGTTCTGTAGTTACCATAGTATGAAGGTGCACCGCATGTACAGAGAAAATAATATTATTTTTTTTTGTGATTAAATCAACAAGTTTTGAAATGTGTTTTTTTTGTTTGTTTCCAGGATGACATAAATGGTATTGGTGTCTGGTTAGTTTGGCTGTGTGGAGGAGTGTTTGGTGTCATTATTCTGTTACTTGTTATCTGTTACTGCTGCCTAATGCCTCGCCATCAGAACCAGAAGCCTCACAGTGAGTACGGGGATTGGTGTTATCCACCCCACCACACAACTATCTAATTCAGTTGATTCATATCATTACGGAGTGTAGACTCACTGGAGTACAGGGCCGTATTTATACTTTTCATGTGTATAGGCCACTTCATTTGCGCCGCCCCTTCCTCCTTCTTAGAAGTTGCCACCTATCATAATCACTCACTTGTAGGCTTTTATTAGGTGACACACAATTTTCAAAATAAATATTCAAATATATTTATGTATTTAAAAATGAAATAAACAAATTAATTAGTCACAAAGTAAAAGTGTAACGTGAAACAAGAATCACAATTTTTTTCGAATTTTTTATTGACAAAATCATCTATAATATCTTCAGAGTTTATATTTTATACGCATAGAAGAGCCAAAGAGTTAAGTTTTCTTTTTATATTTTCTTTAGTAATTCTCCACACGCTTTAAACAGGAAAAACTCCTTTCTCCAGAACAATTTGTGGCTGGAGTGCCAAGTGCGATGCGGAAAGCTATATTCAAATTCGGGTAAACGTTGCAACACAGATTGTTTCCTCAAAAACTTAAAAAGATTCAGTAATTAATGATGTAGATTCAGGTTTCTCTTCCGTCTTAGAGGAAATGTGACCGCGAAAGTGTACACATTCTTGAACTAAATCGTCTTCTAAATCATTTTAATAATATTGCATAAGAGACTGAGCTTTTTCTGAAACTCTTTGTGTTGAAAGTTCACCCATTCTTGTTAAAAATTTAAAAATTTCTTTGAAATTTACACTTGCATTATGCCTTATCTCTAATTCACCTCTCAGACTAAAAAGGTGTTTACTCTGAAAGAAACCCTGGAGATTGTTTCAATTTCCTCATTTGATGATTCGTCTGTAAAGTTTTTTTCTCTTAGGGTTCCTCTTACTCTGAGTGTCGTCCTGATATTGCTTAAATGTGCTCATTTCAATTGCACTTTCTTAAAAGCAATCAAAGTTTTCTCGCTCTGCTATAATAAACTCGAGAAGAGATTCATAAAGATTAGATATTGTCAGTACATCAACAGATGAGCTCTGAATCTGAGCACTCACTTTATTTAGTCTTTCCAAAATAGCATTCCAAAATACAATCACAAAAGCTGTTTCAAGTTTTTCCAATTTGAGGCGAATTCCTTTTGCTTCAATTCGCGGGATAGGTTTCTTTGTAGCGTCATTTTCAATCATTTTTAGAACCGTAATTACTTCATTCCAGGAATCTCTTAGACTTTTACAGGCATCTGCTCTTGCTGACCATTGCGTGGGGTTTACTCTATTGTGTGTCTTTCCTCTTCTTATTTCATAAACCAATGCCGAAACTGAACTGACTAATTACTCGGTGCCGATTTAAAAAAATACGTGTAAACACCTACTCGTCCTCTCGGCCTAGAATAATTTTGCTGTCTCGCCCATCTACTCGGTACGTGTACTATCTAACATGGGATGTATGGGAAGGAATGAATACTGGAAATCAGTGACTTTTATCACGTTTAATAGATAGAATAATCTATCTACCCGCAGTGTTTTTGTTTATAATTGCACACAAACTTAACGGCTTACCAAAGCGAGCGAGCGCCGCCCCCTGAACTCTGCCGCCCCTAGGCCGCGGCCTATAAGGCCTATTGACAAATCCAGGACTGCTGGAGTATCATCAAAAATACTAATTTCGGTTGTGGGTCCGTCTGTGATTGTAACTCTGGTTCAATGAACTTGGATTTGTTTTGAATTCAAGTGTCATTTTCAAAATTGGAATCGAATGTGTCAAGAATTCAGACAAGCAATAAAGTACCTTCCTATAATATAATATTTTTTAATCAGAAAATTATAATTCTATATTTGATATGTGTATTTCTTTTGTTTAAATTTCTTAAGTTCTGTTTAGGGCCATCCATAAATTACGTCACACGAATTTCATGACTTTTTGACCCCCCCCCCCCTGTCACATTTGTGAGACCCCCTCCCCCCTAGAATTTCATGATTTTTTGACCCCCCATACCCTTCGTCACACTTCTCTACTCCCCCTCCCTTAAGGTGTGACGTAATTTATGGATGGCCCCTTAAGAGTTCTGAGCACAGCGGCAGTAGCATCTGTGTCGCAGCATCACTGAGGCGCAAGTTACTTCCAAGGGCCCTGACACTATCGCCGGCGGACTCCGGTCATTACCTAAACGCCTACCTAGTTATCTTGTCTTTCTTCTTTGAATTTTATTCGGTAAAACTAAAATAAAATTAATCAATCCACTAATCCAATCAATCACCGACACTAACTATTGTCACTGTGCTCGGAACTCTTCCTTTAGTGTTAATGTTGACATGGCTTTTTCCATTTTCAAGAATGCTTTATTTACTAACATAATATTATGAGACTTTTCACGAGTCTGCACTAGTAATAAATATACTACAAATGACTAAGACCAAAGGAAAAGCCTCCACATAATATTATTATGTATTAAGATTTGTTCTTTAACTTAATGGCTTGATCGGACTAGGCAAGTAGTTTAATCAAGTAACAAGTAACTCGCCACTTGACTGACCAAAAAGCTTTCGCATTATGGTCGAGTAGAGTACATTAGTGAGCGGCGCATTGAAAGATGGACGGGCTGTAACGCAACAAAGTAAATAGACTAATTAAGCTGATTGTAATGGATATTTTAGAAGAAGTGGAAGAAGAAATTAGTGAGATCAAAGTAAAAAAAAACTATGGATACAAAAATAGATAAATAGCAGCAAAAATTAAGAATTTTGGAATAGCATCTTCGCTCTAACAAGACGAAATTTCTGCGGCTACTAATGAACTCTACTAAAACAAAGAGTTCAGACTTCTTTAGTGGTTGAGCCAGTGAGTAGTGACACGTGGTGGGAGGTGCTACTCACCTGAAAAAATAGAACAAAATGGATTAAACTCTACTAAACTACTCTACTAAAATTATGGTGTTCAGACACGTTTAGTTACTAAATTACTCGCTACTCGACTAACCTACTTACCTAGTCCGAATGGAGCTTAAGTTGCTCTGAGGTGGAAGCCAGCAAAAGGAGAAAAATTCATTTATAAAATAATACAAAACTTTTAAAACAATACAAATTTATTTTCTAGTGGAGCCTTGTAATCATAGAGAAAGTGCTAAAGAAATACATTGGAATATGTATCACGCACCAGATATACAGGTACGTTCATAAATATACACAAAACTAAATTGGACTTAATCAAAATAACGCCATCATTTTAATACTTTATTGTAAAATTTAAAATTTTCAGATACCGAGACCACCAGCGAGACCAGTTAGCTACGCCGGTCACATTTGCCACACCAACATCACTCCGTACTATTCTGAAATACCCACCTACAATATGCATCAGGATAGAAGCCAGGAGCACATAGTGAGCCACGGTTACATGAACAATACGCCAACCATTTCTGAAATAACGGCGCAATACGCGTCCAGCAATAGTGAGTCAATTTTTGTATATAAATGCATTATTTTTCGGATAGTAGCCGATGACTAAGGCATCCGGTTCCCATCCAGATGTTGTGCGTTCAACAACTCTTTGCTGGTTACATTCTCCATCATTTCATAAGCAATACTTTCCACTTAATGATGAGAGTAAGGGCGTTCACTCATGGAGAAACTGAAATGAAACCAGTTGTCAATGCAATTCGAAATTCGTAAGCGCTACCATGGCAACCTGTTAACAAGGCAACTGAAAATCAACTGCCACACAAGCAAAAGTGCTGATGCATTGACAACTGGTTTCATTTCAGTTTCTCCGTGAGCGAAGGCCTTAAGAATATTCAAGTACATTTTGTCAGGTTTTAATTCATAATCTGGGAGAATGTTTGTTTTTCTTTCAATCTATAATAATTTTACAAAAAAATACTGACATACCAAAAAAAATACTGACATGTCAATAAAAATATTTTCGGTACTATGTATATATAAATATTGAGAACCTATTCCTCCTTAAGAGCTGAGGATAGTGCTAGACCAGGGGTCGAAATTTGTGGCTTGCGAGCAGCATGCGGCTCTTTGCATAGGCTCTTTGGCTCTTCAGACATCAATTGCAATTTCACCTCTACTCAACCAGCCTTATGAGATGGAGCCACCGAAAGATTATTTTTTTGCATTCCGAACACAAAACTGATTTTAATTTAATAAGGAATCTATGCACGTGTCTGTTTATAGAAACATCTAAACCGGCAGAAGTGTGATAATACAGTAAAAGTATAGATAACCCAAAGCAAATCGTAATTATCGTTCCACCACATTTTTACCACAGTATGATTAAAATCCCCCCCCTTCCCCCACCATTGGGTTAAAAGCAATATCGCTAATAAAGTAAGATCCCACTAAACACTCGAGCAATAGAGATTTCTGGGTGATTAGTTTTCAATTCAGCCAGTCGATTTAATTACATAATATCATATCTCCTAATATTTATACGGAATTACATGAACTGCTTACTAATTTTGCATAGATAGAGATGAAAATAGTAAAAATAAATAAATTATGGAACACAAAATAAGCTGCATATAAAAATATCTTTTGTATTTTTGTTTAATGTATGATGCTTTCAGTGTTGGATGATATGGTTAGTGCTGGGAGTGAAGATTCTCTGAAGACCAGATCTCTGCCGGCATTCTTGCGTTCCAAGCAGCGTCCACTTTCAACTGAGGATGACATGTATCAACTTTATGCAAAGGTATTACATACATATGTATTACTTAGGTACTTTTCGCTAATTAATATATTGTTTTAATTTTATAAGTACCAACATTGAAATCCTTTTTTCTTGTGTCATTTTATAATACCTACATTTGTTTGAAGAATTATTTTATTTGATTTTATTTATATTACTTTATGTGGTTGAAACGATGCTTGTATATTTCTGTCTTTGAAAGAAAAGTCAGAGACAAATATGGAACTTTTTAACCTTTTCGTCCCGGAAAGAAAAAAATCACACACGATCCGAAGGGGGGTCACTCAGGTCCCCCAATTTGTTTTGCTTTTTAAAGGGTGTTAATAACATAATTTTTTTATTTTGTTTTGGTAACAATTATAGTGAAGTATATTCATAATATTTCAGTAGTCATTATCGAAATCGTTTGATAAATAAAATCATAATTAGGAGGCGGAATGTGGAGGCAAAACGAAACTTCCAGAGCCGCTAATTATTAAAGGCAAAACAGTTAAACTATCGTTATTTGACCGGCCTAATTTGTTTTATGGGGCCAACAGACTTAGCTATGTAAGATAAAAGATCATTAATTTGGTTTAGGCCTATTTCAGCATATCGCTCGCCATACATTCCCAACGTTTTTGCCTCCGCATTCTGCCTCTTAATCATAATTGATATTCTAATGAATTTAGACCGTAACGCCTATTTTTCCATAGAAAACGGCGAAGGCGGGCCGATAGCCACCATGACTCCTTGTTTCCGAATCTCGACTGGCGATTGGCGATTACAGCGTCCGCGTTCATGACTAGTTTGTTGCACAGGGTGGAGGGTATAGGAACGGGGTAACGACAGGCGATCTAACAGAGACGAAACGGGGCGGGCGAGACAGATACTCCGCTGGAATTTGATAGTAATTATTTAATATTAAAAAAAGTAGTAAAGCGATATACATTTTTTAAATGCAAATCGATAACCGAATAGTTTTTCTATGATTACCTAAATTATTGAGTATGTGGTTTAAAAAAACAATTTAGTTACAGCGTAAAACTCTCATTAGTGTAAGTGCGTTCCCCCGGTCCGGTACGGAAGTGTTAAAAAAGCTACGTTCAATTACGCTGAGCTACATATTTCATACAAGATATACATATTTCATACAATTTTCATATTCATAGGGCGACAATTTCATACAAGTTATGCATATTTCATACACTGGGTGACATTTCTCATATAAGATATACATATTTCATACACTGGGTGCAATCTTTCATACAAGATATACATATTTCATACACTGGGCTACATATTTCATACAATATCATCTAAAGTTAAATTAAAAGGAAAATGATAAATATTTGTTAGGTATTATTTCAAGAATTTGACTTATTGAAATGTTTGCGTTTCCAGGTGAAATTCAGCAAAAAGCGTAGAAATCGCATGCGCAATGATGATGCGGCTGTCATTGCGCTCAGCAAATCACAAAGCCAGTGTCTTAACGCAGATGCCGTCATCGTGTATGATGAAAGAACTGCCCTCTGAAGTGTCTCCATTTATCCACTTAGATTTTGGGTAACGTATAGCATAGGTAGTTTTTATAATATGCTAGTCTAGTGTGAAACACAATACTTTTAATAACAACCATTCTTAATGTTTACAATTTTTTAAGCTCAATATTAAACTGATATTAGGTAATCTTTGTATTAGCACTTTATGTTATATCCCTATAGTACACAATATTATGTAAGTCAGAGTTACTAGATTTAATAATTAATTATGTTGTTTTAATCCACCCCATTGATTGGGTGGTGACAATTTATCCCTTGTTGCAGTACAAAATTTACTGCATAAATAGGGATAAGTGCTGTAATCTACAATTTATTTAAGAAACACAATAGTTTAGCTTGTAATCCTAAAGCCAAGACAAAAGACTAGGTTAACCACTCAGACCCGTAAGCGTGTTTACACGGCAATATAACAATAGCAGTCAAGTACAATAAGCGTGTTTTCACATCAACGCGTGTGTTCCCACAGAAATCCTTATAACTCTGTTATTGTTCTAGTGACAACCCTAAAACAAAAAGTAGAGCCATATTGCATCAAGCTTCACATTTCTATTCAAAATTGTTCATAGAAGTACATAAAAATACTTATTTTGTAGAAACAGTTTTCACCCGCCAAATTGCATACACGCCGTTAGACATTGTTAATTCTTTATTAAATATTCTTGTATAAAATGGTAAAAAAGAAAGGTTACGAAATTGTTAACTATATATTTATACAACAGAATAAGTATTTTTCTTTACATAATCCTTGATTTTAGTACCGTTCTCACATAAAAACATCATGTGAGTCATTTTTACAATTTTTTTATGTTTGCATTCTAAATTTTAAAATTTACAAATGTTAATATTTATTTGTAATATAACAATTTGAAAGCTTATTTCATAACCTTTCAAAAACAATTTTTATTATTTGGCTACGTTCAGAAATGTTTCATTTATAGAGCTTTAATTGCGAAGCGGAAATTACACAAAGTTTTTATAAATCTGACAGTTCGTTTAAGACAAAAAACCTGCATAATCGTAAAATACCGGAGTGGTTAAGCAGTGTTTGCCTGAAGCAGACGGGTACAAACTGCATGTTTTTCAAACAATGGTAAAATTATCAAATAGGAGAAGGGACTTATCACTCGATAATTTTATTTTTATAAATAATTCAGAATAATAATTAGCAGAATATCGCAAGAAAAACTGTCATTATCTGCAGAGCATTTGGCATTTAAAATTTGAAACACAGGTGTTACACATATGTCCGTTTTTCGTTTTTAAGCCGACAAACTTCAGATCCGCTATCCTGGCGTTTACGACGTTGCATTGCACACCCGCAAGGATGGCGGGGTTTGAGGCCAATGGGTTAAAATGTTGACAATCGTTTTCATCCCCTATTTTTTAAAAGTTCTTATATATTATTATGGTGTGCATGACCAAAAAATATCATTGTTTTAAATTTAATTAAGGAAAATTATAGTACCATTCTTATTAATAATTATGTAGGTACCTACCTATTATTATTTGGATGAAAAAATTTGGTCTCAAGGTAAAGACCGATTGTTTTTTTGCATACATAAATATGTCCCCAAATTGGATGATAGTGGTGTCAAATAAAACAAAAGCAGATTACTATTGGTTGTAAGTCTTTGCTTCTGATAAATATGACTCTTTTGGCGTGGTCGAGGGGTAAGGCTCTTGACTCGAATCGAATCCCGGCATGGTCAAATAAATTATATTTGATTAGTTTGTGTTATTTCACAATTAATTCATTTAAAATAATATAGTATATTTGCAGCACATTCCTGAGTGGAAGATACTCTCAGTATCGCCCTGGTATAAGACCACCATTCAAAATTGAAACGTTACTTGAAATGCTATATCTGAAAAGCCAGATCCAACTTCCTCTTCCCCATCCCACTAACTTCAGCCTCACAATATACCCCAAATGGCGATGCCATAGTCTCACTGACTTCAGACGGGAGCAGCTGGGACTCTTGTGAGGTATTCACATAAAAAAAATATATATGTATTTATATGTCAGGATTGTCTTACAACGCAAAATATTAAACTTTAGCTAACATGATTCCAACTTATAAATTACCCATAGAGCTATACAACTAGAGGCGTTATTGCATAAAATGTTTTCTGCTATTAGAATGCGATAAGTGGTGCGCGTAGACCCGATTCGGTAGTTTTCGGTAGTTAGATATTGAGCGATGGAGGTCAAATGGGGGCAGAAAGTGGAACCCATTTTTTTTCTCATCCTAATATAATATATCAATATCAATGAAATTACCATATAATATTTTGTATTTATGAAAATTTGATATCTTTAAAAGTCTAACTTAACCCATTCACCTTTATTAAATTTATATTCTTGTAAAATGGTCTAAAATCAATGCTGCAATGTTTGGTTTTATTTTATTAAGAATTGTGGGTGGATCCGGTTACATGCATCTTCAATAAGAGTTTTAGAATTTTATCGCAATGTTTTTGCAATCCTACAAAATTTTATTTATTTAATAATGACAATAATAATTGTTTTGTCATACTAGGATCAGATACTGTATATTGTAAATGCATAAAACATGAGGTTCGCCCAACCTGTACATATTTATAATTTTTATTTCAATTTAGACCTAAAATATTATATAGAAAGTAAACACTCTGTAGTTTGAGATGATATCAACAAGTTTCGGTTAAACCTATGTAAATGGAAAAAGTACTTGTTTGAAAATATCTTGTGTGGACGAAACAATAATTATTGTCACAATTATGTAATAAAAAAATATAAGTAATAAAACTAATAATTTTTTTTTGTCAAACATATTATTTATTACCAAATTTTATATGTTATGAGAATTTGAACATTCTATTCCATTCCTGTTTTTGTTACGTATTATGTCTTGGCTTAGGGTAATTTATTGTAAGAAATCAATACAAGAAACCAATTAAATAAATAAAATTATAAAATTTAATACTTGTTTTAACCTTCAATGAGCTTAAATGGCAAACAAAACACAAGTCCATATGGGATCAATGAGTTACCCCATACATTTACACATTACGATAGATAAAAACAAAAACTATTTGGTCTCTCAGTTTTCCCTAATTACTCGCATTTACCACGGGCACGTTCCAGAGTGGAAGATACTCTCAGTATCATCTTGTTGTAAGACCGCCATTCAGAATTAAAATGCTGAAACAGATCTTAATAGCCAGGTACTTTCCCACCTCCCTCTTCCCCATCTCCCTTCTCTTACCACTACCTTCACAACATACCCCTATTGGGAATGCCATAGTCTCACTGACTCCAGACGGGAGCAGCTGTGATTCTTGTGCGGTATTCACATTTAAAAAAAAGTTTGTTTTATGATTAATAATAATAATAATAATATAAATAAATAGTTTCACTTTTTGGCTACGGTTAATGTTGGGAAAGTCCTCAAGCGCTGCAGTTCCAACTCCGTTTGTAACAAAACTATTGCGATGTGCTGTTTCTGTACCTCGCTCAACAGTTTGCTTCGTGTCACCATGACTTCCATTCTAAAACAATATAATTTTATTGCTATATTATTCATTTTTTACAATATATTTTTTTTGCTATTTATTTATATCTTTTTTCTCTCTGTGCACTAGTTGTACATGCAGACTGGGATTGCACTTTCCTCCCAGTCCTCCTAGAATAAAAACTTAAATAAATAAATAAAATATACAATTCAACGGTCCCGAATAACAAATTTGGATCTGCTAAAAATTGCTTTCCTTATTTTAATTTCCTTTGATGATTTAAAAGTCTGTATTTTCGGAATTTTTAATGCAATGGAAAATATCAAAACACTACATATTTCTTGATTTAAAAAAAAGGTAAAAACGCAGAAAAGAAACTTTAAACAGCTCTACTGCAAAACTACAAAATTGCACATCCGATGACATTGCTCTCCGGGACCGTCGAATTCATTTCTTGTCCAAAATACTTTTAATACCCCCTATAATAATATGCTACCATCAGGTAGATGTTTATATGATGCTAGAAGGATCATAATTTTATTATTATTATTCTGTCATGCAAACTATTTAACTTCTTTGAAAATGAATTTGAAGGAAAAGCAAGTCATTGTTCATTATAAATAAAATAAAAGGATTTTTAGGTTACCTAGTAGCTCGAATTTTCATTTTCTTTTTCATAGCAGCAGGATCCTCAGCGTGGTGTTTCTCAGACACCTTTATTTTCAAACGTTCAATGTATTCATCAGTATTCTGGATGTTGGTTCTGATCGAGCCCACCTTCATCTTTAGGAAATCCAAATTTATAAAGAATGAAAAACATTTTATTTATTTGTAATATCGAAAGAACTTAATATTTAAGCAAATTAAGTAATATTCAAACCTCGAGTTCCTCAACCCGCTGAATGTATCCGTAAATTTGATTATTGAAGGACACTTTTGTGTTTTCCATCTGACTCTCAATACTGGCATTAGTCCTACGTAAAAGACGTTTTTTAGTTTTGTCTTGAAGATAACTCCTGACCTCTTTTGTCACCTGAAAGGCGAAATTTGGTATTTGATAGATTAAAGATTATATTTGTTAAATTAACAATGTACATACCATTACTACAAGGGACGATCAATAAGTGTGTTAGGAATGAAGATGCAAGATTTTTACAATTTTTTTTTCAATGTTACCTTATATCAGGTCGATACACTTTTTACAGTGTTTCTGTCGTTTCTCTAACCCTTCAAAAAAAACGATTTGTAAACCTCTTCAAAATACGCATTTTGGCGATAACCACCTCCTTTGAGCTGAATTTTTTTTCCCCTAACCATGTTTTCTTGTTGGGGAATAGAAAGAGGTCGCAGGGAGCCAGGTTGGGCGAGTACGGCGGGTGCGGCAGCAATTCATAGCGCAATTCATGCAATTTGCCCACGACAATTCCGAATGAATGTACTAGTGCGTTATCCGCTTGAAGTCTACCGTGAGCAATCGCAGCACCCTTCGAGCCGACGCCTTTCTCACACTTAGCTTATCAGGTAAAGTATTGATTGCCATTCCGTACGTCAAACCTACGGCCTCTGCTACTTCACGCACTTTTATTTGACGATCAGCAAGAATAATGTCATGGACCTTTTCAACAATTTCCTCCGCAACCAAAAACAGATGTACAATCACATTTAAATTCGTTGAACCAATATCTCATGGTTGTCATACACGGTGAAGGGTCCCCAGAAACAGCATCCAACTTTGCTTTTATTTCTTTGCATGTTTTCCATCCAAAAATAAAAAAGCGAATTACGGGTCGATGTTGCTCTTTTTCTATTTTATCGAGAAACACGAAAACATGAGTGATACAAATGGCTGCCAAATAAAAACTAACTTATGAATCAGTCTGAAATTTAGATGGTGTCGTTTGACAGATGGCAGTACACAAAGGTAATGTCAACTTCCCTCAGCAACGCCAAACTTCAAACACAGGTACTTATTGATCGACCCTCGAAATTTAGGTCTTAGTGTTTGCTCTCTCGTCACAGAGGTTCAAACAACTAGACCTATTTTTGCTTGCCAAAAAGTGTGGAATTAGCTTTTGATCAAAAGACAGTCGATATGTATATGTACAATAATTATTTACTTTAATTCTTTCCAAGTCGTACACATCTTGCTGAAGATGGCGTATCTTCATTTTCAGTCTAGCGTGTTCCCACTCCATCGATAAAATGTGCTTTTTGAAGCTTGTTGTCGCACGCATAGCTTTAATTTTTGATTGGCCTGCTTCCTGAAAATAATAATTAATTAGTTATAAATTTAATAAATGATATACTGTTCCTACTTACAATAGGTCCACAATGATTAGCAAGATAAAGACACACCATAGACGTGTTCACCAGCATCTAGTTGGAGTAAAATAATAAAGAAAAAGAAAAATATTTACAGGTGTAAGTATGATTAAAACCAAAGAAAATATATAAAAAGAAAGACATCGGGGGCAGTTTGTCCCACTATCACGGGGCAGTCCCGGCGAGAATGAGCGGGCAAGCGGCCTAATTCCTGCAAATGTAAGTATGCATACATTTTTCTTTCTTTTAACAATCATGCATGCAGGGACATTGGAGGGTCTAGATTCGTTTTAAAAATTAATGTAGCTTCCTTTTTACAAAAAAAATTAGAATCTTACGAGAGCCCTGAAGGAGTAACAATCTGTTACTTATACCAGGGCGGGTAAGTGATAAGTGGATAACCACCAAAGGTCCACAATGATTCAAAATTGAAGTAATATGACTGTAGTGAGGCATTTGACTCTAGCGGCTATTTCCCACATCAATAAAATATTCTGTTTATTTATTTCATGTCAGCAAGAGTTTGAAAAAATCCTCAGAAAGTAAATCTGTTCTTGGGAACGGATCCGGTGTCGATCGAACATACGGGAGCCGCTTTTGTAGGATACCTTCACGCGCACGTGTTTCAACCAATAACTCTCCCAGCCCTATGGGATCATAACTAAGAGCTTTATTGGTCCATCATAATCCATTCATTCATAGTGTGGTCCATCACATTTCAGAATTTTTTTGCCAGTCGCAAAGGGATATGCAATAATAAATAATAATAAAATGATTGATACCAATATTTTCACATTCACAGCATCAACTTCTTCTTGCTTTATTAAAACTGCACTGTCAAAATCTTCCGCATGTCCAGATGTTTCCGTTTCCACAAATCCACTTTTGATTACAATCTGAAATCAGACAATAATAATGGTACCTTCTTATAACACAAAATATCACTAACAGACCACTTAGACAAGCGTACAAAGAAAACATAAAAACTCCGACGGTAAATATAAGCTTTGGACAAAAACACTATAAATATCATGCTATAAAAGCATTCAACAGTCTTACACTTGAAAATAAAATTGAGGAAAACAAAAATAAATTCAGACACAAAATAACAAAATGGATTAAAGAACACAAAAGACGATATTACCGAAATTTCATAACATGAAAGAATAAAACATGTGTAAAGAATAACACGCAACACACAAAAACAATATAAAACGCACATCACTCACAAACACAACACATGCCGATTTTTTTATTTAATTTTATATTTTTAAATTTACTTTAATTTTCACTTTAATATTACTTTCTTTTTTCTTATTAAATTCTTGTTTTATAAAATGGGGGCCTCAGCACGGGTAAGTCACACAGTGAGGCCAACATTACTAATTTATACAGAAATGTAAAATATTGAATCAAAATAAATAAAATAAATAAATAAATAACAGATAAGTTTTGAATCCTGCAATATGTTCTATTTATGTACTATGAAATAAAAATGCATTAGGGTTGTTCTTCTTTTTAACCTACATAACTTTTACCACTCTGTCACATTTCCACCACTCTGTTACATTCTCTCTGGATCTCAGAGGGGAAATTGTAGCAAGGGGGGAAGGAGGCCTAAAATGCCTATTGGGGGTGACAAACACGAGCTGCATGTATACCTATTTCAAATGACAATGACTCGGCCTGCCGTGCAGCTGGTGGGCAGAAAAACTTCACCCCATGAACCTGGGTACCCCTGCTAAGTCACCAAACGCAGCAAACCGCTTGGGATGACCACTGCAGAAGTGTTGGTTATCCAACAAATGGTCCCCGTAGCGGCGGTACAGATACCCGCTTCCCAAATTGCAAATAACTCACCTGCATAGAAATATTTTTTGCAGCATTTTCTATACTGATGCGATGTTGGGTCAACTCATGACGCATTCTTTGGCCGGCAAGTTTCAAACTTGAGCTGCGTTTTTGCCATAACGCATAAGTTGCTTCAACATCAGCCGTTTCCGCACACGAAGCTTTTATCTATAAATTGAAAAACATCCTCAAATAATTCATTAGATTTAATGTTTGTTTGTTGCCCCCTTCCTATCGTGGGCTTCAGAAATGTATTGTAGAGCTAATATTTAAAATTGTTGTACAAATCCAGTAATAGAGGGCACCACATTACCTTTATTTCATTATCCACTTTAATTCTTCTGAGCTTGCACATAGTAGTCCAAACTGTTTCATCGAGTACAGGCGGCATGTTACTTATCAAATCCAGTTGATCTAGCCTGTATTATTATTAATAATAAGAAGAAAACTGCATTAACTAACATAAGGATTTAATAATATAATATTAATTTATTGGTTACTACTTACCCTTTTAAGAACTCATGACAATCAATGTGCAAAAACTCTGGTTTTTCTTTAGTTAAGCACGCATACGCCATTTCATACAAAACTCCCGCAGTCATTGAAGCCCTCTGTTGCCATTTTGGACGCTTCCTGTAAGCAGAAAGGATTAGCTATGCGATGGGTTGTTTTGTTTTAAGCGGTACCTTGCTATGGAAAAGCTCATACTTGAAAAGTTTGTAACACAAATCTGCAACAATAGGTGAGACATCGCTGAAGCTGGACTTGAAATTCTTATCCAGATTTCGATCACGCGCCATCAGTCCTTCGTAAGCTGCAATACAATCTGACTGCTGGGTTTGAATGTCTTGAATATCCTTTTGATTTTTATCAAAATCCTTTTCATTATTAGCTATCTGGAGTCTAAAACGCAGAAAGAAAGAACTTTATGTAAGTCTAAATTATTTTATTGAAGAAGATAAAACTAATCATATAAAAGAAAATATGAAAGAGAACAAGACACAAAAAATAAAAAGATAACGGTAGCAACCAGGACACGAACCCAGAACCTCTCATTATTTTATTTTTCTGTGTCTTATTCTGTTTCATATTTTCGTTTAGATTATTGGTGTTTTCTTCTTCTTCAATGATACATTACATCGATGGGAAAAGCCTTCAAAAGTTATAAAAAGCGAGTTGTTCTAATATAAACCTATATTATTTTATTTACATACCCATAGGGCTTTTACATACAATGCAGTTTTTTTATTATTTTAAATTATATATCCAACTTAAATTATGAATCTAACACCCAATGGCAGCCCTGGTGAACTTTAAACTGCACTACTGCCAAGGGAATTAGGAGAAACGTGGGAGATAGCATAATGTGTCTGTGACCTGAGCGACTACACACGGTGCGAGCTGCTAACCTGACAGTAGTAAGCTACTGCCATTATATGCTCACATGTCAGCAGTTCGACTCGTTTTGACCGGTCGCAAAGTGAGAGTAACTGCCATGGCACAGGTAAGTAGCTACTACCCGAAACATGTTGATTGCCGAAATGAAATAAACAAAAAAACGAACGCAGGGACGCGGGCCTGAGTATATCTATCGTACCCATACTTACCTATCGTAAAATTGTGCGAGTAAACGGCCGAATAAACGTACAAGTGACGTGCGAGCTGCTGCCGTGTGACGTGAAGGGGGTAGGCGAACGGCGAGTGAAACGAAAATGTTGTAGTAACTCGAATGCGAGTTACTGACCGACTCGCACATGATGGTAACTCGTATAACGCACTGGCGAGACTCGCACATGATGGTAACTCGCACGCTGGCGCGCACTGTTTAACCAGAGCATTAATTGAAACGGATAGTAAGAATTAAAGAAGCCAAATGTAAATACTTTTCATATTTGAAAAATTGAGGTGATTTTTCACAAAAACGGCGCTATACAAATCATCCAAATATTTTTATACTTACTCCAGTTCATGAATTTTTTCAGTGGTTTCTATACGGTCCAGATGGCCAACTCTTAAACGCATCACTTTCAAATTTTCTTGTCCTATGGCAGATTCAACTTTCAGTTTAAGTAGGTAAAAATCTTTGACCTTTTGATTGAACCTACTGATCATTTCATTCAAAGCTACAGAAAGTTTCCCGTATTCCGAACGCAACATCTTCCGGTACTTTTCACGCTCTTCATTGCGGAATTCAACCTGCTTCTCCCATTCCATTATCAGCTTGAGATCTTCTTCTTCATAATCTTCTGGTTCTTTAATAAGCTAGAAACAAAAATATTTAAGAAAAAGTTGTCTATCTATCATTACACAATTGAGTGAACTCTCAACTCACTATTTAGACAGACCGTGAAACCATAGTCAAACAAGCATTTTTTAAGTATCGAGTCGGATTATGGTGTTTAATTTTGGGGTATTACGCCGTGATTTGCCCTACCTCTTCTTTTAGCCAACGTTACAGTGTCCATCATCTGGGCAGATGTGTAATCGGTGGTGATAAAATGTATGTATTTTATTTATTTACTCTTTTTTATGCCCTTTTGGGGCCTTTGCATTTGGTAGGTACATAATGTTTAAATTTTTTTACATAAGGGTTAGTAATAACTTCAAATGGTTTAATTACACTTTAATACCAGATCGTAGAGGATTGTAGCTGGCAACGCGGTATCGCATCTTTAGACATAAGTACATACTTTACCACTGTCAATTACACATCCGCCCTGATGATGGACACTGTCCATAACGTTAGCTAAAAGAGGAGGTAGTGGAACACGGCATAATACCCCAAAAATAAATCACTATCGTGAAAATCAAATCTATCGAGTGGGATCCTTAATGGGTATGATTTGAAGGGACTTTACCATGCATTGAGGCTTAGGAATCAGCTTTTTAATTTCTTCATGCCAAAGCTTTTCCAACACGCCATCCATCATATACATGAGAGCCTTCTCTCGAAAGTCATCTTTCGGCCCTAAATCCGGTGGCGGTATGACTACTTGACTCGGACTTATATACGGAGTTATATCAACCTAAAACAAATCATCATTAGATTAGTCTGTTCTTCTTAATTACATATCAAACAATACATATTGTTTAGTTGAATTTTTATTTGAAGTTTCACCTCATTTTCCTCTACAGTTATAAGTTTTGATGGGATTTCTTCCTGGGCCCATTGTGGATCATTAATATAAATATCTATCACCTCATCACTCCCTTTCAACGAAGACAATATATTTAACTCTAAAAAAACATTAAAAAATACAACTTCTCATTTAGCAAAGTATACCAACCCACCGACCATAAATTGTGTGTTACACCCAAAGATATTGAAATATAAGGAGATGGGCTATCGGCAGTATTTACTGGGTGGGACTGTGCTTCCTGGAGTCGCCAATATTTTTAACCAATACTATTTATTGCACACGTTAAAAAAATGAACGAAGTGAACGAATTCTTTCCGTATTCTAACTATATTGTTAACCAACTAATTACTGCACAACTTCGAAAAATTAGCTAAATTCCGTATTCAAACTATTTCCATTAGGTAGTAGTTCCAGCGACAGTCGGGCGGACATCGTAGCATATCTCTTTATATTTCAATATCTTTGGTTACACCCAATGATGTTACTTGCTGATTTCTCACGAACTCCAAATTAAATGTGACAAATAAAAAACACTCTTATGTTTCCAGTAAATTCTAAATTCAAACATTGTTCATGTATAACAAAGATAGATATTCAAAGAATGTGCACCTATGAAAGAAAAAAAATGGTAGGACCAAGCGACGTTTTCGCGTTTTAAAATTCCGTCAAATACTCCCTCAAGGTCGACTAGAGTAGGAGGCCTGGGCCATTTTGAGGTCTCAAGTGATCAAGCTTTTAGAGCAATGGCAATTTGCTAATGGTGGTGATTGTCATTGTTATTGCTGATTTGTATGTTGTTTTACCGCAAGCATATAAATAAACAGAGTGATTAGACTATTTTAAACAGTAAAGTTCACTAAGCGACAGCACTGACTTCATTTGGCTGTTGCGCACTCAGACCCTTTACTTTGGTAGGCCTAATGGTGCAAAAAATTTGCAGGCAGAAAACAATTGTATTATTAATAATACTAATAATTGGATAATTTGTAGAACGCCGTTTTTGTGAAAAATCACCTCAAGGGCTCAAATATGTAATTTGTGTGAATTTACAAATGAAATGTTATTCTTTGACTTTTACTAGTGTTTGCTGAATGATGAAAAATTTTCTCATCATACGAGGGCATTTTCGAACTTTTTTAATGCAATTTACTTAGAGGTAGCACATGACCTTACATGACACGTGGCAGTGTAGTAGTAAAAAAACACTAGAATTGACTTGTTTTTGGACTGCCACTTTGAGATTTCTACATCGCATCTATATCCCTTTCCGACCGGCTTCATACGAGCGTGAGTTTGTTTTTAAAAAAATCTTGACAGCAAATAAATCTGTTTTTGGGAACCACACCGGTATCGATCGAACGTTCGGTAGCTGCTTGTGCAGCGCGCGCTTGTGTTTCAACCAGTAAGTCGCTAAGCCCCACAGAATCATAATTAAGAGCTTTACTGGCCAGTCGGAAAGGGATCTATATGTATATTATAACATCATTGTATGCTTGGTATAACTATAAGTGACCAGCTCAGGTATGGGGGCTCCATCGAAGCCAGAGTAAAGTTAGCTTCTCAAAAACTGGGCGTACTGTACAGGGCCCGCAGATACTTTAATAGTACACAACTGCTTACCCTGTACAAATCGCAAGTGCGCCCCACGGTTGAATTTGGCAGCCACCTCTGGTCTGGAGCTCCAAAATACTTGAAAAATACCCTCGACTCTGTGCAGAAACGGGCGGTCCGTTTGATAGATTCTCCCATCTTAACGAACGGGTTGCAATCTTTAGAGCACAGGCGTCGGGTGGGAATGCTATCCATGTTCTACCGGCATTTCAATGGAAGATGCTCTGAGGAACTAGCGTCATTGATCCCTTCGGCACCGGTGCATAGTCGGGAGACACGCCAAACGCGCGCCCAACATATGTACACGGTTGACATATGTCACATGAGAACGGGTCGTTCTTTCGATTCGTTCTTGAGTTCAACAGCTCGGCTATGGAACGATTTGCCGGCATCTGTGTTTCCTCCCTCCTACAACATGGGTCTCTTCAAGACCAATGTTCATTCCTTCCTCTCCTCGAAAAGACCCTCCACACAGCATCCCAGATGACATAGGCCCTGAGGGGAATTATTTTCCTCAAGGCCTCCTGTGTGGAGTTAATGTAAAAAAAAAAAATCATTATTTAAACCAAAAACATAGGTAAACAACTCACCTGATATGATGACATTCAATCTTTTATTTTTATCTTCTATCATTCCAAGTTCCTTTTGTTTATTAGACATCATTTCATTGAACTGCTTATTGAACCACAATTTGGTCATGTGAGTGATTTGCTACAAAGAAAAATCATACATGTAGAAATACAAAAAAAAAATTAAACAGTTTTGTATCGGTCTGTGATGTAACTTTGATTCAAAGAACTCAGATTTGTTTTGAATTTAACTCATTTTAAAAATTAGAACTGATCATAGAATAAATAAAATAACACTAGAAGTGCCTTCCATACAAATTTGAATGGAAACAAATGTTTCTATTTTTTGTGGGATCGTTTTCGAGATAACGGACGTGATTTCCTGTCAGATTTGTGCGATTTTTACATATTTACTGTAACATATTTTAGTTTAGATCGTTTTAAACATGAATTCCTGCAAGAATGCATGATTATTTATTCATTTAATGTACGTTGTACATAGAAAAAGCAAATAAATCACACAAACCTGTCAGGAGATCACGTCTGTTATCTCGATAACAATCCCACAAAAGATAGAGAATAAGCCTGCTGGTTTCGATAGTAAAGAACAAAAATGTTGGCTTGGCTTTACCTCTCAATGTAGGCAGATGGTACGCTAGTATTTTAGTGAAAAATCGTCATTTTGAGACCCATCCCGGGCCCATATCCCATCCCGCCCCCATCTCATATCACCCCCTCCCCCGTTGTGACAGACCACAACTCCAGCGTTACATTCAATTTTCAGTGCAACGCGTGTCGAGTTTTGGGAATATGGAAGAAATGTTCACCGAATGGGGGTCTACCGAAACCAGTAAAATTTTGAAAGTGGTCCACGAGAAAAAAAAGTTTGGGAACCTCTGTTCTGGACCATTTAGCACGCGAATTTTGTAATCATGCTGAAACACAGCTTTGTATGGAAATATAGGCCGATACACGATATCAGGTCCATAATTGGATCACGAAACACACCCACAAGGCACCTTTTGTTTTATTATTTATTCTACGGAACTGATTGTGTGAAGAATTCAGACGAGCGCGATAAAGTACCTACCTATAATATAATATTTGAACAGAAAATTATTTTAATTATCATTTTCAAAATTGGAAAGGATTAGTCAAGAATTCAGATAAGTAATAAAGTACCTACCTGTATATAATATTTTTTTACCAGAAAATTATTTTAATTCTAAATTTGACATGCGTAATTCTTTTTTAAAAATTTCTTAGGGTTAATTTTGACAAGCAAAGTCAGATTTCTTGATTTTTCAAGGCTCAGCTGTGGTTTTATAACTAACATACAATCATCAATCATATACGAAAGGTTTTTTCTCTTCGGTTGGATGGTAAGACTGGGCGAGATTGATTTATGGACAGTTCAAAAATTAGTAGCTTAAAGGTTTTCTCCCTTTTACCGCAACGTACACAAAACAAAATTTATGCATCTATACATATATATATATATATATATGTATAGAATCAGAAATTTGACCATATATATATATATATGGTCAAATTTCTGTGGCACTGTTCACTAAAACAATTATCTTAAGGGAACACAAATCCTGGTGCAGCAATAAAATGTGCACTCACTCCAACAACTGGCACAAGACAAAAAGTTAAAGAGACTTACTTCCGTCATTGTGGTTTGCCATCTCAATTGTAAATTGGATTGTGTGAGCATCTGTACATAGCTGTGGGGCAGAGGCGTAATGAACAAATGGGCCGATGAGCCAGTTATCTGGTAAATAAACTCTTCTATAGTAGCTGTTTCACTGGCCTCGACCATCAACTCATCAGACATATTAACCGCTGGTTGTTCAATTACTTCGCTCTTCTCAACACTTAGTTCCGATTCAACTAACCTGTGAGATAAAAAAACAAGAAATTTAGTTTTGTAAGTTCAACTAATAAGGTGTTTGGATACTAGGGTAATAAATCAGGAAAGTATTGAAATTATCACATTTGGAATGGATTTTGTAGTAAGTACACATAACATTTTTTGATTTAACCTTCCCTTTTCGAGTAAATTGAGCTTGAAGTTATATCAAATTGGAAAAAAAATCAGTCTTTTAATGTCTCATTAGCGGTTTTATGTCTTTTAAAATGCGATGAATTGTAGACCCGGCTCCAAAAGTTTTATAACCCTTTAGTTGCCGAAAAAAATTTTAAAAGTTAAAAAATACATTTTTAATTGAAATGCTCGGGTAGAAGAAAAATAAGTTTTTGGGTTATCTATGTTATGTAGATTCTCCAGTTTCCCACTCGAATCACTAGTTTCCGGACACCGTGTATATTTGAGTTTCATTGAAGTTTGCATTTGAAAGGTTCAAACGCCACATTAATTCAATTTTTATTAGAATAATTCACTTTTACAATAACTTTTGATGGTTATTCCCATTACGGTAATATAATCATCACTGAAGAAAAAGATTAAAGGTACTAATAAATCTAAACAAAAATATGTAAAAGAAATAGACGCAGAAAAAACATTTTTTTTTTTAAATTAAAAAGGGTAGCTGCCAAAAATATGGGAAAAAAAGTTTGTCAAAGATAATATTGTGTTTTTTTTTTTACATGAGCTCCACACAGGAGGCCCTGAGGAAAATAATTTCCCTCAGGGCCTATGTCATCTTTGGGGATGCTGTGTGGAGGGTTTTTTTTGGAAAGGAAGGGGAGGAGAGTTCTGGGAAGGAAAAGGGTTTAAGGGGTGGGTAGGAATCTGGGGTTCAGTGTGTCCTGTCATCCGCCTCCAAGACCTAGACAAACCTCACCCCATGAACCCGGACACCCCTGCTAAATCACCAAACGTAGCGAACCACTTGGGGTGACCTATGGCAGAAGTGTTGGTTATCCAATATCCAGGTACCCATTCCCGCCTCCCAAATTGAGAATTCTGAATTTGAAATATGACATTGACTTAAAAGGTCTCAATGTTCGAGTTGGTTTAGGTGTGTTTATATATGTATGTACATATTAACATTTTCCAACCTTTATTAAATTAATTAAAAAATATATTTATTATTTATTAATGCCCTTTTTAGGGGCTTTTACATATGAAAAATAAAAATTATACAGGATTATACATAACCGAACTGCCTCAGTAAAAATCATTTGTATTTGTTTAGTGATAAATTGAAATTGCCGCAAGTACTCACGTAACTTCTGAAGGGATTGGAGGTATCCACGGTTTAAACACATTATCATCCTTCATTGATTCAATGCGCCTAAAACTTTCTACTATGATTCCAGCAGCCTTGTCAGCGTGTGTTTGTGGATTAAGAGCATAGTTCTCCACAAACTCTGATGTAAATATTGCGTGCAATTCTTTACCGACAATATCCATTGTGTCCCAACACTTGGCTTTGATCCAAGCTGTGACCGTATCCTGACTTTTGATTTGTTCCTCCGTTGCTTCTCGAACTTTCTCACGTTCCTCGGCCGCCTAATATTATAAAAAAGTTAAATAATTATTTTTTTTTAAACAGGTAGTAGGTACCCACTCTAATAATTTTTTTTTTTTTTTATTATTTATTAAATTACAGAAAAACATTTTGTACAAGAATTTGTATACCCACAAAGCTGTCATATAGCAGCTTGTCTGCAGGTTCTAACAATTAAAACATTCATAATAAAATATCTAAGAAAAAATTTGTAAATACATTTAAAGTTTTAAGGAAACATTAGAATAGATAGTAGTATGAGATAATTTAACTTACAACTATAAATATATAAGATATTTCAATATACCTACCTAATAAAAGATATGTAGGCAGCTATATTAAGATATACAAAGATACATGGAGTTTTCGTTCATTAACCATAGTTTTATCATTTTAGGACTTAGTCTCTCATTTTTTTCAAATTTTATGTTATTATTGATTTTATTGAAAATCACTGGTATTAGATATTCAAGAGTACGGCTTCCATATTTATTTAATATTCGAGGAGTTTTTAGGCCCTTTCCTTCTCTAAATCTTGTGGTATGTTTGTGTACAAGTAGGTGTTTGTAAGGGCTTTCCCCCATATTATCCATAATAGTAGTGAACCAGTGGAGACCTTTTATTGTAAGTAGGCTCTCTGAGCCATACAGTAATTTTAAGTTATGTCTCTGTTTGTAAATCTTAGTTGTGACAATTTTTTTTATTATGGCGGTTTGTAAATTTTCAATATATTTAATGTAAGTAGTGCTTGCATGACCCCAAGTTCGAATACCATATCTAAGGATGGATTCGACCATAGAAAAATATATGAGTTTAAGAGTACAATGAGGCAAAATAAATTTTAATTTGTAAAAGTTACTAGCTAAGGATCTGAGCTGGTTACAAATTTTAGCCACTTGTTTATCCCACTTAAAATTGTTATCAACAATTATTCCCAGATAAGTATATTCATTTGTGAAATCTATTTTTTCACAGTCACAAACATTAACAATTCCTCTATGTATACAGTTAAAGCTATGAGCGGTTATTTTAGGAACATTCCACATTTTCAAACTTGGAGATTTTATGTACATGCATTTGGTTTTTTTAACATTAATAATTAATCCTACATCATGAGCCCATTTGAGAAGCTCGTTAAAATCTCTTTGCAATTCTTGTATAGCAATTTCAGGATTTTCATTTGATACAACAAGAGCAGTATCATCAGCAAAAATGAATCGACGAGCTTTTTTGAAAATCTTACACATAGCAATTACATATATAATATATAATTTTGGACCTAGAATTGACCCTTGCGGTACTCCTGATTTGATGTATCTTGATTTACTAATTATATTTAAAATCTTTACACTCATTTTTCTATTTGACTATATTGTCATATATATAATATTGTCACTTTTTAGTAGTTATGAACAATAATTTACCTATTGCAGATTTAAACTGAGCACTATGACATCCCCAATGAGACAACTCTGCAGCAGAGCGATAAGCGCATTTTATATGTGGTTAGAAATTATTTACATTATTTAATCTGGCCCCTTACCCCTAGCACGGTCGATCAACAAGGATTTATTTATTTATTTTATTTTATTTTATATTTATTAACGCCCTAGTGGGCTTTTACAAGAATAGAAGGAAATATATAATTAACAATATTAATTACATGTGTTACATAATCAATAAAACAGAATAAATATGAATGCAATCGACTCGTTAGGTAAAGAATTTTACAACATAAAAAAGAAATGAAATAGTACGAGTTGTAAATTGTGTCAATAACTTTCGGTAACTTCTCATCGTTCCCTAGGACAACTCCAGATCTCTAACGTACAAACAACAGTTGACGTCGAATATATTAAGAAAACTTAGTCATTGTGAACTGTTATTAATTCTTTGGCGATCTGCAGTCATGCTAGGGAATGATGAGAAGTTACTGAAAGTTATCGATAAAATTCTTATTGATTGACCGTGCTAGGGGTTCCAGAGTTTAAGCCCTCAGCACTGTACTACACGCAGCACTGTAGCTTGTCAATAAGTTTTTTTTTTATATAATGCAGATATTTTTATGTTGACAAATAAATTTTAACAATTTAAAATTTGTCATTTTCGATTTGCGAACCAAACTACATGCTCATTTTTATTCTTGAATTCGGCGGCATTGACGTCACACTGGGCAACGTTGGCAACAGCCGTCTCACCAACTAGTGGTGGTTTCTGTGTCATAATGACATAGCCAGTTGGAGCCGTTTCGGAATGTGCAGTTTTTCAAATCAATAGTAATGAATGAAAATATTAAAATTATACTTCAGTACAATGATCAGAATTGAAAAAATAAACTTTAAATCTTCCATACCTACGTTTTTAACGGTTTTCATAGTTTGTGAAAATACCCCATTGAATGTATTAAAATATTGAGGTATAAATTAAAATAAAATAGATTATTCGCATACTTTTTTTTCCCTTTGAGTCTGTGCATCAATATGCAAATTAAAGATATTCAAAGGCAGCTGGTGCATTGGCGGAGCAGAAATATTATCTTCCAGTAGAATAAGCAGTTTTCGCTGTAAAGAGTCAAAGTCTCGTTGTAGAGTGTTTCTTTGCTCTGCCCATTTAGAAGTTTCCTGGTTTTTCTTTATTAGTTCCATTCGGCTTGTCCATGTTTCTAATAATAAAAGATAATACATGAAAAATGCGTAAGGGGCTAAAGATTTTTATAATCTCCTAGCCATAGTAGAAAGACCTTAGGTTTGTGAAAATGCAGCTTTCCGAGCCCAGAATTCTGCTAATCTTGCCATAAAAGAAAATAAATTGAAGAAATACAGGTACTGCCGCCTCAGGAACCATTTATTGGATGGCTTATGGTCTCTGCCATAAGTCACCCCAAATGGTTCGTTTGTCCGGGGCTTGGTGGTGTGTGCATCTGCCTGCCAGCTGCGTGGCATGCCGGATCGGGAGAGACTGGTTGAGGGAAACCTTTTGACCTCTCCAGGAGGATTTTTTCGGAACTTTGCCTTGCACAGCAGTAGGAAGGATGGATTCATACTTCCGTCACTCTGGAGACACTGACCCCCAGGATCCTACCCACCCCTCATACCTTTTTCCTTACCAGAACTTCCTCTCCTTCCTTTTTCTCAAAAGACCCTGCACACAGCATCCCCAAAGATGACATAGGCCCTGAGGGGAATTATTTTTCACAGGGCCTCCTGAGCTGAGCTAAAAAAAAAAAGCCCTGCACTGTGCAGGTGGCCAAAAGAGGAAGTATCAAACATTTTTTTTAAATCTGCAGATTTTTTTGTCATCAATAGCCATGGACGTAGCCAGGTTTTGATTTAGGGTGGGGAAAAAATAAATATCTAGAGTAGGTACCGAAGGTACCGTAGGCTTCTACAACATATTCATGCTGCATGCTCTATGAATACAAAGAATACGAACGGAAGAAGGAAAAACCATCACATGAAGTGCTGTAAATTTTAAAATGCGTCTCGGTCGACAATCACATAGGTCATGCATCGGCCAGCCAGGGTGGGGCAAACACTCCACCGTACCTACGCCCATGTCAATAGCTATAGTATAGCGACTTAGCGACGCAACCAACTGCATAGATTTATTTATTTATTTACCATGGTCTCAATAAGTTGGTTATTCACCAAATATTTAAAGAGATTTCGATAAGTACGTTGATAAGTCGATCTGAAGCTTATTTTAAATACTACATATTTTCAATGCGTAGATCTCTGCGATACAGATATTATATTACAGTTTATTATAGACTCTACGCAAATAAAAATGCTTCAATCATTAATTTCTGAATGGGTTGTGATATTTTTTATGTACGTACCCTCAGAATCTTCAAAGATATCATCCATAGTAGTTTGTTCAGGTATATTTAACTTGCCCGATATATCAACGGGTTTGACATTGACATTTGAAGAAACATTGTGAACTGTCAAGTTCCCATTGTAGGTCAAAGAGAGAGCGTACCTCTGTTGAGGGTCCATAAGGGCATATCGCAAACCCGCATCAAAAATATGTTTTGCCTTTATTTTGAACTCTGAAAATGATTTCTTGTGTATATTGTATTGTATGATGTATTGCATTGTATATACATATTTCATTATTTATTCCTTTAAAATTTTGAGAAAATTCTGTGCGCTTTGATCCACTTACTCAAATCTGGTTCAAAAATTGACACCTTGTAAACTATATATCCATCCATTCCCCAAGTTAGGACACCTCCTTTATCTTTTACAAAGGAGATTCCTGAAATTTCAAAACCTAGAGGTATGAGGTTGTCAGTGCTCAATTTTAAAAAAGCCTCCTGTTAAAAAACAAAAATATATATATGTTATTATAATATCAGTGATATGCACTAAATGATCTGCATCACATATTTATTTATTTATTATGAATTAACGCTGATTAACGGCTTTTACATAGGAATAACAATAATTAGAAATGGATACAGAATATGCATAGTTAAGAAAAAATATTCATATGACAGAAAATTAAAAAGTACATATTGAAGTGACAGCATAAAATAGAAAAAGAAAACCTCGTATACATGTATTATGGCTATAACTACAAGGTATTTTGAACTAAAAAAATAACTAAATAAACTTAGTAAATAACTAAGTATGTAACAAAAATAAATTTAGAAATCCAAATCCAAAACAATAATAAATTTAAAAAAGAAGTAAACATCGATGAAGAATATAAAGTAAATTTGATTATAATCCAACTGAGAAGCGCTGACAAACAGCTTTAATTAAATAATGTTTGTATGTTGATAATTTTTCAATATATTACATCATCAACAACATATTTATTACCAAACATATGCAGGCGATTTATTATGGAAAATAATTCATCTTTAGATCCTGTATTATTACAATGAAAAGGTAATTTGTGATGAACTGATCTACTCGGTACCTACATGAAAACATATCAACGAAAGAAGTTCAGGGGAGTTCAATAAATTATGAACAATTTTAAATAAATAAAATAAGTCAGAACAAATTTGTCTTTCATTTAAAGTAAATATTAAATATTTATTGTCAAAATCAAACCTCTAAATTGACACTGAAGACTTGAATTTCCTTTGGCATGGTATTTATTCCAATCATCAAATTGTTTTCTAAATGAACTACTTTCAGCAATGTCGGTTCGATTCTTCCATAAACAGACATTTCTTTACAGGATACAAAATTATAGCATATCAAAACTTTTTCTGGAACTGTTAAAAGAGAGATAATATATATATGATTTTGTTTTAAAATAACAATGTTTATATATTTTTAAAGATTGATTCAAACTTACTATTTGTGTAAACATTAACTATCAAGCCAAGACCCATGAAATACAATTCTTTACCAATTGGCATAGTCCAGCAGTCTACGAGACTGTTTTTGAAATTAACGATATTCACAATATCTATGCTTGGAGGGCTTTTGTACTAGAATAATTAAAAAAAAAATACATTAAAAATATATAATATTATGAAATCGAAACACATAGCCATCTACTGGATGGTAAACCAATCTAGATAACCAAGTGTTGTGTCGATAAATTAACTCACACCGTCATCTGTTAGAAACTTATGGAACTTACAAATAATTACAAAGCATTGTCCTGTAACAAACATTTAATTCGCAATAATAAATATTGAGATCAATAATCGGGATAAAAACTATCCTATTTTTGAAATAAGTGAAAAAATTTTCAAAATCGGTTAAAAGTTTTGGAGTTTATCTCGTGATGCAAGATTTTTATATATATATAAAGAGATAACCACAACTGCACATTTGTTTGGCATTCCGAAAAAAACGGCGTGATTATTATTTTGTTAGCAGATAAGTCAAAAAGATATAAATTCTTAGCCTGCCTTGTATCACCACGGATATAGGTAATAGGCATAAAAATTTCTCGGCGAACGGAGTCTAGAAACGATCATAGATACGAAAATAAACCTTCATTATTTATTTATTTGCAACATTGGCCTTTCGGCTTTTACATAAAAAAACATGATACTAGTGGTCGCCCAATGGTCGAAATTCGACCATAATTAATTTAATGTGTAATGTTTTTTTATTGATGTAATGTATTTTTTATGCATAATTTTAAAAAAAATATTGGCATTCTGCACTCCTTCTCTATATAAACTATAAGTGTGCGAAATTTCATACTCCTCCGTCAGCGCAATTTTCGTAAAAAGGGATACAAAGTTTTTGCTTCACGTATTAATATATAGATAGATAGATAGATAAGGCATAAACCACAATATGAGAAATTGGAATTGTGTAAGTAATAAAGAGCCACGAGCGTGTAAAACAGCAAAGGATAGTTAATGCATAGTAGTTAAGAACATATGAAAATAACAAAGCGAAATGAAATCCTGTTTAAGTAATACAATATTGGAATGCCTAAGAAATATACATGTGTAACGGTATGGTCAATTTAATAAATAAAATCCGCACTTTTATTCCGTAAACACAATTTGTCTTTATTTGGGTATAATCAATTTGCAAGTATACAGTTCAATAATCGTAACACACAGTAGTTTATCAATAAAAACTACCACAATAACTTTATGGGTATTTCTACACTAAGTAGCCCAAAGGAAACCAATTGTTCCCTAACCACTCGTCACCTTATATGACAAAGGCTGTACGAGGACCTTTTCTCTCTACGGAGACCTGAAGCCGCGCGAGCTAACCTCGGAAGGCAGACTTAACATTTTTGGGTTTTGCTTGTCTTTTATATCGGTCCGCTACCCTAGCGGTGTTGGGTGTAAGGGACAAGCGATGTTAGAAAGGGAGAGCTTTCTGTATTTCAACACTTATACTAAAATAATTAGATTCGCTACAGACTCCCCCTAAATGGAACTTAAATCGCCTCGATAAGTTTCATTTCCATAAACAAAATTATTTTCTTAACCTAATTACACATAAAAATTATAATAGAAATTGTTTTTTTTTTTTTTTTTCAGTCTTTACACATAAGAACTATCATAGGTTTTTTTCAGTGTGCGGCATGTCAGCCGCTGGTCGCGCTATTCTGCACGTGGGGTCCCCATCAGTTGCCATTGTGGAGGTCTGCCGTCTTGAATAATAGGGTCCAACTTCCGGTGATTTATGATAGGTCCCTGTTGTCTTCTACTGTGGTCCGTCTCGTGTTGCAAGAAATGTTTGGTTACTTTGATTACTTTCAAGAAGCTATTTAGATTTATGGCTTTCTTGTTGTTCTGAAAAATCTGGGCATGTGGGGCGATGATGATGGTCACACGTGGCCAGTTGACTCCGGTTGCAGTGATTGAAGTCGTCCTTCTTGAAAAATGGTCCGGTGGCACTGATTTACGACTGTTTATCTTGGCTGTCCCTGCCTCTTAGTTGGCACTTAGGTCATATTACTTCGTGAGACCCTATTCACTTGTACGTCAATTTAGATTTAGGATTTTTATTTATTCTTTGCTTTATCCATGAGTCCATTATGGGTAATGACATGACCTTTTTTCGAAGTTTTAAAGGCTCGGATTACGGTCGGTTGTAAATGCATGCCCCTGTTCTCAGCACACATGTTATTCCTGTACATTGTCCAACTTAGCAGTTTATTATTATTTCGAGAGGATTTGGGCAATTATCCTTCGATTTATGATGTTTCAGGTTTTGTATTATAACTTCAAGGCTCTTATTACAGCTCGATTCCAATATTATCATTGCAGGCCTGTGCACGTGTCTTTGTTTCTTTTGCTGCTTTGTTTCTGCTTCTGACCGCTCGTAAATCACCCAATATCTTGGCACACTCCCTTTATTTTGTAGTTTTCTGAATGGGTGGTCGATTTCACAGAATTTTGAAACAACCCGTGAGATGAATTGTTCGATAGTTTTGAGACTCGCCTTGTACAATTTAATTCGCATGCTGTTAAAAGCACAGTTATCCAAAGGGCGGAAGACTTTGCATCCATCTTTTATCTTGACCTTTATGCGCCAGTCTCCTGCACGGACGTCGGTGGGGATTACAAATGCAGTTGGTAGCATGTAATCCATACCAAGCAGATGATATCTTTCTACTTTGGGTGTGATTGCTGCCTGTTTTTGTAGATGATCTGCATAAAATCGGCTGGTAACATTTAAATTGGTAGCCATCACGAAATGTGCTGCCAATGGTGCTTCTTCTAACACCTTTTGAAGTTTGTCTTGTAGCAAAGCATGTAGGATGTCAATTTTGCGCGGGGCCGGACTATCCCGCGGTACTGCAGTCAGGACATCAACATCGTGTTCGATCAGTTTTACAGACGGTTCAACTGGGTAATCTAATGTCAATACTTTAACAGACATTATTTCTGATACTTCAGAGATTTCGGTTTCTGGTTTTTTATCCGGTGGTACTTCTAAAGGTATTATTTTAGTTACAGGAAGGTAGATTTTTGATTTTTCACTGTACTCATATACATCTTCCGTGGTTTGCGATGTTTTATCTGGTAGCGCTTCTGTAGGTATGACATGAATTGCATCTTGTTGGCTAACTTTTTCTGGAGCACTTTCCTCTGCCAGTTTTACCTTACGGAGTAGCTCTTCAAACGTTTGAATAGAGCGTCTAGGTATCTTCTCTCGTATGAATGGATTGAGCCTTACGTACATCATATCCAGCTCCATTACCTCACAGAGATAATCAACTGGAAGTTCGGCAAACAATGCCCTTTTGGTGGCAATAAACCGTTCCGTCGACATTCCTTCTTCTTGTTCAATAATTAAGACATCGCGTATCACGACATATGATGGTCTTTTAGACGCCATCGCATTCTTTGCAAGCGTCATTATTCAACTTTTCACTGTTGTACTTGTAACTACATACTACGCTTTCTCGATCGTAATTTCATTAGCGCTTTCACACTTTCACTTTTTCTCTCCCCCTAAACTAGACTTTATCTCGAAATTTTCACAACTTTCGTGATTTTACTTCCACTAGTTTCACTGATTTTACTGAACTTACAACACTCGCGAATTGATTGGCCCCACGTTGGGCGCCATTGTAACGGTATGGTCAATTTAATAAATAAAATCCGCACTTTTATTCCGTAAACACAATTTGTCTTTATTTGGGTATAATCAATTTGCAAGTATACAGTTCAATAATCGTAACACACAGTAGTTTATCAATAAAAACTACCACAATAACTTTATGGGTATTTCTACACTAAGTAGCCCAAAGGAAACCAATTGTTCCCTAACCACTCGTCACCTTATATGACAAAGGCTGTACGAGGACCTTTTCTCTCTACGGAGACCTGAAGCCGCGCGAGCTAACCTCGGAAGGCAGACTTAACATTTTTGGGTTTTGCTTGTCTTTTATATCGGTCCGCTACCCTAGCGGTGTTGGGTGTAAGGGACAAGCGATGTTAGAAAGGGAGAGCTTTCTGTATTTCAACACTTATACTAAAATAATTAGATTCGCTACACATGTTTAATATTTATTCTATTTAATTAAAAAATACATCGTCGCAGGAAAGCAATACTGCTGTAACCGCCACTACCTATGAAAATACTTTTTAAACACCATTTTTCAGAGTTTGTTTTTCTGTGTTGATCTATCTGGGTCCTGTGACTCTACAACGATAAATAAGAACTATATGAAAAACTGTTGGAAAAACTAGCCGTCAATAATATGTTTTTTAACTGATGTACACACCTCAAAATCAACTTGGTTTTTGGCTAGACAATATGTATGTCACTTTAGATGAAGATGAGGTACATGGTAAATGAAAAAGGGTAGGCACATAGTAAAGTATGTATTACATTTAACATATATATTATAAAGTATATATTATAGTAATAATATATTTATATATTACATATGTAAATAACTTAACATAAAGATATTGAAAATGTTTAATGGTACATAATAAGTAAGATAATACATAATAAGTAAGATATATTTCGAGTTGAGAAAATGTCTAAATACATATTACAGGGAATAAACCTAATTTCCAATGAAACAATAAAATTAAGAATATCTGTACATAACACTTTAGAATAACTCCTTTCGTAGGTTGGTGCCGTTAAAAATTTTGAACTGATAAAAGAATTAAAAAAAGTTATTAATAATATTATAGGTTGTAATGGTTTATAATATTTATTTGAATTATAAATTTAATTACAAAAATGCATTTACAATATGTAGAGATGTGTATTATGGGCACCATTAAAAATTGTTACCATTTAAAAGTATGTGCGGCTGATAAATGAATATGACTTCTTACCTTCAAAAAGAATATTTGACCAGTCGACAGAGCTGATGCAACGAGTTCATTTCCGCTAGCAGACCAAACTACGTGGTCCAGAACTTCCTCAGTCAGGTTTTTGGAGCACGTTACTCTGAGCTGAGTCTCACCGTGCATTATACAAACTCCATAGCCTAATTGGGATCTGATGCACATGGCAATCAGAGGTGCGATCGGTGAACAACTAATCCAGTTAACTGAATTGCTTAGTTGTGTTCTTGAAAACTGAAATAAATTATTAAATTATTGAAATTATCCAAAATGAATTAATTATACATATAGATCATCCAGTCGATTAATCATACATCTCCAAATGCTAAGTTTTGAGGTAATGAGGAAAGCACTATTCGAATGCTCACCATAAATCAAATATTATTTACAAGTGTCCGTGTTTTACGTATTAAATATGCTATCAAATAACACCGGGGGGGGGGGGGGGGGGGGGGCATACCGGTCCAGTATATTAGTACGACGTTTTTAAATATCCTACCAGTGACCCAGAAAACATCAACATTTTGTTTGCATTATAATTGATTTGGTGGTTTTTATGAGTAATCCCTGTATTGTACCAGACAGAGGGTACACTTTTACATTTCGATTTTTCAGAGATGTCTGACTAATCAACTGGACAATCGATATATATCTCCTTGTAAATTTCGCCTGCTTGAACACAGTTAAAGAGTCTACATAGGGCCGACACAATGCAGGCGCAATTTAGCAGTCCACTCAGGATGCCGAATTACTAAGGCGTCGATACTACCTAACACATCGCCCTTGAGATTATCTCTCATAAAAACGGCGCTCCACAAAAATACAAATCTTCCCAATATTATTCTTGATCACCTACCTACCTAGGTGTCTACTGGTTTTGACAAAGAGTACCAAAATTTTATTTGTAAATTTGGCTCATGGCCTACATTGTATTATCCACAGTCATAACTACAAAACTGGTATGATTGTAAGGGGCCATCCATAAATTACGTCACATGAATTTCATGATTTTTTGACCCCCCCCCTTCCTTTTCACACATTGTCACATTTGTGAGACCCCCTCCCCCCCTAGTGTGACGTCACATATTTTGCAATTTTCCATCTAAAAATAATCAAAACAGCAGTTAAAAATTTAATTTTTAATATTTTTGGTTTTGCATTTTAAAAATTTAGATTTTCACATGTGGTGTCACAGAGCTGATGGCCCCCCATACCCCTTGTCACACAATGTCACACTTCTCTACTCCCCTCCCCCCCCTCAAGGTGTGACTTTATTTATTGATGGTCCTTAAGTAATAGTCCTGTTGAGTAATTAAGCGCAGGCAGGCACTAAGCACTAAAATTTTCACACTTACAGTGGTAGGCGTGAAGCTAAGGAGAACCAATATTGCAACATTGAATCTTAAAGTTGTGAGAATATATAATAACAAGCAATTAAAAACCCGCTCTGCAGGTTTTTTGCTGCTAGGCCCTGCGGGCCTCCACGGCCGTAGTAGCTTTAACAAACTCCGCGTACGAAAATGGTTTTCATAAGGCGCGGCATCGGAGATGTATTCGAAGTGGGGTTCTTAAATTTCAACCATACAGTCGCTGGCGTAATAATAAAATCAGATATGATGTTGTCTGTATTTTTTTTTTAAATTTTATTAGTATGTTTATCTAATTCTACACCTGCGGGGCCCTGAGAAAAATAATTTCCTTCAAGGCTTATGTCATTTTTGGGGATGCTGTGTGGAGGGTATTTTTAAGGAAAGGAAGGAGAGGAAGTTCCGGGAAGGAAAGTGAAAGTATGAGTGGTAGGTGGGAATCTGGGGGTCAATGTGTCCGGAAGTGACGGATGTATGAATCCATCCACTGCAATACAAGGCGATGGGTCGAGAGAGTCCGGCTGGAGAGCCCAAAAGGTCTCACTTGCCCATTCTCTCCCGATCCGGCCCACCATGCAGTAGGTGGATAGATGTTTCCGTCGCCAAGACCTAGGCAAACCTCAAACCTCAAACCCGGGCACCACTGCTGAGTGACCTATGTTATACTTCGAAGGGAAAAGTATCACTTGCTCCTATTAATATTGAAAGGTAAAATAGAAGGTCGCCGAAGGCCTGGTAGGAGACAAATGTCTTGGCTGCAAAATATACGAGAGTGGACCGGCATTAGAAGTGCGGAGGAGTTATTCCAGGCAGCACAAGATAGAGAAACATTTTCCAGAGTGATCGCCAATCCGGGACCTGATAGGGCACACGAAGAAGAAGAAGAAGACCTAGGCAGAGGTTTTGATTACACAATAAATGGTTCCCGGGGCAGCGGTACCCATTCCCACCTCCCAAATTGAACATATACTGCAATTCTAGAGGGAAGATTTGCAGTGGCTGCCCCTGCGATACAATTTCAGAGGATGTGTGAGGAGAGGCTGGACCTGCATGGTCCAGCCTCTATGGTTTGAAGTAGCCTAGATGTGACCAAAATAGGACGAGGGAAAGAAGATGAAATGAGATGAGATATATTCTGTACTATTAAATAATTACCACTTGTCCGGTAATAGAGTTCCACAAACATATAACGTTGAATTTGTTAACGGTCACAATGGTATTCCCAAAAGGATTTAAAACTCCAATCCATTTAATATGCCTAAAAAATAACCAAGTTATGAAGTCAACAGCAGGAAATATTTACAAAATAATTCAAAGAGTCTACATTACATTAGTAGGAGTGTCTCAAAATTGTCATATTTGGTAAAATCGACAATCGGCGCCATTTTGAATTTTTGACAGTCCCCCGTAATGAGAATTGACAGCCAGTTTCAGGTATTGATAAAGTTGTGATCAATTGTCAAGCTTAACGATCATGTTGTTATACTCTTCAGCTGATTACAGTGTGATCAAAAGCTGAAACGGACCGAGAATCCGCACACTTTAGACGGGAAGGGTAGTTCTACCTTTTACGCCGGTCCTTCTTGAATGCCTGGAAAGGGATTCAAGTAGGACCCATTCAAGTAGAAAGGCAAAGGGTCCCAACTATATACATGTGTAAAAAAAAAATACATATATGTGTGTATGTGATGCAAGATGGGGAAATCCTTTTATTTCCTTGTCTTTTGTGTGGAACAATATTTTACAAAAAAGAAAACATACCCTTTGGCATTGGAGTTGCGCAAATTGCACTTTTTTGTAATGATTTGTACCAAAGTGAAAATCAATTTTTTTGTAAAGTAAAAAAGTATTTACATTTTTTACACATAAAATGTAACTAAATGGCCCAACACTGACTTTAACTTCTGTTTATGGAGTCCTATTACGAAGTGGGCTATAATTTTGGAATATACTTGCACAGTCAGAGTGTGGCGAGTACTATAGAAAAAAAATCATTCAAATGTACATATTATTTTCGAAGATATTTATCAATTTAAAACATTCCATTTTCTCCAACGGGTTCCTTGCTTTCACCGGCAGCAGATGTGTTAATATGGACTTTAAATTAAATTTCAAAAATTCAAAATGGAGCTGATCGTATATTTGACAGCATCAAATAATGTGATGGAATTTGCAAATTTTTGAGCATAATATCAATGTTTATCTAATTTGATAGCAACAGTTTTAGTTAACTCATGGAATAATATTTCTAACAATTAATAAATTTAATTTTAAAAGAAAAGGGTTTTTTACCGTTGCCGAAAGAATAGTAATTTAGTTGTCACTTTATCATGATCATATTCAACTTGAACAACCTTTCCATTCTTGCAAACAATGAGCAAAGTCTCTCCCAGACCCCCGGCAGTCATTTTCAATACAGCACTTTCGGGAGAATAACTCCAATCCATAACCCATTCCTTATTGACTTTTATAAAATGCTGAAAAAAATATTTTTTATTTAAAATACCACACTTAAACTACAACATCATCTTTTTTTATAAAATAAATGCATTTCAATTAAGTTAATGTGCTCAAGTAAGTGTTATTAGTTACCTTTAGTTCCGATTCAGGTCCATAAACCACCAATCCATTTTTAAAGTAAGCAATGGAGGGATAAAAATGACCGATACCGCTCGCCGTCCATTCTTTTACCACTATCATTCCGATACCGTCACTTGAAATCTAGAAATAACATTTTTCAAATACTTAAAAAATATATAAAATCACAATAACTTCAGAACTTACCCTCCCATCCCCAGTTTTTTTCTTTAAAAGGAAGACTAGGGACAGGTCGTTTTGAGAGAATTTGAACAATTCATCAAACTTCTAAATTTATTTTCAAGTTCTGTAAAGGTTCTATTTGAGATCTGTTACTATGTCATTGTTGGTCAGTTGTTTCACATTATGTAAATAATAACAGAACTTTGATAGAACTTTTACAGAAAAATTAACTTTGAAATTTGATGAATTGTTCAAATTCTGCAAAACAACCTTTCCTAACAGTCCGTGGTTACAAATAACATGAAAATATTTTAAACCAGAGGATTACAAGTAACCTGACAATATTTTAAACAATCCCGGATTACAAACAGTCTTGTATTAGAATATTTTAAACAGTCGTGGATTACAAATAACCTGACAATATTCGAAACAGTCTTGTATTAGAATATTTTAAACAGTCGTGGATTACAAATAACCTGACAATATTTGAAACAGTCTTGTATTAGAATATTTTAAACAGTCGTGGATTACAAATAACCTGACAATATTTGAAAAACTCCTGTTACCATAATAATTTATAAGCGGAAAATATTGCTTGCGCAATGATTGAGGTCTTGGTTAGCAGCAGAATTGAGCCTACAGTTTTAGCGTAGGGAGTGTGGCGAACCCATCGCTCAGGGAGTGGAAACACAAACCTGCAATAGCCATCCCAAGCCAAGGTGTGAGCTACCATGCTCAGGCTGAATGTCCTGGGGAACAGTGTCAAGAACGGTGCCTCCGAGAAACAAGGTCGCATCTCGGAGTATTTAGACCTTACTCCAACATTCGGGGCTCTGCTGGAGTGGACCTTCTATTTCCCTGGTCACTTGTGGGACAAAAAAAAATTGGACCATTCGAAAACTAGGGGCATTTTCGGAACCTAGGAGTGCTGAGGCCACCTCCGTGGACTTTCTTCCTGGGGCCCTTAGGAGGAACCAAGAGGAGAAGCCGTGGAGAGGAGAGCTGAGGCCACCTCCATGAACCCTTCCCTTGTGGGGCCTTCACGAAACCAAGGGGAAGGGCACTCTTCCGGCACGGGGCCTTTGGGGAACCAAGGAGGAGTGAAGTGGAGAGATGATGTCCTCTTCCCATGTGGGGCCTTCAGGGAACCATGTAGGAGTGAAGAGGAGAAATGAGGCCATCTCCGTGAACTCTTTCTTATGAGGCCTTTAGGGAACCAAGGAGGAGTGGAGGAGAGATAAGTCCTCTTCCCTCCTGGGGCCCTCGGGGAGCCAAGGTGGAGTGGGGCTCTTCTCTTGTGGGGCCTTTAGGGAACCAAGGGGAGGTGAACTCTCCGTCGTGGAGCCTTCAGGGAACTAAGGAGTGGAGATGAGAGATGAAGCCCTCTTCCCTCGTGGGGCCTTCAGGGAACCGCGGAGGAGTGAAGAGGAGAAATGAGACCTGGGAAGACACATTGTCGAACCAGAAGACATAGCTTTATTTCCAATGACAATCCTGGTGAACTTTGTAAAAGGGACTGGTACTGTCAAAGGAATGAGGTAAAATGGGAGATAGCACAATGGGCCTACGGCCTAAGTGCTCACGGGAACTTTATTTATGTAAACCGTCTCCGCTCTTGAAAAAAAAAAAAAAGCCTACAGTGGAGACTGACGCATTTGCCAACTCAGCTACTGACCAAATGAGTGTAAGGAGAAAGAAGACAGAAAGGAGTCTAAGGAGAATATATGATGCAAATGTGAACGGTAGAAGTCCGAGGAAGACCCATCACGATCAAGTGAATCAGATACTTGGGTCAGAATAATAGAAGAGTATGTATGAGATGACGTATGAATGTGAATGAGGAAAAGATTGTGTACCGAGACCAAGTTGTTTGGCGGTCCATCCTCTTTGCCTACCCCATATCCATACCCATGTCATATCCCTAATTTTCAATAAGCAACAATAAAAATGATCCAATTAGAAAAGAAATAATTCTACATCCATCATCAATGTTTAGGTACTTATTCCCTTAAAATAATATTATAGCGTAACAATTACGAGTACATAAAGATATTTTTTTAATGTAATGTCAATTTGGCGATTAGGAGACTCACAGAATATATATTTGCTTCTTTATCAATGCAATAAATATTTCCTTCAGGAGTCCATGTTATGTCGGCCATCTTAGGTATATGCCCCCGAAGTTGTCTTTTGAGAAGCATACACGTCTTGTAGCACGGGGCCACCTCCCAAAGGCAGTATCTTTTCTCCCAACCATGCAATATCAAACTGAGGGACAAGCTGCATCTGTAAATAAGAATGTTTGAAGAACTTACATTTATTAATGACTAGCTGGAACCCGGCATGCGTTGCCATGCCATTTAATAAATAAATTGTTTTCTCCTGCTTGTCCTTCCCCATTCGTCCCGTTCCCTTTCCGCCTCCCCTTCTTCTCCCGCGTCCTCTTCCCCTCTCGCGTTCCGACTCCGCCTCCTTCACCTTCCCTCCCCCCACTCCACTACCCCTTTCCCCGTCCCGCGAACCCCCCTCCCAAACTCCCCTCCCCCTCCCAGGTTCCCCTTCCCAGATTCCCCTCCCCCTCCCGGGTTTCCCTCCTCCCCCTTCCGCGAACCCCCTACCCGAGTAACCCTCCCGCATTTCATACATTCTTTCCCGGTACATTCAGTTTTCAAACAGCTCGCATGCCACCTTTTGCATATTTCATAATGCCAGAGCTCACCAGTAGTAAAATCCAATTTGGTGCAGTCGTTCGGAAGTCATGCGCGTAAATACATTTCGGCGATTCATTTCTTAGAGATAAATATTCACTACAATGCCTGAATTAAAAAATATATATCAACATGGTTTTCGCGGCAACGATTTGTTTTGCTTTTCTTCTAACGTTAGCAATAACTCGCCTTTTTCGACAGAAAACGAAAAATAAATTTTATATATTAATATTTATTATTTCGTTACGCCAGAACTTACCATTATATATAGCCTATATTACTCGTCTATAATGTAGCTTTCTATTGGTGAAAAAAAATTCTAAGATCGGTTTATTAGTTACTGCGTGAAAGCGTTACAAACAAACACACGCAGTTTCGCATTCATAAAATTAGTATAGGTTTAGAATTTTAGTGTAGGTACTTACATAATTCAATTTACCAAATTCTGACAGAGGCATTTAAATACAATAGCGAGTTCCCGGCATATGCCATGCCACTTAATTAAGAAAAAATTCACTCTACTTACCCTTTCCCATTCGTCCCAGATGATGCCAGAACTCACTATACACGTATAGAAACCATCGCGGGCATGCACACATCGAATCCCCAAAGTTTCATCGCAATCGGATGAACGGTTTAGCAACGCAAAACATCTCGCACACATAGACAGAAACACACACATTTTCTATAGATCAGTAATTTTAATATCAAAAATGTCAGTTGAACATTTTTTATTTTTTTAAAGTTTACATTAAAAAAAATTTGTATTTAAAAAATGTTTTTGTAATTTCTAATAATACTATTTATTTGAGCGTATTTCATCACCTTTCAAAACCAGTAATTAGTTTTTGGATACGTTTACAAATATTCCATTTATTTGAATTTTTATTGCAAAGTCGATATATATCGAAACATTTTTACCTTTTGACAAAATACGCCAAATTTCTGAAGGGTTAAGTTTTGAGCTTTAAAATTTTTAAAGGGTTAAGCTTTGAGCTTTAACCTTAAGCTTTGAGCTTCAAGCTTTGAGCTTCAAGCTTTGAGCTTTAAGCTTTGAGCTTTAAGTTTTGAGCTTTAAGCTTTGATTTAAGCCTTGAGCTTTAAGCTTTGAACTTCAGGCTTTTAGCTTCAAGCTTTGAGCTTTAAGCTTTGAATTTAAGTTTTGAGCTTTAAGTTTTGAGATTAAAGCCTTGAGCTTAAAGCTTTGAGCTTTAAGTTTTGAGCTTTGAGATTAAAGCCTTGAGCTTAAAGTTTTGAGCTTTAAGTTTTGAACTTTGAGATTAAAACCTTGAGCTTAAAACTTTGAGCTTTAAGTTTTAGCTTTGAGATTAAAGCCTTGAGCTTAATGCTTTGAGCCTAAAGATAATATTAAATTGATAAAGCTTTGAAAGTAAAGCTTTGAGATTTAAGCTCTGAGCTTTTAGTTTTGAGCTTTAATAAGCTTTGAGTTTTAAGCTTTAAGCTTTTAGCATTAAGCCTTATGCTTTGCGCAAAGCTCAAAGCTTAAAGCCGAAAGCATAAAGCTCAAACATTAAACTCAAAGCTTAAAGCTCAATCTTAAAGCTTAAGCTTGAAGCAAAAGTTCAAAGTTTAAAGGCCAAAGTTTAAGCTTAATATCAAAGCTCTAAATTAAGTTCAAAGCTTAAAGCTTTAAACTCAAAGCACAAAGCTTAAAAATAAAGCTCAAAGTTAAAGCTCAAAACACAAATCTCGAAGCACAAAGCTTAAAGCTCAAAGCTCAAAGTTAAAGCTCAAAACACAAATCTCAAAGCACAAAGCTCAATACTCAAAATTCAATATCAAATCTTAATGTTCAAAGCTTAAAGCTCAACACGTAAAGTTTAACATTGAATGCATAAAGTTCAAAGCTTAAAGCTCAAGAATCAAAGCCCAAAGCTTAAAGTTCAAAGCTTAAAGCTAAAACTCAAAGCACAAAGCACGGCTTGCGTGCTTTGCAATGCAAAGAAATCAATTGATTCTCCTTGAATGTTCTTTCCCGTGCGTCCCCGTTCACCTCCCGAGTCCCCTTCCCCTTTCGCGTTTCCTTTCTACCTTCCCCGCCTTCCCATCCCTCGTCTACCCACCCACGCACCCCACCTCCCCCGTTCTCTTTCCCCCCTGCCTTTCCTCCTTGCCGCTAAAATATATGAAATACGCACATTTTCATTTTTACAAATTTAATAACGCCAGAACTTACCATTATAAATAGTCTATATCCTTTGCGGGCGTGCGCACAACAAATCACCAAATTTTCATCGCAATCGGATGAACGGTATGGCAGCGCATAAAATACGAACAAACAAATTTTGATTTTTATATATAAAAAAGATAGGAAAGATTTGATGGTGTCCTCCCGTACGGCCCGTACCCCAGTGACGCTTACATCGCATAATACCTTCATTTTTAAACTCATGATATCTTTCGAATGGGATGTCTGAATTGAATAATTCAAAAAGTTATATAAAGGCATTGAAGCAATCTCGAATATTAAATAATTTATTTTGATAAGAATTAATACCAAGATACAAATAAAGAGTCTTTTCTAGCGGCGGCATTTCAATTAAATTTTTATAATAAAAGAACACTTATTGTGTCATAACTATAATAGTTAGACATATGCTGTCGCGACACTTTTTGTAGATAATGATGTGTTCTGCAAAGTCGTAGTACATTATTTTATTCTATCATCAATAGTTTTTGCAGCGCACGTGATTTAAAGAATATTTTATGTAATTTTTTTACACCTTGGGTTACATTATTGTAGTTTTAGTAAAGATCCCTATTTTTTTTTTAAATAGAATACAGCCTATGTTACCCGGGAATAGTGTAGCTTCCCAACAGTGAAAGAATTTTTCAAATCGGTTCAGTAGTTTCGGAGCCTATTCGATGCAAACAAACAAACAAACAAACAAACAAACAAACAATCAAATCCTTCCTCTTTATAATATTAGTATAGATTATGGAAGTGGGATGATGTTGATGATCCTTTAAAAACGCTTATGAGAGGCGCTTATGGGTTCCAACACCTCTGTCATACATCGCCCCAATTGGTTTGCTACGTTTGGTGACTTAGCAAGGGTGCCTGGTTCATTGGGTGAGTTTTATCCAGATCTTGGCAGCGGAAGCGCCTGCCCAACAACTGTGTGGCGGACCGGATCGGGAGAAACTGGTTGAGGGAGACCCCTTTGATCTCTCCAGCCGGACTCTCTCGACCCAGTGTTCTGGGGTCTTGTTATATTCTTTACATTTAAATGAATATTTTAAAGCTCTGTAGCTCATTGTGGAAATCAGCAAGAGCTAAAATAGTAGTGTTGAATTAAAAATTTCACACAGAAAAATTGTAAAATTGTAAAAATTGTGTAAATTTTATGACACCAAAGTGATTGTCAACAAATAGACGGACTTCTGCTTTAAAAAGGGCAATAGTCCTTCTACAAGAAGTCTGTAAAAATAAATCATAGGCGTATTATTATAGAATGCTGAAGGTCAGAGATATTTCAAGTATGAGACAAAAAACATTTCCATAAGAACCTAAAGAAAAAGTCGGGTGATCTGACGCCTGTTTCGCAGGATATAAGTTTCCTATTAGTTCTCCAGCACCAAACTGTTAAAATGTAATTTGGATAAGCGGACAAAGAGATAATCTGCTCCAACTCCGTCAGACCCACAGCGGCATAAGCAGTGACGGAATTATCTGGAATAGAAGAAATAACATGATTACATGGAACAGTAAAGCTTTCATATTAAGAGACTATGTTTACAGAAGGACAAACTTTTATTACCTTTCATAATACGCATTATTTTGAAATCTGGATATGTAAGAAGAAATATTCTAGGAGATTTGCATATTTCGGCAAAAACAAATAATTGTAATGTTCTATGTCCTGAAATATAAAAATATACATATTAATGGACATGGTGTTTCAAATATAACATTTGAAGTCAAAGTTTTCCGTTAAATGCAGATTCTCATTCTTTTTATCAAATTGGGCAGCTGACGAGCCTATCAACTTGATCGTTATGCTTGACAGCTGACCACAATTTGATCAAAAGCTGAAACAGGCAAAAAATTCAAAATGGTACTAATTATTAATTTCATGGTCATCAAATTTGATGGAGTTTAAAACATTTCAAACTTAATGGTGGAGTTCCGAGCACAGCGACAACAGTGTCGATATCAGCATCGCCGCGACGTTTGATGCACTATAGAAATGTGTGAGCATATTTGGATGCAGATGATACCAACGCAACATCACTGACGCTACTTTGCTGTGCTCGGAACTCTCCCCTAACTGATTACAAAATAGAAATAGTGTTTATTACTATAAAATGATAAAGATTATTATAATTTCTTCAATTATGATAATTTCTTTAACCCTCCGTCAGGCACACCTATGGGTGAACCGAAATCAGGCACACCCGGCCTGAGAAGCCACCCTCCCCCCCATCCCCAATATATTAATTCTAATACAAAATACTTGTCGGGTAGTCTTTACTAGGATCTATAGAAATGAATTATACCAAATTTAACACAAAAGAACCAGGTTATTAAACATTACCAACCATAAACTAAAATAAACAATTTTTCTAAATCTTCAACCAAAGCTGGATCTTCAGAAGCATCATCGTTGAGGAGAAACTTCAGCATACCATCAACATCATTCGGTTGATAGAGAGCATATTTTCTAGCCACTTTAAAAAAAAATTCATATAAATCTGCATATAAAATGTCTGAAAAGAGGGCAAAATCCAATCGGGCGCAGGCGGCCTGTGAAGCCAGGGAGGTTGTACGTGAGCTATGTGAAGGCCGATACCTCACTTGAGGAGGGTGCCATGTGAGGTCCCTAAAGTTAGGCGAGTAAAAGGAGGGAAGGGGCGGTGGGCCGCCTTTGAGAAGTGGAGAAGGAAACAATGTCTTTTGTTGGCCTCTGAGGACGGCTGTGGCCGACAGAGAGTTAATTATGATTAATAAATTATTACAATTATGATAATATAATTTTTTTATCCTATTTACCTGCGAAGCATTCCACCCCATCTCCATTAGTTGGATTAGTTGCATTGTATACCAACTCACTTCTATTTATAATATCATAAAAATATATGTGTAATTTATCATATAAAGCATACACATCCTTTCCCAAAAATCTCAGAGTGCTAACATCTTGCAGGGAGGCCCATCTAAGGAATTCAAAAACAAAAAATTATAAAAATAATTCTTGTAAAAAATGGCAATGAAAAAAGTAAAATATTTTATCACTTGATGGTTTCTTCAGCTTCAATATCTTCACTATCCTCGTCTTCTGACATTTTTTGAATAATATCATTGATATTTCAATTATCTAGTTTATTTATCCTAGCTTCTAGGCGTAAATGCACTTCCAAGATACATTACTTTTCCAACTGCTTGTGAATTTGTTTCTTGTCTGTTATTCTATTTCCATAGTAACAATTAAATAAAAATCCTTAGATACGTAGTCTATTGAGTCTATGGATGAAGTAGACCTGCGATCGTTTTAAAAGATGGCAACACCAAATTGGCTCTCAGGAAAATTAAAGTAAGTTTAAAGCACAACAGTCCAAGTGAATGTTTTCAGAAATTATCGGTACTTTCCGAAAGGAGATGATTCTACATCATAATCTAAGACAATTATTTCATGCATGTTTTTTTCATTAATTTAAGCTTTTTACAAGGAAAACAATTAAGGCCAATTTTATGTATTTCTGAAATGTATGTAACAAAATAATTAAATTTTAAATCAAAATAAAACTAAATCTAATTCATAGATCAAAAATTATATATTTTAAAAACATTAAAATAAAATCGAGTTGTATTGTTTCCCTTCTTCCACTCAAATTTGAACAACAAATAAGACAAAAGAGCTTAGTGGAAAAGAACTTGGCGTTGCCATAGAATTGAAAGTGAATACATTTCTACATTATGTATTTTATTGCCAAATTGTTCTTGGATTTATATTATTCATCTTCAAGGTTTGTAGAAAATGCGTTTAGCTCATACAGGCCTTTTTCGAAAAAAAACCTCATCGGGCCGCTTTCGAAATTTAGATAGCGTGACGTAGCTTGAAGTAAAACACTGCCATTTGTGTTGCAGTCAATTCAAACCTGTGGAGCGTGGACTGCAAGCTACGTCACGAATTTTCAGCCAATCACCGCACTACCCCCTCGATGAGCTAACCTTGTTAAATGCATTTTCTACGAACCTTGATTCATCTTACTCATCTTCTGTTTATTTTCCCTATCATTATTTTTTGTAGAATCAGGTACGATCGTATTGTTAATAATCAAATCAGTCCTTTTATGTGTGTGCGTTTTAAATGCACTACAAGTACTAGGAAGAAGCTAACTGAAAACATTGGATGAATGATGTCTTCGCTCAGCAAATGGACCGAAGAAGTTTATTTATTTTTTCTCTATAAATAAGATAACTCGGAATGAAATCTACTCAAAACCTCTTTTGAAAAATCATTAAAAGTGATACATATATGAAAAATATATAAAAAATTGGTTAAAAAGGTTATGTTAGGTTTGGGTTACAGGCTATTTTAAAATTAATTTTTCATAGCTTTTAATGACTTTTCAAGGAGGTGTAAAGTTGACTTGATTCTGAGTTGCCATGGAACCATTAAATTATGTATTACATGTTTGATTTATTGCTCGGTGAACCACCCAACATTTTATGCACGAGCCGCCCCTGAGAATCATAAATTTAAGATAGTAAATAAACAATTTTATTTTTATTTTGTTCATCATCAGCCTTTATACATATTATTCATTAATCAAATAAAAACGAAGTTTTTAAATAAAAATATGTTTATTTTTAACAGAAGTTACGAACAGAAATATAAGAAAAATCTTTCAGCAAAGGTTGTTAAATCAATAAGATAGTAAGTACTAACTAGTTGTTATTCAAATAAAAATGCAAAGGTTTAGTACATCGGTATGCACACACATTGTTTAAAACTATATCAGTCGCTAATTTTGTGCAAATATGTCCAATAATACAACTACAGACAAGTAATAAAAACAAACTAAATCCGAATAAAAAGCTCATTCATTTTTTTATAACTTTTCAGCCATCAAGTTTTATGTGTAGCACTTCTTGTTAGTATCATTGTCTTACATAATATTTTATCCATGCTCAAATATAATTCTGGACATGCCCCCTCTATATTCCTGTTGTGAATAAAGAATATTTTCGTCACTGTGTACGACTATCACTTTTATTTATTATTATTGTTAATGTTATTGGACAGACACTACTATGGACACTACCTTCAGATCTATGGCCTTAGAAGCTGGAGAAATGATTTTTGTGATAACTTTGAAGTAATATCAAATTAGTTTCACAAAAATAAATCATATTGGATCAATTTATCTACTGACTCAGCGAGTTGTATAGATTATACATAAAATAATAGTACCCTTTACACACAGAGTTCGGAGCGAGACGTGCCCCGCGCCACTTTAGGCCGCCGCGCAGAAAAGTCTCACAGTGAACTGCGCAGTAAACCGTTATCTTACTTTCGTTCTTCACTTTTCTGCGCGGCGGCCTAAAGTGGCGCGGGGCACGTCCCGCTCCGAACTCTGCGTGTAAAGGGTACTAATGTATAAAAGAAAATGCCAACTCTTTTTAAAGCTTTTGTGATTAACTACTGTTGCGTATACTGTTGTAATGGTCCAATATTTTAATTTCGAATTGTGTTAGGCAGACCCCATTTAAAATTTGTGTAGAAATTCATGTGAGACTTGACTAGCTGGGAAATCTTTAAAATGTGTTAAGCGTTTAATTGTGAATAGAAATCGTTGGCCATTATTCAGAAGTGCGTAGAAGATGTACTATATTTGATATTTCGATCGTCATTGATTTCAAAGTATCCTTTTTAGCTACATAAATTTAATCTTAATTTGTGATTTTGGTGACAGAACATATTGCAGTGTACACAACTCTATTCTCAACCAGATTTTTTTCTGTTTGTAAAAATATTTTCACTGTCTTAGCTGACTTCACTCACAAAAATAACCATCATTAATTTTCAATTAATATTTTATACAATGAATCACAAATCGAAAATGTTTACTCCAAGTAAGTGCTCTCTGTAATGAAAGTTCATTATTTCATCACAAAATTTACATAAAAAATATACCATATGAATTTTCTTTAAACAACACGCACCATATAAGCAAACTTCTCTTTAAATCAAACAGAGGTCGTAAAAAATGCATAATATTCAGTTCATCTGCAAAACCAAACTGCATGGAAATTTTCGTACTATGGGTAACAATTCACAAAATTGGGACCGAAAACTGCAATAAATTTTTTGACAATGAGCAAAATAAAGTTTTACTATGAAAAACCATTAAACAAAAAAATGATTAGCATCCCAAAATAACAGGGGAATAAATTCCCAATGCTTTCTACTAAAAGAAACCTGTAAAACTGTACTGATGACTCGTGACTTCTTCTTGAATACCGTTTCATTTTGGACAATTTGTCTGTAAAGCAATTTTTATAACGTCGTTAATTATAAACTTTCTCTTCATGTTCAAAGGTGCAACGCACACAATGCTCTAAATGAATGCAACCCCCAGACATTGGCTTGGATTGTTCGCCAACGCCGATAAAGGCAATTAGTTACCAACATGGTTCTCTCGACATTTAATTATTTCAACTTTTTAGTGCCAAAGATAAGGTCCACGTCAGGCGCCCCCTTGGGATGCTGGTACTTGTGCCGGAAGTGCTGGCCACGGTTGGGGTTCCCTGTTCCCCCTCCTCCGCCTCCACTTCCTCCCCCTTCGGCACAGTATTCCTCTTCTTCTTGTCTTTCAGTTATATTTAGTGTTAACCTGTACAGAAAGATAAAACATAATTTTGGACACAAATAAATAAGCAAAATTTACAAAATTTTAAGAAACCCCCGACACAAAAAAGGCTGATAACCTTAAAACGCCTGAACAGATTTTCATGAATTGTAGCTAAGAACCATCTCTATTACGTCAGCTTTCAAACAAAAAGAAATGCACCACAATCGGTCCATTCGTTTAGGAGCTACGATGCCACAGACAGACAGACAGACACACAGACACGTCAAACTTATAACACCGCTCCTTGCGTTGGGGGTTAAAAAATAACTGTCTAATTTTTCATTTGAGATTTTTTTGTGTGTGATACGGTTGATAATGCTTTTGATGGAGCAATCAATTAAAATGATAATTAAAAAAACTGGAAGCACAACTTTTTAAAATAATTTTATGATTCAGCCGTTAATAGCTCCATTGTAACCTCTCTTTCGTTATAAGAAAGAGGGAGAGGTCACAATGTATATGTAAATAATACAATCTTGTAATGAGTGTTCACTTACTTTTTAACTCTTTCCATTTCTAATCTATCGGCCATAGCTTGCTGTTTTAAATTGGTTGCTAGTTCTGCAGGTGCGTCAAAAGATTTATAAAGCTGCTTTGTGCCCTTCCGAACCATCAAAACAAATTCCACACTGTCATTTCCTTGCTGTAAGATAAATGGATTTACATTATTATTCATAGTAAGTTCATCAAGTAGATACCCAAGTATTACTAATGTGTAAAATAAAGAAATACTAACAAGTAATTGTTCGTATATCTTTTTAGTCTGCTGGCGACAATGGACAGGAACAGAAATATCTCTCTGGGTCGGCCTTCCTTCTCTTTGCCTCTCGGACATATTATCCAGAAGCATTTTTTCCAAAGCAGATTCAAATTCAGTGTCTTCAACCTAAAATATATAAAAGTATGTGTAATAAACGTATGTATATTTAAAATATTGTTAAATATTCTGAATGTATGTTTGTATAACTATGTGTGTGCAACACTTAAGATTGATGCCAACAGCAGTAATTTTTATATCTATGTGTCCCTAAGAAGGCATGGCTAAGTTAAAAGTTATAAAGTTATAATAACTTAAAATAAAGTAGAGTATAAAAAGTTAATCTCTTCCCGCATGACTTATCAAATAATCTAGAAAAAAATCATCTTTTATTTTATTTTAGATTTTTTTTTTATGACAATTTTTTTTTGCTTACTTCAGGACAGCTTGATACTATTTATTGATATATTGATAAATTTTTGAACTTGCTAGCAACGGGTGATGCTTTCATGCGAGAAGTGGTTAAAGTGTGCACGACGAGGATCATTATTGTAATTTATTATTTACCTGTTTCTGAGGGGGCAAACGAGGAGTATCTAGATGTTCTGCTGCTGTAATCCCTTCATTCTCAGTAAAATCTTCTTCGTCAGAGCTATTAGACACAACTTGGTGATCAGAGTTGCCCTCGTCATCGGTTTCTATTATAGTCTCAAGACCATCAGTCTCTGCATCATCCAAATTCTGTTCATCAATCCCTTCCTCATTCAGGTGGGGGTACAGACTCTTCTTCAAATCTTCAACAGCATCTTTACACTCCTGCCAGGTTGTGTAGTGAACCAATTTAGGCCTCAAGCTGTTCAGGCATTCCTGATAGATGTTACGGACGTAAATTGGGAAAGGATTCTCTTCCGTCCAATAAGCGTCAGATTGTTTGAACCAGTAATAATTTTGGAAGAAAATAAGGAAGTAGTCAAGTTTTCTTTTGCTAGAACCGCTGTTGAAGTAAGCCCCGCATGTTTCTAACAGAACACAGACCAACCTAATTCTAAAGGCACTGTCAGGTGGGTCTAGCGGAGATTCAATCGCATGATCGAGAGAAACTCCAAAAGTGATGAAGGAATAGAGAGCATTGAAGATATCACGAGAGTCAACTAGTTTGTAGTTGTAGAGTTCTCCGAGGTATCGGGCCATGGCGATACGGCGCTGGTTGTGTCGAGGGTGCGGATGCTCCAGGGTTATCCTTAAGTCCTCGAGTACGGCATCCACCACTCTGGAGCCAATGACCTCTTGCCAAGCAGCCAGGGCGGCCACCAACCTAGCTAGACATCTCCTCCCGGCATGCTTTACCTTCCACCCCGCAGCCAGCCACTGCACGACCAGGGCACAAAACTCTTCGCTTTCCCAATCCAATTTTCGCATCAGCCTCAGTGTTTTATCCTCGTTGCTTTTTTGCAAATCCTGATGCAGAATTTTCTGAACAAACCTGTGCAGCGGGGGTTCATCCTCTCGAGTAATTGCTGCACTTTCTGGTGGGTTAACGTAATAATACGCATTCTCTATCTGAGTTATGTGGCGCGAGTCAGAAATTGACACAGCCTGTAATTGAAATAGTAAAATATCTTTAAAATATCCACAAAAGCGAGCCAAAATGTGTAAGTATATTGTGCGTTTATATATGTAAGTATATGGCATTGGTTTACCTTGATGCGCATCATTTGTTGAAGGTATATTGCCATTCTTTGGTGGGTGTCTGGGCAACAATATAAAAATCGTCCGCATGTCTCCAGTAAATTGCAGGCCATCTCAATATGGTGATGTTTAAAATCGTGCAATAGAATTTTCAAACAATAAAGGGCTTCTATTTTGGAGTAGAGTCCAAACTTCACCAGTTCGCCAATAAAGCGCACAACTTTAATCTAAAAACAACATTTTAAAATAAATATTAAAATAGGTAACTAAATTGAAAGAAAAATTCTAACTTCATACTGTATTCTAACTTATTGCATGCATTTTTTTTTGTTTTTTTGTTTTCTTTATTCATTAAAATGTTTGTTACATGAATTTTATGATTTTTCGACCACCATGCTAGGCACATGCCCGTGTTATAAATGATGTACTTATTATGCAAATACAGTAAAACCTCTACCTATCGTTTTTCAAGGGACATATTGAAATAAATTATGGAAGCGGAAAAACAATGATTGCGGAAATATAGAAAAAAACATTAATATTAAAAGGTTTAATATGTACTTATGTACATATATATTCTAAAAAAGATAGACGTTTCAGGTATAAATCAATTTGTATAAATAAAAAAAATATCGTAACAAAATAAAAAAAGGAAGCTGCAGACAAACAAATTTTTTTAATCTTTCTTGTTGAGTACGCACTTTTTTCATTGAACGGTTCATTTTTATGGTTAAACGGCTCAAAAACAGGAAAGTAAAAAGATAAACTCACGCGCACACCGCTATGCTTGAATGTCTAACAACTAACAGTAGATTTTTTCTCTCTCGCTCTCCAATGTTATTGACCATTTATATACGAAATTTGCTGCGTAATTCAAACGATTAATGAGGTAAAGAGAAACGATCAATGCTATCTACTTTTGAGTGTTTTATATGAAATTAATTCGGGCCTACAAGAAATAACGACATATATGGGAAAATGGTTATTCGAGGAACGTTAGATAGAGGTTTCACTGTACATGAATACAGAAACAGCATTCAAGAGATTGTTAAAATTTTTATGAACTACCTTTGACTCAATATTAATTTGGTCCTTTTTCCTAACATGGTACTTGAAATCTTGTTTCAACATTTGACTCAAATCATTTCCTATATCAGGTAGGACGGGATACAGAATGGCTGCAAATCTCGCGTAGAAAGGGAGCAAGTCCAGTCGGGTTCGAGCCACACTAAACAACACCCGGGTTAACTTTTTCCTGTTGTGTTTGGTGTTGAGATTCAGAATGAAGTCAACAGCCGAATTGTCAATGAGCTCCCGATTGACGCAGTTAGGCATGTGGTTCAGAAAGGCTTCTAGTGCATATCTGAAAGAAATATGATTGATCAATTAATAATCGTCTTCTTATAATTCTCCACAACACACGTAAATTCCTAGTGCGGGTTTTAATATTTCTATTTTTGAAACTGATAATTCATGGTGGAATTCCATTATAATATATTATAATAAAAACAAATATAAAACTTTTTTCCACTTTAAGTTTAATGACCGTAACCGGTTTCAGCTCGCTAGAGCCATCTTCAGACTGGTACAAAATATTCTTAATCTACGGTTTATATACATAACATTTGAGGGAGGGGAAGCGGGGTGGTCTTAAGGGTTTTAATCAATTATACTAATTACATTTGTTACTAAGTAGTTTTAGACTGTTGAATTTCTAAATATTTTGGTTATTCCAGTGAGTTAATTACCTTGGGTTTGTAGCTCACTTCAATATTGTTTAGGAAAAACCTTACAAGTGGTATGAATTATTAAAGACCTAATTTTATTGTCAAATCGTTATTACATTTATGATGCATGGGATTTTTTAATAGCTGAATTATTCAGAATAAACAATTAGAGTCATTTGCTAAGTCTCCACTTTTGTATCCATTGTAATTTTCATAATAATTTCGAAATTAAAATATGTATTTAGCTAATAAAATGACCATTCCTACTCCAATGTAAACATGTATCCCTTCAAAAAGCTATTAAAAAATCCCATGCATCATAAATGTAATAACGATTTGACAATAAAATTAGGTCTTTAATAATTCATACCACTTGTAAGGTTTTTCCTAAACAATATTGAAGTGAGCTACAAACCCAAGGTAATTAACTCACTGGAATAACCAAAATATTTAGAAATTCAACAGTCTAAAACTACTTAGTAACAAATGTAATTAGTATAATTGATTAAAACCCTTAAGACCACCCCGCTTCCCCTCCCTCAAATGTTATGTATATAAACCGTAGATTAAGAATATTTTGTACCAGTCTGAAGATGGCTCTAGCGAGCTGAAACCGGTTACGGTCATTAAACTTAAAGTGAAAAAAAAAAAAGTTTTATATTTGCGGGTTTTAAGTATCGAGTTTTGAGATTATTAGGAGAACGGAAATATCCCTTTGATTTAAATAAAGAACACAAATTATTTAAATCTAGAATTAAAATGTTATCAATAAGGATGCTACAATCCTGAAGATTCCTAGCCACTTCCATGAAATTTAGAATTAAACTGTAAGAGATTTAATATTCCATACAAATTTTGTTTTAACACAAGTCCCTTATTCTACCACCAGTGAGTAAAGTATCATCGTGATCAGTACTACTAACCAAACAAACACAAATATCAAGTACTGTCATAGTTCCTTATTCTACCACCAGAGCCTTAAGAATCTTCACGGCAGTACTACCAACAAGATAAGTCATAAAAACCTTGAAGTAGTTCCTCACTCTGCACGCGAGGGAAAGCAACAACAGAAGCCGGCGCTGCCTTCGAGAAGGAAACTGTGTACAGACCAACTCAAATGCCACCACAAAAAGAAAGAATGAATACTAGAAGGGGCAAGAAGGCTCCTGGGGGAACAAGAAGAGGACAAGTTAGCTGGAACGTGACTCTTGAGAAGGGCTCTACGAAAACAATAGGGATTTAGGCTCTTGGGCTTGATTCCGAAAATGGAAACAATCCTGATCAGGACCAGGTCTGTTAGCTATACCAAACCTCGGTCAGCCAAAAACCATCTCTCAGAATGGAAAGGACAGTTTGGCCGATTAAAGGAAGATTCCTGCACAACCTACCATCGATATATGGTGTCTACATACAAAGTGCCCGCTCACTGAAAGGTACCCACCATTATGGTGCCCAAACCACCTGTGATATGTCAGGAGGGCACTCCTTAGACTTTGGACCAAGACCAGGTCTCTAGCTGAAAACATTCCCCAGCAATCTTAAGAAAAACACTATATAAAACCATGGTCTTCGCTAAACTATTCAATAGAGTCGTAACTTCATAAATTAGAATATGATGTCGTTCTGGAGATTGAAAAAGGTACAATCTATGAAGCCCTTATTACATGTTCGAATATAACCAGTTTATAAAGTCAATATTATTTTATTCATGTGAGGGCATAACCCTCAGTAACCCTGAAGAATCCCATGCTCTGCTGAGAAACATGTAAGTCACCGTTAATTAAGGTAAGTTACAAATATGGAGCCAACATCGTAACGCTTGGCGAAAAATGCGTAAGTAACGTAACAATTTTTAAACATACATAAATTCTTTCTTCTTCTGCTTTCAACAGTTGAATATTATAATATGGGCGTTGTCATTTTGAGAATTGCAATATTGAATGTTATATGAAGCTTACAAAAAAAAAAAATTACTGCAACTATCCAAAGGGACAAGAGAGACAAAAAATACTTATAACTTATCTTAAATGCTTGAAAGAAGCAATTATTTTTTTAATCACCATGTTATTGTTAAATCAATAAGTCATTAATTTTATCTAACTTTCAAGGCTATTTGTTTCAAGGTGTTTATTTTCCTGCATACTTATTAGAGACGGTGGAAGTTTGTGGCTCTTCTTGCTCTGGCTCTGGTATGGTGGTGGGATCCTCCGTATCGCTGAACTCTTCCTCTTGAAGTTCTTGGTCAAGGATTTCTTCCGTCACAGTTTCAGTATTTACCTGCAGGGGCAATAGAAATGACAATGGAATTAAATATCTAACAAGATAGCATTTTGGACATGTAAACTGATTAAAGTTAACTTATTATATTTTCTCTTTCAACGCTTAAATTTAGTTCACGGACATTAAAAACTCCCTTTGAACGTACACATTGGCTGAAATTGTTTAACCCTGGGACGACAAGAAACTTCTACGACAAAAAATAAATAAAAAGATATTTTTGTTAAATCCAACACATAGACAATATTTAATTAAATGAAGACATTATGAGCGAAACTCAATCGAAAATCTGGAAACAGAATGGGTGGTTCTTAGTCGAAGTATGGTACAGTTAAAAGTGACCAAATTGGATATCGACACCTTAGCTCAGTGGATAAGAGCGCCCAACCCGGAAAGTAGGGAGGTCCTGGGTTCGAGTCCCAGAGGTGTAATTATCTTTTTCTGATTTTTCTGTTTCCAGATTTTCGATTGAGTTTCGCTCATAATGTCTTCATTTAATTAAATATTACAGTTTGAGGTTTTACTCATAAAAAGTTAAAATAAAAAAAAAATAATAATAACATAGACAATACTCTACTTGATAAAGTGACATTTTTAACCTAGTAGAGGTAATATCCGAAGGCAAAATGAATATTTAAGGTCGATACTTCAATTGTAGTGCATCATACCGAGCACAGGCACGATTCTTCAACACTACATTTGCAGGGCTCCGGTCCCTAGGGGTTAACACTTAAGACAGCCCCATGATGTGTAAATGGATTTTTTATTCAGGAGATGCGTAAGCCGTGAGAAAAAAGATGGGAGGAATTATATTTTTAATTAAAGAATAATAAAAGATTACGCTTTCGAAAACGAAACATTGGTGACAAGGTATTATCAAGAAGTTATTGCTGGCAATCTGCTAATACCAATGATGTTTATAATGATAAAATTTATTTATTTACAGATAAAATTAACACAAGTAAACAAAATTAGTAAAAATGTGATGAAATTAAACATTAAAAAATGTGTATAATTTTAACCCTTTTACGATAACGTCGTTAAAAGAATTTGCAATACCCGTGCATATAATGAACAGTTCTGTACCTCTTTCTGCGGCTGATAGTTTGGTAAGAACACTTTGAGATCAGGCAAGTTGGTGTAGAAACTCCTGGTGTCTTCGTCTTGCCAGGGATCATTAGCGGGCAGTTTGTGGTCCCCTTCCAGTCCCCCCGAGATGACATCTCCCCCCGCACTGCTCAGGGAGGAGGCACTGGGGCATACTATGGGCTCACCCGCCTCCCCTAGGTCTTCGGCCAGGATATCCGCAAAGTTCTGCGCCCCAGTTAGCAGTCTTTCAAAATTGGTCTGCAAAAAGATAAGAATAAAAATACAAGAATGCATACTGATGTGTCATACTACGTCTCAATCAATCGTTACGAGATAAATGTTGCTATAAGCATGCTTTATGAAAAAACTCTAAAACAATTTTACACCTTACTAAAAAAAACCTCATGAAAATTTTAATCACTTGATAAACGACCTCAGATGTGAAAATATTACTAATTAAAAAATTACAAAAAATTGTTCATGGAAAAATCGTATTTTATGCATTGCCATACCGTTCATCTGATTACGATGAAACTTTGGTGATTTGTTGAGCGCACACCTGCGAAGGTTATAACTATAACAATGGTAAGCTTTGGCATTATGAAATTTTTATTAAAAAATTACTACTGGTGGTGCGGGATTGGTTTGAAAATGTGTGAATTACATATATTTTAGCGGCAGGGAGGGAAGGCAGGAGGAGTAGGGTAACGAAAGAGGTGGGGTTCGCAGGAGGGATGACGAGGGAGGGGAAGGAGACGCGGGAGGGGAACGGGGACGCATGAGAAAGGACAAGCAGGGAGAAACAATTTATTTTTTGAATGGCATTGCAAAGCGTGCCGGGTACCCGCTAGTATCTTATATATAAAAATCAATATTTTTTTGTTTGTTCGTATGTTATGCGCTGCCAAACCATTCATCTGATTGCGGCGAAACTTTGGTGATTTGTTGTGTGCACCCGCGAAGATTATAGGCTATATATAATGTTAAGCTCTGGCGTTATGAAAATTGAATAAATGAAAAAGAGTGTATTTTATATATCTTAGCGGCAGGGAGAGAAGGCATGAGGGGAAGGGTAATGGAGGAGGTGGGGCTTGTGGGAGGGATGACGAGGGAAGGGAAGGCGTGGAAGGCGGAAGGTGAACGCCGGGGGAAGGGGAAAGGAAAGCGGAAAGGAAACAGAGACTGCAATGCATGCCGGGTACCAACTAGTTAATAAATAAATAAAATTAGCTTATGGAACCTACCTGTTGAGTTTCTAATTGGTCCTTTCTTTCTTGTGAGAGCTCTCCCCTGGTATGTAAGGTGCGCTGGTTAGCCATGTGCAGGGCCTGCAGCTGTTGGCGTTGCGTGGCCAGGTGGCGAGTCAGAGATGTAAAATAGTCTTTCAGAATGGAGCGCACTCCTGCCTGCTTTTCCGGTTGCAAAAATGAACTCCGAGGAATATCTATATTGAATTCCTGAAAGAAAATGGAAAATTAAATGTAAAATAAATAAAAGCAGTGACATAACAAATGAAAGGACAGACAGCTGAGAAAGTAAATATGCATAATATTTTGTAATAAATTCTTTTGGAGCACTTTTCCGCCACTGCTTGGGAAGCCCATGGCGCCAGTACGAATTTGACCATGACGGTCCAAGAAAGCAATTCACTTCAATTAAACAAATGCCATGACTGCCAGGGTGGAATCTACATTCATAACCCTACGGAGACACAAGACCATCAAAAATCTTATTATTACTTAAGTAGGTTTTTCTTGGTTTGCTTTTGTTACAATTTGTATCATATTAGTATTGTTATTATTGTATTGCGTTACCCCCGCATACCTTCTGGAAGAAATAGTATTAACAAATACACTAGAAGAGAGAAAATACTTCCAACTTCTGACATTTCCCATACATTCTGTTGGCAGTATGCTACATTAGCGCCTTCTAGCAACATGAGTTCTGCAGGTTAATTTTCTTTCATGCATTTTAATGGATTTCACGTGAATTTAATTTATTTAACATTAATAAATTATAGAAATAAATATTAAACCTCAATTACATTAAGCTAGTTTACAAGCTATTAGCCAATAGGTTTAAAAGCGGGTGAATCGGTGAGAGAGATTGTCATGATGACACATAAAACTCTCTACTCGCTCAGTAGCAACAGTAGCAGCTAAAATAACGACGCTCGCGCCATGCAACTCTGTCGACTTTTGGTAGAAAACTTGAATTCGCAACTCTAACCAGTAGCGAGAATAACTGCTGCCGCCCAAAATAATGGTGTTGGTGGGCCGCCATCTTTAGTAGGCAAACACTAGCGAGTGGCGAGTAAAGTTGACCACCTTTCAACTTTTTTCGTAGATTATCCACAATCTGCTAGTTAGCAAGTAATACGATGACACTGAACGAGTTTACTAACAGATAGTGAATTTCCCAGATAGTAGCTTGTAAACTCGCTCTATGTAATTGAGGCTTTAGGCAACATACATACGACCTCACTGCTTTTTTGCCCATACATAAAAAAAATAATAAAGAATATTGATCAAAATAAAAATTAGAAAGCACAAAATGCCTCCACCAAGTATTATATAAAATCAATTGTTTGCCGCCATTGACTGGAAGGAATGTCAACATGCTACACTAGCGACTCTAGCAGCCAACATTGGGTAAATACTGCCGATATTTTAATGGAGTTGGGCGTATTATTATTATTCTAGGATGTTTGGTACTTTTAAATTGCATTACCTTGGCTAAATCTTTAATTCTCTTGGGAACCAAACCAGCGTAATCCTCTCCACAATGTTTGCAAAATGTCAGCAAAATGTTGATATTGTTATGTTCCTCCTTGTCCATATTAATAAGTACTGTGAGGACAGTTCCCAGCAAAGGCAGTCCCACTTTGTTGGAGAATATTCCGCACACTATAAGTTCGCCGTAAAAACGCAAATCCACTCGCAACTTTGAAGCGTTGGCTATTTTTTCCGATCCTTTCAAAGACAGAATTTTCTGCCAATTTTCAAAAAAATTCTGCGAGAACTCTGCATAGTTCTGGTGCAGTGTAGAACACAGCTTGATGGCGGCGGGCATGTCGGACATCTTTAATTTTGATTCTGTGATAGCGGCAGCAACCTCCGATATATATTTAGTCAAATTTAAAGTGCTAAAATCTTTCATTATGGCGTCTAGTTGGGAAGCCGAGAATGTTTTCAGCTTTTTGACAAATGTCGTGTTCTTTTTAAGAACCGAGTCCAGTTTAGAGAAGTAGCTATCAGGGGGCCTGACGCATTGCAGGTTCTGCTGCCGCAATTCAGATTTGTACTTCAGCCGGGCATCCAGATCAGCGATAAACTCCAAAACCATCTTCTTCTCCTCATCTTTATTTGAAGGAGCCTCTTCATTGATAATTGGGGTATTCTCACCTACTGATTCATCATTTTTCTCAGACGATTCCATCGTTTACCTGTAAATAATTTGAAATTTAAATAATTGTTGTTTTATGTTACTGTCACTGCTGGTATGGGGTCATTGAAATGCTTTAACCAATGGTTAATAAATAAAGGATAATAGCAGTTTGCCAAATTGATGGATATGATTCTGCTGATTTGGAAAATATTTTGTTGAAACGACTCTTGATTGTCAAGTTGTCGTTAAACATTTCTCAGAGGTCTATGTTGAAAGGGGTAATCGTTTTTATCAAGAAGTTTGTTTTATCCGGAGAGACTTATTTGAACAATCTACTAAGTTTTTAAAATAATCAGTTATCAAATATTGCAATCCCAAACACAACTCTTATTTTAACAACATACAAACTAATAAAATTATTGTAACTGAAGATTTTAAAGCTTTAACTATAATTTCTAACACAAATAGATAGGAAACTATGGAATTTGAATCCATAATGTAGGGAAAAGCCCTTTATTTTGGTACAAGATAAGGATGTGACAGATTCTACAATACAGGTTCACTGAAAATATTTTTACTTTTTATTCACATTCGCTAGTAAAAAGTTAGAAATTTGGATGGTTGGGGTGCTTAAATTGTTATTTACTTACGTATATATTAATAGCTTTTCTAATGTACAGTTCTTTATTATTTGTTTTCGACATTTGACTACACGTCTCTAGATCAGAATTTTAGCCGAATCTGGCAAAACTCGAGCTGTCAACTATAATCATAGACAATTTATAAAAAATCTTCTATCGTTAAGTAGGTTCCATCAAAGTAAGCCACGCACGGCAAGTTTTGTATCGACGAATTGTTACCTTTGAGTTATAAGTGTGTCAATTGAGTAGAAAAAATTAAAAATGGAACTAAAAATTTTGTAGGCTGGCAACACCAATTCAACTGTCAAATATTATTTTAAAGCGCAATGACAATGAAAATATTTAACACTGTAAATCACATTTTGTGCTTTAAAAAAATATATTAAATCGAAGAAGCACTGTTGTTGGTACCTACCCCCTAAATGAATTCAACAGTAGGTAGAATCACTAATGGTGAGTTTAATTACACGAGTTGTTAAATATATTCAGTTCTTAAATTAGAGTCATGATCTAAAGCCCGGGCAATGCTAGGTACTTAAGCTAGTATCAATTAATGTGAGCAATTAGCTCTGCTTATATTTTATTACAATTTTATCGTTATTTTTCATTTTGTTACACAAAACTGCAAAGGTATAATAATAATGTACCTCTGTGCAATTCTAATTTTGAGATCGGTGGGTATCTATTATATAAAAAATATTTCTTGTAGAGAAGCCTCTCCTTCAATATGAGGGGCAGTTGGTCACAAATATATATGTAACTAGGCTGTCCCTTTTAGTAATAATTAATATATAAGTCTACAGGTGAATCTGATAAAGGCTAAAAAGATATTAGTTAGTTTGGAAAAAAAAAGTTTTTAGTTGGTTCTAGTTAAAGTTACTAGATTATAATATATTAATAGATTCAAATTTTTACGTGAGGGTACTTCTTTATGACGGACAGTAAAGTCATAGACTATAAGAATTTTTTGACAGCCATGTGGCCAATTTGACAGCTTCAATGTTATTGTTGGATTGATCTTCTAGCAAGCGAAAATGTGTGGAATTTTCTGCAAAATTTGTTACAACCGAAATGCCCATGATACTACTCAAATACAAAACGTAAAATATAATTTACCTAAATTTCTTAAATTTATGTTTTGTTACTTTTTTATTTAGGTATTTTTTTTTTAAATTTTCAGCAAAACAAAGTGGAAGAACTTCTCAACTGTAGAGGTCCGGACGAATGTCATTCGTTACTTGCGAAATTTTCATCTGCACGGTTAAAGTATTCAATACAAATGATCGGCAACACTTTGTGGATGCAAGGAGAAAAAGCCGAAGTTCAACCGATGGAATCAGAACATGGTGCTCTTCTGTTCAATGGAGATATTTTTGATAAAAATTGGAACCCAAACATCTGTGACACTGAAGATATATTTAAGAAATTGAATCCTGAAAAAATTGTTGGTAAAAGAAAAATAATTTCTGTCATATATTTTTTTATGCTTATTATTGGCAATGACGTTACACTATATATATACATATTCTCAATCCAAGATAAGAACAACTCGTGGACGCGCATGTCTCCGCCCCTTTTCCCCACTGCTAGTAGGACAAACGCTAACACATTCAAACCCATTATTTAAATAAATAGAAATATTTTATAAAATTTTATTTTATTTTTTCTGTCGTATAGTCTGGCAAAAAAATTACAACAATTTATACATTTAAATAATGGTGGTGATAGTATTACCAAATACATATTCTACTTTATGTGGCATGAGATCTATAGAGAATAAAATTTTTCGCTCAATACCAATAATATGTCGAATAAAATTACTCCATTGCTCTGATGTAACCTTTTCGATACCTTCTTGAATGAGTGTTCTTAGGCATTTATTTTGAAGGAGATATTGTTTAGTATAACATGTTATTTTACTACCGACTACCTATACCAATTCGCTCGGATAAGGAAGTAATCAGAACACAGTCTTGTTGGCTTCGCTAGCAGTGACATCTACCACATACTTATCGTATAACCCCCTGCTAGAGCTGTCATCTTTTGTTCTTTGTAATTAGTGATAATGTGTTTGGACACATCGGCTGATTATCCATTTCATCACTGGGCCTGAATGGGTTAATTTGTTGTGACGCGGACACACGGTACGACATACTGAATTTCGGGTGGTGATTTACAGCTTACAGCAGCGGAGGGCCGGTGAAGGGACCGTAGCGGGGGGAGTGGTATGCGCAGCACAAACCAAATTTTGCACCATAGCGGGGTGTTCTAAATGTGGATCGAGAATAGACGCTAGGTAGAAATCTCGGTAAATATTTCACTATCCGCTGCACTTATGCACGGTAACAACCAAATACGTTTGTGAGACAATAGTACCCTTTACACACAGAGTTCGGAGCGGGACGTGCCCCGCGCCACTTCGGGCCGCCGCACAGAAAAGTAAAGACCGAAAGTAAGATAACGCTTTACTGCGCAGTTCACTGTGAGACTTTTCTACGCGGCGGCCTGAAGTGGCGCGGGGCACGTCCCGCTCCGAACTCTGTGTGTAAAGGGTACTATTAGCAAGTCTTTTTTTTTTTTTTACATGAGCTCCACACAGGAGGCCCTGATTAAAATAGTTTCCCTCAGGGCCTATGTCATCTTTGGGGATGCTGTGTGGAGGGTTTTTAAGGAGAGGAAGGAGAGTTCTGGGAAGGAAAAGGGTTTAAGGGGTGGGTAGGAATCTGGGGTTCAGTGTGTCCTGGTCATCCGCCTCCAAGACCTAGACAAACTTCACCCCATGAACCCGGGCACCCCTGCTAAATCACCAAACGTAGCGAACCACTTGGGGTGACCTATGGCAGGGGTGTTGGAGAGAATGTGAGAGGAAGTCTAGATGTATTGTAAAGTCATTGCTTATTGGATAATATTATTTAAGTCGGGGGTCGTTCTAGACTTTTCGTGAGCTAGAGAGGAAAATTTTTTGAAAAAAATTTTTTTTTTTCAAATTTTATATTTGAAGAACTGAAAAATATATTAAAAAAAATATTATTTTCGGCTATAACATCGATAATGTCGTATTTTTCAGTCTTGGCACTCTAGCTACTGAAAAGTCACTCAATACCAACTTGTATGTAAAATACAAATCATAATTTTTTTAATGTTTCAAATTTTCCCCCTTAAATCATAACATTATAATTTTATTTCTAATCTTAAACCAATATCATTATGACACAACTATATATTGTTCTTTATTTTATAATGTTTTCAGAGTAGCAGCACAATTATAAAATCCGGCGATAGGATAGTAAATATTTTGAAGACTTTGAATGGACCATTCAGCCTGATTTACTGGGATAAAGAAACCAATTATCTCTATTTTTGTAGAGATCGGTTTGGAAGAAAAAGCCTCATATTGTACAAGAATAACAGTGAACTCATTCTGAGTAGTGTACTAGGTAATTTACATATAGAAAGTTGGGCATAATATATTTTAATAGAACAAATATGAAACTTATTTCCATTATTTGACTGTAACCAGTTTCAGCTTGTTAAAGCCATCTTCAGACTGATACAAATTATTCTCAATCTACGGTTTATATGCATAACATATTGGGGAGGGGGAAGAGGGATAGTCTACAAGGATTTTATTCAATTATAAAGTCGTCTTTGATGGTTGAATTTCTAACTATTTTGGTTATTCCCAGTAGACTTAATTACCTCGGGTTTGTAGCTTACTTTTATATTGTTTGGGGAATACCTTACAAGTAATATGAATTATTAATTACCTAATTTTATTAGTCGTGTCTATTCTTAATTAAAATCGTTAGTATATATTTATGATAATTTGGCATTTTTGATTGATGGATTAAGTTTCATTATTATTTTTATTACTATTATGGAATTCCACCATAAATTGTCAGTTTCAAAAATATGATACATGCCTCGAATAAAGTGGAGCATACAAATATGCATGTATTTTTACACTGTTAACTATAATTTTCATTGATTTTTAGGAAAGGAGTTTAAAGGTGCAATTGAATTTCCAACGGGAAACATTTTCTGTCTCGATTTAGAGAAAAATCTTGTCAAAGTTATTTCATGGACCGAGGATTCCTCCAAAGATTTTTTTATCCCCATTGAAGATTGGCTTCTTACATTTAATACAGATGTACAGAATTACTCGTTAACACCTAGTTGTATAAATGAAGAGGTAAAAATAATTGCTTTTTTCAGCTTAGCAATACTATTATTTTTTGCAAAATTTTAACATTTTCAAGAATTTCATATTTTTACAACTTAACGTTTTATTATTTTAATCTTTTAACTCATCCCACCTGTATTTGTTTTTATCGAAACTGACCATGGCAGCTGAATTAGTTTCTGTGCAAACTTGTCTTAAAAATAACAGCATTTTTTGTTTCAATATTTATTTTATATAAATTTATTTCATGTTATAAAAACCAAATTAATTTTGAAAAATTAAAAAAAAAAACTTAGATGACTCTGCGTTCTACTATTTATGTAAAAATAAACATTTTGTCGAGAGGCATAAATTATGGCGGCCCGGTGGGAAGGCTTTCTAATTTTAGCGGCCCTAAATTGTGGCAGCTTGGAGTGAATGGGTTAATTATATACATACGGGGTGAAGTTTGTACAGGTCTTGGCGGCAGATACATCTACCCAACAACTGTGTGGCAGGCCGAATCGGTAGGGACTGGTTTAGGACTTTTGGACCTCTCCAGCAAGATCTTGACTGACCGCCTTGCACCGCAGTGGAAGAAATGGATTCATACCTCTTCCCTTCTCAGAACATCCTCTCCTTCTTTTCCTAAAAACACCCTCCAGCCAGCATCCCCAAAGAAGACATATACGCGGGGAATTATTTTCGTGCTCCTGCCTCCCCTCCTGCAGCCCCCTGTGTAAAGCTAATTTAAAAAAAAAGAAATATATATATAAATGTAATTTTTTTCATTTCAGGAGTTGAATTTTCTAGCTAGAATAGAGAAATTATCAGATGAAATTCCATGTCGTATTGAGTTTTTGAAAACTCTTTTAAATGAAGACATAATTTCTGCAAAAGTAAAGAGACTAATAGATCTTTTATCTGAAAGTGTCAGAGTTCGTGTCCAAACGCAACCTGGTTTATGCAAAGATTGTATAAATAAACCTTCAAAATGTGATGGACATTGTACGGTGGGAATCTTGTTTTCTGGAGGCCTGGATTGTACCATTCTGGCTGCATTGGCTCATCTGCATGTGCCAATAAACGATTCTATAGATCTGTTGAATGTCGCCTTCCAACATAAGAATTGTGAAGATTATCAAGTGCCAGATAGATTGACATCATTGCAGTCGTTGGATGAATTGAAGAGACTCTTCCCAAAGAGGTAATACAAATTTTAAGCATTTTCTATTCATGAAAAATTGTGAAATATTTTATGTAGATACATATTATACATAAATAAAATTAAAGAGGGAGGATGAAAGTGCATGTAGTAGAAATGAGATTCCTGAGATGTATGTGAGACAAATTACAATTGAGGAGTTCTGGAAAGAATGCAGGGTCATTGTAACGGTAATTTGGGACCATGAGTATGGGTACTGCCGTCCCGGGAATCATTTATTGGATAACCTACACCTCTACCACAGGTCTCCCCAAGTGACTTAGGGTTCAAGGGGTGAGGTTTGTGCGGGTCTCGGAGGCAGTTGCGCCTGCCCACCAACTGTGTGGCAGGCCAGATTGGGAAAGACTGGTTGAGGGAGACCTTTAGCCTCTCCAGCAGGACTCTCCGGAGGAATAGACTCATACGTCCTCCTGGACGTTACTCCTGGACACACTGATGCCAGGATTCCTATCCACCCCTCATACCTTTTACCTTCCTAGAATTTCCTCTCCTTCCGTTCCCTAAAAAGACCCCCCCCCCCCCAGAGATGAAATAGAGGGGAATTATTTTTCTTCTGGGCCTCCCGTATGGAGCTGATGTAAGAAAAGGGTTTCACTTGAATTGTAAAGCTGCTAAAGGCCGCCCTAAGAGTGACTTACATTTAGCTTTTGTGAATAAATAAATAAACTAAGAATATTATGAAAGGAATGCCTAAGGTGGACTCGTAGAGTGAAAGTTTTTCCGGAAAAATAAGTAACAGAAGAATTCAAGACAGGTGGATACAAGAAGATGTTGGTGATGTCCCTGAAAGATTGATTCAGTCCCCAATCAAGTGATTTAAATATGTTCTTGAGTGGGGTCATGTTAATAATTATTAGTTACTACTTATTCCACAAGGAACAATGATTTAAAGTGTTGTCACTTAACAGATTTTACTGGAACTACGACAAAGTTTTAAGCCACACAAATTTAATAAATTTATTTGGTAACATTTACAGGAAGTGGAACCTTGTTGAAGTAAATGTGTCTACACAAGAACTCAAAGAAAAACAAGCAGAAATAATTGGAGATTTGGTGTTCCCTCTGCAATCCATTCTAGATGAAAGTCTAGGTTCAGCTTTATGGTTTGCAGCGAGGGGTGAAACCCATTTGTACAAGTCAACAAGCCGGGTAAGTTCTGGATAACTTCTTAAAAATAATAGAATTATGAGCTTATAAAATAAAGATTTTTGATAATTAATTTAGGAAAAAAATATTTGCCTTTTGTATTAGAACTAGCAAGTACCCGGTATGCGTTGCAACGCCACTCATAGAAAGAAAATGTTTGAGTTTTAATTCTCTTTATTGAAGATGGATATACAATTATCGCTTTTGGATATACAGTATTTTTTGTTTTTCCAACTCGTGAACAGGTCCATACAGCCGTCTGTCTGAGAAGCATGGATTTTCCAAATTTACCCCCTGCTATTCCCTACTGCTCCCTCGAACCCCCCTCCTTCATTCCCCTCCCCCCTCCCAGATTCCCCTCCCCATCCCTCCTTCCTTCCTACCGCAAAACTATATGAAATATACACACTTCTCATAGATGTCCATGTGAGAATTGTGATGTTTTTGCAAATTTCCCCCTGCTTTCCTCTATGGCTAAGATGGACCCTTTGAAATCCCTTCCTCTGCCCCTTCTTCGTCCCCCACTCTTCTGTCTCTCGAGTCCTTTGACATGCACCCCCGTTCTCGCACTCATTTCCTTCCCGCGTCCCTTTTCATTCCCACCTTCCCCTTCCACCTTCCTCACCTTCGTTCCGTTCCTGGTTCCACCTCTCATGTACCCCCTTTTCTTTCACTTTCAAAAATTTCTGTAGAAATACAAACACTCGTTGCAGCTGTCCATGTCCGAAGCATGGATTTTCCAAATTTACATGTCAAATTCTTTTTTTCATTTTTGCTTGGATGCTATTTTATTGATTTATTTTATAAAAACTAAAAAGGCTTTGTTTGATCAGGTTATTTTAATGGGCATGGGTGCAGACGAGCTTTTCGGTGGGTACACACGGCACAGGAACTCTTTCCGGAGGGGCGGCTGGGCGGCCCTGGAGAGGGAGCTGCAGATGGACTGGCAGAGAATCCCGTACCGCAATCTCGCCAGAGACGATCGCGTTGTCAGCCACCACGGACGACAGCCCCGGATGCCGTACTTGGATGAAAACTTCCTTGAATATGTTCAGAGTCTAAAGACGTGGGAAAGGTACTGTTAACTTTGGAAGATAATTTTTAAAAAAATTGTGGTATTATGCTGTGTTGCACTACCTCCTTCTTTAGTCTAAAGATACTTATCGACGTGATAATCGCAAATCATATTTATTAATGTCCTATTAGGGCTTTTGTGTGGAATTTCACATTTAGTTACAGTTTGTAAGTATACTAAGATAAATATAGTAGTAGTACAAATAGCGTATCAACAATAGAATACAGAATAACACCAGAAGTGCCTTCCATACAAATTTGAATGGAAACAAATGCTCCATTTAGCCCAACAGCCAAGCGCTCCATCTCACTTACACTCGCCTGTCTTCGTAGATCTCCATCCTATTTGAATTTCGTAAACAGTTTTGTATTAGAAATTTAAGTCTCGATTAGGCAAATATTTGTATCGCAAAACACGCCCATAAGGCATTTCTTGTGTTGTTTTTTATTCTATGATAACCGCATATAATAAAAAAAACGTAGCAAAATACTAACATGTGCAATGATGATGTTAAATTATTTAATTTTAATAATAAGGCGTGGGTATCTAGCACGGTTGACCGATAATGTCGATAACTGATCAAGAGAGATTGCAGATCGCTAACATATAAACAACAATTCGCGTCAAATAAATTTAGAACATTTAATTTATGAACTGTTTTTTATTTGTTGGCGATCTGCTGTCATGCTCAGGAACGATAACAAGTTACCGAGATTATGGATAAACCCTTTATCGATCGACCAAGCTAGGTTCCCTGAAATAGTAAATTAAAGCAATAAAAATCTGGCATTTTAACTGCATATTTTTACTCTCAAGCGTCGATTGCCTTGTGTTAAATAATAGCATATTTATTATACAGGGTGTTAAAGGACGTATTAAACTTACTTTAACCAGTGATTCCTGACATGTTTTGGAGTAAAAAATGTAAATGAAATTTTGGTCTCCTGTGATATTTTTGAAGTTTTTTTTTTTTCATAAATGTATTGGACAGTTAGGGGCGGGGTGAGAGGAGGGTTGGTTATTCGGCTGAGTGACCTGTGGAAGAAAAATAATTGTATGATTTTTAAGAAAAAGAGACATCTAAAAAGTCACCGGAGACCAAAATTTCATTAACATTTTTACTCTGAATAATGTCAGGAATCACTGGTTAAAGTAACCCCCTATATGTATAATAGTGTATTTTCTTTATAGTTCAAATTTAGACTAATAAAACGTATGCAGGATTGGTAAAAATGTACAAGGATTTCACATTTCTGTGTATAGATAATTTAATTCATTAGATAAAATAAAGTACAAATAAAATTACTAAACCCTTATAAATTTTAGGTGTTTCCCGAGCGCCAAATGCGGACCAGGAACAGGAGATAAGATGCTGCTGAGATTAGCTGCTTTAAAGTTAGAGCTGGAGTGCGCCTCAACTTTCCCAAAGCGAGCTATCCAGTTTGGCTCGAAAATAGCCAATAAAAAAGATAATGCTAAAGATATCTCGCAAAGGCTTACAGAAGTATTGTAATATGTTATTTTATAAATAATGCTTTTTAATAAATGCATAACAATATTGACAATTTTTAATTTGAATTTGAGAGGAAACGAACCATTCAGTTCATCTTTCAATGTGGGAAAAAATGTAATTAATTTATTTATTTACCTAACTTATTTTTTCTATTCTACTGTTTGCTCTAATGCCAATATGGATAAATTGAATTGCGTATCCCATTCATGTAGTTGTGTTTTCTATTATTATTATGTTACATATTTTTAATGCACTTTTGTAATTTATTAACACGTCAGGTGTATTTGTCCACTTTTCGTAGAAATCGTGGTCTCTCTTTCTATCATGGTTAGAAATATGATCTAAATGATGTTAGAAAGAGAAAGTACCACGCTTTATAATCAAATCTATAAGTTAACTGCAAAATATTTGAAAAGTGCACCTTTATGAATCCAAAGTTTCCGACCGCAATTTGAAAAAATATTATGAACCTTTGAGAATTTTTTATTATTACTAGCAAGTTCCCAGCACACGTTGCGATGCCAATTAAATAAAGAAATAGTTTCTCCTTGCATGACCATTCATCCTTGTTCTTTCTGCCTCCCCTTCCCCTCACATGTTCTCCCTCCACCTTCCCCGACAACTCTCTCCCCTCTCCCGCCTTCCCCCCTCTGCAAACCCCCACCCCCTCCGCTTCTCCCCATTCCTCTCCCTCTGCCGCCTTCTAGTAGTGTGTTTTTCCAGCCAGAATGAATCCAATGAATCTGAATCCGAATGTGTTTGAATCGCTCTGAGTTTGCAAAATGTGATGAATCGATTCCGGTCATACCGGAATCACTCTCTATTATACATACAAGTGAATCCGGGAGGATCTGAAATGTTGCTACTGACAGAAATGCTCTCTAGTAGCATTCTCTCTTGCTACTAATGAACAAATGATACCTAGTAGCATGTATGTAATGCTCGACGAAAACATTTTTCAAAACCAAATAGCATTATTTTGTAGTAAAAAGATAGCAAGGAGCACTGCTTTTTATCTTTTGTTGGTCTGCACGTAGCAAATTTGCCTTCCAACAAGTTCACGTTTAGTTCTTCCAACGATACTTAGGTGAAATTACTAGTTTTATGGAGGTCATTTTTCAAACACAAAATACAAGGCGGTATTAATATTCTCTGTACTTTAAAAAGGAATGACAAGGCTTTTGAATCTATTCAATAGCGCAATATGTGGGATTTTTCCTTCAGGAACCACTTTAAACAAAACTTGTGATAAAATTACAATGGATATAGGATAGGGCGGATGAACAAAAAATTATAATCATACCTATGCTAAATTTTCGCTCCTATATCCATTGTAATTTTATCACATGTTTTAAAGTAAAATATGTATTTTGTTTACATAGAGTCCATTATAATATTATTCCTACTCCAATATAAAATATGTATCCATTTAAAATCTAACATTGCAAATATAAATAAAAAAATTCTGTGTTACCTTAAATATAATAATAATATTAATAGATACCTACACGACAATGATAACAATTAAGTAAGATATTCCCTAAATAAACATTAACTAACTAACTAATCATCACGCCGTTTTCCGCAGGGGTAGGCAGAGAGGGTGGATCGCCAAACAACTCGATCTTGGCACACACTCCTTGCCTCGTTCACATTCATACATCGTCTCTTATATGCTCTTCTACTCTTCTGACTCTTGACATTCAGCAAACATTCAGCAGTGCCCGTTATAAAAAATATAATGTACTCCAGTAGGTCTGGAGAAAATACATTAACTGTGCCAGCTTGTAAACCTACAAATAATACAAATAGTGCCTGTACCAGTAATTCTTCACCGGTATCGCTACCAGTACCACCTCTAGCATTACCTGAAAGTGAGCCTTCCACTTCCTCAGAAGCTCTTATAAGAAGCATTTGGATAATTAGTTCCAAACCAGTATCGCTGACTATGTGAGCATAAAAAAACCTATTTCTGTGCATAAATCTCGAGAGATCGATAATCAGTTACTCCTAATAATAGTCAAGAAATATAACCCCTTCAGCCTTGTAGAAGATCCTGAATTTAAAAAAATAATAGCATTATTATGTCCAAGCTACGGCCACCCATCACAAAAAACTATTAGCAAAAGCCTTTTGCCTAAAATGTTTAATTTAACAAAAGTAAATTAACAATTCTTTTGAAAGAAGCAGAAGCATTTCTCTTGATGACGGATGGGTGGACCTCTCGCACCAATCAAAGCTATTATTATCTCGTTTGTATTTCGTTTGATGAAAAATACATTGCAGAAAATATTTCAGTGTTTTTAAAAACTATTGTAAATGAATGGAGTTTGAGCAAAAAAATGTCTGCCGTTATATCAGACAATGCAGCTAATGTTATAAGTGGAATCTGTCAGTGCGGTTGGCCCCATTTTGATTGCTTTGCCTACACTATCAATTTAATTGTGCAGTCTGGACTGGAAAAAATTAAACCCACTTTGATTATAGTCAAAGCAATGGTAGAGTATTTTAAACGCAGCTCCCATGCTTTGGTTAAATTAACAGCCAGACAAAATGAATTAAACTTATCTCCTTTAAAATTAATCTAAGACATTGTCACCAGGTGGAGTTCCACTTACAACATGCTGTGGAGGATTTGGTTGCTAAGGGATGCTCTTGTGTCAAAATTGGCCGTGGAACAACATTAATTAAACTCTTTATCTCAAAATGAATGAACTATTATCGAGCATCCATTTTAATTTTGAAAAAATTTCTTGATATCACAAATGCCGTGAGTAGTGAAAAAATTTGTTTCATTTTCTAAAGTTATTATTTATAATCAGGCGATGCACGCGCACGTAAATCTATATTGTGCGCAAGGAAGTGACTTTCCACTTGAAATGTGTGAAATGGCACACTTTTTGAATGAAGAAGTGAAAAAGAGGTTTTATAAAGCTCACAAAGATAAAATAATTAATGAAATATTTTTGGACTCAAGGTTCAAGCAATACGGAAGAATGAGCGAAAACCAATTCCAAGTTACGAAGAATGAAATAGAAATTAGAACGTCGTATTTGTCATCGATTACACAAAATGTTGAAGAAGAACTTCGACAATCTATAAGCGATCCGATCTCCATCATCCATAGCCGAATCGTCATCTTCTTTTTGGAATGCATATGATAAAACGGTCAGTAATGTGATGGCTCCGACAGTCTTTAACTTTTAGCATTGCTAGGAGTAAAAAATATAACGAGGAGCCTATCATGAACAGAAAGGAAGATCCCTTAAAGTGATGGGAAGAGAGGAAGCGGGTGTACCCTTGTCTTTACAAAATCATGAAGACGATACTAAGCACGTTGCCTACTTCAGTCCCATGTGAGAGGTTATTTTCTAAAACACGAATGACCATTAGTGAAAAAAGAAGTAGGCTGAATTCTGAAAAGATTTCTCAGATGATGTTTATAAACACAAACTTTGTTTAACTTAGGTTTTTTTTTTCATAATGCGTTTTTTATTATCATAAAAAATGTTAATTTTTTGTTCTAGTGACTGTATAAAATATTGTCTGTACAAAATATTATGGTAAATTTAAGCAAAGTAATGGTATTTCTCAGTCTTCCTCACTAGGGGGTCCTGTTCATGCTGAGGTGAACTAAAGTTATTTAATTCAGGTTTATTTTTCCTTCTGTCATTTTTGGGGTTTTATCGTTGATTCTTTTCAGCCAGATTTTTATTGAGGAAGGACGCATATTTAAATAAACTTATTTTTTCTAATAAACAATCAAATCTAGATAATAAAAATCTGTAATAAATTTCATTTGAACGCAAATCTGATTTATGTTCTCTTCTCTCTAATGCGTACACTAATAATTTTATTTATTTATTTATTTTATTTATTATATTACATTATATACAATTAAATAGCAAAATAACATAATAATATATTTAAAGATAACTGTAAATATTAAAAATGTGTACAAGTGTTTATATTATTATGGTTTTTCAATTGTCTTTTTCTGTTTATGTTCATGCTATAAATTTATGTTCATTCTTTAAGTTAATGTTAATGTTCATATTTCTATATATGTTCGTTCTACATATTTTTGTTTATATTTATGTACGCTATTTGTTGTTAAAGAATTTTAAATAATAATAAAAAAAAATCAAATCTTGACAAGCCAATATCTTAGGTGTTTTATTTTTTAACTCCCGCATTGTAACATAAAATTATAATGAACAGCATTTATTTTTAGGTCTAGAATAAATCACTGTTTCAATTTAATTTTTCAATTACAATTTCCAAACAATACTCGACACGCCGATCAATAAATTGGTTCCGATTCCGGGTAAATAAACTGATTAAAGTAAAGTTTGTTCACTCTTATAACTCCTACTCCTATGACACCGGGTCCGGCGAGTCCAGCTGAATCAATTCTCAGCATAGGATTCGGTGAGTCCGGTGGACCGAAAGGAATCAAAGAAGCGGATCCAACGAATCGAGTCCACTCGGCTGAATCTGGATTCGGATTTGAGTCCGTAAAATGAGTGGAACTACACACTTCTACCGCCTTCCCTCCCTGCCGCTAAACTATATGAAATATACACACTCTTCAAACTACTATTGTAAAATTTTTAAACGCATTTCACAACACCGCGAAGATTTTTAATAACAATAAATCACTCAAGTTTCATAACAATCAGATGGATAGTATAGGAAATAATTTCATAATGCCAGAGCTCACTATATAGAAACGTCAGCCCATCAAATCCCCAAAGTTTCATCCAATCGGATGGAATGGTTTAGGAAAGCGGTGTCCGGACAAATCAGAATGAAATCAACTCAACACCTCCTTTGAAAAGTCATTAAAAGTGATGAAAAAAAATGGTTAAATAGATTACGTTATGGGCTATTTTTCAATTTTTTTTTTTCAAAGCTGGTGAGTTGACTTGATTTTGTGCATTTTTTTTTTCACCCCTGCCATAGGTCACTCCAAGTGAATCGCTACGTTTGGTGACTTAGAGGGGTTCCCGGGATGATGGGTTGGGGTTTATCTCGGTCTTCGCGGCGGATACGTTTGCCCACCTACTATGTGGCAGACCGGGTCGGGAGAGACTGTTTGAGTGAGACTTCTTGACCTCTCCAGCCAGATTCTCTCGACCCATCGTCTTGCAATGCACTGCAGTGATCCATCTATCCATCATATATGTCCATCAATCCTGGACACATCGACCCCAGTTTCCTGGACAAACCCCACCCACCTACTGCATGGCAGGCCGGATCGGGAGAGACTGGTTGAGGGAGTTATTTTGAACTTTCCAGATAGACTCTCAACCCATCGCCTTGCACCACAGTGGGAGGGATGGTCACTCCTGTACACATTGACCCCAGATTCCTACCCACTCCTCATACCTTTTTCCTTCCTAAAACTTCCTTTCCCTAAAGAGATCCTCCACACGGCATCTCCAAAGATGTAGTAGGCCCCGAGTTATTTTTTTCCTCAGGGCCTCCTGTGTGGAGCTAATGTAAAAGAAAGGTTCCATTGTAATCTTTCTCATAAGCAATGCATGTAACCAAGGATATTGAAATATAAGGAGATATGCTACGATGTCGCCGGAACTACTACCTAATGGGAATAGTTTGAATACAGAATTTAGTTGATTTTTCGAAAGCGTGTAGTAGTATTAGTTAAAAATATAGTTTGAATACGGAAAGAGTTTGTTCATTTAGTTGATTTTTTGAAGGCGTGCAGTAGTATTGGTTAAAAATATCGGCGACATCAGGAAGCACAAACCCACCCAGTAAAAACTGCAGATAGCCCATCTCCTTATATTTCAATATCTTTGCGTGTAACAGAGAGATTACAACAAAGTTTTCAGAGCGGGACCATAATCTAGAATTTTTCACGCTACAAAAAAATTAATAATAACAATCATGTTTGGTGGATTTCTTTATTTATGTAATGGAATGTTTCTGTTCTGTGATGCCAAGGGTACAATTGTTTTTATAATGTTTCCACAGACCACTGTGCGAAGTATATGACTTATCACAGCCCTTGCACACAAATGGTCGAATACCAGTGTGTGTACGCATGTGTGTGTGTACGTCCGCCGATCGTTTGAACCTACGATCACATCTCGGACACTGGAATTTCTTTTCGTCAAAATGGATCCTCTTGTGTCTGGACAGGTCCTGATTCTTAGAGAACGGCCGGGCGCACATTTCGCAGACGTAGGGTTTAATTCCCGTGTGAACTCGCATGTGGACCACAAGGTGTTCGCTTCTCGTGTATTGCTTGGAACAGAGTGGACAGCTGAAGGGTTTCTCGCAGGTGTGCGTCAGCAAATGCTTCTTAAGAATGGATTTGGTTTTGTATGTACAGCCGCACAGCTCACACTGATAATTTTTAGGAGTCAATTTTTCACCGGTTTTATTTTTTGAATCACCAAAAGATTTTAATTTTTCAAGAAACTTTTGCGAGTGAGTAGTTTTAGCTTCACAATCAACATTTGGTTTAAATTTAAGATTTTTTTTAGAATTATCTTTACTCTTGTGTTTTTTTTTCTTTTTGTTGAATTTACTTGGGAAATGGTTGCTTTCTATTGTCAAAATATTTCTTTGGAGTTCTTCACACATTTCGAAATCACAACTGTCTTTGGTTTCTTTTTTAGTTATTTCGTACGTATTTGAATCACCGTTAGTTAACTCAGTGTAATCATCCGTATACTCTCTATCGGATAGATCCATTTCTGATTTTATAATAATATCCAACTCCTCTTTTATGTCTCCGAGTTTAGCATCCCTATCTTTTTGCTTGCACTCAATTTTGGATTCCAATAAAGATTTCAACTTTAACTCTGTGCTTTCACATTTCCTCTTAAAATCATAAAAATCATTTAATTTAATTTTGCAGGTGATGCAAATCAAAGTAGGTAGACCATCATGTTTATTTATCTAAAATAAATAAAGAAAATGTCATTACCACACGCTAGATCTGAATAGCCAGGTACTTTCCCTTTTCCTTCCCCTCCCCACTACTTTCACCTTCGTAAAATACCACTATTGAGGATCCCAGTCATTCTAACTCAAGACAGTTGGGACTCTGGTGCGGTTTTCACACAAAAAAAAATCACCAATCTGCCTACCAAAATAATATGTGAAGATGGCGAAATAAATAACTCTTTATGATTAAACTTTGAAAATTACATAAAAAAGTATCTCAATGCAGAGATTCTCCATTTAAGGTAAAATATGTGGATCGATAGAGAGAAGAAATGCATTAATAACTTACATGGATAACTGCACAAGCCATTGCTTTTATATCTAAAGTGGCTCCGCCGTCAATCGCAAAAATACATGAAAGTTCCGTTTTCTCCGTGCAAAGTCTGCACACATTTAGTAGCTTTGAATCCATTGCTTTACATTTTATGTCAATCTTACGTTATTATAATAACTCTCGCCGAAAAAAATAGAATGCATTGTTTATATTATTTTACAACGAATGACAAGTAGTTTGCTTTGACAGTTATAGTGAGTGTTGCCAACTCGATTTTTTTAATTCCAAAAAAGCCAAGATCTTGAATAGGGAAATACAAAAATTTCAACAACGAAAATAACCGCTTCCTCAGAAAAAATAACTTTTAAATTATCATCATTTTACGAATTAGTTCATTACAGAACTAGAATATCTGAAAATGGAGCTAAGAAACTACCTTAACCTTTTTTTGGAGCTGATTCCCTCGATTTAGAGCTATATGATTGACGGGAGTTGGTAAGGCTGATAGAAACATTGAAAAAGGGTAAATATCAGTCCACAATGGAGTGCTGGTACGTACTGATGTATGGCAGTGAGGCATGGAACTGGCAGAGGAAGGATGAAAGTAGACTGAATGCTGTTGAAATGAGATCCCTGAGGCGGATATATGGTATAACCATTTATGAAGGTGTGAGAAATGTGGAGATCCGCAAAGAATGCAAGGCTGATGTAAGCGTACTGAGTAAGATCGAGAAAGGAACCCTCAGATGGTTTGGGCATATAGAGGGAATTAATGAAGAAAGAAGTGTAAGAAGAATATATTACGCAAATGTGAATGGTAGAATGAAGACTTTGAGCAGGAAAGGTAGTTCTACATGTATTGGTTTATTTAAGGTTCTATCCTTTACGCCAGTCCATCTTTAATACCCGGAAAGACCTCTTGATTGTCAATAATTTTTTATGAATATTGTACACCAATCTCTTTTTAAGGGTCCCAACTATATGTATAATTATAAAACATATAAATAATATATACAAGATGGGGAAATCTTCGTATCTCCATGTCTTTTGGATGGATAAGTATTTTATCAAAAGGAAACTTACACTTGGCACTAGAGGTATGCAAATTGTTATTTTTTTTGTAATGATTTGAACCAAAGCCAATTTTTTGTAATGTAATAGAATATGTATGTACATTTTTTACATACTCATTTACGTCACTGAATGACCCAACACTGACGTTCACTCCTGTTTACAGAGTCCTACTAAAAAATGGCTATAATTTTGGACAATATTAATTATTAATATTTATTTAATTAATTTTATAGAAGAGGTGTGGTGAGTACTATATAAAAAAAATCTTTCAAACATACTTTTTATTTTCAAAGTTATATCAGTTTAAAACAAATTTAATTTTCTCAAAACTGTTCCTTGTTTTCACCAGCTGAAAGTGTGAAATATTCATATACTTTTATAAGAATTTGATCACAGTAGACAGATGATGGGACTTTTACAAATTTTTATTAATTTAAGAGTTTTTCCACTAAATATTATTATTTTAGTTGAGGAGAAATAATTTAAGTGGTTTAGTTTAATTTCATTCAACCGCATTCCTCCCGATAATTATTATTTATAATACTGACAACATCTGAGAATAAAAATAATTATGAATTCATAAAAAGAAGTGCACAGGCAGTCCTGAAGAAATACCAAACATCTATTACAGCAACCCATTTGGATGCACAGAAAATTTTGTAGATCTGTAACTCTTTTTTTGCTTTTGTCTAATGGTTTTATTATAATATTCACCCACGAGAAAACATTAAAAAAGTGGGTAAGTAAGTATGATATGTTATGATAATGTCGTAGACTGATAGTAAAATCAGGCTGATCATGATGCGCCTCGCTACTTCATAATCTGATGCCATTTCATAATGTGCCTAACTTACATCAGACGCAGAGTTCGACATTCACCATTGGTCGATTTGGCAAACCACGTTTAGTCGTATCGTTTTGTAGGAAGGCCATTTTTAGTTAAATAAACACATTTACTCAACCTCAATAAAGTTTATTTTTCAAACATAATAAAATGGCACGTAATTAAAATCTTCTTCAGATTTATTTATTCACAAGACCACATTTTTCCTAGTTTAATGCAGGATAAACTACTGTGACATTTTAAATTGCAAAGGGCTTTTTTTAAAAAACAAGCACATCTATTGGTAACAAATACATTATGTTCAGAACTTGCATGATTTCCATAAAGTAATAAACTCCATTGGTTTTCGCTCATAATTCTTCTGTATTGCACTTTTGTAACCACATTTCTCCGTGTTCTCCATTTTATCTAATTATAAGCTAACAAACTCACTTTTACTGTTTTTTCATGATGTAAACAAAACGCAGTCAGCGCGTATGGTATATTTTACAACCATTATTGATATGCCTAGTTACTCTTATATCGTGAAGTGCCTAAGCGAGTAGCAAGGCGGACCGTCAGACGCTCATCTTCGATCGATACGCCTGGTTGTTAATCTGCCTATTCATGATGTGCCTGACTTATATCTGGCACTTCTTAAAATGGCAGCAGATCATGATGTGGCGAGGCGCATCATGATCTGCCTGATTTTATGATTGGCCTGCGACAAATACATAAATTAAACAACAAGTTTTTTTATAAAATAGCCGTGGCAAGCGTTTATTTTCCTTTAGTTTTTTTGAACAATAAATTATAAAACAATTTTACCACTAAATATATAAACTCTCACATTATGAATTATTTAAACACAAACATTTAAACATATAATTTGACTAATTTTTGTGGATTATGTAAACATTCTGTCAACGGAACATTAATAAGATATTATCAACACATAAATTAATAAAAAGAGAGCATCTAATACTTGATTAAATATTATTAACGTACAAATTTAACACATAAGAATAGTCATGAAAGTGGTTAAAATTGTTGGTTTAAAAATAATCGCTTATGCAAGTGTCATAATATAATAAAAAATAATTGTGTTGATAGCAAAAAAAATTGCTATCAAATATTATGTGTAAACTTTAAGGCAGCAAGTCTTTGAGAAAGGTCACTTTGGAATAAGGCTCCGATATTGACTATATCACAAGAAAGGATTCTTCGAGTGGCCGCTTTGTGTCACTCCCGAACCCATCTGAAACACAACACCAATACAAACATTAATCATCGTAACTCAACAGACAAATTATATTTCCTTTTACACTTTTTTGTTTCGTAGACCAAGACAACTCTTTAGCCCTTTGTTCACAGGGATCAGCAAGTATTCAGTACTTTACGAATCAAGTGTCTTGGCGACTACTAAGACTTTAAAAATGACATCATTTGTGTCAGACATTTTGTAACAATGCGTGTGCTTTAGATCAATTCTAGGAACAAAACAGTCAACAAATAATAACAGGATATAAAAATTATAGCTACAGAAACTGTTTGGTTGTGAGCAGTGGCGGATTTATAGTTTTAATAAGTATAGGCCACTTCATTTGCGCTGCCCTTTCCTCCTTCTTAGAAGTTGCCATCATCGTAATCACTCACTTGTAGGCTTGGCGCCGCCCCCTGAAATCTGCCACCCCTAGGCCGCGGCCTATACGGCCTATTGACAAATCCAGAACTGATTGTATGAGGTTATGACATTTTAGTTTTGACATTTAGAGAATTCAACGATGATTGTGCACAACAAGTTGTTTGCGATGTAAGTACACATCATAAATATTGGATACTTAAGTGTTTCCCGTTGAATGAAGGGCATTACCATAGATATCCATTTACAGACTCGTCTTTGCTTGGAGGAAAACCACAGACAATATTTTTGATAGCAGGAGGGTTCAAAAATGCTTTGAATAAACTACGACATCAGTTGTACATTGACTCCCGAAGAGCGCACATTGAAATAACCAGACCCTGTACAGAAAAATAAAGATTGCTAAAACAAAGGCAAAGGTTTGCAGCGCAGTCTATTGCGGCACTTTTCTGCGCAGGATCTGGTTGTTTTTAAACAAACCACCTGGCGTAGAGATGCTCAAATTGAATGTAGTGGATAAATTATAACACATTTATAAAAGTGTTTAACTAAATGTTATATTAAATTTTGGAAACAAGCCCTAACATTTGTTTATTTGGGATTTTTGCAGTCAAGTCTTTTACGCAGCCAGCAATTGCTGTATTGTAAAAAGTAATGCAAAGTAAGCAATGACTAATAATTCGTAAGCAGATTTTATTTTCCAGGACGGAATGGTGATATGTATTTATATTTGCCTGTATACTATTGGATTCATTTATTGACAAATCACAGAAAGGGAGAAGGTTACGTCGCCTCCCGCGCTCTGCGCAACTTAGTTTGTTCCACTTTCTCTTGATTAGCTGGTCTATTGCATTGAATGTCTACGTGCCTTACAATGATTTTAAATTTAAAAAATCACAAAAAACAATGAAATTCCTCGATGGGGCGATTTAGAGATTAAACTTCTCGTAATAAAGGTAGTTGACCCTAGGAGATAAAATTGCAAATAATTTTAAAAATTGATATGCGTTGGTATCGGAGGTAGACAACAGCTTAGTCAGAGCAGTCACTCGGATAATGAAGGATCTTTAGTTTAAATCCAGGTTGTGGCAAAAATCCTTTGTTTTTGGAGGGCACGATTTTTTAAATATTTAATACATCATGGTTTTAAATGAGATGATTATTTATCAGTCACAAGTGGTATCTATGTATTCTATCTAATATTTAATATGAATTCTGATTCAATAAGGATGTATCATTCATCTCTCAATAATGCCCATAAACTTAAGGATAAAAAAAATTATCCTCAACGATACATATCCTGGTTATGAATAAAAGGAGGTCATTCATGATAAATGCTTTATTTGGCTATTTAGGATTTTATCTTATCTCCCAATTTCACTGTTTTTCCCACTGTCGATGACAAACAATATGGAGAAAAACAAGATAAATAAATTGACATTGAAAATCATTCATTTGTGTAAAACCCAGTTAACCGAATAATTTGGTAAGCAGACTTGCATAACAGATATTATGCTTTGGTAATATTATAGTTTGGATTGTCAAGGTTAAAATAAGTAAATAATTTAATTGGTTGCAATTAATTTTCCTCTTTCCTGGCAACTAAGACTCAATTAAAAAGATGACCATTTAAAATTAAATGCAGAATAAGATTTACTACCACCTCTAATATTGCATACATTTACACAACCTTCAAGTAAATAATAAACATAAGGTAAAATTATGCACATCAATTTATTGTTTCTTGTAAGGTAAAGAAATATGTGTATATTTTTTGCAACTACACATTTTTAGTTATTACCAGCGCAATTCCGTGACAAATCACAAGATTAAAAACGAAAGTTAAATTAAACATAAATTTAAAAATAAATAAATGTATTTTTTTAAATTTTTACTTTGAAGAAAATTTTTTTCTATTTTCCTTTTGTATTAAAATATTGAAGGGTACTTACAGCAAACGGATTTGAATAATTATTGGGATTATTTCCATTGACGGCAATATTGTTCGCGGAAAACGGATTTTTCGATGCTTCCTTCATGGCCGCCACGTCAAACGGGTTAGCGGCTTGTGGGGACTTTGGATCAGCTAAACAAACAAAGCATGATTATAATTGCGTTACAAAACCAAAACTAATATATTAATAATTGATTTAGTACTAAATCAACACATTCTGCGATGTCATCTTAGAAATTATTGTTGTAATAATAACAATAATCATTTCATACATAATAAAATTAATTAACAATCAGCATACTATAATTCAACTGTCTGAAAGGTTTTATCTCTAGATGCGTATAATTTTGACCTTCCTGACCCTATATTTTATTGCCAATCATACCTAAGTACCAATAATTACACGCAGCAATATTATGTATGTTTGTGTTAGCAAATTCTTTGTTTGACAATTTTACAGAGTGGTTTGATATCACAAAAGGCGTTAAGCAAGGCTGTGTAGTGTCACGGTGGTTATTCAATCCGCACATAGATAATTGCATGCAAGAATTAAAAACTGTGGGCTCGGGTGCGAAAATGAACAATCTGAAAGTATATTGCTTATTGTTTGCTGATGATGCGGTGCTGATTTGTAACAGCACATACATATCTTTCGATCTACATCTCGTATCTGATGAATGTAAGCAAGTCCAAAATCTTTCAATCTACATCTCGTATCTGATGAATGTAAGCAAGTCCAAAGTCGTTGTGTTTGAAAGAGAGTACAAAAACAGGTACATATACATATATATATATAATATGTACATATACATATATATTATATATAGAATAATGAAAGCTTAGAGCAAGTGGACGAGTTTGTGTATTTGAGAAGTACGTTTACGAGAGATGGAAAAGCTGGTAAAGATATTGAAAGAAGGGTAAATGCAAGTAATTCCATTAATGTAGGATTGATTGCGGTTGGCACTAATAAAAGGTTGTTCGTAGAGCCTAGCAGTCCACAATAGTGCTGATACCAAAGATATGAAATATAAGAAGAAGGGCTATTGGCAGTTTTTAACTGGGTGGGACAGTGCTTTCTGGTGTCGCCGATATTTTTAACCAATACTACTGCACACTTCAAAATATCAACTAAATGAATGAATTCTTTCCGTAACTGTATTGTTAACCAATACTTCTGTACACCTTCGGAAACATCAACTAAATTCCGTATTCAAACTAGCACCATTAGTCCGCCGACACTCACTTTGGCTGATACCAACCATTATGTAAGGCAGTGAGGCATGGAACTGCCAAAGGAAAAAATTGGATTAATTGCTGTAGAAATTAAATCGTAATAATTCCAACACCGAGCCAGTGCAGAAGAAAGCTGCTTAGGTATTGCAGATCCAACTTCTTGACATTCCTTTCCACGTCGTAGTTCCATTCCTTGTCCTTCTGACACTAATTTGTAACCGATAATGATGAAAGTGTCTTTGTATTTAATAAATCAATCTGTGACACTTTGAGTTATTTAATATCTACCTTCAAGGTAATAGAATCAGCTACACATATACTCTTCAACATTGTTACAATGGTACAAGTGGACATGTAGAGCGGATGAATGAAGGAAGGAGTGTAAGGAGAATACATTAGGAGACTAACTAACTAATTAACTAACCATCACGCCATTTCCCCGCAGGGATAGATATAGAGGAACTCTACACCGCCAAACAACTTGGTCTTGGTACACACTCCTTGCCACGTTCATACAACATCTCATACATGTTCTTCTATTATTCTAACTCTTGACATGGCCCGACTCGAGTATCTGATTCACTTGGTCATGCCATGTCTTTCTCGGGCGTCCCCGACTTCTTCTACCATTCACATTTACGACATATATTCTCCTTACACTCCTTTCCTCGTTCATTCATTCTACATGCCCTCGGAGACAGGAGACAGAAGCATTTTTGAGGCAATGCATGAATGTGAATGATGCAAGGAGTGTACGCCAAGACAGAGTTGTGTAGCAGTTCATGGTACTAACATACAGTCAGTCTTAGCATTTTAAAGAAACTGAGTTATTTACAAAGCATGTCTGGGCATTAATAGATCTGTTGTGACCTCTTCCCCTTTCTCAGACAATGCATGTAACAGAAAGAGAAGTTACAACAGATCTTTCAGCGGAAGGACTGTGCATTCTATATCTAAAGTTCAACAATATTCAAAGACAACAAACCTGGCTGAGTGTACTGTTGACGAAGAGCAAAATCCAAATCGGCCAGTGCAGCGTATCGATCGTCTAAAACAAAATTGCCAGGCGATTAGTCATCCAATTATAAAATACATGACTCAATGTTAATCAATTCACATTAGAAATTCAACTAACGAGGACTATCTGATTTTATACTCACGGGAAACAGTATTTGCATTTTTACTGTCGGAATTGGTGATGTGGTGGGTCGGCGGCGAAGCTCCTACAAAATTATTGTTCACTTGACTAGAGTTGAATATATCCGCTGAGGCAAAATCAACAGGAAATCTGAAACACAAAAATATCTCTTTAAATATTGTGTTTATCTTGCAATCAAAATCCATTCCACAACAAAGTAGATGCTTCAATTTTATAAAACTGAGGATTCATAAATGGTTTTGTTTTTGCCAAATTAATATTTTCATACTTTATGAAGAGAAATGTTCCGTAACATGCAGAATAATCTAAACTGATATTATAAAGAGGAAAGATTTGATTGTTTGCATTGGATAGGCTCCGAAAAAACTGAACCGATTTTAAAAATTCTTTCACCAATAGAAAGCTACATTATCAGCAAGTAAGATGGGCTGTATATAATGGTAAGCTCTGGCGCTATGAAATTTTTATAAATGAAAATGTGTGTATTTCATATATTTTTGCAGGAGGGAGGAAAGGTAGGGGGAAGGTGGGGTTCGTGGAGAGGGAAGAGACAAGGGAGGGGGAAGGCAGGAAAGGTGGAAGGGAACGGGGACGCACGGGAAAGGATAAGAAGGGAGAGTCAATTTATTTCGCAACACATGCCATGAACCAGCTGGTATTTTATAATTTGGCATGCATAGCCCGAAGCACAAACGACCAACGATCGATATCACTTTTAAAAAAAAATTCGATCAGCTCTATGTCAGCGCCCATGTAGGGTGTAGTGAGAAAATATAGATATAAGAATTTTGTAGTCTGGGCTTCTCAAATCTCGCTCTCGAGGCAGAGAATAAAGAGATAGAGATGGTTGAAACCTGAATTAGGCTGTCATTGAGGTTCCAGTTACCGGAGACTGATATGGAACCGCTTCTTTTTACAGTAACATTTCATTTCATATTAACCATCTCTATTTCTCTGTCACGAGCATGAAACTGGAGACAAACAGATACTAGTGTACACGACGCATCAATCTATCAACGGTATTTTTTCTATGTTCTATGCCTTCTACGGTCTACATTATAGCTCAATCAAAGATCAGATTCTTTTAACCCGATCACTTCACCAAATGGGTTGCGATCGACCCGGGTTGTGTAAAATGATCAATCGACTCAGTATTAGATCACACATTTAATATTGCCGGTAAGTATACCTAATTTACTTGGGACAGGAAATAAGAACTGGATTGAAGTCATAAATGAAAAAAGAAGTTATAAATAATTCAAGCACATGTTGAATATTATATATATGCAAGCTTGAGAGAAGTTATAAATGAAGGCCTGTAAATATTTTGAAGGAATATTATAGTTGATGATTTTAACTTACTTGGGACAGGAAACCGGAACTTGATTGAAGTTCATCGGCTCCGTGGGCGGAGGGAGAACCTGAGCAGTTTTAACCATGTTAAAGGACGAGGACAATGGAGTTCCAGAAGACGTTGGTCTCGCAGTAGGCAATTTAATGGACGAACTATTCCAAATACCATTATCTTTTGGACTAGTATTTTGGACTACAGCAGGTTTTTCTATGTTAATATTTTGCTTCCTTGAGAAGCTGGGATCCAAGTAGAATCTTTTCTTTTCATATTTCTCCGACATGTAGTCCTTGATGCTTTGCTCGTCTTTGAGCACAGGCGGGTTGCCTTCGTGGAGGCCCAGCCAAATACCTTTGCAATAATCATTGCCTTGGCTTTTAATCTGCAGTATTTCCTCTGGAGTAAAACTTGCCATTGAAATAGATTTCACTCGGTGAGGGGGAGTCAACCCACGCCTGAAAAATAAAGCGCAAATAAGCAATTCTAAATACAATTGTTTTGTTAGTTTAGTTTAGCATCTAGCACATGCCCTTGACCAATTAAGAGTTCTCTTACTTTCAAATCAATATTCAAAATAAAAATGCAGTTGATTATTCCACTCCTAGGATAATCAATAACTCAAGGTATTATTATATATTAGGTTCAAAACCTATCTTATTGGAAGATAACAAATTGTTAGAATAAAATCATCCCTGTTGGAAAAAATTTATTTATTTATTAACAAGTGGAGTGTGGAGTTCCACAGGGTTCCCTCCTTGGCCCAATCTTATTAATAAATGATCTTCCAAAAATATTTCATGATGTATCTATCCCACTTTTTAAGAATAATTCAAAATATTTAACATTGCAACATTCTTCAAGATAATATCAACAAATTGTTAATTTGGTGTAATGAAAAAAGACTTCACTTAAATATCTCAAAATATCAAATAGTCAGATTTTCTTGAATAAAATATCCAGTGATCTTTAATTCCAACATTGATAACAATGCTCTTGAGACTTTAACACAAATTAAAGACTTCATCACTTGTCAATCAAATATTTCATTTGTTAACCACATAACGGAAATCTCTAATAAGGGCTCAAAAATGTTGAGATTTATAACTAGGCTAACTAGAAATTTTCAATACAAAGTGAATCAAACTGTTATATTTTGCTTATGTTAGAAGTCAACTTCAGTACAATTCTCCTGCATGGAACCCTCTTTATAATAATAATTGGATAATTTGTAGAGCGCCGTTTTTGTGAAAAATCACCTCAAGGGCGCTGACATAATATACATGTACAAGCTGTTGAAAGAATACAAAACAAATTATTACATTTTCTAAATTTTAAAATTGGTATTCCAGCAATTATTTTGAACTACAACACTATTTTAAATGATATGAATATGCTCAAATTATCAAACAGAAGAATTTTCACTGACTTGGTATTTCTATATAAAATTTTAAATGATTTAGTTGATTTAGTCTTAAATTGCTAAGCTTCGGGATTCCACTACAATACTAGGTCAAGATTTATTTCAGTGCAGAAATTCTGGGACTAACTACCATGTGTATTCCTCTTTGCCCAGAACACTAATGGAGGGAAATAATTAAACCAAGTCAGTGGACATCTTCAATTTATCTTTAAACAAATATTAAATATTGTTACTGAGGCAGTTCAGTTATGTAAATAATGTATAATTCTTATTATTCGTATGTATAAGCCCTAAAATGGGCGAATAAATAAATAAAATAGGAAAACTAAGGTTTTTCCTGTACATACCCAAAAATAATACAATATAAATAATTTGTACCCGAAAGATATTATTTCAAAATAAAATCTCAAAATCATGGTTTTATTTTGTTGGAATAATGTTTTTTTCTTAAAGGTTCTTTCTAAGTTTTTATTGTATAGGCTTACTTGGAAGACGGCCAGCGTTGGACTTGAAACCCTAAATTGCGAATCAGTAATCAAGCATGAAACCAGTACGCATGTTAAATTTAAGGATATTATAATGTTGAAATATTAGAATTGATGGGAGGGGCGAAATAAGCTTCTGATCGATTCTGAATCAATTGAATCACGAGGCGGTAAAGTTTATTGACATTATTATCAAATGCAATTTGATGTTACTTATAAAATATGACAATATAACCAATAACAAAGAAAAGACAAACTTTCACTAAGGATAATAGAAAGTATTTATGAATAAAATGTCTACTTACAGCATTCCCGAACATTTGGAACAAATAAAAGAGCCAATTGTCATATTGACGTAGGTCGGACCTCTTTGAGAACAATCAAAACAATTTTTGTTTCCATTTTGAGTAATTAATTCACGTAAAATTGACAAATTTTTGTCATCCAGTTTCTTTTTAGCTGCAGCCATGTTTACAATTAGTCATAACAGTGTTGCCAGTGGTTGTCAGTGGTGAGCAGTGATGCCATGTCCCAAAATAAATTAAACACAAAAAACCATGTTTGTTTGTTTGAAATCAAATAAGGGTAAATATTTACCTATTATATATTTACCTAAATATTACCGATTCTTAAAAAAAAAATATAGTGTGTGTTGAGCATGTCCTCAATAGGTAGATATTTACCCAAATAAGAAAATAACGTAACCTAAGTTAAAAAACATAAATAAACAAAATCACACATTAAAATGGTTGTATTGAAGGCAGAAAAACTTTTGGGAAAGAGGCACTAATTATTATTGTTTTAATTCTGGGTTGTTTCACAAACTCCACAAAAGCGTGGTTAACAAACCACTTTGTACTTTTAAGGTGAACGTCCACTTGTCCGCACCGGCCGCAACGCACGCACGGCACGCAACGGATTTTCTTTATCTTTGTATGAATTAGTACAGCACTGCCTCCACTATCAGTACCGCCCGCACCAACCGCCGGCATTTATGAGCTATTGGTACCACCCGCACCGACCGCCGGCATTTATGAGCAAAAAATGCGTTTCGTACCGGTAACGTCACACTGATTAGTTCGCAGCGTTCCGGATACAGTGGACGAACGCCATCGGCAAATCCGTCCAATTCGTTGCGTGCCGTGCGTGCGTTGCGGCCGGTGCGGACAAGTGGACGATCACCGTTATCGGTGATAGATTGCAACATAAATAAACCAATCATAAGTACAACGAGTTCAGCTGGTTTCATAAATAAACTAATTCCGCTGGCTTTTATTAGCAGGCGGCAGGAATGTTTCTGGGCCTCGACCGGGCCGAACTCTGTGTGTGAGGGACGCTAATCATTTGTGACCCCTTTTACTTTTGGGATATGGCATCACTGATACTGATGACAGTACCATGACGTTTTGTATCTATGGAACACAACAAGTTCAAAATCACTACTAATCTGACATTTTGGTGCTCGCTCGGTATTTGATATCAGGGAAAATCGACAATGGCAGACAGCGGATCAGAAATTCACGATGAATCCGAAAAGAATTACGCTGTGAGTAATACCGATCCTAAAAATATGCTGGAGCTTACCAATTATGTGAGTAGATGACACGCAATTTGCCATTTAGAAATGCACTTACCTTACACCTGTAACTTCGTACGGCGATTATTTGATCCTTTTCTGTTGTTTTCATCATTCTTTAACAATTTTCACCATAATTTTGATTGTTACAGGTTCAGGCCTTACTCCAAAACATGCAAGACAAATTCCAGACGATGTCAGACCAAATAATAACGAGAATAGATGAAATGGGCAACAGAATAGACGACTTGGAAAAGAACATCGCTGATTTAATGACACAGTCAGGTGTAGACGGATCTGAAAAGTAGCCCTAATAAATATTTACATTATTGCCCTAGAATTGAAATATCTTCTCATAATCATTGAAATGTTTCTCAATCCTAGAACACTTGGTGCCTGTCTCCTCTTGGTACCACCTTGCGCATTGATTTAACCAACACATTTTGTACACTTTGAGAATATCAATAAACTTACCTCACCTTACACCCTATTTATGTGTTTTGACTACTAAATTCGGTGGTCCCTGTTGTATTAGAAATTATTGGTTTCAATAAACAAACCCCTGTTTGTGTTTTGCCAAGTATTTTTTACCTCATTTTATTTTTAGAATGTTTATTGGGAGGAATGGATAGTTTTAAACATAATTTTCTTGATATAAAAAAGTAATTTTTACAATTATTATATTTTCTTATCGTTTTTTTTTACATGAACTCCGCACAGGAGGCCCATATGAGGAAAATAATTTCCCTCAGGTCCCATGTCATCTTTGGGGATGCTGTGTGGAGGGTTTTTTAAGGAAAGGAAGGAGAGGAGAGTTCTGGGAAGGAAAATGGTTTAAGGGGTCGGTAGGAATCTGGGGTTCAGTGTATCCTGGTCATCCGCCTCCAAGACCTAGACAAACCTCTACAAAATAGGGGGCTTATTGCTTATTGATTTGCCACACCTGTTAGAGCATTTTTAAATATTTCAGAAACCATGGCACCCATTTAGAGGGATATAGATTTAATATTGGCGTGTAGAAGTCAAAGGTTGTTTTCTACTTTATTTCGAAAATTAGTTATGAGGCCTTGTTTGTTTTTTTTTTATGTATCTACACAGCTATTAAAGGTGATGGGAAAAAGTAATAAAGTTGGGTCGTCTGATAAGTGGGATGTTCTTGTATTTAGAAGTCAAATACTTCTGTGATGAGATACATTATTTTACTGTGTAATGTTGGAAGCTTTAGAAAGAAATAATATTGCATGAACAACCGAAGTTGTTCTTTGTCTTGTCTTGTTAATTAAACATATTTATAAGATATATGCAAAATGAACCACTTAGTATGCCCATATCATACATGGGGAATAACAATGGCACAACTCAAAAAACTTATTTTTTCTGGAGAGCAGTTTGAATATTTCGTTTTGAGTGTATTAAATCAGTTTATTAATCAATAAAAAAACATTGTTTTACAAAAGTTGGAAAGCTGTTATGTAATTTCGATACATATCTTTTGTTTTTGAAATTGCAGTGATCATTGTGCTGCTATTTTTGCTTGAATTCAAGTAAAATATTATAATATAACAATGACACTTTCGCTTTTAAGGCCACAATAATATTTTTAGGAATTGTGCCATTTTTATCTAAGGTATAATAGATATCCAGGAACATTTCTGCAAACTTAACTCAAAAATGCAATTTTTTGACTTATGCCACTATTATCGCTCAGGTGCGATATAATAATCGATTTTATTTAAACAATTTCATTTCGCGTGAACAATTTAACACATTTAATGTGACATCCGACCTTTGTCTTCCGCAGTACAGATTTTTTTCTTCAATCCTGGTTGAAGCATGTCAATTGATTAAATAAAACTTATCTCTTAATGAAAAACCAATTTAATTTTTGCAAAATCTTGCATTTTATTAATAAAACAAACACCAAATAATTAATTACATTATATATTTTTTATAAACCTTTTAAAAATGTTGTAAATTTCACTTTCATTGTGCTTTATTTTACACTTATAATAATATTATTTTACACTAACACAGAAAAGCCTCTTTCGAACAGGAATAAAAAAAGCAGCTCAGAGTCATTTTTAGTTATATATTATCCAGTGGCGGCTCAAGCACATCTTTGATGGTGGGTACCGATTTTTTTTTTTACATATATCTATATGCTGTTTGCTGTACTAAAACCTCGCTATCTGGAGAATATTATAAAATTTCTCAAATGCTGTACTATAACCTCGCCACCCGGAGAATATTATAAATTTCTCAAACAAATATTTTCATTGTCAAGTCATGCAACCTAATCAGATGTCTAAACACAAAATAAATTGAGATGTCTGTAGATATACAATTTATAATACAGTGTAATTAAAAAAAAATACTTTATCATGTATCATCAAATTTAATTTGAAGAAAGCGAGCGAATCCCGCCCGAAATTACACAACTCTCTTGATCTAAAACAGTATTTTGTTACGAGGGGATTTAATAGACTGTCCCCACGATATTACAAATTCACATGCAAGTGTGCATGCACTCTGATTGCCTATGATCGAGAAAGGTTCTCGGATTCCCTACGATTGAGAAAGAAACATGCTTAAAGGGACAACTCGGATTGTCCCAAGTGTGCGGTAGGCACTGAGAAATGAACTCTGATGGTTCGAGCGCTGGTAGCCGAATCCAGAATATTTTTTTGTATTTTATTTCTGCAAATGTTAATTGCATTTATGTTTAAAGAATTCATTCATTTTGGTGTAGATAAAGCATTGACTGCTTTTTCTTTTAGTAGGTTTCGGGTTTCCCTGGTGGGGACTGTCCCCACTGTCCCCCTGTAAAGAACTGCCACTGCTATTATCTAAAACTTGATTCTTGACAATGGCGAGCTCTTTAGTGCTTGTTATGCGCTGGAGAAAAATAGCAGATTGATTTTTTCCTCTGTTTGAATGCAATTTAAGTTGATTACATTCAATAAAATGAATTACTCCTCTTGTGCGTCTTTGGACTGACTTTTTCATCACTGCTTTCAGTAACATCGTCCTCATCCGAATTTTCGCTTAACGTCCTCAGGGAGTCCTAAAAATCATGAATTGTTTTATTTGAGTTGTGGAGAAATCTTGAGATAACAGCCAAAAACTGTTTGGAACACCTTGAATATAAAAGGAATTGACACTGTATGCCAAGTATTTGAATATTAAAAAAGAACGATATTTATCGAAAAATATTAATATTATAATTACTATTAATATGCATAATATTTTAAACCCTTTTTGGGAATATTAAATATACAAGCAAATTTTTACAGGATTTTCATTTTCTGTTTTTATTCTATCGCTCATATATCATAAAGATGCTATCGCTGGTTGGCTCACTATATCATAAATATACGAAAACACTGACCTTTCTGTAGAAAATAGATGCCAGTGTATAATTTACCACAGAAAATAAAGAAACTGATCAGGAAAGTTCAATTAAATATTTAATTTCTTATAAATAATGGGAACAAAAATTTTTTAAATTTTATTTTTAACTTAACGAGTAAAACCTCAAAATGTAATATTTAATTAAATGAAAACAATATTAGCAAAACTTAATCGAAAATCTAGAAACAGAAAAATCAGAAAAAGATCTTGGCACCTCTGGGACTCGAATCCAGGACCTTCCTCGAATCCAGAACCTTCCTCCAGGACGTTGCTCTCAGGTTTTTCTCCTTCAGACAAACGATTTCTGCTTTTTCACAGATTTTTGCTTTTGTAATTCAATTATTATGCTCAGGCTAACAATTCGAGTTTATAGCTTACCATGGAGTTCAAACTTTTAGACTGCGCTTTTTCTCTGGGCCCCAAAAGCGAAGCCAGAGAACCGTGGCCCGGCTGCTTTTGAAGAGACTTCTGCTCTGTCTGTGAACCCAACTGGGCTCTGAATTCCTAGACACACATTGAATATATATTGTATAACAGTTATTATTATGTATTATCAATCATATTTTGAATAAATTCAATCTGTAAACTTCATCTACCAGGGGCACTCCTATCATGGGCGGGTGAAATAATACTAAAAAAATGCATTTACTACACATATTTTTTTCGCTTGAAATAAAAAAAAATGATTGACACGTTTTTAAACCAATTAAGTTTCAGCAGAACTTATTCTGTTAATTTTTGCTGACCTTGGCAGATTTCCACAATATTTCAAACTTTAGTGAATAATTGCTATCTAAATCTATGTGTGAAATTTATATATAGATTAATGTATTTGCGCTTATAGTTTGCACAATTAGAGTTGAGGCGATCAACACATATTTAAGATTACGTGTATTATATTGTACACTCTTCTGACATGTCCTTACAAAGTGCCACTGAGAAACAGCCTTTCGTCACTTCATTTGGATAGGGTTCTAACTGACATTTTTTTCAAAAATGACCTTTGAATGCCAAAGCATTTCTTTTGCTTATTTCTATAATCAAAATAATTTTCAGAACCATCCGTGTTGTATTTTCGTAGATATAAGTATGACAAAGTTCTAACTTCAAGCGTTTTAAATAATAATTCATTTTACAAGGTTCAATAGTAAGTTAGAACCAAAGAAATTTTAATCCTGAGAAAAAAATGTAAAGTTTTCACTTTGACAAGGTTCTATCGTCAATATGAACCTTGTGTAACCGACGTTTTGTTCGCATCTGACAGTTGTTGATTGCGTGATTGTTAGGAAAACGCGGTGCAGTTGAATGTTGTTGGTTTTCGAAGTTTTGTGTATGTTATTTTCGGTATAAAACAGTCTATTTGACATCATTATAATAACTATAAAGTGCGAATGAGTTATTATAATCAGACATCATAATACAAAAAGAAATCGGAAATATGATTGCTGAAGAAACATACAATTTATGAAGTTTGCAATCCACCTTTTTCTGAAAAAACTGGTCATAATAATGAAGAAACAGCCAAAAATACTTATTTAGTATTTTTATATTTAGTATTTTTAAATTTAGTATTTTTGGTGAATAAATCTAAATGATTTTATCGCTTGTAACTATGTTTAACATCAAATAATTTAATTAGCAAGTGTGTATTGATGTATTTTTATTATATATTTCCGGAACTCGTCAAAATAGGAGTGAAAAACAATCATATTCTCGCAAAGATGTGAATGTGGACGGCCCTCATTAAAAAGTATGTTTTTTAATGTATTTTCTTACAAACAATACTGAATATTTGCATTATTTACTTATCATTAAACACCAAACATGTTCTTAATCTCATATTATTATTTATCAACAGGTCAACGTATGAAGTTCACAATGTATCAAAAATTAAGAAACAAACTCATGCTATTCATTTTGAAGAACAAATTCATGACGAGAATGTAGTATTCATTATTTACTTCCACAGTAAACATGATCCAGTATAGATAGTTCATTTTACTGCTTGAAATTTCTAAATATTCTTTTAAAATGGGTTGGTACTAAATATAATAGATTAATGGGAAAATTATATAATGTTTCCAGGAGCTCTGATCTTCAAAATGATATTGTTATTAAAGAATAAGCTAATAAGTCTAACAATTAAACTGCACAACGAACTCAATTTATATCTATCAACAATGCTAATGAACCTAACTCAAACAAAAAGAAAGAGATGTCCTAGGAACCCTAAACAATGGGCTTTTGCTATCAGCAAATTGAATCACCAGTCTGCATTGTTAAAAATTTAAAGACTTTCTAGGTTTATGTCATCTCATATGTAGTCAAAACATATCAGAATCTGAGCGAAGAGATTTGTTCTAAGCTTATTTATTGGTCCTTAGATATGAATGGCAAAAAACTTGTACAATAACCAAGGAATCTAAATAATCGCATTTTTAGAAGGACGGATGGTGAGGAGACAAGGCGTTCAAAGCAGACATAAAAGCTATGTTTTCATTAATGCCACTACCAGATAGGGAATATTACTCTGCCCTTTTTAAAAAATGAAGAAAAAACTGCTGTATTAGGAAATATATTTTTTTTTTCATTCTTATCAATAATGTTTGTTCCAAAAATAAAAATAACATGTTTTAAATAAATATTTTTAAATCACTATTCACATTGTGAAATTTTATTCCAATTTACCTGATTCCAACTACAAAAAATACACCAAACTTGTTGAACAAGGTTCCAAAGATAATTAGAACCTTGTGCAATGAATTATTATGCCCAAACTGGTTGCACACAGTTCTAACTTCAAGTTTAGGTATGTTCTAAGCCACTAATTACACATCATATTTGAATATTTTCCTTTAAAATATTTTGAACTAATATACTTTACGAAAGATTGAAACTCAAAATAAGAAATTGTTAAATAGATTATGAGAAATCGCATTTGCAAACTTTGACACCCAATATCTCAGAACAAGGTTGAGTGCAGTTAGAACCCTATCCAAATGAAGTGACGCTTTTGCCTTGCTTATGTCTACTTATTGTTTTTTAGCGATAAGGGGACAATAAGGGTATGTACAGGTTGCAAGCAATGAATTTGTGTGTTAGTACTATATTCGTTTCTGGCTGAACACCAACAAAACATTCACAGACATTAAAAAAATATCACTTAGGAAATCTTTGTCAGAGTTGGGAGCAAATGTACCTTCAGAAGATTAAACTTAACTATGTATTAAATTAACAGTAAAGATTAGGATTTTCACAGAAATTAAAATATAAAATTGTCACCAAATAGCCAATGAGCGCCATTTTTTCTTTTTGACATTTGGAAGGACCCGTTAAATGCCAATTTGAACAAAGTTCATCAGCAGAAAAGCAAATTGTTGTTATGCTTGTCACCTGATCATCTGGAATCAGGATAAAGAACTTTCAAATGTGAAAAAAAAACAAAATGGCACTGATTGTCCAATTTGATGATAATGTAACATTTCTGCAAAACACCCCATCCTTGGGTTTGCAGACGTGTCCCGTGCGAAGTACAAATATTTGTTACATAAATTTTGTTACGTGTCCACTAATGTGTTCATACATTACAAGGAAGAATCTTTACCGGTTCGAAGCTTCCCCTCGTTTCTTGGAAGACCTGTTGTATTAATGGAAAATCAACATTTATTTATTAATGTTCTTTGGGGCAACTACAAAACCATTTTATTAAGGTGAATATAATTTTTTTTAACGGGATAAATTCAAACTGCTTTAAGCGCCTTCAAACTCAAACTGACTCAGGTCCCATTGGTCACCGTAGTAATAAATCAGTGAAAAGTTACAGGAATGGCTGCGTGGTCTTTTTCGTACTAAACTTAATTTTGGATTTGTGGCCAAAATACTCGACCAAACTGAATAATATTTTGTGTTGTATGTGCTACTTTATTTTTTTAATGATTTAAATTTTAATATTTAGGCCATTAAAGGATTCTGTTCTTCATGATTAAAAAATAATCTTTTAGCTTGGTATTCTGGCCACAGGTACAAATTTAAGTTTTGTATAGAAAAGGCCGCACAACCGTTCTTCTTAAAGGAAAAGGGGATATTAATTTTAGTCTACATGTTTATGAATGTACTACCTAGCGCCAGCAGTTTAGTAATAATCTCAACCTGTAAGAAATGCAACAATATTGTTCTTTCAATATCTGTATAATTTTGTGTTATTTTGTTAATTGTAGAATTGTTAACCTCAACACAGGCTTGTCCTAGTGAGGTTGCAAATTGTTTTGTAAACATTTTTACCTGCAATGTAAAGATACAATAAATAAATAAATAAATTAAAAAATATATATTATCTGAATACCACACAAGAGTCTCAACTGCTCCCAACCATCTGTAGCCAGTGAGACTATGGCATTCCTGGTTTTGGTATGTTATGAGGCTGAAGGTAGGTAAGTAGGGGAAGGGAATGGGGAGAGAAAAATAGCTGGCTATTCAGATCTGTCACCAAATACGGCCAGAAGCCATTTCAAGCAACGTTTCAATTCTTAATGGTGATCTTACACTAGGACGATACTAAGAGTATCTTCCACTTTGGAATGTGCCACAAATGTACTATATATTATTTTAAATGAGTAAATTGTGAAACAATACAAAATAATTTTTTTTTAAATACTAGCCGAGAGCCTTACCACGGAGACCGTTAAAAAAAGATTATTGTGATATAATAAAAAAATTTATATTCACATAGGAGGACCCCCAGGGAATAATTTCCCAGAGGGCTTTTGACGTCTTTGATGATGGTGTGTTGAGTCTCTTTGAGGAAAGGAAATAATGAACCCGGAAATTGAAGAAATGCAAGCTGCAAGAGGGAAGAAACTCAGAGGCCGACAAATCATTCCACAGTCAAGCTGTTTAATCATCGTATGTGTAAATGTCAACTGTGAACAAATGTTGGGTATGTATTTGGTATGTTTCCCGGCTATGTATCGTTTCCGAAAGGACCAGTGGGGTAAGTTTATCAAAATACCGGTAGAAAAAGGACAGCATTACCACCAGACTTCTATGTTCCTTAGACTGCAAATTTGTCAAACAGATCGACAATAAATTTAATGAACATACTTGTAAATCAGCCTTTTCATCAACGCTGATGACTTGGTGATGTGCTACAGTTAATAGCTCCAATGCCTTGGAGTGGAAGACCATTCCCATTTCAATGAAATTTCTCAAAATAGTTTTTATGTCCTCGAGTTTATGTTTTTCAAATAAATCTGTCTGCTCGTCGAGTTCTTTGCTGGTTCGGTTCATGTCCGCTGATGCTTTTAATAGTTCAGCCTCGGCGTGCATCTGAAATGATGTAACTTTACCTTAATGTAATGTTAAGTGACAGCAATTTTTTCAAATGTTATTTTGTATGTGTATACATACAATCCAATATTCCATTATGCACAAGTCCAAAATATGTCTGTTCTTAGGGCATCTTATGTCACCACGAATATAGGTGATAGCATAGAATAAGGAGTTTTTCTTTATACTTGCTTTACATTTGCTTGGCAAATGAGGTCTAGAATGGTCAATTTAAGCGCAAGTGTTTTTTTTTTTTTTCGTAGGAAGCAATTACTTTGTGGTTAGACATTATATTTTAATACAAAGTGTTTGTTTTAATAAAAAAAAGGTTTTTATTTATATTGTGAATAATTTAATAAGAAAAAATCCTGTGTGCAGTTCGCGCGCGGTAGAAGTGAAACCCTCAGAAAACTAAAGCAGTCAAGAGTGGGGAGGATACGAAGCACCGCACAAAGAGGAGACCGATTATTCTATCTCATTCTTTGGTAAAATGGTAGGAAAAGCTTCAATTTTACCAAAGCATATTTTTTGTTGCATATTATTCGTAATGTAAACCGATTCATAGTAAAGAATAATCAAAAATAGTGATTTCACTGATAGCTTCACCTCAAATGGAAATCTAAGGAAATTTTAGAGTAAATTTTTTTTAATTCAAAAAATTCTCAGTTGTACACATGTGAAATCATCCTGGATTGACTTTCTGTGGTGCCACTATGTGGTACATACACAAAAATTGAGCCTATGCTAGAAAGTGGAAGGTACATGATATGATTTTAGATTTTTACAGCTAAAAGTATAATCGTGATTTATTTTTGGGGTATTGTATCGTGTCACGCTAACTCCTTCTTTAGTCAATGTTTCGGACATTATTGTCCATCATCAGGGCAGATGCGTAATCGACAGTGGTAAAGTGTGTGCTTATCTATGTAGATGCGATACCGTGTTGCCAGTATTAATACTGTAAGACCAGCTCGTTGAGGATTGGAGCTGGCAACATGATATCTACATCACATCTTATCACTATCGATTGCACATCTGCCCTAATGATGGACTCTGTATCGCTGTATGAAACATTGGCTAAAAAAGGAGGTAGTGCAATATGGCATAATATGGCAAAAATAAATCACGATGGAAGCTACATATTTAAAAGAACCATGAGCTCCACAATGAAAGGTTCCTTAGTTACCAAAGACTGCAACGGGCTGGCCACATGGATATAAAGCCAGATGATAGGACAACGAAATCACGACCAACTGGTTGCCCCAGTGGAAAGGACTTACAAACAGACCGATGACGGGTGGAACAGTATGGAAGAAATCTAAAGAATAGCTGGAAATCGGAGTCTGGAAGAATACTTTTAGAGAAAGCCTAATTCTATAGTGAGATTTGGTGCTGTGAGGGTGATTGTATATTAAATTGAACTTACAATTTGTTGTTTACTGAGTGGGTTTCTCTCCTTGACTCGATCCAAGACTCTTTTCCGAGCTACTTCACTGTCTCGCACTGATATATTATGTTTGACTTCACCTCGAGCATGGCGACAGATTCCATCATACTGGGACAGTTCAGTAATTACCTTAAAAAATGGTTTATTCAATATATATTCACGTACTTCCCCACCTTGCTCTTCTCTATCTCCTTCCCTCCCCACTACCTTCAGCCTTACAACATACCCCAATTGGGGATGCCGTAGTTTCACTGGCTTCAGATGGGAACAGTTGGGACTCTTGTGCGGTGTTCATACAAAAAAAATATATACATATCGGTTACTTATGGTATAATTGAAAACATATTACCAACACATAGTTCAGATCAAAATCCAGATATTAAAATCGTACATATTGAGGCAGCAAAATATATTTATTATGTAGGTTACATATGAATAAGTAACATGCAAATATATTTATTATGTAGATATCGGATTAGTAAGTAACATTTTTAGGTAACATATGGAAAATATATTTGTTATGCAGGTAACATATTAGTAAGTACCATGCAAAATGTACTTCAATGTGAATGTGTAATTTTTATCAGCAACATGAACAGTTTTATCAAAAATAAAAAATATATATTTTACAAAAACTCGAAGTGTAAGCTCGAAACATTTTCCAAAAACTCAAAGTGTGAGCGGGAAAACTTGTTGAAATTAGCAAATTTACAATTTTTTGGGTCAAATTTGAAAAAAATCAGTTAGGGGTTATCAGCTGTTTTGTCTTTTAATGCATAGACCCGGCTCCAAAAGTATTTTTAACTCCTCAATTGCTCAGAAAAAAGAAATAGTTAAAAAAAAAATTAAAAAACATAGATTGAAAAAAAAGTATATTTAGGTTCTTTATTTGATGTATGTAGATTCATAGATTTTCCGCTTGTACTACGAGTTTACGAACACCATGTATATTTTAGAGAAACTATGTTTTGTATTTTCACTAGTATTGAAAAAAGTTTATTTATAAATAAGTTAAACACACCTTTATTTCAATACGCTGGACGTAGGCATTTCTGTAATCTTCTATGGCAGAAAATGTTGTTGCTAAATTGGCCAAAGCACCACTCAACGATTTATTTACTGTTTCTCCATTGGAATATGTCTGCAAAACTTTGGCTAATTCATCCCCTGTATCTCGTAGCCTGTAAATAACACAAATATTAAAACATTATTTATAATTGTGCTAAGAAGGAAGATTGACAATAAAATAATATTAGTTTTAACTCACCTAGCAACTTTCCTAGCATATGCTCCAAGAGCGCTACATATTTCAGAAAAGTTTTTCTCCACGGACGTTATTCTATCTTGAATGAATTTAGTTTGTTTTTCGTAACCAATACTTTGATTTCTTGATCCTTGTAACATATTTAAGGTTTTGGAAAGGTAAATAAACAGATTTTAGGTGTCGGCTCCAGCACCCTAAAATATCAAAATTTAAAGTTTGATCAATTTTTTGTTGATTGCTTGTGCTGAAGATTGCTATGGCAACGCATATTTCATCGAATGGTTGGCAACACTCTTTTGGGATGAAAAGCAAAAAAATAAAATATTTTTATCCATCTACAGTTACTTCTCTCTATTTTATTTTCCTCTTATTGTCTATGGCCGAAAAGTCTATATTTTCAGTTTTTCTAAGACTTATTTAAAAGTGGCGGCTGGCGGTTATTGATAATAATTGACATTTCGAAAACGTTTCTGAAGTTTATTGAACCGATTAATGGACGAGATCTATTACTTTGTTAGCTAAAATATTAGATAGGCATTTATACCCCTTTAATCAACGACTCTTCAATTCTCAGTAATATTTTTGCCGTGAGATGTAAATTTAAATTTTAAAAAGAAACAATGCATTCAACTATGATCAAAAGTCTCGAAAATCCTGAATACCTCCTAAATTCGTGCAGGGAATTTGATAAAATTGTTGAGGAATATTCAGATAAACAAAAGTCAGACGCAGCGCTGAAGACACTAATTGAGTTATATCGGTGGGTATAATTTTTTGAATAAATTTGATTAGTATTTTTAAAGCTGCACACATGTATAATTATATATTTACCTTTATTAGGTTATTGGATAAACTTCAATGGAAGACTAATGTAAATGAAAAATTGCTGTGTTCATTTTCGTTGCACCTCAGCCAATTTGTAAAAAGCAATTCTCAAAATGAGATTCAAAAGTATTTGGCAACCATCTGCAATATTCATCGATGTGTTGTCAAAAAGGTGAGTTACTTACCATAATACATCACCACCAAAAATGTTCGATTAGTTGCAGCAATTTATTAATTAAAAAACACATTACTTCAGCGAGTATTTGCTCTTTCAGAAAGTTCCTGCTAATTTATCACTGCAGCTTGCTCAATGCGCATTTTCAAACACAGGCGTGGAAATGTCTGCAGATTATAATAAACTCTACTGGATAATTTTGGTAGACTGTATGAGCGCAATTGAAACTGACTGTAATAGAGAAAACATCAAAAGTATCATAAACATAATTCTTAAAATTAGTGAAATTGTGCAAATTGAATTCTGCAGAGAAAACCTTGTATGGCTAGTAAGAAAATTTTTCGTGTTATTAAACACGTCTGCTCCAGATGTTCTGAATTCTTTTTTTGAAAAGTTATTCTGCTCTCTCAGTCGTAACAAGAACCTACCTCTATCGAAATCAGGAGACGCGTTGGATTATTACAAAAATCTAATTTTTTGTAGCACAGTTGTTCATCAGAATATCACGAGCTGCGGGTATAAGAACAATGGTGCTTTAATTGCAGTATTGAAATTTAGCATGAATTTATTTGAAAGGGAATCCGAATATTTTCACCTTATTCAGACTCTTTATAATCTTGTTCCTGTGTTGACTTCGGCTGTAGAAAATGTGTCAACGCATTCTCAAAATTTAGTATCAGATTTTATCAAGCAAAACTTTGATCCAAAACTAAAGCCCACAATCGCTTTAATAGAATTATGCTCCAATTTAAGAAAGATGTTAAACCTCTGTTTATCTTATTGGGTCACGGCAGGGAATAAGTTATGGAAAAATAATATTTCACTAGACCTGCAAAATGCGATGTTGAAATTAATTATATTAATAACTAAAGTACTGAGCCAATCTGATACGCAAGTGGTGAAATGTGCAAACTGCAAATACAAAAGCGCTATACATGATTCTATTCTGTTGGGATGCTTCCCCGGGATGTTTGCCACCATGTCAGCCAAATGTGGGCTGGATATTGCCATGCTGGTTCAATCAATAACTTGCATGATAGCCGAGCAGATGGCAAATCTGAAATTTTTATATTTAAATGGTTGTCCTAATTGGAAAACCTTCTGGACAAAACTGGAAAATGACCTTCACAATGATGCCATTCTTCTATATTCTTTGAAATTTTATACGCATTCGTACAGTTTATTCAAAATATACATAACTAATTTTACACGGATTATGAATTGGGAAATGGAAGCGTGCGACTTGAATCATTTGTCCAGGGGATTTTACAACATGGCGATATGTCAGTCGGATCTTGGCGAACATTATAATGCTTTGATGAGTTGCTACATGAGCATGGCTATGAATAACGCTCTCGGATTACGTTTGCATCAAGAGATGACGCACGCCAACTTCGCCGTGCAAATCAAATCCAAAGTATATTCCATGTCACAAGCAAAACGCTCATCTGCTTCGTCAAAAGGCGATGGAGTAGCAAATGAAAAAGTAGAAGAAGAAATAGATAGTGATAAAGGACAGACTGAGTCGGATAAAGTTCAAACCCTGACCGTCTGGAGTGCTTGGAAGGAATTTGTATCCGACAAAAGAAATTTAGTTTTTGTTAAGATATTTTCAAAAGCTGATTTTGGGTAAGTTCTACTGATATTTTCATAATATTAGAAAACTAGAATCTTGTAAAATTTTGTAGTTGTTTTTTTTTTAAAATTACTTTTTTACTATTTTGCAGTATTTTAATGCATCTTTAATATTTCTAGCAAGATTCTTTTATCAGAACTTCAGGTGTATATCAAAGTGTGGCCAAGCACTTTACTAATGGTAGGGATTTGTCAGTCTTTACAAGAACTGTGTCAATTAGCTAATCCTCTCAGTAAACCGGCAGCAAACAATGAAAAATTCGGTGAGTTTAAAAAAAATTTAAATATAAGTTTTGCAAAAATTTTTTGAAAATATTTCAACTTTTTAATATTTTAATTTTATTTACAGGAATTTTATGTACGGATAGTCTTACAATAATGGCTGGGAAAGTTATAACACTAATTACAATTTATCCTACCAAACTAAACAACCCAATAATATATGAGTTTGTAAAAGTAACATTAAAGCTTTTAGAAAACTATTTAAAAGTAAGTTTAAAAAGTGTAACACTTTTGATTTAACATTTTATTAGCTTATTTTCATTTCTTCAATAATGAGGTTGTCTCCTGTAGTGAAATTTCATGTTTTTTTTTTACAAATTTATCATATTAATCGGAGTATTCTGAGGACATAACTTTTATAATTTTTGGATAATACCAAATTGTATCTACCAGTGCCATTTGAATTAAGACTTATTCTGAATGGTGCCTCGTGTGACTCCACAGGATCACTTTGAAAGCTCGTAACTTTTTCACTTTTGAAGACATCAAAAATCTAATTTTACTACTGGATATACATATATATATCCCTTTAAATATAATACATTTCCATCAAAATAAAAATATAGTTGACAACCTCACCGTTTTTTATGTTAATTTCTTTTTCACTTTAATCAATTGTAGTGTATTTTTATGTACGCAATTATTAATTATTTTCCAGAAATTTTCATCTGGTGAATCAACAGAGGGTTTTGTGCTTGCGAAGCTTTTTCTTGGAAATACCTTGCTAGCTTACAGCTCTTGCGAGACCCAAGCGAAGAGGAAGTTGGGGGCCCAGAAGGTGGTGGTGGAGGCTGCTCCCATGGCCCCCTTTGCCCCTTACCAGCCGCCCCCTCACCCAGATGATGCATGCGATGTGACACCCACGCATCAGTTCCTCAGCCTCGCAGTGGAGGATGGGATCCTTCAATCTGTTTATAAAGCCATCAAATTGTGGAGGGAGGCAGTGACAGAAATTGGTAACTATAAATTTTTTTTTTTTTTAAGATGCATTTGGAACGTACAAAGCCCTTCTTTGATTTTTCTCCGTTGTTGCCACGCGGATCGGAAGGTCGCGGGATTGAATCCCGGTGTGTGCAAATAAATTTTATTTGATTAATTTGTGTTATTTCACAAATAAAAAATATATTTTATTTATTTGTGACACGTTCCAGAGTGGAAAATACTCTCAGTGTCACCCTGGTGTAATACCACCTTTCAGAATTGAAACTTTGCTTGAAATGGCTTTAGCCGTGTTTGGTGACCAAATCTGAATAGCTGGGTACTTCCCCACCCTTCTCTTATCTAACTCCTTCCCCTCCCCACTACCGTCAGTCTCACAACATACCTCAATTAGGGATGCCATAGTCTCACTGGCTCCAGACGGGAGCAGCTGGGGCTCTCGTGAGGTATTCACATTAAAAAATACATATTATTTTATACATACAAACATTTGGAAAATAAGGCAAGTGGTTTTAAACTTAGATCTTTTATTTCCATCATTTTAGGTTTTTCAAAAGAGAAATTTATAAATCCCAAATTAAAAGTTTACCTGGAACATACGGCGGAGATCACAGAAATAGCTTGCCAAGTCCTGGCTCTTCATGATGCGGATGTTCACTCCCTACATGCTGCAGACATTGCATACTCTATTTCTATTTTAACAGAAAACAGGTCAGTAGGTTTTGCCAAAATTTTGTCTCCTTTTTCCATGTGCTTAAAAATAATTGTACTTGTTAGGCCTAGCGCGCACCACGATTGTATTTTTTGCGACACTATTTTAAAATCGCGCTATAAGAAATCGCAAAAATAATACTGCGCGCATCGCGATGAAAAATTGCGATGAATTGTTGATTATCAACATAGATTTCGTACAAATTGCTTGTATTGTTTTGCTTCTTCGGAAGAGGAGGAATAAAAGAAGGAATAAATACTGGACTCATCCTTTTACAGCAGAAAGATATGTTAAAGGTTTCTTTTATCTGAAATACAATGATCTTCGACAACATCCAAAAAAGTTATTTGGCTATTATAGAATGACGATTCAGACATTTGACAAAGAATTGTTGGACCTCAAATTGCATACAATAATACTAGATGACATGTTTATCCTTGCAAAGCGGAATGGCAATTGAGCGGTGGCGCTGAGCCAGGTAGCGATTTTAAATCGCAGTGCGCGCGTGTCCATATAACTTCAAATGCTATAATTTTATTATGCGACAAAAATGCTGTCGCGGAAAAATGTGACAAATCACAATTTTAAAATAGCAACTATTTATTTGTCGTATATGCTCGCACATACTTACTAACTCGTACGTTGCATTTCTGCGACAAAATTATCGTGGTACAGAAAATCGTGGTGCGCGCAAGGCCTTAGTTTCTTATAAATTCTGCTAACCGCCTTCATATTTGCGAATATATGATTCCTAAAGTTGCTGTGTGCACTAGCGATGAGTAGGTTCAGCTGGAGTGGGCTCTTCAACTGAGGTTTTTCGCGGGGAGCGGATCCTACTCCTTTTTGTATCGGCGTCCCCGTGTCCGTGGTCCGCGCGCCACTCGCGAATAGTGAGGGTTCTTGTCCAGGTTCGAGTTCTTGTGCAGGTTCTATCTGGGTCCGGCTCCCAGGTCTGGATGCGGCCGAACCCATGCGTCCCGGTAGCCTCAACAGCACCCTGTACGTACCAAAGAACTCGGACCCGGGACCTGCTCCTAGAACTCGAGTACTTTTAAAAGAAAGTACGCCTCGGAGGCCTCCGGCAAAATGCAGAACTCGCCCATCTCTTGTGTGCACCTGAACTTATATTTTCTATAAATTTGTGGATTTTTATAGGGATCCCAGATTTACCAAAATAACATGTTTATCTTTTTTAATGTTTTTATATCACTTTCGTAATTTTAAAATTTCACACCCTGTGTTTTACTCGCAGCTAACGGGTTTTTTATTGTTGTTTTGCAATAGGCATCACATTATTGTAACATTGTAATTACGTTAATTTATTATTTAACCCTTTGATTAGCGAGTTATTTTTTTATCATTTACATCGTGGGAGTGAGTTCATTTTCAAGTTTTTCCTAATTTTAAGTAATCGATTTAATTAATTATCTTCTTACCTTTTTTTACTACGCAAGTTATTTTGGAGCTTTTTTATTACTGTAACCTTTTCTTATTGCATTATAAATTATAGTTGGACAAATTCAGTGGCTCTCAACATTTTAAAAATAGAAAAATTGAATAAAGTCATCCGGCCGCACGTATGCAGTGATAGTCTAAATGGATTGTTTGAGTGCCACCGCATACGGGCGGCGATACTCCTCATGGGTTAACTGTGCTCAGTTTTTTCACTAACCAAGTTTTTTTATGTTAGTTGTTTTAATGGAAGCTATGTTGTGTTTTCTCCTTCTCTAGTCGAATATTTTGGACAGTTTTAAAACTATCCTCAAACCAACAAGCCATAAAATAACCGACATAATATTATTCTGCTTTTTAATTGTGTGTGAACTTAATGTTGTAGAATTTGTACTTTACGCACGGCCGGCTTCCTTCTTGAACACGCTGCTTGCCCACACTCTTCACTTACACCTATTATTCACAATACTAATAAAGCGGTCAAGGATATCCTAGAGTTGGATGAGAAAGTTCCGGAAAACCCCCTGATAATGGATGCCACGTTTGAATATCTTTTGAATTTAGCTGTATGTATTTATGCTGTTTTTATTAGAGAGTAATTATTTTACTTTTATAAATATTTCAGTAGAATTATGCAAATGTAATGTCTGCTCTATGCTCTTGACATCAGAGTCGAGAGCAAGTGCAGCCACTAAACAACCGATAGTTGTTTAGTCCGATAGACACTAAAAAAATAACACACCCCTTTGCATAATTCTACTAAACACTTTCAAAATAGAGTAGTGGAAGCAGGGAACAAACTTCCGCAATATGTTGTAGGAAATATAAATCAATATAAAGCTCGATTGGGTTCTCATTTGGAGACAAAAAAGGATTGATTTATTTTCAAAAATTTAAGTGAACACAATTACTATTAAGGGGGGGGTATTCTAGTCTCGAAGCATGAAATGTCGGTGTTTTTTCAGGTGCAATAAAAAACCAATAATATTTTTGTAGCCATTATTTTATCAAATTAAACATTAAAGAATACATTAAAAATAAAAATCAAACGAAAAAATAATTTTTTTTTAAAGTTAGTGTGTTGAAGTGGGGAGTCTCAAAAATATGGCGCGCCCTGGTTAAAAAAAAACAAATTTATTTTTAATCCAAACAAATGCTGCTATGGCATGAACCTCGGAGAAGTCATAATTTTTTTTTTCGCAAAATGGCGGTTGTCTGAAAAAAAAAGTCATTTTTTTACACATTCTTTTGACTTTCTGAATTTTTTTAGAATAGTAAAAATTAAAATTTTGTTATAGTTCTGGTTCATGCGATAAAATAAAGTATAGAGAAGGCTCATACCAAATGTCAGGAAAATTGGTTTAGTAGAACTTGAGATAGTAGAACGTGTCAACCATCTTGAAAAAAGTGGTTTTGAGAAAAATGTGTTCAAAATTTTGTTGTATTTAGATTTTGGTTAGATTCTGTCTAAACCGCGAATGGTTATAACTTTTAAAATAATGCGAATTTCGAAAAATCCTTTTAAGGAGATATTTTTGAATATTTAAACTTTGGAAATATGAATTTTTTTTTTCTAGACCAGAATACCCCCTTAAACCTAAGTGTGAAATTAGGTATGAGCGCTTCAGCTGAATGTTGTCTGCTCATTATTTATTATTAATAATAATTATTATTATCCAAGCAACATCTCCTCAGTACAGAGTGAAAAGAACATTTAAAGCCTTGGAAAGTCTCTGTGGATTTTTCTCATGTTTAATGTAAAACAGGCATTAAACAAGAAAAACCCATTCGGTACCTCTGAAAGTTCGGCTAGTTATATTATTTCATAAATCTCTGGACTTTTATAAGGTTGTTTTTCCCGTGTATCTTTTCTGTTGCTTTTCATGATTTTTTAAAAATATTTTTCAATTGTATTTTTGTCAAATAATTATACATTATTTTTCATTTTAGATTTACTATTTCAACATTGATTTGAAAAACCAAGGTTTCGCCATTCTAAGCTTTGTGAACAATAGAATATTGACTGATTATTTGACAGGTCAATCACACAATAATAGAAAGTTGGATGACATCAAGATTTCCTACATGAAGCTGATTGTTGTTCAGTCCCTCTATAGTTACAGTCACAGAGATAATGCAAACGACCGAGAGTTCTTTGGCATCCTCACCTGTCTAGTGAGTGCTCACACGGAGTGTTCGGACCTTGTAAACACAAGTAAGTTTAATAATATTCATATTGTTGATGTTTTATGACATCTCAACCATATTATCTTACTACGCCTTTCAACGACTGCCACAAACATCAGAAACACAGCAGAGATGATGAAAACATAGTACTTATCATCACAAATCATATGTACCTTATAAACCCCAAAATAATATACCGAGATAACAGTATTGTCCTGGTGATGAACATTAGCCAATGTCTAATGTTGAACTACATACATCGGCACAATCAGTTACATTAAGGGGGTATTCTAGTCTAGAAAAAAAAAGTTTCTTCATATTTCGATGGTTTAAATATTCAAAAATATCTTCTTAAAAGGATTTTTCAAAATTCAAATTATTTTAAAAGTTAGAGCCATTTTAGTTCGACCGGTTTAGACGGAATCTAACTAAAATCTAAATAGAGCAAAATTTTTAACGCATGTTTCTCAAAACTACTTTTTCCGAGACGGTTGACACAATAGTACCCTTTGCACACAGAGTTCGGAACGGGACGTGTCCCGCGCCACTTCAGGCCGCCGCGCAGAAAAGTAAAGACCGAAAGTAAGATAACGGTTTACAGCGCAGTTCACTGTGAAACTTTTCTGCGCGGCGGCCTGAAGTGGCGCGGGGCACGTCCCGCCCCGAACTCTACGTGTGGGGGAGACTATTATCTCAAGTTCTAATGAACCAATTTACTTGAAATTTGGTGTGAGCCTTCTCTTTACATTACTCTATCGCGCTAACTAAAACTACAACAAAATTTAAATTTTTACTATTTTTAAAAAATTTGGAAAATCGAAAAAACTAGTAAAAAAATGTCTTTTATTTCAGACAGCCGCCATTTTGCAAAAAAAAAATTTTACTTTTCCTTTAGTTCGGGCCATAGCCGCATTTGTTTGGATTAAGAATTAATTTGGCTTTTTAGATTACTAGAAGGGTTGCAATCGTGTCAACCAGGGCGGGCCATTTTTTGAGACCTCCACTTTAACACCCTGTAACTTTTTGATTTTTTTTGTTTGTTTTTTTTTTTCATGTAATGTTTAATCAATATATGGTAAAATAATGGATTGTAAAAATATTATTGTTTTTTTTTTATTGCACCTGAAAAAATATCTACAATTCGTGCTTCTAGACTAGAATACCCCCCTTAACATCTGTTTGTCTTTTACGATTTCCTACAGCCTTTCAACATACCTATCAAGCCTCGGAAGGACATTACTAGCCATAAACATCATTTTCCGTTAGAGCTTCTGAAGGATAGATCTGACCGGGGTGTCTCTACACATGACATATATTTTTCTACAATGCATAGATATATCATTCAGTGGAAAGAGAAATAATTATTCTTCTCGGTTTGTCTCCAATAATTATACTTGATTCCATGGATAAAATCCAAAAAATGGTCAAAATGTATGATTACAAATTTGTTTTCTTGGTAAGTGGAAGGGGACTTGTCAAAAAGAACGGTGCTGTCGTCAGCTTAGCAATGAATTGGTGCACATTCAATGAGATCATTGATGTGCACCAATTGATGCACCAAAGATGATGATAATCAAGTATGAATTTTATTATTTTTCTATGTTTTTTCTAATGCAAACATCTAGGTTCTTAAATGGTAATTCTTTTTACGACAACTTCAAAAATAAGAAATATTAGCACATCTAAAATACCTCGGAATCCTTTGTAATTTCATCCTGTCGTTGGGACTTGTATTTAAAAAATATTTTAAAGACTGAAGGGTTAGTGAGACTATCACGTGGCCTTCAATTTTAACGTAAATTAAATTATTTCCTAGTTGCCCGCAATGGTGGTCGAGTGGCAGCCTTGAGCCAACGCCTCTGGCTCGTCACCGGGATAGAGGCAGGCCAGGTGGCCCTGTCCCTGGGCCTGGTGAGGCGGGCCCGGGCCCTACTGCGTGCGCCCCTGGCTGCGGCTCAGAAGCTGCTGTTGCCCCGCCGCACGGCCCAACTGCTGTCCCTGTTGGCCGCCACTGATATGGCGGCAGAGCGCCACGATGATTGCATGGTAATATCACTAATAGAATACCTGCACTTTTAATACTTTAATGCATTATAGTGTTAGCTTTGCTGATCCTTGCAACTGATATCATTATAATTTAATCTAATTATTTTTCTTAAATAGCTAAATAAAGAAAGAAAGTTCATATTTAATATAGCTGTATAAATAGAAGAGAGAGTTCATCGAGAAACCCTTTATTAATTATTAAAATACATATTTTAGGAAACTACTTTTTAAAAATAATCAATATATATTATAAAAGTGTACAATGTGCATCCTGCTGAAATTCAGAAACGAGTTCCGATACGATCAAGGGAGTTATATGAGGTGGCTCTATCCCCCATCCATGCAGAAGGTTCCCGTTTTTACGTGAAAGGCATGCTTTGGAAGATATAAAGGCTGAAAGTTCCGCCGTAGAAATTTCTAGAACATTCAAAGTATTCGGGAGCATTCCAGAACATCCCGGAATGTTCGGGAATAGTCTGGAACATTCGGGAACATCCCGGTACATCCCAGATCATTGTAGAATGTTCCAGAACACTTTTGAATGTTGTGGAACGTTCCTGAACATTGTGAACCATTTGAAGTCTTTTTTGTATGACTGGGGCTACCCTATACCATTAGTAGGGGTTTATAAAGCAAGATCTGTCGTGGGTTCGAACGTCAGTCCAATCTCATATCAACTCCCTGAGCGAAGCCGGGTATCCCAGCTAGTGTTGTCTAAATTTAATCCTTCTCGTGCACGGCACTCGTCTAAGTGAATAACAAAATTCCTTACTATGGGCCGATTGTTCCTTATTAGGGGTTCTGATACTTGCGTTTCGGATTCGTTGCACTCCTCTTTATCCATTGTTCAACTGATCTCTTCAAACTTTTGAACCCATTTCACTCTGAGCTGAATACTTGGCGCATCATTTATGTTCCTCCGCGCTACAGTCTCCAAATCACTATTAAAATTCTTGCACACACAATGCACGGTCTGCTCTAGAGAAACGCTCCACAATGACTAAATTCCTAAAAGCCAGGTGATCGATTGACATGTTACCTGCGCCCCTCAGATATGTTGCGTTTACACAGTGAGCCAATCAAATATGAACTTTCTTTCAGGACACCCTATAATATTAATAGCCCTAAGATTTTTATTGCAGACATTTTCACTAAGATTATGTAGTGTCTGATGTTCATTTCTATTTTCTAGGTCAAACTTGACGGCATACGTTACATATTAGGTGAACAAAATAATATGAATATTAAGATGAATGAGAGGACTGCCAAAAATGAAGTGAAGAAAGCCCAACCTGTCACTTCAAACAAATTTTTCCCATCCAAAAACATGGCAGAGGTCGATGCTAAACAGTTTGAAATGGTGCTGGACGTCCCCGCAGATAAATACTGTAACCCTTCAATGGGTGGTTCTCCCACTTTCGAGCCGACGCCTTTTAGTCTGCCTGACTTTATTTCTCATCAACACATGTGCGATTGCTGCAAGTGCTCCACTGTGTCCAACTTTGCAGTTTATTTAGACTTCATGAGAATTCAAGCTCAACTGCATTTCAAAACTGGAGAATCAAATGTAACCGAAAGTTTTTACAATGGGGGTTTAAAACTTATCAAATATCTGCAAGCCAAACTGAAGTATGTAGTTGAAAATAATTCCAAATTATTCCTTCAATCATATCTAACCAGCATTTTGGAGAATTTTAATCATAAAAAAATTGTCAACGCTGAATGTCAATTACTTGTAGATGCTAATTACTTTTTCATAACAGAAAATGAAATTGATAAAGCTTTAGAATACAACACTCAAGCCTTGAGAAAGCTCGAGCAAGTTATGGATTGTGATAATTTCTTAATCCAACTTGCAAATGAACAGAGATTATTTTTATTGCAAACTGATGTTTTTAAGAAAGAAAATGAAAATCAATCACAGTTAGACATCATTGATGACTTGCAAAGTGATTTTACTTCTAAATTGATTATCACACCGGAAAAGAATAAAAATACTGCATGTTTTATGACTCCGCGTGATAAGAAGATAAGTGCGGTGAATCAGGTGAGAAGAAATTTAGGAAATACTCTTCCTTCAACACGAAAAACTGAATTTACTGAATTTGTGAGGCCAGCCATCAAATTATCATTGGATGACGATGATGATGAAGACACAAGCACCAAGTCTGTTAAATCAGATGTCAACAAGCTTAATTTATTTAATAACATTGAACCTGATATGTTAAAAACGCCAGCACCTAAACTAAGTCAGAAGAAAATCATTTTACTTGATAGTGCTATAAAGACACCCAAAACTAGAGCAAAGGCCAATATTGATCTGACTAAGAAAGATACACAAGCTTCGGAAAAGGAACCCAGAGTGAAGGCAAAGGGCACCACTGTTTGTTCTGAAAAGCAGTCTAGAGTAAGAGTCGATTCTCATCTGTTTAAAAAGTCTGATTCTCAAGATTCTATTGGGTTTGAAAAGGAATCTAAAGTCAGATTAAAAAAATCGGATTCTAATAATTCTATTGGAACAGAAAAAGATTCTAGAGAAAGAGCCAATACCGAACTATTGAAGAAAACTGATTCAAAAGATTCTATTGGGCCCCAAAAGGAGTCGAGAACAAGGTTTAAGAAAACAGATTCAAAAGATTCTACTGACTCAGAAAAGGAACCAAGAGTGAGAGCCAATGTCAATTTGCTCAAAAAATCCGACTCAAAGGATTGCAGTGGTTCAGAAAATCAATCTAGGGTAAAGGTCAATTCCCATTTGTTTAAAAAGTCTGATTCTCAAGATTCTGTTGGGTCAGAAAAGGAGTCTAAAGTCAGATTAAAAAAATCAGATTCCAATAATTCTATTGGAACAGAAAAAGAATCTAGAGCAAGAGCCAAAACTCAACTGTTGAAGAAAACTGATTCAAAAGATTCTATTGGGTCCCAAAAGGAGTCAAGGGCGAGGTTTAATGCCACAGATTCAAAAGATTCTACTGACTCAGAAAAAGAGCCAAGAGTGAAATCCAATGTCGATTTGTTAAAAAAATCTGATTCAAAGGATTCTATTGGCTCAGAAAAGGAGTTCAGTAGTAAATTGAGCAGTCCAGTATTTTCAACTTCTTCAAGTAGTTCATCCAAAATCCGTGTTTATGGAAATAAAACCAAAAGCAAATCGATTGCAACACCTGTAGAAAGTGAAATCGTCAAAACAGAAGTAAGTCAAGCTACTAAAAGAATAATCAAGCCCAAAGATAAAAAAATTAATGCAGAACTAGATTCAGTAAAAAAATACTCCACTCGTCGGAAATTGTAGGGCTCGCAATTGATATTGAATAGGTATATAAAATTATTTATAACATTTAATATAATTGATAAACATTTTTTTAATAATATACTTATTTTGATCATGTATTGCAGAATTAACAAAATTTGAAGTAGGTACTAATTAATTACAAATTTTTAAAATTTACTAAAATAAGCAAAAGGTTGAAAGAAATACCACCTTTGCCAAAAATTAATTTTTGGATTTTTATAAAAAAATATCTGTATTAATTTTTAAGTTTGTGTCACAATGTTAAAAATGTGAGTTTATTGTTTTAACATTGTTTGCGTGAAGTTGTTTTGTATAAGTACTGAGAGAAAAAAATTAAAAAGCCGTAGCGCGCTACAAATCATCAAAAACAATAAAATTAATTTTATTTGACTTTATTTTTTTTTTACAATTAAAAAATAAACACAAGAAAAAGGGGATGAAAAATGTGGTGACCAGACAACTCAGAATCATGCAACTTCAACACTTTCTTTAAAAGTCATTAAAATTGATGAAAAAACTACAAATAGCTTATATAGGTTATGTCATGGGCTAATTTTCAATTTTTTTTTTTTTATTACTTTTAATGACTTCATTCTGGTGTTGAAATTGCATGATTCTGAGTTATCATGGAACTGAAAAATGTATAGCACAGAATTTATGGCGATTCACAATCCTGGATCTAGAGTCCTGCCTATGGCATAAACCTTACCACCAAAAAATAAGAATAAATGTTTAACAAATCTGTAATAATTAATTTCAAAGGAACACTATAATATCCAATAAAATTTAAGCAAGTTTCATTCGGATTCATCTTCTGTCATAATATGTCTCCATTCTTCCAAATCAACAGGTTTTACATTGGTATCATCACTTGCATCACTAACTACATTAGCAACATCTTTACTAAAAATTAGTGGTCCAGTGTTCAATTTTTCATGTTCAAATTCGGCATCTAAATGTGAAAGAACAGATTTCATGCTTTGCGAAATGCTGTTCTGGCTTTCAAATATTGTACCTGAAACTTTGCTGTAGAATGAACAATCTATGATTGAATCATCATCTTTTTCAGGCAATAATTTACTTGTGGAGCCGTGGGAATTAGATGCGTTGGAATTTTCAATATGGTTTGCTTGTTTTTCATCAGTGAGTGATAAGAAAAAGTCACTACAAGGAAATAGAGAATCTGAAAATAAAATGTAAAGGAATATTAGGATTAGGATGAAATGTGACATTTCTTCAGGAGGAAACACCTGCGTAAGAGCAAATAAGCATGCTGGCAGACTGGTGCCGGTTGGTAACCGACCTGTTATTCCAACGAGATGACACTGCACCGGCTGGTTTCGAAATAGATATCAAGTCTCCGCAGTATTTTCTGGCTACTCTACGAGTCAGCTGTGAATTTGTACACATACAATGGAATAATGCGTATTATTTTTAAGAAAAAACTACATACATAAGTGCATGAGAATATGGATCCCTTCCGATAAGAAACTAGCTACAAATTTATGTAAGATTCAATGGAGATCATATTAAATTGTCTCCGCATTGATAAAATTGTTCATCTTTGAAAGAAATATTAATTCTTTTCTTATGCATAATTGTTACAATTAGATTATCATAATATGTATATATTTTTAACAAACTTATTGATAAGAAATAATGCCATCTTATCATTTAAGGCGCCGTACCCGAACTCGAAAAGAAGAAGATGGAGAGATATGTAATTACGAATGTTGGAGAGAGCGCGCTAATATTTCAAGCAATAAAATTGATGCGAAAATTGTGAAAATGTTTAATAAAACAACTCGTTTAGAATAGAGCAAAAATCTCGTGGGGGTTGTCTAAAACAACGTTCAAAGAAACACTGTGAATTTTTTCATACATATAACTTGTTAAATAATAGACAGGTTTGAAAATAAAAATTTTCAGAGCATTCTTTGCGATTTTTTTCTATCGAGGGAATTTCATATAATTTGCGTTTCGGCGTGGGGGTTGTATAGATATTATCTTAAAAAATAACATGTATTTTTTTAAGAGCTTAAAAACTTATATTCAAGGGAGATATGCAAGAAATCGGTAGAAATTCGGGTACTGGCAGCTTAAGCAAATGTTATCAAATTAATTGCCATTTTGTCAGTCTGACATTTGGGTTTTGAAAGTGATGCGTCTTCCAGCTGCCTACCCGGCTACGCTCCCGGTTTTCTTTTCCGGGCCAGTGTAGGTGTACCATTCTGCATATATTGACATACGAATCGGCACCAGTCGGTAATCACAGTCTGACAGCGCGCAACAGAATGGAAGGAAGTCAATAAATAGTTAAATTTTACCTGTCAGAGGAATTTCTTGAATATTTTTAAATGCATTATGCTTAAGTTTATCACTTTGAAAACTTTCAGTCCCTTTTTGAATTGGTGAATCAATCCCCACAACATCTATTATAATAGTTTCATAGCTAGCTTTCTCAGCAATTGTTGGTAGCTTTATTACTGAGCTTTCTTTATGAGCATTCAAATCTACATCTTGCTCCATCAGAGGTAAAGTCAAATCCAGGCCGCCTTTATGACTAATTACTTGTTCAAAAGTTTGATTTAGGTTAGCTTTTGAAAGGTTGGGTGTTTCTTTGGATTTTCTGGCAAAATAAAACAAATTAGGCTGAAATGGGATTTCTTCAGATTCTAAATAAGTATCGTCTATTATCGTTTCTGGTGTGGAATTTTGTTTGTAGTTATATTCAAGTTCTTTTAAGTGGAATGGATCCACGAATTTGTTGATCGTCTCGTTGGTTGTTCCAAAGTTATTTTCCTTTTCTCCCGGATCATTATCATTACGTTCATATGATGTGCTTTGGATTGAGGAGTGAGTGGGGTGTTTAAATTGGTTATATTTATCTGTGCTGGGATGTTTGGAGTTGAAATTACTGGAACAAGGCAAGGAAATAAATAAGTCTTGTGTTAAGTTAATAAACAATGTTTAAAATAGAAAAATTTAACACATTGACCAAACGAGAGGATGTAATGGAAAAATTAAAATGCAATTGAATGTATACAATTGATTTAATAACTTGAAAAATTAACAATGGAATCAATTTTAAATAAAATTTAGGCATACTTACACTAAAATTATAAACTGCAAATATTAAATTTGTGCATGGAACAGAACAGTAAATTATTAGGTCATATGACCAATTCAGATAAGAACGGTGAGACATGATATTGAATAAATTATTATATTTTGATTACAAACTAAATGTGTTGTAAATTATGCCCTATTTCATATTTAAATAAAAAGTAGTGATGCATGCCTACATCCCGTCTCGACACAGGAATTTCCCAGTGTGACAGGCATAAAACAAGCCATTATAATTATGTTCTAACATGATAATTAAATAAATACAAAAATTTCAAAAATATGAAATAATATAAATCCACATTCCTTCTACATATAATATGTACAGAAATAATAGATTATATACATAAATACATTCTGCGGTGATTGAGCACCATATAATCCGCAGATTAAAATGAATTAAGAGAACCTGTAATATTTTTTGATTTGCCCAACTAATAATTTTGGATTGCTCCAAGCTAATCAATATTAGAGAGATTGATTTTTTATAAAGAATTATAATACATTACAATATTGCAGTATTCAGCAGACATTAAGTGCTTATAAACTATTATTATTACTAATAAAAATAACAACCTTTGAAAGTACATATAATCACAAATTTCGCACAAACTGAAAATAAGCCCACAGTTGCGATGAATTCACTATGTAATGTTTTTCAATAAATATTTATTTTGAAATCGCAGAATTTGTGTGAACTATTTATTGTGTGGGAAAAATAAAAATTTATTTTAATAGTGTGCGTGGTCCGACATTATTACGTTCAAGGTAAGGTGGCAGTGCAGTTTTTTGTTGCTGTAACGGCAGTGAAATGAGGAACTAACGTTACATTGGTACTAAATAATATGCTTAGAATATATTAAACTGCTTTTCGACGTTCAATTTTGTATTGTCTCTCGGTGGGTTTTTTTAAGGGTTAGTAAAATATTTTTGAAGTGAAAACTTCTTTAGAATCTGATTTGAAACTCGATGAAACAAAAAAGCGACACTAAGGACAAACACACACATCTATAGGATTTAGCCTGCGAGAATGAGATAGGCTAATCGGTGTCCTCTTTGTGCGGTGCTTCGTAGCCTCTCCACTCTTGTCTACTTTAGTTTTCTGAAGGTTTAACTTCTACCGCGTGTGAAGTGTACAGATTTTTTTTTTCTTCCGTTTGATTCTATTAAAATAAGAAAATACAAACAGAAAAATGTTGGAAGAAATGATCAATAATCACAAATTGTAGCAGATAATAATAATTGGACAATTTGTAGAGCGCCGTTTTTGTGAAAAATCACCTCAAGGGCGCTTACTAGAATTCATACAAAATCACTTTATAAAAGGTTTTTTGTTCCTCTACCCCAAGGTTGGTAGAAAACAAGGTTAGCTCATAAGAGCCTTTTTCAAAAAAAAAAAACTCGTCAGGCCTTTTTCAAAAAAAAAAAAACTCATCAGGCCTTTTTCGAAATTTCCAATGCGTGATGTAGCTTGAAGTAAAACACTGCCACTTGTATTGCAGTTAATTCAAATCTCCCAGTGGAACACACTTCAAGCTATGTCATGAATTTTTAGCCAGTCACCACTCTACCCCTCGATAAGCTAACCTTGAAAAAACTCTTTTTCTACAAACATTGCCTTTGCCCCATTAAAATAACAAATTGTACAATTATGTAACATTGTATAAATAAATATAACAATTTCTTTATTGATTCATAGAATACATACCTGAGGCCAAGGGCGCATAAAGACAACACTGTAAAGTAGATCACACTGCACCTGATTTATTATTATTATATACACGTGTACATACATGGATTCCGTTACCAAAAAAATATTGCAATTAATAAAATTTTTAAATAAAGAATTAACATTATTTATAAAATCTTTCCGCCAAAAGTTATTTGAATGATTTGTAATTTCATTTTTTTTTTTGTGAAAAATCATTCAAGGTCGCTGATTTGACTTGCAAGAATTATTTTGTTTTGTGTTGACAATGTTATGTCTATTCAAAGGAGTGATTATGCAATAAAGATTTACGTATTTCTTGTTTGTTGCCGGGAACATGTTTGTTTATACTTACCGGGTCATGTTTTGTGTCGAATCTTCTGTAAACCATTTTAAACCAAGCATTTTGCCTTCGGATTGCCTTCCCTTTTGTCTTTTGAGGTTAGAAAAAGCATCAGCCAGTTGGTAGCGGGGGGATTCTTCGTCAGAGTCTGACGTGGACGGCACCACTTCACCAACACTGGATGGCCTCTTTGATGCGTTAGGAAACAAATCTTTAAAAAATTTGGGATTTATTTTAAACAAGTCCTTTTCTTCATCAATATCATTTTGTTGTTTTTTTTCTGCTGAACTTTTAGAAGGCAGGTCTTCTGAAACACAACATGTTAGGTATTAAAAAATTTATAAGCTTCCGAAAACACTATTAAAATTTGCATAACTTAGTTGATATTAATTATGATGATCTGTCATTTCAGAGCATTATTTCTTTAATCGATCCAAGGAAAAAATATAAGCTCCAGTCTTAGAACTATGTATGTAATTAATACACACATAAATAAATAAGGACAGGTTGTTTCACAGAATTTGAACAATTCATCAAATTTCAAAGTTAAATTCAAGTTCTGTTATTATTTCATTATGGGTCGGTTGTTTCACAGTACTTGGATAATAACAGAACTTGAATAGGAATTTCACAGAACTTGCATATCAACATTGAAATTTGATGAATAGTTTAAATTGTGTGGTATAACTTGTCCTAAATATCATTCATTACCATCAAGTCAAGTGGCGTATAAATTCATGGTTTCCTACCTTTGACCTTTCTCATTCTCTTTATGTAAGTGTTGGGTTTCCCGCCAGGAGCAGGCGAGACCTTAACTTTGTCTGCAGAAGGGGATGTACTGGAATCCTTTTTTTGTTGCGAGCGAAAAGTGCGTTTTGCAATACCAAGTGCCAAATTAGCGTTGCTATCTACTGGTGGAGTACGAGAAGCCTCTTTTAGATCCCTGCGAGGCTTAGATTTTGCAATACCAGATTGCAAATTTGCTTCAGATTCCAAAATAGCGTTACTTTCTACCGATGATGCGTTGGCACCTTCTTTTGGTGTGCGCAAACTACGTCTTGCAATCCCAGATTGCAAATTTTCTTCAGTTTTCGAAATAGCATTACTTTCTACCGATGATGCATTGGCATCCTCTTTCGGTGTGCGCAAACTAGGTCTTGCAATATCAGATTGCAAAATTTCATCAGATAGCAAATTTGTATTCATCTCTGCACTCTCTTTCCGTGAGCGAAGACTACGTCGTTCAATACCAGATTGCAAATTAGGATTTCCAGTGACCACCAGGGTGTTGGCGTCCTCATTTGGCCGGGGATTTAGGCGAGGACTTGAAAGCAAATCATTGTCTTCTGTTGACACTTTTTCTTTTATCAATGGCGACTTTTTTTTCTGTGGTCGTCCCCCTTTTTTTCTATAAATGCAATTATTTTATAATTTAATACTCTATCGGAATGAATGAAAATATTGATGTTTATATTGACTGAAACACTGCCTACTTTGCAATTAAGTAAAACTGAGAAAATAATTAAATATTATTCTTACGGTGACACAGTTTTAGTATTCTCGTCAGTTCCACTATAGGATTTAGGAGAGTTTTCACTTTGCAACATTTTAACTTCTTTGTCTGTAAATACCCCCCTATCTGCATTTTCTTCCTCTTTACCTGCCAACAGGATTTTATCAAATATTTGCTTTTCCATCTCTTGAATTCTCAGGGCAACTTTGCTATCTGCAATTACAAAAAAACGATAAACAAAAACAATGCACCTCACAATAAAGAAACACATTCTAGTATTTTTTGCTTTAATTCAAAGCAATTATTTCAATTTGGGAGCAGCGTACTGAAACCATTTATTGTAGGCACCTCGCTATGGATGACAATTCTCGCTCAAATTTAAGCAGGCTAAAACGGCCACCCATAGATATGGCAATCTTAGATAAGCCGCAAAGTACTTTCTTTTTTAGACACGGCCGTGCCAGCGCTAGCAGTGACATGTGTCAAATTTGACATTTACGTAAGAAATTGTTTACCTTTATGTCACCGAAATTTGCCTGCTTCAGTATTGGACTTCGATGATTCATGGAGCGATGAGGAATGTTGATAATATTATTTGATAAAGGATACCCGTTCAATAACAGTGTGGTAAGGTATATGAGGGATTTTAAAAGTTCTAACATAAAAACGGTTTGTTTTCAACGTAATAATTTCATAAATAGTAAACTGATTCCAGCGCAACAGATGCTATTTACAATTAGTATAATCGCATACGGAACCATGCTGAATGAAGTGGGGAACTTTATCAAAAATCAACTCTTAAATTTAATAGTAAAAAAATAATCTGCATGCTTTCACATTTTGAAAAATCGCGATATTTGTTTTTGCAATTAAAAAGAAAAAACGTTCCTCTATTAAAATCATATACATGTCCTTCAGAGGCTTGAAGAGTCAAGACTTTAAATACGCTTTTTTCAAAATTGGATGCAGTTTTTCGAAGATACTGACAAAATAATAGTTATAGTACACCCCAAACTTTAAGACCGGCCTAAACATGGTACATTCCACTCTCATGCAGTTACTGACTTTGCAATGAACGTAAACGAGAGAAAGCTGCGTAAAAACATATGTGCGACAGAGAGAAAGGCATGGAGGGGGGCACACCACTTTCTGTCCTAAAACTCACCCTATTGCGATGATTAGGCCGGTCTTAAAGTTTGGTGTTTACAATTCTAGACAATAAAGAGGACTCTCTGTACCTTCAGGAGTTTCATCTTCAATAACTATGGATACCGCCTCTTTTTTTTCCTGAGAACGAAATATTTTATCAATTTCTTCTTTTTCCAATTGTTTCGCTTTATCTTCATCAGTCTGTTTATGTTTGTTGTTTTTTAAATTGGATAATTTGGCTTTTGAGAGTTGTGAACGGAAAACATAATTATCCGTATCGACAACATCCGTGGTTTTGTTCCTTTCAGCAGCTGATTCCATGTTACCTTTACTACTTTCAGCAGCCTCCGATGCTTTACCAGGTGAAATATTTGTTATCTTATCATTTTTGCCATTATCAGGGGGCATACCTGTCTCTGTCAATTTGCGCAAAAGTGCAAACAAAACATCAGCCTTTTGGGTATCGATTAAAATAACATTACTATCCTGAAAATTAAAAACAGAATTTAATAAAAAAAGTCTAAAAATGAGCAGTTGTAAAACAAAATTGTACTTTGTAAAATACTGATACAAACCTTTTCAAATTTACCCAAATTTTTGTCAGCATCATTTTTGGAATGCTGGACTATCACCAAATCACGTTTTTCTTTAACATTTTCATCTACAAAAGATAATTATTAAGCATCAATGAGACTTAACATAAAGTGTAAGAAAGATGTAGAACACACTTAAAAGAAATTCAATAAATGTGAACAACAGAGAGCGACTACTTTTAAACATGTTTTGGGACCAATGGGTTAAAGAATATTGGAAATTATAATGACAATCCAGGGTGTTTACAGCATGTAACCGAAGGATTTTGACCAGCAATATCCAAACATATTTGGAGTAAAAAATGTAGATGTCATTTTAATGTACGGTGATATTTTTTTTCAATTAAAAACAAAAAAATATTTTTCCATCACATGCTGCAGCTGAGTAGTTAGGTTCAGCCGGCACAAAGAGAGAGAGCACATATCACGTAATCCCATCGCCGTGTGCAGCGGTGTGATCAGTGGCGACATCACGATAGAAACATTTTTTGTTTTTAATTGAAAAAAAAATATCATCAGACAGCAAAATGACATCTAGTTTTTCAACTCCAAATATGCTAAGGAATAGCTGGTTAAAATCCTTCTGGTACGTGTAGTTACACCGTGTATATTAATATTAAAATTTAAAAACAGACGAAGCAAAAAATGACAACAATGTGTGGGTGTCAGAAGCCTTGATATTATATATTGCTGAACAAAAAAAATAAAATATGTAGGAATTGAAAATTTTGAAAAAATAAATTGGGGAGGGGCTTAGATCCAGGAATTTGATGAATAAAACTTACTTGATGGACAAGTTGTGGAAGATGGTGCCAGCGCATTTTTATTAATTGACGAGGAAGACATTCCACTCAGTCGAGTATTTCTTGGGGCATTATTTGCACTGGGCAATTCGTGGCCGTTTGCTCGTTTGGGTTGTGAATTTTCATGTGAGCTGGCAATATCAAGAATCATCGTTTATCGCATGTATTTAGGTTTCAAAAATTTAAAAAAAAATCGTAAATTTTATAAATCATTTTCATTCGTTCCAAGACAACTCAAAAAGGCATTTCAAGACCCCTTTGAAAAATCATTAATTAATTTTTCCAATGAGTGACGAAGTGCCACTTTGTTGAGCTGTCCGGTCACTAACTATTGCTGGAGTGGTCATGTTATACAATAACAGGCGAGCCAATGAAACGGGACGATTCAAAAAAAATCAAAAACATTCAATAAATCATATTTTGTAAAATTTATTCATGAAAACATAATCTGCACAAATGGAAATTTTTGAAAGTGCAGTCCTTCATTTTTTTTTAAATAATGTCCGAAGAGTGGCCTTAATTTTGTCGCACACATTCTTGCAGTCTCGTTGCAAAGCTGCCCATAACATTGCGCAGCATTTCGGCCACTTCACATCGAATCCTCTCTATTAATCCTACAAATTATTGTAACGTGGGTATAATATATTTAACGATTTGATGTGTTATTGTAATGTTTTTTATTATATTTTATTCTATGATATTGTCAAATGTTATATTGTTTCAAATATTTCACGGTTTTACGCTATATTTTTCAAAAACTACCTGTATATTTTTAAAATGTTTTCATTTTTATAACTTTTGATATAAATTCTATTTATGTATAATCCTCGATATCTTAAATATTTTATAATGTGTGTAAAAGCCCCTATGGGCGTATAACAACAATAAATTGCCTGGATAGTCCTTGGGGGATTAATTTGAAATTTTTTTGTTTTTAGGTACGCCCAAAGGAAAACGTTGCATGTAGCCAGGGAATATCTCCATTCTTGCTCATAAGACTGGGGAATGCCGATCTTAGTAAACCCATTGGCACTCAATCGTGCTGTGTGGCATCTTGTAGGAAAATTCTTATTTCATTTCTGTACTTCTCGATCGCAGGAAGAAAAAAATGTCCCAACATATTTCACAGTTGCTGCATTACCCCAGCTTCATTCTTAAAAAAAATAAGGGCCGATAATCCCTAAAGAAGAAACCGTACACCACACGGTTACTTTATCTGAATGTCGGGGTCTTTCTGTTGGTGGCGACGACGCTGATGGCGCAAGCCGAAAAGCCGAAAAGCTGCCTCCCCTCTACTTTTTCAACAGTGACATTCCCAAATCGTCCTGTTTCGTTGGCTCACCTGTTATATGTAGTAAACAAATTTTCAAGTGCCCTTGATTCCATTTTTATACGTAGAGAAATCATCCAATTATTATTATGTATTATTAAACTTTCACAATACACATATACAGTGAAACCCTTAGAAGTTTGGTTTTTCGATCCCTTGAAAACTAAATGGCCCAATTAATCCCATGTACAGTAGAATCCGTTTATTATAACTTCGCCTATATTGACCAACCACTTAATATTACTTAATTACACAGCGAAGTTTGGTTTTGATATAAAATTCTTTATAACAAAGTCGGATATAATGACTTCGCTTAGAGTGACATGTCGCTTTTTATGACCCATTTTTAAAAAAAATATGTCCTAATTTCATGGAAAATTACGCCGATTATAGTGACCGACATGATTTCTAACCCCTTCGGCAGTGTTCAGAAGGGTCACATGACGCCCGACGACGTTAATATGCTGTGTTTCTCTCGTCACGAGTCTTAATATGCTCTTTTCTCACGTCACGAATCTTAATATGCTGTGTTTCTCTCTATTAAAATAAACACATACATTTATACCTAACAAAAATAGGAGGTTGTTTATTTTTGCTTTGTATGACGTGTTTGTCATTTCCCTTCGGTGTCATTATAAACGGATTACACTGCATAGGTTTTCAAGGTTTTCCCACTCAAGAAGATTTTTCCACTCCTTAGGAGAGTTTCACTGTAAGTGTATATATATAATCAGATATGTATGCAGGGTAAAATAGCACATACCTGAAGGATTTTAAAGAGCGATTCCTGAGCATTTTTGGAATAAAAAATGTATTTGTCATTCTGTTGTCTGATGATATTTTTTTTCAATTAAAAACATTAAAAAAATGTTTCCATCACACGTCGCAAATGAGTAGTCAGATAGAGAGTAGAGATAGTCACTCGATAAGCATTGCGTCACATTCTAGCAGCATGGTAACACATGAAACAGCGCGCATATCACATGATCCTGTTGCAATATTTAGGAGTGGGATCGGTGGCGAAGTTTGATTGAAAAATATATTTTTTAGTTAATAGAAAAAAAAATTTCATCAGACAGCAAAATGACAGCTACTTTTTTTACTCCAAAAATGCTCATGAATCGCTGGTTAAAATTCTTGGGGTACGTGCTAATACACCCTATGTATGTAGGTACTTACTTATAATCGTGGTTTTCTATTAAATCGGGGTCTAACAGATGCTTCCGCTCAATAGACAGTATTCTGAAAGTTCAAATGTCAGTATTACATTTTAAATTTATCACGGACGGCTTTTTTTCTAGGGTATACATTTATTTACACAAACTTATTTACCTGAACAAATCATTTGCACGTTTTTTCTCTGCAATATATTTCATTTTCCAGTAATTAAGAGCATCCGGTTGAACAACGTTATTCTTGGCAATTACTTCATCTGCAAAATAGTTGCGAAGTTTTAATGAAAAGAAATTTTGGTACAATATTACGCACATACATATATTATCATAATCAATCAATATTTTTTAATCAATAGTGCCATAAATCCATAAATGAACACATTTCATCGGCAGGTAACATGGTAAAGGATGTTAACTAACTAACCGACTCGAACTTAATCTTTAATATTATGAATGTGTTTGATGTTCGGCAGATATACGCAAAAACAATCCTCACTCGTCTGTACACAAATACTATGAAAAAAGATTAAATACTCGAAACAAAAATAAAGACGTACTACAAATTCCTATAATGCGTATTACTTTTTTGCATGGTCAACGAAACCTCAGATACCTTGCAAAAAGACTTTACAACATTCTTCCAGACTTAATAAAAAAAATGTGCTTTGTAAAAAAATTTCAAAGATAACATACAAATTTGGATTAAAAGTAATGATAGGGTCTTTACCGGTACATTCACCCAAATCTGAATGATACCAATGTATTGGTTGGTATTTTTCGAACTTATTATTAATGCAACCAATATTTTTTAATACAAGTGTAGGTACGTTTCCCGACTATGCACCGGTGCTGAGGAGATCAATGACGCTAGTTCCTCGGAGCATCTTCCATTGTAATACCGGTAGAACAAGGACAGCATTCCCACTATCCATCTATCCTTCTTTCAATATCTTTATTAGTCTTTCCATCTCTCGTAAATATACTTCCCAGGTACACAAACTCATCCATCTGCTCCAAGTATTCATCATTCACAACTGCACACTGTTTCGTACTCTCTCTTTCATGACTTTAGACTTTTTACGTTTATCGTTAACTAATTCTTCATACATACTTCGTTCATCCTAGACACAAGAGACTGTAGATCTTCCATACTATTAGAAATCGGCATCGCATCATCAGCGAATAAAGGATGATAAATGAATAACAATAAAATAAAATAATTTACCTATCATCTTATGGTTTCCATTCCTTATTAAGGCTTGAGACTGCTTGACAGGTGATTTCGTTGGTTCCTCAATGTAAATGCTTTTCTGCTTTTTCTTCGGTGGGTTATCTGAAATTGTCAATTATTACATCAGTAACTAAATATTGATTTTGTTGCTGAATTAAAAAATAATTATTTTTACAAAAGACTCAATGACATGCGCATATTCACTTACGTTTACAAACATCTTCATACTGGGTGTAGATTTTCTGTCTCTGTGAGCATTTTTTATGTTTCGGCTGGTATAATTGGACAAGATTTCCATTCAAGGAACAAAACATCCTTTTTCCTTTTTTTGTAGCGCTGTAATGATAAAAGATTAGATACTTACATAGGTACATAGTTGACGTTTGATGTGAAAACATAAAAAAAATATTTGTGCATCTTGAAGCAGAGAAAATATTAAAAAAAAAAACGTTAATTCCAAAATAAACTGCACAGATAATATGCTTGCGCACTGCAATTGGCAGATTTAACCTCTCATTTGCGGAAGTGCGCTGGCGTGCGCATTTTTTTGATTTTTTTTTTTAAATGCGATTTTCACCATTATGTCTAAAGAAACTGTATGAAGGACAAGGTCAAAATCGCTTGTGCCAAATATCATTCTTGACATAGCCAACGGTTTCATCCATCTAGCAACACTAGAATATTTTTAAATGAATTATCTATGGCTTAGCATGTCGAATTTTGCATCGGTCAAAAACGAAAAAATCAATGTTTTATGTTTTCAAATACTTATTTATTTGCAAACTCCTTTGAATTGTGTTTTTCCATGTTGGTTATGTATTCAGATTAGTGTAGAAATAATAAAATCAGTTTATATTTGTGTGAACATATTTTTTGACATATTATTACCAAAATGGGAGATTTTTTAAATATTTTTTTTAGTTAGTTAGCTATTCTGGAAAAATCTCTTACAATATTATCATGCAATATACATGAATAATAAGATACATTATCTGGTAAACAGAAAACAATCGCAAAAAAAAATGGGATATTTGACCAAAAATCAGAAAGGTAATTTACATGCGGTTTTACGAAATACAGCTGGCATTTGAGAGGAAGCAGTTATTGAATACTATTATTTATATACTACATATTTCTGTACGGTTTGGAAACATGGACACTAAGAGCCAACGAAAGAATGCGGTAGAAGACCTCGAAATATGGTGCTGGAGAAAAATGCGCAGAATTCCATGGACAGCCAATCATACAAATATGTCCATTCTGGAAGAGCTACGACTTCACAATAGGCTTTCAACTATCTGCCAACGTATCTTAAGCTACTTTGGACACATTGCTAGCCAAACTGAGGACTCTAACTTGGAGAAACTCATAATCAAAGCAAAGCAAAGTGGAAGGTAGAAAAATCAGAAAAAGACCAAGTATTACTGGCGTCTGGTATATCATTGTCCGCAGCTCTCCATGCAGCGCAGGACCGCGAGAAGTGGAAGAGCCTTGTCCACCATGGAAATTGGAGTAGGGGTCACGATCCTCGGCAATGAGGATCCGACTTGCGAAGAAGAATATGTAGTTAAAATGTGTAATAATCCAAGGACAAACCTGACTGTTTCTTCGCTCCTAAGGGGTGTGAACTGACTGTCTGATTCACTGCTGTCATCGCTCTGAGGATCAGATGAGGACTCATCTACTGGCGGCCTCGATCGCTTCAATGATTCATTGGATCGCTTTGTGGGGGTACTAAAAGCACTACATCCAAATACATTAGCTTCAGTATTTAAACATAGTTATGTTAAATTGCCAAGGCCTGCACAAAATTTAACATGTAACTTATTAGTACCCTTTACACACAGAGTTCGGAGCGGGACGTGCCCCATGCCACTTCAGGCCGCCGCGCAGAAAATTCTCACAGTGAACTGCGCTGTAAACCGTTATCTTACTTTCGGTCTTTACTTTTCTACGCGGCGGCCTGAAGTGGCGCGGGGCACGTCCCGCTCCGAACTCTGTGTGTGAAGGGTGCTTTTATGTTGCCGTCATAAATAAAAAGGCAGCTGGAAATTTTCAATGGTCACAATCTGAGGTACTAGACCAGGGGTCGGCAAACTCTCAAATGTGTTTTTTCTCTTTGTGTTATCTACATTCTTACTGGGATATCACAATTCTGCCCATTTAAATGTTTCTACTAACAGACTTGTGCATAGATTCCTTATTAACCATTTAAATGCCAAAGTTTTTACGGATGAAACTCGAAAATTTTGCGATGTTTTGACTTTTGACGTAATATTTTGTGGGTTTATTTTATGCTATCGTATATAATATTTACCGAAACACATTCCTTGAACAACAAACTACGCCTACAAACAACATTACTTGCGTTTATTTGACAAATTGATAGGTTTATCGATCTTTTCTTGACGGGCGGCGCTCATAGTTTGACAGCCGAAATAGCGGGAGAAATGACATTTGGAAAGTCACAGAAATATTCCCAAATAATTATTTGAGTGGCTAGGTGTGTTTCTTATATCTGTTACGTCAAGAACAAGAATTCCCCAAGCGATTCTGACCTTGTCCTTCATACATTTTCTTTATACATAAGGTTTAAAATCGCATATCAAAAAGTTGTTTTTTTTTTTAATTTTATTCGGCTATAGGGCTCGCGCCGGCGCGCAATCGGCAACCAAACTGTTAAATTAAAACCAGTTTTGTGTTCGGAATGCGAAAATAAGGCTGGTTGAGTAGAGGTGAAATTGCAATTGATATCTGAAGAGCCGCAGACGCCTATGCAAAAGAGTCGCATATTCCAACCCCTGTACTGGAGACCTTCATGCTTATCAACCTATTGTTAAAAAAAGTATATCAGAATATGACCATTGAAATTTTCCAGCTGCCTTTTTGCTTATGGCGGCAGCATACAACACATTTTAACCCTTTGAGGAGTATCGCCGCACGTATGCGGCGGCACTCGGACAATCCAGAGTATTGCCGCATACGTGCGACTTTATTGAAAAAAATGTTGAGAACCACTGAATTTGTCCAACTATAATTTATAATGCAATAAGAAAAGGTTATAATAATAAAAAAGCTCCGAAATTAACTTGCGTAGTAAAATAAGATAAGAAGATAATTAATTAAATCGATTGCGAAATTATGATAAACTTGAAAAATAACTCACTCCCATGATGTAAATGGCAAAAAAATAACTCACTAATCAAGGGGTTAAATTAGAATCAGAAATAAAAGAGCATAAATAAATATGATTCAATATTTACATATTTTTGCTGCAACACGGTTGGAACTCTTTCTTGTATTGACTTTCAGAGTTGCAGGTATTTACTTTTCTATTTTGTGAGTTGTGCGACAAAAGAGTCGGTTTACCTAAAATATTAAAATAAAATAAATAACTAAAAAAAAGTAAAACATGTGTACGTAGTAAGTATTTAAATCAATGTTTACAATGAATGTATGCCTAAATATTACTTTATTGAGGATGATAAATGGGTAACAAAAACTAACAAGCATACATACATTATTTTATTCTATGTAAAAATCAGGCAATGAAATTTAGGGAGTATTTCACCATCCTCCCCGTAGCATAACTTCCTCGTACGATAACGAATATTAATAAATAAACAAATACTCGCAACAGGTAAAAAAAAATCGGCTAACTTATCTTATTTATGGCCACTGTTCATAGGTTCAAGTACCGAATAATAAACTCAGACTTTTGAAATAAATAAATTGTGTTTAATTAATCGAAAATGTACATATATCATATGGATAATCTGTGAGGATAGTGAAATACCCCCTTGGTAAGATAACCAGATATACAGGGTGTTAAGGGAAATACTTGATTTACTTTAACCAGTGATTCCTGATATTATTTGCAGTAAAAAATGTTAATGAAATTTTGGTCTGCGGTGACATTTGTTTTTTTCAATCTAAAACACAAAAAGTAGGCAAGGACATCTCGGGTCGGGGTGAGGGTTTGTTCGGTTACTCGACTGAGTGACCTGTGATGATGACATATGAAAGAAATTATTTGTTAGATTTTGAAAAAAAAACCAACCAAAAAACGTGACTGGGGACCAAAATTTTAGAAATCACTGGTTAAAGTAGGTTAGGTATGTCCATTCACACCCTGTAAATTAAGATATCTTTGTTTTCACAAGCGCTAAAAATAAAACTTCTAGGAAGCTAATGAAGTTACAGAAGGAATGGTAACTTAAATTTGCATGCAATTTTAAGAAAATAAAATATATGTACCAGTCGAGAAGCCAAACAAGTTGCCTTTAGGTTGGTTGGTTTCCTCCATCGGCGTGGGGGGATCAGAAACATCCGTATCATCGGAATTCAGCAACAAGAAGCTATTTTTTAAAACATTAGGAGCAAAACTTTCAGAAGATTGAGTTTCCAAGTCCGGAGACTCTTGCAAAGGTGTATCCTTTGGTTCAGCATGCTCCTTATTTGGCTCTATGATTTCAGAACTCAAATCAATTGTAGAGGGTGAGACAACTGGTTCAATAATCTCGCAGTTTGGAGTAATGGGAGTGAAAGAGGAATTGGATGAAGATTCAACAATGGCTTCTATTTGTATTGGGGAGGAGACTTTGGCACGAGTAGATACAAGTTCGATATCGGTGTCTGAATCAGAGTCCGGCGATGATTCAACCAATTTGGGACGATCATTGGGTTCCTTAACCTTTGCAGGTGAGCGCAAAGCTCTGTGATTACTCACCCCTGGTCCTAATAAAGAAAGAAAACCATGAATTTAATGAGGATACAACAATTTAAGGTGGAGAGGTGGTAAGAATTGCTTGAAAATAGATAATTTTGCAGTTACTCATTCCCATAATGTGATGGTTACAGTGAAGTGGCTAGTAGTTGGATCGGTTCAAACCATACGCAGTTTTCAGAAAGAGAGCTAAGGGTTAATTATAATAGACTATGCAGATTACACATCTAGAAAGCATACATGAAATAAACTGAAAAAAAATATTTATAAAGTCATCAATCAGTATTCTATTATTCTAACTGAAAATTGTTACAATGCACAAAATATAAAAACATAAATGTAATTATTTTTACTTACACTTCAAAATATTATCAAAGTGAAAGTAAAAATAGAGGGAAAGTAAAACTGAATAAATAATTGACAATAATAATCTATTGAGACGATGCCACCAATGCATATTACAATGAAATCATTAGTGACAGTGGGCATGCACTCCGCACGGATATCCAATTGGATTTTTATTATTATACAATGAAATACAAGATAACTTTTAGTTTGGACTAACAAAAATCAGTGGGTATTCCTTATATTGACAGTTGTGAAAAACAATTTTGGATTTGCTAAAAATTTAAAAATGTTTCTTTGGCTTATTTTAATTTCTTTTTGATGATTTAAAAATCTGTATTTTCGGAATTTTAATGAAATGAAATGCAAAACAACGCTACTTCTTGATCTCAAAATAGTAAAAATGCAGAAACATAACTTTAAACAGCTCTACTGCAAAACTACAAAATCACACATCCGACATTGTTCTTCGGGACTGTCGATATGTATTGTAATAATATAATAAAAAGGTCTCTTTTTGACGAAAATCCAGTTATTAAAATTTTCACTGATATCGAAAACGTTTGCCTAGCCTAGGATATTAAAAATCTGTGAAATCTAAAAATGAGAGCTATAAGAATAAATAAGTGGTAAAATACCAAGCAGTGTCATACTACAGGATATTTGCGGTAGAGCTGGGTCGATTGATCATTTTACACGACCCACTGGCAAAGTGATCGCATAGAGAGTTATCAATCTTTGATCGGATACTTTCACACATGGAAAATATTCCGTAGAGAAGAGATCGATGAGCCGCCTGCCGCCGTAAGTACCCATCACACTTGACAACCGAGTACCCTTTATCCAATTTTTGATCAGGTACTTTTGTTTGATTAAGGTAGGAAGTGGGTACTGTAGGTAGACCATGCCATAAATGTTTAAATTGTGTACACCGGGCATTTTAAGTCTCGTTCTCGCAACACAGAACTACAATGATATCTCGCAACACAGAAACACATGGCTTATCTAAAACTGAAATGGACTATCATTGCAGTTTCATGGAAAGTGGATAACCCTTCCCACTATCGGAACCGGTTCCAAAAGCATCTGAAATTGGTCTCCGGGAACTGGAACTGCATGATAGCCTATTTTAGATTTCACATCTACCATCTCTATTTGTCTATCGAGAGAATGAGATTCAAGATGCCCGGTCTACAAAATTTATGCACCCAAGGTCGCTTGCCTAACTGGCACCCATCATGAGACTCAGGTGATGACTTTCAAATCTTTTTTGAAATAGTAACCTGATCTTTCAAGTGGTTGGTAATCAGATTACAGTGATCGGGTAGTTCACAATTGACCCAGCTGTAGCCTTCAGATACAGCGTCAACTAAACTATAGACTTTTAAAATGCCTAGTGATGAGTATGATGCTTAAATTATATATGAATCATTCTCATAGAAATAACTATACGTCTGAAGCAAATTTGTAATACATGTGTATAATAATTCTCATGGAAATAACTATACAACTGAAGCAAATTTGTAATACATGTGAATAATAATTCTCATGGAAACAACTATACTACTAAGCAAATTTGAATACATGTGTATAATAATTCTCATGGAAATAACTATACGACTGAGGCAAATATGTAATACATGTGTGTAATAATTTCATTATAGTTAATAACTCACCTGTTTGGTTAGGTTTTCTAATCCATTTCACCTTGCCTAAATTAGAAACGCTGGAGTTGGCTCTGAAATGTAAAATAAAAAAATCATATAAATAGAGTTGGTGTCCCGATAAAAAAATAATAATTGATAAACCTTGTCAGCAGTTTAAAAAAGGGATGTTAATGAATAAAGGTTAAATAGATACATGAAAAAATTTTCAATTTATATTAACTCTTTGAGTGCCGGAAGTGCCTCTCTGCAACGAAAATTTGTACACGTTGAATGCCACCGTGGACGAGGGGCACAATCAAAACATACCTTTTATTTATGGGATTTTGCAATCTAAAAATGTATATAGTTTACAAAAATCAATTTCATTCAATTGGCAACAAAATAAACAATGAGGTAAGAGTTCTCATTTTTCATCTCGTAAAAAGCAGTAATTTTAAAATGGTAACGAAGTTACAGTACGCGCCAAACTTAAATTCCGACCTAAACTTGATATGATCCATTCTCAAGCAGGTACAGTCACTTTACTGATATTACAATGAACGTAAGCGAAAGAGAAAGATGCGTAAAACATATGTGCGACAGAGAAAGTCATGGGCAGGGAGGCATGCCGTTTTTCTGACCTTAAACTCGCCCACTGTGATGATTTCTATATCAGGTCAGTATTAAAGTTTGGCATGTACCATACTACTGCATCATTCTTCAAATATGCCCACCTAGATCGTGTTGTTTGTGTTCATTATTTTTTTTATTGTGAAAAGCACTTATTTAGCTTTACGGAAAATATAATAAAAATTCAAAATATTTTCGTATTTTAAAATATTTTTTATAACGCGAGAGAGAGAAATTTTTTTCTTTGAATTTAAGTAGCTATTCTGGGGAAACTACTCATGGTACTTAATTATTACACACTATTTTTATAAACATATAAACACATTATTTGGTAAGACGGCACAATTTACAAAAAACTATAATACAGTGAAACCCTCTTAAGAAGTTCTCTTTAAAGACGTTTCACGGCTTAAGAAGTTTGGTTTTTTCGGTCCTTCGGCTCAATATTGGCCCAATTTATCCCACATATAAGGTTTTCCTGCTTAAGAAGTTTGTTTTTTCCGGTCCCTTGGAAAACTTCTTAAGAGGGTTTCACTGTATAAGTTATTATGAAAATTAGTATCAGCAAGCTTTTTGAAAATTTTACATTAGCACACGATGGAGGTATCAAGTTGTTCGGCCTTCCAAAGGTTAAAGTAAAAAAAGCAAAAATTTGAATCCCTTACCCAATAGTAAATTTTCTTCTTTCTGCGTGCGGCAAGCCATAGTACGGATTACCAATATCTGGCAAAATTCTTTTAATGAACGTTTCTTTAAGGCTTTGCCATGTTCTGGTTGTCTCCTGATAAAAATACAACAAAAATAAATCACTGCCGCATAAAATGAGACAACAAAAAATAAAAAAAATAAAATGGTGCCCATTGCTGATTTGATGAAAATATCAAATGTGGCTGGGTTCAAACAACTAAGGCCTTATGATATTATTATTAGTGATTCAAAACTCGATTTTTTGTTTGATTATAGTTGCAGAATAATTAACTCTCATGTATTTCGTAATTTTAGATACATGCTAGCAACAATATTCCATTCGAGCAGGTTGTAGCAAAATTGTCATACCCCAGAATCAGCATATTCTGTCCAAAATCGGCGGCCTTTTACTTCGGAAAATGCATCTTTACTTTTTATGTACTCAAGAATTTTCTTCATTTCCTTCATAGTATAAGAGTTTCGGGAGCTGGAAACAAAATAATAAAAAATATTTTTATCCTTGTGACTGAGAAACAGAAAGAAATTTAAGGTTTCATCTCCTTCTCCCAGGAGCTGAAACTTTATATGATCATCAAACTTCATATTAAAACCACCACATGACCAGATTGTTAGCAAAGAAAAGATTTTTTTTAAATTGTCTTGCGGCACTTATTTAGCCGTGTATTAGCTGTATCACTTATTTAGCTGTATCACTTATTTAGCTGTATCACTTACTTAGCTGTATCACTTATTAGCTGTATTACTTATTTAGCTGTATCACTCTTCAGAGTTGACATGACATGCTTAAATTGGTAATGTTAACCCTCGAACATCGGTCTCAAATACTGCAATGGTTTTTTGAAGTTCTGCTACACCAACGTTCTTTGCCCCTTAAGACCAACTCCAACATGCTCCAATGGAGCAGCTCCATGTGAATCGTGTCGTGTTTCACATCACCGTTCATACCACACTAGTCAATCGAGCTTAGTGATTTTAAAAGGAGGTTTTTGTTGTTGCAGCGGAAAAATTAATTTAGAAGATGAATTTTTACTCGCAGGCGCAGCTCTCTGTTTTTATGTTTTCATTTGTTTTGTATTTACATCAAGAAAAAGAAACCCAAGAGTAAATGGACAAAAAGGCTGGTTGCAAAAACGGAACCACTATTCTCACCTAAATATACTCAATGAGTTAACCATAGAACCATCAGACTGGCGAAATTATTTGAATGGACAAAGACGCATATTGTTAAATCTAGTAACGCCTATTACAAAAAAAAAAGATACTTCAAAACTACTGAACTGATTTGGACTTTTTGGTTAGTCGGCGGGTTTAATTGACACTCCGATAAATAAAACAAAACAATTTTTTTTAAATTTGTTTTTCAGCATTTTTTTTGCATCATGTACCTACTTTTTTTTAAGTTAGCTCCACACAGGAGGCCTTGAGGAAAGTAATTCCCCTCAGGGCCTATGTCTTCTTTGGGGATGATTTTAGAATAGGAAGGAGAGGAAGTTCTGGGAAGGAAAAGGTATGAATCTGGGGGTTAGTGAGTCCAGGAGTAACGTACGTATGAATCCAACAGTCCAACTGCAGTGCAAGGCGATGTTCCGAGAGAGTCCTGCTGGAGAGATCAAAAGGCCTCCCTCGAACAGTCTCTCTCAATCCAGCCTGCCACACAGTTGGTGAGCAAGATCCGGACAAACCTTACCCCAAAATATAACGCGAAATTAATTAACAATGACACGTCCCAACCTCTCGGAGAACATGTGAGCCACTGACATATATTTGGAACGAGATATCAATATTCACAAAGAGATATTGGCGAGGAGCAGTCAGTGCGGCCGACGATATTCACAATCACGGTAGTTGTGGAGTAGTTGCTTGGATTTCCAACCCGACAAACTGCACCACGCAAATTGCATTGGATTTCCACAATCGTTGACACATTTGGCGTGGAGCCCCTCTAAATCGAAGACCGGAGCGGTCGTCAATTAAGAAGGGGCCTCAAAAAACCATGTAAATGGAACCAAAATAAAAGTGTTTTTTAAAATACCGGGTAGATGTTCCCTATAACGTAGTTTACAATCATGTTCCCTGGTGTTAACTTCTTGCATAAAACCCCCAACTTTAATTAAATTATCGGTGATAAATTGCACGATTTCGTGAAGAAAAAAACACACTGAGATTTAACGTATATAAACTTTAACAATCAGACTATCAATTTAGAGAAGGTAAGATAACAATAAAGCAAAAAAAAAGTGCGAATCCTGTACAAATCACAGTTCATTCATTGTGATATAATATTATGTACTATAGACTCGAGAAATAAAAGCGGCAAAGTTCCTAATAGCAAGAATGACACTGCGATCCAAAATCAAGATAATAGAACTCAATTCAAATTATGAATACTCACCCCGACATTTTATGTGTTTTATTTCCACAAAAAATTGACTTGATATGTTTGGATCCAAACCCTACAAATATTTTGAAAACGATATTCCACCATAAATATACCAATCAAAAATACCATACAAAACACGAATAGAAGAAGCCAGTTTGGCAGTTTCCTAGAAAGCATAGATCAAAAATATACAGAAAATATTCTGATTAAATCATAGATATTTTTAATAGAGCAGAGTTTTTTTATTGTGGTACCTACTCTGGATTGCTGTATTGTTTTTGTGTTTGTCAATCTCGAATGTCGAAAGCAAAATCTAATTTACAATTCACGCCGTTTAATAAAATAGTCTTGCTCAACATCAATCAATGTGCAATGAAATCAGTACACCAAAAAAACAAAGCCAATCTTGGGCGTCGGTAGGGGAGGCAGTGTGGGTTGTGGTTTGGTTTATTATGGCACCCATCACTTTGCTGAACCGTTTGAAGGATCAAGTTTTTCATTCTCTAGTATTTTGGGGCTCCGGATTAGAGAGAGAGAGATCAGCTCCTGTCAAGTTCAACGGTGGATAATAGTGATGTACTCAAATTATGTACCTATATAAGTGGATCGAAACATACACCAAAAATAATATAATAGCTGACGTGTACCCGTCGTTGCTCGGGGTTATGAGTGTCTTGCAATAAAGTTTTGAGGTTGTGAATTCTAGTGCACCTGAATTCTGGGTGTAGTTTTAAGTTAGAAATAATATTATTGTTAAGAATTGGAAAGATTATATTTTCAAGTAATCGTGTTACGCGCTATGTCTTCCTCTGGCTTCCTTGACGTCTTCTACCATTCTCTTCCATACATTCAACCTACACCCCTTTCTTTATCTTCATAACATATGTCTAATTTTACCCTATATAAATATTTGTTTTATCTGATCGCGCCATGTCTTTATCCGACTTTTCTACCGTTCACTACTGTACATCACATTGCTACTGTTAACAACATTGAATCGACTTTAATTCTACTCGTGTATACAAACATAAGTGCGAGAAAATTAACTAAGATTTACCAAAAAATAATATTACAGTGGAACCTCTTATAACAAGTTTAATTTGTTCCAGAATCTTACTCATTGTGTGAAAAACTCGTTAAGGGAAACAATTATTCCCATATAAGTCAACGTAAAATACAATAATGCGTTCCATGCCAAAAACTACTATTTTTTGTAACGTTTATTCAAATAAGTATTCATGTTCTGCAAAAGACCATTTGAAATCCCACAATCCATCTATCAGTGGAGAAAAACCGTTTGTATGTTCCGATTGCAATTATTTAGTGCCAGAAAGGAGACTTTAAAAACCCACAAGTTTACTCATACTGGAGAAAAACCATGTTTATGTTCTGACTGCAACTATTCATTTGCTCAAAAGGAACATTTAAACACAAGCCGTCTCACAATGGAGAAAAATATTTTTCATGAATGGATGGAATTTTCATGAATGGATTTGTTCCTGAAGTCCTGGGAAGACTCAAAACTTACAGAGCACGCCTAATTACGGAGGCAATTGAAATCCATAAAAACCTCATCAATATTAACAGAGACGATGGAGCTAAGCTCAATAGTTCTTGGTATCCAGTAATTGACGGCTACACCAAAGCTAAACGCAAAAAACCATGCTGATTTTTTTCTAACACCAGCTCGTAGAGAAATGGAGCTGGCAGCACGGTATCGCTTCGACACACATAAGTAAACACTCTCACCAATATCATTTGCTCATCTGCCTTGATGGACGCTGTAACGCTGTCTGAAACCTTGGATAAAGAAGGAGGTAGTGAAACACGGCATAACACCCCAAAAACAATAACAAAAAAACATTTTTCATGTTCCGAGTGCAACTATTCATGTTCTCAAAAGGAACATCTAAAAGTCTAAAAACTTCTAAATCTAAACGTCTAAAACATCAAAATCTAAAAGTCCACAAGCCATCTTAGAGTGGAGATAAACCTTTTTCATGTTCCGATTGCAAATATTCATGTTCTCGAAAGTGACAATTTAAAATCCACATGCTCCCTCACTGTGGAGAAAAATCTTTTTCACGTTCCGAAATTTTAAAAATAATGAAAAAAAAATACAAATAATGTCTGAACACAAATTTGGATAAAAGCATGATCACATGCGATACTTACGTGCTAGCGGAATCCTGTTTAGCGGAATGAGTGCTTAACTGCTCCAGAGACAGATGCATTGGCGCGGAAGTCCCGGCTGCATATTTCCTTTTCCGTGTTCGACAGGAGGCAACCATGCCTCGAAACCAACACGGGTTTGTAACGCTATTTCTCTTTCCAAACCCGTGTTCAATAGAAGGCACGCGGTTTATGATTTTAATTAAACACATTAATTTTTTATATGTACCTAGTTATGCGGATTACATGACGGATCACATGACGTATACATCTTTGAATGTAGTTTTATTTCTATCTTATATTAGTTTTTTATAGTCACACACAACTCTCCTTATTTTTAATCTCTGCTATTATGTTGTTCTAAAGTGATTGTGTGCATTATTAACTAATAAAATTCGTATGGTTTAGATTCTAAACATTCTGTATTCTGTTTTATTAGTTAATAATGCACACAATTATTTTTTGAGCATATGTACAGACTTGCTTTTTATGTTATACTTTCTTTTACTTATTATTTCAGGCTTAGAGTACAGTTTGTCAAATAAGTGTAGAAAACGTAGGAGGGCTTCAAATGGCAATACTAAACATTTAACTCATGGTGTTAATGTAAAGCTATGTAACCTACTTTTTTTTTATAAAAAAATAGACAGTCATAAAAGTGAAAAAAATTTTTTCATTGCAATATAGATAACCCATTGCTCAAAATTAAAGTTGCGTATAGGTTTATCATAATTATACCTTTGCAATCTTGTGTTAACATAATGAAGAATAACGATATTGTAATAAAATATAAAGCAAAATTTAGAAAATGCTCATTTAATATTAGCTTAATAAAAAGTGAAAAAAAATATTTTAAAAAATCATCTAAAATACTTAAAAACTGCGTTTTATTGCGTATCCGTCCACACAAAAAATGCCTCGAAACATACATTTTTTATTTTTTTTATTTAAAATACATATACATAAATATTTAGCAAAAATAAAAATATTATTATTGCATTTGATTATTAGTTAGGCGGTAAGTACATAGGTTTAAAAACATTGATATTTGAAATGGGAGAGCTGAAAATATTGTTAAGTTTATACATCATAAATAAGTTGTTACGATTTGGGTGTATACAAATAAATACAAGTTTAGTTCGAAAGCTACATGGATCTGTAGTGCTCTATGAACGCGAATGGTAATTATAAACCCTTGCACGATTATAGGACACGTGCCTCGTACTGAACACGGGTTTGGAAATAGAATTTGCGTAATAAACCCGTGCACGATTGGATAACGCTTGCCTTCTATTGAAACGGGTTTGGAAGAAGAAATGGTGTTACAAACCCGTATTGGTTTCGAGGTATGGTTGCCTCCTATTGAACACGGAAAAGGAAAATGCGTCCCGGCTCACAAATGTGAAGATGGGACTTCTCCTTGCGTTAAGCGAAATGTCTCTCGTTATGCGAAAATTTTTTTTTACAATCTGTTTTGCTCGTTATGCGAATAACTCGTCATGGGAGGTGCTCGTTATGAGAGGTTCCACTGTAAATGCCTATTAAAAGTTGAAAGAGATCATTCCTTTCGGACTTCAACTATTCTTCGAGCTATGTCACGAATTTGCGAGCGGCCGATGCGTTTTTTTTTCAGAAAAGCGAACCTTGGGTATCGGCTTCAAAAACAGCTAGTTCCTCAAAAATAATTTCGGGCGATCCAGTGACACAAAAGTCACCGGGACATAGAAGCTGGTACAGGAATATCGAATATCGACCATCTCTAATAATTTCTCAAATCTTGTTTGTCTGTCAATGTTGTGTTTTGTATTTGTTTTCGTTGTCCTCATGTTTCAATAATTATTTGACAGTATTATTTTTTAATAAAATGGCATTAAATGAGATAAGTTTAAAATGGAGCGGATTTCAAGTGAATATGTTAAACAATTTGAAAGCTCTGTTTTATAATCAAGGGTATACCGATGTAACCCTAGTTTCCGAGGGGGAGAGTTTAAAGGCCCATAAAGTTGTTTTGTCAGCTTGTAGCCCTCTATTTAGTAACATTTTCACCGTAAGTCAATTATTTTTTGATTATTATTATTCAGTACGAATTAGTAACCATATACTTATCCTTCCCCTTTTCTACTTACAATGTTGCGTGTTGATATTGTACGTTTTATTTGGCTTTTTATCTGACAGCTATAGTGTTGATGATTGGAAGTCGTATTGCTATCTTGTTTTCTTCCCGAGTTATTTAGATGGTGCATAAAATAATGTAAGATTTGTTTTGTCTTCTTTCAGCAAAATCCCTATAAGCATCCCATAATCATATTGCAAGGTGTAAGCTTATTTGCACTACAAACACTGCTGACTTTCATTTACAATGGCGAAGTTAATGTCACCCAAGAGTTTTTGCCAGAGTTATTAAAAGCCGCCGAATCTTTGAAAATAAAGGGTCTTTCGGTCGTTGAAGATTCTCAAGCCGAAGCAGAGGAACACGCTGAGATACTGCTAAAAAGAAAACATCCCTGGAATGTTAATACCGAATCACAGTCTGCTAGAAAAAACCCAAAAATTGAATCATCAAATAACTTTGTTGATGATAGTCATGTTTTATGTGATATTGAGCAGGTAATTTTTCATTTTATTTCACATATAGTAATAAATATAATTGTTTTTGGAAATCTTACATTACTACTTTTTCTTTTCGTGATAAGCCTTTTTGGGATTTTTAAGTCTGTTAGTACAGTACAAGCTTCAATAAGATTTTGGCTGAGAAATCAAGACGTCGTTTTCAATGATTTCAATAACTATTAGCATTTATAGTTCTGAAGGAATTCGACCGTGGAGGTTTTACAAAGCATTAGAACTGTATGAATATTGATTTTGTTTACAGAATTGAAATTTAATAAATTTATTTGTAGGTTATTCCGAAAAGCGAACCTCCTGAATTGGTTTGGTCCGAAAACGAGGGTAACATCGATGAGGGAACAGACACCATGGACTCTACCTGCCTCGCAGATGGTGACACGCCTCACAACCAAATCTGTGAGATTCCCTACAGTTACAATCAGATTTGCAGCCAAAATAATAGTAAAGACCTTACCACCCAACCGAAAAATACCAGTAAAAATACAACAAAGAAGAAAAAAACAAAACTTAAAAATCGCAGCAAAATGATTGGTCTTACTGCTGATTTAGGCAAGAATAAGGACCTTACTGAGAGTGGGAAAGAGAACATAGTGGCGGAGATTGTTTTGGAGAAAGGACTGGAGGATTCTGTGGACTGTGAACAGACTATTGCCGTGGAAGCCTTATCCAGCTTTGTGAATGTGAATTGTGAACCTAATCCGGAAACAGGTAGTCATTTCTGTTATTCTGCTTTGAATCAGCGTAGTATTGTAGTATTTCTATTTTGGGATATTTATTGGATAACCAACACCTTTGGCATAGGTCACCCCAAGTGGTTCACTACATTTGGTGACTTAGCAGGGGTGTCCAGGTTCATGGGGTGAGGTTTGTCAAGGTCTTGGCGGCCGATGTTTCTGCCCACCTGCTGCGGGGCGGGCCGGATTGAGAGACTGGTTGGGGAGGTCTTTTGACCTCTCCTGTCAGAATCCCTCAATCCATCGCCTTGCACTGCAGTTGAAGGGATGGATTCATACGTTTGTCACTCCTGGACACACTGACACCCAGATTCCTACCCACCCCTCATACCTATATCCTTCCCAGAACTTCCTCTTCTTTCTTTCCTTAAAAAACCCTCCACCCAGCATCCCCTAAGATGACATTGGCCCTGAGGGAAATTATTTTCCTCACGACGATGCTAGGTTACTACTTTTACATAACATTAATATTTCAGGATATTTACTAATGACTTCACAGTTCCATTGTGTAGAGCAGTAGTTCTTAACCTGTGTTCCATCGAACCCTAGGGTTTCGGTGAGTCAGTCTCAGGGGTTCAGCACAACAAGACACGGCCCGAAAAAACCCCGCCCCATCCTATACCATTACGCCCCCCCCCTTCCGGTAATCCACCACCACTGATGACACGCCCGGCTTTCCAATTAAGAAGGGTTCGGTGAATGCGTATGAAACTGGTAGCGGGTTCAGTACCTTCAAAAAGATTAAGAACCACTGTTGGAAAGTATTACAGTATTAGAGATTTACAAAATACTGTGATACTGTTCATAGGTCGATGTAAATATTACTTCTATGTACATTATTATTATGAAAAATAATGCCTTTTACATATTTGAGTATCTTTTAATTCATAATTATATTTACCGAATATCCGTTTCATCTCTAGTTATTCCTCCTTATCTAGAGTGAATAAAAATTTTCAATTTTTGTTTTCCAATTACTGGCTTTGCACACTGATTTTAGAGGAGGTAGCCATGTTTATGTTTTGAAAGATGACTTTGTGTTTAATCTCATCTTCCACACCCTCTAAATTATTTTTTGAACATACATTTTGAAGATTTGTTTTGTGTTAATAAAATGTTTATTTTAAGAGATTACATAATTAGAGACAACGATTTTTCACAAGAAAGTAGCAATAATTTCTCCATAATTGAAGAAAAATAAAAACAATTCTTCAAGATTATCACACATGTTTAATCGGTTCCTACTGAGAATAAAGTCAACCCAACACTTCTTTGAAAAGTCATTAAAAGCTATGAAAAAAATAATTTTAAAATAGCCGATAACCCTAACCTAACAACCCATTTAACCAATTTTTTATATATTTTTTCATCACTCTTAATGATTCTGAGATGGTTCTGAGTTGGTTTCATTCCCAGTTGTCCGGTCACCGTTTTATCACTGCCAGTTTTAATTCAGGTGTGAAAGGCTTAAGTTATTACTCTGTTGCTGCCCGATTGTCTCAATTTCCGTAATATTGTAACAATGAATTTGTTTTGCTTTAGAATGCAAAGAAGCGAGTGACATGAATGATTACAAGATCCCGAAGTTTCCCTGTCCATTCTGCGCCCGGATTTACCACACCTGGGGATATCGGAGGCGCCACATCAAGAACAGACACCAAGCTGATAAGTGAGCAGAAACTATTTTATTTTTTATATCGATTTGGAAGACGACTATGGGTACCACTCGGGTACCATTTATTAGATAACCAACACCTGTGCCATAGTGGTCACCCCAAGTGGTTCGCTACGTTTGGTGACTTAGCAAGGGTGCCCGGGTTTGCCGGGATCTAGGTCTTAGCGGCACATGCATTTGTCCATCAGCTGCATGGTGGGCCAGATCGGGAGAGACAGGTTGAGGGAGACCTGTCTCGACTGACGCTTGTTAAAATGGCGTTAAGTGTTTGTTTTATTCCATTTTTATTACATATTTTATACCAGTGTATTCATAATTGAATTAGCTATCTATTTAATGTGTCTTCAACTTATGTAAATAAATTTTTTTTTAAATGTTTATAAAGTTTACGATTTTTTAATAATTTTTTTATATATCCTAAAAGTATGGGAAAAATGGTAAAATATAGGTGGATTCATTGGCCATGTAGCACTATAATCATTTGTCTTCATATTAAAATTGGAAGTATGATTTTAGAGTTTTTTTTTTTTCATAATGTGGATGAAAAATTTCCAAATTGAATGCTCAGAAATGAGAGTAGCTCGACTCGTTTTTCAATTATTAAAGAGATCGCTCCAGTGGCTAAAGGCTTGGCTGACAAAATTTAGCAAAATTCAGTGTTTTTGCCACACCAATGACTTGCAAACGGTGAGCTCTGCCATCATGAAATTTATACAGCATTTTCTGTAAATGTTACAATTTTCAGCTCACAATGTCATTTTCATAACGAATTATGAAGCTTTTTATATGAAAGCTTTAAAATAGCTTTTTAATATATAGTTTTATAATACACTAGCGAGCACAGCAACGTCACTTAAATAAAGATATTGTTTCTCCCTGCGTGTTTCCTTTCGGATTCCCCTCCCCCTCCCGCCTACCCTCCCTCCCGCTATACTACATGAAATACACTCATTCTTCAAACAACTTGCGCGCCACCTGTTGCAAAATTTTTATACAAATTTCATAACGACAGAGCTCACCAGAGTACATAGAAACCTTTGCGTGGACGTGCACACAATAACTCACCAAAGTTTCATCGCAATCGGGTAAGTAGTATAGGAAATATTTTCATAATACCAGAGCTCACTATTATATATATATATAGAAACCATGTGCTTATCAAATCACTAGTTTCATCGCAATCGGATGAATGGTTTAGGAACGCGTAAAGCACAAACAAACACGCAAAGCAAGCAAGCAATTATACATTCATTTTTATATATTTAAATATATGTAGATGCTAAATGCCATAATATTTGTAATATTTTCATTTGTGCTGATTAAACCTTCTCTTTTAGTCCGGTTTGCAAACTGTGCTTGTTGACGTGCGCGTCGCAGGCCAGCTGGTTCGAGCATGTGGTTCACAAGCACGACGTGGCGCGCATAGAAGCCCGCAAGTGCCTGGTGGTGCTGATGGAGGCCCACGCCGTGCTCACCAGTACCAACCCAACTCCCCCTAGCCCCGCACAGCTCCTGGCTGACATTCCCATGGACGATGTTTAGCTGTGAACCCGCAGGTACATATTTGCTCAAAGTATGAGATATTTGGAAAGAAAATGATCACATGAAGGGTAATTACAGATGGAATGTTCTCATATTGACTGTCATTCGTATCTTAGTACTTATGCACAAAACGAACTGCAGTGTTCTGCAATGTTCAGCAAGACTCCATACTTTGTATTATTTTTGTAATAGTGAGGAATGTAATGTAATCCAATGTTACTGGGACCAGAGAAAAAAAATTAAGTGGAAACTGGAAACTATAATCGGGTATAATGTTTGCATTATATATATTTTTGATAATTCAATGATTTGGTGACCCGACAGTTGATCTCCGACAGTTGGCTCCCGAAATTATATTTATTATAAAATTATAATCTTTTGTGTATTATGTACCAATTTCAAACCTATGGGTGCCTTTACACTAAGTTTTTTCCCTTTCACTCACGTGAACGATTTATGGCCAAATTACCAATGTAAATGACACCAAAAGTCACTTAACGTAATTTATAGCAAGTTACAGAAGTTGTTCTTTCGCAAGTTTTTTGACAGGTCTAATCGCGTCCACGAAAACTTCCAGTCTTCTCACAGCTTATCAAATCAGAAGAGCGATTCTCTATCTTTTGTGGGATCGTTATCGAGATAAGGGAAGTGATCTCCTGTCAGATTTGTGTGATTTATTTGCTTTTTCTATGTACAACGTACATTAATTGAATAAATAATCATGCATACTTGCAGGAATTCATGTTTAAAACGAGCTAAACTAAAATATGTTTCAGTAAATATGTAAAAATCACACAAATCTGACAGGAGATCACGTCCGTTATCTCGATAACGATCCCACAAAAGATAGAGAATCACTCTTCTGCTTGATAAGTTGAGAGACTTGCCTTAAGAAATGGTACCAAAATGCGCCATTGCGAGATGTCAAAAATTAAAAGGCAGTTGTTTTTGTAGGATGTTTTCCTATAAAACTAGTATTTATTTATACTTATTTATATTAATTTATACATAAAATTTGATTAGGTTAAGTGGAAAATTACCCACCTTATTATATCCAGAAAACAATATAAAAATAACAAGGTAAAAATCAAATTACCGCTAGGTACCCGCGAAAACAAATTTAGACAGAAAAAAACTTTTCTGATTCCAAAAACCAAAGAGATATCATTTATTTTTCAGGTGGAAAAAAGTTTTTGTGAAAATGGACATCCTTCGATTTAATTGTCGGTCCAATCCTTCACAATGTTTCCGATTGTAACGTTACGTGTTTGAATTTGAAGTCGGTTGATGTCAAGTAGCTGTAATTCGTATAAAATTAATTTAAAATTAATTAATTAGTCAAATCATTCATTTCCGCACTTAACGGAACAAAAGCGCAAGGTGAGTTGTTTATTTCAAGCCAACTTCTATTTCAACACTTTGTTTGAACCTTTCATCTTTATTGACAAAATCGCATAATTTTGACAACAGCAAATCGTTGATAGGAAGCCTTCTCACGCCAAAAGAAATTACATGTGTGGCAATCCCCGTGAGAACTTACACAAGTTAAAATTCCAAACAATTTCCGTGAGCATTAATCAACACAAGTCGGATGCATATGTAAACGCTCCTGTGAGTAACTTGTCAAAAACTTACGTTAAGTGGTAAATTTTACTTATGAGTGTAAAGCTAGCCTATAATCTACTTCAAAAATACCTTAATAATAAGTTGGTATGGATATTAAAAAAATTTATTTAGAGTTTCGATTTAATACTTATACGCTGGTATACACAGTAAATAGAAAAGTAGTTTTTTTCTTTGAAGCAATTGAATGAAAATATGTTTTATAGTTTTGTTATTCAGCGGTACATCTGCACACCCCTTTGGGGCACTTAATTATACTTTATAATACTTCTAAGATATGTGTAAGTAGGTATACCGTATTTTCCCTAAACTGACTGCATATTTTACATGAGTACGAAGGGGGCCAACTGTCAGGGGATCAACTGTCATGGAACCCAATAATTCATCACTTAACTGGAAACAATCATAATAATATATGTTTAAGAGAGTTTGTATAATCTTGGAAATATTTTACTGAGAAAGCTATTTTATATTTTGGGGTTGTGATTATTTATAAATAATACAATAGTAATTAAGTAAAACCATTTCTTCTACAATGTCAAAATATGACTATGATATAGATATAAAGCATTGCACTAACTTGATTGGCCTGCATTATGTGTTAATTACTAATTTAAAGTCAAATGGCAACAAAAAATTTTTTTTTACCAGGTGTGTCTAGGGGTTAAGTGCACTATCTGTTCATGACACAAGTAAAAAAATAATTTATTTTTTCGAAATTTCATCGTTTTAAGGTAGTTTTCAAGTAAAAAAGTTGAATTGCTTTGTAAAATCTTCTAAGGAAAAAAATTTTTGCATGGATAAAAAATGGAATTTCTGAAAAATCTATGTATCTTTTTTACTTCTACCATCATGTGGAATCATCGCCCAAAGTTAGGGCACTTTATCCCTGAACCCCTTTGTTTTAAAATTCAATCCCTTATTTGTTTTGCCTTTTTGTATAAATAATATTCAAGATAAAGAAGCCGGTTTTATGTATGGAACCGTATTTGAAAAATTAAAACAATATTTTTTAAAGTGGCGAAAAGTATGAAGCTAGTCTCGCACAAGTGTTGTACTTTCATGTGGTATTTGGGCGTGGCCTATGTCACCATATCACCCGCATCCAATCCCATAAAGTTGTCTCACATGAGACAGATAATATATTTTAGTTGAAGGCGTGGCCTTGATGACATGCCGTGATCTATCACATGACACTATCAGATAAATTAGGGAGCTGTGGTCACGCGGCTGTCAGCTCTCAAGGTGGCAGATCCCGTAAAAAGAAATGATATTCTGTGCTCTCTCCCTCCCCCCAAATTTCTTCACCCCCCCCAACGTAGAGGGGAGAGGAAGATTATAGCTTCCGTGTGAGACTACACCCAACTGAAATACTGCTTGAGAGTATAGCACTTGTGTGAGACTAGCTTAATATCGATTAATTTTATTCAGAATTAAAAATGTACTTCTATAAAAATGGCTTATATTTGCAGACCATTATGAAAAGTGGAACCAACTTGGAAAAAAGTTAAATTATTTATGTAATGTATCGATGTGTGACAGCTGCGTTTTTATAATTGAGTGATGTATTTGCAATAATAGTGTAATAAAATGTGTATGTTTAGAAATATCTTTATCTGTGGGAAGAAAAATAACAGTCTCACTCTTCTGAAGCCAGGATACGAGTTGGAGTATTTTTATACTAAACCGAGCATTTGATTGGAAGTCTGAATTGAATATTGCCAAGAAGGGGTTGTGCCCAGTAGTATGAAGCAATGACCAAATCTCTCGTAAAATAATAAGTAATTTGTGGTTAGTGCATCTGTGACATTGTTCTACTAGTCATTAAGATAATTTTAATTTTAAGAGCATCTCAATTATCAAATAACTTTATTTAATATTATTATTATGAATAGAGAGGTGTGTCAATTAATCAACTTATTTGCTAGAATATAATATTGTGTTTGAATAGGAGTATCTATTCCAAACGATTCACAAATGATCTCTACAATATAATGTACTTGAGAGCTTTATGAAGTCGGTGAATTATTGTAAGCGAAGAGGAATATTTAAATTGAAGTGGGTATTTAACTAGTAAGCACGTGCCATGTAATTTAGCCAGTGAAAATATATCTTATGCTACATTATTTCTTTACTCGAGATAAATATAAATTATTTGTATTCAATATATTATAGCACACGCATATATATTTTTTTGATGAATATTATATATTACACCAGTTTTATGAAACAAACAAAATTGTCAAATTAAAATATTATCAATCCAAGATTAGTGTGTAGCTGGCCTTTTGAGTATTGGATTTGAAATTGTACTGATAATCATATTTTGATATTGAAAAATGCTTCCTGGTTATACAACGATTGCAATATTTGGAAGTTTTAAATATGCCTAGCCTATTAATATAAAAAAAATATAAGATTATTAAATGCAGGTATACATTAAAAATATTGCTCAAATGCAGAGTTCAAAGTGAATGAAATGGGTGTTAATATTTTTTATAAGGAATGGTTTTTGCCGGAATTTAGGACGCTTTTCGATTTTTTCGAAAGAAAACACAAATTTTAAAATCAAATCCAATGTATTTAGTGATAAAATTTGTTGTACCTTGAATTAGTATTGATGGAAATATTTTCACAAAAGCAATAATCTTTTAATAATAATTGTGATGTGTGAGTGAGTTTATAATGTCTATGTCAACAGTATTTTTATAATAAATTTCTTATATATCAATAAACTAATAATCCTTAAAAATTAAAAAAATGTTTTTTTTTCTCCCTTTTTATGTTTTATGACTTAAAAATATTACTCAAAACTGAAAAAAGCAACAATATTGAATATATTATAAAAAATATATTGTTTCTTGATATTCAATTTTACTGCTTGTTTTTTGTTGTTATATTGGAAAATACAAGAAATATTATTTGGTTTTCTAAAATGAGTTTTATATCTTGTGGCGGAATTGTGATGTACCAAGATGTGAAATAATAAATAGTTTTTTTCTTAATAATCCTGACAACTTCATGATTAATAATAATATTTATATATTTTATTTAAATAACATCACTCGCATAGATAAGTAAGCATAATTTAAATTATGTGAATAATGCCAACACAGTGCAATTTAAATAATAAATGAAGAATGCTGTGGAACAAAGTGGATGAATTTTGATAGATAATTTCAAACAGTCATTATTATTATTATTTTTTATTTTTTATTAATCTATAAACATAGGGTTTATGTTGAGACTGATTGGAATAGACTCATTTACAGATCAATAACATATCCCTCTACTGTAATTCCCGGCGCTAGTTGTACAGTTTCCCCGATGTTGCCATTTAACAAGGCAGAAACAAAGCCCTGCGATGAATCCGTTCTTTTGATAGCCAACTTGAATCTTTCCACCGAGTCTTTTCTTTTGAAACCTTGACAAGACTTGGGTCTCGGGGGAGCCTTGCCTTTTCCGTGATCTGGTGTTGGCGGCTTAGAATTATTATCAAAGTAGGCAGGAAGAACAACTTGTGAATAGGACTCAATTGGGACGGAAAGGGGAGATTCTCCAGTGCGCTTCATGGATGCTCTGTTCCTGGGAGTTTTACGAAGCATCGCTTGGAAATTGAATGGTGGATCATCCCCCTTTACGGAATCTCTCGATCCGGCGAGCTGTTGAAGTTCTTTTATGGGATTGTTCATGTTATTTGGCATGGATCCCCCATAGATGTTTTTGTTTCCATCAGTTTTCGTGAGTTTGGGGAATTGCCAATCATCACTTGTATTATTGTTGACGGTTGATCGAGGAGCTGGTGTGGGCTGCCTACTGACTGAAGGCACCTTGTTTGGAGTGGGAGGTGCCTTGTTTGGAGTGGGAGGCGCCTGCTTCTTCTTGTAAACTGCATTTCGGCTAGAAGGGGCTTCATTGTCGTGCCAAGCTTGATCTTGTATACACCCGTATCCCTGCCTGTTGTATGTTTGTGGAGTGTAGCTGCTGTGGTTAGACTGGCGGCTCGTGCTGGATTCAGTGGGTAGTTTTTTAGGTGGTTGTGAGGGGTCCCTACTGAAGGGCAAGTGTATGAGGTCTTGATTGTAGGGTGGGGTGACAACCAAAGGAGAAACTGGTACTTCATTATGATATTGGCTGTTCTGCATTGAGGATCGGATCTGGTGACTGGCAGTTTGAGTGCGTCTGCGAAGTGGCTCATCCCAGGTGTCATGATCCGAATCATAGCCAAGCGCCAGTGTGTCGCTGAAAAATATACATTCATGTGATATCCTGATTTCAATTGTAATAAGTCAGTCTGCATCCTGATGACAGTTTGTTTTGGAACACTTACCTACACTTTGCAGAGGGATCACACATATATGTAGTGTCGAAATAAGGGAGGTCTGATAATCGGAATGGTAGCTTCCACACGGACGATTGTGGGGGTCCCAGGAATTCTAGTGGTCTAGCCTGGGGGTCTATGCGATCTAGTATCACACACGCGCTAGTGTTCATCAGGCTCTGCATCATCGCCTGATTGAACAGATGCACCTAGAAATAGAGAAATCCAAATAACGTTTCACGTCCATGGGAGTGGGGGATTATATTACTTTAGCTTAATGATATTTTATATAATCTAAGAGTGCAAGATTACCTGTTGCGAAAAGTTAACCAAATCTTGGTACCGTATGGCTCGGTATTGCAGCAGTACTTGGAATATAGATCGACTGCGCCACCTTTTCGCAAAACGCCGGAGGAATTCTGCCGTTTCCACGTCGATTTTACCCGTGGATTTGTTGATGAGGGGACCGTACGCTTTGCGCACGGTGTATCCGCGGAAAGCTAAGAATTGTGATAGGTGAATAGCGACATACTTTGAGTGCATAATGTGACTACAGGTGTACTACCCAATCCATGGCTCACCTTTCTGAATCCTAATGGCGGCGTCTTCCTCTGACATTTCTTTAGTATTCTGACGCTGTAGGTCGGACGCTGCTAATTGAAAAGGTTGTTATTTGTACATAATAATTGTATGTGTATTGTGTTGAGTATAGAGAAATATAATCTATAAGCTTCCTTACCGGCTTTGGCTGTTTTATTAGTCTGCATTCGTCGACGGGCCAGGAATGCTCTCATCATGCACTGGACCTTCACTATTTTCTTCACTTGGACCTCGTACAACCTATAAATGAAAACTCATACTTTTAACATCTCATTTTCTGAAAACAATAATATATATGTAGTTTAAAGTTTCATTTGAAGTTTATACCTTGCTAAATACTCAACGTTGTAATATTTCAAGAAAACTTTTGTGTTTCCAATAACCCATCCTTCCATTTTAAGTCTGATTAGTAAAAGTCTGCAATTATCTCTTGTGATGTCGACGGTCTCGTCAAAGTCGAATGCCAAGAATTTGTACCTGAAACAAAAAAATGGAAAATTTCTATAAAGTAGGTACATACTCGTAAACAATATGAACAATATTCATAATATGAATGGTTTCCAATCTGTAAACTTCACCCACCGTAACACAGGGACATCCCTAGCATGGCAGTTGAAATAACACAAAAATGTATGTATGGAATATGGGAATGAATGTATGGAATGCGGGAGAGTGTGGGTATGGGGAGGAGGGGGGATAATTGATAAGTGCAAGCGCTACAGTAATTTTTAAAAAGCTAGTAATAAGTAAATAAATAAAATAGTACATAGTAATAATAACGCAATAACTAAAATACTTCCTAGTAAGGGGGTATCTTAATTATTATCATGTATGGAAGAGAAACACGTGATATGCAGGAGCTCGCGCGTACAAGGAATTTCTGATATAATCAGTATTGAAGAGGTTCAGAATTTTTTTGAATAAGTTAGTTTGTCTCTACAAGCTATACTGAGCTTGGCCTATTTCATCACTTTGCCAATGGTTATGCCGGTCGGGAGAGCAGTCTTGTTGTTAAATAGAATCACTTTGAATATCGACATGTTTAGCATCAATGAAGCACAATTTAGACAGCAAGCTTTATTGCTGTTAGTCTGATTGTGCTTCATTGATTTTTAAATTATTCATTGATGTTTATATTGTATAATTTGTTTGAATTGTTTATATTATTTAAATTGCTTAAATATTAATATTTTCTCTTTTTTAAAAACGATTTTAAATTTTAATTTTGTAATGTTTTAAAGTGAATAAATTGAATTGAATTGAAAAAATTGAAAATTGAATTGAATCATGTCGCTTGCCGTACATTCCTGGTAGGAAATAGGCCAGGCCCACATACACATACTATGAGAGTATAGTGCTTGTGTGAGACTACTTAGCTTACCGCAAGGTATGTTCTCAAACTGTTTTCCTTAGTTCACAAAGAACAAAGTGAAGTGCTAATCATGAATGATGGTTGTATTACCTCCTTATGAACTCTGCGAAGGGTATGCGAACCGAGAAGCCCTTCTGCCTCGCGAGCGCTGTGTCAAGCACGGCGAGGGCGCGCAGCTGCTGGCGCACGACCTCGGGCTGGAAGTCCAATGGCGTGCCATGGTCCAGCGAGGCGCGCACGCAGCGCACAAAGTGGGCACCCCCGCTGCCCGCACCCGATGACAACCCGCGCAGCAGCTCCAGGCTGGCAGCGCGGAAGGTGCAAGAAGCCGTGCGCATTCGATGCAACTGGGAGTACAGCCCCTTCGACTCGGTGTTGTACTTCTGAAATCACAAGAAAATTTCGATTAAAAATTCGACTCAACAGTAGGGAGACTTGTGTATAAGTGTACCAACCTAATAATATCTTTTGCTCTTCTACCAGCAGTCAATATCCAATAAGAACAAAAAAACCTCTTGGCGAAGTGTCTAATGTCTAATGGTGGCTATAGAGTATCCATGATAATGGAAGAGTTTTGGGGAAGGGGAATCTTTATACGCAAAGATAATACTCGCTAAGAAGATTTACAACCACTCAGGCCACATAGTGCTGTATTTGTCACGAAACACCACGAAAGCCCTTGAGTCACATTGTGCGATATCTTTCTCTCTGACACGTCCTCGTAAAACTCGTTTTATCTTCTTTTCTCTTATGGTCAGACATAATATAAACAGTTTTAGAAATTTAGAAAATAAAGCTTTCTCTTTGCATTTTAAAGTTTAGCATAAAAGATACCTTCTTTAAAAAAAAAATTATATCTTGAGGGAATATTTCAAACAAAAGATTTATTCACTATCTGTCTTACTCATAATCGCAAAAAAAAGATATTACGCCGCAACACGGACGGGTTAGGCGAAATTGTTACTCACATGATGATCCGACAGTCGCGCGCATGCGCGATTTTTATCCACCGTTATTACATCGTTATATTAGCAGCTGTCAGATTTTAAACCACCTGACACCCAGGGTTAGCGTCGTTATTACGGCCGTAATTAATCGAGATGTCAAACTTTGTTGACATCTGACATAAAAGTTCGAAGGTTTAGCAAATTTTCGTCTACCACGGGCACGGAAAACGTATAAAAAGCGGTACGACCCATTTGCGGCGTTAACAGAGAGTGATTTCAGATATAAATATAGAATTGCCAAAGTAAATATGAGACGCTTAATCGATTTGTACGGCTATATTTGGATGTTTTGATCTCCAGGTTCTTTGTGCCGTACGATACTGGGGTCAAAACGAGGTAAGATTGTGTTTATAATACTCACTCCTGTGAAAAAAAATCAGCTAAATCGATTACCAAACAAGCTATATTATTATACTTAAAATTTTTTTCGCAGATACTTGTGATTTTGCTGAAATTCGGATACGGATTTCTTGCTTCACAGCACATTAAAATGCCGCATAGCATTGAAGAACAACAAGCAACTTCTGCAGAGTTGTAGAGAATGAAACGTTTCCCCTGAGTAATGTGTGCACTGTTGGGAGAAGTATCTGTTCACCCCAGTTCAGAAACCAAGATACCCCAGAGAAGTTGTCTTCAACAGGGCTCAAATATCTATCGCAACACAAGTATCTGCTGCGGGGTATGTGTATGATACCATCAAGACATCAAGTTCTCCATTGTCTTGATATGATTGTCTTGTCTTGATTCATCGATATGAATGACCCTCAATAGGTAAGAAAATAATTTAATACAATAGTTTATGCTCCTCAGCAACACTAGTGGATCGTGTGCCCCGTGCCTGACCGTACACTATACTATGCCACTACTATATTATACACTTCTTACATTAAATATATGATAAAAGATGTATATGTTAAAATTAAACATTATAATACAATCTGTCTTTAGATATTTCTTAGAGTTTTGTATGTGCTAATGCTATGATTTGTAATTTGGAATAGATGATGATGAACGCGACGAGGAAGCAGTAGCATATTACACACTTCTTGCATTAATAATATACGATATAGTTTATGTAAGAAGGCATACTATAGCTGTACTATACCGCTATTATATTATACACTTCTTACATTAAATATATGATAAAAGATGTGTGTTAAAATTAAACATTATAATACAATCTGCTGTTTGTTTGTTGTTTGTCTTTTCTTGGAGTTTTGTATGTGCTAATGCTATGATTTGTAATTTGGAATAGATGATGATGAACGCGACAAGGAAGCAGTAGCGGTAGCAGGTGGTGGTGCTGTTGTGGAACTGGAAGCAGCCCCAAACATGAACCAGATTGGAAATGCCTCTATACGGGTCTTCATTTGTCAACATTTTTAGTAATATGTATGACTGTATCATGTTGCTCTGTTTTTTTTATCATAAATGTGAATCTATAACTTCTGATTTGCCAACTATAAGATTATATTATACTATTTGAAAAATGTACCTACTTGTTCAATATAATGTACTTGCTGAAACAGACACATATTACACAACAACAGAAGAATAAAACACAATATCAAAATGAATACAACTACATTTATTTATGTGTACTTTTATTTAGCTCTCCGTCCACATTTTAGCATCAATATTTTGAGCATTAAGCTCCTCCATCAATCTTATTCTAGTCTGTGACTCCAGTTCCTTTAGCTGAATATTGGCTCTGGACTCTTCCTTCATAAACCTGAGCATACAGGAGCATTCATCTTCTCGGTGCTTTCTATTTTCATGTCGTTGGAATTAACTTTCTGGAAAAAAGACATTATATGACATAAAGCTTTCCCAATTTCTTAAAAATCAATCACTTTGTGGTTTACATAATTAATTATTGAACAAAGTTATTTATTTTCTTAACTTTCAATTTTGATATGACAATAAAGTCTGTTGTATTATTCTTTGACTTTGTTTGATCAAAGGTATTATTCTATATTTACGGTAAGTTCAAGTTCAACTACACATAGAACCGTTGATATTTTCATATATTACTTTCAACATACAAACTTATCTTAAAAAACAATAAAGCCACGATATTTACCTTTGATTTGAAAATGTACGTGGCCAGTACTTTTAGTACGAACTCGTCCTGTTCTCAACCTCATCTTCAGTTGCGCTTGTATCTGGTTTAGATCTTTGCGATTATCATTTGCCTATAACTGAAAAATAGTCCATTATTAATTAAGTTGCATACGTAGTTACATCGTAATGTGTCTTAATCTAATACGAATTGTATAGGTACTATAAGCATTTTTTCCTATTAAAATATATTCAAGTGCATTTTAGTTTCATTATAAATAATGACGAAGGGCAAAAATGCCTACCCCCTGACGAAAATGATATGAATAACGAGCCAAAAATAGAATGTAATTACTATTGAGATCAGATGCATTCATGTCAGATTTTGTGTGGCTGTCACTTTAATATGTAGAAAAATTAACATTACATATATGTTTAACATGTAGGTATACTTACTTCATTAAAATTGTCGTTAATATTACTTCTTTAATGTTTCCGCATTCATTTTACAAACCATGTAATAAAGCGAACCGTCGAGCCGTCAAAATAATATTGACATTTGAATGAACGTGAAGTCGGCAACGCGACGCAAAAATGCGAAATACAGGGCATTTTTGAGATTTGGAATAGAGTGATGCCAGTCTAAAAATATCAAAACCTGTTAGAGTTGTATCAGGACAAAATGTGTTCGTGAGTAAAGATTTTTAATCTGAGCAGTATAGGCCCCCACCCCTGCATAGCTAATGCGTTGTTATTACGTCGTAACAGGGATTCATCGTGAGTAAGACGGTTATCTGTATAAGAGAGAATATTACTATTCATTCCTTTACCTATCCTTGTTCTTAACGGGAATGCTCGATTTCAACAACTTATAAGCCCGCCGAAAATATTTTTAGGTAAACATTTTTTTAAGTTAATCTCTGGACTATATATACTTAATTCATTAACGTTGAAAGAGATTAACTTATATGTGCCCAACAAGTATACTCGTGGGTGAGTAATATATTGGTGCACAACCGTTTTATGAAAAAAATGAATAAATAAATAAACAAATCTATCGTAAATGAATAAATAAATAAATGTCTAGATCCGAGGGGTGAAATTGAATTGGTATTTGAAGGTTGTTTACCCTTGTCTTCTCCGCATCCTCCTTGGCGTCGTTAGCTTGCTTGATCATGGATGATGGAGCTGTCAGGCTGCCAGACTTGGTCAGCTTGTTGGTGAACAGATGCCTCACAGTTTGGTCAGTGGAAGCCCTCAGGGTTTCGATTATCTCCGGGGGAAGGAAGTCACGATTCTTTTCGGCCAAATCCCTGGCGTCGTAGTTGATCTTGCCGGTGTAATGAGCTACACTAAACTCGTGACTTCCTGAAAGCTTGACATAAGGACCTTTGGATGAATTCTTGATGGTACCTGGAGTAATATTGTTATCATTAGCGTGACGTGATTCGTAATACTTGGTTGAATATTTGGCATGGTTTATGATCGACTTACTCATGATATATTCTTGTCCGCCATTAGTGCGACATGCCTCATCAAGAATGTAGAACAGCCCCAGTGGCCTCCCCATGAGTTGGTCTACTGCCGCCTTGTTATCGTAATACTGCAGGGTCACCACTGGAATTTGTTCTTCTTCCTGCTCCTGCATTTCCCATGCAAAGATTCGCTGGTTGTACAAAAACTGCATCTGCTCATTCATCGTGTTGACAATAAGTTGCTCGAGCCTGTTGCGATGAAAGCATTCGAAGCCAAACATGTCAAGAATGCTGACAGAGAACTTGTCTCCACTAGAAATAAGAAAAGTAATTATCAGCATTATTAGATACTGAAGAATATCTAGCATGGTCAATCGATAAAGATTTTATCGATAATGTCGGTAAATTGTCATCGTTCCCGAGCAAGACGTACGTTAGCATTCTGCAGTCGTGTTCGTGAATGATAAGTTACCGACGATCAATCTTGCTAGATACCCTGGAAGCTATAAATTACACTATAAATAAAGTGAATCGAGGAATACTCACAAAACGGATCGACTGAAAGATAGCTTTAAATTGATGGAATTCACAAGCCAATCCAGAAGACGCTTATAAATTGTTCCAGCCAGCACGTCTCGAGCATCTCTCGCTTCATCAGTGCTGTGCCTTCGTTTAACGGCGGTACCCTTTTCGACAAGGCAGTAATTTATTAGAGCCCAGGTGAACTTGCTTTCGTCTAAACCCAGAAGGGTGGTTATTTTCTTTGCTTCTTCCATATTTTCTACCTCAGCTGCGCCGCTGTTACAGTCTTTGAACTTGACATTTCCTAAGATGAGAATGGCTGCAATTATCTTCCACAGAGATTCGATCTCAGCCTCTTCGAATTCGAGATCTTTCAAATATTGCTCAATTACTTGGTAGCTCTGTACATTTTCCTCAGGGTTTTCACGTTTACTGGGTAGCTTAGGTGGTGTGTCAAGTACTCTGAGGTACCTGTACTTCCTCTCCGGTTCCAGGTTGTAATCATTCAACTTACCAGCTGCTTCCATGCCATCGTAAAAGTAGTAAATCAAGTTGAAATTTGCGTGTGTCCTTTAAAAAAATGACACCAATCAATTATTGTTATCAAGCCCACATCTTCTAGATATTTTGATTACATATTTTGTTTATAATAATTAGAATAAAATAACTTAGTTTGAATCCAATTTATTGCGTAGTTTATCTTTAATATATAAAACCAACCGATTTCGATTCAACCTGAACCTTCTTCCTATATAAAAATACCTTCATTATATAAAAATATTTTAAATTAATTAAAGAGTTACAGTGTATTTATAGATAACGAAGAGGGAGAGAGAATGTTTACTTTGGTAGGGGGCGAGGCGGAGGTAGGTAAGAGAGAGAGGGTAAAAGTAGGTGTACGGAAGGGGAATATGTTTAAAATGTGGTTATTTGATAGATCTAATTGTTTATTCAATAAATCGGTAAATAATTTTTTTGGATTTTTTTTATTTCTAATTGTAGTTTTTTTTAAAGGATTATTCGACTAAGTATTATTACTTACATATCGGTAGTAGACACCCTCCACTTTTCCAACTGATAGAGCCAGAATATGGCACCGCTGAGTTTTCCAGACCTACTGTACGTCATCTGAGTCTGCAGAATGCACCTTGTGGAGTCTTCATTGATCGTGGTGCCCGCGCTGGTGGCCGCGTGAAGTATCTTGACAGCTTTTTCTATCCTCTCTCCGGTGATGTCTCGGTTGTGTCCCAGGTAAGCCAAATGCTTCATTGTTTGAAGCATATTAGTAGTTTTCCCAGAACGGCTCTCACCCGAGAAGACAATGTGTTGGGGTTCATTGTGATGAAGAGCATCTTGATATGCGCTATCAGCCACTGAGTAAATATGAGGCTCGTTGTCGGAACGCGATTTGTATTGGTACTTGGCGTGATACTGAAATGACAAACGTATTCTGATTAATACGGCGCGTCTACCTTACAACCTCTTTTGTCTAAAGGAAAAACATCAGTTGTAAAATTAAAAATTTGTGAATAAATTAGCCACTTACCGAGTCATTGTAAATATCCATTTCCTTGCTAGGGTTTAAAACCAGCAATATATCTCCCACAAAGCTCTGGAAAGATCCACGAGACATCTTCACTTGCAGCTCATCTAATATAGAATCCTCGGTCAACACTTCAAGAGCCGCCAAATCTTCCACGTGCATAGCTTCAGGCTCTGGGCTGGTCTCCGTCTGCAGCATTCCATCCTTGATCAGCCTCTCCGGCATACGATTTTCCCTCCCGGCCTCGCCTACTTCATTGGCAAGCATCTTCAACTCTTGAGTGAGCTTGAGAAATAACATCATCGATAAATAATCTGATATAAATTCAAATAACCAGAATGTTGCTTCTGAATAATAATAAATGTTTTATTATCTTTCTGGTTTTTGTAAAAAATAGAGGTAATGATATACTCACTGAGATCTCCCGTGCCGAGGATTTCATTTACGTAAAATTAATTTATTTATATTAATGGTATGAATAAGATGAAGACAATGACCGGAAAATTCAGAATGAACTCAACTCAACACCTCCTTTGAAAAGTCATTAAAAGTGATGAAAAAATATATATAAAAAATTTGGTTGTCTGTAAAGTCGGTTTACGGACGATAATTTTACATGATAACGTCATATAATAACGATGGAGTGGAAGAGAGATAGATGCGTCACAAGCCGAACGTTTAGGCCAATCGTGCCTCTCTATCGCTTGTTCGCACGCTCGGCTCAGGCTCAATGTGACAATGAGTCATGCTTTTTCGTGCATGCAGCCGGCGTTCATCGATTTATAAGACGTTATCACGTCAAAATAAAATTGTTAAATAGATTACGTTAGGTTAGGTTATGGGCTATTTTTAAATAAAAATTTTTCGTAGTTTTTAATGACTTTTTAAAGAGGTGTTGAGTTGAGTTGATTCTGAGTTGGCATGGAACCATTATAAATGTATTGAATAGTGTTTTCAGTGCAGTTAAATGGTTTCCGTTCAGTCTGCGTTTGGTGTCAGTATATTTTCTATTTCTGATCTCTCTACGTTTTGTATCATACTTTTTATTTGAGAGTTAAATGTTGTAATTTATAATATTGTTGTGATTTTTGAGAGTGGGATTTTATTTTAGAGCCAATTCTCTTAGTATAAAAAGCTATTTTTGCCCAAATGTTATATTTGTAGTTACTTATTGGATACGTTTTTGACCCTGAGATGTAGTGTTTCTAATGGTGACCGGACAATTCGGAATGAAATCAACTCAGAACATCATTTGAAAAGTCATTAAAAGTGATGAAAAAAATATATATAAAAAAATTAGTTAAATAGGTTACACCAGGTAAGGGTATTATGCTATTTTTAAATTTATCTTTTTCATAGATTTTAATGATTTTTCAAAGAAGTGTTGAGTTAATTTGATTTTGAATTGACATAGAACCGTTTCTAATTTACGTTTTGGTTGTTATTTCTCGTGTTTTGTATTAATTTATGAATGTGAAGGAGTTTGTATGGTTTTAGATAGATTTGTTTAATTGACATGATGTTAAGATTGGTGAAGATTTCGTCAGTGCTAATTCTTAGTTGACTTTCTGTACCTATAATTTTCATTAAGTATGGCTTTTTATCAGTGGATTTAGTATATTATCATTTGCACTGCCCCAACAGATAATACCGTATTCTAATTGGCAAAGCGCCATGTAGCAGTCATAAAGGTTTAATCGTGGAGAAATTAAATAGCAGTAATGTTGACCTTTTGCTTTTCTTTCAGACATAAGTAGGTATATAATTAAGCATTAGTTTCACATGTCAAAATTGCAACGGTTTTATTATTACGTTAGCCAACAACATTCACATAAATACTGTTGTTTTCGAGGCTCCTCAGATCACGAATATTTCATGGGATTTGAGGTCAAACACACATCAGAAGGCGCATTATTTTACTTACATGGTAATCATTGTCCGGTAGCGACTGGATGAATGGATGCTCAATAAGCTCTACAGAGTACGGCCTGTGCTCTGGATTCTTTTCCAGGCACCTGAAAATACATGGCTTGATCAATGTAACATATATATTTAAAAAAAAAAATAGGAACATGCTTGATTATAAGATTATTAATTAACAAAATAAATTTTTATGATTTCTAAGTTCTAAAATGGGCGTTCCAGCAATTTTGTTGAACTACAACACAAATATGCTTAAAAAGAAACCGAGTGGCATTTTTTAGATACAAAAGTATTCCTCAATTTTCTTTTTGGATTTTGACACCATTGTAAATATTTTTAACATAATTTAGATATCAACCACTGGTGTAGTATGTTTTGATTTTTTAATAAGTTACTTCGTACGGGAGTTAGGACCCTCCGAAATTCATTAAAATTGCTTAGTTTGAACGCCATCAGCGGTATACAAACTAGACAATGTATATAAAAAAGCAAAACATATAGACATAGAATACTTTCTTATAGGTAAAAAAAATCTTAAAAATCTGTCCAATTTTGGAGGAGAAAAATGGGGAATACAATACCTCGATTTTGTCAATTTTATTTAGGTGATATCAGCCCGATGTGCAGTTATACACTTCGTTCCGTTCGGGGGTGTAACAGCGACAGTGACTTCATTCTTTCCAGTTTGGTAAAATACCTATTATTGAAATTTCTTAGCGACCATATTCCTCCTAAATTGTCGGTCAGAAGGGTTTTCACGACTTGGTATTCCTTTATAAAATTCGAAACATGGTGCGTTCGATTGTCCAGAATTTATTGCATTATAAGCTTTCGATTTCCACTACGCAATACTGGCAGTCGAGATTTATTTTAAAGCAGAAATTCTGAGACTAACTACCATATGAGTCCTATAATTTCAATACCCGCTATATCCTATTTTTTGTCAAATTGATCCGAGTATGACATCTTGTTCACATTTTTGCGAGGAACAAGATGAACCTAAAATTGAGTTTCAAAACCTCCTTTATCACGACCAAAAACCATGTTAAAACTGTGAGTGAGAAACAAAACCCGCTATATCATTCAAGAAGTTACTATCAAAACCCGCTATATCGGAATTCAACCAATCACGAGCAGTTATTTTGCCAAGATGGCGGGTGTAGAAACTCGCGCGCTAGGTCAGTTGAGTTTCAAAAGCCTCTATATCGTGAGTAAATCACGAGGTGAGTATCAAAATCCGCTATATCCATTTTATTTATCGTAATTACTTAAATATTGCTAGACATACATTGAAAAATGAACATTTTAAGAATTTATATTACTCCAATTCATTATATAAAAAAATAAAATGCAGTTAGGTATTTATTTACGCTCGAGGTGACAGTTTTTTGCGGTTTTATCCGAATCAGTGAAAGTTGATATAGCGGATATAGAAATTAAACGACTCGTACGTGTATTCCTCATTGCCTAGAAGCCTAGAATACTAATGATGCCGAATCAGTGGACACCTTCAATTAATCACTAAACAAACACAAAAGATAATTACTGAGGCAGTTCAGTTATGTATTCACTGTATAATTTTGACTATTATTATGTTAAAGCCCCAAAAAGAGCGTTAATAGATAAATATATGTATATATAAGTGATTACTCAGAAATAAAGTCGTTCAGATCGTTAGACCAGTTTGAGGCCCTTTGCAATCCTGGAGGCGGGTTCCTCACAATCTGGAACAAAGCTCTGGTAGGGTGCATGTCTTGAAAGGGTGCTTTTCCGTCGGCCAGTTCCACGGCCGTGATTCCAAGAGCCCAAACGTCGGCTCTGATGCCGTACTCTGAGTCCCCGCCACTGACCACTTCAGGAGCCATCCAGCTGGGCGAGCCCACCACTGAGTGTCTCTTGCCCTCTTCGGTGGCCAGCCTACACGACAGACCAAAGTCGGTCAGCTTGACGTCACCATCTCGGTTCAGCAGGATGTTGCTTGCGCGAACGTCGCGGTGGATCACGTTCTGTTCATGGAGGTAAGTCAAGGCCTGCAAGAAACGAAATTCGATATCATCGCTCGAGTAGTAATGATTACGCATTTTTTCATATCACGCATTAAAATATCAACAAACCTTTATAGTTTCCTTCAAGATGAAGGCAATGTGTTCCTCCCTCATCTTCCTCTCCATGCTTATCAGACCACGCACCAGGTCGATGGCTGCTCCGCATTCGCAATACTGCAAAACATTTTAATGCAAATTCATTAGTTAAACGCTTTCATTTAGTATTTACTTAGACGACCTCCTTGGTCGAGGGATAAGGCTCGCGGATTCAAATTAAGGCACGCGCAAATAAATTTTATTTGATTAAATTGGTTATTTCACAATTTATTCATTTAGTGAACTCTATTGAAGAAAACTCTGAGAAGAAACTCTCGATATCGCCCCATTGTAAGACCATCAATCAGAATTGCTGAATGGAAAGAAAATGTTGCTTGAAATGGCTTAAGTCGTGTTTTGTGGCCAGATCTGAATAACCAGGACTTTTCCACCTTCCTCTCCTACATCTACTTCCCTTTCCCTTTCCCACTACCTCTAGCGCTTCAGCATCTCATTATACCCCAATTGGGGATGCCGTAGTCTCTCTGGCTTCAGACGGTTGGACTCTCGTAAAAAAAAACCACTAAAGTTGAAAAGTTTTACTTACATATTTACTTACTTACATCACTGTCTTATTTACATCACCTATTTAGCCTGTAGAGATGGTGTCTACTTTTATCGATTTCAGGGGTGTGTACTTTGCAGGCATGCACGACGAAATTACAGAGGCGTGATTTTCACAAACCAATATTACAATGTCAGAAATATACACGGATGGAATTACATATGAACGAAATTACAAATGGAGAGAATTACGCATACTTAAAATACACATGGAATACCAGATATAGTCAAAAGAACCTAACTTAACCTGACTTTAATTTTTTCCAATATGAAATTTATTTAGCACACACTTAAAACATTCTAAAATTTTAACCTATTAAAAAAAAGTTTGTTTTGACGTGTGTAATTCCAGTAGCTGTAATTTAACTACGGAATGCAATTCTGTCCACATGTAATTCCGTCCATGTATGTAAGTGTGCGTGAAGTTCACGCCTGTGTACCTAATTTCGTGTTAACACCCTTTGCCATTGTTTAACGCCCTCATGAAATATGAAATATTACGATTCGGTAGGTACGTATATCTCACCTCCATGACGAACCAGATCTTATCCGAATCGCCGCTCCTGTCGCAGTACACTCCATAGAAGTCCACCAGGTTGGCGTGATTGGTGCAGAAGTCCTTCAGAATCCCATACTCATCCTGCAGGCACTTCTCGGAGTCGGGCGTGATCGCCTGGATCTTCACGGCCACCTTCTTCCCCGCTGCTTCACGGTCCGTGGCCTCGTGCACCTGCCCAAACACCCCTGAGCCCAGTCTCTCGCCCAGTTCATAGCGCTCGCGCGGGTCCGGGAGTGTTGCGGGATCCAGGAGTTCGCCCATCGCGGCGATGGTCAGTTCTATCGCTTTCGTCTGTAAGGAGAACATAGAGATTGGAGGTTTTGCTGATGAACATTCCATTAAAATTAATAGACTTGCCAATCAGGGAAATGCGAACAAACCAAGTTGCGCCGAGCGCGGGATTCGGCGTGACTCGTCAATAAAATTGTTATATTATATGGGTTGTTCTTTTTAATCTACATAACTTATACCACTCTGTCACATTTCCACCTAAAATTAGGTTTTTTTTTTACTATAATGAATTCTCTCTGGATCTCAGAGGGGAAATTGTAGCAAGGGGGGAAGGAGGCCTAAAACGCCTGTCGGGGGTGACAAACATGCGTGTATACCTATTTCGAATGACAACCCACGTGACAGAATTAACGTACTAAAACATCAGTTGTAAGAGACAAGTTTTTGAGATATTTAAAAATATTTTATTAAACATTATAAAAAATAATAATCGCTGTTACTTGATAGCTTTCGGAGTTTAAAAATGCTTTTATATTTTATGTCGTTTTATCATTTTTTTGTATCATTATAGAATACTAGCTTTTCCCCTCGGCTTCGCTCGCATGGTACGGGAAATTACTGTAGCGCTTGCACTTATCAATTATCTCCCCCCCCCACCCCCATCCCCTCCCGCATTCCATGTATTCATTCCCTTACATTCAGTTTTCAAACATCTCGCCTACCACCTAAATTTCATAATGCTATAGCTCAAAGAAAAAAAGAATTACTTTTCCAATATTGTTCATCCGTTCGGAATTTATGCGCTTACAAACATTCAGTTTATTTTTATTTAAATATTTGGATGTTCGTAAATATAATAAAAATACTCTATTTATCTATCAGTCTTTATAATCGTTACGAATAATATTTTTAATATAGGAACTCTCATCTGACATTTATTCCAAGCTTGTCCAAAAAAAAAACGAATTCTAATATTTGAATTTTCTGCAGTAGTAGCTGACCAGTAGACTGAGTACCTACCAGCATAGAGCCCAAAATATATCAACATTGTTTCCATGGAAACGATTTTTTTCTGACGTTAGCAAAAACTCGCTTTTGTTAGCGACAGAAAACGTATAACAAATATAATATATTAATATTTATAATTTCATAACGCCAGAGCTTACCATCATATACAACCTGTAGTCTGCGCATATAATTTAGCTTTCTATTGGTGAAAGAATTATCAAAGTCTTTGTATTGTGTTATGCGTGAAAAGGTCATAAACAAACTCGAGCAGTTTCGCATCCATACTATTTATAATATTAGTATGGATACGCAAGTTGAGGTGGCGGGAGACAACTGTGATTTGTATGAAATGCAATTCTGTCACGAGGATTTACAACTCTGTAACGTAATTTTTACTACAAAAATATAAACACATATTTTTTAAAAACGCACAAATTACGTCTTTAGTTCAGTAGATTTTAAGGTAATTGTAAAATAATAATATTGATTATTCTGTTGAATTTTTCTCCACTAACTGGCGGAGACAACTTTATGTAGGTTAAAAAGAAGAACAACCCATATATATCTCTATGGTCAATAACTGAATCTGAAATTATACATGCAACTCGCATTGTAATATCACTATTCAGTCCTCGAAAATAAAATCTGCTTAGGAATTACTACTCCTTTTTACAATGGTGCGCAAATTGCTGACTGCGTAAAAAGCTTACTACACTTTATTCAAAGAATTGGGTTTTTATGTGAACAAAAAAATCCTAAATCGGGTAAACAAAAGTTCAGGTTTGTTTCCAAAATTTAATATTTTGGTCCACTATTTAGTTAGATACTTTTACAAGTGCGTTTTTATTTACCATCTCACTTTGGATTGGTAGTGGAGAGCCTTGCCCCTCGACCACCGAGGCTGTTAGATTAGATGTTACCTTACATAGTTACCTATAGCAGATAAATAAATAAAAACAATATTTATCCGAGACTCGAGTGTTTCCTACTTTTAAAAACATATCTTCCACTCATTGAGTTGTTTTCGCTCTTGGAATATTTCTTGATTGAGACATATATTCCAGTTTAGAGATCACCAAAGATGACTCGCAATTTATTAAGACATAAGCACACAAGTTATGTTATTATCTTTGAAAATCCTTATTCAAAGATAATAATGGAAGTTATTACAACATAATGATTCCTTACTCGGCAATGTTGTCTCTCGAAAATCCTTTTGACATATTAAATTACCAACGATCATGCGCAAATTTATTCACCTTTCAAAGACCACTACTTTACACAAATTAGAGAAAGATTTTATGCAAAAAAGCAGCCAGGTTTCCGTTGGTATTATACAATAAGCTCATTTGCCGGTAGGTAATGTCCACAGCTCCAAGGGAAGCCATCGAGAGCTTAATGTGCGAGCCGCCCGAAGAAATAAAACTGTCGGGAAATCCAATTAGCCATGAATTTACATCTGGGGCAATCTCTTCTTGTGTCATTTGAGGTTTACTAAATCGGCCATGTAAGTATTCACCACAATAATGAAGACTCGTCTTGGCTGTTATGGATATTATTTATTTTCATAATTAATGGTGATCCTCAAAACAGAAGATGTTTCTTCGATACCTTCATTAATTTTATTTGGTGATATTTTTCAGCTTACGTCCGGAGACGTCTTGATAAAAATAATACACTCCATACAACAAGTTACCACAATCATTGAAAATACTTGACGATGTTTTTGTTTTTTTTTCTTCGTCATAATAAAATCAACAATGTTGCGAAGGGTGACCAACTCGGAATGAAACAAACTCAGAACCATCTCATAAGTCATTTAGAGTGATAAAAAAAAATTGGTTAAATGGGTTGGGTTAGGGTTATCGGCTAATTTAAAATTATTTTTTTCGTAGCTTTTAATGACTTTTCAAGGAAGTGTTGAGTTGACTTTTTTCTCAGTTGGCGTGGAACTGTTGCAAACATGTTGCGAAGCCGTCTTTACATGGTTCAACAAACTTAATCGTGACCACCACCACACGTCATACAAATTGATCATAATATTATTAATTACTGCAATATTATCAAATTTTTCCACCAGCATCGAAATCCAGATTAAACATCCACCTGTAATATTTAAAGGTGTACAAAATTTTCCACCAGAATCCCCAAAGAAAACTGTTACATTAAAAATTAATAAAAAAATGTATAAAATATATTTATATATAAAATGTAAAAAAAAGCTTTAATTTTGTTTTGAAAATGCCAACATTGTTCGTTGTTCCGGATGAATTCCAATTTTAATTTTTCATTTTTACCTCGAGAAATTGACGGAATGGAATTTAGAATTTTAGGTACCTGTAAGTAATTGTATAAGAATACCACGTATGTACTACCGGTCAGTGGCTGAGGTAGTATCGCGTTTGAATCCCACCCAGGCGTCATGAGTTCAATTCCTCGGTAGCCTTCCATCAAGACCTAAGCGACATTTTCAGTTTACTGTGGTGGTAGTAGGAGATTTTCAAATATTGTCAGGTTATTCGTAACCCGGGAATGTTTGCCATTTAAAAAAAAACTATATACATTGATAACCTTAACTTGGCAGTCGCTGGTGTAAACGTTGAGGATACAATTATTTAATCCATGACTTATAATAGTTGGTTTCTTTGTTAGTTCCCCCTTTGGTCGCCTGCAAAATAAAGGGTGTCAATCAAAGTGCTATTTTTCTATTACAGTGCTTAGATTTTAATGCTTTTGCTATTATCAGTTGAATTATATGAATAAGATGCAGGTTAGCCTATTCCGACCCATCTTTGAACAAGTTTTAGATATTTATCTATTTATTTTATCAGGTTCTCCATAAAACAGTTATACACCAGAATTTTATGGAGAAGATTACAAAATTTAAAGAAAAAAGTGTATGGGGGCAGTTTCACTATCTTGTGACGTATGTTAGAAGATAGTTACTGAACTTTCTGTAGGTGAAATTTAAGATGTCGATGCTCAATACAGATTCATTTAGCAGTTGAATTGCTCTGTTTAATGGTGCATTCTGATAGGAAGAAATTATCGCTTTCAGAGCATAAAACAGTGCGTGGGATCTCCCACGAGTGTACGCGTTAGGGACATATAAGTTAACCCATTACCTCCATGATTTTATTTTTATTTTTATAAACTTGAATCATTATTATAACCCGATAGTATAGACTTAAAGGAGTGCCCAAAATCAGTTTTAGAATTTTCCGCCCCCCCACCCTCTCACTAGAGCTTCTAGAAAATTGATGCTCAAACGCAACGCTTGGAGGTAACCCCCCTAAGCAAAATGTACGTCAACTATGGGTAAAATGCAGTAAACTGTATGATTTATATTGATAATTTAAAATAAATAATTGCCATTGTTTATAATTCAATGAAAAAACAATTTATTAATGGAAAATACGCAAAATAACAAATAATTCAATATTAGAAAAAACATTCAAGAATGAGGAAATCTAACCAAATCTAACTAATCTAATTATTCTCTAAGTGATACCGTTCGAAGCAGTCAAAATGAAGGGCGCGGTTGCAGGCCCGGCATCGATAGACCGTTGGATTTTTTTTTACACAGAGCACAACGAATACGAGTTTCTCCACGATATGGCAAATGAAATTCTTGCATTCGAGGCACATGATTCCCATCTTCTGCGTCATGGCCTTCCTTTACACGAGATTCTCCGAATTCGGCATTGACCTGATTTGGAAAAGACAATAAAAGAGTACGGGTAACCTCCACACGGAATGCCTTCTGGGAAGGTTTTCTCTGTCGCCTAGTCATCTGTTTTCCCATATCATGCTCGTACTTCCTCAAGAAGCATTGCAACTTCCATCCATTTACAAGAGCGCTGCTGAGGCAAGATACAAATAAAGGCCAGTACCACTTCTTTGACCGAATGTTGACCCGATAATTTTGAATACCACTATCATGGAGGTCTACTCCACCCATTCCTAAATTATAATTTCGTATTGGCGCCGGGCAATCGATTTTTTTTTTGTATGCTTCCTCCAAAACTTTGCCTTTTTTGTCTTTCTTCGATTTCTGCCAACGCTGCACTTGACTTACTGGCTCCATTCGATCATAGTTCGTGGCAACTGTTACTTCACGGTTGTCCTGCCAACGGCATACGAGGATTTGGTTTTCTACGTCTACCACCGCATCAAATTCACCTGTAATTATAAAAGCGGTGAGAGGTACACTTTGACTAGGTAAATGAACGCTATGCACAAGGGAAATAAATATAAAAGAAAATGTTACCTTTAGGCAATTGCTTTCCTGTCTTCAACTTTCCTGAAGCTTCAAGGTTAGGGAAGCGAACTGGTTTACATGTGCCAGTAGCGCACATTCTCTTATCCTTCAGGATACACATCAAATGGTGAGATGTGAAGAAATTGTCCATAAAAAGCTCATGGCGTGCGGGGAACTCTATATATTCCATCATAGACAGTACGACGGACGATCCCTGACCTAATTCGGGGTCGTATGTATCAGATGCTCCGGAATACGGCATTGCTTGGAACAGGTAGCCTTCGGAGGAAGCAAGACACCAAATCTTGTAGCCAAATTTGATTGGCTTATTCTGAATGTACATCTTGCAAGAATGTCGACCGAAATATGGCACCATTTGCTCGTCGATGGAAAGTTTTTGTGCAAAAACACCAAATTGAAGATATTTCACGTTCAGCATGTTGAACAATGGACGAACCTACAAGGAAAGATGGAACGATTAACTTTAGTCGAGAATAATAAATATAAAAAACTTTATGTTATGGCTACTATACCTTAGCCATTCTGTCGGTTTTATCTAGATTGTTGTTATCGCAAAAATGTATATAGCGCTTTATAAGCTCGAAACGTGGTCGTTTGATTCCCTTTTTGATGATGCTTACACCCAAGGTCGGGTCAGACGAATAATAATCTGTGGTAGATGGCAATGTATTGTAGCCGGTCAACACAAGAAAACCAAGAAAACGCTTCAATTCGTATATATCTAACTGGAATTCGGTATTGCTTTTAAATCGAGCGTATTTGATTGTACTCTCAAGAATAAACTGAAGCACTTCGTCATCAAAGAATAATGAAAACAATTGGAAGGCATTATAAGACTTCAACTTTTCGTACATATCTTTATGCACCACATTCAGCGGTTCAGGAACGCAACAGATATGGCTGGTGTTTCTTTTCAATGCCTTAGACCACTTTTGTTTATAGTGAGACTTCTTTTTGTACTGTAGTTTTGATTTTTTGGCTGGTGGTGCATTTGAAATAGATATTCGCAAGGTGTTACGACTCGTACCAGATGATGTCGAAGGCTGATTCCAGTCAAGGTCATTAGCGAAATCATCTGGTTCATGCTCGGCATGGCATGACTCATCAATTTTCTCAATTTCGATGTTGCGCTCGATAACGAATGTGCCCGCAATATCTCGAAAGTTATCCACCTCCGCATCTTCGTTAAATGCCATCAAATCATCGTCAATATGCTCTTCGTCCGTCTGTTCATCGACGTTCTCTGGAGGAATCACAACAACAGCGCGCACATTATTGTCATCACTTTCACAATCGCTAAAAGAGCGCTCCAACTCTGCTATCATTTCATCGTGATTTAATGGTTTCGTATTATAACGACGAATAAGAGTCGAAGAAGTAGGTATTTTCGACATGTTTGATCAAAATATACGAAAACCGCAGACAAACTATTAATTTTAATAAAAATCACTCACAAAAACACTAAAAAACCGTGTTGTTTGAAGTAAAGTTAACCAAAAACGTATTTAAACACTGTGACAGCTAACCTCCAAACGTTGCTCGCAGGCATCAACTGATTTCAGTGACATCTAGCGGTCATCTTATGCATAAAATACTATGTTGAAACAGTGTTGCCAACCATTTAACCTTTTGATAACAATATGTGATTCACACATGTTTTATTTTTTCTGTTTTAATTTTTTTTTTTTATTTCAAAATGGGTCTATTTTCAGGGTTTTAGTAAAAAAATTATTAAAAATATAATAATTAATCAAATTTATTAAATGATGTTAATTATTGAAAGCTAACATACCAATCTGTAAGTGCTGCATAAAAACTTGGTGGGATTTAGCTTTATTCACAGTGAAAAAAAATCATACTTTTCATCTATTTTTTTGATGCCTATAGACATCGTCATGGAGGTAATGGGTTAATCTCCTCCAATAATGCCGGAGATTAGTTTAAGAAAGTGTTTTTTCGGCGGGCTTATAATGTATTAAGATCGAGCATTCCTGTTAAGAACAACGATGGATACAGGAAAGGGTAAGATGTATATTCCCTCATATACAGGTAATGCATAAACCTGTTTTGAACTCTTTCTATTTCTAGCATACGGTTTTGTTCAGAGGGGTCCCAAATAATGGAGCTATATTTCAAGATGCTGCGGACAAGTGCTTCATATGTTCTCCGTATTGCCATTCCATTAGTAAATGATCTCGCATTACGAAGAACAAATCAAGCATTTTGTTGGCGCGGGAGACAATGTCAGATATGTGGGATTTGAAAAAGAGATTTGCTTAAAAAATCACGCGAAGGTCTCGAATCTCGTTTTTGCGTGTTAATATAATTTTATTAATATGGTGTGGGAATAGAAATGTATCTTTGGATCTTGAAAATGTAACGATACTGCATTTCTGGATGCTGAAGGGTAAATTATTCATTTCCGACCATTTGACAAGAGAATCAAGATCATTGTGCAGAATAATGAAATCGATATGACTTTTAATAGCTAATGTGCACTACAAATCATACAGCTAATTTTCTTACGTCTTTATTCGAACTTTATCAGTAGGTAAACCACCAGCTAATAAAAATATTAAATGCACGAATTGTGGTAATACGGTGGAAAATCAGTGTATAAATCTTAAAGCATTTTAGGTGGTTTTGTAGCCAAGTTTTGATTTATTTTATTGGTTTGTAAAACGTTGTGGAGTTGACTCTTTTCGTTGTTTGAAATGTTTTAATAATTGTTAAACCAATCAACGCTTGCTTATCAGGGAAAACAAAAGTCGACACTTCAATCATTGAAATTTTACATGTGTATGTTGTATCCAAAGATAATAGAAACAAAGGGAGACGTATGGTAAGAAAGAGTAACAACTGCCGCCAAGCTACGATCGAACAGCACAGACTATCAAATAATGGTTTACAGTCTATTTTCCTTGTTTCATTTTCTAAGGTTGTGCCATTACTATTAATTATTTTAAATGCTCCAACCATCTTGGCGTATGTTTAATAAAGTATTACAGTTTGAGGAAAGCTTACCAATCTCCAACCAAGCGAGAGACTCCACTTCAGAACACCAATCAACCCAATTCACGAACTACTCAAATATCCACGAAAGCCCCCAGAGCCTTCCGACTGAAAGCTGTTGGTTTGCAGCGGGAAATGAACGACGACTGAGGCAAAAGTCCAAAGCCATCCCTAATCAGATGATGCCTGGGCCCTAGGGGTAGGGGGCAGGGGAGGCCTTACAAGGCTTCGAGGGGCTTCACGGCTTTACGTGATTAGATCACCCCGAAACGGATGGAGTTCATTAGTGAAAACTGTCAATACCTACTCAATGGCGGGTGTTCAACTAGTCGCCTTATAACACTTTTACTTTCCACGCGTCTCGGATCGCAGACATGTAAACACCAAACAATCGTCATCACATGTAATGGAATTAATAACATAATTCTGTATGTTCTTATAAATACGTAGGTACACATAATTGACATAATACCCATTAACATTTAATTTTTTTATATAACACCAACTTGAATTTAATATCCGAATTTGAGTATTCTATTAGATACAGATAGTAACGGCTCGTGACTGAGTGAGCTATAGTGGTAAGAAATTCGACTTTCTAAATATTGTAGCTGAAAATAATTGTTTTTTCCGGCTCCAGCAACGTCATTAATGCGGTATTTTTCAATCTTACCACGTTAATTTAATGAAATCACGAGCTGCTACAGAATACTGCTATTTTTTTCTCAGGGCACTTGAACATTTTGGAACAAACCATTATTTAGGACTGATTTTTTCACAGAATTTAAGCAATTCATCAAATTTCAAAGTCAAAATTGAAGTTCTGTGAAAGTTCTGTAATTATCCAAGCACTGTAAAGCATTGATGAAATAATAACAGAACTTGAAAATTGACTTTGAAACTGATTGTTGAATTATTTGATCATTGAAAATTATTGAATGAATTGTTCAAATTCTGTAAAAAACCCTGTGGTCTTGTTTATTTTTTGAAATTGGTTTCAAATTTTTATAATACAATACACTTATAGTTACAAACTGAAAATTAAGGTCAAGTTGTATTTAAGAGCACCTACTTAAAAAAAAAAAAAAACACATACAGAAATGGTATGTAAATTTCAGGGTGCCTGAACCATCGATTTTTGGTTTTCTGAAAATATATATTTGCTTTATTGTTCAGATATATTCGTACCATCTAGATATTTTTTTATTATATTTTTAATGATATGCAAACTAACATATTTCATTTCTCAACAAGGGCTTTTTCATGGTTTAATTTTGTGATTCTTTTACACACTGTCTACATAATATATCTAAAAATTAGGTGAATATATTATTTCTTATGCTTATCACTTTAATAAGTCATACATAATATGTCTGGTAATGTTATACAATCGTGAAAACAAGAATATAAGTCCGGGTGGTTGAAATAACTTTTATTTTTATTTTTATGTGAATACCGCGTAAGAGTCCCAATAGTTCCCGTCTGGAGCCAGTAAGACTATGGCACCCCCAATTGGGGTATGTTGTAAGGCTGAAGGTAGTGGGGAGAAGAAGGAGATGGGGAAGATGAAGGTGGGAAAGTACCTGGCTGTTCAGATCTTACCACTAAACATGGCTAAAGCCATTTCAATTCTGAATGGTGATATTGGTTACACCGGGGCGATATTGTACCGCGAATGTACTACATATTATTTTTAATAAATTAATTGTGAAATAAAACAATTTGGGAGGCGGATACAGGTACCGCCGCTCCAGAAACCATTTATTGGATAACCAACACCCCTGTCATAGGCCACCCCGAGTGACTTAGCAGGGTCACCTGAGTTCATGGGGTGGGGTTTGCCTAGTTTTTTTGTCGGATGCGTTTACCCATCTACCGCGTGGTGGGCCGGATTGGGAGAGACTGGTTGAGGGAGACCTTTTGATCTCTCCAGCCGAACTCTCTCGACCCATCGCTTTGCACCTAAGTGGGAGGAATGGATTCGTATGTCCGTCACTGCTGGACATATTGACCCCAGATTCCTACCCATTCTTTTTTCCTTCCCAGATCTTCCTCTCCCTTGCACCGCAAGGGGAGGAATAGATGCACATGTCCATTACTCCTGGACCCACTGACCCCAAGATTCCTACCCAGTACCCACTCCTTATACCCTTTTCCTTCCCAGATATTCCTTTCCTTACTTTCCCTTAAAATACCCTCCACACAGCATCCCCAAAGATGACGTAGGAAAATTGTTTTCCTGTGTGAGTCCAACGTAAATTGAACAAACTTTAAACATTTCTTCTTTAGAAAAACGTAGAAAGGACACTGATCTAATTTGCATATTCAAAATTATCAATAGTAGGTATTACCGACACACCTGCTTTATTACAGCTCATCCAGTTTAACATCCCTCCCCGTAGACTCTGAAATAATGAATTGCTGTTCCTCAATCAACATTCTACTAATTATGGATATCATTCTCCTTTATCCAGAATGTCGAGACTTGTTAACGCAAGTCAAAGCATTGAATTTTTTGGTGTTAGCCTAAATGACTTTCGGCAGTCGATATGAAATGTGTAATTTTTAAAGTCTTTTAAATCCATCTTCAAGCTTTAACTTGTAGTCTTCTATATGTTCTTTATATTATAATTTGTCAATGCTTTTCATTTATATGTACTTTCCTTTCATTGTCATCTCTTTTTATATTCGTGTTATTGTTATGTTATTAATGGACTATTTGTCCGTAGATAAATAAATAAATAAATAAAGTAAACAAAATTAAAATTAAATTTATTTGCGCACATCGGCGTTTGAACCCGCGACTTGCCGTCGAGCAACTAGATATTAAAGGCATTAAAAAAACACAGAAAGAAGAATTACAGCTCAGTTATTTATTTATTCAATTTAATGGATCATTTATTATGTAAAATTAGGGTTTTATACATATTTGCAAAATAAATAACTACATTATATAGAAAATCTTAAATTTAAACTAATTTCTAAGTCTTTTGTGATTAACTAATGTAACATTTATGAGATTAGATTTGGTTACGAAACATTTGCATCGGAAGCTCATATTTAACCATATTATTCTACGTAATATGTAATACAAAATCTGCCGACTTCCTAAAGGTAATATCGAAATACTTTGCATGTGTTTAAAAGCTTTGTGCACTTGTACAACTTGGGGATTATAAATTATGAGGCCTCTTTCGAGGCGAATATGGCGAAGATAACGTTTATCGTCACAGAAACCATTGTTTTAAAGGGAATGGCTGCCCTGCCTTTTTCATACAAAATTTAAATTTGGATTTGAGGCCAAAATGCTTGACCAACTGAATAATATTTTTTTTAATCGAAAGGTTCAGCAAATTTCTAGTGCGGGTATGTGCTATTTTATTTATTTTTGTTTTTAATTGTAAAATATAGGCCATTAAAGAATTCGATTATTTTAGAGGCAAATTTAAAAATTTTTTTGAGTTAATGGTGATATGTTTAAAAAATAATTTTTCCCAATCTGCTTTGGAAATATAATGAAATATAAAATAAAAATAAAGAACCATTTAAAATGCATTCGTTGTCGAAATTTTAAATATAAATACCACAATTTTCTTTTCTTACAAATCATTTGTTTGTAATTTGATTTTACGCCGAAAAAAACGCTTTTTTAAAATATTATATGTCATCATTTTTGAACAGTAAGCAGAGTAAATACTTTTTTATTAATATCATTAACTCACAAAATAATTGCCAAAGTAACTTATAAAACCATGAACAAATTAGTTCTTTAATGGTATATATTTTATAACTTTAAACACACAAAAAAATAGTAGCAATTATTGATACTAGATATTTGCTACACCTTTTAATTAAAAAAAAACAATATTTCAGTTTAGTCTAATATTTTGGCCTCAAATCCATAACAACAAAATAGGCCTCTGGGTTTAATCAATGATCTGAGATGAATTCTGGAACTCCTATCGTACGTTGTTTTTCGTCTTATTTTAAAACAACTACACGCATATGTAGGTATTGAATTTTAATATTTCCTGTAAAGTAGTGATTGGACAAATATTGATTTTTTTCTTCAAAGCATTTTTCATAAATTTTGTTAATCAGGCCATAATTGTTGCGAGGCTAGTCACTCCAACAAGTTTCAGATCAAAACGATCCACTGCCTCAATCATCAAGCGCAGGATCAAACAGTATGGACTCAATTAGAGGTGAACTCCTTGAATGACAATAGTTTGAGTGATTGGATGATAACACGCCAGATAGCATTCTCTGGAAGGTAGGCATCTTTGCTTTCCGTCAGTCTTTGCACACCCATGCGCCTGATGTCCTTTCTGTGTTGGATCCCAATTAATTTGCAGTTCACTTCGGTACGTACAACAAATACATGGTAGCAATCTTTTTTTCAGCACAAGAATTCTGTCTCAGATAGGTCTTTGCTTGTCTTATCATTTTATCATTATCAGATGTTAAATATTACACTCATTCATTCTTACTCGTGCAAGCACTGCACTTTCTTCAACTAATCCACGTACAACTGATATTCCAACTCCGACACTCCTTACGGTCAGCACTGAAAAATACACACTTTTAGTCTGCTAACGCAAGAAATATTGCGAATGATTCGTCTAAAAAATCGGAAAGTTGGGAAAATGTATGAGGTTATGTTAAGAAAATAGTATGAGCAAATTCTTATACTCTAATACTATATATGGTTCAGTGAAATATGAATTGGGATTTTGGGTAAAACGTTCGAAAATCTCTTTCAATGCCACTGGTTTTCAAAATGTACCTTTTACAGACATTTTGGTAGGTGGAATTTAAAAGATTACAGTTTAAAGATTTTTGTCATTGAAAACCTTAGGATGGCTTTTTTCCCAGAATTTGAGCAATCATTAAATTTCAAAGCTAATAAGTTCTGTGAAAGTCCAATTCAAGTTATGTTATTATCTGAGTTCTGTGAAATAACCGACCCATGATGATATAATAACAGAACTCGAAGAGATCTTTTACAAAACTTGAATTTCAACTTGGAAATTCGATGAATTGTTCAAATTCTGTGAAACTACAGATAAGTCATTATTGTAGTACCTACCCATTGCTTGAGTTAACAGACTACAAAGTGATTTTCAAGGCCATTTTTGAATGCTGAACCTTTATACATGTGTTTTGTCCCAATGTGCTCCACATTTTTTACGTTATTCCAATTGATTTTCAGTGACCCACATTACTCGAATTTGTTGCGCATTGTCCAACATTTCTCCACATTGTTCCACATTGCTCTACACTGCAACACTCAACACTTATGGTCCTGCCACTTGGAGCTTCGTTATAACCCCCCAATTACGTGCGTGGTATTCGTGAAAGAGGGAGAGGTGATAATTACAACGGATCGACTATTTATTTAAAACTATTACACAATTGTTCCTATTCCATCGATCACTTGCACACGGCGATCCACTCTTCACGCTCGCACGTGTCGCACTCTACTTTGCAGCACCAGTGGAACCGGCACCGGCAGCGCTGGGAGCTGCGCGTGCGGACCAGGTCGTGCCCGCGGCCGCAGCACAAGGCGGCGCACGAGCCCGGCGCCGTGCGGTCGCGCGCGCAACGCCGGCCCGCCGTGCCGGGCACTTCCAGCGCCTGGTCGCGCTCGCAGTAACTGGGACTGCGCTCGTAGTAGAGCAGCGACTCGGCAGGAGGGTCGATGTCGTTCTCGTGCCACTTCTTTGTTGGACCCCACTGAAAAATAATGAAAATAACACTTAAGATCTTGCAAACTCTGATTAGGTTTTCAACAAATTTGGGTACCTATTTGATTCTTTGATGCAAATTAGGGCCAATTATTTTTTGGATTCCCAGAAATGGAAGAAAGTCAAAAACTGTCTTCCTTGGAGCAGTCGATATTATAACTGTTATTTTGAGCACTAAACAAATATTAAATAATATAAGCTAATTAACCAAGAAACTTGAGTCGGACGGAAGGGTGTGATGAGATGGTGTATGAAGCAGATTAATTTTCTGATATCTCTGAATCATATTTTGACACAAGGTCGTTGATCTCCAAGTTTTCCATTAAACTAGCATTTTCTAACATGATATTATGATCTTAAAAACGCTGACGTCAAAGCTTGCAGTAAGGCGACCTGCTTCAAAGAAAACGTTGAGTCAAGTCGATTTGGGACACATACATGAGGTTCTGTGATTATTTCAGTTTTATGAAGCAACTAGCCTAAGTATAATTATTAATGATTTAATAACAGAACTTGAATAAAACTTACACAGAACGTGAAAATTAATTTAATTTTTTGATGAATTGTCAAAATTTTTTGTTCATTCAGGTAGATAATATTTTAATGGAAAAATGGAGATCAATGTCTTACGTGATTCAACGATATCAGCAAATTAATCTGAAGAAGATTCAGTCTCCGATATTAGATATTACAAAAATGGGTACAAATATTTTAATTTTTTTTAAGACCACCGTACAAGAGTCCCAATTGCCCCCGCCTGGAGCCAGTGAGACTATGGCATTCCCAATTGGGGTATGTTGTGAGGTTGAAGGTAGTGGGGAGGGGAAGAAGATGGAAAAGAGGAAGGTGGGGAAGTACTTGGCTATTAAGATCCAGTCACCAAACTAAAGCTATTTTAAGCAACGTTTCAATTGACTGAATATGACTGGTCAGTGGTTGAGTGAGCATCGCGTTTGGGTCCCACCCGGGCGTCCCGTGTTCGATTCCTCGGCTGGCCAAGTCCTCCATCACAACACAAGCAAGATTTTCGGCTTTCTGTGGTGGTAGTACGAGATTTTCAAACATTGTTGGGTTATTCGTAACACGGGAATGTTTGTCTTTCTTTTTTATAAAAAAAAAAAAATCTGAATGGTTGTCTTACACCAGGGCGATACTGAGAGTATCTTTATTATTTTAGTCTAATTATTTGTGAGATATCACAAATGAATCAAATAAAATTTATTTGCGCACGCCGAGATTTGAACATGCGATCTTCCGATTGCTAGTCGAGAGCCTTACCCCTCGACCATGGAGGCCGTCATCGTGGGGTAAGGCTCTCGACTAAATAAATAAAACAATGCGTTTTATTGTCGTTTACCTTAGTTAATATATGTTATTATTTTAATTATATTCTACCCAGGGGCAGACCAAGAAAGAAGTGGCGGAGGAGGATTTGTGATTTGTGTTGTGGTGAGGGACCGCAGGCAGTGGAGAATGTGGAGACACCCTGGGAAGTAACGCAATGATGTTGATAATAATTTATATCCCAATAATTCTCAGTTCTAAATTGCACTCACTCTGTCCGTCCTATGCGTCTTCTGTCGGTTGCGTGCCCTCGTGCGCTGTCGGGCGGGCTGGCCGTCGTTTCCTCGATCCATGAGCAGCGCGTCCCGGTAGCGACGCCTCAGCACGCGACCCACTGCGCGAAGGGGCGGCGCGGCGCGCCAGCACGTGCGCAACTGGCACGAACCTGACATGCCGTGGCACTTGCAGCGCACCTCCATGTTGTTGGCCACGGCCTGAAATTCACAATAATCACGTGTTTAGAATAATTAACAACAAAATACTTTGTTTAAAATCACAATCACAATTTGGACGGGGTTTGGGACAATTTGGGTATGGGTACCGCTGCCCCGGGATTATTGCCCCCATTTATTGGATAACCAACACCTCTGTCTACGTTTGGTGGCTTAGCAGGGGTGCCATGGTTCATGGGATGAGGTTTGTCGGGGGCTTGGCGGCGAATGTGTCTGCTCACCAGCTACGTGGCAGGCCGGATCAGGAGACACTGCTTGAGGGAGACTTTGTGACCTCTCAAGCAGAACTCTTGGAATATCGCTTGGGAGGGATGGATTCATACGTCCGTCACTCCTGAACCCAATGACCCCCAGATTCCACCCCCAAATTACCCACCCCTCATACTCTATCCTTCCCAGAACTTCCTCTCCTTCCTTTGCTTTAAAAGACCTTCCACCCAGCATTCCCAAAGATGAAATAGGCCCCAAGGGAAAATATTTTCCTCAGGGCCGTTGTGTGGAGCTAATGTGTTATTTACATGTTATTTTCTAAAAAATTATGTTATTTTCACAGTGATTTTTTTTTCGGTTGTATTTTTCACGGTTGTATTTATCACGGTTGTATTTTCACGGTTTCGTAAGAACCCTTTCTTCGTCCGGATAGAACTATTATTATTTTATTTATTAATCTTTATAAAGTACATTACTAAATGGGTGATGTACCATGCCTACCTTGCTGGGAAATGTTGTGTTGAACATAATATTGCAATCAAAAATTAAAAAGTATACGTTTCTAACACAATATTTTACCTACAATGGCTAGTGATTAAAGAATTTGTGTCCAATTTAAATTTAGCGTACGTAATTTATCTTCTGTTTGATGGCTAGTGTGAGCACAAACAATTTTTGATCAAACGATTACTGCACAAGAAGTCCAACTACTCAACGCCAATGGGATTGTGGTATTCCCAATTTGGGATGTGTTGTGACGCTGAAGGAAGTAGGGAAGAGAAAGAACTGGGAAAGATGAAGATTGGGATGTTTGACTGTCTAGTTCACAAAACACCAACATTTCGATTGTGAACGGAGCTCGATTCTTTCACCAGGACGATAATATTAATATATATTTCTTCTGTCCATGTGTATGTCACTGAACTCCTCCTAAACGGCTGGACCGATTTTGATGAAATTTTTTGTGTGGGTTCAAGGGGATTCGAGAATGGTTTAGATTCACAATTTGGTCCACTGGAAAATGTTCTTTTAATAATTTTTTTTTATTTCTAAGGAGTTGTTGATTTTGGAATGTTTTACATTGGATCCGGCGGACTGCGCTACCATCGCAGTATCGAATATTCAATATTATTCTATTTTAATTTTAGTTTGTCCCGACAGTTGTGTTCAGGACAACGTCTGTCGGGTCCGCTATGAATAAATAATGGAACGTTCCAGAACACTCTCGAATGTTGTCCTGAGCGAAGCCGGGTAACCCAGCTAGTAATAACAATATTTGGCTAATTTAAAAGCGCCGTTTTCGTGAAAAATCACCTGAAAGACGCTGGGCAAAGATAGTGAGAGTGTCTACCTCTCTTCGCCACCAGAAAGCGTTTCTGTCTGTTCGTTTGGTGTTAAGAGTAATTAAATTTGGAGAAATTATATATTTTTTATTCACATACCTGAAATGAGCATTGCTAAAGCAAAGCGATCTACATGCTTTACAAAACTGGTACTTAATAATAATAATATTTGGATGATTTATACAGCGCCGTTTTTGTAAAAAATCATCTCAAATGCGCTGTTTTGTATTTTTTGTTAGGTATGATTGTTTTATCCCTGCTAAAGTGGTGGTTTTTAATCATTCAGTAGACCTTCATATTGTCATTTATAAACCGGTTAGACTGGTTAGTGGCCGAGTGGTGTAAAAGATCGGATTCCCACCCCGGCGTCGCGGGTCAATACTTATTCTCAAAATCTGACTTATTTAAAAATACCGACTTGGTCTCTTTAGATACAGAGTGTTGTATTGAGGGGACGTACTTGATTTACTTTAACCAGTGATTCCTGACATTTTTTACTCCAAATAATGTCAGGAATCACTGGTTAAAGTAAGTCAAGTAAATCAGTCAGTCCCTTAACCATGGATAATGTGGTAACCCATTACGTACACATTTCTCGTCCTATCTTTCACTATGTTAGATTTTAATGTCTATCACTGTTCCTTTATTCTATGTTATGTTTTGTCTCACTTTATGTGCAAATATAATGTATTTTTACGTATAATGTTTTTTTTATTTATGCTTGTGTCAGGCAAAACCGTAATAAACGATATAAATTTCGAGGTTTTAAACAAAGTAATTGTTTTATTTCATTAATATGTAAAACCACAAATTAACTGCATTCCACCGAAAAATTCTTTTGTCATCAGAATTTGTTTTGACTAAACCCATTAATTATTAATCCTTTCGTATATTGAAATATTCCTTCTTAGGGTCTCACTTCTTTAGTATTTACTGATTTTCTTACGTGTAATTTTCTACCGTGATATCATAAATGATTACAGAGTACATAATTACTATTGCTATTTCATTACTCAGCAGGATGCAAGATTACAAATTCGTATTACATTTACAAATTCCTCCACGAAATTCCTCACGTTCACGATTCACATATCTTTCCACATGAATCACTAACGAACACCATTCACAACATTATAAATCATAATAATGCAATTTAATTATTCCAGTTTAGTCCCAACAAACTCCTCCCCAGTCGCTTCAAAGCCTCCCATTAAATTACCATTATTAACTCTTTCGGGCCCTCACCGTTCTGATACATGGTGTTTCAGGATCTACCCGATAGGGTTTAACCAGCTATTCCTGAGCTTATTTGGAGTAAAAAATAGACGGCATTTTAGTCTTCAGTGAAATACCAGAAAAATAATAAAATAAAATTATGCACAATGCTTTTCTTCATTCCAATTCCCAAATGGAAACTATCTCTGACCAAATGAAAAATCTTTGATTTACACGAAAAATATTTTCGTTTTTTTTTATTCCATACAGATAGTTGCCATTATAGAGGAAATAATGTTTTGGATTGAAACTAAATCGTTTAAAAAAAATGTTAATATATCTGCCATTTGCTTTGCCGTTCCTGTCAACAACTCATTTATATTTATGAAAAAATGTACGAAAAAAATGTTGAATCTGTAGAAATATGATGTTAATTATAACTATTAAAATATATTTGTAATTGAACCATAAGCACCTGCTGACAAGCCAATGCAATTGGCTTAGCAGGACTTGTTTGTTGACGTATAAAAAAAAAAAAAAAACAAAAAAAAAAAACCAAAATACACGCAAAATTTACAACACCGCAGTACCTAACCTAAGAATGCTTACAAAAAGGAGAAGAAATCAATGAAAAATGAACCAAACGACTAATTATGGGAAAGAAAGGAAGCAATCGCAAGCGGCGCTTGTTACGCTTCGTTACCCGTGGTTACCCGTTAATACGTGGTTCGACTCGCGCATTTTTTCTCCTGTTTATACGTTGCATAATATACGTTCACAATCAGTAGCAAAGGCGTATATAGGGGGTTCAACCAACCCCCATTGGCCAGTATTGGGTATGATAAAGAGAGAATGGTACTTGTAGATTACATTCCTGAAAATACAACAAAATTATTCGCACTATCTCTTTTATCAATGTGATGTAAAAAGTTGTGGTAAGTAGAGGTCTCAAAAAACTTTATAATAAATCCCCCTTTCCTTTCCCCCCCCCGAGATGTGAATGTTATAGTTACGCTCTTGATCAGTAATAAACACTTATTATAATCTTTTAATCATATTCAATAAATAAACATACAACATTTCCACATAATACTGTGGGGTGCTGTGCTGTGTTGCGCTACCTCCTTCTTTAGCCAACGTTTCGGACAGTGTTGCAGTGTCCATCATCGGGGCAGATGTGTGATAGATAGTGGTGAAGTATGTGCTTATGTAGGTACATACGATAGAAGATGTAAAATAAATGTCCGGCATCCTAAACTATACGAAAATCGGTTCCAAAATAGAACAAATTTTTGTTTTCGTCTCGAATCCACATGATTAGGCGACCCATGTGGAAACTGGATGAAAAGAGCTTCGTGTAAAATGCCTGTTACTACTCTTTAATGCTGTGTGTACAGCAAAATGACTACAGTAAAATTTTATTATTCGAAATAAGCTCAGGAATCACTTGTTAAAGTCTGTCGGGTACATCCTGAAGGTCTATCATGGACGATCGACAAAACCCCAAATCAATATGATGTTGACTAAATCCGTCAACTATGGTCGGTATCAATATTTGCTGGCACGGTCAGCAATTAATAACAAGTAATCCGACCGACGACTTTTACGGTCTCCGTAGTGTAAGGGTGAGTTTCGGTTAACTGTCAATATACAAAATCACTAGTTTATTTAATGAACGGATTGAACTAACGAAGTTGTTGGAATTGAAAGAAGTCGCGTACGCAATCCACAGACTTAAATAATGCACCATAGACGCGATCAATTGATTCAGTTCGATCTTTGAGAAACGAAAGTGGTTGAAATATGACTAAAAACTTCGTTAACTAATTAACTCCCGTTTAGCGTCAAAAAGTAAATGCAGACTGCCCATGCGTGTTTAGGTAGTATTTCAATGAGACATTGCTAATTTATTTATATTTTTACTTAATTTTTTGGCGTTTTACGTTTCAGATTGTCTATTCATAGAAAACACCTCTAGTGTTGCGAATGAATATCGATTTCTTATTTTTGCCCTGTCAATATCGGTTCGGCTGTTAACAGTGAAACCTTGCTGAATATTGATATAAAAGCGTCGGAAGTTAAGTCTATCGAAACGATATTGTAAAGTTGTCGAGTATGTGTGCTTAACCCCCTGAAACACCCTGTTTATACACGTACTGAGAAGTCAGGATGCTGTAATGATTTCATATTTGTAGCTTCGGGACGGACGAGATGATTAATATTCAAACACTTACAAATAAGTTGATGTTCGGGAACATTACGCATTACAACATCTTGAGGGTCATCATTTGTTTGGAGTGCGGGTAAATATTAAATATTAGGATGGAACCCCTCTTCAGACTGAATTCGAGGCCATGGTGATTTATTGAGGCGAACGTGCGCGATGATTTGCCACGGTTCATTTATCATCATTATGGGGCCACACTCGTCGAGAGGCAAAAACCTCATCAGTGAAAATAAACACAAATTGTTAATATTCTTCGGACCACCTTACTACGTTATTAATTCATAGAAATATGTCACAGCTCTTATTTTTTCGGGATCAAAAATTACTAAAATTACTCCAATGATACCAAAGATGTTTTGAACGTTTCATTTGGCCGCACGTACCCTTTCAATTGACCATACTATGAGGTCAATTGAACCGCACTTGCCAATCTTCTTTAAGGGGTTAGGCCACCCTAGGATTTTCGGAAAATCGTTTTTATTTTTATTTTTTTTTAAATTGTCCCTAAGACCTCAAAAATGATGTCCCAAAAGATTATGGTCGGAAAAAATCTCTTAATACTCGATTTTCGAATTTTAGCATATAGTACGCTACAAGGATCGCTTTAATATCAAGCAGAAAAAATAAGCAAAGCAGGACGATAATTTAAAAAGCCAATTGTATGGTGCGGGCATCGCAGATTGAAGGTATTGCAAAATTATTACTACAACTCAAAACTTCAAACGCGTGTATCTCAAAGCAGCATTTTTAAGTTTGCCGGAAACAACTTAGACAATTTTCAACCGATTTACTTGAAATTTTTTTATTTTTTTATTAATCTATAAACATAGGGTTTTACATAGGGTTTAATTGATGCCTGTCTCACTAGGATTTACCTGTGTTGAGACGCATTATAAATATATCTTCAAAAATACATTGTCTATAGAAGCACGTAGGATTTTTTTTAATATTGCATAGTTCAATTGTTATTAACCTGATGATTTTTTAGGCAAATTTTTAACTTTCCACTTTGGAAGTGCGCCATTTGGCCAAAAATTAATATGTTGAGAAACACCTACGTACTTCTATAGCAGTTACTATTAAAAAAAAAAAAATTATAATTAAAAAATTACAGGAGTTGTGTGTCCGGCCGTGGACCCTAAAAAAATGGAGACGTCATCGGAAAGTCAGTACAGTCAGTACAGTCGCCATTTTGAAATTAATGGCTTCAAAATTTTTTTTGTGTACACTCACTGATATTTATAATAAAAAATTTATATTGGAATCTCGATTTATTTTGTAGTATTTCTGGAAAAAAAATCCTAAAATAGCCTATTTTTAGAGGAGGTATCCCCATTGGGGAAAATGTACAGACAGCTCTAATTTACTAAGGGGGTATTTCACCATCCTCCTCGTAGCTTATCCATACACATAATGAATATTAATAAATAAACAAATAAATACTCGCAACTGGTAAAAAATCTCGGCTTACTTATCATATATGTATGTAGCCATTATTCATAGGTTCAAGTGCCGAATAGTAAACTCAGACTTATAGAATAAATAAATCCTAAAATGTACGTTACCGTATGAATAATCTATGAGGAGATGGTGAAATACCCTCTAAGCTTAATTATCTTCTTTATACCAACAAGAACTGCTCAATCTGAAATTATTTTTGATTGCTACAACAGTATCAGGACAGTCATTTAGATACTCGCTTGTACCTAGATTGCAAGCAGTTAGTAATACATTCTCAGAAGAAATAGATGTGTTTAACTGCATGGAACATAGTTATGAGCGGGCTATCATAACACACCTCTATAATAATAATCAATGTTAGCATAATACTATTCTTCTACATGGGTTCTACACAATTTTAATTGCATATTTTAGTTCATGATCACTGTTTCACAAAATTATTTTGTATATCACATGTTTGTAAAAGCCCGTGTGGGCATTTAATAATATAAATACATATTATGAGACTCAGGGGAATGGCGAGGGGAAAGATATGGGGAAGAAGAAGATTGGTATGTAACGTACCTACCTGGAATAGTCAGATCTGGTCACTAAACACGGCTCAAGCAATGTTCCGGTTCAGAATAGTGGTCTTTCACCAGGACGATAATGTCTGTAGCTTCTATTCTTATTTTGAATAAATTATAAAAAGTTAATAAATAGATAAAGTATACCCGAAGAAACTTTTGTATATTTTTGAACATTAATAATACGACTTCGATTAGCGCCATCGGAGAGAGAGAAAGAATAATACGATTTCAGAAGAAGAGTTGGTGCTGTACGTTTTGCCTAACAACCAGGTGTCGTTTTCTTATGTGGCTCTTTTTGATATTAGTAAAGTATAAAGAAGTGATCGATAGCGCAAATGAATCCTCGGTTAAACTTAAAACACTTGAATAAATCGCGTAATACCCTACTACCTCTTGGCGAATTTTATACACGTTTGATTATTTGGTCTGGCCAGTGGACTGAACGAAAGTCAAACAGAAAGTCAAGTGCGCCATAAATCATAATACAAATGATTTGACATCTATCACTAAATACTATCGACGAGTTCGAGGTGTGATATGTCAATATTGAAGTGAGGGGGGCTTGCTTTGGGTAACTGTTACTCACTTTATTTTGAATTACTGCCCAGCATTGGCCGAACTAACACTTTTTGAATAGAACATTATTTATACTAATTTAAAAAAAAAAAAACAAATTTTAAAGCGTCTGGCGCCTTCAACTATTTTTAAAAATAGGTATTCAGACCATAGCCTTTTTATTATTTCTGCGTCTTGTTCTGTTTCATTTAGATCTATTACTATTATTTTCTCGAAATTCTTCTAACAATACAAATTACTAGACCTTCCAAATGGTGGGTGACAATCTTAGGTGCCAATCTTAGGATGACAGAGTTCACCGTTCGAGAACTTTGCTGATTCATCACATAGATTTTCTTTTTTACAAGAAGAGATAATTTACCAAATAACTAGTGTCCGATCGAAATAGGATTTTCTATCGAAACCGAAACTTTTTTGTCTAAATCCATGTTGTTTACAGAAATTTGGCTTATTTTTTACACTTATACAGATTACAGACAGTTAACACGTGCTAAATGAAATAATAAAAAAAACAACTGAAGCATGTGATAAAAAAAAATTATGTATCTGCTATAAAACAACAATTATAAAAATTAATAAAACATATTAACTACTTCTTGGAACAAAAATTTGTCAATAATCAACACTTATAATTATAAATCGAGGACCTCATTAATCGAGTATTTTCATTTTAATTGCAATATTCTTATTACACGTGTTAAATGAAATAAAAAAAAAAACAATTATTGAAGTAAGTGAATTTTTTTTTTTTAAAAATTACTGCTACAAAACAAACAAAAATTATAAAAATTAACAAACATGTTCTTCTTCGAACAAAAATTTGTCAGCTGATGATGGCGGGTGACACACGAGCCACGAACTCACCGGAAGTCACCCGAACGACGCACGATAATTCACGAATGCAGTGTTTCGGTGAGGCCGAAGGTTCGGCAGATTTTCTGCCGAAACCGAAACTGATGCCGAAACTTGCCGAAACCGAAACCGAAATCGACCTTCGGTCGGTCACTACAAATGACGTTTCGCACATCTTTTATGGAAACAAAAAGACAGAAGATACTAGAATAATGATGTCTCATGCTACCACTTCTCTCTAGGATTACTGTAAGGAGCCCATTAAACATGAGCGAGTAAAATGTTTTTCTTCTTAAATAATAAAAAATATTTTTGAGTAATTTCCCATAACTTTTGAAGGAATGTTAAAAGGCGGTCATTTGGGCTTAATTTCCATATTCACACGATGAGCGTCCGACATCCACACCAAAAACCCATTCAATTTATTTAATATATTGAAAGGGGTCAGAATTAATTGAAAGTCGGACCTTGACCACAAAGTAGTGTTGCTCGCTGGGTGGTCGGCCGAGGAAAGCCGGGGAAGTGTTGGGAATAATTAAGGAAGGGCGTGCTAGGTGCCCGCTATTCCGTGCCCGGGGTGGGTCGCGTCACGCGCTCGCCACCGGCCACCGCGACCCACGGCAAGGCACTAAATATACACGGCCGTGGTTTACAAGTGGTAATGGCTCATCAGTCGTGTAATGTGTGCTGGAATGTTGCACACGAAGAATGTTTACTACTTTTTCGTTGTTTGATGAATCAGTTTTGAATTATGAAGAGGCAATTACTACATTAACGATAAAAGCTTGAATAGATTGAGGCTGATTCGATGATTGTCCTTCATATTACTGCCTTTGCTGTTGAATCTATTTAAATCGGTGTCTTTTTTTAAACATATTTTTTTTTAACATTAAATCCACACAGGAAGCCCTGACGAAAATAATTTCCCTCAGGGCCCATGTCATCTTTGAAGATGTTGTGTGGAGGGTGTTTTTGAGGAGAGGAAGGAGAATATGGGTCTTGAAGAGACCCATCGTGTAGGAGGGAGGAAACACAGATGCCGGCAAATCGTTCCACAACCGAGCTGTTGAACTCAAGAACGAGTCGTAGAAACGACCCGTTCTCATGTGACTAATGACCGTTTACAAATGTTGGACGCGTCTTTTTACGAAATAGTTCTGGGAAGGAAAAAGGCATGAGGTGTGGGTAGGATTTGGGGGTCAATGTGTTTAGGAGTGACTAACGTATGAATCTACCTCTCTCACTGCAGTGCAAGGCGATGGTAAAAACATTCGCCGCCAAGACCTAGACAAACCTCACCATATGAACCCGGACATTCCCACTAAGCTATCAACCATAGCGAACCACTCGGGGTGACCTGTTGCACTTGGAGTGTTGGGTATTCAATAAATGGTTCACCGGGCGGCGGTACCCATAACCGCCTCCCAAATTGGAAATGAAAATCTGGAGCATTATTCGTGATTGTAATTCTCAATACTTTATTAAATACTTTAAGCTTAATTCTTTATCTGGAAAATTCGACGTATTAACGTTCTGATTTAGTTTAGTGCGGCCTCTAGAAACTTTTCGCTGATGACGGAGAGAATATCATCTCGGCTTATTTAAAAATATGTATTTACGTCCTAGTTGAGTTTTACACATCATATAACATTTTTATTAGCACAGCGTGCACCAGAAACACGGTATGCAACGCTGCAATACAAATATAAATCCAAACAATTAATTTTGACCGGTCAGTGGTTGAGTGGACATCGCGTTTGGGTCCCACCCAGGCGTCGCGTGTTCGATTCCTCGGCTGGCTAAGTCCTCCATCACATCACAAGCCACATTTTCGGCTTAGTAGTAGGAGATTTTCAATCATTGTTGGGTTATTCGTAACCCGGGAATAATTGTTTTTCTTTAAAAAAATATATATATATTGACTAATGGTGGCTACAAAATAGCTCCGTTAGGTGATTGATCCATGCACATTCACCCTATCTACCCTCAACGGACATGTGTAAGGGGGGGGGGGGGGGGTGTTTAGGAGATTCAATCAAAAGGCCGGGATACTCATTCAAATCAGACTCCTAACTTGTATGAGATCCACAAAAGTGCCCATTTTATATTATTTTTTCTATTAATTTTATTTATTAAATTATTTATTAAATTTTTGCTATTTTTTTTTAGGTTCTCATACAAGTCAGAAGGCCGATTGGATTCAGTGTCCCTGCTTGTGATTCAGGAGGTTTTGATTCAACCTACTCCTCCCCCATCGGTCTCAATATTGCGTAGTATAAAAAAAATAGTAGGTACTCAAAATAAAACTAAGGTGTCATTGAGGTGTAAATATTAATGTTTAACTTTTAAATTTGAATATAAAGCGTGGTGTTTTTTTCGTTCTAACACTGTCAAGATCATATTTCTCACTGTGATAGTGAAGGAGACACAACGATTTCTTTGAGACCTATGTGAGTCCTCCCAAAAGCGAACGAATTAGCTTGAAGAGTTATGTAACAAGACTATTTTCTACAGTAGAAAGCAGCAAATACGTGATACCCAACATTGGAAATGAACTGTAGCCTGTAATGTTGAAAATCCAACACTAAAGTATCAGCTAGTTATTAGCAAAACCATATGCCCATTAATTTAATTACGTCAAAAGCCTTCCAAGTTAATCCGCATGAGATTGTCTGGTAGATTTAACGTCTCAATGCGCATTATTTTAGTTTTATAGCTCAAGCATGAACTCGGGTTCGGCAGATTAATGGAAAATGGCCTAAGATCGTTGTTTGTCTAATACGTGGGCTTAAACGTTAGTTAATCAGTATATCCAACATAGAATTATCTGTTCCATTGCTTCGATACGTGCGACCTTTCTGATGTGACCTTTGTAAGGAAACGCGTTTAGAGAAAATTAATGCGGTTAGTGGCAACTACGAAAAAAAAGTAGGAAGCCAAAAATATTTTTACTTGTGTTGATTTTTTTTCGAAAGAAATACTTAGGTACCATTTTTTTTAAACCACTGGAGCGTTTTTGGCCAGATTTTGGTAAATTTTCAAATACCCTCGAGGGTTCGCTGGCCAAAATTGTGACCCGACAGTTGATCCGCCGACAATTGGCCCTCCGAAATGATATTTACTAACAAATTTTAATTTTTTGTGCATTATTTACCAATTTCAAATGTAAAATCGACTTAAAAAATAAACTTAAAATATACCGTGTCGATTATTAGTGGACATACTTGTACGCTGGTATATACAATGTATAGACGAGTAGATTTTTCTTTGATGCATTTGAATGAAAATATGTTTTATACTTTGTTATTCGGCGGTACATCCTCTCTGCACATTCATTAGGGTCACTTAGTTATATTTTATGCAATTAGGTATACCGTATTTTCCCTAAACTGACTGTATATTGCTACTGTATGCCGCGGGGCCAACTGTCGGCGGATGAACTGCCATGGAACCGGCCAAAATGAAGCCAATTTGAAGAGATATTTTAAAACATTTATTGGAATTATTTCAAAAATTTCCGCGAGTTCTTTTCTTCAATTAATCACAAAGATAACCTAGTATTTTCACTTTTCAACAAGATTTTTGCATCTCTTCTGAATTATTTGTTATTGACATACCGCGAATCGAAAAAATTGAATTTTTTTTTTTACAAATCATTAATCATGTGTTACATATAAAAAAATACATGTTCGAACTTAAATTTATTTTTGTGATTATCAATCAAGCTAAAGACAATTTATAGAAGCCATAATATTTAATATTTTCTAAATAAGTACTGCGTACGTCAATTCCAAGGTAAATAATATGCATAAAGCATATTCATATTTATAATTTTTTTAAATTTATTTCTAAAGTTTTTATGAACTCTAAAAATATAGGATAAGCGGTTTAATGTATGTGCATTTAATGGCTCTCTAACGCTATAAACAGTTTATATGATTCCATATTAAAATATGGAGGTATAATTTTTTTAATGAGGACGGGAAATTTTCTAATCGGACACTCTGAAATCCCGGACGCAGGAGCCGTATTTCAATTATTAACGCAAACGCTGGAGTGGTTAACAAAATTGTGTTCTGTCAAATTTCAATTCATGCAAAATCACATACATTTAGTATTCTTGAAGCTTGTTCAAGGTAGATACATTCTCAAATATCACCCTAATGAAAAAACAACAATCAGAACTGAAACGTTGCTGAAATGGCATTAGTCCTGTTAGGTGATCAGATCTGAATAACTGGGTTCTTACTCTCCTTCCTTTATCCCATCTCCTTCCCCTTCTCGGCCTTCAGCCTCACAACATAACCCAATAATTGACTCTTACATAAAAAAATATTATTTAAAACATATGTACAGCAGTGCGACTTTGACATTTTATGACTTGTCAAATCGACTATCAGCGTAACATTATTTTTTTTACATTTCAACGGTCCGGTTAATCGCCGATTCTCGCCCTGTTTCAGCTTTTGATCAAATCGTGATTAGCTGTCCAGCGTAACGGTCATACAATAATACTTGTGGACTGATAAAAATACGGTTGTTAAAAAAACATACGATATCAATTAATTTTTGAAAATAATTTTGGCATGAATATTACCTATTATTAGTAGGTATCTACCTTTCAGACAATAAATTAATAAGTTATGTGCTAACACCTAAAGAAGCACAAACATATTGTCATATCGCCATCTAGATACTACATTATGATAAGAAACTAACGACTTACTTTGTCAACCACTCCACAGATGGCAATAATAGTACCCATAGTCAAACAGATACCAAGTGCACTTCCAAAATTTCAAACGGGGAAGAACATAGTAGTATTTCAGGCTTTAGAATATTCGGTATTCCTTTCACGTAAAAGTGTATTATTTCCGAAATCTGCATAGCTACTAGTGATTTATTAATTTTCCAAAATCCAACAAAAAAAACAGCCCTATGAAAAATACGAGCATGAGCGGTTTAAGGTAATACTTACAATCATTCATATTCTGCTTGTTCATTAAGCGCGCTAGTGTAATTATTTTAGGAAAAAATACTTTTTATAAGTTATGCATTAAAATATTAATTTGAATTAATTATTAGCGCCAATTAATTATAGGCAATATGAACATGAATAAATAGCTTTGTTCATAAACAAACTCAAATCTTTCAAGAAAGGCGTAAAAAAGACAATATTGGGTTAAATAAACGATACAACGTGGACAAAACTATTTATTAATTTTCAGGCGCAAATAATTCATTCGTCTTAATATTATAGAGCATAATTTGTAAAAAAAGGGTTTTCCCTAAAATGATTGTACTCGCGCCGTCTATGAAAGAGTAGATAATGAATTGTTTTGAGTATTACCAACAATTTGGAAGGCGGATATGGGTACTACCACCTCGGGAACCATTTATTGGATATCCAATACCTTCGCCATAGGTCACCCCAAGTGGTTCGCTAAGTTTGGTGGCTTAGCCCGGGATCACGGGTTTGCCCAGATCATGGCGACGGATGCGCCTGCCCACCATACGCATGGAAGGCCGGATCGGGAGAGAATGGTTGAGGGAGTCCCTTTGACTTCTCCAGCCGTGACGGAACATCGCCTTGCACCGCAGTGGGAGAGATGGATTTGTCCAAGAGTGACCCATCCATAATATTCCTTTCCTTCCCAGAACTTCCTCTCCTTCCTTTCCTAAAAAAACCCCCACACAGCATCTCCTAAGATCACATAGGCCTTGAGTGAGATTATTCTCCTCAGGGCCTCCTGTGTGGAGCTAATGTAAAAAAAATATACATTTTCTACGGACCTTGCCTAGTGGCTTTTCAGGCTTCAAAATATTCGGTATTTCTTTCACGCAATCGTGGATAATTTACGATAACCGTGTAGCTACTATTGTTTTATTTATTTTCCAAAATCCAATAAAAAACAGTTTACGAAAAAAGTTTCAACACGGATGGGAGCGGTTTAACCTTCGACCAAGTATATCAAGACATGCCCTGTGAAATTAAAAATGACGCCAGAAACCAAATAAAACTGGCTCAAGGCCCATTTATGAAAAAGTGCGAGCATTGTTTCGTACTATTTGGATCGCATAGTGCTTTGTGTTTTACCTTTTATCGGTCCACACTGAAACTAATTGCTGTCCCAGCCGTCCTGAAGGAATTAATTTTTTCAAACACAAAAATATCCTACTTCCGAATATTGTACAAGGTACAGTCCGCGGACTTTATTTTTGATAATGTAACCCGCTATCTGAATACATAAAAAAAATTATGCCTTACAGATAGCTTTAAGGCAGCGTTTTAATAAATGTAATAATATTGACGTATTATTTTTTTGGCAAGCAAAGTTTCTGACGTCACTTAATCACCCAAATGCTTGTGACGTCACCACACACCGATACTAACACATAGACGAAGGGCTAGCTTCACAATATGGCAGTGGTTTTTAAACTTTTTAAAAACGTTTGTATAAAACGGAAACCTTTAAAATACATTAAACGCAGATCTTAACAAAAAACCGCTGCACTATTCTTCAATTAAGGTCGAAAGTTAACCTATCTTAAGCCACAGCATTCCGAATTTCTACCGTTTTACAACATATTTCTCTAAAACACTTAAAGTTTTTAAGTTTCTAAAAAAATATATGTTGTTTTTGACGATAATATCTATACATTTGCCACGCCGAAACGGTAATTGAATGAAATTCTTCCGATAGAAGAAAATCGTATAATTGTATATTTCTAAAATTATTATTATTGTTACATTACAAGTTATATATATATATATATGAAAAAAATCATAATTCATTTTTTTCTTTAAAGCTATGACATTTCCCGCGAGATTTTGGTTCTATTTTAAAATAGTTTAAACGAGTCATGTTTTATTAAACATTTTCACAATTTTCGCTTAAATATTATCGTTTTCGCGCTCCCTCTAACATTCGTATTTACATATCTCATCTTCCTCTTCTTTTTGAGCGCTTACTAACGGGCTTTAATTAACTACGAATTTCTGTCATTTTTTAATTATTACCTATACACAAAAAAAACTTAATGATTGAGCAGCTGATTCAAAACTTTTAGGAAAGATTATAGTTTTCGGCTAAGACATTTTGCAAAACAGAACAGAAGTCTTTGAATATTTTTTAGCGCAATTTTTTTGATATTTTTTGTAGTCAACGGTCGACGGCCTCCGTGGTCCCGAGGCAAGACTCTCGACTCACAATCCGAAGGTCGCGGGTTCGAACCCGGCGTGCGCAAATAAATTTTATTTGATTAATTTGTGTTATTTCACAATTTATTCATTTAAAATAATATATAGTATATTTGCGGCACGTTCCAGAGTGGAAGATACTATCAGTATCGCCCTGGTGTAAGACCACCATTCAGAATTGAAACGTTGCTTGAAATGGCTTTAGCCGTGTTTAGTGACCAGACCTGAATAGCCAGGTACTACTTCCCCACCTTCCTCTTCCCTATCTCCATCCCCTCCCCACTACCTTCAGCCTCACAACATACCCCATTTGGGGATGCCATAGTCTCACTGGCTCCAGACGGGAGCAGTTGGGACTCTTGTGCAGTATTTCACATAAAAAAAAAAAAAAGCCAAAAGTCCAGAAAGCAGTAAAAGGGCTTGCGGGCTGCTGGTTGCTCATTACTGAGTTAATGATAAGCGGCCAACCTGGGCAGCCCACGGTGCGTGGGCGGTAAAAGGGTCAATTTTTCGTAATTATTTTTAAGCAAACGATGAATGGATTTTTTTTATTTTAAAACTCATGATCAATATATACATATACGGGACTGTGTACAAGTTTTTGTACACGAATCTAAAGTATGGTTTGCAGTGTACACCGCTTTCAACAGGACACTTCGACGAAATTGCTGCTTGGTGGTTGACAACGAGCCATACGGTTCATCAGAAAAGTAAAATTTAAAAATTATCAGACGCATCCGCCGCCAAGACCCGGACAAACCTCAATCCATGAACCCGGGCACCCCTGCATAGTCACCAAACGTAGCGAACCACTTGGGGTGACCTATGGCAGAGGCGTTGGTTACCAAAAAATGGTTCCCGAGGCGGCGGTACCCATACTCGCCTCCGAAATTGAATCGCTTGTCATAATAAAGTAAAAAAATATTTTTGTCTAATTAAATTTATGAACGTCTCGCGATCCCCACTTTGAAAACCATTTATATACAACACAGCATGTCGGAACGTCACGCATGCAAAACGTGAACACCTATGGAAGTGTTAGTTCGACAAATCACACAATGGGATTCGGCGGTGCCCAGTTTTATATTGCCGAGAGTTCGCATGCTAGACGGCGGAATTCGAAGGAGAGTTGTATTGCGAAATTACTGATACTTGGGGTTATTTTTTTCTGATTTTTACTATGAGACGGCTTGTCTAGAGTATACTAGGTCAATGGGTTTAACACATTTTGTGATGAAATTAATTATTCCTTATTTAAAATAATTATTTTCCTAATTTCAAATTAATATTTTAAATCAATAAACCCCGTTGAAACTAACTAGTTACCTTCTTATACTCATTGAATTATTTAACCGGAAAATTTATATGTTTATTTATTGGCAACATTACGCGCTAATTTCGGATGCCTCACTTCTGAAATAGCGGCCGTACACACGACTCAATTTTTTCATTGATTGGATTTGTGTCAGATTTATGTTATTATTTCAATTAAGTTATTCCATAGTTGGAAACAAATTCACCGTGAGAAAAATATTACAAACACATTTATTTCCTTACACATCAAAACAATTTTATTTAAATATTCATTACTTAAATTACACCAATTTGCAAAAAAATCAATTTTTTTCACCACCGGAAAAATAATCTCTGTAGATTTTAGTTTACCTTTTGATTTATATGATTATTTTGCTTGTATTTCAACCCTAATTCTTCAGCTTCAGTCTGGTAGAAATAGAAACCTTTTTATTCAGTCAGTAACAGCCAATTAGTAGCTCGATACGGTAATTTCTTTGAAGTGATTCGCGCACAATGTCCTTTTCTTCATTGAAGCTTTATTAACATCATCCCGGCTGTAGCTTTTACAACCGAATTGTATAGAAAGGAATAATTAATAAGGTGCGATACGTTTCGACAGGCTAATTATCACCAAAGTGGAGGAATTGATGTTTAGTTGAGTTCAATGCCTTTTCTTTTCACGGTAGTTTTTTTTATACCTATTGAATCGTTGTCGATGCAGGGAACAAAAATGCTTTTCAGATTTTTTCATTGATCGGGTTTGTACGTGGGTACTTTATCATCAGAAGGCTTTGGTGCGTCGCATACCTACTATTTTAGAGATGTGTGTGAAATTTTTATGTCGTATTGTAAGAATTTTTTGAATCGTTTTTTGAAAGCTTGTACCTTATAATATGCAATTCTTTTAGAGTGGATAGATCCTGGAGCTAGTGATGCGCAAATTTCCGGGAATTTATTTTTGGAAAATATTCGATAAAAAATTCTTTTTTGTACATGAAAAAGGAAACAATGGAATTTAGAAAAGTTATTTATCTTTTTACTACACCAATCACAAAGAATCACCATCCGAATGACTACCTTCGTAGTAGGGGCGAATCTAAGGATCAGCAAATGCTAACTGCCCCCCCCCCCTCTGTGGCCCCAATGCAGTTCCGTTCTAGCCCAGGGCCCCCGGCCTGAGGGTGCCCCGAAACTCATGCCCACAGAAATGGCCATAAGTGGTGGGGGTCCGAACAATCGCAGTACTTACCTAATATTTATAGCGCCCTTCAGTTGATTTTTTTAAGAAAATGGCATAAACCATCAATGGCACACACCTACAATAAATTGAAAGGTTACTTGAAGCATAACACAATAATATTGTTGTCATGCACAACTCGCACCTGAGGAATAACAGTGGCACAAGTCCAAAAAATGTATTTTTGAGTTAAGTATGCAGAAATGTTCCTGAATATATATTCTATCTTCGATAAAAAAGGCACAATTTTAAAATTTTTTATTGTGACTTTAAAAGCGAATATGCCGTTTTAATTTAATAATGTTTTACTCGAATTCAAGCAAAAATGGTGGCACAATTATCATTATAACACTATTACAATATTAAACCTGACAAATATTAATATACTACTTTTGAACTTTTGTTAAATATTGTATTTTTATTGGTTAAAAAACTGATTCAATTCACTCAAACGAAATATTCAAACTGCTCTCCTGAAAAAAGTAGTTTTTTTGAGTTGTGCCATTGTTATCCCCCGGGTGCAAACTGTACTCTTTGTGTATGAAATAAATTTGACGAGTATAGTGACAGATATTTAAGTAGGTTATTCACGAAAGCGCTGCGATGGTTGACGGAGTACTGTATTAACAAACTTTGTTTTCTGTGAAGGAAATAAGTTACCAGCCATCGAAACACATAAAACCGCCTCAACGAGGAAATGAAGTAAAGGAACACGTATGAACTAATTTGAAGATTAAATGTTTTGGACATATGGTGAGGCAGGGAGGATCTAGTCACGGTAGACTGGAATTTTTCTCTTAGTCAGGATACGGCGGGAAGCAAATACCGCGAAGCAAGAAGCAGAAACGAGAAGTAACGGAAGAGGAAAGCGGGAAGCAAGAAACAGCGAGAAACGTGAAGTAAGAAGCACTAGGAAGCTGGAAACGCTAAGTGGGAAGCGGTAGCAATTAGTAGTAAGTAAGAAGCAGCGTGAAGCGGGAAGCAAAACCAAGAAGCAGTAAGTGGGAAGCAGGACAGGTAGCAAGAACAATGGAAGCGGAAAGCATGAAGCCATGGGAAACAGGAAGGAAGAAGCAGGGGGAAAGCTGGAAGCGTGCAGTGGAAAGCATAAAATAACGTGAGGCTCGAAACGAGAAGCAAGAAGCAACGAGAAACAATAAGAAAAAAAAATACACGGGAAGCTTTAAGTGGAAAGCAAGAAACTGGAAGCGAGAAAAAACGGGAAATTAAAGCTCACAACCAATTCCTTTATTCCTGCGTATTCTACATTCCAATATTGGCATATTAAACCTCAATTGGCCTCAACCTTAAACCTTATTTTGGCCTCAAATCCAAAATTAAGTTTTGCATGAAAAAGTCCGCGTTACCGTTCCTCTTATATGTATTTAAAAATCACGTTCAATAGACTTATTGGTTTTGTTTGCTGACTGCCTTTTGAGTCTTAGATTTGCATTACAAAATAATATAGAGAAATCCGTGACTCACTATTTATTCTTCTCTAAATTCTCAGAACTTTGAGGCTAAGATGTCTATTGGACATTACAGCGACGGCGTTGTTAGATATCTATGCCAGTGTATAAATATCTAAAATTTTTACGGTTGCATTCAAACTCACCAATCTACCAGCCTCATTATTATGCAGATTGACCCTCGACTGCAGGTCTCCGGCCGTCTCCCTGGAGTCAAGGAACTGCCTGCTGAAGCTCAGGCCGTACTGCATGTTGTGCGAGCAACCGCCCCACTTCCAGCGGCTGGAGGGCGGGCGGGCGGGGGCGGCGCCCTCGGGCTCCGGCCCCCCTGGCCTGTAGCTGGACGGGTCGCAGCCGCAGGCGAGCAGCTGCCCCTGGGCGCAGGCCCTGGACACGGAGTGAGCCACGCCAGCTGACGCCAGGGCGTACACGAAGGCGGACTCTCGGTAACCTGGAAATACACATAAATTATTTAATATAATATATATATATTTTTTTTATATTAACCCACACAGAGGCAAATAATTTCCTTCACAGCCTTTGTCATCTGTGAGGATGATGTATGGAGGATATTTTTGAGGAGAGGAAGAAGTGAACATGGGATACCCATGTTGTGGAGGGGAGGAAACACAGAGGCCGGCGAATCGTTTCACGGCCGAACTGCCGAACTCAAGAATCGACCCGTTCTCACGTGACAAATTTCAACTGTGCAGGTATAAATATCGGACACGCGTTTGGCTTATTTCCGACTGTGCACCGGTGCGGATATATCTGGTCAAATCAAGATCCTACATTTCTGCACAGAGTTAGGAGGGTGTTGTCAAATATTTGGGTCTCCAGACCAGAGGTAACTGCCAAATTCAACAATGGGATGCCTTGAGATTTGTACAGGATCAGCAGTTGTATAATATCTGTGAGATTAATTAGACCCTATTGTAGTTTCATTAGATATCGAAGTATTTATGACCGGTCAGTGGTTGAGTGGGCATCGCGTTTGGGTCCCATCCGGGCGTCCCGTGTTCGATTCCTCGGCTGGCTAAGTCCTCCATCACAACACAAGCAACATTTTCGGCTTTCTTTGGTGGCAGTAGGAGATTTTCAAACATTGTTGGGTTATTCGTAACCTGGGAATGTTTGTCTTTCTTTAAAAAAAAAAATTACGATGATAAGCACTCCAATTGGCAAAACCATGGATACGAATAGAAACATGGAAACGAATAGAAATATAACATGGAAGGGTGTCGCTTGTCACCGAGTTACAACCAAACTGCAAGATCTGTCAAAGCGGTGGAGCCAATGAAAGTTATGCGTTTGATGTATGCTTTAGAAACAAAGGCCAGTTTAGTGCGGGTGAACGAAGTCAGAGTGCTTTTGTGCGCACGGTTCTATGCTAATAATGGTCCATGTCTCATCTCTTTTATGCCTACTATCTACGGGCTAATCTTTCGATTATTGATTGTAGTTTGATGGAATCAAATTTTCCAAATACGATCGTTTTATGTTGCATCGAGGGCGTACCAAATTAATGTCGACCCTGTGCAAATTGCTGGTGCTCACTACTATTGATTATGAACATGTACAATAATAATGAGTTCCTATGCTCTATCTAATTGTATTTATTTAGTGTTTGAACATTTACAGAGTGTTAACAATTATTACAATAATAGAATTGCCGTTGGGATGTCCTACATAGATATTAACACTCCAATTTGATATGTTCACAGCACGAGTAATCAATGTTTAGTTGTTACTAGACGGAAATGCTTGTAGTAATAACAGAAATAATGATAATCAAAATGAAATATAAAACATAGTAGTGTCAAATAAAACACATAACCTGCAGAGAAAGAGAAAAAAGAAAGAAAGAAAGATAGAAAGGGTAGACAATAAAGCAGCTACATAACTGTTCTTCACGAAGTGTCATGGAGTTTGATAAATTGTTTTTGAAATATGTGAGATCGTTGCGTAGATATCTATATAGTCACATTCAATAGTATTATATAGACGACACATTCGAGACAGTGGATTGAAGTATGCAATATTGCTATTAAATAATTCAAGATGGAATATTTTATGACAGTTGGAATATTATTATTTATTTATTTATTTAAACGCCCATAGGGCTTTTACATAAAGTTCAGTACACGTTTTTGGTAAAGTATAGGAAATAACAATATATCATATAAACATAATATAACTGTAAGAAAAAAATAAAGATAACATAAGATATAAGAAACAAAACATAGATAACACTCGATATGACACAAAGCAGGTAAAATAGAATATATGGTCACGTAAATTAATGTGAGATAGTTATTTTAATTATAAAGAGATTATATTATTATTATATGATTAATTATATTATGAAACAGTTACAGAACCATACCTCTCAGGTTACTTCAGATAAACACACTTTTATTAGAAAGTTTAAGCTTGGAGAAGACAAGACTTCGCACGCAGAGAAAACACTAGACATTGCCTGATTTTACATGTGCTATTTTACTGCTCATTATACTATTAAATTTATTGGAAGATTAGTGGCAAAAGTTGAATTGATATTTATCTTAAAGGTACGGAGAATTTAGGACTCTTTCAGACTGGAGCATTTTGATGAATATACCTTAAAAGCTTAGAAATTCTTATTTATTTGCATTTTTAATGTAAACAATATTGTTATAATTGGAAAACATTGAAAATAACTGATTTTTATTCGGGATCACGTATTTGTAGGAAGCTTTCTACCCTTTGTCAGTACGATAAAAAACCTCAAATTTTTGTGATATTGTCCTTTGAGATTCAGTATAATCACTCAAAGTCGGTCACGCTATATCACAATCGTCCATGAAACGTTGTTAGTAAACGTTGATGTTTATTGTCAGACATTTTGTTCCTTACCATCTGACAGACATCTTTTTGTAGTAGCCAGCTATCGATCAGTGGATGACAAATTGAACTGCTTCATCATAACATGAAGATGTGATATTATTCATATTGTGGCCAGCCACCAGTTAGGATTCGATAAGCTCTTGTAGTCAAGTGATGGAATGACTAGGGTGACTGATGATTGATCAAATGTATAAATATGATACACGTTTCTCGTTATTTTTGTAAATTTTTTATTTTTGTCTCGAAGACTTTTTCCAGGTTTCTGGCACACTTGTTACAGATGTAAAGGCAGGTTTAATTCATATTTCAAACATTTTTTGCTCTGTACTTATTTGTAAAAAAATATTTTATGTTTGGGTTTCTACCACAAAAAGTTGCACCTGAAAACGGACATTGTTACGCAATGGAAAAAATGAGAAATCAGATCGTATAAGAAGATAAATAATGAACTCTGGAGTCAAGATATTTGTACAATTCATTCTGACTGGAATCTATAAGAAAGCGTGTATTTTTTAAGCTCGCCTAGCCATTTCCAACATACCAAATTTTCTGTCGAAAAAACGATACAAGACGCTTGATGTTTTAGACAAGACGTTATATTGCTTGAGGCCAAGGCCTACTATAGTGCTGTCGCTAAGTAAACTTTACTAATTGAAATAGTGTAATCACTCTGTTTATTTGATAAGCTTTCGGTAAAACAATTAACAAATCAGCAGTAACAACGAGTATCAACAACAATCGCCAACACTTCAAATTCCGTCGTCCGCCCAGGCCTGTACTCTAGTCGGCGTTGGCTTTGCTATAGTTTTGAATTGTTGATTTTGAAGAAGATGCCGAAAACATTTTGTTGAAAATCGAACGACGCTAGTAACTGCTAGTATAGTCATAATTATTACAGAGAGCCACCGGTTAGTAGCAGAATGGGTAATTGCGTTGGGTTCTCACCAGCCGTAGCAGGTCTAATCCTCTGCCATACATACATCATTGCACAAGCAACACTTTCCATTTTTAATGATGGTGCTGGGAGATTATCAAACATTATCAGGTTATTCTCAACATGAGAATGTTTGTCTTTCTTAACAATAAATTTTCAAATTCCGTCATACCTATTTTGCTTTAAACTTTAAAATATTTGTTACGCTCACAATCTTACGCTTAGGCCAACAAATGCTGAGAAATAGAGCCTTCTCACGAGAATATTGCGAAATTCGGGGGCATGGTGTTGGGTCCACAATCTCACAATAATCTAAACGATTTTTAAGGCAATGAAATTCAAGGTTCCATGCCAACTCAGAATCAAGTCAACTTAACACCTATTTGAAAAGACATTAAAAGCTCTGAAAAAAATAATTTTTAAATAGCCCACAACCCTAACCTAACGTAACCTATTTAACCAATTTTTTACATTTTTTTTCATCACTTGACTTTTCAAAGGAGGTTCTGAGTCGATTTCATTCTGAGTTGTTCGGTCACCGAAGTACAAATACGGGCTTATTCATTTAAATATACATTTGTACCCCTTACTAATAAATGTGTTTAAAATTTTACAACTGATAAACAAACTACCTTATATTAAAAGTAAATAAAAATTAAAATACGTTTATTAGTAAGAAAGTAATTACCCATAATATAATACCATTTTTTTATTACCGTCTTTATTATTGTATTTTATATGATTTCCTCTCACTTTATTTAATATGCTTCACACTATTTTTTTATTGAGTTTCATTAAATTGTAAAATGGGGGCCTCAGCATTGGCGAAGTACCCGGTGAGGCCCATATTATCATATTATGTTTGAAAATACACAATATTTTTGTCAATTAAACAAATGAAATAATAATAACAGCTGCGTAAAGCGCCCCTGAAGAAATCTACTGTCCAAAAAGAGGGCTTAACAATATAGAATGTTGTGTTTGGGTAATCAAGAAAAGATTTTTAGTTATTAAAAAGCTGCCATTTTAACAAATCACGATTAAATCTCAAATTAATTGATACCGTTAATCGATAGCATTTTAAAGTTATCGTATAATCTAATCTAGCGATTGTTCAAGTGGTATTTAATACACGTTTTAAAAAAGCAAGTGACTTACGATCAATCAAACGGTTAAGTGGTCTTGTCAGTCGGATCAATTATTCGATACCAGGGGAGCAGAGGACTCGAAGAGGTAAACACAATAGACGGAACAAAACATACTTGTCGCGTGCAGTTCAGGTGACAGGCAACATCATCAATCACTCTGGTCGTAGGCTAACAGGATACCAGACAAAAAGCCTGCCGTGCGATACGCGATCAAAATTATTAAACGTTTGTCAGAAGTAATGGGCAGTGGTACCGTTTAAAATAACATCAATTTTATTTCAAGGAAAAATACCAACGTTAAAAAATCTTCTTCTAACAAGGTTATGGTGATTTTGTTACATTGTTAGATTAATTAAAATTACATTATCTTTGTAGAAAATCTTTGGAGAAGTCCTCGCAACGGTTTTTATTGAGATGTTTCCCAGTAAATATGTTAATAATTGTTGGAACGAATATAATTATTTTCGTTATTTGAATATCTTATATTTGTACATAAAAATGACGATGTCTTGTATAAAACCCTGTCAAGTAAAATTTTGAAGTGGTAATATTGTAAACATATTATTTTTGTTTGGGAATGTCTTAATTTTGTTTGCAAATGGGTGAGTTAGGTAATTTTTTGAATTTTTTATATTTATCTTTATTATTTATATTCCATTGATGATGTGCTATGCCTGTCTCACTAGGAATTCCTGTGTTGAAAGCAGGCGCAGATAATAACATAAGCAGTTTGCTACAAAAATAAAAATAACAACAACAATGTTTTATTCAAAATAAAAGACAATCAACATCGTACTATTTGAAATACATACATATAAATTGGTTTTAATATAATCGTTGATATTTGATCTATTTTGGTTGATGATCCAAGACATGGTATTTGATTTATATTTCAAATAATTCGTATATTGTCTAATGGTCAGTGGAAGTAAATTGTGTAATTTTATTGCAAGCTATTTAAAATTTCTTTGGCCAAAAGTTGTAAATTAAAAGAAGATATCGTGAAAGAAATAATAAACCAATGGGAAAAAATTGTACAATAATAGGGAATTGAATAATAACTTTTTTTTTTCTCCGAAATGATTGATTTCTTGGTACTTTAATTGATTATAGTTAATTTTCTAGGAATATTCCTTGAAATATAATACGAAGTCGTGTCATTTTACCGAATAGATCGAACCTAATTGCTTGTTAAAGTCTCAAAACGAAACTATTTTCGAAAATTTTCAAAGTTGTCTTTTTAACCCCGCCAAGTTTGCAAATGAACATGTTTTGAAAATGAACATGCAAGGAGAAAGCGATCTATAAGAAAATCAATGGAAATTTCGCGTATCTTCTACCTGAGAAGTCAAGAGAAAATACATATTTAATCGGTATTGGAATACAAGAGTGATATCACTGTATAATAACATATAAGTGGCCGTGTTCCAATCAACTTGGGGTTCAAAGAGCATAACACTATTATTATCAAAGATGGGAGGCCGTTACTTCAAGATTTCACTACTAATTCTGCTTGTAGATCTGTGTAACAAACGTGTGAATTAAAATACATTATGTAACTAATAGGAAACAGAAGACTATATGAAATTAGGTACTTGAAACTGAAAGCTGTTTACTTAGTTGTTGGTACTCGAAACCAACAACATGACGTTGAATGTCAAAAGCACGAGAAAGTAAGCTTGTTATTGGTTGGGAAACAGATTTCATGACGGTTGTTAAAAAACAGTATGTAAATAATAGGAAACAGAAGACGATATGAAATTAGATACTTGAAACTGAAAGCTGTGTTTGAACCAACAACATGTCTTGTTGATTGTTGAAAGCACAATAAAGTAAGCTTGTTATTAGTTGGGAAACAGATTTCATGACGGTTGTTAAAATACAGTATGTAAATAATAGGAAACAGAAGACGATATGAAATTAGATACTTGAAACTGAAAGCTGTGTTTGAACCAACAACATGTCTTGTTGATTGTTGAAAGCACAAGAAAGTAAGCTTGTTATTAGTTGGGAAACAGATTTCATGACGGTTGTTAAAATACAGTATGTAAATAATAGGAAACAGAAGACGATATGAAATTAGATACTTGAAACTGAAAGCTGTGTTTGAACCAACAACATGTCTTGTTGATTGTTGAAAGCACAAGAAAGTAAGCTTGTTATTAGTTGGGAAACAGATTTCATGACGGTTGTTAAAATACAGTATGTAAATAATAGGAAACAGAAGACGATATGAAATTAGATACTTGAAACTGAAAGCTGTGTTTGAACCAACAACATGTCTGGTTGATTGTTGAAAGCACAAGAAAATAAGCTTGTTATTAGTTGGGAAACAGATTTCATGACGGTTGTTAAAATACAGTATGTAAATAATAGGAAACAGAAGACGATATGAAATTAGATACTTGAAACTGAAAGCTGTGTTTGAACCAACAACATGTCTGGTTGATTGTTGAAAGCACAAGAAAATAAGCTTGTTATTAGTTGGGAAACAGATTCCATGACGGTTGTTAAAGAGTTGGTACCAAGTACAAAGGGAGCAGAGAGTTGAGGAGGCATCAGTGAGCAGTGAACAGTGATCAGTGTGGGGGTAAGGCGGTAAGGCGGTAAGGCGGCAAGGCTGCAAGTAGCGCCGCACCGTGTACACAGACACCTAGCACCATCCATCAAGCAGTTGACATATTGTAATCGCTTGTCAGATGCGAAACAATCCGCCCGATTTCTGCGTTCCTTCGCGACTCCGTTCGCCGTACGATGCGCCCGATTCACAGCCGTATTTATTAGGCCACTTGTCGAGCTCGGAGTGTCGCCAGAGGGACCTGCTCCAGGGGTTTCCAGTTTCCATTATTCATTGAAATGTTGGAATATGGACTAAATTTACTTTATACATGACTCCAGTGACTGCGACGTTGCGAGCAAACTTTGTATTATACTTGAATTTCAGGTGGATAACTAAAAAAAGTTAGAATAATGATAATCGCCCCGTAATAGTGGGAATTTGAGTGGCACACTAAGGCTGTACTCGTGTCTTTTCTGTCATTCTGTTTATGCTTGCTCAACACTCTTTCATTCAGTCAGACTTTTTCAGTTGCAAGGTAGCCTGAGTATTACGTATTTAATTTCGTATAGCACAGTGGTTTTATAGTTTATATTTTTTTGTGGCCATGTTCTGTGTTCACCCATCATCTTCTCCCCAATCATCAAGCACAAGCTTGTAAAACAACAGAGGCGAGGCGAGCCCGTTAACTACATTGCCTCGGGTTGTCTCACCTAGTATCGCCGAGAGTATACTGCAACTCTAAACAATTTATCTTTTTAATAAACGATGCAGAACTAACAGAAGGAGAAATTATAATGCAGTGTTCAGCTATAAGATCATATTCGATATTGTTCTATGCAGAAATGTTAAAGGATTATCAGTTTTTATTTTATTTATTTATTTGCTTATTAACGCCCTTTTAAGGAGCTTTTACATATATATACTAAAAATTATACAGTATTTATTGCACAAAACTGAACTGCTTCAGTAACAACATTTTGTGTTTGTTTAGTGACAAATTAGAGATGTCCACTGACTTGGTGTAATTATTTCCCTCTATTAGTGTTCTGGGCAAAGAGGAATACAATAGTAGGTAGTTAGTCCCAGAATTTCTGCACTGAAATAAATCCCGACTTCTAGTATTAGGGGCCATCCATTAATTACGTCACACGAATCTCATGATTTTGTGACCCACCCCCGTCCCTGTCACACATCGTCATATTTGTGAGATCCCCTCCCCCCTAGTGTGACGTCATATAATTTTCAATTTGGGGGGGGGGGGGGGGGGGGGGCATAATGGGATAGGATGGGGCGGTATGGGATAAGGAAAATATTTTTGTGACAAGTGCACTGCATGTCACATAACAAAGCTCATGACCCCGCCATACCCCTTGTCACGCTTCTCTACCCACCTCCCCCCTTAATGTGTGACGTAATTTATGAATGACCCCTTACTTGAAGTATTAGTGGAATCCGAAATGCAAGCGATTCTGGACTAATATGACTACCATGATACCACGTCTGGTAGTGTTTATTGCAGAAATCTTATGGGATTGTCAGTTTTCCCTTGAGCACACCCCGAGCAGTTCTCAGCTCTCAGCTCGCAGAGATGCTGCGGTGATCGGTGATCCCGCGGCGAGCAGATCTTGTGACCGAGTGCAGTGCGCAGTGCGCAGTGCGGAGTGCGCAGTGCGCAGCCTTGCCCGGCCCGCGACAGCTGAGAGATTTATGTCTCCCCGCTTGATACACTATAAAGCACGGGCCCCACTGAGCCATATAAAGCGCCACGCATGTCCACGAAATGTTTATTGTTGCCTCGGCTGCCTTATATGCCCCGCGACATTTTGTACGTGAGTGTACTTAATTTACGGACGCGAATGTTGTTAAGCGACAGTCGAGTCTCTCAGCCAGATAAGTTAAATTCGTTCATCTTTCTCGGAAAGCACTCGCAGACCCGGCGAGTCCGCAATGCGAAGCTAGCCAACGGTATGCATTAACGGATGAAGATGCATAAAAGACGCAGCAAGCATATTATTAGCCAATGAATGAAAGCCATTCGATCAAAGATTGAATCTGCAGACTTCATAAAATAGTATAGGATAGACTGCAAAAGACTGAATGTACTTCAAGAATGCTCAGAATTTTTGGTTTTATTTTATTAACGATAGTATTATTATCAGTTTATGGTGGGTTTAGATGGATATTGATGGATGAATATTACATCAAAAACTTTGTTTTGAATAAATTTGTAGCATATCACTGAAGAAGATAATATTAATAAATCCAAACGAAAATATTAAAAAGAACAAGTCACATGGTGGATTTAGACGGATGGAAATTGGATTCATTGTGTAATATTATATCAATAACATTGTTTTGAACAAATTTGTGCCATTTCATTGAAGAAGTTGATACTTGTAAAACTAAACGAAAATAGTTGAGGTAATATTGTTAATTCTAAAATTTGAAAAATGAGATTTTCAAATATGATGGTTTAACAGAAGGTGGCAATAGCGAAATTGGTTAACGCGCACCTCCCGGTTAGACGAGAGGTCTGGGTTTGTGTCCCAGTTGCAACCATTGTTTTTTTTTATATTTTTCTGTGTCTTGTTCGCTTTCATATTTTCGTTTAGATTATTATTGTTTTCTTCTTCTTCAAATCAAAATGTTACTGTTAATTCTGAATTTAAAATATGAGATTGACATAAAAATTGGTGGCCGAATTGGTTAAGGGGCTCGTCCAGGGGAGACGAGATATTCTGTATCTTGTTCCTTTTCATACTTTTGTTTAGTTTTATTAGTATTATCTTCTTCTTCAAAGTCATATTACTTTTACGGGAATAACTTTCAAAAGTTATTATAAACGAGAGTTATACTAATAAAAAAAAAATAATTGTACCATTTCAAGACAAGGGTCAAATCATTATTGAACTTCGTTTCTCCCATTTTATCTTGCCTCAGTAGTAATTTTCTCAATCGGGGGGCAGAGTATTGGAATGCTTGGATGCTGTTTAACATTGACATTTCAACCTCAAACGTAAATTATACATAAGTAATAATAAAATTTTCAAAGCAGATGCCAAAAAAAGTAGTGCGAATTCGATCGATGTAAGTTCTCAGATGTTGTAAAGGCTTTCAGTTTGCAGTGGAAAAATATAAGCTCTAAAAAGTGGATTATAATTCAAAACACAATAATATTACAAACATAACAATAAAAATGATTTCGTAGGTTCATATTTTACATTCCAACGACAAATACCCATTAATGTGAAACAAGATCAAAATATTCTAGATGATAATAATATTATGACGACCTCCGTGGTCGAGGGGTCCGCTCTTGATTCGCAATGCGAAGGTCGCGGGATCGACTCCCGGCGTGTGCAATTAAATTTTACGTGATTAATTTTTGTTATTTCACAATTAAATCATTTATAATAATATATAGCGTATTTTCGGCACGTTCCAGAGTGGAAGATACTGTCAGTTTCGCCTCGGTGTAAAACCACCATTCAGAATTGAAACGTTGCTTGAAATGGCTTTATCCGTGTTTGGTGACCAGATCTGAATAGACAGGTACTTCCCCACTTTCCTCTACCCCATCTCCTTCCCCTCCCCTGTACCTTCAGCGTCACAAACATACCCCAATTGGGGATGCCATGGTCTCACTAGATCCAGACGGCAGCAGCTGGGACTCGTGTGAGGTATGAGTTGTTGGCCGTCTGCAGAGAAATTCAAAAATTTATCTTCCTTATTCAGAGTTTCAAATTGAATGTTTTAGAATTTTGGAACAGTTTGTCAACCTATGATTTTGACCTGATCGAAAGAATTCACATGAAAATTAATTCAGAAACATTTGTATTTATTGACCCGTGAAAAATCACGGGTTATTGTAATTGTAGAATTTGTGAAGCCGAAAGAATTTATAAAATCAGCCTCAGGATCAAAACGTATCAAAACATAATCAGAGAGAGTTTATCTTTCGAATGAACGCCCTACGTTAACTTAAAAAAACCCCTTAGAAATTCGGATTCAGATCTGTCAGTTTGCCAATCTGCCAAAATCTAAATAAAAGAAATACCTACACATTTCAAATATAGAATTATTATGAATGAAATAAAATTGATGTCTAGCTTACGGCTTGGTTACCACAATCGATTCCAATTTTGAAAATTAAAAGTTCGTCATTAAACGTGAATAATTTTACGCTTTACATTTCTTTTACATTAACTCCACACAGGAGGTCATGAGGAAAATAATTTCAATAACGGCATATCTCATCTTTGAGGATGCTGTGTGGGAATACGCAGAAATATATTATATCATCACAGAAAACCGAATGTAGTATTTTTGATGATAAGAAAGACATTCTTGAATTATGAAAAACCTGACATTATTAATTCGAATTCCACGTATTTCCAAAATTTTAAGTGAAATATTTCGCTTGCGCAATTACGGAAGACGTAATTAGCAGAAGATTGAACCCACGCCGCCTGGGAAAGAACAAGACACATGGTGGATTTAGATGAATGGAAGTCGGATTCATCGTGTAATATGACATCAAATACTTTGTTTTGAACAAATTTGTATCATATCATTGAAAAAGATAATTCTTATAAATCCAAACGAAAATATGAAAAAGAAAAAGGACGCAACCCAAGGCTTTGAATCACTTGGCTACTAACTATATTTTTTTAAAGCCACAAAAAAGTAAAAAAGGTTTCAAAAATCTGGAAACAGAAAAATCAGAAAAAGATATTGGCACCTCTGGGACTCGAACCCAGGATCTCTCTCTTTCCGTGTGAGCGCGCCTTCCACTGCGCCAAGGTGTTGATATCAAATTCAGTCACTTTTAACTGTATCATACTTCGACTAAGAACCACCCAAATTGTGTTCATTTTCTTAACGCATATTTTGAGTTTCGCTCATAGTGTGTTCATTTAATTAAATATTACAATTTGAGGTTTTACACATAAAAGTTAAAATAAAAAGGTTTCCTTGTTTGGTAAGTAATATATACAAGGAAACGTTATTGTATTTTCTAAGTAAGACATTATCTTTATTAGAGATGTACAATGTGTTTATTTTTATGACAAGAAGGATAACATTCCTGAGGCCACATGATAAAGAAACTGATTGATGGAACATTTTCATATTTGTTGAGGCTTCTCTGCTGTAGGTAGTTCCCTTGGGAGCATAACTCCGCGCGTCGCAAGAATGCCGATTAACTCGATAACGCAACAATTTCTCAATTGACAAATTCATAATTTACAATTCGAAATGTCCACGGCAATTTATCGATCTCGTCCGATTTGATAGATTGCCGGTCGATTTGATCGATTGAGGGTCGACTCCGGCCAGCTCCTAAACGGTCGAGTCTAGCAAAAAGTTCGACATTGGTAGGATTCGATCATTCGGCCGCAGTACCGAACCCTCGAGCATGCGTCGATTACAAATTCATCGATTTCAACTCCAATAAGGGAACGCCATCTCGCGGGAGACAACACGTTCTGGTTTGGTGTCAAAAATTACTTCTGACAGCTATCTGTTTGATTAAAAAACCATTTATCTTTTGATATGTGTATTTTTTATGTGACGCACCAGTGGAGTATTAACAAATAATAAATATGACCACTTCTACCTTTTTAACTTTTTTTCATTTCCATAAATATTTTACTTTCCCCATAAGGGGATATTTCGGGGAGAGACCGAAAATACGGATGATTTTTCCTTTAAACAAGCATGTGAGTTGATATTATTAAGTTTTTTTACGCATTTGTAGAGACTTACCCATTAGGACATGCCTTGTAAATAAATATCCCAACGAAATTAAAAATAGTATTACTGGCTGAACTCTCCGGCATTATACGGAGTGTTTCAAAATCAGCTTTAAGAGACGTTCTTCTTTTTTTCTTAATTTTTAAAAGAAAGAGAAGTATTCCCGGGTTATAAATAACCTGAAAATATTTGAAAATCTCCACTACCACCACAGTAAGCAACGTTTCAATTCTAAATGTTGCTTGTGTCGTGATGGAAGACTTAGCCAGCAGAGGAATCGAACATGGGACCCAAACGCGTTGTCAACTCAGTCACTGATTGTTAAAATATTTGTATATTTTAATTTGTATTATTTCTCAATTTAATCATTAAAAATGATATATTTACGGAACGTTCCAGGGTGAAAGCTACTCTCAGTATCGCCCTGAGCAAAAACAACACGTAGAATTGAAACGTTGCTTGAAATGGTTTTGGAAGTATTTGGTGCCCAGATCTGAATAGATAGGTACTTCCCCACCTACCTATTCTACATCTTCTTTCTATCTCCATTATCTCTAGCCTCACAACATATCCCAATTGGGGATTCCATAGTTTCACGAAGCTCCAGACGCTTGGGAGCAGTTTGGACTCTTAAAAATCATAAATTAACAAAATAACTTCAATGACCACAAATTAGGATTTGTGGTCACACTAAAGCCAACCTGATTTGATAATTTAAGGCTGTAATTGAATGCGTTTTCGACTTGTGTATGTGATACGGGTGGCAGATACCGAATTCCTCTTTACACGAATACTTTTTGCCTTCATTTGTGGCCGACTTGCTTAAGTTTGTAGTTTTCAGTCCCGCCGAGGTTTTCCATAAATAAAAATCACCATGCCACTAAGGACGAAGATGGAGAAATAATTACTTTCTTAGTTAGTCCTTATAAAGCAGCTCTTCACTACAGCAGGATATGGAAGGATCGTTGATTTATGCTTAATTCAAATACTGGTTAAATTTTTTTAAGACGGTTTTATTTACGATTTATTCTAATACACTATTAGAAGTCGATTGAATAAATTTCTTCCTTTTAATAAAAGGTAAAACATAACTAATAAAAGGTAAAACCTAACTAAGTTCAATAGACTTGATTTGGGTAGAATTCAAGGATGAAGAATGGTTTATAGTCTACTCTACGCGATTAGATTTTAAGATAATTTAAACTTCTTTAATCCAATGGCTGAGTTGGTTAAGGTGCTGTGCCCCGGTAAGACAAGAAATTTTGGGTCCGAGTTCCAGTTGCAACCGTTACTTTTTTAAATTCTGCGTCTTGTTCCATTTCATGTTTTGTTTTGTTTATCTTATTCTTCAATGATATATAACATTGAGGATTATACTTCAACAGTTATTCCAATAAACGAATCTAATCTTAGATCAAGGTAATTAACAGAAATCCAACCAATGTTCATGTTCCTCAGTTTCCCGCTCGTACAAAAGTATATCGTGTATAATTTTTAAAATTTAAATGTTAAGGGGATCCAATAGTCCAGGGAAAAATCGAAGTCGGAATTCACGTCCATTGTGGGAGGAGTTTAAAAATATTTGAGAAAAAGCTTTTGGAACGGTTGAAAAAGGTATTTGAGAATTTTTTTTTACAGGTTGATTTCGTAAAGACCTAAAAAAAACATTAACTCCTTTTTTACACATTGTTTATTGTAACAACAAGGAAATTTAAAATTAATTTCACGGAACCGAGCGACGTGGAGTCACGATACGTCTGTTCCCTGCTCCGGCCAGGGCGTTTCTGAATGGAAGTGGGGTGTGGCCAGTAGTCCTTCGGTGAACGACATAAAGGTCACTTTGAAAAATCCACATTCGTCGGCTGCCAGCCGTATTGTGAAATAACAACGCAAATATGCATATTTTATTTTATTTTGTGAATATAGGGCGTAAATATCAATTTTTTTGCGATTTTCATAAAAGAAACTAAATTTGCTACAATAATCAATAAAATCATATCCGAAAAGATGTTCATAAGTAGGAGAGTTTGCACTTGAAAGTGTTTTTTTAAAGACCTGTTACATTATTTTTTTCTAGGCTTATTAAAAGACTTATAAAAAAAAATGACCGATATTTTTAAGGGCCAAGATGTTCTACACGCATTATTTAATTGAAGCATCTATAATATTTCTAAGCGATCAAATTTTCGAAACAAAAACACATGATTTTGTGTGATTTTGCATTATTTACTATGGCTTTATCTTAATTGTAGATAACAACGTATTTTCTAGTGATCACTTATTATTAACCTACTTACTTATGCAAAAAACTGTTTTTAAGTTTTTTGTAACTTTGTAAGTAAAATAAATGGTAATATACACTGGTGGTAATGTAAAATATATCGAACGAGTTAAGATTAATTTTTATAACATATATTATGTTCGTGAGGTGCACAGAGTCTGTTATGTAAACGACACAAGTAATATTTTTAGTAAAATACTTTGTTTTCAGTTGACCTTTTCAATTTTTTAAAAAAAATTTAAAATCGTTTTAAGAGGTTGTACAAATAATAGTTTGGTAGTTAATGTGATTTTAAAAAAATGTGGGGCAAATTGCAATTGTCAATTCAAGACAATCTATTCAATAATTATTATTTTCTTTCAGAAAAAAAAAATTTAGTCCCTGCGACCATAGCAATAACATTTTTTTTAAATTTGATACATTGGTTTAATATTTTGTCTGAGTATCCCATTTTATAATACAAAAATTTAATAAGATTGGGTACATAATACATTTTGATTAAATATGTAAAGTTGGTATTGAAAAAAGAATTATAAAATTAAATAAAAATCGAATAAAATTTCAATAAAATAAAATAAAAATACAATTAAATTAAAAATTACAATATGTGCCTTGCCGGTGAGTTATCCAAATATGCACCCAATTTGGGCCTATATTTTTATACACAATTGTGTTTTCGAATTTCAAATAATTAATAAATAATAATAAGAAATTCAGCTGGTTATGATTATAACGCGTTAAATGATCTGCGTGTCAACGGTCATAAAAATCAGAAAATGTCCTTGATTGAAAACATAAAATTATGTTAACTTAATAAACCATAATCACGTACTACCAATAAACACTAATAACTCAATATCGTATTGCACACAACGCAGAACAAGCAAACCTCTTAATTATCAACAAATAAGACCAAGATCGTGATGCGCCTCTCATCCTACATTAATTACAAGTGTTCCAGGCAGTTTTAATTATATTGCATTATGCCCGCGACGGGACTTGCATATTAAACGGATCCGGCGAGAAGGAACGCGCGAGAAAGTCCGAGTCGATTTTTGATGCATTTTTGGGCGCCAGCTTTTTTGAAGTAACGCATCAAGCATTCAATTAGAACAGCTCATACATGATTCAGTAAATAAAATTTAACTAATGGCGTCATCATTATGGTATAATTTTCGCAGTCGAATTTATTGAATTCATTAATCAGACAATGTAATTTCCTTATACGTAAGTTGCGACATTTTAAATTTGGAACTGTTGTACGTTATAAATTGTGAAAATCATTAATTTATTTTATTTTACTCTAATTTTAGCAAGGTCTTGACTTGACTTTACACTTCTTTTTCACTTCTATTTTCTCTGTTTGTTTTTGCTTTAATATACCCCTTATTCTTACAATGTACATTTCCCAAATTTCGTGTCACTTTGTTGTAAATAGGACGTTATGTCCGTTAATAAATAAATAAATAATTTATAAAAATAATATTTTAAATTCCAGACCAACGATAACCTATTTTAAAAGATGATTATTTTTGATTTCGTAAAAACTAAATTTCTTGGTTTTCATCTCAAAAATCAAGTTAGACGACTTTTTACGGGACTTTTTAAACTATTTGGAAATTTCATGGCATCTTTTCACTTCTGAATTATTTTATTCTTTAAGAGGGCAATATTGAGAGTTTTTCTACTCTATCACATAATTTGGTAGGTGGGTATTGGTAAGGCCACCCCGGGAACCATTTATCGGATACCCTGCCACAGGTAACCCCAAGTGGTTCGCTACGTTTGTTGATTTAGCAAGGGTGCCCTGGCTCATGGGTGAGGATTTTCCAGGTCTTGACGACCAATGCGTCTATCTGCCTGTCGCGTGGTGTGCAGTATCGAGAGAGACTGGTTGACGGAGGTCTTTTACCCTCTCTAGCTGGAATCTCTCGACCCATCGCCTTGCACCGCGGTTGGAGGGATGGATTCATACTTCCGACCCCCAGATTCCTACCCTAGGGGTGAGGTTTGTCTAGTTCTTGGTGGCGAGTGCATTTGCTCACCTACTGTGTGGCGGGCCGGATCGGGAGAGACTGGTGGAGAAAGACCGAATCTAACCTTTTCAGCCGGACCACCGAGGGAGTAGATGTACATCCTTGACTCGTGGACCCATTGACCCTCAGATTTCTATCTACCTATTATACCTTTTTCTTTGCAGAACTTCCTCTTATTCTATTCCCCAAAAAGACCCTCCGCACAGCATCCCTAAAGATGACACAGGCACTGAAGGAAATATTTTTTCCTCGGGCCTTTTACCCTAAAAAAATATCTTTGCTTGATTTGTTTTATCACATCTTGCCTTATAAATGCAGATGAGAGTGATCAAACTATTAGAACGACATATCTTAAAATACTGTAATAAAAGGGAATATCACTTAAGGAAACTGAGGTTTGAGTTATTCTTAAGATTACCCTTACTTTTTTGTTTTACTTTTTAATTATAATTTTAATTATGTGAAAATCTATCATTGGATATTATGTATATTATTAAGGTTATTATTATAAGTGTAATATATCTGTTGATTTTCCAAAATAAATAAAAATAAAAATAAAAATAAAAAATTAAATCAGGCGGAAACATTTAATTAAAGATTATATTTAAAATATTTTTTAGAGTGTTTATTAATTAGATTTTATCATTAATGTTTCTAATTTCTTCCGGTAGCCGATTGAATAAAATTCTTCATTGGTAAGTATAATAATTTTTTGCAATAGGATTGTTTAATTTTGGGCATGAAAAATATATTTTATGTTTACGGTTTTACGTTAGAAATTGATACTTATCTTTTCTTTTATGATTTGAATCAATGCATTTTTAGTGTACAAATCTTACAGTATAGTACCTATAACAATTGTCACATTCTTGGCTAGTTAGTTAGTTTACTAAATTGAACAGTGATATAATCTACCAGTATCTATTTATTTGTAGAGTAACTTTATTATGAAGAATGCATCTTGCAACAATAAGTAAAACATCTCACAAGAAGACGATCCAGCATCGGGGCTCACTATCGAGTTCTCAGCACGCTTGTCCCGTCTCGCAGCAGGAGGTCTATAAAACTCTCATCAGTTTCAGGGTTAGCGATGTACGTTATAATACATCGATAATTAACGACTCTATAAGGTATTTATTATGAAGATCCTTGTGGTTATCGCGGTACAAATTAATGTAATGTCCCTCTTGCTTGTGATGAGATTGTTCGCAGTCCGATTAAAAATGCTTATTGCCCTATTACAGCAAAGGTTTTTTTCGAAGTGCTTATAAATTCAAATACATTTTCGAATGTGCAGTTAATTTATTTATATATTTGTAAGAAATAAACTGCTTTTATGACATAAAAGGTAGATAGTTATACTTATACATGTGAGGTTAAAAAAGGTTTTGCCAAAACGTTTCTTATGCTAAAGTTAGTTAAAGATGGGAGTTTTATTATGAGAAGATCTAAGAAGAGACAAGACAAGTCAAAAAGATAAGAAGATGTAAGAAGACGCAAGAAGAGGCAAGAAGAGACAAGAAGATTAAAGAAGAGACTAGAAGAGCTAAGAAGAGATCAGAAAACACTTGAGACTAAAATAGAATAAGATAAGTAAAAAAGTGACTCCTCTTGCTTCTTCTTGGCTTATTCAAGATGAGCCAAGAAGAAGCAAGAGGAGCCAAGATGGGGAAAAAATATGCAAGAAGAGGTAAGAAGAGCTAAGAAGAGTCAAGAATAGTCTAGAAGAGACAAGAGAAATAAGAAGAAGAGACAGGAGCCAAGAAGAGACGACATGAACCAAAAAGAGTAAAAAAATTCAAGGAAATGTAAGAAGATTAAACTCCAACCTCTTTCCCATCCTCAGGCCACACGTTCTAAGTCCTAAAAAATCAGTGCTCTCTGGTGTACCGGTCTTACTGGGACAGGATACTGGCTGGTGTGGTACAATCATATCGTATCACCTTTAAACTAGTAAGTAGGTAAAGAGGAGATGAAGAGGAATATAGGATAAGGATCAAGAGATAAGATAAGGAATCAGAATTAATTATTGATGATACGCTTTGCTTCTTGCAAGAGTTCGATATTTCTGAAGGTTATTGCTGAGAATGTCAAGCTTATGAAATTGTTTTTTGTACTGCGCACCTTGAGCGAAATGGGGATTTTTCTCTAAAGTTAGGTTTGTTTGCGGGAATATTTCTTGACGGTACATGGATTTTTATAAAATTGGTAAGCCAATGCAAGTTTAGTCAATTATATAATTAAAAATAATAGGATTGGATCAAAAATTAAACGTCGTGTTTGGCGGGAATTGAAGTAGTGGAATTTAATGGATTCGGTGCAGTAAGTTTAATTTTAATTAAATAAGTACGATGTCAAAGATCTTTGTATGTTTCAATTTGAAACATATAAATTTACTTTTGATTTGCTCAGAAAATACGCTCGTTTTAATATCAAGGGTTACCTAGAAACCCTAGAGTGCAAAATTTATTTATTATATTTGCTGGTGTCCCTGATGGTCTTTCCTCACTGCGCTGTTGTGAATTATAATGAATTTTAATTAACGCTCTCTACATTTGCAGTCCAATCTCATGTTTTCCACAAGTTTTCATATTGAAAGAAAAATTAACGAATTTAATAAATTACTCTGAATATCATGTCTCTCGGAGACTGATGAACCATTTTTTTTTATCTAACTAGTGCTGGATTGATAATATTTATTTATTTATTAACGCTCTTTTTCGGGGCTTTTACACATATATTAATATCTTCGGCGATAAGTTTCCACTGAACAAATATATACCGGCAATAAAATATACCTAACAATAGCAATAGCAATTCTCGAACAAAAATTTTAAACAGAAAAATTTAGGAAAGATACAGGCCATATATTAAACAGATATTCCACACAGGAGGCCCCGAGAAAAATAATTCCTCTCAGGGCCTATGTCATCTTTGAGGAGTGTATTTTGTGTGTGGAGTGTATTTTTAGGAAAGGAAGGAGATGAAGTTCTGGGAAGGAAAAGGATTTGAAGAGTGGGTAAGAATTCGGGTGTAGCTGTATCCAGGAGTGACGAACGTGTGAATCCATCCCTCCCATTGCAGTGCAAGGCGATATTCCGGGAGAGTACGGCTGAAGAATACAAAGGGACTCCCTCAACCCCCTCTCTCCCAATCCGGCCTGCAATGGTCCTGGTAGGCAGACTTATCGCCGCCAAGACCTGGGCAAACCTCACCTCATAAACCTGGGCATTCCTGCCAAGTCACCAAACGTAGCGAACCACTTGTACGTACCTATATCCGCCTCCCAAATTGAAATGAAGACGAACGCGATTCTCTTGAAACCGTTCCGATCAGTTAAAATAAAAAGTGGAAAAAAGTTTAAAATTGGATTTAATTATCTCATTAAAATAGAATTCTCCCAAGAATTAACAGTTCCAAAAACGGTCATTTTGCAAGGTAGATTCGATTGCATTTTTAAGCGAGTGTTTATGGAAAATGTTACCTGTTTTTATAGCGTCCGCTAACTTGATTCTCTGTCATCTTTCATTCCCATGTTGAAATGTCAATCTCTACAATAGGAAATCGAGCTCATTGCAAAAAAATTTAATCAGTGTATTATTATTAGTAGAACATACGTTGGCAACAAGTATTGTTTTAATTTATTGATTTATACCAAGAAAACATCGGCGTTTATATTATATGACTTTCCTCCCAGTAGGCTTTCTACCGAGAAATAATACAAGTGGTTCTCGTAACTGTCGGCTGTCTGGGATGAGGTTTTATATGGAAATTGATAATTTATGAAGAAGCCGAGCTTATTCAACAGCGAACGATGCAACGATATGTAAGCAGATAGCTCACCGTAATGACTACAAGAGCACCATATTTGGATATTTTGTGAAATTTGCAAGGTTTACATATATAAATAATCAATAAACACGTCAACTAAACATCTACAAATTCATTTTCTTGCTTTTGTTTAATGTTTCTTTTGCTTGATCCGCACAAGAGAACAAATTGCCCAGAGCGAGTTTTTTTTCTTTTGCATCAGCTCCACACAACAGGCCACGAGGAAAACAATTACGTCCTACGTCATCTTAAAGGATCTGCTTTTTATGGAAAGGAAGGAGATGAAGTTCAGGGAATGAACAAGGTACGGGGGGTAGGTAGGAATCTGGGGGAGTGACAGACGTGACACCAACTGCGGTGTAAGGTGATGGTTTGAGATAGTCCTGCTTACCAAAACAATGTCACCAAACTTAAAACCACTTGGGGTGACTTATGACAGAGGTATTGGTTATTCAATATATAGTATCCACAATTGGAAGTAGTACATGGCAACTCGTTTTCAGAACTTAAAAAAAACCACGCGCTGATGAAAGTGGGGAGAGGAATAAGAAGAGCGTGTGGATAGCTGGAAATAACTAAGAAATATCCAAAAACTGCGGTAGTCTCGTCTCCCACCAAAGAGACACCGAGGTTACTTTTCACTCCGGAGGTAGGTGCAAATCAACGCATCAATTTGGGAGGCGGAAATAGGTACCGCCGCCCCGGAAAGCATTCATTGGATAACCGACACCTGGGCCATGACTCGTTTTAAGTGGTTTGCAATGTTTAATGACTTAGTAGGGGTGCCTGGATTCATGGGTTGAGGTTTGTCTAGGATGGATCGGGAGAACCTTTGACATCTCTAGCCGGAATTTCTCAACCCATAGCCTTGCACCGCGGTGGGAAATATGGATTCATATTCCCGTCACTTCTAGATACAGTGACTCCCAAATTCCTATCTTACATCTTTTTATTTCCCACAACTACCTCTCATTTCTTTCCTTAAGGCTGCGCTATCCGAATTTCGACCGATTTCTTACATATCTCCCTTAAACATTTGAAGTTGTTAAGCTCTTAAAAAAAAAAAATGTTATTTTTGAAGATAATATCTAGATACGTTCCACGCCGAAAGGCAAATTATAAGAAATTCCCTCGATAGAAAAAAATCGCAAACTAAGCTTCGAAAATTATTTTAAACAAGTCTATTTCTATTATTTTACAAGTTATATTTGTGATACGTTCCACGAGGTTTTTCCTCTATTTTAAACGAGTCATGTTTTATTAAGCTTTTTCGCAATTTTCGCTTCACTTTTATCGTTTGAAATATTAGCGCGCTCTCTCCAACATTCGTAATTACGTATCTCTCCATCTTCTTCTTTTCGAGCCTTAAAAATACCTTGAAACTCAGCATCTCCAAATATGGGATCAGAGGGAGCTTATTGTCATCAGGGCTTCGTTTATGGAATAAATGTAAAAAAACATTTGCATCTCTTCCATCAAGATAGTGCAGTTTCACAAGCCAGAAGTTCATTAGAGTTTTTAACCTAATTATTAAAGAATTTCCAAGATGCCATTACATCGCCATCGCCGACATAAATATAATAATGTAGTAATCACACGCTATTACCATAAGGTTGAAGAGAATCTGCATTTGAGTGTAGAATTTACTCGAGTTCTGGTTTCTTGTTATATTCCCTCCCCTGCATGGAACGAAGTAACTACGTCCATACTCCCCACTGATTTGTCCCGCCAGGATACTACGTGATGTGAATATCTACAGGAAAATTAAAATTTCTTCAGAGTAGGTTGTTAAATTGGGGTGTTGATTTTCGAAATAACCAAGAGAGTATATTTTGATTTTGTTGGTATTTTTTGTATAAAACAATAATTTATTCATAACATGAATATATTATTCTTTTATACAGCAAAAATAATTTTTCTATGATTAGCAGCAGTGTTTGTCTATGAATTGTAAAATAAATATGAACACGGCGTAGGACAGTTCTATATCGCGTAAGCGAATTAATTTTAACAAAATTAAAACGTATAATGCATAATTTAATAATAAACGTATATAAAAAAAAATTTCATTGCATCTCGGTGGTAACCATAGAATTGGAAATTCCGTAATGATGATGAAAAGAATTTCTGTTTTCGAAATGTAAGTTCGATCTGTTTTACTTTTGGCTTAAGAATACCTCCTAAATGGCAGTTCTTGTTTAGTTCTTGATTCTATGAATAAAGCGGATAATAAAGTATGACGTTCAAAATATTTTTCCTTTACCGAACTTTCTTTATGAACCTGAATATCAACGCGCGGATAAGAACAAAACCTGATTTTAATCTTAGGTTAATAATATTTTATGCTTTCGCAGAAAGCAATTAATCACTTTGTGGTTATATTATTAGTTGAAACAAGCACTTTGGATAGAGTTGTTATTTTTCAAATAAAAACGTGGTGGTATGCCTCATTCTTGGGTTTAACAGCTCGGCTGTGGAATGATTTGCCGGCCTCTGTTTTCTCCCTTCTGCAACTTGGGTCTTTTTAAAAAACTCCGGTTCACTCCTTTCTTTCCTCTAAAAGTCCTTCCACTCAGAGATAGCATGAACCCCTGTGTGAAATATGTACAAACTTTGTTTTGAACCACTAATTTATTTAAATTTACTAACCAATCGGTTTCGCTGCCTTAAGCTTAATCAGGGTAAAAATTTAAATTGTAAAAATAAATACTTTAAATTTTTACCCTGATGACGCTTAAGCCAAGCAAAACCGGTTGGTAAAGATATTAAAATAAATTAGAGGTTAAAACAAAGTGCTCGTTTCATTCAATGATCGTTATTTTAGAAAAAAAAATGTTGTTTTAAAATTTTGTATTTTATGAACTAACCAAGTGCTGCCATCATGCTGTTTCCCCGAAGGAGTAGGCAGAGAAGATGGACACACTCCTTGCTTCATTCACACTCATTTATCGTCTCATACATACTCGTCTGTTATTCTGACTCTTAACGAGTAACGTTAGTTATTATTTATCTAGCTGTAAATCGACAGTTTTTTTTAAAGCTGTATTCGCTAAATAAAATATTGATTTTTATTGCCATAAAAATAAAAAAAGGATATATATAATCCAGGAATTTCATTCTAGGTGCATCGAAAAATACTACCACGTACTGCCAATCATGATTGTGCCATAGAAGTTTACCTTTCAGGTCTGTACCGTGGGTTGTCCATTTACAAAGAACGGTCAAACAATGACCGTCGATAATCATGCGTGAAGACACCCCTGGAACACGGCGTAGCAAATTCACACCTTTACGTGTTGACATCTTGTAATTTAAAGTTTCTGGGGTGAAAAATCTATATTAAAACAACTACAGAGTAAACAAAAACTAGCATTTTTTAAATCTTATTTTTTTATCGCTGTCATTCATTTTGTTTTTTCACTACAAAATATTATATACTAATAGAGGTATCTAATTATAAAAATAGGTTGTAACATTTGATATAAAATATGCTAAGATATTTTAGAATCTTTGTTTCTTGTTTAAAGGTAGATAAAATATGTATTTCTAATTTTATTTATTGTGTTTGTTTGCAGATTATAGTCCAATAATAACACAATACAAAGCATATAATACAAACTAAAACAGTAAAAATGAACAAAGATAACGGATATGGGTACCGCCGTCCCGTGAACCATTTATTGGATAACCAACACCCCTGTTATAGGTCACCCGAAGTGGTTCGCTAAGTTTGGTTATCTAGCAGTGGTGCCCGGGTTCTTGGGGTGAAGTTTGCCTATGACTTGGTGGCGAATGCGTTTGCTCACTTACCGTGTGGCGGGCCGGGTCGGGAGAGACTGCTTGAGGCAGATATAATTTAGACCTCTCTAGCCGGACTCTCCATCACCTAGAACCCCAGAGGGGGGAAAGTATTCACACGTCTTAAACTCCTGGACACATTGAACCCCAGATTCCTACCCACCGTTCATACCCTTTTCCTTCCCAGAACTTTCTCTCCTTCCTTCCCCTAAAATGACCCTTCTAACAGCATCCTCAAAGATAATACAGACCCTGAGGGATTTTTTTTCCTCAGGGCCCCCTGTGTGAAGCTATTGTTAAAAAAATCTAAATAAAGCGATGAAAGATTGCATAAAAATATATTTCCAGTAATATTATGATTTCTGAACATAGTTTTGATGAAATGCGTGATTTGTGTAATATCAGTTTTTGTAGTTTCAGAATAGTCCAGCCCTGATGAATGTCAGGCTATGTTACACAGAGGTAGTTATATATTGAAAGACATAACTTTCCAATTTTTCAATCCAAAGTAACAATTTTTAAGTTTTGTGAATAATGCGTTTTATTTTATTTTAATTAAATGTGTACAATTCTTATTTTGTCTTGTCAGGTGAATATTACTTCCTAGCTAAGCAGATTGCCTGCTCTAAGGAACCAAATACTTGTGAAAATGCCAAATGAATTATGCTGTAATATTTTTTAACTATCTACTAAGTTTTTACTAAGCGTTTCGTTAGATGATCGGTAGCTATGTATAATTTTTTTAAATAGTATTTCAGAATTCCATCCATCCAAGCCAATCAACCATTTTAGCCAATCAGCCATTAAACCTCTTGACAAAAATTTTTTAAAAATTAAATTCATTTTCATCAAGCATCAAACATTTTAAATTTAATTTTTGCTGACCTGATCTTTCCACGAGGATTTAACGGTTCTAATTAGATGGATAGGTACGATATTAAGTAAGATATTATAAGCTAATAACCTAATATATTATTCTCTTACAAATGTATACATAATCTCTCCTTAAATATGCCCTTCAGTTATAGATATATTTTTTATTATTTTGCCTCATGCAAATACATGTTTGAATAACAATAAATTTTCATTCTTCACTTGAAAAATTGCAAAAAATCCATTTTTCTGCTAACATCAGAGCATCCAGACCAACAGCCCACAGAAAAAATCTATCTCAATGTATTTGCGTAGGTATTGTGACCAGAATTCAGTCTGCAAAATCCACTAAATTTGCATATACGAGGTCTATATTTGCGACTCTGCTACAGTAAAAAATGTAAAAATAGTACACAAAAAACTTAATAAAGTTGATTGTGCGTATAGATAAGTATACTTTCACACTTCTGAATAAACAATATCATTTTTTTTAAATTCAATAAACCTTTGTCATCAATAAAAAGAAAAGACCATTTTCCCATTTAAAGGTATAATTCATATACACTTATTTATTGGTAGGTAGGTACCCGAACCAACAGTCGAACAATTTCGAACAGCTTCGACCGTTTTTTAAATTTTAATTGGAATAACTTAGTTATTATAATAAATTGATCTTTTTTTTTTTTTTTACATTAACTCCACACAGGAGGCCCTGAGGAAAAAATAATTTCCCTCAGGGCCTATGTCATCTTTGAGGATGCTGTGTGGAGGGTGTTTTTGAGGAGAGGAAGGAGTGAACATGGGTCTTGAAGAGACCCATATTGTAGGAGGGAGGAAACACAGAGGCCGGCAAATCGTTCCACAGCCAAGCTGTTGAACTCAAGAACGAGTCGTAGAAACGACCCGTTCTCATGTGACTAATGTCAACCGTGTACAAATGTTGAGCGCGCGTTTGGCGTGTTTCCCGACTATGCACCGGTGCCGAGGGGATCAATGACGCTAGTTCCTCGCAGCATCTTCCATTGTAATACCGGTAGAACAAGGACAGCATTCCCACCTGGCGCCTGTGCTCTAAAGATTGCAATCCGTTAGTTAAATTAGGAGAATCTATCAAACGGACCGCCCGTTTCTGCACAGTCTGTTGGGTTTATTTGTAAACACCGAGTATTTCACTTCATCGCTGGATATTCATTGAATGAGAGCCATAATGAGAGAAGAGAAGAAAGGGCACAGAGAACCTTAGACCTAAAGCTGTCTGAGAGACAGGAATGTCACCTATAAATTAGTTCCATCACCCATTCGTCGCGGGTACTTAGGCCCTGAGGCCCTAAGGTCCTGGAACCCTGCTGGAATTACTTCCTTACCCCATATTAGGCAGTTCATTCAATACCTTGAATACATTATTTCGTGCCAAGCTTGGAATCTTTTTGAATAATTGTAAGATAAGTAACAGTAATAAAAGACATATTTTAACATTTAATCACTTCTTCTATATATATATGACGGCCTCCGTGGTCCCGAGGCAAGACTCTCGACTCACAATCCGAAGGTCGCGGGTTCGAACCCGGCGTGCGCAAATAAATTTTATTTGATTCATTTGTGTTATTTCACAATTTATTCATTTAAAATAATAAATAGTATATTTGCGGCACGTTCCAGAGTGGAAGATACTATCAGTATCGCCCTGGTGTAAGACCACCATTCAGAATTGAAACGTTGCTTGAAATGGCTTTAGCCGTGTTTAGTGACCAGATCTGAATAGCCAGGTACTTCCCCACCTTCCTCTTCCCTATCTCCTTCCCCTCCCCACTACCTTCAGCCTCACAACATACCCCGATTGGGGATGCCATAGTCTCACTGGCTCCAGACGGGAGCAGTTGGGACTCTTGTGCGGTGCGGTAACTGTAAAAAAAAAAAAAAAATATATATATAAAAATGAATGAATGTTTGCTTTTTTTGTTATTGTTTTTGGGGTGTTATGCCGTGTTTCGCTACCTCCTTCTTTAGCCAACGTTTCGGACAGCGTTACAGTGTCCATCATCAGGGCAGATGACCTCTCATCTGCCCTGATGATGGACACTGTAACGCTGTCCGAAACGTTGGCTAAAGAAGGAGGTAGCGAAACACGGCATAACACCCCAAAAACAATAACAAAAATACTTTTTGGCCGTGAAAACCTAAAAACATAACCGAATGTTTGCTGCTTGCTTGTTTGTTTGTTGTTTATGTATTGCTTTATTAAGCATAGGAAATGTTTGAAACTTTCAAAATATCTTCTTTCCACCCTCGCCAATGTTTTTGAATTATTACAACCACATGACAATATATCTGAAAAGTTTTTTAATCACTACAAAAACTCCTACGAAACTGCCAAAAACGTCACAATTTGATAATGACATTTTGCAAACCATCGATTGTTCAATCAAAATTCAATTTTCGAATAAACTGTTAAAATTAATATACAAAAATGAATGTTTCTAATACATTGTTACGCTGAAAATTGGGTGTCGTGTATAGATAGGTATATACCCATTGCATCAGATTATCACCACGAACTTTTCAGATAAACTGAGCGCCAAAAATCCACCGGCGCGGTCAATACATCGCACCTTCATCTCGGATCGCCATGATATTTTACAGCAAAACTCGCTTTTATCCGAACTACCGCGGAATACAATTTCGCGGCATTAATCACATTCTCTGATGCACTTTTAAATCACGTATCCGAGTATCATAACACTTTAACATCTCGTATAGTTTCATTTTTTTCTCAATTTTATTACTTCGGCCCTTGTATTATTTAAATTATTTGACTGTCTCAACCATGATCTCTTGCCCAAAAGATCATCGCCACGAAAGTGAAAAACGTCACCGGAACCGCCAAAAAGCCCCCTCCCTCTCATCTAGTGTTGCCAGTCCTTCCGTGGATAAATCATTGTTTTTATTTAACTGGTACTTGATTAATTCGTGCCGGCACGGATCGATGTTATAATGCGGTGTTCATATTTTAAAATGGGAAAAGATAATAATTTTAACACTGCATCATAACAACATGAAAAATGAAAATTTGTATATTAAAAAATTGGACTAGGTCACACGCAAGCTGTTTGAAAACTGAATGTACCGGGATTGAATATACGGAACGCAAGAGAGGATATGTTTCTACAATATTACTTATAACCACAGAATAGACACACCATCTTAACAATTTATGAGTAAAAGATTGAATCTACCAGTTAGTCGATCACTGACACAAAACTATATGCACAACGCATTTGAACAATGAACGCGATGCTGCGTAAAAATATACGTTTATTGTTTTATTAATACTCCGATCAGATAGAAAAAATACAGAAACATACTTACGTGGGAGCTCACTTGAGATTAACACTGTTTAGAGAAATTTATATATTTAGATTATGCGATTAAATTGTGAATGCATTGCGTAATTATCAATAAAGCGTTTTTCATTAAAAAATGTAACAAACTTTTTACAATCGACATTAAAAATGAACACCTTTTCATAAAAATGAAGAGTGACTTCCTTATTGTTTGTTCTTCAAGAGCTCCTCGAGTATTTTTATTGTTTCGATAACTTCCATGTTGAATCTGTTTCTTGAATAAATAAATGAAGCCATAGGACTATGAACAACTAAATACCACCTGTGAAGTTTATGGCTTTGACAAGGATATCTCAGTTTATGATCCAGCGTGAGATATGTTCCTGTCTGTAGTAAGGGTTGTTAACACATCCTAAAAATGATGGATGTGCTCCTCGGCGGGACTCTGTGTTTATGTTTGTTTTATTATGATACGATATGCTACCAAGTCTGCCCACTACACGCTAGCGGAGATAAATCTATCAAAGGATGCTGTAACAAAGAAAATCGTGGATTCATAGATTTTAAGTGGCTGCTTCAAATATATGATGCATTGATCTGAAGACTCTGTGATTCGATTAAGATTCTATACTTATATAGGTATATTATACTTACGAGAGAACAATCCAGTTATGAAAACCCAGTTATTATATATGATGTACCTTGAAACAGTTGGTTGATGATTACCAAATAGTTACTGGGTAAGTGATTATAATGCTTTCTTTTAATTTATCTATCACATTTAGACATAGAAATATGTGTCTTTATTTTTCTATCGTTGATTTTTGCCTACACTTTACACAATATATCATTTAAGAACGATTTAGAGCTAAACATAAAACTCACCTTTTCAGACAGTTGTATCCATAAAGTCGAAAATCTTTAAACTTCACCTTTATTGCCGTAATTACGTGAATTGTAATTTTCCGCGTCATTATGTATAACTAATTGTGTAAAAATGAAAAAAACAAATAGAACTTACAAGTTAAATTAAAATAATAAATTTAAAAATATCCATCTTTTAAATTTATTTTCGTATTAATACTTAAATTTATAATAATTTATTTTGTTATTTAGACTTTCTATTTTGTTTCAAAAGATTTTTTTACTATGTTAATGTAATTTTTTACCCATTCTAAAATAATTCTTATATTTTATTTTATATAATTGTTTTTTTATGATATTTTAAGTAATTAATCACCTCTCCTTTCTAATATTTTGTCTATATTTGTTTGTCTTTTGTTATTTTTTATTAACTTATTATCCTGATGAAGAAAACATAGTTGCCGAAACATGTCGATATTGTTAATTAAATAGTGGTGTACCCAAAGTTATTTGTTTTCATTTAGAACTTGCAAGTTTTTTATAGTCATTTCATAAAAATTCTCGAGTCCTAATAAAGACTCCTAAAATCTACAGACGTTCAAAATAAATATCAAATGTACTTTTGCCACTCATCTTCTCGTAAATGTAATATCAATGGTAATGGAGGGTAGCAAATGTAAATTCACGCAATGGCCAGTATTTTAGATAAAGTGTCTTCGTGCAAAGTCGTATCTTCTCCAAGCATAAACTTTCACATAAAAGTGGGTTTATCGGAGGTGACCTACTAGGTAAGTGTGTTTTCTGTATTTGTTTGTAAATAATAAAATTAGACAGAGCCTGAGAACTCACAATTATTTGTACAGCGGCATTGAGGTGATTATTCACAAAAACGGGCCTCTACAAATTATTCGATTATTATAAGTGCAACAGAGCAATTGTTCAAATTGCGTTCCTTCCCCATGCCGAAATAAACAAGCAATATTTCCACATAACATAAATAGTTACGCAAATCAATGACTTATTAATTTGTGGGTTTCGCAATTAATTCTTTTAAAATAATATATAGCATACTCGCGACATGTTCCAGAATGGTAGGTACTCTCAGCGTCACCCTGGTGAAAGACCACCATTGAAATGTTGATTGACATGGCTTTAGCCGTGTTTGGTAATCGATCTGAATTTCCAGGCACAACCCGTCCTTCCTCTACCTCGCAACGTACCCCATCCTTCAGACGGTTGGGAGAAACTGGCACTATTGTGTGGTATTTACATATAGGTACAAAAAAAAATCCCGCCGTTGAACTGGATGAAAATCGGTGGCAAAAAAGTGCCAACTTCCGTATCTAATCATTGTTTATTTAATTATTTATATTAATATACCCATACACTAGCTTTTACACACACGTGATATACATAATAATTTCGTGGAACATTAATCATAAAGTAAAATATGCTAATTAAAAAATATAAAACCAATGCAGAACAATAGCAGATATTATGCTAACATCATAGCATATAGTTTGTAACTCTATTCCGTACAGTTGAACACATTTTACCTCTGAGAAAGATTTGTCAACTGCATGCAAGGAAAGTCGATCAGTATGGAATCTACACGAAACAAGTATGTCGTCTAAAGCGTTCATAAAAGAACACAGAATAAAGAGCTTTATCGATTAACAAATAAAAAAAATCCATAAAGTTTCAAAAGCACTATCAGCATTCAGCTCCATTCAGTCCCAAATGGCCCACATACTCCAACGGCGCAAGAACAATAAACAAGAAGAAAAAAAGCACTCTTAAACACCATGTAAAAAATGCCAGTCTGCCTTTGTCCAGCGGATGTGTTAGGACCTCTTACGAGGGTCCAGAGAAAATTGTGATTGTTATATGTGTTATTTTCCAAACTAATTCTAACACAAGGGAGTTGGATACACCTAGGTTTAGATTGGACCCACAGCGAAGAGCGTGAAATCGGGGGAGAATAGAATGAGTGAAGATGAGAGACACCTGGGATTATAGAATGTGTTGGGACCCGTAAATTTAAACGTCAACAGCTGCTGTGCGAGGTCCTCTGGTCTCTGTCTCCAGCTTTCGGTGTATGGATCATCGGAGACCACAGGGTGAAAAGGGAAGTAATAAAGGTCTTTCTTTTATTCAAAGCGTTGAAAGAGCCATTTAACACTGAATAACACAATTAGTACAAAGATGTAAGATGTCTAAATCCTACATAATGATCACAGGAAAGGTAAAAAAAATAAATCAATACTTTCATACCTACCTATACAAACTAGTAGTTTTGCGAACGCCTTTAAAATTATGTAATTATTAAATAAATCAAAACCAAAATTTCATCTGAAGTAATAAGATTTGTAAGTGATTAAATACCTACTATCTATTTAATGATAAATCATTATATTATATTTAATATTTTTTTCGGATAAGTTTTTAGATTTTTACATCCAAAAGTATTTTCGTTATTTGTTTTTGGGGTATTATGCCATGTTGCGCTACCTCCTTCTTTAGACAACGTTTCGGACAGCGTTACAGTGTCCATCATCAGGGCAGATGTGTAATTGTGTTTACTCACAATTACGCATTGTGTGTAAACACATTTTTTTATTTAAAAAATGAATAAATATACAATTTGTCAAAAGGAACGTTACTATCTCAACGACAATTCTTTTCCAAACTTTCTTCAGACAGGTAGGTATGATAATATTGAAAAAATGCGAATAAGAAAATCCAAACAAACACGACGATTTCACATTTAAAAAAATTATCTTTTTTAAACTCTTATCTTTTTAAATAAACGGAACTTACAAACAAATTTACCAGTCCAGTCAAAACAGGACTTCGCTACGCTCAGTTTAAAATTTAGTTGTTAAAAAATTATCTTTCTTGCTTTTTTTATTCCGATGTAACATGTTAAAATATTACTTAACTCTTCTTTTATGATTTTTTTTTATATTAATACCGCACAGGGGTCCTAAAGTCCCAACTCCTCTCAATAGTCTAGAGCAAGTGAAACTACGGCATTCTCAATTATTGGGAAATATTGTAAGGCTTAAGGCAGCGGGGAGGGGAATGAGTTAAGAAAGAGAATGGTGGGGAAGTACCTGGCTATTTAGATCTGGTCACCGAACACGCCTAAAGCCATTTGAAGAAAACGAGAGTTTCGCCCCTCGCTACGGAGGCCGCCCCGATAGATATTTTCCCGTTTCAAATAGATAACTGAACCGAACTAAAAATTGCTGAAAACCAGCTGTATTCTGGGAGAAATCCTGAATGAACAGCTGAGCAGTCACTCTTTTATCAATAGGTGATGACTGATCAAAAATAAAACATAAAATTAACATTGTTGGCAAGCCCTGTCCGTAAATCCCTGTCGTTAATATTTCTAAGAATGTGGCTTTTCTTTCGTTTTTAAAATAATTAATATGGATTCCTGTTAAGTCAGGCCGGCGGAACTGATTCGTGATTAATATACCTTAATACTCCCAGACAATACGAGGACAATGAGCAAATGGTGACAGGATGCTGCGAGTGATTTTCGAGATTCGTTTTTCTTGTGGCCTTTTGTGCAGAGATTCTGATGTATTGGGCCTTGGTACATTTCCACGAATGGGTGACTGAAACTAAATAGGGTGCAGGATTCTTGAATGACTCAACAATTTTGGTCTTAGGATTGGGGTCATTAGGTTTTTAATTACCATAAAGATTTTTCTATTCAGAACCATTTCATCGGAGGCTACTTTTGATTAACGATGAATAGTGTACAAAAATACTACAATTTTAAGGACGGTGGTTTCAGGCGTTTATGTAGGCAGATAAGCTGGATAAAAATGCTTCATCAGTTAGAAAATTATGAAAGTGTCGACTTTGACTTTTGGAAAACCAAGTAAGCCAAAAGATCCGCAGTGGACTAAGAATAATGTTTTTTTTTTAAAAGAAAGACAAACATTCCCGGGTTACGAATAACCCAACAATGTTTGAAAATCTCCTACTACCACCACAGTAAGCCCAAAATGTTGTTTGAGTCGTGATGGAGGACACCAGCCGAAGAATCGAAACCGCGGCGCCCGGGTGGGTCCCAAGCGCGATGTACACTCAGCCACTGACCAGCCAATTTATTTTAACTTTTTTTTATTTTTTATTAGCGACTTTATAAAATAATTGTACATACAAATTATAATGATAAATTAAAAAATCATGATTTTCGCCTTTTTTCAAGAAATCTGTCAAAAAGTGTCAAAAATGACTGAAATTATTGTTCTTAATAATAATAATGTTTTTATTCCAGGATGGGGGGAGGATTGTGCAATCTCACACGTCTCATATAATTATACAAATTACACAACAGATTTTTTTAAATAAAGAACAAGTACATAGAATAGGAAAAAACAAATAAATAATCAATTTTATGTAGGACGTGGTCTGGGTCCAGCGCTCACTCAGGAGTGGCGTTTGGTGCTGGAACGCTGCGGTCACCACTGTATTATCGAAAGACATTAGCCGTATTCTTGCTCCAGTGACCCGGTGTCTCATCAGAACGGCGAATTCGTGCAATCCTAGTTCCGTGAACATCGTCGATGCACTGCTATGTCTTCTGAATCCAAATATTATTCTGCGTGCATCATTATATTGGATCCGGAGTCGTTCCATTGAGATGGTTCGGTAGTGAAATTTCAGTTATTTGATTGAAGAGTGGTTTTACTTTACTTTGCTTATAAAATACTGACATCTGAATTTTTCCAATGTCGCTCCAGTAAATGTATCCAGAATCTTCGCGCAGCTTCTGGGAGACACTGTTTTCCGGTTTCGGTGGAGTTTTCAGGAAAAATTGTCCGTACCTGAGTTGGTCATGACAACAGACCACGAGAGCAGCAGATTGATTGATCGTGGTTAAGGAAACATGACGGTTTTGGGAAATGGGTCTAACGTCCAATGCAAACGGTGAAGTGGAATATGTGGTTGGTACTGACCTCTCGACATGATGGGCGCGGAGTGCGGGTTGGCCGCCCTGGACTTGAGGGCAGCGCAGTCCCAGCGGTGCCGGCGCAGCTGATGGCGGCACTCCAGGGCCGCGGCGCGCATGCCGTCCAGCGCGCTCGCCGCGGCCAGGGAGGCGCGCGAGCACACCCGCCGCTGGGCGCGCGACAGCCCGCTCACGGCCAGGCAGCCGGACGGACCCGACCTGGACAAATTGGGATAATTTTAGATGCAAGATGTGTTTGTTGGAATTCTTAGTTTGTCCTGGCAGTCGTTTTTAATGAATCTACCGTTTTGTGTTTTCGTCAAGATTTTTTTTCTTTTACATTAACTCAAAACAGAAGCCCTGAGTGGATGATCTTTGCACTTTGGTTCCAAAGGTTTTTCGTATCAGTATTCATGGGATTTTGATGGAAAGTTCCAATAAAGGCCTGTTAAAAACATTAACTTCTTTTTTACGCATTGTTTATTGTAATAACAAGGAAATTTAAAATTGATTTCACGGAACCAAGCGATGCGATGCCTAATACTTCTATTCCCCGCTCCGGCCGGGGTCGAACTGATATAAAATGGGAGTGGAAAGTCAGTAGTTCTTGGGTGGACGGCATAAGGTTCACTTTGAAAATCCAAATTCGTCGACTGCCACTGCGAAATAACTATTTTATTTATGAAAATACATGTTTTATTTTATTTTGTGAAGTTCGGGCGTAAAAAATCTTTTTTTTGCGATTATTATAAAATAAACTGAATTTGCTTAATTAAACAATAAAACCATATCCGAAAAGCGGTTTATAAGCAGGAAAGTTTGCACTTAAAAGTGTTTTTCTATAGACCTAATACTTTGTTTTTTTCTAGGCTTATTAAAAGAGTTATAAAAAAATGATTGATATTTTAAGGGCCAAAATATGTTTTCAAAACATAAATACATGATTTTGTCTGATTTTACATTATTTCGCATGGCTTCATCTTAAGCTATTTTTTCTTAACCATCCAATGCATAAGCTACTACTTTGTTTTTGTAGAGCACCCTTGAGGCAACATTTCACAAAAAAAGTTACTGTATAAATTAGCCACGTGCTTTTAATATTCTTGCTGGTTCGGCTTGCCCAACTTTTAATTAATTTTCAGCCGTCGTTGTTTCGAGACTCGATGGTTGCGCAATGAAATGAAAAGCCTCGAAAACGGGAAACGCCTCAGGCCACAATTAATTGACACTAATAGGCGTAAAACAACTTTAAAAAACAATATTGCTTTATTGGACTTTAAATCCGCCTCCGGTATGTTTCCTGCCAAATGGCAGAGTGCCCAAGGCAGACGTAACGAATCGTTAAATGCATATAAAACATATCTCAAATACTAGTTCACATTACCACAAGTCATGTTTTGACAAGAAAAAATTAAATGACCAATCATTAATTTATTTCTTTATCAGACTGGTTTATTCGGGCTAATTTATGATCCGTCCCTTTGGGGCTTTGGACATTCAATATAGTTATTTAGGCTGATTGAATTGGTCCATTCGATACTATCTCATTTCCTCCAGTGGAGCTATTCAATTTAATAGTTGACTATTTTTCTTGTATTTTGTTGTTTGTGACACCTTCAGGTACTGTTGTAATACAAACAGCGTTTCGACGCCTACGTGATCGAGGGGTGAGGCTCTCGGCTAGCAATCCGAAGGTCGTTTTAGTTCATGTCCCGGCTTACACCAGTAAAATTTGTTTGATTAATTTGTGTTACTTCACAATGTATTCAATTAAACAAATAATATATATTATATTTGCGGCACGTTTCAGAGTGGAAGATGCTCTCAGTATTGCCTTGGTATAAGACCACCATTCGGAAATGAAACGTTGCTTGAAATGGCTTTAGGCGTATTTGAATAGCCAGGTACTTCACCAATTTACTCTTCCCCATCGCCTTCTCCTCCCCACCACCTTTAAACTCCCAACATACCCAAATTGTGATGCCTCACTGGTTCGTGACAGTTGGGAGCCTGACACTTGAAATTCTTGTGCGATATTAATTAAAAAAAACGTAATGTAGGCATCGATTACAGGTCACTATTGTAGTTTATAACATGCTGACTAATTTATTGTATTTGTCTATGGGTTTAGTTTAAATTTGGAAAGAAAGAAGAGTTTTGATACAATAACACAGATGGCTGCACTATTCACACATTAAGGATAAATACTCATTAGAATTTGATAACATCCTTTAGTGAAATTGAGTAAGTGTTGAGTTTAGTACAATTTGTTGAATTGAGAGAAGAAGCAGTCATTTTAAAGTGTTCTATTTATTTATTTACTAGCTTTTCCCCGCGGCTTCGCTCGCATGGTATTACGGGAAATTACTGTAGCGCTTGCACTTATCAATTATCTCCCCCCCCACCCCACCCCCATCCCCTCCCGCATTCCATATATTCATTCCCTTACATTCAGTTTTCAAACATCTCGCCTACCACCTAAATTTCATAATGCTATAGCTCAAAGAAAAAAAGAATTACTTATCCAATTTTGTTCATTCGTTCGGAATTTATGCGCTTACAAACATTTCGGATGTTTATTTTCATTTAAATATTTGGAAGTTCGATAATATAATAAAAAAATACTCTATTTATCATTCAGTCTTTATAATCGTTACGAATTATATTTTTAATATAGGAACTCTCATCTGACATTTATTCCAAGTTGTCCAAAAAAAAAACGAATTCTAATATTTGAATTTTCTGCAGTAGTAGCTGACCAGTAGACTGAGTACCTACCAGCATAGAGCCCAAAAATATGTCAACATTGTTTCCATGGAAAAGATTTTTTTCTGACGTTAGCAAAAACTCGCTTTTGTTAGCGACAGAAAACGTATAACAAATATAATATATTAATATTTATAATTTCATAACGCCAGAGCTTACCATCATATACAACCTGTAGTCTGCGCATATAATTTAGCTTTATATTGGTGAAAGAATTATTAAAGTCTTTATATTGTGTTATGCGTGAAAAGGTCATAAACAAACTCGAGCAGTTTCGCATTTATAATATTAGTATGGATTCACAATGCAAATACCTAAATACAGAATTAATAAAAAAAAATGGATTATAAAATAATTATATTGAGTAAGATTTCAATTTATTAAAATTTGCAATCAGGCTATTAGAAACAAAATGCAAACCAATAACTGTTTTAAAAAATATGTGAAATGCTTTTTTTGTAAGTTCTTTCGGTGCTATTGAAAATGTCTGCATATTGGTTATCTAAGCTGTAACTGCGTGGTATAAGGGAGTTTGTAAATGAAATGATATTGACATTATTGTTGCAGCGAATAATATTTTTAGTTCATGTGACTCTATTAGGAACATGAAATAAAATCAATTGCAAATATGCTGGGCTGTTAATAAGAGAATTAACGATTTTAGAAAGGTAAATGACATCAGACACAAATCTTCTGTCGGACAGCTTGTATTATAGTTTATTTTCAATAGGAGTCTAAGTTAATAATTTATACATCTTCAAATTGGTGCTGTATTTTTTTAAATAGAATCAGAGTGAATCTCATAACACGGTGACCAAATATGTGAGTTATACTCAATTTTGCTCCGAACTAATGAAGTAAACGAACATTTTAAAGTAGATGTATTATAAAAATCTTTGGCAAATCGTATTACGAAACAGAGCGTTTTCATCTCTTTGTTCGTAAATATGTGACGAAAATTTAATTCATAATCAAAGACTATCCCTAAATCATTTATTTAATTATCGAATATACAGTGTGATATACTCAACAATCTTCTACAATCTATAGTATCCAACATCTTTACAAAAATTTTACGCATTTCAGTCAGTGTTGAGAAATCGTATGCACGCATTAAATTTCTCCGTATTTGTTCATTTTCTTATCTGATTCCATTACGGACGTGTGTAGCTGCAAACGGTCGAAATAGTTCTGTCTTTTTCAAACGTCTTCGGAAAGCGTCGAGGTAAAGTATGGAAACCAGTTTACGCGTAATAAACAAACCCAGTCGGAATAAAATCAGCGGCAATTTGTCGCACCTAATTTTGTTGTGTAGAGCAGCCTCTGAGAAATGAGTACAAGCTTTCTGGACGCCTCCCTCATTAAGGAGCTCAACTTATCGGATGAATTGGCTGATTAATTCATTTCCATTTGTCAAGTCTACTCCATTCCTACAGAAACAACATGAAATAGATCCTACTTAGAAAGGCTGTAAAGACGTATTAATTATGCTAGATCTTAGTTTCTTGGTTCTATTAGCTGGAATGCATTACTTTACTCGGAAAAACAAACATATCAAGCAACTCTGGTGGAGTTCCGTTATTGCTGAGAGCTTTGAATCATTTATCCATTTTCTTAGGTCTTCTGTTAAGCCCGTCAAGACTTCGTCGAAACTTATTCAATCTAATCCACAATATGAAAGCAGCCTGTTTATTTCACAATATTTATCTTTCGATTGCAAATAGAAATGAATTAGTTTTGTATGTTTCGTCATTCTGGCAAGTTTCTTAATCCTACATGCCGTAAGAATAAATAATTTACTCTATAATAATAGGTACTATTTTAACTTCAATATTTCTGTGTACGTTTTGTGTTGACCATATTACAAATACTCCAATTTATCTTTAAGATGAAGCCATTTGAAATAATGCAAAATCGTACAAAATTATGTGCTTTTGGTTTGAAAATTTGATCGCTTAGAAATACTATACATGCTTCAATTAATTACTGCAAGTAGAACACACCTTGCCTTGGGCTTGAAAAATATTTGGTAATTTTTTAATAAGTGGAAAAAAATAAAGTATCAGGCCTATTAAAAATACTTTCAAGAGCCAAAATTTCCTACTAATGAATCCATTATTTAATCCAAGTTTCATTATACAATGTGGCAAACTATTTTTTTTTTAAATAATCGGAAAACATTTTAATATTCGTGCCTGAATTTCACAAAATAAAATAAACATGAATTTTAGTGATATTTTTTTTCCAGTGAATAAAAAGTGGCGTTACCCAACTGCGAATTTCATTCTTATGCCATCAGTAGAAGAGCCGATAGCGCTTCGATAAGTCATACTTAGCTGCCTCCCAGGTTCGGGGGTGTGTGAACGTTCATGCAATCGATTTTAAATTTCCTTGTTATTGTAGTAAACAATGCGTAAAAAATGAGTTTATATTTTTTACAGGCCTTTACGAAATCAACCTACGAGAAATAACTGTCAAATAAATACCTTCTTCGACTATTCCAAAAACTTTTTCTCAAGTATTTTTAAGTCCCTTCCAAAAAGAGGCGTGGATTCCGTTGATGTACATACATAATTTACATGTATGATACAACAATATATATCATGTACATAAAATATAATATAAAATATTCTTCGATTTGTGAGTCAAGAGCCCTACCCCTCAACTACTGCCGGCCGTCAATAATGTACACGCATACACAACAATACACATCATGTACGTAAAATATTATATAACACGTACATATAAAATGTACATGTATAACACAACAATGTATATTTTGTATTCGTATATATTTAATGTACTTGTATAACACAACAATATAAATCATGTACATAATATATTATACAACATGTACAGTATGTACACCCATAATGCATCTATATATTTTACACGTATAACACAACAAGCCACAAGCGGAACAAAGATAACACCTTTTTGTGCTGGGAGTCGAATTCAACCAAAGTATAGACGTATGTATACCAAATCGCTAGGAACAATACACGAAAGCAGTCGATCGCTAAAGCTAGTATTATAAAAATAAGATATGACATAATGTAAAAATGACGCCACTAGGGTGTGCCTGACTTCGGACGATTTGGAACTAGTTTAAGGTAATCGGTAAACAAATAAAGGAGTATTCTGTTGTCTCAGATTTTGGAATTTATGAAGTCAACAATGACAACAGAAAGGATGAGTACCTTATGGCTTACGGCTGATTGTCATCCACTGATAAACATTTTGAGGTACGTTTAAAGAGTTATAAAAAATCAATACGTAGACCTTTTGAAACTAATGTGATCTAGAATCTAGAAGTATGAATTTTGGGCGTGTGTTGTTCAGATCAATGGCATCCTAAAGGGGTATGTCAAGGGGATGAAATGGGGAAGAGATATAAGAAGATTAGGAAGAACCTATAGGCTTATTCAAACGGGGCTAATAAATATGTCTTAAGCCTTTTCAGACAACATTTTGAACATTAAGATTGATTTGGGGCCTACTTACAGTTGGTATTTTTCCCTCCAGAATGCGTTATTTAAAAAAAATAGCTATTATTGTACTTATAAAGTTTAAGTTTAGACTTACGGAAGTCTATACTTCGTTTGTATGAAAGCACTATATTTGGAAAACCAATCATTCAAATTTATACGATTTGAGATTGTAACGTCCAAAAGTATTATCGTGATTTATTTTTGAGGTATTTTGCCGTGTTACATTGTAACTACTATACCTACAAAAGTACTATTTTAATTCAAATAAATAAATGAAATGGAGTAAGCGACAGCACGTATCCGAAGGATTTTAACTAGTGATTTTGAGCATATTTGGAGTAAAAAAATTAAATTCATTTTGCTGTCCGATTTCAAATAAAACAAAAAAAAATATTTTTCCATCATACGTCGCAACTGAGTAGTTGGGTGCAGCCAGTACGGGTCACGCGTTACGCACTCCGTCTCATTCTAACAGCACGGTAACAGAGGAGAGAGAGCGCATATCACGTAATCCAATCGCCACGCGTAAATCATCGGTGAAGTGTGACAGAAACATTTTTCATCATAGAACAGCAAAATGAAAACTACATCTTTTACTTCAAATGTGCTAAGGAATTGCTGTTTAAAATCCTTCGAGTATGTGCTGTTACACCCAGTATTTAAACAGTTAAATATGACGCAAATAAGCAAAGGATTACGACAGTAGGTAGGTACAGTAATAACTAAGCAAAGTTTACACGTGAACGAGGTTATTACATAATATTCTATATGGATATGATTTTCTGAAAACCGTAGCTTTACGAGCATCTCAGAAATTTCAATTATAATAATTCCTACTCATTTATCCGCTCCAGAGGCTGGAATAGCTTAAGGAAATATTTTACGAGGTAGGCATTAGGTACAACATGGAATTGAACTGCAATATTTTTTTAGCAGAAATTATCTCCTCCAACGTTCGTTATAATTGCCTCGGAGAGTTGAGAGAGAAAAATAATTACTGCTTATTTATGTAACGACCGGACACATTTCTACATTTTAACATTTTTACTCTCGCAGTATTGAAATAATCACGCTGATATTTATACTATGAAAACAGTGGTTTTTGTGAGCAGGGGTACTGTTTTGTGGCTCGCGGCCTGTCTCCTGGTCCGTTGTGTGACGCTGTTCCCACGGATCCGAGGGCCGGGAATGCAGAAAGAATGCCGCCGATGGGATCTGAATCTCGGGCCCGCAATTTGTTTGTCCACGTTCCAGGAGGAAAGGTTTTGTTGCTCCTCGCCGAGCCTACTGCTGGCTTTTTACCCCGGTCCTAGCCCTATCATCGGGGAATGGCCTTATCGCGCGAGGGTCGGACGAGGCCTAAAGTGGACTGCTTATCTCCTAATTGTAATTTATTTTGTTTCCATAAGGTCCGGCAATTCATAAATGAGTCGTCTAAATCACATATCTAATCTGAAATAATTTAACGCGCTCTTAATTATCGAAATGCATTTTGAATACACAAAAGGATTTATAAAAATTGAACTAAAGTATAAACAGGCTCCTATATAAATATGTGAATAATAAATATTGCAAAAAAGAAACAATTTGATTTAAACATCAAAACTATGTTGATGTCCTTTGAGAACACGTTTTATTTGTTCGTTTATTTTATTTTACGCTCAGAGGGCTTTTACACAAATATAGTTAGTAAAATTTTTACATGAGAAATAATTTTGAACAGGAGAAAGAAATAATATTTTTTTTTTTTGTTATTTGTTTTTGGGTGTTATGCCTTGTTGCGCTACCTCCTTCTTAAGCCAACGTTTCGGACAGCGTTACAGTGTCCATTATCAGGGCAGATGTGTAATTGTAAGAATTACGGTAGATAACAAAATACATACATGAAATAAAAAATTACAAAACGAAAAATTTTAAAAATAAAGTGATCACACAGGTTTACAAAGAGACAACCGAAGGCTTAAGAAAATGGTTGAAATGGGTTTTTACTATGATCCACAAAATTAAACATGTCAACATGATCTAAGTAATGCTTTCTAATAGCGTGAAGCCGCTGTATCGGAGAATGAGCAATGTAATTGCTTTGATTTAATTTAATTGTTTTAGTGAAAGTCAATTTACGACCCCTTTTAAAAATCAAAACTCATTCCCTCACTTGTCAAAATCAGTAAATGTTTAAACATAGTAGAATGCTAGGGGGCGTAGAATAAAGAAAATAACACAAGAAGTGCATTCCAAACAAATAGGAATTTAAAAAAAAATGTGCCACTAACTTCGTACCTTTTCGTTTTAAACCATTTAGCATGCGGTCTGTCACTCTTTCACTTGATAGGAATTGTGTACCGCCATCGTATTTGAATTTCGTAATCATGGTGAGATATAGTTTTGGATGGAATTATACACTTTCCTGTGTTATTCTCTACATTTTTTCTTTTATTCACAAAGTTCCTTTTTGCTATAACATTTTACGATTGACTCAACGTTTATCACCAAGCAGGGGTTTGATGAAATTAATGATTCAACTTATTGTTTATAGTGTTTGGAAAGGCTTGATGATAGCCAACCCACGATATGAGTTTGCATCAGAAGAAGGATAATATGAAAATTACACCCAGACTCGATATTTGTGCAATTGAGACCAATTTTAAATTTTGTGCGAAAGTGGCAGTCAGTGACTTAAGCACCCAAAATACGCATAAAAACCCAAATACCAATTATTACATAAATAAGTAAATTCACAAATAAGTAAATACCATATAACTGTTTGGCAAAACTGTTTGGTTGGCATTTCAATCAATAAAATAAAGTATTCTTAGGGTTGGTGTATGTATTTGTAAAGGGTAGTTTTTTTAATGTAAGGTTGTTTTCAATGAACAAATGTCCCCGTTTATCACCCCTCCTTCAACCCTTCATTATATCGTATTATCTAATACGGTTCACCGGCTCACTTACATTTAAACCCTTAATAACTTGGATATATTCATTTCTAAATTGTCCTCCTGATTCCAATGGCCATCATGATAGTTCTTGTGTTAGGTATTGACGAATTCTATTTAACAATTTTGTTATTAGTATATGGGGGAGCAAACTTCCTTTCGGCTGTTCTTCCCCTTTCGAGCTCAGTTTAGTTGTAAACATAAACCCACCTTAGTTTTTTAACTATATAAACTTAAAAAAATTATAAGAGGATTATTTAACGAATATCCAAAAAAAAATTGAAATATGCTTAAAAATAATCCCATTTCATCCAAGGGCAGTTATCTATTAAGACCTCCGACGTAGAGGGCTAAGGATCTTGACTCGCAATCCGAAGGTTGCAGGATGGAATCCCGGCGTGTGCAAATAAATTTTATATGATTAATTTGCATTATTTCACAATTAATTCATGAATATATACTATATTTGCGGCACGTCCCAGAGTGGAAGATACTCCCCTTATTGCCCTCGTGGAAGACCACCATTCAGAATTGAAACGTTGGATGAAATGGCTTTTGCAATGTTTGGTGACAGGATCCGAATAGCCAGGTACTTCCCCGCCCTCCTCTTCACCATCTCCTTCCCCTCCCACTACCTTCAGCCCATCAACATACCCCAATTGGAGATGCCATAGTCTCCCTGGCTCCAGACGGGAGTAGCTGGGACTCTTGTGAGGTATTCACATAAAAAAACGGATAACGTTTTGCTACTCAGATTTACATGTTTCATCAAACGATATCAATTAGGTTAAAAGCAAATACCTACGATAATTCCATTATTAATTCACCGTCCGTTTAGTTATCACCCAGTATACAGGTATTAAGAATCTTCCAAAGACAATAAAATGGTAATTTTAACATAACTTAATGAGTGAAACCTCGAATTGTAATATTTAATCATTGAAGATAATATTAGACACAATATAAAAAATATGCGCTAAGAAAATTAAGACAGTGGTAGTTCTGAGTCAAAGTATGATACAGTTAAATATGACCGAAGGGATAGGGTCGAATTAGCTCCGTGGTTAGAGCAGGGTTCCGGCAGGCTAAGATCCTGGATTCAATTCCTAGATGCGAACGAAATTTTTTCTGATTTTTCTGTTTAAGAGAAAATTAATTAATAATATACATAAATAAAAAAGTACATATTATGTAAAAGTATAGTTATCATACATATTGCATACTATATTATTATTGAGGGCCTCAGCAGAGGTAAGCCAGGGGTATCAAACAAGGTTTTATAAATTAAATACTGCTAATAATAATAACAATAAAGAAATTATACCAAGACCCAAATAGAGAGAACAATATTTTTGTACAAATAAAATGGTGCAGGTGTAAAAATAATTTGAGAAGAGATTGATGTATTTATCCGTGTAGCCGAGGGCATTTTTACTGTAGATAATGTTGATAAAACTAATGGATTGAACAATTAAATATGTTTGTAAATTTGTACCTAATATATAGATTTCTAAGAATTGGATATGAGGTTAGGTTTTCAGTAACCGAAATTGCCCAATCGAGTAAGGATTTTGGATTGGAATAATTTCAACAAAGCTAATTTTTTTGTGTACGCGTTTCGATGTTAACGTAAATCTTACAAAATCGCAAAAAAATCATTGAGGCATTTCGACATATTAAAGTCAAGACATTAAAGATCTCTAAACTTGGTTTTTCGCAAATAACTCAAATCTTAAGCGTTGCTCGTTAATGATAGCTATATTAATCTTAACGAAAACATTATTATCTACAATTTTGATTTTATTCCACAAAATTAACCTATTTCGAATTATTGCGCGGAGAAGGCGTTCGGGTTGTTTTTCGTATAATTTGACTGGGTTAAAAAGTACTAACTACTTCGTTTGTATTAATTTAGTAAAACAGGCCAAATCATTAACTGTCCATCCATAATCCACAATATTAGACCATTCAGCCATTAAAGCATTTAGTTAATCACCCAACCCCCCTGAGCCTGAGCACAGCGCGTGTCCGACACGAAGCGGTCCTCGCCAGTCGCGGTCCGGCGCACGTTCGACCGTTCATCTGTTCAACTGTTCAACGCTCATTTGAATAAACACCGACGAAGGATGTATTTATTTATTTGAGCTAAAGATCAGTCAACATTTGTCCGGACAATGGGCGCAGTTTGCATATCCGTGGGACTGTCGGCTGCAATGTGCTGTTGACTGTTGACAGATCGGACACTATTGTCTGAAGGGAACATATTTTAGAAAATCGGATGCAGAGATGCACTGAGAAAGTTTAAATTGAGATTAGGTACCTTATATCTATGCATGAATATGTGCTTTTATATTTAAATTTGTTAGTAACAGCTATAAATTCCCCAATATTATTTATATAGGTGTCATAAACGTAAAGAAACGTTCGATAATTTTTTTGGTGTTCTAGTAAATTATTTTAGTTTGTAACTAGTTTTGAGCAGTTAACTAATAAAAACAAAACCAAAATACAGAGAAATAATGTAGTGTTTTCTTAAAACCAATTTGGGAGACGGGAATGGGTACTGCCGCCCCGGGAACCTTTATTAGATAACCAACACCTCTCCCATAGGCCACCCCAAGTGGTTCGCTACGTTTGGTGATTTAGCAGGGGTGCCCGGGTTCATGGGGTGCGGTTTGTCTAGGTCTTGGAGGTAGATTACCAGGACACACCGAACCCCAGATTCCTACCCACCCCTTAAGCCATTTTCCTTTCCAGAACTCTCTTCTCCTTCCTTTTCTTAAAAAAACTCTCCACACAGCATCCTCAAAGATGACATAGGCCGTGATGGAAATTATTTTCCTCCGGGCTGCCTGTGTGGAGCTCATGTTAAAAAAAAAAAAATATTTATATAGGTATATGTATCATTGAATCACTGGTTTTGTCAATATTTCTGGTTTTCACATTTTAGGGGTGTTCTTGGCCATCCTTTCAAATTATTGAAATAGAGAGGGAAAAGTAGAAGGCGAAGAATCTTTGTTTTATTTTTTATTTATTTTGGCAAATTTTATAATTGAGCTGTTAACTAACATTTTGGTAAAATTCGTTTTTTGTTTAAACGGTGTTTTCTGATGTCTTCTTTCGCTAGAGACATTCTCGTGGTGGTATTACTGTTTTAACAGACGAGCTCCGGCAAGGCAAAAGTCCTGGGTTCAATTCCTAGATGCGACCGAAATCCTTTTCTGATTTTTCTGTTTCAAATTATCGTCTGAGAGTCGCTAACATTGTCCTCAATGATTAAAGTCTACTTTGTTTCTATTAATAATAAAAAAAATATATATCGAGTCTAAAATTACTTCTTCCAAGAATTTGCTTTCTAGTATTGATCTTATTCTAATTATAATGGCAATAAAAATCACGATAATCATTTTGAACAATTACATTACTCCATTTTATTGGAATAACTTTTTAATAACTTTTGAAGGTTTTACCCACCAATGTAATATTTAGCGTTGTAGAAGAAGATAATATTAATAAATAAAAACGAAATATTGAAAGTCTTGAAAATCATCTTGAAAAAAAAATCTTAAAAGGGAACAAGACAAGACACAGAAAATAAAATTGTAATGGTCGCATCTGGAAATTGAACCCAAGATCTCTGTATTACCAGAGCCATGCCTGAAACCACTCGGCCATTGGGACATATTTAATTCATGTGAAAAAATTAGTTGATGATTAAATTGTTAATTCTGAATTTGAAATATGAGACGAGATCGACAAAAATGATGTAAGTTAAATAAAACTTGTTCTTTTTCGTGTTTCTTTTGGATTCGTTAGTATTTTCATAGCTTCTTCATGATTAAAATTACATTACTAATTAATCGACCTTGAAATAGTTTATTGTTATTCTGAATGCCAACCCTGTACAGCTCATTGTTGATAATTCCCATGAAAAAATTGCGTGATGTAGAATTTACCGTGAAGAGAAAAACAGCTATTTTACAAGATGCGCCATGGCTGCACTTCAAACGACAAGACACTCTAAGCAGAAAACATCGGAGTAATGTTGTGCTTCTTACTACTTGAACATTTCCACATTATAATTATAAAAATGAATTCATGTTGCGCAGTATTATATTATAATAGTTATCCAATAAATCCACATTAAACCATATATATTTAAAAAAAATATTAAATTACTAAAATTAAATTACTAAACTTAAATTTTATTTAATCAAATGAAGACAATATTAGCGGAACTCAAACGAAAATCTGAAAACAAAAAATCGGAAAAAGTTTGCACCTCTGGGACTCGAACCCAGAACCTTTCACTTTCCGGGCAAATGCGCTAACCACTGCGCACTAGATTTTCGGTTGAGTTACGCTAATATTGTCTTAATTTAATTAAATATTATAATTTGAGGTTTTACTCATAAAGTTTAAAAAAAAAAAAATATATATTTTAACTTTTACGTTTAGAGAAGATACATATTAAATTTGATGTAGATCGTGTGCTGAAGGGGGCTAAATTTTGGATAAAATTTCAGCGATTTCTAAAGTACAGCTTTATGGTTCGGCTAAGATTTTTTCATAAACTCTATGACGACTTTTTTAATATAGGTACTAATAGTTTTGATGTCCTTAATGAATTAATTTTTAGTTTTAATTTCTTTGATACTGTGTAGGAGTTTAATATTGCATTAAAATTTATTGTAAACTAGCGAGTACCCGGCACGCGTTGCAAAGAAATATAAAGAAATAATTTTTTTCTCCAAACAACTGACCAAAGTTTCATCGCAATCGGAGGAATGATATAGAAAATGGTTTCATAACGCCAGAGCTCACCATTACATATAGAAACCTTCGCAAGCATGCGTACAAAAAATCATCTGTATTTGTATCACCAGAAGTTTTATCACAATCGGTTGAATGGTTTAGGAACGCATAAAGGATAAACAAAGAAAAATTCTTTTTATAAATTAAAGATTAATGATTTTAAAATTGTTCTATTTTATACATTCTTAATATAATATTTTTCTTATACATTTTAAGGCAAACCAATGCATTGATATATATTTAACATATATTTAATAAATTATCATGAAACAGAACCTATTAGAAACTTTATTATTTAAAATTTTAGACTCCACTAAACATTAATTATCTTGACCCGATTGGCAAAATATTTAAGCACTAACTGTACTGGATCGTTAGAATACTGTTGAACCAACGATTAATGCAAAACCATGAAACCCGGCAAAGGTAGAAGAAGTGCAGGACATCCGAGGACGACCCGGCACGACCAAGGGAAGCAAATATTTGAGTCAGGCCATGTAAAGAGTTTGAATAATAGAAGGGTATGACACGATATATGAATGTAAACTAGGCAATAAGTGTATGCCAAGACCGAGTTATTTGGCGGTCCGTACTCTCTGCCTACCCCTGCGGGAAAACGGAGTGATGGTTAATTAGTTAGTTTTTTTATAAAGGGTGCAAATAAAATTATTTGTATAATAGGGTGGAACTTAAAAAATAGGTGAAATATCGATGCCTACATATTTATTTATTTTTATTTAGTTATTAGTTTGTAGAACTGCATTCAAATTTTTTTTATCTATTCTATAATATTATGATTTAATTTATAAAAGCAGTTATTTATAAACAGATTAATTTATATACAATTTATTATTACGCTGTTTCGCCTTCTGAAGGAATTATCAAAAGACAGGATAGTTTGATAATGCCTGAAGAAGGCGAAACAGCTGCCGCACGTTATAATAAATTACACAGCAGAACTTGTTTATAAATAAACTGTTTTCATAAATCAAATAATCATATTTTTGAATATTTAAAAAAGCGACCTATATAGTTACGAGTATAACAATTTTTTCACAAAACTCTATGGAAGTTCTAGTACAAAAATAATTGCAAGGAAAATTGATATATAACTCTGTGACTTTCTTAAAAATAATATCTCTTCGTACTATTATTTACACTAGCGAGTTCCCGGCATGCGTTGCAATACCACTAATAAAGAAATTGTTTCTCCCTACGTGTCTTTTCCCACTCGTCCCGTTCCCCTCGCCCGTTCCCTCTCCACTTTTCCTGCCTTCCCTCTCTCCTCTCCAGCAAGTACTCGATTTGATTAGTACCATAGGTGAGTACTTCATAAATAAATTCATTAATTTAAAGAGTTTCGAAAATTGAATTTTGATCGAACAATCATTCTTTTGCAAAATGTCATTCTCAAATTGTGAAATTTTTGACAGTATTGTAAGAGTTTGTGTAATGATTAAAAAAACTTTTCAGATGTATTGTCACGTGGTTGTACGAATCCAGAAACATTCGCGAGAATGGAAAGAAGGTATTTTGAAAGTTTAAAATATTTCCTATGCTTGGTATAGCAATACATAGACACAACTCTTAACTCATATACACCCAAGCAAGCATATTTTGATTTGTATATATATATATATATATATAGATTATTGAAATCATAAAATAAGCACGTATGTTTAATTTATTGCAACGCTCGCAGCAGAATTGTTAGTATTCCATATGTCCAATTAGTGTTTAATATTTCAAAATTCACACGTACTTTTTGAAAACCGTCGATAATAAAGCAGTTAATGCGAGCGATGGAGGTTTTAGCGTACTCCCGCCAATCCGCCCGCAGTGAATATATATTATGTAGTATGGCTTTTTACCCTCCATTTAGCCATTGTCTTCGCGTTTACAAACAAGTTGTGCACGTCAAAGAGAAATTAGAATAAATATGCATAATCAACAAAGCCTAGAGCTGGCTGCTTGTGTATGGAAATTGAATTAATGGCTGGCTTTTGCTGGAGCATGCACCATTTTGAAGAACAATAATTCCTGCATAATTTTCGTGTAACTCGTTTTTTAAAAACATCATTTTTTGTTAGATGTTTTCAAGTTCCTACATGTCGCATAAATATTCAAGTTTACGTCGATGTTTTATTTGCAATAGTAGTTATTTAGCATTACGATAATAATAAAATGATTGATTAGTCAATACAATAATTTTCCGTGATCATACCAGTCAAAAGTATTGTTGACTACGCCGAAAAGATTTCAAATAAATTCTATAACTTTCAGTATTTTTGGTCACAATCCTTAAAAAAATAATTATGAAAAAAAAACTATTTTCCAAAACACGTAAAAGGCAATTGGAAGCTAGATAAATGAATAATAGATTATGGTAAATAAATTTTTTATTATTATTATTTTATTTTTTTTAAAAGAAAGACAAACATTTCCGGGTTAGAATAACCCAATAATGGTTGAAAATCTCTTACTACTTATAGATTATGTTCTCAATTTGGGAGGCGGGCAGGGGTACTGCCGCCCCGGGAATTATTTATTGAATAACCAACACTTCTGCCACAGGTCGCCCCGAGTGGTTCGCTACGTTTGGTGATTTTGCAAGATGCCCGGGATAATGGGGTGAGGTCTGTCCGGGTCTTAGCGGCGGATGCGTCTGCGCACCAACTGTGTGGCAGGCCGTATCGGGAGAGAAAGGTTGAGGAAAACCTTTGGATCTCTCCAGCAAGATTCTCTAGGAACATCGACCTGCAGCGCAATGGGAAGGTTGGATGCATACGCCTGTTACTCTTGGACACACTTACCCACCCCTTAAATTAAACCCTTTTCCTTCCGGATCTTCACATAGCATCCACAAATATGACGTAGGCCCAGAGGAGAATTATTTCCCCCAGGGCCTCCTTTGTGGGGCTAACGTAAAAAAATAAATTAAATAGTTTTATTTTTAAATAGTTTTTCCAATGTTTCGATTAATTATAAAATAAAATTTGTAATAAATAAATAATCATTTTTTCAAAAATATTTCAGAAGATAATAATTACATAAACGTTGAAATATCATCGATTTTTCACTAACTCCTTCCCTAACTTCACGTATTTCAAATTGATTACCAAACTCTGGTCATGTATTATTTATTGGTTAAATAACTAAATGTTCATCGACTGTGGTCCTTGATGTAATTGAGTTATTGTTTATAAAGTATCTGTATAAATATTGTTTATATAAACTGCGAAGACTATTAGGATTATTGGTTTGAAGTGTGATCAAACATTTTGTTAACACAATATAAATGTTTACAATTTTGGCCAAGAGGTGCCACTAGCGTGTGTGTTATATACAAAAGTAGGTGCGCAGTTTGGTGCCTTGGTATAAATATTATTAATTATTACTAAACATAATAATTTCGGTTATCGGTGCACGCGTGCGTGATGTGAAATATTAATGCGTAAAATTATGTAAATTACACAAGGTCCAATAACCTTTTTACTTTCCAAATCGGAACTTATAAATATTATTACATAAAACCATGTCAGACAAGTGGTAAAGAAGGTTCGAAATTTATATATTTTAATAATAATTAATAAAAGTAATTAAACTTTTAAAATGCATTTGTTCATATTTTTGACAGATCTGAATGATTAACAAAGTTTAATAACGTTTTCATTCGAATTGTAAATTTCCGAACGTCTCTAATTATTATTTGGTGAACAATGATCCTAAGCCCCATATTTTATAAATGCTTTCAGCTTCCTACAAATTCGACCCACGTATTCCTAACCACCCACCATATCTTTTTCTTTCCCAGAATTTCCTCGCCTTCCTTTCTCTAAAAAGTCCTTACATATAGCATCCCCAAAGGTGACAAAGGCTCTGAGGGATTTTTTTTCCTTTTGGAGCTATTGGAAAAAAAATCCCGTCAATTTTCATCGGTCTGCGCTGGTCATTAAAAAACAATTGGTTTATTATGAAGGATAATTATCTTCCATTTTCAAAGTAACAAATAGAGATCTTTACCGGGATCTCCCTTGCTGAGTATTTAATGAGTGTACAAAATTTTGTTTTGCAGAAGGTTATTTGTGCTTTTCAAAATTTGTGTGCATTATTAGAATCTTAAGTGGAAAATACTCAAAAGAATGCTCCTAGAGCCTGGGGTTATTTATTTCTAGTTTAATTAAACTAGTGTAGTAAAAGTGGTAGTAATTGTATGAGAAGCTTCCGTGGTCGAGGGTATTTTTTATTATATGAATACCCCAAAAGAGTCCCAATTGCTCCCGTCTGAAGCCAGTGAGACTATGGCATCCCCATTAGAGGTATGTTGTGAGGCTGAAGGTAATGGGGAGGGGAATGAGATGGGGAAGAGGAAGGTGGGGAGTACCTAGCTATTCAGAGCTGGTCACCAAACACGGCCAACGCCATTTCAAGCAACGTTTCAATTCTGAATAATGGTCTTACACCGTGGCGATACTGAGAGTATCTTCCACTCTGGAACGTGCAGCAAATATACTATATATTATTTTAAATGAATAAATTGTGAAATAACACATATTAATCAAATAAAATTTATTTGCCACGCCGGGATTCGATCCCGCGACCTTCGGAATGCTAGTCAAGGGCCTTACCGCTGGACTACGCTGGCCGTCGACTACGTAGCTCTTGACTAGCAATCCGAAGATCGCGGGTTCAAATCCCGGCGTGCGCAGGTAAATTTCAATACATTAATTTGTATTTTTTCACAATAAATTAATTAAAAATTATATATTTGTCCACGTTGAAGAGTGGAAGATGCTCTCAGTATCACTCTGGTGTAAAACCACCACTCAGAATTGAAACATTGCTTGATATGACTTTAGCCGTATTTGGTGATCAGATTTGAAAATCCAGGTATTTCCCCACCTTCCTCTTTCACGTCTCCTTCCTCTGCCCTCTACCTTCAGCCTCACAATATACCCCCATTAACCCCATAGTCTAACAGGCTCCAGACGGGAGCAGTTGGGGCTCTTGCGCGCTCACATAAATTTATTATCATCTTACCGAGATAACTCTTACAAATTTTTATATAAAATTATGATATGATACTAAACCATGACAATATTTACATACTGCGAAGTTAAATGAGATGTTTTGCATTATGTGTACGACGTAAAAAAAGAATAGCAAAATTAAAACCACTTCTCTTCAATTAACACATTTCAGGTAGATTGAATCAATCAGTTTTAGAAACGGTTTTTATGTGCGAAGATAACTGCGGTTTTCTTAATTGAAAGGTGTTTGTTTTTACCAATTTTTTTAGGTGTTCTCGAGAAAGTGGTTTTATGATTTTCCCAAACATCACTCTTTTGAGAACTCGCTGACCTTATAAGATTTAAATTATAAACAAAGTTATCAATACATAATTTATGTTTTTTTCTGTGGAAGATGATACAGCGTTATTATGTCACCACCTAATAAAAAAACGTATTCACATATGAGGCTGGTATATTTATAGAATTTTGCACGTTATACAATGTCAAAAGGCACATTTTAAGGTGATGTACTACTAAGCAATGCGAAATCATGTGATTTTGGTTAGAAAATTAAATCGTTTTAAAATATTTTGGATGCTTTAATTTAATACTGCGAATAGAACATGTACTGTTTTTGTATTTTTATAACAAAAAAAAAGAACACGTATTTGTCTTTGAAATAATCGAGTGCTTTTGTAATCAGTCTTTTTGAAAAACTGCTTTATACTACTTGAGAACTGATTTGCGGTTTAGGTTTTATTGTTTAATGTGGAAAAATAAATTCTTCAGAAATGATCGTAAAATATTTAAATCTTTGTGCCTGTTAAACACGCTTTTTGGTGTTGTTTTTTCGTGAATAAATCTAAACAGGCGGCTGGGTTTGACGAGAATTTCACCCTTATGGCTATCTACATTTTTTTTTGTACACGCTTAAATAAAAAAATAGCAATTTTATTTTGTAAAAAATAGCAATATATATGAACATAATTTTCTCCAACAATCATGACGAAGGGGTAAATTTTTGCTTTAATATTAATTTGATTAGATTATAGCTTTTCACAAATGTTTATACTAAAATAACACAATTTTACTGTCGGCAATGCAATATGAAATTGTCTTTCTTTCTAAATTTATTCAATAGTATCATAGATTTTTCAAATATCACTTAAAATATTTACTACTGCGAGATCTCTTTGCACAATCAAGTTCACTTCATTTCGGTAAGCATTCTAAGAAAGTATGAGTTTTCTTCAAATGTAAGAAATAATTACAAGGGTAGTTTTACAGAGGCTAGCTCTGCAAATTGTACAATGAAACCATACGTGCCATTTTGCATGAGAACTGAATGTTATTGCCACGATTGTTAATTTTTGAAGGCATCAGTAGATCAACGAATAAAAAAATATATAAAACATCTATAAACCCGATTAGACCATCATTTAGAGGCTCGATTTGATAAATGTAATCGGTAGGTAACTTTGTTTTCCTTATTAAGATGCATGTCCTTATCGCTTGTCCAATTTGTACCGCTTTGAACTTGTCAAAACATTGTTTTGTGTCATGAAATTCTGTCACATTCGGAGTTCACTCACTTCCATACAAGTACGTGATCTCACCATCAAATTGCCGATTTAACCTTCAACTATGACGAATTGAGTGGATCCCAGAGATGAGATGAATCTCATATTTATTAAAATGAGTCATACAATAGTAGGTAACATTTTAAAAATAATCTAAGGATTTTTTTTTTAAAACCTCAAATAATGTTGTATTTAATTATCTCAATCATTGAATGAACACCAAAGGAAATTTATTTTTATTTAATTTGTATTTGTGAACTCTTCGGTACGATTTTGTTAGTAGAATAGTAATTTACAAACATACTATGTAAATATTACAAGAAATCCTTATTATTGCACGATAAGTTTCTTTAGTAAACCTGCTTTGGAATGAACTCCATTGTAGGTCAGTGGTTTCACTATTCTGGAATGCTAATACTAATAGAACATGAAAAGAATTTCAACAGAACTTTTTTATTACAGGTATTTCTCATATTGGTCTAACTGACTGCAGTAACAATTAACATTATTTAAAATTATTTTTATTATGAACACCTTCGTATGTATTAAATGTTTATAATAAATTATATAGATTGTATATGCCATAAAAATTCCCATTATTAATAAAGTTTTATGGAGAAAATTGTATAACGTATTATGTAGTCACAGATCAAACAAAACTAAAGGTTTTATTTATAATTTATTAATTAGTGTGAAAATCTGTTCCAGATGATAAATCTTCATTGTTAGACGGTATTATTTCCACATAAAAAAGTAGAAGTAGTGAAAGATTAAAAGACGAATAAGATTAGTGTACTTATTAGTAAACTCCAAATTCAAATTAATACATTGCTTATTTGTACAACAAATTTCATAACGATTTTTTTGAAGTAAGAGTAAATAACAATAAAGGCTATAATGAGATAGTAATATCATACCCAGAAGGCGTCAGTATCTGAAGAGATATGACTGCTGCAAAGAGCATCCAATGCAGCATCCTGTTCTGTTCAGGTCACTTCCGTATCTCCTTTACAGATGGCGCTGGCGGTACATACTTCCTCCGCCACACTTCCCCGAAAGCCTCTGGCGGAAACACTTGCTAAGTTTTCGGTCGAAGTTTGAATTACGGATATACCGAAGTTTGTATGAAAACTTTAGTGATTTGTTTTCATAATCAATATTACACATTTTCACTGATGCTATTTTTGTATTAGAATATCCTTAGTACTACGTTTTTTGACATGATTTTAAAAAAACATGCAAATGTCACAAAAAATGGTTAAAAAATAAAAAAATTTAATGCTTTTAATTTTCACTATTTTATCAACTTTGATCAAAAGCACAACCTAATAAATACATAGTAAAATAATGTTTGATAATTATTTGTGTTTTTTAAATATATTTTGGATATTTAGCGAGGTGTTAGTTAAGCGTATAAGTTGTTTCCCGACACAACAAATTCGAACCTTAAAATTTGATGTAGCGGCGTGTTCGAGTTCGCGCCGCAGTACGTGTGTCCATATATCAACATTAGTTGCGAACGGGGCGCTCTTGTTTGGCTCGACGCGGACAATAATACTAAGGCGAAAAGGCGAGGAAAAAACGGTCCGGGGATAGGCCCCACCTACAGGCCTGCCCCCTGCTTCGGACGTTTCCGCGCCGGCCTGGCAGAGCCGAGCGGGCCGGAACAGCGGAGCTGCGAGACGCGATCTGCAGCTTTTCTCGCCCCTCGCTAGGTGGACGGCGCAGCACAAGGGCGCAGGACAACCCCTAACACACGGGACAAATACATCACGCAGATTCGCGCATGCTTTTTCATGATTGATTCCGTATCTTTTGAGGGTTCTTTCGTGATGATAGCATTAAGTACGATTTATTTATTTTCATTGCGCCCTTAGAATTTAGGAAATTACTCAAAAACATGTATTTGTTTATTTAACACAGTTATTACACAAATAAGGAAGTACATTAAATTACATAAATCTACTCTGACTTAGAATACTTTTTGTAGCATTTGTAAATATTTGTTAGGGATTTTTATGAGGTTCCTAATCATTTCAAAATCAAAAATATAGCCTTACGATCACCATTATGCACTCATCCCTCACACAACCTTATTTGTATTTTTATTTTTTACCACACAAGACATATAACTGCCAAGCCAGAGTAACTATTGCACTTCTATTAGGAATGTTGCGAGACTGAAATAAAATAAAGATAGTAATTCTTATCTATTCTATCGACGGCTTCTGTTAACGGATGAGTAGTTACGATCGTCAACTATGAATTCGGAAGTAACGGGCTCAAATCCCGGCAAGTACAAGTAAATTTTATTTGATTCATTTGCGTTATTTCAAAATTTATTAATTAAAAATAATATTCAGTATATATCTGCGGCACGCACCAGAGCTGTAGATACTTTTAGTATCGCTCTGGTAAAAGATCGATCGATCGCCAATCAGAATCGAAGCGTTCCTAGAAATGGTTAAGTTGTGTTTTGTGATGAGATCAGAATAGCCAAGTTTTTCCAAACTTCCTCTTTCACATCTACTTCCCCTCCTCACTACTACATTCAGCCACACAATATACCTCAATTTGGGATGCCATAGTCACACTGGCTCCAGACGGGAGCATTTGCACTCACATAAAAAACAAAGCCATCCCAGGCAACGTTTTAATATTTATGGTTGGTCGCACACTGCGACAATACTGAGAGTATCATAACACACGCATGACACTATCAAACAAGTCAAAAATAAATGTGTATTTTATGTGTTTGTTCAATTAAACTTTTCAAATAATTTTCCTTATAATTACACTGTCTCATGTAACAGGGTGCAAGGTACCGTGATACAGGCCACAGGACATAGGGTAAATGGTGGTTCCAGCTAGGGGGTGGGTGGTTGGTTGATTGAATAGGGGTGGCACCCCTCCTGGCCTCGTGTCATCGCCACTTGTTAGCAAGAACGATGAAAGGATTTCAGCAGTGGGTAATGAGCATTCAACTTACGAATGATAATAATTGATGGTCGAGGGTTCGCTTTGTAGGTCCTTAAAAAACACGAGTAAATGATATGTTTTTTTTCCTGTAGGTTATAAGAAGAGACATATATCATACATCGCGTGGAATGTTAAAAATTCGATTAAAAAACAAATGCTTATTGAAATTTTAAATTTGTATTGTCTCTGAAGAATTTTTTACAGGTGCTTAATTTAAAAAAATATTATCTCCCCACAGGAGGCCCCGAGTAAGATAATTTCGTTTCCCCAGGGCCTGTGTCGTCTTTGATGATGCTGTGTGGAGGGTCTATTTGAGAAAAGGAAATAGTGAACATGAGGCTTGAAGTTATCCTTGTTGTAGGAGGAAGAAAATGCGAATTCAGATAAACCGTTCCACAGCCGAGCTGTTGAACTCTAGAACAAGTCGGAGAAACGACCCATGTGATAAATGGCAAAAGTGTCGCACGTTTGGCGTGTTTCCCCACTATGTCGCTCTCTCAATGCTCTCGAATGGTGAGCTCTCTGCACGGCTTTTTGCCTGGAATTTCTAGTTCAATAAAATTAAATACACAGGTTTTTACAACTATAGTCAACGTCATTTTTTTAATGAGCTACGGAGCTCTAAATATGCAAGAAAATCAACAAGAAAAAAAGTTTTGTGACATTTCGGGTGCAACTAAGTAGAAATTACGACACTCTTTCAGAAATCCATTTGTGGAACAATGACAAGGGTAGGTGAATTATTATTTTAATAAAATAAATAAAAACGTTCCTTTTGGATTGCGTTAGAAAAGTTTAAACATGTAAATAAACATCACAAATTAATTAATTTAAGGAAAATAAAAGCAATTAATTTAATAAATATTTTATCTTAAACCTGATTACTTTTCTCACAAACTATTTAAATATGTTATTTAATTAAACAAATTTATTAAATATGATTAAAATATTAATGCATTAAATTAATTTTTAAAGATAATTGAAACAATCATAAAACGATTTTTAATTAAAATGCATAATTTTAACTGGCATAGCTAACGTAATTACGTAGTTACGAATTATTAAATTATTCTAAAATAAATTTCATATATTTTCCGTAAACAGATTTTCCATGTGAAATGGCGCCTTGGAAAATAACAATGTCATGTTTTTATTTTTCTTCTGAAGAAAAGTTACAATAAAATACTTTTGTTTATCTTTGAATCCTATAATAAATCAATATCATTAAGTAATACTAGTCTTTATCACACTTAATTTCCACATTAATTATTCAAAACACGTCACAATTAATTTATTCTTCAAGTACGTATTGGTTTAGCTGTTTTAAAAAGTTTACTATCCAAGTTTTATTGTTTAATTATATGTTTTATTTCAAGTAATCCATTTATCTCTCCAAACTTTGATCAATTTTAATCACTCACTTTATTTATAGTTTGTTATTGAACTGTCAAATATTAGAACTCTCTTGGTTTGAATCGCGTCGTTCCGGCGCTGTCTACTTCCGGCAGTGTGGGCCGGGAATCGTCTTTCCCGCGTTAAAGCCTCTGCGATGCTAGCGCCACGCGATCAAATCTACAACTAGACAAATCACTGACACATCAATGAGAACCATTCTATGTACAATGTACAGTACATGCATTCAGATACATTTTTCTAAACTAAATACATGAAAAATTTGATTGCTTTGTGAAGATGTCACCACGTCTTACAAGAAATAATGATTAAAAAAAACCCTTTGAAAACATAGAGTTTCCTTTGATATAACTGACGATAATTACTTAATTTAAACTGAGGAAATAAATAGTTGTATTTCCGAGAAGCTTCACGTTTGTGTGCAAAGAAAAGCCTTATTTGTATGAGTGGGACGTTCGTCGGACTAAAACATGCGTGGGTTTATTTAATGACAAGCCCTTGCGTATAAATATCACAAAAGATGTGCCGCAAAATGGTGTAAAAAGTACCAATTATTTACAATTCTGTAAAAGGAGCTTCTAGTGCCTTATTGGGTGGCAGACACTCGAATAATATTTCAAAGCGAGAAGGGATATTTAATTTGTCTTACAAACCGACAGAATGTTTGTGGGCGTATGACGGAACATTGCTTGAAAAACTTACATATCTCCTTAGGAGCAATACGTGAATCCAACTAATGAAAGAATACTGGAAGGTTCACTTGCAAACCACAGGGGAAATCAGAAACCAATCTCATTACGAGTCTTTTTTTACTTTCTTTTATTCATTTATCCCAGTCCTTTAATTAAAAACACGCATTTCCAGGATAAGAAATCGAGAGCGATATTTAAATGATATTATAATTATATGAAAGTAACCAATTTATTTAAATTTAATTAAAATGATGCCACGAAATAATTTTGCAATTTATAGTTAAAGAGGGTTGTAAAACGATTACTTTCGTCATTATTGTAATTTTACTAACAAAATATTGGTCGTTTTAAGGAAATTGGCCACTTACGTCCAATACTTTAAAAATTTAAGTACAACCTGTTCCTGTAAAAGTTTTCTGATATTAAACGACATAGTTTCTTCAAGAAAATACTTAACTATCTACCAGAAAATAGCCTTTTGTAAAATTGCTGCAATGTTTATCAATTTTACTTAATAGTTAATTAACTAAATTTGATTTATTAACTTTATTAATTAACTATTAAGTTAATTATATAATTTTACCTGAGTACAATGCCAGAATTAAAAAAATATATATTATCATTAATATCTTACACCCATTTAGGTAAAATTATACTTTACTAGCAAGTTTCCAATATTTATTTCAGGAAATACAAATAAATAATATATTTATAAATTAATTAATTATATGTATTATCAAAAATTACGAAACATTTTCACTTATTAAACAATAAAAGCGGTTAAAACTAAGTGTTTTGTTAATTGAAAATTACTCAAGTGTTGATTAATTTTAAATTAAAACCACAAAACAAGCTGTATTTGATGAAGTTAAATAATAAATTCTTTCAAGTAAATTGCATTTTAATCTGATGTTTTACGGATTTGTTAATCGTTATATTTTTATGTAATTTGTAACGTTGGAATGAATTGTTAAATTAATTTTTCGTAAAAAAGCAATATTATTTAATTCAGGGAAAAATACATTCTCACGCAGGTAAAACGGCTTAAACAGGTCTAAATAATGTAAATATATAGTGTGCACAACACGATAATTTAGAGTAATAATGTATAACACTGTATATTAAAGTAATTGGTTTTTCCATCCATCAAGCCATTACTTTGTATAATGTATTGACGGTCAGTAGAAGGCCTTTATTGGCCAGCACTGGGAGGCCTCTTTTGAAGGCCTCTGAAGGATGACAGGCCCAATTTGCTGATTGGCACGATGGGCACTTTATATGATGACCCTCCCGAAGATGGAGGCTTTTGTGGGTGATCGCCTAAAGGAGTTATTTAAGGAGTATTTAGGGTACCTACCTATTGTTCATTTTAATGGCGGCTCAACGATGTCAGTCGAGAAATGTTAAACTTCGATCAAATTATCTCTAAAACGTACAACATGTGGAAATAATTCACCAGCAGAGTGAATTTTTTTGTAAGTAATGAATTGAACCACGACGTACCATGTACAAGTACCTATACTGATCATAATGTAAAAAAATACATAAAATAAATATAAAAATCGAAAGCAAGTTATCATGTTTATAGAAATCAAAGACAATAATCTTCACAAACTTATTGTAAACAGGAAAAATTTGTTTACTTTGAATTTTTTATTTTTATTTTTGCATTCATAATTCGGTGGAGTTAAATTTTTATTTTTGCAAAATCTTTTTTTTTGTTGTTCTTTTTTTGATACGAATAAGACTACCGAAATAAACGTGAATATAAAAAAAAGTGATGACAAAATAATTGTGTTAGTTTATTGTGTTTTCTTTCACGAATATCAATACATTTTGCAAGATTGTTGAATAAAATTAGTTTGATGTCGTTTTTAAAACAAAATTTATTAATCACGGATTACGTCCAGGCTAAACGACACTCACAACTGACAAATATATATAATAAGCAGTGAAAATGTCAAAATAAAGTGTATGAAATCAATTGTGATTATATTGTATTTATTAACTTCCTTGCTAGTTGAGAGTTGTGCGGCTTTGTCGGGACGTAGTCATTGAAAATAATATTTACAATTGTCTATTGAAATATAAAACTTAAATAATTCACTAAAAATAGAAAGATAACGCCAGGGACCAATATTCTAAGGAATGTTGGTCCTGGTTAAAAAGGACCTGTTTACGAGTTAACATTATGTTCAATGCTTAAATATTACTACGAGGTTTAAAAAAGTTAATCCTAATCACTAAAAATACTATCTTTTTTCTTAAAAAATCTTTTCAACTTCAACAACCTCCAAAACTTTTTTGGAGGTTTCTGAGACAAGACAACACATTTTCAGCACCTTTCCAAAACTTTTTAGTTGAACAGGAATTAGAAGAATTCATCATTTATTAATTTTTCAGACAACACATTAACGTACGTACACTAATATAATCAACATTTACGTGGCTACATTATTTAATTTTGAAAATAATGTATTTCAAAAACTTTAATGTTTTAAAATCACTACTAATATATTCATACGAGGGTTGTCACCCCAAATCAATCAGCGTACAAAGGGATGTATGCTGTCTATAGGGAGGACGTTTGGGGTGGGTTTGGGAGGAATGGGGTGACATGGGGGGGTGATCCCTGATAAAGAACATTGGGGATCATCCCCACTAATTACCCATCCTTATTATGCTCATATGACTACTTTCACCCTGGCGAATGTCAACGGAGTATTATTAGTTGTCATTTAAACTTCATAATGATTTTTATGAATTTTTTGTAGTAATGTGTGTACGAAGTGTTTTTTTTTTACATAACTACCGGAGGAAAAAAAATCTCTCTGGAAATATATCGTCTTTGAGGAAAGAGTCTATTTAGGGAAAGGAAGTTTTGGGAAGGAAAAAGGTAGGAAGGGTTTCCAGGAAAGACGGACGTATGAATCCATCCCTCCCGCTACGGTGCAAAGCGATGCTTCGAGAGATTCCAGCTGGAGAGATCTAGGTTAGGTCTCCCTCAACCAATCCAATTTATTCCAATCAGGCCCGTCACGCAGTAGGTGGGCAAATGCATTCTCCACCAAGACCTAGACAAACCTCACACCACCTAACCCCACCTTACCACGGTGTTAATAAAATCCAATCACATTTTTCCTAAAGGTCGCGGGTTCAAAACACGGGGCAGGTTTTTGTATTAAATTTATTTATATTTAATCACATTTTGATTTTAACTTTCTCAAAACACGCACTTTTTACGAAGTTCTTTTTTAAAAATTTATTATCACGTTATGAAGGGTATGATAATTTTTGAATAATTATAATTAATTGCCAAAAACTGCCAAAGTTGCCCATATGCATAGTACCAAATAGCACATATGCATTCTAGATATTTGCCACAACTTTAGACTAAAAAAAATCAGTTTGGTTGGGTATTTTCCCCTCAAATCCAAATTTAATTTTTAATTTTTAAAATTAAATTTATGTTTCATTTGTAAAAGAACGCGCAGCCATTCCCACGTAATACGTACTTACAAACTTTGGAAAGGTATATTTTATGCAATTTAATTAATAATATGTTGGTAATACGAGTAAAATAAGTAGAATTTATATTAAAGTTTTTTTTAAATGTACACTGTCACCCTAAATTTGAGACAAGCTCGGAATGTATACGTACCAAACACATCGATTTCTAATCTTCGTCAATAGAATGTTTGCGTTAGTCACAACCCCTCACTTCTTCCTCCCCTAGAGTGGTGAGGTGACAGGGTGGCGTGGGGGAGCCTGCCACCCTTAGAACCCATCCCCCAGGCAGATCAGCCCCATAGAATCGGCGCCTTTGCCGGCATCTCGAGTGGTCTAAGCATTACTCCCATTGAATACCATGAAAGGATGAGAAGGCTCTCGAGTCGCATTGACTCCGTGGCTTTGATGACCAACCTGCCGATTGTCTGAGACTTGATTAAAAGGCTAAGGGTACTACAACATCGACGTTTTAGGGATTATTGCGATTAATTATTGTTTTGTCATGTTTTTGGAGGCATCTCCTACCCAAAAAACATTATCATTTACGTATCACCGCGAATGCGGGTACTATAATACTAGGTTTTGGGGAAAAAGTAATTTGTTCTCCACCCAAAATTAAGTCTGTAATAGCAAGGCAACATTAAATGTTTGTAAAACCCATATGAGGTAAAAATTGTGAGGCGCAAAGAACGCCGTCAAATTTTTGTACAAATAACAGCAAATTAAAAATCATTTCTTCAAAATTCGCAAATTCACTTTGAGGCGTCATTATTAATTTAATGAAAACAAATAACTTTGTGTACATAACTATTTAATTAACAATATCAATAAAGGTTTAAAATTTTTACACTCTAACACAACGGGTATACAATTAGATAATTTAGAAATTTTAGAAATTAGAAAAAGTGTTAATAGTAAATTAAATATTATAAATAACCAAAAATTTATTTAATAGCCATCTTTTAAATTTATTTTCGTATTAATACTTATATTTATAATAATTTATTTTGTTATTTAGACTTCTTGTTTTGTTTTTAAAAGATTTTTTATTATGTTAATGTAATTTTTTACCCATTCTAAAATAATTTTTATATTTTATTTTATATAATTGTTTTTTATTATATATTTTAAGTAATTAATCACCTCTCCTTTCTAATATTTTGTCTATGTTCTAATTAGTCTATACTTGTTTGTCTTTTGTTATTTTTATTAACTTATTATCCTGACGAAGAAAACATAGTTTTCGAAACATGTTGATATTGTTAATTAAAAAGTGGTGTACACAAATTTATTTGTTTTCATTAAATTAAAATTCAGACTACCTGACTAATAAACGTGTTTTAAATTTTACACAACTGATAAACTATTTCAACCAAAACCCTAATGAAAAATACAGATAATTTAATAATAAATAGACAATTAAAAAAATGCACAGGGTGCCAAGGGACGTACTTGACCTTGGACGTGTTGTTTCACAGAATTAAGAAGAAGAATTCATCAAATTTCGAAGTTAATTTTGTTATTATTTCAGTTCTGTGAAGCAACTGGCTTACAATGATGTAATAAAATAATTTGAATAGAACTTTCACCTAACTTGTACCATAACTTTGAAAATTTGAATTGTTCAAATTCTACGAAACAACTAGCCCTTGCTTTAACCAGTGATTCCTTATATTTTTTGGAGTAAAATTTTTGATTTTGATTTGAATTTTGATTTCCGGTAACATTTCTGATGTTTTTTTTTCAACTTAAAAGATAAAAAAATTAGTAGGTATTGGACAGTAGGGTCAGGGTGAGGGTTTGTTTGGTTACTCTGCTTAGTGACCAGCGATGAAATTTGGAGGAAATTTTTTGAGGTGTAGTTATCAAGAAAAAACAAATCAAAAAGTCACTGAGGAACCAAATATCTGTTACATTTTTTAATCCTAATAATGTTAGGAATCATTGGTTAAATTAAGTCAAGTATGTCCCTTAAACTGTTTGTGTATTCAATTTGAAATAACAACTTAAAAATAAAAAGTTTTTCTCTCTCGGATTAAAGCGATGAAAACAGATTTATTTGTCAATCTGTTCGTTTTTTTGGAAGATACTTAATAAATAAAGAAATACTTAATAAGAAGATACTTAATAAATAATTAGATTAGAAGAACTTTAAATTTTTGATTTTGGGAAAAACATTTTAAAATCGTGCCTTAATTATACAGTTGATGGCCTCATACCACGTAGTGTAATTTCGTATTATTTTAGAAATTGATATTTTTGGCTTTTGATAACTGAATTTTAGAGATTTATTGCATTGTGCCTAAAATTTTGCTTTGATACTAGGAATCAATTTGGGAGTTGGGTGCCAACAACACTGTTCTGAGTGGTTTGATACATTTGGTGGCTTAATAGAAGTGCCCGCGTTTATGGGATCTTGGTCTTGGTCTCACCTACTGCATGGCGGGCCGGATCGGGAGACACTCTCGCGACCTATCACCTTGCATTGCAGAGGGAGGGATACATCCGTCATTCCTCGACACACTGACCCCAGGTTCCCACCCACCCCTCATTCCTTTTTCATTCCCAGAACTTCCTTAAAATCACCCTACACACAACATCCCTAAAGATGTCATAGGCCCCGAGGGAAAATATTTTCCTTATGGGCCATGTAGGGAGCTAATGTAAAAGAAACATTTTTGAATTTAAGTTATTTTGTGAAATAAAAACTTAGTAAAAACGTAGCTTTTGGATTATGAAAATGGTTCCATGCCAACTGAGAATAAAGTCAACTCAACACCTCTTTGAAAAGTCATTAATGGATACCATATTAATAAATAATAAATTGATATTTTTATGTTTTTTGTAAATTTTAGTTTTATACAATCATTTGTTTTATATAATTTTTGGTTTCATATTCCTTCATTATAAATTTTATTATTTCTATTTTTTTATTATGCTGCTTAATCAGAGGTAAAGTCACAAGGAGGAAATCAATAATTGGTTTTATTTTGGCTATACAAACATGTACAAACTGAAAACATGTAAACTGACGATTTCCAGAAAATAGATAAATAAATAAATAATTAAGTTGTGTGAAAAAATAATTTTAAAATAGCCCATAACCCTAACCTAACGTTACCTCTTTCACAATTTTTTTTTGTCATCACTTTTAATGACTTTTCTGCGGGGGTTTTGAGTTGGTTTCATTCTGAGTTGTCCGGTCACTTATGAAACAATCCCTCCCACTGCGGTGCAATGCGATGGGTCAAGAGAGTCTGGCTGGAGAGATCTAGGTTAGGTCTACCTCAACCAGTCTTCCAATTCAGTCCACCACGCAGTAGGTGGGCAAAGGCATTCGCCGCCAACACCTACACAAACCTCACCCCATGAACCCGAGCACACCTGCTAATTCACCAAATGTAGCTAGCTTGGTTTGAACTATGGCAGGGATGTTGATATCCAACAAATAGTTCCCGGGGCAGCGGTACCCAAACCCGCGTCCCAAATTGAAGATTTAAAAAAATATTAACATTTTAATACATTTATTACAAAAAAAATTTACGATATCCTTAAGTTTTCAACAAAATTTGCTGTTTCGAAAATGCCCTCAATTTTGCTTTGATCCCATAACTAGTATGCGTAAAATGCACTTGGAGTCTCGAGCGCCGTGGTGGGAGAACTTTATTAAGATCCCTTACAATTTGTTCCCTCCATCAACTTTAATTAATTCTAGCATGCAATTGAAATATTTCAAATCTTGTGTGGCACATTTCAAACATGCGTTCATTTAAAATGAGGTATGCCGTCCCGGTAAAATTTAATACAGGATATGCCATCCTAGAATATGGGATATGTCGGGAATGCGGGATGCTTGAAATATCTCCATAAGACCAATCACATGTTCAGTAGGAGAATACACAGATTTCGTTGATAAGTCATCTCCCATAACTAATGGTTTACTGACATGACTACCCAAGGAAAAAAAAGGATAAAAGATTACTTCGGACTACCTGAATCAATTTATAACAAAGTGGCTTTGTTACCGTTTGTAATGTAATAATGTATCTAGATGCTTGGATATTTCCAGTGTACTCAAGCACACTTTTATCTGTGAAATGGAATGAATCCAAAATAAATGCAGCGTGATATTGGATTCATCACAACAAAAATTGAATGATGTTTACAAATGAACGTGTAATTGACCGTAGTCAAAGCAATACAAGTATATAAACTTATGTAAAAAACTTCCCTTATAACATAGGTACGGTTTCTACATTGTTTCGTACATGATATTTTTATTCTACGCCATGCTGGTACAGACTTTACTCTTGGGATCAATAATGACTGTAGGACTCCTGGGCCATATTAAATGTATTACAAAACAAAAATAAAATGCGCGGAGAAACTGTAAACACTTCATATCTCTCTGTTTAAATATAAGGGTCCCCGATGTCTTCAATCTTAAGATCCAATCAAGTGAATTACGCCCACTTCCATTGTGTTAATCGAATGTTTCTTCCTTGGGACAGTTGCCATTTCTTCATCATTTCTGGCGTGGTCTTCTAGGTGGTCTTTCATCTGCTGGTTTTTTAAGTAAAGGGACAACTTTTTTTTTTCATCGCCATTTAAGTTGTGCTATTATATTTTTGGCACGTGGGAGTGTTGAAGTAATTTGTTGTTTTGCAATCTTCAGTAGCATTACTCCTACAATAAGTTTGATATTTTTTCGAATCCTCCGGTGGAAATCCAGTTTTTTGTCTACATTGTCACATGTTGATGACGGCCTCCGTGGTCCCGAGGCAAGACTCTCGACTCACAATCCGAAGGTCGCGGGTTCGAACCCGGCGTGCGCAAATAAATTTTATTTGATTAATTTGTGTTATTTCACAATTTATTCATTTAAAATAATATATGATATATTTGCGGCACGTTCCAGAGTGGAAGATACTAATAGTATCGCCCTGGTGTAAGACCACCATTCAGAATTGAAACGTTGCTTGAAATGGCTTTAGCCGTGTTTAGTGACCAGATCTGAATAGCCAGGTACTTCCCCACCTACCTCTTCCCTATCTCCTTCCCCCCCCACTACCTTCAGCCTCACAACATACCCCAATTGGGGATGCCATAGTCTCACTGGCTCCAGACGGGAGCAGTTGGGACTCTTGTGCGGTATTTCATGAAAAAAAAAAAAAAAAAAAAAAAAATGTTGATTAGTAATAATTCTTTTATTCCGGTCTGCATGCAGGGGTTACGTAATGCAATTCAATCCATATTGGCATAATACAATAAAATTTTAAAATACTAAGGTAGGAAGGAAATAAATCAACATCACAACAAAGAAAAGTATGGGTACCTAGATCAAATAGCAAAAAGAGTTTTATTAGAGGATTTAGAGGTTTCCACACATCCATTTTTTACTATTTGGGCGTTTAACCAACCAATAGCCACTTTTATTAGAGCTTTTACAGCTTGCATCGGGAGTTGGCCGCTTTTACCTCATTGTAGCATTAAAAATAATTTACTCTACTTGGTGTGTGCCAAAGCCGAGTTGTTTGCTCTGCCCACCCCTGTGGGACACGGCGTGAAGGTTCGAATTGAATTTTGAATGCATTTCCCTCCACTGCAAGACCTCGGTAAACGAAACAATTGTCTAAAAGCGTTGATGTTTTTTTTAAATGAAAGAAAAACTTTCCTGGGTTACAAATAACCTGATAATATATGAAAATCTCTTACCACCACACCAAGGGGAAAATTTAGCTTATGTTGTGATGGAGGACTTGGCTAGCCGAGGAATTGAACACACATTGCCTGGGTGGGGCCTAGACGCGATATCAACTCGGTCACTAACTGGCTGTAGAAAACTCTCTTAGGATTCCAATGTGCTTAGGTATAATGGATCCCCAAGTATGTCGTTGACGTATTAATACTACTAGTGGTCGCCCAATGGTCGAAATCCGACCATAATTGTACTGTTTTTTTTTTAATTGATTTAATGTATTTTTTATGGAGGTTATTGAGCCAGTCGACGCCATCGAGAGTCACTTGAATCAGCAGAAATGTGCTCCTGAAAACTGGTGGAGTGGACATTTAATAACGATATTATCGCACCATGAGTACTTTAGTATACTAAGTGATAAAGAATTGTTGTTGTAAATTTGGGAGGCTGTACGGGTACCACCGCCCGGGAACCATTTACTGGACAACCAACACCTCCGCCAAAGTTCAACCTAAATGGTTCGCAACTTTTGGTAACTTAGCAGGGTGCCCAGGTTCACGGGATGAGATTTTTCTGGATCTAGGCGTCGTACGCGTCTGCCTACCAACAGACCTTTTGACCTCTCCGGCAGGACTCTCTCGGAACATCTCTTGCACCGCAGTGGAAGAGATATATTAATACGTCCATCACGCCTCCACACACAATTTCAGATTCCTACCCACCTCTCATACCTTTTTCTTTCCCACAACTTCCTTTCCTTCATTTCCTAAAAAGACCCTCCACACTGCACCCTCAAACATTACATAGGCCTCGAGGAAAATTATTTTCCTCGGGGGCTCCTGTGTGGAGTTAGGTATAACATATTGTCAACAATCACAAAAAAATTTTAATCTTTTTTTGCTGGATTTGTGCATCAATGGGAGTAATACGAAAGTCAAAAATGTATATTTATAAAGTTTTCGTTACGATAAATAATACATGTAGTGAACAAAAGTATTCACACTATTTATACATTATAAGTAAGACAATCCGTATAACGTTCCCATTGATCAATTAGAAAAGGGTTTAACAAAAAGGGTTTAAAAGAATGAATTCAATTTACCGATTACACTTGCATTTGTAAACATGGCGTTCCGAGTTAGTGCAATGAATCAGAAATCACGATTCACAATTTCACCCATTCTTTTTATGTGATAGATCGTGAACAAAATAATGACTGAAAGAAAACTTGGATTAAGTCATCTCAGATTTTTTTTTCTTTTAATGAAATTGAGAATTCTCGGGGTCTCTACCTAAACAATTGTTACCAATCCATACCGAGAGATTCTCACAGGATTGAAATGTATTGGATTAAAATGGAAGGTTATGCATTCCGACGAGGAGATGACAGAAGAAGAATTAAGATTGGTTGGATAAAACCAAGAAATTTATTTATCTGCTCGAGGGGCATGGCTCTCGACTAGCGATCAGGAGATCGCGGGTTTAAATCCCAGCGTGCGCAAATAATTGATTCGTGATTGAACAATTTAATAATTTCAATAATGTAAGGTTTATTTGCAGCACGTTCCAAATACTCCCGTCTGGAACCAGTGAGACTACGGCATCCCCAATTGGGGTATGCTGTGAAGCTGAAGGTAAGTGGGGAGGGGAAGAAGATACCCCCCATACCTTTTCCCTCCCAGAACTTCATCTCTTTCCTTTTCCAAAAAAGACCCCCCACACAGCATTCCCAAAGATGACATTTTTTAATTTTTTTATATGAACACCGCCCAAGAGTCCTAACTTCTCCCGTCTGGAGCCAGTGAGACTACGGCATCCCCAATTGGGGTTTGCTGTGAGGTTGAAGGTAAGTGGGGAGGGGAAGAATATGGGGAAGAGGTGGGGAAGTACCTGGCTATTCAGATTTAGTCACCAAACCCGGCTAAAGCAACGTTTCAATTCTTTATTGAATGTTGGTCTTACACCAGTCAATACTGAGATATCTTTCACCCTGGAACGTGCCGCAAATTAACCTTTTTTTAAATTTTAAATGATTACACCACAAATAAATTTACCTGCGCACGCCCGGATTTGAAACCCCACCTCCGGATCGCTAGTCGAGAGCATTACCCATCGACCGCGGAGGGTTGAAATATATAAATTATTTGGTGGTTGTTAAAAATTGTATATTGTACCAATGAGATAAAATCGCTTCTAACGTACAATTTTCAGCACGCACGACGATTTTTAAATTAACACCTAAAATAATTAAAAAAAAATTTCCATCAAAAAAATTTCCTATCATAATAGACTATTCGTTGGACTGCTCCTTTACTATTTCAGTTCTCATCTTTGTGGAGCTAGACCACGACGGATTGATGCTGCATGCGATAAAGTCAGCGTATTGGATAATTTCCAATCCAATTGCGGCAAATCGATCATTTTGGTGACTAATCGATTCCCCCGGCAAGGCTGTTTTTCCGTCGGCGTGTTTTGTATTTCCGCCGCCAGGGGCTACCGGCCTCTTTGTACCCTTTATTTAATTAAATCTGAATTAAACTCGATGGCTTTACAATTACTTTGTCACGTACAGAGAGGTACTTGTCAGCTGAGGTAGAAAAGCTGAATTCATTCAATAGAAGTCAGTAGGAGCTGCTGTTACACTCAGTAAAGTTATGTTATGCTGTGACGTGAATATCTTATTTTGTAACTCGAGCCAGATCAATCAATCTATATAGAGTAGTTTTATATCTTATTCAGAACAAATCTTATTTTTTAAGGTAATTTGTCCGAGAAGTTTGATTGTTACAACCAAGGTCGTGAAAACTATAGTGGTTGTAATTTAAAATAAATGATTACTTATGTTTTGCAAAAATAATTGTAATGTCACTGAAAATTGTTTTATTGCAAACTAATGATTTCGTGTATTAGATATGCAAGAGTTCTATTTAATTAACAGTAAAGAAATATTACAATACTAATAAATATTTATTCCAGTATGTGGGGAGGATAGTGCAGTCCCACACATTCCATAAGGGCATAATACATACACAAAATATTTGAAAAAAAAGAGAAGCATTTGGATGTGATTGCACATTAAGAAAAAGATGTTAAAGTAAAAGTAGTAGTAAAAAAAGAAAATAATTAACTTTTGTAGAAAATGACAGAAACATAACGTAGTCCACCAAAATGAGACTTGTCCAGGCATTGATTTTCCCCATATTTCTGTACGTACTGTTCTTAGGATTCCATGGGCAGCCAGACGCACAAATGCGTCCATCCTGGAAGAGCTAGGCATCCAAATTAGGCTTCCAGGCTTTGTTTTTCCCCATACTTCTGTACGGTGTGGAAACACGGAAAGTGAGAGCCAGTGAAAGAAAGCGGAGAGACGCCATCAAAATGTGGTGCTGGAGAAAAATGCTCAGGATTCCATGAACAGCCAGACGCACAAATGTGTCCATCCTGGAAGAGCTAGGCATCCAAATTAGGCTTTCAGGCTTTGTTTTTCCCCATATTTCTGTACGGTGTGGAAACACGGAAAGTGAGAGCCAGTGAAAGAAAGCGGAGAGACGCCATCAAAATGTGGTGCTGGAGGAAAATGCTCAGGATTCCATGGACAGCCAGACGCACAAATGTGTCCATCCTGGAAGAGCTAGGCATCCAAATTAGGCTTTCAGGCTTTGTTTTTCCCCATATTTCTGTACGGTGTGGAAACACGGAAAGTGAGAGCCAGTGAAAGAAAGCGGAGAGACGCCATCAAAATGTGGTGCTGGAGGAAAATGCTCAGGATTCCATGCTCAGCCAGACGCACAAATGTGTCCATCCTGGAACAGGATTCTTCCACAATAGGCTTTCAACTATCTGCCTACAATGTATCTTAAAAAACTTTGAGCACGTTGCTCGTCAAACTGAGGAATCTCATATGGAGAAACTCATAGTCACTGGCAGAAAAAGCCAAAGAAGGTCACCAATGCACCGGAGTGACCAAGTATCTCTGGCGTCTGGTAACAGCTCTTCACGCAATGCAGAACCGCATGGAGTGGAGGAACCACCACGGAAATAGGAGTAGCGGTCACGATTCTCAGCAATAAGGAACCTACTTGAAAAGAAAAGAAAATAATAAAATTATTAACATTATAAGCTTAATCCGTTTTACCACACAAGCAAATAATAAAAATTATCAACATACTTGGCATATCGAAGGAATTTAATACCGAATCAATAATAGTAAAAAAATACTAACTTCGGTTGAGGGTCTGTCTGTGTGTAACTTTGGTTCAATGAACTGTTTTGTTTTGAATTTTAGTATCATTTTCAAAATTGCAACTGAAGTGTCAAGAATTCAGGCAGTCGATAAAGTACCTAACTTGAATGCAATAATTTTCAATCAGAATTATTTTGTTACTACAACACAAGACTAAAGCTCGTATTATGATCGTCATACATTTAAATTATAACGTAAGAACTAAAAAAGTACTATTTTGTAGAAACAAATAGTAAAATATACGAAAAAAAACATATTTAAGGATAAATAATACTTAAAAAGAATGTAAAAAAATAAAAAAAACTATAAATACTAATATAAAGTTAAAAATATATTTTAAAGAAGGCAGAAATAAAAATTTAACATTTTAAAAAGTCAGATTAGAATACATGTGAAATTATATCAACTAGCAGGTAAAAACCGGCTCCGCAGGTTTTTGCTGCTAGGCCCTAAGGACGGCTTTTGGATCGGCTTCGCCCAGTTAGTGTTGGTGACCATTTTATAAATCCAATAGGAACTGGTTCCAAAAATATCCACTGTCATCCATGTTTGATACAACTATGTATTACCGTCAATCTTTCCATATACGGAGAGATACTTCATATTCACAAATTCGTAGCAGTTATATCTAGGGGGGATGCCTCCCCATCTGACCTGCTGACGAAAGTGGCGAAATCTTGTGACGAATTCTAGAATTCAAAACCGAATTATAACGGTAGTTTTGTTTGAAATTCTATGCACAGATGTTATATGTGTGGCGCGGCGCGTATGGCGTAGCATCTGACATGCATTCGAAGCCGGGTTCTGAAATTCAAATACGCAGACGCAAGCCTATTAATACTATTCGATTATTTTGTATAAGATCAAGGTTTTGCGCAGGTTAATCATGGTAGATATTCATCTAGAAGAGTATATGTCTAAGGTCACATTTGAATTTGGTGATGTTATGAAAGAAATTAGAAAAAGCTGTGATAGAATATGTAATTTCTTGTTGTGCATGACAATGTTAAGAATTAACTCTTAAATTTGCCATTTGCCGTGAAATCATTAAATTGAATAAATAGCATTTGAATTCTGCTGTCTTTATATTATAATAATAATCAGTAAATTTCGAGTTCTCTTACAGTGAAATGAATTAAATTCCAATGGCGTCTGTTTTCTTAAAATTGTAAGAAACAAAAAATGGCTTAGCACGTTAAAATTCGTTTCGTTACAGACTACGGTAGTCGTAGCTTCAAGGTGCGTAGCGCGGGCGAGCTTGTCTGATAGCTCAATGGAACCGATCTGACGTGATCTTTGGCTGAGGCGCGTGTTATGACATCTCTATCTGACACGCTTCGTCACACTTTGCCAGAAACATCAATGAATTTCAAATCACGTTACAAGGGGCTATAATAATAAGAAAATTTACACCTTGTTACAAATATTATTAAGTAATTATGTAACTGAAGAGAGGAAGGTTAAGAAAATCGTATTTTTTTACATTAGCTCCACACAGGAGACCCTAAGGAAAATAATTTCAGGGTCTATTTCATCTTATGGGATATCCTATGTGGATGGTTTTTTTTAGGGAAAGAAGGAGAAGAAGTTCTGGGAAGGAAATGGGTATGAGGGGTGGATAGGAATCTGGGGGTCAGTGTGTCCAGGAGTGGTGGATGTATGAATCCATCCCTCTAACTGCGGTGCAAGGCGATGAGTCGAGAGATTCTAGCTGGAGGATAGAAGACCTCCCTCAAATCTCTCTTGATCCTGCCCACCATGCAGCAGGTGGGTAGGGGCATCGACCTGGACAAACCTCACCCCAAGAACCTGGGCACCCCTGCTAAGTCACCAAACGTAGCGAACCAATTGAGGTAACCTTTGGCAGGGGCGTAGGTTATCTAATAAATGGTTCCCGGGGCGGCAGTACCCTTATCTGCCACCCAAATTGTAATAAAAATATTTTTGGTTTATTGAAAGCTTTCACAGACTCGTGAAAAATTACGAGGTATTATAATTTCGATTTTGAAAAAGACTTTTTTTTGGTCAAAATATAACTTTTCATAGTTAGGAACACAAACACAAGGTATATATTGATACACACAATCATTTCCAAAATTGAAAAATACACTTGGTCAAAACAAATTCGAAATCTAAAGTTCATCGAACCAGAGTTACAGACCGACCACAAATGAAATGAGTATTTTTGAAGCCTTTCAAGTGTTATGCATTCGTACTTAAAATAAAACAAGAAAAATAAAGAATTTTCTGAAAGAAAACTTTAGATACATTTGTTGATAGTTATTTTTTTATTTTTTTTATTTTATTTATTTATTTTTTAATCATTTATTTTAGATCTCGGGGAGGGTGGTGCAGTCCCACGAGTTCCATATTATACATATATAATAATCAAGTAATGATAACAAGATATAAAAAGGATACATAAAAAAAATATTTACATGGTTAAAGAAATTTAAAAGAAAATAATAATAATAATAAAAAAAAAAATTAAAAAAACTTTTTGTTTAATCTATGTCCTCAGGAAGTGGATCCATCGCTTGTAGATGGTACCCTGCAAGAAGTGGAATGCTGCCATCACAATACTATTTTCGCTCGAGGCTAGTCGCGTGTAGTTGGTGATCCGTTTTTTCATTAGTGCTCGGAATCCGGGAACGCACCCTTTTTCAAACATCTCGGTGGCACTGCAGTACCAGGACAATCCAAAAAGCCTTCGATATGAATTGTTGTACTGTACTTCCATTCTTTTTAGTGATGCTTTCTTAAAGTTGGTCCACATCTCCGGGGTATATAGGCTAGTACAGTACGTATTAAAAAGTTGCTTTTTTGCACCTGGGCTACACTTGTTAAATCTTCGAGAAATCATATTTGCCCTAATGCACAATATTTGTTATAAACACGACTCAACTCACTATACAGACTGCACGTCTTTCATTTCTTCTCTCGTCTCTGCCGACACCAGAGTCCGTTCCTTCACACCAATAACTATTTTTTTAACATCTGAAGTACGTTTTCACTGTGTAATTGTTTTTGAAATAGATTTTAATTGAAATATTTTCATTTTGTGCTCAAAAGTATTTGTGCCGTAAACAAATTTATAAAAAACGTGTAGTAAGTCCTACACTATAAGGTACAATTTTAAAAATTAATTTCACACCAAAATTCTTGGTGCATCGATGATTATTTGAAAATCATCAAATTAATGCCGTTTCTGACCTTCGTGGAAAAGTTTTTCTTAAAGTTCAGATCGCTTCAGGCAGTATCCACGTTTGCCGTTTTTCTGGGAAATGGGTTTGTTGGTAACGGGAAGATTAATTGAATTAAAAGAACGGAAACAATTTTCCCAGAATTCGGACAATGATCGCCGAAGTTCTGAATAACCGGATTCTGCCAGTATTATGAAAATCTCAAACCTATTTAATAGTTCTCGGAAACTCGAAATTAGATTTTAAACGTTTATTTGTCAAATATTCAGCAAAAGTAAGCCGGTATGTAGGGGCCAAAATCATAAAAATCAATCATTTTTGAATTAATTGTTGACAATGGATGACAATATTTATATTCGCAGTTAGCCAATAAAAACCCCACCGCTTTATAACCCGTCGTCATTTGTTACAAAAGTTGATAAATATAAAAAATTATTGATGTTAACTTTATTTCATTACAAAAACTGAACCTACTTCTTAACATTGGTAGGAATAATAAAGATGTCTCTGTCCCTTTGAAGGTTTTTTGTTCGTTTTATAATTCTAATGATCCAATTATATTTATAAATCGATTTTTTTAAACTTTAGCTCCACACAGGAGGCCCTGAGGAAATATTCCCCCTCAGGGCGTATGTCATCTTTGAAGATAATTTGTGGAGAATTTTGTAAGGAAAGTGTAATGAACCGGATTTTTAAATTTTTTTTTATTTTTTTATATGAATACCGCACAAGAGTCCCAACTGCTCCCGTCTGGAGCCAGTGAGACTATGGCATCCCCGATTGGGGTATGTTGTGGGGCTGAAGGTGGTGGGGAGGGGAAGGAGATGGGAAAGAGGAAGGTGGGAAGTACCTGGCTCTTCAGATCTGGTCACGGCTAAAGCCATTTCAAGCAACGTTTCATTTCTGAATGGTGGTCTTACACCAGGGCGATACTGAGAGTATTTTCCACTCTGGATGCCCAATATGTAGGATCCAGTTTCCTTTTTGGTGATCTCAATACTTTGATGTGGAAAGACAATAATACTAGTGGGTAATTTTACGTACGTTTATTGAGAGCTGTGTTTTATGTGTGTTCCAGGAAGTCTAACGAATGGACAACAATCACACTCTATGTATTACTCATGCTGTCTCACTCATACGCGCATGTCTCTTTCATACCTTAAACATACGTTCACCCCAGAAAGGAGAGAAAGTTCTGGGCAGGAAAAACTTATGAGGAGTGGGTAGGAATCTGGAGGTCACTGTCTTCAGGAGTGACGGACATATGAATCTGTTCCTCCCACTGCTGTGCAAGGTGATGTTCGCAGAGAGTCCTGCTGGATAGGTCAAAAGGTCTCCCTCAAAATCCCCGATCCGGCCTGCCATGCAGTTGGTGGGCAGATCCATCCGCCACGAAGACCATTTTAAATATAGCAACAACCTTTTGTTTCACGCCAACTGAGAATAAAGTCAACTCAACACCTCTTTAAAAAGTCATTAAAAGCTATGGAAAAAATAATTATAAAATAGCCGACAACCCTAACCTAACGTAAACTAATGAACCAATTTTTTAAATTTATTTTTTTTACATTCTTAATGACTATTCTGAGGTGATTCTGAGTTGGTTTAATTCCGAGTTGTCCGGTCACCATTTAAAACGATAAGACACCAAGTTTTGTCACTCGCCGTATTTATATACATATATATGTTGTTCTTAACAGGAATGCTTAATCTTAATATCTTAGAAGCCCGCCGAAAAATATTTTAAGGTAAACATGTTTTTAAACTAATCTCCGGTACTATAATAAATCCGCCTATATTGTAAGAGATCAACTTATATGTCCCTTACGCAAATACTCGTGGGAGATCCCACGCACTGTTTCATGCTCCGAAAGCGAGAACTTCTGCTTATCAGAATGCGCAATTAAACAGAGCAACTCAACTGCTTAACGATTTTGCATTCTGCATTGAGCTATGAGCAACGCAGAATGCGTTGTTCATTGTAAAACTGCCCCCGTATCCACTTTTTTAAATTTTGTAATTTTCTCCATAATATTTTGGTGCATAACTGTTTTATGGAGAACCTGAAAAAAAGCAGTGTGTAGCATTCATGCGGTAGAAGTGAAACTAGAAAGTCGCTAGATGTCGCTTTCTTTTCTTTTGCTTGTCTTTTTAAAGTAGTTTGAAGATTGGAAATTGATTTCACAAAATAAAAATGTATTTTTTTTTAATTTCGTAGGATTTGAACCCCCTGTCTCCTGGCCACCGAGACTTGTCAAGCACCTTGCCCACTACGCTATGGAAGGCACGCGCCGAGGTGCGAATTTGCCGCATTATATTTGAACCGAGTATTTGTGTATAACTGAGTTGTGACGCATTTTCGTTTCACTCGAATTTCAAGTCACTATGCGCTAAAGAAGTTTTAGTTAAAAAAAATCCCATTTGGCCTAGTCTCTACGGCTTTAGAAGATTGGTAGCAGTCCCAACTCTTGTGCAGTATTAAAATTTTTTTAAAATAACGAAGTAATGCATTTCTCAAAACAATTACTTGAACGTGCAATGAATTTAGTAGACATTAAAACGTTATACTATGATTATATTAAAGGAAAAATTGTTTCAGACCTCCCTGAAGAACTGGATAAAGAACAATCTCAGGCAGTCAAGGTCGGAATATCTTCTGGAATTATAAGAACAGGTGAGTCCCGAGCAAGATGAGCATATTACCCGTAACTCGTCATTAGCACCGCACTGCGATATTTCGCATCTCCAGTCTCAAGGAACACACCATTATAAAGTGAAGTGCACCCAATGCAATAATCCTTTGTCTGAACCCAAAGGGAAGCTGTCGGAGGTGCAATAAAAGATCTGCACCTTCCTCCCAGCATTCTAATAATGCGAAGGAATTTTCAGCTTTGTCCCGGCTGGGTGGTGAAAGAAATCCAGATAATTAAAGCATTGTTAGGTTCGTGCTCTTTGGGTTTGAAATTAAACAACGAAATATGGTTTCTTGTAAGCTCGTACATATTTAGCTGGAAACCACTATTTATGACAACTGAACCTTGCTTGATTATGTTTACTCAGTTGCCTACAAGTTATATTTTTCTGCAGATATTATAATGTGTAGGAAAATAACTGTGAGCCAACTCAAAGATTTATAGCAGGTACCTACGAACATATTTTTTCACGAAGCATAACTTGAAGTGAAAACTTCTTTGGCACCGTTGTGATTTGAAATTCGATGAAATGGAAGCGAGCGACACTAAAAATAGACAAATACATACATCTGTAGGATTTAGCCTGCGAGAGAATGAGAATTTATTTATTTCATGGGTTCACGGTTCCGCGAGTTTTCTATAATCTAGTGGTTTATAGCACCTGACGAACATCAGCGGTCAGACATTCAGCGGACCATGGATCAAATCCCACAAAATCCAAAAAAAAAATTATATTTGTAAAATCTATATCCAACCTTCAAACCACTCCAAATTGAACAGGCATAAGAAAACACAAAAGAAAGCGACATCTAGCGATTCCGAAGAAGAAACAACAAATAGATACTAATAAAATTACCAAATGTATAGGAAAAGGTGCCTGAAGTTTTTTTCATACCGATCATGGAACTAAATCTGAACCATTTAAAATTTTTTTGATTTACACTAACTTCATTTTTATACTTATTTCATTAGGATTGTTGCCATTAGCGAATCAATAATAGTTTAGTATGGTAGTAAATCATCAAAATATGGCAAAACATTGAACAGAACCATATATCTCATGAAAGCATCATTTGTCTTTGTAGTTGTGAAAAAATCGTCAAAAATACACGTGAAATTCACGATACCTTTTGTGAATTGTCTTTTTTATCAATATAAAACGAAACAAAATACATTTCTACATAATAAAGTAATGTCATAACATATAGGTACCAAAATACAACAGGTTCTGTTTCCATCCCGAATCTATATGAAAAGACTACCCAAAACGCCTACAAGTCAGTACTTGATTCGAGAACTGGATCCATTCGACTACTAGCCAGCTGCTCTATCCATCGGGCTATCGATGACTTTAGTCGGAAAATATGATGCTATTTTAACATGATATACTTTTGTTCTATTGTTAAGGTGTTCTTTAATATCAAGATCTGTATTCTGAGCTGCAGTACCCACACCTGCTTAATATGAGATTGTCCAAAGTATATTTATTTATTTGGTACAATAATTAACATTTTATAATATAATTTAATAATGTTGGTCTCACAGAGTAGCTTACCCGTGCTGACGCTCCCATTTTATGATAAAAAATTCATTAAGACGAAAGTAAATAATAAACTTTAGTAAAATATATAAAAACAGCTATAAAAAAAATCGGCGTACATTACGAAATGTTTATATGTGAATGATGTGTGTTTTATAATGGCATTGTGTGTTAGGTAGAATTGTTTTTTTGTTCTTTAATCCATCTTTTAAATTTATATCTTAATTTATTTTTGTTTTCCTCACTTTTTGTATCAAGTGAAAAACTGTTGAATGCTTATATGGTGTCTTTGTCCAAAGCTTGTGTTTGCCGTCGGAGTTTTATGTTTTCTTGGTGTGCTGGTCTAACTGGTCTGTTAGTGATAGTTTGTGTTTGTTTCAGACCTTTAATGTCACTTTGTTTGTTGAATGAGTACCTACCTAGCATAAGTATAAAACATTGCTTATTTTTCTTCCTTCGTTTAGGTAATGTCAATGTTGAGTACCTACCAGTTTAAGTACTTTCCCAGCTACCAACTAAACCTCCGCACGTTTTTCACAATGGACACAACGAAGCAAGAACAAATTGCCGCACATTGTGGCAGCTCACGACAGTTAGCCGAGATGCGTACTTACCTGGATTACTATATTATTTCTTTCCGAAGCCACCGGCGTGTGACGAATCCAACCTAGTACAGCAATTTCCATACTCAGGACTTTATTGCCCGCCTGACCACAAAGTAGATGGAATGTGTTAACGCTAAAATTGCAAATTACATGGACCTCACCTCGTGTTCCGACGCTAATGATGGATCAGAGCCGATACTTACTTAAGTATTTCGTTACCCTGATTTATGGCATCCGTCTCAGCCAGCGTCGATTCATTAATGAATTAGAAAACTTAATCAACTTAAATTGTATGAAATTGTTCGAAATTGACGCTTAATTTGTGACGGGGAATATTGTTGTGGCCTAGTTCGCATGCTGTAAAGGTTGGCAGTTAATCATTTTATGGTACACACGAGCACTAAATACTATGATTTTAATTTGCGTTTTTCTCCGCATGAGTGACTTCAAAAACAAATGTCAAACACTTTCACATCGACAGGTCAACATTTTAAAACATTTTACCTAATTTTCTGTACTTTTTGTAAAAATAATCAAAGGGCAGTTTTTCACCGACTTTGAACAATTCATCAAATGAAATCAAATGGAGGTTGTTTTCAAGATCACTTATTATTTCAGTTAGGGGCCATCAATAAATAACGTCACACCTTAAGGGGGGGGGGTAGGGGAGGGGTGTAGAGAAGTGTGACAAGGCGTTTGGGGGTGTCATTAGCCTTGTGACATCATACGCAGTTAGGCTTAAATGTTCCTGACATGTCCGCCTGATTGTAACAATTTTTAAAACGAAAGAAAACAACAATAATACCCCGTGTTCTCCCACACATATTCCCGCGTGTTTGTAAAATCAAGCTGACACCTCGCAGTATCCCATTTTCCCCCTCCCCGTACACAGTGGATTCACAAAAATATCTCTGTATTCCAAATAGCCCCTCCCAGTAGAGATTGCATTCGAAACAAAAAATATCCCATCTCGCCCCCTCCGTTGTGAATATGACCGCGAGGAAAAATTCAAAATACTACAAGCTATTATTAATTTTACACGTAAAATTGCAAAACGTGTGATGTCACGCTAGGGGGGAGGGGGGGGGGGGGGGGTAAAAAGTCATGAAATTCGTGTGACATAATTTATGGATGGCCCCTTATGTGAAGCAACTGGCCCATCCCGATATAAAAAAGAAATTGAATAGAACTTTCACAGAACTTGAGAACTAACTTAGAAATTTGATGAATTGACTAAATTCGGTGAAAAAATTAGCTTTTAACATTTTTAATTTTGGCAGTTTTTTTACAAATTATGCAAAACTGCAAGTGTAAAAATATAAATCCTCCTTTTAAGGTTTTTTTCTTAACCCTTCATTTAATTAGGTTTGGGAAAAGTTAATTATTTTTCTGATAACTTCATTATGGCGGTACTTTATTTTCTAGCTTCGTAAATAGTTCATGAAATTTTTTTTTCATTAAAATTTAAGAATCAGTTAAGATTTTTTCAAGATTGTATATTTTGTGAAATAATTGTTTAAAAGCCCATATCTTTTCAGCCTCACGAAAATAATACCTTTGTACCTGTATATATGGACCATATTACACTCATTTTCACATATAGGAAGCGATCAATACACTATATATATGAAAGGAAACATCAATATCCACAAATCGAATCTTGTAGTAAATGTATATTACTTCTTCAATCTTTGCAAATTCACTTTATGGCGTCATTTGTAATTAAATGAAAACAAATCACTTTGTAAAACACCACCATTTAATCGAAATTATCTACATGTATCGAAACCAAAGTTTTCTTCGTCAGGATAAGATAATTAAAATATTAAAATTATCCTGACAAAGAAACCTTTGGTTTCGAAACATGTAGAAAGTTTTGATTAATTAGTGGTGTTTTACAAAGCGATTTGTTTTCATTTAATTAAAGGTATATTATTATCCTATCACCAATTCTGCAGCTCACAAAATTAATTCAACAATTAGTTCAGTTGCTCACTCTATTAATCTAAAACCCATTAAGTTAGAATATTTTATCATGCTATCTATTTGTAAACATATCTGATTAGTCTAGCTACTCACTGCAACCAAAGCTTGCATCAAAGGTTGTTGTTTTATCCATATCCATACTAATATTATAAATGCGAAACTGCTCGAGTTTGTTTATGACCTTTTCACGCATAACACAATATAAAGACTTTCATAATTCTTTCACCAATATAAAGCTAAATTATATGCGCAGACTACAGGTTGAATATGATGGTAAGCTCTGGCGTTATGAAATTATTAATATTAATATATTATATTTGTTATACGTTTTCTGTCGCTAACAAAAGCGAGTTTTTGCTAACGTCAGAAAAAAATCTTTGGGCTCTATGCTGGTAGGTACTCAGTCTACTGGTCAGCCTACTATTGCAGAAAATTCAAATATTAGAATTCATTTTTTTTTTGGACAAGCTTGGAATAAATGTCAGATGAGAGTTCCTATATTAAAAATATAATTCGTAACGATTATAAAGACTGAATGATAAATAGAGTATTTTTTTATTACATTAACGAACTTTCAAATATTTAAATAAAAATAAACATCCGAAATGTTTGTAAGCGCTTAAATTCCGAACGAATGAACAAAATTGGATAAGTAATTCTTTTTTTCTTTGAGCTATAGCATTATGAAATTTAGGTGGTAGGCGAGATGTTTGAAAACTGAATGTAAGGGAATGAATATATGGAATGCGGGAGGGGATGGGGGTGGGGTGGGGGGGGAAATAATTGATAAGTGCAAGCGCTACAGTAATTTCCCGTAATACCATGCGAGCGAAGCCGCGGGGAAAAGCTAGTTAATTTTATAAATCGAAGTTCTTCGAATAATGATTAAGTTTTCCTTCCAGTTAAAGAAACTAAATGGTTAGACTCTTTAGACTATATTATACATACGCTGAGGTTAATGAATTAAGGTTTTAAATGCTGTTGTTTGGTATAGAACTGAAAACTTCTTTAGCACCGTTGTGATTTGAAACTCGATGAAACGGAAGCGAGCGACACTAAAAAGAGGCACACACATACATCTATAGGATTTAACCTGCGAGAGAATGAGGTAGTAATAAAATATTTATTTATTTCACGGTTTCTCAGTTCCAATGTAATATGATAAATTCACGGTCCCCCGCAAATCTCCTTTGGTCTAGTGGTATAAAGCGCCTGATGAACCTTAGCGGCCAGAAATTCAGCGGACCAAGGATCGAATCCCATGAAATCCAAAAAAATAATTATTTTGTAAAATCAATATCCAATCTTTAAACCTCTCCAAAACGAACAGGCAAAGAAAACACAAAAGAAAGCGACATCTAGAGACTCCGAAGAAGAAAAAATAAATACTAATAAGATGACCAAATTTAGGAAAAGGTGCACTGGAATTCGACTACAAAAATATGGAAAAAATCATCCTTCACATTGATAAAAAAGGTGCTTCGTAGCAAATTTTTTTATGACAATAGAGGCAAAACTTTTTTTAATCTGCAAGTTAAATACATGTCTCAAAAAAAAATTAAACTCTGTGACACATCATGGATGGTACAAGAACCATGTTGCGAATTCTCAAGGTTAAGAGGAACGTATGCGTGGCCTATTTCATACAAAATTTAGTTCCGGATTAACGGCTAAAATATCAAATTAATTGTTTTCATTTTTTTTTAAAATGACAGGTTAGATATATAAAAAGTACGGATATGAATCCGATTTTCGATTTTTGCTTTAAATTATAAAATATAGGCTTCAAAAGATGACGATTTATCGATGAATTTAGGAGGCTACTTTGGAATTTTTTTCTGACCAAATGGATGCTATTTTTGAAAAATCCTTTCATATCCTGCCTCAGGAATATAATGAAGTATACGATAAAATTTTAGTTTGCACTGAAAACAGTTATATTTGCGTCAAAAACCGGATCTAGTTACACGCAAATTTATCGTAAAATTACCTAGGTTTTTTGTTGCCTTCTCACCCACTCTTTTGCTAGTCACGCGGGAGCGAAACGTGTGCGGGCCGGGGGGAGAGGTAATAGAATCGTGTATCTGTGTGTGTGTTGTCAGACAATCGCAGGTGCATGTTCGTTGTTTGTTTTATTATTTTAGATCTGTTTACCGAAAACTGGAGAATGCATTCAATAATGCCAATATACTTGTGTTCACTAGGTAGTAGGTAGGTAGTAAGAAACACTATTTTGGCAGTTCAGCTTTTATTTTTAAAATATTTTCTACGATACCAGGATACCTAACTAGGTATAGATATGTATGGCAGTAAGGCATGGAAACTGGCAGACGAAGGATGAAGTAGACTGAATGCGAGGCGGGTATGGATACCGCCGCCCCGGGAACCATTTATTGGATAACAAACACCTCTACCAAGTGGTTCACTACGTTTGGTGACTTAGCAGGGGTGCCCGGGTTCATGGGGTGAGGTTTGTCCGGGTATTAACGGTGGATGCGTCTGCCCACCAGCTGCATGGCAGGCTCGGATCGGGAGAGAATGATTGAGGGAGTCTCTTTGACTTCAGCCGTAAGTACTCTCTCGAAACATCGCCTTGCACCGCAGCGGGAGGGATGGATTCATACGCCCGGGACACTCCTGGACACACTGACCCTCAGATTCCTTTTCACCCATAAGACCCTTCTCTTTCCCAGAACTTCATCTCCTTCCTTTCCTAAAAAGACCCCTTTTTCCTCAGGGCTTCCTGTGAGCTAACGAGAGCTAAGAGCTAACGTTAAAAAAAACTGTACAAAAAGATCCCTCAGGCGTATGCAAGGAAAAGCAACATATACATATAGTAACCTCCGAGACACCGATTTTGGAACCTTACAGTATAATTGAATGTGAAGTTACACATATTCTTTGACTTTCAAATCTGACATCAAAAGACGCATCCGCCGCCAAGACCCGGACAAACTTCACCCCGTGATCCAGGCACCCCTGCTAAGTCACCAAACATAGCGAACAAATGGTTCCCGGGGCGGCGGTACCCTTACCCGCCTCCCAAATTGTTGAATGTGGTGAGACTATGGCATCCTCAATTTTGGTATGTTGTGAGGCTGAAGTTGGTGAGGAGGGGAAGGATATGGGGAAAAGGAAGGTGGGGAAGCACCCGGACATTCAGATCTAGTCGCTAAACACAGTTAAAGCCATTTCAATTCTGGATGGTGGTCTTACACCAGAGTCCTACTGAGAGTAATTTACATTCTGGAAAGTGCCGCAAATATACCATATATTATTTTTAAATGATTGAATTGTGAAAAAACACAAATCAATCAAATATAATTTACCTACTTGCCCACTCCGGGATTTGTACCTGTCACCTCCTGATCGCTAGTCGAGAGAGAGTCTTACCCTTCGACCACGGAAGTCATCATTAATTTTTTTTTGTTTTCATGAAAGTGCCTAAATTTGTCGATTAGATGGTTCCATGCCAACTGAGAATAAAGTCAACTCAATACCTCCTTGAAAAGTCAAAAAGCTATGAAAAAAATAATTTTAAATTAGCCGATAACCCTAACCTAATGTTACCTATTTTATATTTATAAATATTTTATCACTCTAAATGACTTATCTGAGATGGTTCTGAGTTGGTCTCATTCCGAGTTGTCCGGTCACCGATTTTATTTTGTATGCGAATGTTAGGCCGGGTTGTTTAATCGTACCTCCAAATTAATATTTGACAAAACTTCACATTTTGAACTCTGTTCTAACATGTATACATCAAATCGGGGTAAAATTCTATATTGTTTTCTTTTGTTATATTTATAATTGTTTTCAATGATTCAATCAAGATAAAACTATCACAACATAGTTGAATATAAATTTTAGTATATTGTGAAACAATCAAACCTAACCGAAGAATTATTGTAAAATTGTAAATTTTGTTGACACCCAGCGTTTGTACTATAAACAAACTAACACTACCACAGAATATGTCCAGAGACCTCCGCAAGTGTGTCCCTCGTCCGCTAATGCTAAGGTACTAAACGAAAGGGACCGTTCACCGGCTTCCTGCAAATATTCAAGCGTAATATTACATATATTTTCTGCTTTGTTCACTACATAATTATTTAATTTTTATGTTCGCTCGCGATGTGCGACAATACGTATTACGATTTCCCCCTTCACTACCGCCTCTCGTACGCCCCTCTCCTGTTCTTTACTAGAGCAGGACACACGACAATTATACCTATCATTATCCTTTTTTGGATAGTCAATCTTAGCCCGCGTGAACAGACCTCTTAAGACAGTAACATTAACGAAAATTGTAATCGTAGTCGTAATTTAATACGTTCATTGCAATAAAGGTTGTACTTCATAGTAGATTTATAATTGTCGGTCTGAAAATTCATCAATTTGCAGATAAGGCATTTATCATCGCTTGCAAGGAAATTGAATGTGCAAGTCAATTTTTCAATTAAACTTTTATTGGCTATTTGGCATTTTTTTATAGGCTAACAACTTTTATTTGTTTATTTATTCATTTTTGGGATTAGACAATTTACGATTTATCAGTAAGAACAATGTAAAAGTCAAAATAAATCCAATTATGGACTTCCTCCTTATGACTTTACCTCTAATAAGATTATATAATAAAAACTAAGAAGTAACGAAATTTGTAATAAAATTACAAAAAACAAAAATTTCTCGTATAAGTAAGAAAAACAATTATTTTATGGAACTTAGTCTGATTAAATTAAAGAAGTCATATTAAAACGAGTTTTTGAGAAAATGAAGAGAAATGTAGCTTCAAATAATCTCGACTCTTACATTATTAATAAGCACTTCGCAGGTTTTTGCTGCTAGGCCCTACGGGCGGCTTTTGGTTCGGCTTCGAGTGAGAGTTGAGTGAGTGTTGGTGACCATTTTATACATCCAAAAGGATGAGAAATTAAAAATACAATCCTGTTGTAAACAATTATCAAAAAACATAATAACTTTTACGATTATTTTTTTTAATAATACATGTGGGTATTCATGATTATCTTCAAAAGTAAAACTTCGGATTGCTGCATGTTAAACGAAAGGATTACAATGAAAGTCAACATTCTTTTATGATTATATGACTTTCTCAATACACGGCTTATTTTATAAGTATTTTACGACATCGTTAATGTTTCTTTATTACTAGATTAAATATATAACAGAAATCAAGATTACGAGAAATCATTAACCATCAAAGTCTTTATCAAAACATTTCAAAATGCACAAATATTTTTCTAAGAGCATAAAGTACGAATTATATTTGACTAACGCAACTTTAAGCGATTACTGGTAGGTGATTCATTTTCTAATCTATTTCAAGTCTAATATGACATCAGATTTATTTCAACAACCGTGAGTTTTAAGAAAAATCAATTAAGATTATTTGGCGAATAAAAAAACAGGATTTATTGTTATCCGTGAATAATTTGCTGGAAATCATGACAGCTCTTTTATAAGTGCGTCGCTTGGGCAATCAAAGGAAACGACAAATTTTTTTGTGAAAGAAAAATTAGCAGCATTTTTTATAACAATATTCATTCACAAAATTCTCGAAAAAAATTACATCAAGGAGAAACAATGAAACATTTTTAACCGGCTTAATCCTGGGGGTCAGGCACAGATAATTTGCTAATAACTTTGCAATATCGGTTTGATAGGCGTAAATTTCAACGATTTTATATCGACACACCGAGCACGGTTTAACTGTTGACAGCCGAACCGATATTGATAGGGAATGAATAAGAAATTGATTTACGCTGCCTACACTGGAAATTTTTTACATGAATTCACATTACGAAACTTGGTAATATTGAATTGAAATACTTACTTAAAAATGTTTTGGCAGTCTGCATTTACTTTTTAACACTAAACGGTAGTTTATTAGTTAATGAGGTCTTCACTCATATTTCAACCACTATCTCAAAGATCTAACGGAACAAATTGATTGCGTCTTAGATGCATCATATGCCTAAGTCTGTGGATCGCGTATACGATCTTTTTCACTTCTAAGAGCTTCGTTGTTTTAATCTGGTTATTAAATAAGCTGGTAATTTTGCACAACGAACGACACTATTAAAAAATATGTGTGCATTGACGATTAACCGAAACTTATCTGATACTGCGGAGGCCGAGTAAAAATTTTAAAATCGTCGGTCAGAATATCTGTTCTATTATCTCTAGACCTTCTCAACATAAGAATATAAAGAAAAACACAAAAATCATCCATAGGTATTTGTTTTTTTTTGTTATTTTGCATTACATAAAATATCTATTCTCACAAGGGTTACAATATTATTACAAGGGTTGTTCAGAAAATAACAGATGGAGCTAAAATCGGGCCGTTAGGGGACGAGGGATGATTTCCATCTGTTCACTCAAACGAAAAAGTGTCCTGGGGCCCAGCAGTTCGATGATGATGAAGATCTTCGGAATGCAGTTTGGCTACATTCTCAGGTGGCCGAGTTTTATTTAGAAGAAATATGAAAATTGTTGAAGTGCTTTATGAAGTTTTAGGAAGCAAGTAATGAAATATTGGTATCTAGTTTTGAGTTTTTTTTTTAATATTTATTATCAAATGGACGGCGCGGCGTTTACTTTCCGAATAGCTCGAATTATCCATTTAAAAAAACTGCAAGTTTTATTTCAAATAAATATGTAGTGTCTGATGGAATATTTTGGTCAAAAGGGATTTAATGATGATCAAACTGCTGTCAAAAAATGTTTAATATTTTTTTTAATTAATTCTATTCTGGTGCTCGTACTGATGTAAAGTTGAATCGTAAACTTAGGTACGAGATAAGGTACCCACATACAAACTATTTAAGTTTAATCTTCAATTCGGTGAATGTTTCCCCCTTCTCAGCATTCTCAGGGAGATAGGCTTAGAGTGAATTTCCAAGACTTCCTGCGTGTTTTTTCAATCTCATTTACATACATATGTGTTAACTAAATTTCTTATCTGGTGCAATCAAAACTTAATAAACCTAATTATAATCTTAGTCACCTTATCTAGTCGAATCTAATTGAACAGTCCATTTAATTAACGAGTAACAGGAACAGCGTTCACAAAATGATAACACAATGAATACAATAAAACAATCGTTCTGATTCGGAAACAGTTTCATCTTAATCGACTGACAGGTGACTGGCCAATAGGGCAATGATCATGATCATCGGAAGATCATCTCCCAAATATCTCCAGGTAATGGCTGGCAATCTATTGTGGGAGTCTTGTGTTCTCCGGGCATCTCACAATCGGATTGTTATATCAAATACCAGAGCATCGGATGATTTATCTCCTCGGCGGACAATGCAGTGTGTTGAAGAAAGGTCACCGCTGGGAGGGCCACATATTATTTTATTCTCGATCATTCGGTTCGATTAATCTCGGGTCGAGTGCTGCGTGTGCGGTCACCGCGCAGCTAGCACCGCGCACCGCTCGCACGGGACCATCATTACTTTTAACCGGGGGGAGCTTTTCAACACAACACACCGAGAGGACTAATGCCAATTTATGATGTAATGCTCTTGCTTTTAGAGCCCATAAGCCTACATACACTTATGTGGACTGTATGAGAATGACTCTTTGAGAGAATGTTTATTATCGTTTGCTTTTTTCATCTGGATCATTTATGAGGAATTAATTTGTCGATGGAAATATTTATTGTAATTTATTTGTTGTATTTTTAACTTTTACTTTTTTTTGTTTTACATTACCTCCAAACATTTCATCATATCGCTCGCCATACATTCCCAATAGGAATTAAACAATATTATGGAAAAATGTTAATTAGGCATCTACTTAAGGCATTACAATAAAATAATAGTTTTCGGTAGGTATCTAAGAGCCATCCATAAATTACGTTACACGTTAAGGGGGCAGAGGGGGGTAGAGAAGCGTGACATTGTGTGATAAGGGGTATGGAGGTCATCAGCTTTGTGACATCACATGCAATGCTTTTGTCACAAAAATATTTTCCCTATCCCATTCCGCCCCATCCTATCTCATTCCACCCCATACTATCCCATTCACCCCCCCCGTTGTGGTAAATATGAGCGTTACAATAGCTAATTAAATGTCGACGAAAAGGTTTAAAATAATGTTACTAACTCTACTGTTTATTTTTTATTTTATTTTATTTTTCTTTTTTGATTATTACCTACTGTTTTGATTATTTTTAGATGTAAAATTGCAAAATATGTGACGATGTGTGGCAAGGACAACGAGGGGGGGGGGGGGGGGTCGAAAAATCACGAAATTCATGTGACGTGATTTATGGATGGCCACTAACTACAAATTAGTTACGTATTATAATCATCCGAATTATAAAAACATTACAAACGGTCTGGAAATCATTTTAATAAGTCAGGTACAACTCATACGTCACACACATGTCTGGTAATGTTATATTATTGTGAAAACAAGCTTATGGGTCCGAGTGGTTAAGATCGCTATAAAATAAAACTAAAAGTATATTTATGTGCTACACGCATTAGTTGGCGATGGCGTAAACATGAATACTATCGTTATAAATTTATTTATTTATTGATTAACGCCCTTTTTCGTGACTTTTACATATATATTCGTATATGTAAAAGTCACGAATACATATATATTTGTTCAAAGATAAACTGAAGATGTCCACTGACTTGGTGTAATTGTTTCCCTCATTAGTATTCTAGGCAAAGAGGAATACATATGGTAGTTAGTCCCATAATTTCTGCACTGAAATAAATCCTGACTTCTAGTATTACGTTGAATTTTATACAGAAATACCAAGTCAGTGAAAATTCTTCTGTCTGACAATTTGAGCATATTCATATTATTTAACAGTGTTGTAGTTCAACATAATTGCTGGATTACCCATTTTAAAATTTAGAAAACGTAAGAATTTGTTTTGTGTTCTTTCAATAGCTTGTACATGTATATTATAATATGGGTTCCAGACGGGAGAATTGTACTCAAGTTGACTTCTTACATAGGCAAAATATAACAGTTTAATACTTTATATTGTTAAAATTTCTAGTTAGCCTAGTTATAAATCCCAATGTTATGTCATAGACGACAGTGCCCCCCTTTATCGCCATCTTCTAGGTGTATTTCAGTAATGGTACTCTCACTGTATGCTGAAAAACAATTATATTCAGCATTTCCTTATATGAAGTACTAGCGAGTGAATAATTAATTATTGATAATTTAAACCCCGTACTTAGTGCAGGTATATCACTTAAATATTATATTATATTTCGGCGCAACAACAGTGCGGCGCCTTCGTCAAAGCCTCAATTGCATTTAAAAATTAACCGTTGCCAAGTTACCAATATCATCTACCAAAAGAAATATTAATAAAGTTGACATCTCCATCCAAAATAATCAGAATGTAATATCAGGTCATTATATATTTTCGTCATCGAGACACCTTCTCTTCATCTGGATTATAATTAACCCATCTCACTTGAAGTGAGCCAACGTCTTGGTCCGTCAATAAATTGTCAATGGAGTGGAGTGGTTAATGCATTATGGTAATCACCCTAAATGAGCGGGTCCGATCGCGTCACCGATTGCGGCCACGTGACGCGCGATGCACGTGACGCGGCCCCGCACAGTGTTGCCTCTGGTACGACGCGGTGGAAACAAACCAGTAACTTGTGAGATAGAAGGAATTTTAGCAAAAAAAGAAGTAACGTACTTGAAGTGGATATTATTTCAAAACGACATTACAACAAACCAATCTTAACTGATCATAAAATTATTTCATTGTAATAAAAATAAATGTTTTATAAATCGTACTTACATAGATAGAAAAATGTAGATGGGTGAATATCCAAAATTTGTCCAACTCGCTGTCATCAGTCAATAAATATGACAATTTTTATGCATTTTGTTATGTGATAATATATTATGAAATTCCCAATTCCTCTTTATGTGTCCACTCAATTTAAATTACATACTCCAAAGCGGATTCGTAAAATAACTCATTAAATCCTCTAAACATCAGTTCCTTGGCATGACACCATCATAAAAACGCTTAATGAAGTAGTTGTTTAATAAAATATTCCGCACTTATTGTTAATCTTATCATTTTTTATAGTCTGTAATAATTTTTACAGATTTATTCACAGAATCTGTAAAAATCTATCATTAACAAATTAACAAACTTTGTCATCATTTTTACATATCAGTTATTTGTCTCAAGTTAAAATTTTAAATTCTCGCAAAATATTGCCGAACTATGATCAACTCGTTTTTAGCTTTAAATGTTGGTAGTGTAGTTAGATGCAAAGGGTGCCATTACGAGAACGCCGTTTGTGTGCTGATCTGGTCAAATTTTCCGTACTTCAGTTAATATTTTGTCTATTATCTATGTTTTATTTTTAATTTTTGAATGATTACATGTGAGTTGTAAAAATATATATTATTTGAATTAAAACTAATATAAAAATATAAATTTCGTGTGTAACTTCAAATTTGTCCTATTCAACAATACTCCGTCGTTAGTCCGTTTTCTAAAATTGCAATTATCTTGATATTTAAAAAAGTGACTGGCCTGACAAAAAAAAGTTTATTGATGGGATGTATTGTACTCAACCCAAAAAATTTATAAATTATGGTTAAAAAAATATTTACAAAACAGGGCCAAAAGTTGACCAACTTTTGTATATTCACCCATATGTCATTTTGTTGTCCGATGATATTTTTATCAATTAAAAAAAAAAAAAAAAATTTCCGTCACACTTCGCAACTGGGTAGTCGGGTACAGCCTAGCGGATCACGTGAAATGCACTCCGTCTCGATCCAGCAGCATGGTAATAAACTAAACAGCGCGCGTATCACGACGTGTAGAAGTGTGATCAGTGGTGACGTGTGATTGTTTTTTTTGTTTTTGTTTTTATTAGAAAAATAACAAAATGACATCTACATTTTTAACTCCAAAAATGCCTAGGAATCGCTGGTTAAAATCTCTCGGGTACGGATGTACCCTGTATAGTATATTTGCCGCACGTTCAAAAATGAAAGATGCTTTCAGTATCGCCTTAACGTAGGACCACCATTCAGAAAAGTGGCATGAAATGGCTTTAGCCATGTTTGGTGACCAGATCTGAATAGCCAGGTACTTCTCCACTTTCCTCAGTTTTAGGACACCAGCAGTTATTTTTATTTGCTCTAACTAAAGCCTAAAATATCCTATAATTTATGAAGTTTTTCTGAATAAGTTAATTTCAATTTAAAATTATTGAAAATAATTAATATCTTAATTTTCATTACGTTTTGTGTTTGGATAGGTCTTGGCGGCGAATACGTTTTCCCAACTACCTAGACGTCCCCAGCCGGACTCTCAGCCCACCGCCTTGCACCACAGTGGGCGGGATAGATTCATACATCCGTCACTCCTGGACTCCAGATTCCTACCCGCCCCTCATACCCTTTTCCTTCCCAGAACTTCTTATCGTTCCTTTCCCTAAAAAGATTCCTCACACCGCATCCTCAAAGATGACATAGGCTCCGAGGGAAATTGTTTTCCTCCTGTGAGGACCTAACGTAAAAAAAGGAATTTTGAGAAAATGTATTTTTTTCGCCTCGGCAACACTGTGCGGCGTCCCCGCAGCCCGGCTCGACTCCCTCCCGCCCCGATGGGGCTACAATGACGATGATGGGCTGCGGACCACCTCCAAGATGGAATAATTGAATATTCAGCCTGGACGCTCTCGCCATATTGTTGCTCTGCCGGCATCCAGGGGCTCCTAAACTGTCCAGGTTCTAGAATTATATCTACAAGGGAACCTACAATCATGAGACATCGTAAGTACGAATGCTAAATAAATCATTTTTCTGAACTTCTCTTAATTTCAACTTTTTTTTCTAGTACAAACCCGTGATATCATTATTCCAGTTTTGAAAATGTATTTCCAAATAAATTTCTTTAAAAAATATTTCATATAGATGGCACCTATTTGATCGCTTGTCTGAATTATTGACTTCACAATTAATTCCAGTTTTGAAAATGACACTTATATTGAAAGCAAACTTGAGTTCATTGAATGTCAATAATTTCACACAGGAAAAACGAATATCGCAGACAAACGAAATTAGTATGTTTGATGCTGTTAGTACCGCACAATGTCCTAACCGCAGCAAGTCCTGACTATAGTCTGTCAATGAGAGGATGTTGTGGACTGAAGATAGTGGGGAACAGAAGGAGAAGGGAGTGAGGAAGATATGTGTCTGGTAATTCAGATCTGGTCACCAAACGCGACTAAAGCCATTTCAAGCAACTTTTCTATTCTCAATGGTAGTCCTTCACTAGGGCGATATTGAAACTAATGAAAATATCAACAACTCTGAAACGTTATTTGTTTTTGGGGTGTTATGCCGTGTTGCGCTACCTCCTTTTTTAACCAACGTTTCGGACAGCGTTACAGTGTCCATCATCAGGGCGATGTGTAATTGTGTTGGACACTGTAACGCTGTCCGAAACGTTGGCTAAAGAAGGAGGTAGCGCAACACGGCATAACACCCCAAAAACAAATAACGAAAATACTTTTGGCCGTGAAAATCTAAAAACACAACTCTGAAACGTGTCGCAAATTTACTAAAAATTAGTATTTTTCAATAAAAATAAAACTTTCGCACGTTACGGGATTGAACCAGCAATCTCCGGATTCGTAGCCAAATACCGGAACTACTAAACCACGGAGGCGGTGCGAAGTTTGTGTGAATGAAGGCGTCAGATAATTTTTAGTGCTAATAAAGTGAAGTTTTCTTTGAAAGATTTTCAGCAATATGGTATCTAGCTGAAAATCTTTATTGAAAATTTTACACATTTTAAATGATAAAAAATAAATTTCCTTTCTGAGCCACAGTTGTAGAGCATGTATAGAACAGTTTTGGCATTTGGGTAGGTACCGTAGACAGGTACTGTGATCCGTGAGAGCCCTGTGATAAATGATCATTACGTTCGGCGGCGCTTGTTCCACAACTTTATTCTAATTAAACTCCATTCCAAGGGATTCGGCAACACCCCCTTGCTCCTTCTGCCGCCCTGGTATCTCATTCCCTTCACCAGTGCCACTTGCGGTATAACTAATTTGGTTAATGGTGTAACCCGTTTTGTAACTGTATCAAGGAATAATTTTTGATACATTAATATTAAAAATTATGGTTTTGGTTTGATGTTTTGACACGACAGGCTTAAATCTGCACCTTTTTACAGGCAACACATTTGCAAATATGTACTTGTATTTTGGCAGTTTTCGTTAAGTTTTTTTAGTATGTAGATAGTTTAACTATATTTTATGTTTTTTTTTTACATTAATTCCACACAGGAGGCCCTGAGGAAAATAATTTCCCTCAGGGCCCATGTCATCTTTGAAGATGCTGTGTGGAGGGTGTTTTTGAGGAGAGGAAGGTGTGAACATGGGTCTTAAAGAGACCCATGTTGTAGGAGGGAGGAAACACAGAGGCCATCAAATCGTTCCACAGCCGAGCTGTTGAACTCAAGGACGAGTCGTAGAAACGACCTGTTCTCATGTGACTAATGTCAACCGTGTATAAATGTTGGGCGCGTGCTTGACGTGTTTCCCGACTATGCACCGGTGCCGAGGGGATCAATGACCCTAGTTCCTCGGAGCATCTTCCACAGTAATACCGGTAGAACAAAGACAGCATTCCCACCTGACACCTGTGCTCTAAAGATTGCAATCCGTTTGTTAAGTTAGGAGAATCTATCAAACGGACCACCCGTTTCTGCACAGAGTCGAGGTTTTTTTTTTAGGTATTTCGGGGCTACAGACCAGAGGTGGCTGCCAAATTCAACCGTGGGGCAACACTTGCAATTTGTATAGGGTTAGCAGTTGTGTACTATTAAAGTATCTGCGGGCCCTGTACAGTATGCCCAGTTTCTGAGAGGCTAACTTAACTCTGGCTTCGATGGAGACCCCAGTTTTAATTAAATGAAGACAATATTAGCGAAACTTAATCGAAAACTTGCAAACAGAAAAATTAGATAAAAATACGGTTACAAGATCTTCGCCTTGCCGGGGTGCAGCACCAACTGAGCCCTATCCCTCTCCAATTCAGTCATATTTAACTGTATCATCCTTCGACTAAGAACTACCAACATTATCATTATTTTATTGGCTGCTATCTTTATGTATGATTGCAAAGATTCAAATCCGAGCTAAATGCTATCTAGATAGTGTTGGATAAATTTTATTATAGTCCTAGATTCTGATTTTTCTGTTTTCAGATTTTCGATTGAATTTAATATTGTCTTAATTGAATCAAATATTAAATTTGAGGTTTTACTCATAAAGTTAAAAATAAAAATAAAACATTCATCCTAGACTTGCAGAAAAGTCAATTAGATGTCGCATATTAAAAATAAAAATGGATAAAATTTATCCAAGACACTATCTAGATAGCGTTTAGTTCGAGTTTGAATCTTCGCAATCATACTTTACAAGGAATGCAATGTCATGAATGTAAAACAGTTATATATTACACAAACTCTTTGTAGATTTTTTAATAATATTAATATGGCAGAAAGAACACAGCAAATTCGTACTACTAGAATTGGCTCTGGTCTGAACTTTGTTGCAATTCAAACTAAAACTTCTTTTGACCAAAGAAATTATTTTTATCAGGCTCCGCTCATTTTTAACAGCCTTCCAGAAAATATCAAGTCATCTAATTCCTTGAGCACTTTTAAAAAGATTGTCAAATTATTTTTGTTAGCCGAGGATTGCCAATTGATTTTTTCAACTTTGTCCTTTCTAAATTATTAGCTAAATGATTATGTTTATAGTAATAATAAGCCAAATTAGTATTAGCATTCTTCTGTCAAATTTAAAGCATATTATATTATATACATTTATTTATTATTTACAACTTCATCGTTAAAACAAAAAAAAAAAAAACTTTTATTTTTTACTTTAAATCAGTCCTCAAAAAAATGGTCACCCTACAAAAGTCTACATGTTTACATGAATGTACTACCTAGCGCCAGCAGTTTAGATTTAATCTCAACCTGTAAGAAATGCAACAATATTGTTCTTTCAATATCTGTATAATTTTGTGTTATTTTGTTAATTGTAGAATTGTTAACCTCAACACAGGCTTGTCCTAGTGAGGTTGCAAATTGTTTTGTAAACATTTTTACCTGCAATGTAAAGATACAATAAATAAATAAATAAATACATAAAGATAAAAAAATATGCCTTAAGGAAAATAAGATAATATTCGCAGTTTTTGATCGAGGTTTGATACAGTTAAATATGACCGAATCGGATAGGGATACATTTACCCAGTTGGTAGAGCTGCGCCCCGGCAAGGCGAAGGTCCCGAGTTCAATTCCTAGATATGAACTTATCCTTTTCTGATTTTTGGTTTTCAGATTTTCGATTGAGTTTCACTAATATTGTCTTCATTTAATTAAATATTACCATTTGAGGTTTAACTCGTTAAGTAAAATATATTTTACAAAAATATTTTAAAAATAAATTATATTTTACAACTTTGTACATTGATTGTTACAGCGTTTTAGAAAATTTTCTTTTACTCTCATCCAAAAACAGTATGTTTCTAATTTTCCCTTATTAAATCAAAACCAAAAATATCCTTCGAAATCATACGACTTGTGAGCAGGTACTTAGATCTACCCACTAAATTGTAAACTATGCATACGTTTTATGTAACATTATTTTTTTAATTTCAAATAAGGAAATCGCACTCACCATTTATTCAAAGAAATGTCACAACCTCATTGAAAATAATTATTTTTTCAATCTTTCTTCTGGTAGGTAGGTGCCATAATATTTAAAAAATATGCGAACGGCGAGTGAACACGAGGGTTTTACATTTGAAAAAAATATCTTTAATGAACATTTAAAACGATCACCATCTTGAAACGGAAAAGGAATGTGCAACAATTTTACAGACAGACGATATGAAAAAACTGTCTAGTGAAAACAGGACTTCACTACGTCAATAAAAATGATTGAATTTGAATTAAGAAATTGTGTTTAAGATAATGTAAAGTTGCTGAAATGACATTAGCTTTATTAGAAATTGTTCGCTCTAGAGCTGAGTTTAGTGAATGTTTGTTATAATTTTGACTGCTCCCATTTTTCGATTACAAGAAATCGATTAATTTGAGTAAGTAATGTTTGAGAAGGCTCGAGTCTTCGTAGATCGAATGCCCGAAGCTTAAAGATATTTATCGTCCATCGTGAATCTATACTTGATCAATAATCGAATCAATAATTGTGAGTGATTATTTCCTATTAATACGAGAGTATTTCTTTTTGTTAATATCTCATTCCAGCCACCATCTGAGATACAGACGGCATGACCACACTAAAATACAGGATCGGGTATCTCTTTCACGCACGAGTTTTTTTTTTATAAAGTAATCGAGACGCGTTCGATTAATTCTTTTGTTTTTGTTGATCGATTGCTGTAAACGTTTCACACGGGGAGATATGAGAACTATTCGAGGGAATTAAACAAGTTTATTAGTACGGTGAACGTGAGTCAGGCGAAGGAATGTGCACGGAAGACTTTTAGACTTTTTTTCTTACGAACTGATCGAATAATTTTTTATTTTATTTATTAAGAGATAGGTCATCGACCCGCGTTTTTATCAGCTATGAATTTTTTTAAATTACCTTTCTGTATTGTTTTAGTATTTTTCCTTTAGATACCTTTTCAGAACACCCCCAAGTACCTACTTACAATGCAAAAGTCGAAAAATCGTCGCCTCAGTTCTTAATTGCCCAAACGACCATTAGAAAATTTAACAGGAGGAGAAGGTTTTCTTTCATTATTTCAATGAAACATTATCATAGGTGTTTAAGATAAAGATATTTTCGTAAAGGTATTATTAGTTTAAATAATTCACAGTTAAGTGATTAACTATCATTTTTAATCCTTTAATTTTCATTTTAAAGTGAAGATTGAACAAAAACTAAAATGATCGTTTGGACAATTAAGAACTAAGGTGACGAAATGTCTTGCTAGGCTTCGATGGTCAAATACTAAAACAAAATAATATAGGAAAACGTTTTGCAAAATTTTTTTAAATTTTATATTTATGTGATTGACGACCTCCGTGGGCGAGGGGGATAAGATTCTCGACTCGCAATCTGAAGTTTGCTGGTTTGAACCCAAATAATTAATAATTAATTAAAATAATATATACTATATTTGGGGCACGTTCCAGATTGGAAGATACTCAGATCACCTTGGTGTAGGACCAACATTCAAAATTGAAGCGTTGATTGTAATGGCTTTAGCCGTGTTTGGTGACCAGATCTGAATAGCCAGGATCTGAATCCCCACCTTCCTCTTTCAATCTCCTTCTCCTCCCCACTACCTCCAGCCTCACAACATACCCCAATTGGGGATGCCATATTCTCGTTGGCTCCAGACGGCAGCAGTTGGGACTCATTGGGACCACGCGCGCATTACAGGGAACCCAACTTCCCTAACAATACATCTTCCCCAGCTATGAACATAACAATATTTAAAAGGTAGAAACTTCATTAACTTCATTCAGGGGTAGACAGAGAGAAATGACCGCCACATAACTTTGTCTTGACATGCACCCCATTCTACATTAGTTCCTTCATTCGGACTCCGTGATCGAAGGGCAAGGCTCTCAACAAGCGATCCGGGGGTGGCGAGTTCAAATCCTGGCGTGCGCAAGTAAATTGTAATTGATTGTTTTGGGTTTACGACTTAATCTTTAAAAATAATATAAGGCATGTTCCAGAGTGGAAGATACACCATTCAGAATTGAAACATTGCATGAATTGGCTGTAGCCGTGTTTGTGACTAGATCTGAACAGCCAGGTATTTAACCACCTGCCTCTTCCCAATCTCCTTCCTCTCACCACCTATCTTCAGCCTCACAACATACCACAATCGGGGGTGCTCACTGGCTCCAATCACTGGCTCACTGGCTCCAATCGATTGGGAGCAGTCGAGAGTCTTGTGCGGTATTCACATAAAAATAAAATCACTTTCACAATTATATATCGTTTCATGCGTAGATAGGTACCCATTCTTGACATAGCCCGACACAAGTAATCGATTCACTCGATCGCGCTCGATGTCCAGATAGGGCGCCCCCGACTTCTATCGTTTGCTTTTTCGTCACATTACTATATTTTTTTTTTTTTTTAAAAGAAAGACAAACATTCCCGGGTTACGAATAACCCAACAATGTTTGAAAATCTCCTACTACTACCACCACTACTATATGCATCTGATCTACACGCCAAAATCATCAAAGCATGCCTTTCTTAATCTCATTCATTATTTACGCTACATCTGCGATAATTAGTTCCAAGTTAGTGTGATACTCGAAATCTGCTATCGGGGTAGGTAATATTTTACAATCTTGGGGATGTAAAAATGAGGCAAAAATAAACATTTTTAAAACAGCCATAGAGATAGCGTTATGTCTGAGAACTTAGCCGTAACTAAGGTTATTTAGTTATTACCTACCTGCGAAGATAACAATTGAAATGCTGTTTTTACATACTTCAAACATGCTTCTTTCAAATTAAATAAAACCCTAAATAACAACAAAGGATACAAGGAGTTTTTCAGATTGCTCGGGCATCACGACAACAAAGCGAAGCCTCCTGGCACTTGTTGAATGGCCCCCCTCCCGCCGCGTGGGTGGAGGGGGAGGGGCGGGTCAGAGGGAGGGGCCTCGGCGGGCCGGCCCCCGGTGCGCGCGCAGCCTCTTTCCGTAAAGGCTTTCACCGCGATGTGTGCAAGAAGAAAATGTATGACGAAGTTGAAACGAAAGCGTCCGATAGATGTCGCTGGTATTAATTTAAGAAGATATATTTTTTTAAGGTAGGTACCTAGCTATACTAAGTTGGAAAGGCTAATTTTGTATTACTAAGAACAACTGATCATTTAAAATATGATGCACGATTTTTTTTGTTTTTCATAAGTTAGGAACCTATTTAAGCTTAGGACGGGTTGTTTCAAAAAATTTGATGGATTCATCAAATATTTGATGTTAATTTTCACGTTCTGTGTAAGTTGTATTCAAGTTCTGTGATTATTTCAGTTTTGTGAAGCAGCTGTCCTACAACGATATAATAACAGAACTTGAATAGAACCTACACAGAACGTGAAAATCAACTTCAAATATTTGATGAATCCATCAAATTTTTTGAAACAACCCATCCTTAGACCTATTTTTTCGGCAACACGTTTGACAGGTACGTACTTATTTCTGCCATGAACACATTTTATTAGGTATATAATAGTAGTTAGTTTTCAGTTGCCCCCCCCCCCCGGCAAACTTATTTGAAATATGGTTATCCACTCTCATAAAATATAAGAGTTCCCAAAGGGGTGTGCAGAGAGTATGTACCGCTGAATAACAAATTAATAAAAAAGTATAAAAAAGTTTTATTATATAAAACATATTATAATAAAACCTCATCTCCAAGTAACTTTAACATAGAAGACCTTTTTGGCTTGACTTTATTTAACTTGTATATTATGTATTTCTATATTTTTATGTATCTACAAGCTATTTGTCTCTTACAAATAAATACATATTTTCATTCAAATGCATCAAGGATGAAACTACATATTTATGTACTGTATGTATACGAGTAGCATGTGTTCAAAAATCCACAATGTAAACAAATTCGTTTAATATTTATACCACCTTATTATTAATGATTTAAGGTCGACTTTTAGGTTTGGAATTGGTATGTGGAGGGGGGGGGGGTTTAACTGTCGGGGGATCAACTATCGGGTCACCAGGAGATACATATATTGTAAAGTTTCTGTGCTGTTTCCAGTGATAATGAAGAAACTTAGTATAGGGAGCCCAGCCTATCATATAATAGACGATCGTCACAAATAGTCTGTTCATGAATATTATCATAAGTATGAATGGATGTGAATGAAGCAAGAATTATGTTCCAAGACAGAGTTGTGTAGAGGGCAATCCTTTCTGCCTCTACTCTTGCTTATAGACACGACATGATGGTTAGTTTATATTTAGTTTTAGGTCACTGAAAGTGAAATCCCTTATATTTTCACTAAATAAAAACAACGAGTAAAATCACTTTAAATTTATGAAGTTTTTCAAAATAAATTAATATTCACTTATCTTAATTATTCATTGCGTTAGGTTATGTTTAGTTCGGTTACATAATAATTATAACAATAAATAAGCACGTTAATCGTAAATCACAAGATCAAGCCATAGTTGTAAATCATATTACAGCAGTACAATGTAAATACTATCTAGGCCGTACACAATAAGTCACTAGTTTTTAATCTTAGTTATAAGCCACTAGCAATAAAAATTCAAAGATATACATAAGTGTAAGTTATAGGGTGTAGGTTCAATGTATAAATTAAGTTGTAAGGCGCCCTTGAGATAATTTTCTAACGGAAATGCTATTGAAATTTACCTAATAATATTATTAGAGAAGGGTATCTACTTACAATTGTTTTAAATTTCCTTAAAGGGTATCTACCTAATTCATAGAAATCCATTAAAAGTGTGCCAGATTCTTCTTATTATAAACAATTAAAACAAAATTTTAATTTGAAAGCACATTGACTTTAAATTTATTTTTCCTCCGTGAATTAAATAAAGGCAGGTAAACCTTTACAAGGAGACCCTTGCTTGTGTAGTGGTGTACTGGAAGAAAAAATGATTTAATTTAACAATATTTTTTTTGTTGTTGTTTGGATGTTGAACATTGAAACAAAAAACATTACCCAACTTAATCACAAGTCTAAATATAAACTAAATTGATAAACCTTGACGCTACGCATCCTGTAGGTATCATTGAGCATTTGCGAGGAAAGAGGGGACTGCGGGTGGGTGTTCCAAACTAATTCGAAAAACTTTTTTGAAACTTTCGATTACGTTCGGTGTGAACAATTACATTAAAATGTGTCCCGTTTAAAATGATTTATCTGTAATTTAGTTGTAACTTAGATAGGTACTACCTAGTTTTTATGGAAAAACAAATCGAATTATTTAATGCTGCTGTCTTATAATGTTATTGAAATTAACTTGAGTAAATAATTTGTGTTTTTTTACAAAAGAATTGAAATAATTAGTTTTGTCTGGCGATCTAAAGCCTTTTTCGCAAATTTATGCGCTTGGATAGGGTTGGTACACTTTGGTCGAAGGTACGAATAGATAAAAACAATGTAATAGGCAAGGAAATGAAATAATTAATTTTTACAAGCATTTATTTTTTACTCAATGATAAATTGAATTGATCTGAAAAGCAACGCTTTATTAATTACCTCATTAGTTAAGTACCTATTAACTATACTTGCCGGCTTCATCCGGACACAAATTTAAAAAAAAAACACATTGGGCAATAATAATTACCGAAAATGTGGAATAGACAAAATGTTATCTTTTTACTATTAATCATAATATATACCTATGTATATAGATTCTACATAGCTCTATTATTCATGAAGAGATTAACGCTGCGAGTTAGTAGAAAAAACGCAAAAATTACAAACAGATAAAAGTTGCACAAATTTCAAAAGGCCCGAGCTCACCGTCCGATAGAGGGAATTAACAAATTTTCGACACATCAGATTTCTCATATATATTTTTTTACAACAGCTCCACAAAGGTTGTCATCTTTGGGGATGCTGTGTGGGGGGTCATTTTAGGGAAATAAGGAGAGAGAGTTCTGGGAAAGAAAGAGGTATGAATCTGGGGTTCAGTGTGTCCAGGAGTGACGGAAGTACGAATCCATCACTCCCACTGCGGTGCGAGGGGATGGGTCAAAGAGTCCGGCTGAATAAGTCAAAATGTCTCCCTCAATCAGTCTCTTCCGATCCGGCCTGCCATACATAGATAAACCTAACCCCAGGAATCGGGGCACCTCTGCGAAGTCACCAAACGTAGCGAATCACTGTGGCTGGGGTGTTAGTTATACACAAAATGGTTCTCATACCGCCTCCCAAATTGAAAATTCATATTACCCGAAATAACAGTTAAAGCCCTCACCTAAAATTGAGCTCATTAAACTGAGATATCTGAGTATCCCATAACTAAATCCAATCAAAATTTCTTCTCGTCATGATAAAAAATGAAGAGCAGTTATCTCAGATATCTTATAAACCTCAATCATTATTTTTTAATATTGGCCCGATCCTGGTCCGAATCAAAGTTCCCAGGAGCGCAAGTGTATGGAGATGAAGTGTATTATAGTGGGTATTGGTAAGTCCACGGAGTCCATTAGCATGGAGTATTAACAATAAGCCAAGCGGGCATGTTAGCGACTGTCATTAGGTCTGCCGGGGCTGTCATTAGCTGTCCACTGATCTGTCACGCCGCTTGACACGGAGGGTCGACTTAATTAACTTTATCGAGAAACAATGCGACAGCCGCCTCGATACAAAATAAGTCCATAGATGTCGTGCCCGGGTCTTGAGCGGCAGCTTCTGATAAACGTCCCAGTCATTTGTACGTAATGGGAAAAGATTTACAAACTCGAATTTCATACTGATATGCTTAATTTGGTTAAATAAATCTCGGTTAACTGTACCGACGGTAATCGTGATCGAACTTCTATAACTTATTTTCAAAGGGGTCCAAATTACCTTTCGAAATATTTTCAGAACACTTAAAAATCTGAATAAAAATATATATTTTTTGTTCCCAACTTCTATCTTCTTTCTGCTATAATAAAAAGACTTTATTGTTTGCATCCCTCACAGTGGGTGACGAGTATGGGTACCGCCGCCCCGGGAACAACACCTCTGCCATAGGTCACCCAAGTTATTCGCTACGTTTGGTGACTTAGCAGGGGTGCCAGGGTTTGTGGGGTGAGGTTTGTCAGGGTCTTGAGTACTCTCTCGGAACATCGCCTTGCACCGCTGTTGTATAGATGGATTCATACGTCCCTCACTCCTACAAGAAACACTGACATACAGATTCTTACCCAAACCTTATACCCTTTTCCTTCCCAGAACTTCCTCCCCTTCCTTTCCTAAAAATACCCTCCACACAGCATCCCTAAAGATGAGGGGAATTATTTCACTCAAGGCCTCCTGTACTGAGCTAATGTAAAAAAGTGATTCAGTACAGAAGAAAGTATCAACTGGTATTTTTGTTATTGTTTTTGGGGCGTTATGCCGTGTTTCGCTACCTCCTTCTTTAGCCAACGTTTCGGACAGCGTTACAGTGTCCATCATCAGGGCAGATAATAAAAACAATAACAAAAATACTTTTTGGCCGTGAAAACCTAAAAACATACCTATCAACTGGTATATTTAATTTAATTTGACGGTCGGCGTAGTCCAGCGGTAAGGTCCTTGACTTGACGCAATCCGAAGGTCGCGGGATCGAATCCCGGCGTGGAAAATAAATTTTATTTGATTCATTTGTGATATTTCACAATTTATTCATTTAAAATAATATATAGTATATTTGAGGCACGTTCCAGAGTGGAAGATACTCTCAGTATCGCCCTGGTGTAATACCACCATTCAGAATTGAAACGTTGATTGAAAAGGCTTTAGCCGTGTTTGGTGACCAGATCTGAATAGCCAGGTCTTTCCCACCTTCCTCTTCCCCGCCTCCTTCACCTCCTCACTACCTTCAGCTTCAACATACCCCAATTGGGGATGCCATAGTCTCACTGGCTCCAGACGGGGGCAGTTGGAACTCTTGTGCGGTATTCATATAAAAAAAGATATGTATAGAGACGTAGATTTTTCCTTGATGCATTTGAATGAAAATATATTTTATACTTTGTTATTCGGCGGTACATCCTCTCTGCACATCCCATCGGAGTCACTTAATTATATTTTGTGTAATAAGGCATACCGTATTTTCCCCAAGCTGACTGCATATTGTTTATAAGAAGGCGGGGGGGGTTAATTGTCGGTGGATCAACTGTCATGGAACCGTGTGGGAATTTTCAGCGTTACGTCAAACTTAAATTCCCCGCCTGAAAGTTGGTCTCACGGGAAAGTTGTCTAGAAATGCAAGTCCTGGTATGTTCAGAGCTTTTTCTCTTGTCTAGAGGTGGTATAATTATTTTCCTTTTAGTGATATTGGGGAAGCGGCGTTATTAAAAGAATGCCACCGCGTCATTGCCAATAAAGCATCACAATCGATAACTTTCATGTGAAATAACATACCTTTGTGAGGCTCACCTCACTCAGTGCGGCCGCCACAACCTTTCCCACGATCCCCAGGAAGATTCTTCTCTCCGCCTGACACCACCAATACAGCTTCCGAAGTCCATTCCCCCGAGAAACACACACAAGGAAATGCTACCACAAAACAAAGCAACCTCATCATAAATGCAAATCTTTTCCCAATTTCATAAAGAATTTTCTACGCATTGAAAACCAACACTTTACCAACAACCTTTTCATCTGGTGAAAATTATTGGTTTTCTGAAGATGCGTGCTACTGATATGCATTAAGGAATGTAAATAAATTTAAAGCAATTAAAAAATGCCACTGAATAAAAAGATTTTGGTGTGCTACCGATAAACGACTTTGCTGAAAGATTTTTTTGTATGAGGTGCCTGGATACTTTGCATCGCATTTTTGTTCCCAAGATAATCTGAGTGAAGATTCTTATGTTCCTAATTATGCCCATTTACAAAGATAAGTGGAATTGATTTCGCTGATCAGTGGCGTTCATATTAATGGGAACAGGTCATTTGAAATTAAGTACATTTATGTGAAAGCAATTCCCATGGTTATTTATATTAGGATGGTTGCTTATGTATCTATCAATTTATTGAAATTGAATAAAAGATTCTGAGAAGAAGTAATTTAAAAAATATATGTATATATATAACATGCATTAAGTTTCCACGGTTCCATGCCAACTCGGAAGCAAGTCAACTCAACACCTCTTTGAAAAGTCATCATTAAAAGCTATGAAACAAAATAATTGAAAAAAGCTTACAACCTAACCTAAAGTAACCCTTTTAACCAATTTTTTGATATAGTTTTTCATCATTTTTAATGACTTTTTAAATGGGGTGTTGAGTTGATTTCATTCTGAGTTGTCCGGTCACTGTTCAAACATATATGTTATCTGAAGACATGAAGAAAATTTGATACAGAAAAATCAGAAAAAGATACAATCGCATCTAGGAATTAATCCCAGGATCTTAGCCTTGCCGGGGCTCTGGTCTAACCACTAAGCTAATTCGATCATTTCCCCCTTCGGTCATATTTAACTGTAACATACTTCGACTAAGAAATACCAACATTACATTCATTTTCAACATTTCATTTACCAACATGCACATTTTTATTCACTGCTATCTTTGTACATAATTATAAGATTCTTCCCGAACTAAATGCAATCTAGATAGTGTCTTCAATAAATAAAGCCATTTTACGAGTATTTTAAACCTTGATTTACCCGGTGGATTCATACATACACAATTTACCCGGTGGAGTCACCAGAACTTCCGGAAATAAAATCGTCAATTTAACATGAAATAAACGCTTTTTCAACATAAATGCTAGTGATATTTATTTATTATATATTTGGTTTTACAATGGCATAGGTTTTTACTTAAAATTATAGAATCACAGCTTTTTATTAAGGAACTTCTAGAATATGACACTTTTTGTAAGAAAATTACGAGACCTAACTTCTAGTCTCAACATTTCAAAAACAAAACCATTTTTCAAAGTAATTTTTAAAGAAATGTAACAAAAACATAACCAATTATAAAAAGCATAAAAAAGAACATGGTTCTGTTTTTTCTTTTTTTGTTCAATACCGTCAATAGGCTAAAACTGTAACACTAGTACCCCGGTGAAGTCCCATGGACTCCACTAGAGTGATTACTTACCAATCGGATTGTTGTGATTACTCGATCGAAGTGATTACTTACCAGCGCATCACTGCGTGAAGGTACTGGAGCGCACAATTTGTAATTCCAAAAACTAACGATTTTATGACCGCTGACAGTTTTAAATGGAGTCCCAGGGACCTACCGGGTAAATTAAAGGTTAATGTGCGATATCTACTGACTTTTCTGCAAATCTAGGATAAATATTTTTTTTCTTTTTGGAAAACTTATTGAGTAAATCCTCAAATTGTAATGTTTAATCAACCTAATATTTAGTCAATATGAGCGACTCTCAAAACGAAAATTTGAATAAGAAAAATCAGAAAAAGATACTTATATTTTACAAAAACAATACGTTTAAGGGTATTCTTGGTAACGTCCTTATCAGAAAAGAGGAGCTCTTGTGCCTGATAAGGAAGCCAGTATTCTAACTGAAGGTATTCTGTACATAATATTTCTAATGTTTGTATTTATAAAAATGTTTGCATAAAATAGTTAGGTGTTATAAAATGGTTTTCATTTGTCGTGAAATTGAACAATTTCCGATTTTCTTTGAGCTTCTTTCTACTCACAATTTTATTTTAGAAACTTTATTAATAAATGCTAGACAAGAAAGAAAAAAATAAAACAGGACATAAAGGAAAGAAAAATGAGATATTATCCGCTTCTTAGTTTTTTAAGAAAACGAAAAAAATAGAATTCAGTTAGTAATCATCATGTTCATCAAACGATGAAAAGTTTTTTGAACAATTTAAAAAGAGTGTAATATAAAACTGGACTTAGGTTTAAATAATTTCATAAATGTATTTTTAAATCGTTAGACAGCCCCTTCACTGCTCTAAATGAATTTACTATTATAAATACAAATAGTGTGCTTTGTTTGGAATCTAAGAAATGCTGTAAACATTGGAATTCTTTTTCCACCATATTAGTCTTGTCAATTAGTTGAACTAATCTGATTGCGACATTGTTTTAATATTTTCATCACAAATCCCCTGATTTAATCGCTATTAAATTTTGTGTCGCCATTAGAATTTCAACGATATATTCGTATTTAATATATATAATGTGGGAAACACGTAGGCCACTAAACGTTTATAATTTATTAATTTATATACCTACATATTCAAACTTTTTATCGTACAACGTACATCAAGTTTATTTTTGTTATTGTTTTTGGGGTGTTATGCCGTGTTTCAAACGTTGGCTAAAGAAGGAGGTAGCGAAACACGGCATAACACCCCAAAAACAATAACAAAAATACTTTTTGGCCGTGAAAACCTAAAAACATCAAGTTTATTGTTTATTGATAAAATAAAAATACTCTACATAAACATTTATTTTTTTATATGAATACCGCTCAAGAGTCCTGAACTGCTCCCGTCTGGAGAAAGTGAGACTATGGTATCCCCAATTGGGGTATGATGTGAGGATCGAGAAGATTGAGACGTATATAGCAGCTTAAAGTTTAATGATTAAACAACCCGTGAAAAAATTACAGAGAAGATGGACCACAACGCAAATACATACGCCATTTCATAAATTCCGAGGCTCAAGAATCAAGTCAGTGCCATCGAGCAACAACAGCTTGCAAATGGCGGCGACAGTAGTTACTGCCGATTTGTATGTTTTACCGCAATCGTATAAAATAAAAAATAATTACTTCCGGTTTTTCGGTGTCAAATCTGACATAGTAAGGAAGGTGAAAGACGTTTTATTAAATAAAGAATACCGCACAAGAGTCCCAACTGCACCCAACAGTATGGAGCCTGTGACACTATGGCATCCCCAAATGTGGTATGTTGTAAGGCTGAAGGTAGTAGGAAGGGGAAGTAGATGGGGAACAGGAAGATGAGAAAGTACCTGGCTTGTTCGGATCGGTTCACCAAACACGGCTAAAGCCTTGTCAAGCAATGATTTTGAATGGTCCTTCACCAGGGTTTTCATGGGCTTTGGGTTTTGATGGGCTTTGACTGAAAATATCGACGCGCGACGATTTGAACCCGCGACTTGAGGATTCGTAGCCAATGCTCATCACCTCTCAGGGGGCCGTCAAAGAGAAAGTTTGAATTTAATGTCAACCTCAATCCAACAAAAATGTTCGTTGCAAACTTAGTAGCTTTAGCTAAATTTTGTAACCAAGTTTAAATAGCAAGGTATCTTCCACTTTTCGTTACAAAATGGGGTCTGTTTCTGTCAGACTCTTGGGCGGTATCAGATAACAAAAGAAAACACACACATTTTTGTAAAATGTATTATTTATTTGTATTAAATAATGATCGGCAGTCTCTACCCAAATGTTTCTCCTCTTATATGTAGCATAATAACTCGGAACCCTCGAGTTTAGTTAGCGTATAAAAAAATGTGCATTGTAACACCCACTTAGGATGTTCAGGTAATTTTTGGCAATTGTGTCAAGTTGACTGCACACGAAGAAAGATGTTAAAGGAAAGGTCTGTTTTCAAATATGCCGCCAAATATCACCCCTTTGTGTCAAAAGAACAGTTTTGAAGAGAAAAAACACTAATGGCTCGAAAACGTGAACACGTTACTTTCAACAAGTGCCCCCCTATATGTCTATAATCTCAGAAGATTTGTTTTTGGTAAACCGCCTTGCAAAATATTAAACCAATTTAAATCTCTATGACCTTGAAATTAGTGGACAAGTTTTACCTAATTATAAAATAAAAAATGTAAGTTTTGATAAAACAGCATATTTCTGTGTTCTTGGGTCAATGATTGGTGCAAAAGTGGTAAATTTGTAATAAGAAGTAAGTTTTGTGTCAGCTTAGTTTTGATATACATAGCTCTGTTTTACACTCAAATGGCCCACTAACGCCAATAAACAAGTGAGTTAATTGGCATTGGCTATCTCTCCAACACAAAACAGAATTAGATTTATTCTGTTGGAATCAGTTTTATTCTTTTTGGTAGATCCCCTCAAGTGTTTCGCTACGTTTGGTAACTTAGCCTGGGTGCATAGGTCTTGGAGATGAATGCCGGATCGGGAGAGACTGATTGAGGGAGACCTACTCTAGACCTCTCCGACCGGAATCTCTCTCGACCCATCGCCTTGCACCACAGTGGGAGGGATGGAATCATACGTCCATCACTCATGACCTCCAGATTCCGACCTATCCCTCTTATCGTTTCCTTCCCAGAACTTCTCTCATTTCTTTCCCTAAAAATACTCACATCCCCAAATATGAGCATCGATCAATCTTATACTTGGTCGAAGACCCTGAGGGAATTTTCCCTCAGGGCCTAACCTAGGCCTAACCTGGACCAACCGGAATCTCTCTCGACCCATAGCCTTGCACCGCAGTGGGAGGGATGGATTCATACGTCCGTCACTCCTGAACACATTGACCTCCAAATTCCGACCAACCCCTCATATCTTTTTCCTTTTCAGAACTTCTCTCATTCATTTCCCTAAAAATAACCTTCACACAGCATCCCCAAAGATGTGCATCGATCAATCTTATACTTGGTCGAAGGCCCTGAGGGATTTATTTTCTATGGAGCTATTGTATAAAAAAAACGGTGACCAGCCAACTCGGAATGAAACCAACTCAGAACCATCTCAGATAAGTCATTTAGAGTGATAAAAATGTATATATTAAAAATTGGTTAAATAGGTTACGTTAGGTTAGGGTTATCGGCTAATTTAAAATTATTTTTTTCATAGATTTTAATGACTTTTAAAGGAGGTGTTGAGTTGACATTATTCCCAGTTGGCATGGAACCAAAAAAAACTTGGTTAATAAAACGGTATATATTTTTAACTACTCCGCTATGTTAAAAATTTAAACTAATTTTATTATATATTTTTTTCTGTTCTATTTGTAGTAATAAATAGGTATACTCTATATACTCACCAATTCCAAGAATCCATAACCTTGCGAATAAATACTGCGAATCTATAGATATATTTAGTGTTGACAGTTTTGAATGTTTCAAAAATCAATTAATCTCGATTCTATCTGCTAATAATTAACTTTTATTATTTTTTTGCTTTTCTCACAATATATTTTCTCATCTAAACCTCACCAGTAAAATGTATACTTACTTTATAATATTTTTGCGGTTCTATTTACACTTTGTTCTATGCCAGGTCTTATTATTAATAATATGTACAAATATTTAAAGCTGAATTGTTTTAGTTTTTTGTAAGTACAACTTGTACTTTTTCATTTCTTTTCTTTTTTATGTTGTAATATTCTTTACATAACGAGTCGATTGCATTCATATTTATTCTGTTTTATTGATTTTGTAATACATGTAATTAATATTGTTAATTATATATTTGCTTCTTTTCTTGTAAAAGCCCACATAATATTTTTGCGGTTCTATTTACACTTTGTTCTATGCCAGGTCTTATTATTAATAATATGTACAAATATTTAAAGCTGAATTGTTTTAGTTTTTTGTAAGTACAACTTGTACTATTTCATTTCTTTTCTTTTTTATGTTGTAATATTCTTTACATAACGAGTCGATTGCATTCATATTTATTCGGTTTTATTGATTATGTAATACATGTAATTAATATTGTTAATTATATATTTGCTTCTTTTCTTGTAAAAGCCCACTAGGGCGTTAATAAATATAAAATAAAATAAAATAAAAAAAATAATTGTTTGTTTATACCCTAATACTAACTAGCTCTTATTCATTACACTTTGTTTTATTTCAGGTCTTATTATTAGTAATATGTATAAATATTTTAAGCTGAATTGTATTAGTTTTTTGTAAGTACATCTCGTACTTTTTCATTTCATATCTTTTAATTTATTTTCAAAACCTTATTATTCAATCTCTCTTATTGTATAACGTTATACTTTTTACCTACCTTTATGTACCATGTGTAAAACCTATTTATGTTATCTTTGTTATTTAAACACACTAGTATGCACTAAATCATAAAAATGTAATTCTGTACGTAAAAGCTCATAATGGCGTTAATGATTAATAAAATAAATAAAATAAAATGTTTATTTTTAATTTTTACAATTTATAATGTAGGAGAGTATGTACTTCAATAATTAACGAAAATACGGAATGAAGAGAGTCGAAATAAACTAGTACCTAGTACTTGTTGCGTCGAAATTGGGGTAAAGCTCCCTAATTACTCAAAACAGGTATTATGCTCATCTGTTAAATACTCTTTGTTGTTTAAAAACAAACTCTTCAGGGTTACAACCACCCACCGCAGTGTGCTTCTCTGAAATAATTACAAGATGAATAAATACTTCTTTCTGCGACATTCACGAGAGACAATAATGGCACAAAACATTCGAGAGCTTATAGCCTGGTCTAAAGGATAGAGGATATTGAATAAATAACAGAATAGAGATGTGGCTTATAGTAACTTATCTGTTAGTTGGTAGGTACTCAGTTACTCAGTTTACGAGTGGGGCGGGATTAAATTATAATACCTTTGTCACAATGGAAGGCCCCTTTGTGAGTTGTTTGCGGAATACAATGGATTTGAGATTTGCCGGCCGTTTATCTCTGCATTAATGCTCTTCCATCGCAAGTACCACGATTTGTTAAACACCATACTTAAAGGGTTATTAATTCCGGCATTCGAGATGATGTCTTTAAAGCGATTCTGATTTTGTCAAGTGGAAATTTCTGGAATTTGAAAGCTCATCCAAAAAACAGGATTTATCTGTTTAACACGTGGGTAGTCGATATTCTATTGGAAGTTAGATGTAATCAGGACAATCCCTGCTTAGAATTCATAACAATTCAGTAGCATACGTACCTGGAGTTACAGCACGGTAAAATCGATAATTTTACAATATCGGAATGATAGGCTTAACTTTCGATGATTTTATATCGATATCCTAGCACAGTTTCATCGTTGATAGCCGAACCGATATTGACAGGGAATAAATAAGAAATCGATATAGGCTGGCAACACTGGCCATTCCGAAACGCCAATCAATTACGTAATAATATTAATAATTTAGCAATATCGAATTGAAATACTAACTTAAATATGCACTGGCAGTCCGCATTGATTTTTTGACACTAAACGGGAGTTAATTAGTTAATCGGGTCGTTAAACGTTCGAACGATAATGATTGATAGGATAAATTTCGGTAACTTCTCATCGTTCTTTAGGACGACTGCGGATCGCTAACATTATTCAAATAAAGGCTCATATTAAGAGTTATCCGAAACTTTTCCGATACCAAGAAGACCGGGCTAAAATATATCAATCGTCGGTCGGAGTATCTCTTTACGTTGACTGTGATCAACAATATTTATAACTGAATATAGATGACGAATTTGGTCACTATCGGACTGTTTGAGGGAGACCTTTCGTTTGAGGGAGACCTTTCCAGCCTCTCGACTCTCGACCCATCGCCTTGCATCGCAGTGGGAGGGATGGATTCATACTTCCGTCATTCCTGGACTTATTGACTCCCAGATTTTTATTTTTTTACTAACAATTTTTTTGGTAAAGTTGGTAAAATTTTGTAATACAAACTTTTAATATAAACAGTTTTAAAAAAGTAAAGAATAACATAAATAGATTAGCAAATTAACCAAAAAAATCCCACATAGGCATCGCCAGTTCGTGGATATACTTGAGTGATTTTAAGACATGTAATTACTCATAAACATACAATATCTTGTAGAAGTTTAAAAAAAAAAAAAATTAAATACTTAAAAAACAGATTCAGTGTTTACTGAAATACATATTCAAAAGACATGTTCATAAAGATTAATAAAAATTTGGTTAAGTTACAGCAGGTCAGATGTTACAGCAAGTAAATGTTTGTGTCGACGGTATTTATCCAAGACTTTAATACATTTTTATACTTGCTGTAGGTGGACATATTTTTACAATCAATTTCTGTAGCCTCATAGAAAGCATTATATATTTTTGGTGTCCTACCCACTCCTCATACCTTTTTGCATTCCAGTTCTTCCTTTCCCTAAAAAGACCCTCCACACAGCATCCCCATATACAACAGGCACGAGAGATTTTTTTCCCCATGTTCTTCTGTGTGAAGTTAATTTAAAAAAAAAAAAATAGTAAGATAGTTTGAATGTGGTTTTTGAATGTTTTCATCGAATAATATGATGGGGATAAAAATCTCTCTAAAACTTCCATAGAATTTTGAAAGAGATTTTTAATTAATGTAAGTATGTGCATTGTCTTTTATAATGTAACTACTGGTGTTATAATGTGGAAAGTTCCCGTGAGCATCCAGCATCAGCGTCATGAGCTTGAGACGAGCATCAATGATGGTGATTATTTATGTAAAGCCGTTTTCAAGTGCCCGTAATGAGGTAGACAGTGCATTATTAGCTCTATGGGTGGCAACTTCAAGAGGGTGACCATCTTTTTGCTGACCATACATAAAAAAGTAATTAATAATCCCGACGTTTCTCCTTAAACAGGATGAGAAAATGCAAGACCCACATCTTATTCTTGCCCACACTCCTAGAACAGATCACATTCATTCAATTTCTTGTTGCAATTTGATCGCTTTTACGGATGTTGACTTTACCAGATTCGAAAACGTGATTTACTTTAGATCGACAACACCTTCTTCCATTCCCTCGTGTGTTACAAATTAGCCTAACACTCGTTTCATCGTCCAACTGCTTTACGTGACCAAACTTTAAATCACTTTAAAACGTTTTCCTTTGTTAGATAGGTACCCATATAAAAAGAGTATAATCAAGAACTGACATTTATAATATAAATCAGTTTTTCTTTTTTAATTAAATTCTTTTAACTTTATTGGAAAATAATTTCCCTCAGGGCCTATGTCATCTCTGGAGATGCTGTGTGGAGGGTCTTTTTGTGGAAAGAAAGAAGTGAACCTTGGTTAAGAGAGCCCTGTTGTAGGAGGGAGGAAACACAAAGGACGGCAAATCAACCTAGCTGTTGAGTTCAAGAACCTATCGGTTCTCAGGTGACAAATGTCAACTGTGTACAAAATTTTGTTGTGTTTGGCGTGTTTCCCGACTGAGCACCGGTGCCGAAGGAATCGTTCCTCAGAGCATCTTCCATTGAAATGCCTGTAGAACAAGGACAGCATTCCCCCACGCGTGTGCTCTAAAGATGGCAAAATATGAGAAAAATCAATGACTTTTAGTTGTATACGGGATACAATATTACAAAAAATTTCAAATTTTAAATATTCATTACGGTGTTGTGTCTATCTGTCTGTGCCACTCTGGTTCAGTGACATAGTTTACTTTGAATTTAAGTGTGATTTAAAAAAAACGGAATTGATTGTATAACTGTAAAACTGTATTATATTATTGAAACATAAAATTAATTTTAATGTCAATATCCCTTTAAGCTAATTTCTTCGCTTTTCGAAACAACCCATTTAGGTCTCATAGAAATCTATATAAATAATAAATATGATATAAACGGTATTAGAAAGCAAAAACACCACGCTCTATATTCAAATCGAAAATTTAACCCCAAAAGAAGTAAAATGGATCTCCACCTTTATGAAATCAAAGTTTCGGATCTCAATTTGAAATTTTGAAACTCTTGGAATTTTTAATTAATTATTTTTACTTGGAATTACCAAAAAATGAAGAGACAAAAAGATTATAGCAAATTTGTCTTATAAAATATGTTTGTGTTATTTTTTTCGTTATCAGTAATTTTAGGTGGAAAAAACGTAAGGTGAACTATTTTTAAAAACTTTTTATGTTTGCAAGCAAAATTTTTATACTTCAAAAAGTTTATTTCGATCTGTAAAATTTCAAAGGGTATTTGTTTACCTTTTTAAAACGTTGTTTAACTTTCTAATCTAGTTTACGGATATGTTTAGAAATATTCCAATTTTTTGGATTTTATTAGAGGGCGGAAATATTTTCACCCTCTGACAAAATATGGTTTAGATCTGAGGGTTTAAAAAATTTTAACTGATTTATCTAGAATTCAGACTATCCTCCGATTTTTCATGGGTCTGCGCTAGTATAAAATAAAATAATGGTCTCGTAAAATACATTAAAAGTAGGTAGCCACTTTATCGACAGCTTGGATTTGAAAAGATTATTTTTTTTTAAATGATAATACAACACAGTTCCAATTTTGAAAATGTCACCAATCCCAAGGATGTTTCATGCGTTGAGAATTTTGAGATCTTGTGCACTTGTAAGTTGTAAGCCCACTTCTTCAAGTACATATAATTAACGGTTGTTTATTTAAACCAAATTTTACCATAAAAAAAAATATTAAATAGGCCATTGGCCACATTTTGAAAAATTTTATCAAAATGTGAACAATTTCACTCGTATAAATAAATAATTATTACAAGTTTGAAGTTTGTCCCCGCTTATCTATAAATGCAAATTTAATGGAGGCTGTGCGGCTGCGGTGTGAATACCGCTTAATCACCCCGCTGAGACTGCTGAGGCTGCGGTTCCAAGGCAAGTAGAAGTGCCTCCCAATGAGATCACTTACTATAGGAATAAATTTCCTGACGTGAATCGTAATGACTTAATTAAAATAATGCGTAGTCAATTAATTATGTTAAGTGAATTTTGAATGTTGTTGGACGCTTAATTTAAAAATTCTTCTTTTTCTCTTGTTGGGATGTAATGCAACCTTAATGACTTTACCCAAAAATTTTCGATTAAGCAAAGTTTTTGAAATTTCGCAGTTCAGTTAATTTGCGACCTTTAGTTCGAAAATTCTGCAGAACTGTACCAAATCGTGCTAATTACGTAAGTCGTTTTTTTACGTTAGCTCGTATGGAGGATCTTTTTGGGGAAAGCAAAAGGAGAGGAAATTCTCGGAGAGTATCAGTGGTGGGCAGGAATCTGGGGTTAGTGTGTCCAGGAGTGACAGATGTATGAATCTTTACCTCCGATTTCCGAGAGAGTCCTGCTCGAGCGGTCAAAAGGTCTTCGTCGGTGTTCTGATGCATCTGCCGCCAAGATCCAGAGAAACCTCCCCGTATAAACATGGGCACCCCATCAAACGTAGTAAGCCACTCGGGGTAACCTATGGTAAAGGTGTTGGTTTATAATAAATGGTTGTACCCATACCTCCTCTCAAATTGTGTCTTCTTATGGTATCTTAAATAATAGTTTTGGCTCTTGATTTCGAATAATGAAAGAGGAAATTAAAAGCACGTAAAAATCTACCAGAAATCAAATGAAATCAGAAACTACTGTGTGGCAGGCCGGATTTGGAGACTGGTTGAGGGAGACCTTTTTACTTCTCCGACCAGACAATCTCGACCAATCGTATTCATACATCCGTCACTCTTGGATACATTAACCCCTAAATTCCTTCGCACCCCTCAAACATTTTTCCTTCCTCAAACTTTCTCTTCTTCATTTCCCTAAAAAGATCCTCCACACAGCATCCCCTAGGACATAGGCCATGACGGAAATTGTTTTCCTCAGGGCCTCCAGTGTGGAGTTAACTTAAAAAAAAACCTTCGTGACTAATGAAAGTTCTTTTTTATTGAAGAAGTGATTTTTTGATATATTCGGAAGAGACCCACCGTCTAGCAAGTATGGTTTACCTCCTCCGGTCTTCAATTACAACCTGCAAATATAGGTAGCTTTCTACTCCAATTTGTCAGACCTTGACTTTTACGATGCTCTGTGCTCTGATAGGTTGGTGATTGGCGATGAAGTGTCGAAGAGCCGCAGAGAAGACGGAGTATTTGCAGTGTTATATGTTCAGCTCGGAACACTTTTATTACCTGCTGAATGGAGTTCATATTGCTCTGTGCGAGCTAACATTGATTTATTGCAAAGGAAAATGAATTACCCGAACATAATCTTGCGGGGAGGTCAGTAATATGTAAAAATGGATTGTGTGAATTATCTCGGGGAAGAAAAGCTCTTCTTCTTTTGGATTATGGCTCCTGTGATTGTTAATGACGATTTACCAAAGGTAAATGGTACCAAATGACAAAACAGAACTGTGACAAAACAGAACTGTAATAAAACAGAACTGTGACAAAACGGAACAGTGAAGAAACAGGACAGTGAATAATTAGAACATTAAAGAAAAGTGAAAAAAAATTAAAGAAATGTCCACCTTTAGGCATTAACCTAACTTTACTTAACTTTTTAAATCCGTTTTTTATCCGTTTACTCCTTTAATCCCAGTACCCAAGTACCCCACAGTCAGAATTTGTCAGACTTAACTCTGTCCAGATTTTTCAGTGACCTAGCCACCTTCCTTAGCTTTTCGTGAATTTAGTAATGTTGCTGCTCTTGCGATGCTGTGTAGATGGTATTTTTAAGGAGTGGAAAAGGCATGTGGGGCGTGTAGGAATCAGGATCATTGAATGTAAATAAATCCAACCCCCCCCCCCCCCCCACCGCGGCAAGAGGTCCTGCTGGAGAAGTCAAAAGTCATTCCCTCAATCACTCTCGCCCGATCCGGCCGATTACTCAGCAGTTGGGCAGAACCATTCGCCAAAACCTCCACACACCTCACTCCATGAATCCGGGCTCCTCTGCTAACTAATTGGGGTGACTTAAGGTAAAGTTCTTTTTATTAATATTAAATTATATGACCCGCATGATTTAGCAACAAACCATTTAATAAATTGATAACGTTCTAAATAATTACTATCTCAATACAATATCAATACTATGAATACTGTCATGGTTTGGCAAAAAATAGCTATATAATTAATTTGAATTATAATAATTTATTTCTTCAAAATTCGCAAATTCAAAAAAAATTCAAATTCAAATTCAAATCCTGACGAAGAAAACATAGTTTTCGAAACATAGTTGTTAATTAAATAGTGGTGTAAAGAAAGTTATTTGTTTTCATTAAAATATAATAATTTTATTTAATTATATCTAAAACGAATAGAAATAAATATACGATCTTGCCCGTATCTGACCTGCCGCTGATAAACAAATTATACCTAATAATCTCGAATGACTGTGCGTTAGTCCCACGTGAAATATCGTTCAATGAACTCAAATTTGCTATGAATTTAAGTGTCATTTTCAAACTGATTGTTGCAACTTTGGGTTCGTCTAAAACTTATGATAAAATACCCGGGGAAAAAAAAAAACCATGAACTTTATTGTGATAGATTATATATCTTATTTATCCTACCGGCTGCGCCAGTTTGTTATAACTCCATGTTTGTCTCAAACCCTTAATAAAAACTCCGTGGTCAACAAAACAATATGAATTTTATTGTGATTATAAATTTATATAGATTGAAAATGTCCTGATATCTTATTTGGCAGGCGGTTGGAATAATCTGATTCCCGACCTTGAGTACCATTAGATTTGAGACCATTCCCGACCTTGAGTACCATTAGATTTGAGACCATTCCCGACCTTGAGTACAATTAGATTTGAGACCATTCCCGACCTTGAGTACCATTAGATTTGAGATCATTCCCGACCTTGAGTACCATTAGATTTGAGACCATTCCAGACTTTGAGTACAATTAGATTTGAGACCATTCCCGACCTTGAGTACTATTAGATTTGAGATCATTCCCGACCTTGAGTACCATTAGATTTGAGACCATTCCCGACCTTGAGTACCATTAGATTTGAGATCATTCCCGACCTTGAGTACCGTTAGATTTGAGACCATTCCAGACTTTGAGTACCATTAGATTTGAGATCATTCCCGACCTTGAGTACCATTAGATTTGAGACCATTCCAGACTTTGAGTACCATTAGATTTGAGATCATTCCCGACCTTGAGTACCATTAGATTTGAGACCATTCCCGACCTTGAGTACCATTAGATTTGAGACCATTCCCGACCTTGAGTACCATTAGATTTGAGACCATTCCCGAACTTGAGTACCATTAGATTTGAGACCATTCCCGACCTTGAGTACCATTAGATTTGAGACCATTCCCAACCTTGAGTTATCACAGTATTTATCATACACTCGATGCCTACATTATCAACAGCTAAGTTCAATTTATGGGTAACCTAATAGACTAATGCCATCTATAGGTAAGTTCTTACCTATAGATGGCGTTAAAAGGATATTACAGAACTGATGTGTCAAGAATTCAGACTATCCAAAGATTTTTCACAGGTCCGCACAAATAAGTATGTAATAATATGAAATTTCTCTCACACTTAACATTATTAATTTTATTTGCGCACTTTCTAAGGATACAAGAGATGCATAATACATAAGTTACCCAGAAAATCGTGCCAGTTGCAACTGTCTAGATCTAATCGTCGTTTAATATAAATAGTTTAGACATAAACGTCTCCATATTTCAGAGATGGTAGGTGATCAATTTTGATTTATAGGAACTGGTTTACGGTAATCTTTAGGTGGGTGGCATTTATGATTAACACTACCGTAATGGGAAATTTATGCATACGAATATGCTTAATTCATTCAGTGAATATTAATAAATCTTATTTAAATGTAAAAGTTCACATCTTTATTATAGAAATTGTCGCCACAGATGTGAACCATGTTTTGTGTTGTTTATAGATTTATAGTCAACATTACAAAGAAATTATGTAATGGCTACTATAATCTCTTCATAATTAAAATAACTATCTCACATTAATTTACTTACCATATATTCTATGTTACGTGCTTTGTGTCAACTTTTATATTTGGTGTTATCTATTTTTGTTTCTTATATCTTATGTTATCTTTATTTTGTTTCTTATATTTTATGTTATTTCCTATATTTTATCAAAAACATGTACTGCACTATATGTAAAAGCCCTTGGGCGTTTAAATAAATAAATAAATAAATAAATAAAAGCGAATTTAAAAAATTTTATTTTTTCTTTTTTACATCAGCTTTAGAAAAAAAAAATCTCTCAGGGCCTATGTCATCTTTAGGGATGCTGTGTGGAGGGAATTTTTAAGGAAAGGGAAGAGAGGAAGTTCTGGGAAGGAAAAAGATTTGAGGGTTGTGTAGGGATGTAGAGGTCAGTTTATCAAGGAGTGACGGAAGCATGAATCCATCCCTCCCACTGCAGAGCAAAGCGACGGATCGAGGGAGTCCGGCTGGAGAGATCGATGGGGTTCTCTCTGCCAGTCTCTCCCGATCTGGCCGGCCGCGCAGCAGGTGGACAGTCTCATCCGCCGTCAAGATCAAGGCAAACTACATCCCATGAAGACGGGCACCCCTGCTAAATCACCAAACGTAGCGAACAACTTGGGTGACCTAAGGCATTGGTGTTGGTCCAATGGTTCTATCTGCCTACCCAGATTGTTTCCTAATTTATTACCTGACAATATAAAGCAACATAATTCTATGAATAAGGTTAAATATATGGTGAAAAATTGGTTATTGGAAAAAGAATATTTATTTTGATAAAATTTATGAAAAAATGTTTAAACTGTACATAAAAGATGTAAATTATAACTTTAAATATATTTGTAAGTAATTATAAGCACCTGCTGTCAAGCCAATTGCAATTGGCTTAGCGGGACTGGATTGTTGATTTATAAAATAAATAAAAAAAAAAAAAAAAAAAAAAAAAAAAAGTTGAATCCAAGTAACCTTGATTAAACGGTTGAACTCTGAATGATTCGCAGCATGCTAAAGATTCCTTAGACAGATATAGTTACCAATAATTTATAGGTCATAATATCATAATACCTACATTTATAAAGAATATCCAAAACAGGAATTGAATTGTTAGTTATAAAACATTATTATCAGGATTAAAAAAAAAAATTGTGATTACTACAAAGTTTCCCAATTGCTCCCAACAGTTTAGATCCAGTGAAATTGTCATTTCTAATTGGGGTATATTGTGAGGCTGAAGGTAGTGGGAAGAGGAAGAAGATAGAAAAAAAAATGAAGGTAGAGAAGTACCGGTCTATTCAGATGACCAAACACGATTGCAGCCATTTAAATGTTTCTTTTTTTGTGGGAATACCGCACAAGAGTCACAACTGATCCTAACCGCTTGAAGCCAGTGAGATTATGACAACCGGAATTGGGGTATGTTGTGAGGTTGAAACTATTGGGAAGGTGCAGAAGATATGGGAGAAGAAGATGGGGAAGTACCTGGCTACTCAGCTCTGGTCACCAAATACCAACGTTTCAATTCTGAATGGTGGTTAATACCAATAAGAGTATCTTCCACTGTAGAACATGTCCCAAATATACCTTATGTTATTTTAAATGATCAAATTGTGAAATAATATAAATCAATCAAATAAAATTTAATTGCGCAGGCCAGATTTGAACCCGGGACCTTCGGATCTATCCCCTCTACAACGGAGGCTATCTTTGGTGGTCTTTCACCAGAGAGATGTTACTTTACACGCACTTATTGTTTCAATGACATTCAAACATGTTCTTATACCTATTCTTGGACACGATCTGACTGATTGAATCATTTTTTGATCAATCTAAAATAATATTGATCATTTTCATGACGTTTACATCCGCCTTGCATTCTTTTATGGATGTTCAGATTAACATTATGCTCGAACCTCGGCAGGAATGTACTTGATTTTACGATACATAAACACCTACAAAATGAAAATTAAAAATGATATTGATTAATACTTGAGGGTACCATGACGCACCGCACCACGCTTGTCGAAGTGCAGACACGTCGATATAAATGTTTTTCAGTTGCTCCACAATAATTAATGTTTAAATATAGAATCAAAATTAATTAATAACAAGTGCAGGTGTTGAGTCTGATTAAAAAATCATCGATAAGTAGGTATTAAAAATAATCAATTCATCGAATTGGTTTCAGGATACTTTGCAGACGTTGGGGCACTTCACGCGAGGAATTGTTTACAAACAAAAGTCAGGGAGTGGGCCGGAAAAAGAACACGAAAACAGTAGAGTGATTTTTAATATAAAAATCGTATTAAACGCACATAAAATCCCATACTTACCTCATTCCTACCTTAAGCCAGACATGAGTTAGCTTCTTGGATTATTAAACTGTAGAGACGTACCTGGAGTTTTCACTGTATTATTTATTAAGCACGGTGTCCGGAAACTCATGATACAAGCGAGAAATAGGCTATTAAATTTTGTGTAACAACTTTTTTGATATGAGTGTTCATTTCGGGTAAATCGTGTTAGAAATTGTGACTTTTTTGGACAAATTTGAAAAATCAGTCGCTAGGGAGTTAATATCAGCTGTTTGATGTATTTTTAAATTGCGTCGAAGCTAGTAGGACACGAACTTTTAACTTTTAACCCTTTATTATCCAGAAAAAATTTAAGTAAAATTTGGTTGTCTGTAAAGTCGTTTCACGGACGATAATTTTAAGTGATAACGTCATAAGAAAACTTTTACATAGAATTTTACAGTTACAAGCCGAACGCTTAGGCCGATCGTGCCTCTCTATCAATGTTCCGCAATCTCGCTTGCACGCTCGACTCAGGCGGAATGTGACAACGTGACAATGAGTCATACTTTTTCGTGAGTGCTGCGGGCGTTCATCGGTTTATAAGACATTATCACGTAAAAAAAAAAAATAAATGCTCGGATCGATCTTGACCGGATTCTTCATACGAGTATGATGCACCAATCTGCCTTGATGATGGACACTGTAACACTGTCCGAAACGTTGGTTAAAGAAGGAAGTAGCGCAACACGGCATAACACCCATAAAGTATAAAATCATACACGAGCATGATGCAGATTCATCGGTTTCCCGCCAGTATTTCAAAATTCTGGACACCGAGATCATTGGCTTTATTCAACTTATTGTGCTAATGTCCGTAAAAAACTCATTTGTAGTACGTAATAGATTATCCCAAAGAAGTTTTCCTGTCTTTTTATCAACGTTTCCATAATATGTACAATGTTCATAAAATTAAAAAAAATGTAGTCATTCATTTTATGTTCATGGAACACTTCAAGCTCTCATACAAAAATTCCAAGTTAAAAATGAAGGCCTTAACTAAATAATACACTGATGCTTCGTTATCAAGAGCTTCACTTTGGAGAAACGTGTAGATTGCATTCGCATTTCCACAGGAAAGGCTTCAGACTTATTAGGCACTTTGTCAATGGCAAATTCGGAGGTTTCAAGATAAGATTTTTGAGTCCTAAACACTTAAATTGCGTCAACAGATGAGAGAGTCAGATACCTATTCAATACGATCAACTAATTTGGTGGTTCCTTAAATAGCTTACACGATATATGTTTGGAAAATATATCGTTTTTATGTAAATTTCGACCAACATTGAAAAAAAAATTACATTTACATTGCCGGTGTAGAATCCGTCAGATCCATTCCGTAACCACATTTATTTATTTTTAAAACTATTTTTAGGGACTTTTCATGGGAATAGTTTATAAAATAAAAATAAAATAACATCACTGTTGTACAGGTTTTTTATATTTTTTTTACATAACTAAATCAATCATAACTAAATCCATGAACTATATCCATCAAAGAATCCACAGTACACCCTCCATTAGTATTCTGCTCAAGGGGAAGTATACATTACAGCAGATAGACCCAGAATTTCTGCATTGAAAAAAATTCCAACTTTTAGGTATTGGTGGAAACAAAAAACACGTAAAAATAACGAAATAGTAAACATAAAAAATATGTAAAAAAAAAAAACTTCGGTAAAAATGCCCTTGTATTATCCAAACTTATGATTATTTTTTTAATTAATATTTATTTAATACATTTTTTACGTACTAGACTCTTGCCCATATCATGGTTTAATCGTGGTGTGAATATTATGCCGCGTATAAGAATCGTGAAAAATTTGACTTATACCATGGCGGTACATTTAATGGCTTAAAAGGCATGGTTAACTATACCAACGCTGAACCAGCGCGTAAGAATTTCTCAATTTAGGGCGGGTTTTTTTTTCAAATGTTTTAGGCTTTCACCGCTTCACAGAATTTGAACAATTAATTCATCAAATTTGAATGTTGAAATTCAATTTCTGTGAATGAATGTCCAATTCAAATTCTATTATTATCCAAACAAAACAACCGTGAAACAACCGGGAATTCCACGCAGGAATTTTAAATTGATAATTTGATGCATTGTTTGAAATTCTCTGAAACAACCCGTCCTGACAAACATGTCCTCTGAAGTTTTTTCATCACTGCTTCGGCTTACCTTAGAATTTGACTACATTTTTACTGTTCTTAAATACAAAAACATAAAACACGCCACACACTGCGGAGTAAGAGTTGTAAACGTCATGTTTTATTTGTTTACAAATGAGATTGAAAGCACGTGTCGGGATTTTCTGTTTTTTCGGTTTCTTATTTCGCTAAGTGAACATCATAACGTTAATTTATGAATATGTCTAGAAATTCTGAGGAAATGTTACGGTACACATTAATTTATCTAGCGTGTTCTTACTTATTCTTTATCTAACAAAATATTATTACACTTTGTTCGTCTGGGTCCGTGAGAACTCATATAGCACGACATGAATGTTTCCGGTTTGTTCTGTTTGTGTTGATTTAAATAATTCTTCATATTATCCGATTCTTTTAATATTTCTAATGCGAGTAAGGCGCGTATTTATAAAAAAACGTGTTTAAAAGTTTGATTTTTATTTTTACAAAGAAGTGAAGAGTTATGGAATCATGAAAAAAATACTGGAAAGCTACCAGTCTTAACTATAAATCAGAAAATCCGTCAATACACCAAATAATGTTAAGATGTGGTTTGATTAAATTTGATAATTTTTTTTGTTTGGAATTCAGATGGTGACAATGTTTCCTTCATTAGCTTTGAATATTTTATCAGTTGTCAAAAAATATTAAAATGACAATGTTATAGATGGTTCCATGCCAACTCGGAATCAAACCAATTCAGAACCATCTCAGATAAGTCATTTAGAGTGATAAAAAAATAACTTTAAATTAGCCGATAACCCTAACCTAACTTAACCCATTTAACCATTTATTTATATTTTTTTATCACTCTAAATGACTTATCTGAGATGGTTCCGAGTTGGTTTCATTCCGAGTTGGCCGGTCACCGTTATAGATATGTTCTACCTACAAACGTTAGTTCCTTGATTAGCAAACACAAAAGAGTGTCATTCTGGCGAAATCTAGATCAAAAGCTGATATTATTACAATATTTTTTTACATTACACTACACTACAGGAAAACAATTTCCCTCAGTGTCATCTTTGGTGATGCTGCGTGGAGGGTATTTTTAAGGAAAAAAGGAATAGGAAGTTCTGGGAAGGAAAGAGGTATGAGGGGTTAGCAGGAATCTGGAGTTAATGTGTCCAGGAATGACAAGACGATGGGTCGAGGGAGTTCGGCTGTAGAGGTCAAAAGGTCTCCCTCAACTGGTCTCTTCGAACCCCTCCACGCAGCAGGTGAGCAGATGCAACCGCCGCCAAGACCTAGATAGACCTAATCTCACCTCATAAACCCGGACAAACCTGCTAAGTCACCAAACATAGCGAATCACTTGGGGTAACCTGTGGCAGAGGTGTTTGTTATCCAATAGAATGGCTCTCGGAGTGGCGGTACCCATACCTGCCTCCCAACATACTAGCGCTTACCCGTAAAAAATCACGGGATATTATTTTTTTTCTTCTTTAAAAGAAAGACAAACATTTCCGGTTACGAATAACCCAAAAATGTTTGAACATCTCCTACTACCACTACAGAAAGCCGAAAATGTTGCTTGTGTTGTGATGGATTATAATTCTTATTGGTTATATTCTATGATTTAAGTAGCTGAATTTTGCAAACAAATTTTATCAATTTTTTTTTTCAGAGAATTAGAGGGACGATCAGAAATTTACCTTTCAAATAAATACCGCGTTGGTATACACGAAATTTTTCAAAAGCTAAAACAAAAATCCCTATACATTTCAAATATAACAGAATTATTATTTGATTAATTAAAATAAAATTATTTTCTGAACAAAGTAAGGTAAGACCTACTTCATCGCCTATCTGAATTATTCTTCACTCAATCAGTTCCAATCATAAAATTCAAATTAATTTTTTGTCAATAATTTCACGCAGGAACATTTCACAATTCACCCACCGACAATTAAAATTGTGTGTTTGATTTTAATCCAAAAGTTAAGTACTTGAAATTAGAAAACCTACTTTTAGGTATACCTATCTCTCATTCAAATATGCTTTTTCAGGTAAATTTATGAAAATGGTTTTGAAAATGTCCACTGCCAGTAAAGGTATTTTGCTATCGTAATAAATCATTAGAAACAATCTCATGCGAATGTTCCAAGTTATTGAAAACCAAGGTTTTTAATTTAAAAAAATTAATTCCTGAATCACATGTACCTACTCAATTTCAAGTAGGTGCATTACTTTAACCCGAAATACTACAGAGATCATTTATAAAACTGTAGTTGCTCCACATTTTGATTACTGCTCTACGATGTTATATTTGGCCAATGAAGGAAATTTGAAAAAGCTAGAAGTTGTACAGAACAGAGCTTTGAGATGTTTACTGAGGAAAGGTAAATATGCAAGGGTTAATTAAATGAGAGAAGAGCTAAATTGGATTCCAATAAATAAGAGACTGCTGAATAATGTATTAATTTTTGGGCATAAAGTAATAAAGAACCAAATGCCAAAATACTTTAAGGATAAATTGTTTTTAATAGAGATGTACATAATTACGAAAAAAGAAATATAAATAGAGTTAGATAGCCACATATGAAAAAATCAAAATCACAGAACTGCCTAATGTATAGAGGACTAAAGATGTATGATGAAATGTATTTAAAAAGAAATGTTATGCTTACTGTAAAAACATTTAAATTTATCTAATGAAGTGTTACACTGTGCTTATTAGTTTATATTCTTGTAGCATAAACTAACTCAATAAATAATAAAAAAAAAATAAAAAAAACTCAAAGCATAACAGCTACCTATTTTTCAATTACAGTGTTTTTTGCCATTTACGACCCTTAAAAGCGCTTCCTTACAATAGAAAAAGATGTGAATGCGAACCACGCCTCATTTCATCAATTGTCAGATTTGTATGAAATATGTCACTTATAGAAAATGGTACCCCCTGCGTTCAATATGTATTTATTATTGGGTACCAAGTGCCACCTATGTCCAGAATTATGAAGCTCCGTTCACACTGTCCGTTGAGTGTCCGTTATTGTAGTGGCCCGCCCCGCTCCTGCCCGGCGTTGCCCGGCTCGGCGCGAGGAACACCCGCGACCACAATCCGCCTTAGACAAGAAATTAGCCATGCATTATTGCAAATGATGATTCCCCCATTGTTCCGGACCCGACCTGACCAGCAACTTGCGATTTTTATACTTTCTTCATTTTCCGTTCAGGTATGCACACACCAGTAGGACTAGCCTTTATTGCAATGGTTTAAACGATTTTTTTACACGATAGTTAGGTATTCTAAAAATCTTGAACCTAAGAAGCAATTATCGACTGTTAACATTTTTTTAAATTTATTAATTGTATTGTTTTCTTTATTCATAAAATAATTTTATATACAATTTTTTCAAGATTTTTCGACTACCATCAATGTCTCGATACTCGCGGGAGGGATACACTTACTAAACAACGTACTTGCAGCAAATATAAAAAAGTAGAAACTATTTGAAAAAAAAACAAATTTAAAAATTTAAAAGATCTACCTTGAAGCGAAAATTGCGTTTAAACTGGTATAACAGATTTAGAAAACTTCTTCAAACACAGCAAACTTATTTTTTGGCACCATTTTAATTCAAAATAAATAATAAACTTAGTTTTTACCACTTTTATTGTTTACAAAACCAACATGTTTCGTGAGTTAAGTTCACTTCTTCAGGGTTTACTAACTAATTATAAATAATAGATAAAAACAATGTTCATAGACATAGACAACACAATTATAAATAATAAACATAGTCAATGAAAATGTAAAATGGGTAGAGGAAAGAGGGGCAATAGAGAACAATTTACAAAGAAAACAGGTTTAATATCGGGTCATTTAAAAACAATTTTTGATTATTAATAATATTCAAATTCGCATTCACGCTCTTTCTGATCTTTAATATTTCTAATTTATCCAACTGAATGCCATTAAAATTAAATTGTAGCAATTCAATTCCACTATTGAAGTCAAAATTGTGGTTAGTCTCCAACAAATGATGGCGAACTCTGAAAGACTGTTATCTTTTAAAGATTTTATTTGTTCTTTAATCCTTATTTCAAAGTTTCTTGCAGTTTTACCAATATAAATTGAATTGAATTGATTTTTGACATCAATCAAGACGTCTGGCACTTGACGAATTTGGATTTTTAAAGTGAACCTTATGTCATCAACGTAAGAACTATGCACTTGTTACACCCATTTCTTATCAGTTCCGCCCCGTCTGCGGTAGGGACCTAGACCCTGCGGTGCTTGGTTCCGTGAAATCAATTTTCTTACGAGCCTTTACGAAATCAACCTGTAAAAAATAACTCTCAAATACCCTTTCCAAAAGTTTTTTTTCAGGTCTTGTTAAGTATTTTTAAATCCAAAAAGAGGTGTGGATTCCGAATTTGTTTTTTCCTGGACTATTGGATCACTTTAATTGACACTTACTTTCGAAGCGTCATTATATCCATATTGTCCGAAAAAAAATCATTAAAAATAAGCTAAAGATTTCTGAGTGGTAGCGAGAATTATGCAGAAGTCCGCGATGAATAAAGTTGCCCCTCGATTCGAAAGTCGCCCCCATTTATTAAATTTTCAACATAACTTTGATTCAATATCAAGTGGAAAGTCGTGTGCCGGTCACTGTGTATTTTTTGCCCCCTCGACGTGTGCGGCGGTGTTTTTGTGTGCGCATTTTGGCGCGATACTTGCGGGGCGCGGGGCACGGGACGCGGGGCCAGCGCTGTGTGTGATTCTTTTTTACGTGTTAACCCCGAGGCGGTGTGGAGCAACATCATCCCATAATGACTATTGTTTGATTGTCCATTTGTTGAGCGCTGATGATTTCATTTTCTCGCTAATTGTTGTAGCGGCCGACCAGCGACGTGTTTCTAAGCAGATCCCTTTTGGGCCCAGGACGGTTGAGACGCCTCTTAAAAATCTTACGGATTTCATTTTAAAATAATGGGCGTGTAATGCTTAGCGCAATTATTTTTTTTTGTCATTTTTATGAATTATTGATATTTTAAGACAGGAATCTAATTTTGAAAACCTTGTTACTTGCAAAACCCCAGCAATAGTCGTACATGAACATCTTATTCGTTTATGAAGGTAATAATTCATTTTCAGAAGCGATGTGAAAAAAGCTTAAAGCTCTACGCTCAAGGCTTAGAACTCAAAGCTTAAAGTTCGAAGTTCGAATTCGAATCCAACCCAAAGCTCAACACTTAAAGTTCGAAGCTCAAACTCAAATCCAAACCAAAGCTCAAAACTTTAAGTTAAAACTCAAAGTTTAAAGTTCGAAGCTCAATCTAGTTCGAAGTTCAAATCTCAAATTTCAATGTATATAGATAGCTCAAAGCATCAAGTGTAAAGGGTATATTTCAAAGATCAAAGATTTGAAAAAAAAAACAGCTATGTGGTGGTCCATTCTCTTTGCATACTCCTTCTGAAAAGCAGGATGTTTAGGGTTTTTTGTTATTGTTTTTGGGGTGTTATGCCGTGTTTCGCTACCTCCTTCTTTAGCCAACGTTTCGGACAGCGTTACAGTGTCCATCATCAGGGCAGATGAGTAAATGATATTGGTGAGAGTGTTTACTTATGTGTGTCGAAGCGATACCGTGCTGCCAGCTCCATTTCTCTACGAGCTGGTGTTCAGGTGAGAAAAAATTCAGCATGTTTTTTTGCGTTTAGCTTTGGTGTAGCCGTCAATTACTGGATACCAAGAACTATTGAGCTTAGCTCCGTCGTCTCTGTTAATATTGATGGGGTTTTTATGGATTTCAATTGCCTCCTTAATTAGGCGTGCTCTGTAAGTTTTGGGTCATCCCAGGACTTCAGGAACAAATCCAAAGTAATGGCCGGTTTCGATTAAGTGCTCGGCGATTGCCGATTTGTCAGGGTGGCCAAGTTTACAAGCACGAAAGTGTTCCGAAATCCTTTTGGAGATCGTCCGCTCTGTCTGGCCTACATAGACCTTGTCACATCCGGAACAGCTGAGTTTATATACTCCATCTGTTTCCAGAGGAAACTTAGTCTTTGCCGACCTCAGTAGGTCTTGGATTTTTGTCGTGGTTCCGAAGACCGTCTTGATGTTCTCTTTTCTCAACAGCCTGGCAATTCTGTCTGTTACATTATGGACGTAAGGCAGGAAAGCGCAGCCTTTTGACTCTTGTTCACCCCTGTCTTCGTTTCGTGCTGATTTGGCTGTTTTGGCTGTTTGGCTATTTGGCTGTTTTGGCTGTTTAGGATGTTTAGGGAGTTATAAAAGAGGTAATCAAAGGTTTATAGAAAAATTTCATATTTTTGGGCATGTAAATAATTATGCATATACATTTATTAATGACAAAAAAGAAAAATCTTGAGGACGTATTGTTATAAAGAACCGTCATCATTGTATTATTATCGCGTTTAATATTTGTGAGAGCACAACTCCTTAATTTATATATTTCTTGATAATACCGCACAAGGGTCTCAACTGCTCCCAATCATCTGGATTGAGTGAGATTACAGTATCCCCTGTATGTTGTAAGACTGAAGGTAGTGGGAAGGGAAAGGAAATAGGAAAGAGGAAGGAATGAGGAATAAAATCCAAAATTAGAATGTACTTTCGTATCCAGAAAGGCTATTCCCTAAAATTTGTGATAAGTGATGGTTCTCCCGCGAGAAGTGCTGTCAGATTTGTGTGATTTTCTACAGCTGTTAAATGAATAAATAATCATGTATATTTGCAGGAATTCGTGTTTAAAACGACCCAAACTAAAATACGTGACAGCTCACAGCTGAAATTTTGACATCGGCCGATAGAAAAAGCAAATAACAGCTGCAGAAAATCACACAAATCTGACAGCATTTCTCGCGAAAGAAGGATCTCTTATCACAAATTTTAGGGAATAGCCTTTCAGGTTGGTAGTTATAGTGGTACACAGTATACAATGCCTATTTTTGGAATGAAAAAAGCAACTCATATCTAGTACCTACGTGTATGAAGCCCAATGCTAATTATCGGTTTCCTATTCTTCTTGAGCTATTTTCTTATTGCTGAGGACAATGACCCCCACGTCAATTTCCATAGTGGACAAGGCTACTCCACTCCTCCTGGTTCTGCGCTAGATGGAGAGCCAAGGACACCAATCTCTTGTGATATTTGGTCACTCCAACAATTTGGCGACCTTCATCTGCTTCTCTTGTCTTCCACTTTGTGTGGAAGACAAGAGAAGCCATGAGTTTCTCCGAGTATGAGATCTGAATTTGACGAGCGACGCGTCCAAATTATCTTAGAACGCGCCGTACACTGAGAGTTAAGAGCCTATTGTGAATGCCTAGCTCTTCCAGAACGAACACATGTAGGAGTGCGCCTGCCTGTCTTTGGAATCTTGTGAATTTGTTTACGGCACCACATTTTGAGGTTGTCTCTTCCTTGCGTTGGCTCTAAGTTTCCCAAACATTTCCTATAATATTACACATAAATGTACCTACTTGTATGTAATAAGAAGGCATTTAACCCCAATAAACTGTACACATAAGGAAGGATCTTCTTCACTACAGGTGCTTGCAGGTTGTGCTGGATGCAATCACCCAGCACTTGCCTCCTCGTGACTATCACCAACCTGTTCCATTGTCTTGTCTATAGTCATACGAAGACTTATTGTATCTTGTATTTCTTGCTAAATACTTGCATATTGCTAACTAACAACGTATGCAGGGACACTGGGGGTCTAGACCCCATTCGTTCAAAATTAAATGTAGATTCGTTCATTAAAAAAAATTAGAGTCCTTGCGAGAGCCTTGTAGGAGTAACCATCTGTTACCAGGGAGGGTAAATGGTGAATAACCTCCAATGTAACACAACCGAGGAACTGGCTAAGGGGTGCGGACGCCTTGTCTCGTTATGGTTTGACTGACCGCCACAAACATTCTTGCTGGTACTACCAGACGAAGAGAGAAGGAACCCTTCTGACTGCAGGGCCATTTTTTTTTATCTAACCATGGTTGTCTCTTCTTCTTTTCCTTTCTTGTAGGTGCTTGCAGCAAACGCAAGATACAATCCCCCGCGAGCTGCTGTCCTTCGTCTTGCTTTCTATCATATTTCTATGCACATCAACATTCTATGCACTTATATATGTTTTACTAACACAATTGTACCAAGTTTATTATGTAAGCCCTTGCATACTGCTAATTAACAATGTATGCAGGGACATTGGAGGTCTAGATTCGTTCTAAACTAAATGTACCTTCGTTCTTTCAAAAAAAATAAAGTCCTTGCGAGAGCCTTGAAGGAGTAACCATCTGTTACTTATACCAGGGCGGGTAAATGGTGGATAGCCTCCAATGTACACGCCTATCCGCGTGAATGCTAATTGGATTGACTTTTAAATATATTGATGCTTTTACCTATCATAAAAACGCCAGAAACTTGTGAATTCGCTCACAAAACATCGGGTTGTTTATATTTGTATCAAAGACGCATGTGAATAATATCGCGAAGCCCATAATAATCCCAATAACACATTCACCAATGAAAATAAACACGGCTGAAATACAACGTGTATTATTAATGACTGGATTCCTTTGTGTCCGCTAGGATCATTCAAGGAATATTGCCCTTTATCGTATAATTATATTATCCTGCAAACAGGTAGGTCCATAAAGACAGATCCTTTATAAAGAACCTGATAAAATCGTTTTATTATTTACCTACTGTCTCGAATATATTATTATTTCTCACCTAGAACCGGGGGCTTTAAAAAACAAAATGAAATGGTGCATTTAAGGAACCCACTCTGTTTTGTATCCTTTTGTACATTCATATTTTTTGTTGAAATCCTCAATTCTTAAATATTTGTATTTGTTTTTTTTTTAATTGCGCTTGAATATAAGTCTTAATGCTATGTTGTATAAGTGTTCTTTTTGGTTGACAAGGACACTGGTTGATGTGACCTTTTGTGGGCGGGTGTGGACGGATCAACATCGGCAGTCGACCGCATCAAATTGGGCATGCTAATGAAATAATTCTTAGAGTGACGTAGCTCACCTAAGAGCACTCTGTTCCATAACTCTCTCATTCGTGTTTTCCAAAAACTTCACAATAAAAAATATAAATCTGATTGAAAGTTTGTCTTTCTTTCATTTCCTATAAAATTAATTGATAAAATAAACGTTTTCCTCAATTTTACGCATATAAATAGACTATTTGTTTTTATTACTGACTTTTTAATGTATTTGTGCTCACTGATAGTATCAATGTTCGACTTCAATTATTATTCGACATGTTCTTTTCATTTTTTTTTTGTTTCATTCTTCACTTTCCTAACAAAAACAAAATTATTATTAGAGAAATATCAAGAAGGGGCGAGAAGATGCAAGAAGAGTTTGAAGAGCCAAAACGAGCAAAGAAATGCCAAGATACGAGCCAAGAACGGGCGAGAAGATTAAATAAGAGTCTTTACTCTTATTTAAGCGTAAATAAAGCGAGCCCATGAGAGTAAAAAAGAGCTACGAAGAGTTAATAAGAGACAAGAAGAGCCAAAAGAGTCACGTAGAGTCAAGAAAAACCAAGAAGAGTCATAAACAAGAAGAGCAAATAAGAGTGACGAAAAGTCAAGAAGAGCCAAGACGAAATAATAAGGACTAAGAATAACCACGAAGAGTCAAGAGCCAAGAAAAGGCAAGAAGAAGAAAGACATAAAGAAAAAAATCTTTCATTGAAGAAGAAGATAACACTTATAATCTAAATGAAAATATGAAAGAGAACAAAGTTAGACGAGAGGTCTGGGTTCGAGTCCCAGTTGCGACCATTGTCTTTTTCTATGTTTCGTGTCTTGTTCTCTTTCATATTTTCATTTAGATTGTAAGTGTTATCTTCTTCTTCAATGATATATTACGATGATGGGAATAACCTTCAAAAGTTATAAAAAGAGAGTTTTTCTTATAAAAATATGAAAAAACTCTTTCTTCCTTTCCCTCCTCAATTCCAATTTTGGCTTTTCAGGTTGTCATGTATACCGGTCGATTGAGTTACCAACTTCCTTCCCATTCTCAGAGTACGTGTTCCAAGTCCTAACAAATCTGTGCCCCCTGGTGTACCGGAATCACCGGGACAGGACTGCTCCTGGTTGCAATGGTACAATCGTACTGTATCGTATCATAATTAATTTATTTTTTGATCCACCAAGTACACCAATAAATTAGCAAGAGTCTCTTTAAAATTAAGTTCATACAGCATTTTTTCTAAAATTTTACAAAAAAAATAGGTGTGCTTACATCTTTCGATCTCGATAAACTAATCTCTGTAATCTAATTAAGCTAAGCTCTGAATATTAGCTGTAAAGTTATACAAAAAACTTCCATCCAGTATCAAACAAATTAAAGCAAAAAATAACTACATTCAGTCCTTTAAATTTTGGCTGAAGAAATTTTCGGAAAAATCACTGACTAGTATTTTAAAAATATCATCTTAGAAGTTATTGTAAAAACCCAAATCAAACCATCAAGTTCAATAATAGCCGCTGTAAGCCTTCTATCCAAAACCTAGCTCCCTTAAGCAAAGGATCGCCTGTTGAGGAGGACCAAGACAATCTTCTACATCTCTTTTATGTTAATTTCTCAAATGGATCTTCTTAAAATTTAAAATTAGTAATTAAGAAAAAAAATACTAATGTATTTTTGAAAGAGATTAAAACTTTGTGTACACTCTGTGAACAAATAAAATAGTTTCGCTAGTCGTTGAGTTGTATCGGGAGCTGTAATCAAACTAAATTTGAATAATTTCGGTCCATCCCAGCGTCTGGTAACATAGTAAAAAAGCTTCTTTTAATTACAGGTCAGGAAAAAAGCTCTACCAAATATTTTCTTCCTTTAGACGACGCCTTCGATTTTACGAGGATTTACCTGTGAAGCTTTCAGGCTACATCCATACTTGGTCAGATAGTGGTTCTAGTCTCTCTGCCCACTGTTATTAGTAGGGGCCCATGTCACACCAATTTGTAATCCAAACTAATTGAGGCTTAAGGATTATAAAGTGACACACACACTAACAATCTAGGTGACCGCGGACAGAGCGGTTGTTCACATCTCGGTGTGTGCATCATTCTATGTCAAGGTTACGGTTGACAACGTGACGTAGATATTAGCGGGGATAATACTTGAACGTGTTTGAACTTGTGAAAATCAGGTTATACAATAAAATCATGAGTCATTACGTCTATATTAGACGCTAATTCAAATCAGTCTTTCGCCCAACAAAATAAGAAATATGTTATCAGGTTTGCTACAGGCTTTGTACGTGTTTTAAATATCCCACTTAAACCTTACTATCCTCATTTTGTATTTTCAATCATCATGTTTTTATAATAATAAAAGTTTTGGAAATTCAAGCAATATTGTATTTTTATTTTATTTTTTAAAGTTTTTCTTCCAGAAGGACTGGGAGGATAGTGCGATCCCAGACTACTTTATTACATGAGATGTAATATATGTACAACCATTACACAGAGAAAAAAATGAAAATTAGAAATAAAAGGAGAAAAAAACCTTAGTATAGGTACCAAATGAAAACTTCAATACATCATATTATAAATAAGTGAAAATAAAGATAAAATTTAATTAAAAAGTACAGCATCGTCCGTCAAGGAGGTAGCCGCATCATCCATCGCCCATTTAGTGGAGGGCTGAGCCACTCTGATGCAGCCACGACAATGATGTTGGTAAGCTAGCTAGTTGATGGCGAAGTAGGGCGAGGAATGAGTGCATCCTCCCTTCTTTGAACAGCTTTGAGGCACTGCAAAACCTCGGTAGTTGCATAAGTTGCCTGCATGCATTGTTGTAGCACATCCTCATCTGGTCCCATTGCTTGTACCCTTTGCTCCAACCGTTGAATTAGTTATTTTATAATACCCACTGTCATAATATTATTTATTCTTCATGTTTTCATGTCACACGATTCTCACATTGTGTGATTTAGGTTGAAAAAAACTAATTATTTTTAATATCAACCTTCATTAAAATTATAATAAATCTTAAAGCTGCTTTGGTTAATTAACCATAACAGCATTGATTTTCCAATAATTAAAAAAAAAACTAATCCTCTCCCTTTTTATATTCTCATTTCAGCTTTTTTATGATGTTTTATTCGGTTTTTTAACTTATATTTTAACTGATTACTTATGTATGTACGCAAAAGTCACGGAAGATATTTTTTTTACAATAGCTCTACGCAGGAGGCCACGAGAAAAAAATACCTCGAGGCCAAGATCATTTTTGGGGATGCTGTGTGGAGGGACTTTTTAGGGAAATGAAGTTCTGGGAAGGAAAAAGGTATGAGGGGTTGATAGGAATCTGGGGATTAAAATGCATATACAGGATGTTAAGAGTCGACGCTGACTTACTTTAACCAATGATTCCTTACATTATTTGGAGTAAAAATGAAAACGAAATGTTGGTTTCTGGCGACATTTTGTGTTGTTTTTTTTATTTTTTTTTTCAAACATTTCGTTACTTATCATTCTGCCGAATAACCGCCCAACCCTCCACCCCAACCTTAACTGTCTAATATCTACTGATTTTATATGTTTATAGTGTCTGTCTACATTGTGTCTACATAATGATATACTTTGAGGGCTACTAACCTAATATACAATTTTGCCACCATGGGTGAAATCACAATATCCTCTTTGAAAGTCGCAAGGACGATGCTATGTTTTTAATTATGATGGCAAAATAACACTTTATCTGAAACATGCTAACATATACATCTAAAATCGACCACCACAATACGGGTAAGTACCAAGCATGGTGGTCGAAAAATCCATGAATTATGTAACCATCAAAGCAATGAATAAAGAAAAATTAAAAAAAAAATTCCAACACAGGTTCTTCTGGTGAGGTATTCACAAAATTATTCTATTAACCCATTTAAATACTGATTATCAATGTATATTTCTATATTACTGGCCTTAATATTATAATAATTAACTGTAATCATCCTTAAACCGCGTGCACTAAACAGAAATAAAAAAAAATTAAAAAATATTTGTAAAAAAAAAGAAATGAAAGAAGTCAGCAGAAACCAAAACATCATCTACATTTTTGAAAAATGTTAAAGTCAGGTACGTCTCTTTACACTCTGCATAATATTATGTAATCTATATATATAAAAATCAAAATATGCTTGCTTTGGGTATATATATGAGATGTCTACGTGTTGCTAAACCATTCATCCGATTGCGATAAAACTTTGGGGATTGGATGCGCGCATGCCCGCGACGGTTTTTATATATAATAGTGAGTTCTGGCATCATGAAAATAAGCGTTGCTAACCATTCATCCGATTGCTAGAAACTTTGGGGATTCGATGTGCGCATGCCCGCGATAGTTTCTATATATATAATAGTGAGTTATGACAGCACGAAATTATGCGTCGTTAACCATTCATCCGATTGCGATGAAACTTTGGGGATTTGATGTGTGCATGCCCGCGATGGTTTCTATATACCGTTTCAGGACCGGTCGGTGGCTGAGTGAGCATCGCGTTTGGGTCCCACCCGGGCGCCCCGTGCTCGATTCCTCCCCAGATTGGCTGGCCAAATTCTCCATCATGACACAAGCAACATTTTCCGCTTATTGTGATGGTAGTAAGAGATTTTCAAACATTGTTTGGTTATTCGTAGCCCGGGAATTTATGTCTTTCTTTTAATAAAAAAAAAAACATATATAACAGTGAGCTGTAGCGTCATGATTTTATGCGTTGCTAAACCTTTGAAACTTTGGTGAATTGTTGTGAACATGTCCGCGAAGGTTTCTATACTGATGAGCTCTGGCATTATGAAATTTGTATAAATAATAGCAATAGGTGGCACGCGAGCTGTTTTAAAATTGAATGTACCGGGACTGAATGTATGGAATGCGGGAAGGGAGCTCGGGAAGGGGGTTCGCTGGACGGGTGAAGCGGGAGAGGGGCGTGGGGAGAGAACGTCTAGTGATGCGTGAGGGAAAAGGGACGCGGGAGAGGAAGGGGAGGTGGAAGGGAAATGGGATGAATGGGAAAGGACACACAGGGAGAAAAAAACTTCATTAAGTGGCATAGCAACTCATACCGGGAACTCGCTAGTTAAATAATAAAAAAATATTAAAAATAAAACATCTGGATTTTCTTTGACATGAAAACATAAAATGCATACGCGTGACGTTATGCAATCGGTAAACGAGTTTTATCTGTGGATAAGAACGTTTCACACAGACAAGTAATACTCCAGTAGCTTTATACTACGTAGATTATTATCTGGATAATATTTTGTTCTACACTTCTCATATAGCTGTAAATCCACAGATTACAAATGATACATTCATGAGGAGACCACACCAACTCCCACTAAAAACCAGTACACTGACACCGGCACTGAAGTTCTGTGTATAAAAGCACTGAAACGTTTCGAAGGTACGACTAGATAAAAATAATTAGGCTTCCGCTATTAAACCACTCTGCCGTCCTCGGTCCGCGGCCATATGGAGAGTAAACAGTGCAGGGATGAAAGACTTGAAGACAATTTGTTACACGAGTTTTTGTCATGCGTCACGCAGTGATCATTTTTGTCAATTTTAATATAAGACATATACTTGCAATACAAATTCGATCATTGTGAGGTTAAATACCATCTATATCGCAAGGAATAATAAAGCATTTATATGAAAAACACAAGGGAAAAACAAGGCATGTCAAATTAAGGCATGGCCACCTTCAAATCATTTGTTAACAAGATTTAAAGCTCCCTATTATGTTGTTATATTAACTCAATGTTCTATAAACTTATTTTAATAACTTATTTTCGTTATGTAATATATGGTATGTGTGTGTGTAAATGAATGTTTTTTTTACATGAACTCCACACAGGAGGCCCTGAGGGAAATTATTTAGTTCATGTAAAAAAAAACATTCATTTACACACACACACATACCATATATTACATAACGAAAATAAGTTATTAAAATAGGCCTCAGGGCCTCAGGCCTCAGGGCCTATGTCATCTTTGGGGATATTGTGTGAGGGGTTTTTAATTAAGGATGGGAAGGAAAGGAGAGTTCTGGAAATGAAAAGGGTGTGCCGTAACGCTAAATGGTTGTCGATGTGTTTTCTGCTTGCTGAGGGCCGACTAGCGTTCCATGTGTCGTTGTACGCGCACATGAGTACATGACGTCAAATCTACCGCCCGGCGCAACAATAACGAATCGGCAGAGTGAAAAGTTAGCGTTCGTATTATGCGTATCGCACGCGCATATTTACGGTTCATATATCGATATCGTGCTTCATCTCGTACCGAATCATATCGTGTTTTATATCGTACCATATTGTATGTGTAATGTGTATCAGACTTTTATAAAGTGTCGGTTGCATGTGGAAAGAGCGCCAGACAGCGTTACCGAATGCATAGCGGAGGAAACAAGGCAAGTACTCAATGTGACTATATCGTGCGTTTGGTATGTAGTTGACGCTTTGATATCCATGGGCGCAGAGCACACAGAGTGGCTCCACCACACCACTTTGACCCCGTGATTCGTCACGATACATTGGTGCCGAAAAGAAACCAGGGACATTTAGATGTTCATCTTTGTATTAAATTCGTTCCATGCAAAGCGTAAAATGCTATGAATTGTTAATTTATATGTGAATTATATCGAAAAACGTGAATCATTGACCGCACATCTAAATTAAAATAGCTTATAATTATTATTTCTTTACGTTTTGCGGGTTATTCCTATTCTTTATTTTAAGCGTTTTCAAACGTGTTTATTGTCAAAATGGCCCCAACGGTGCAAGCATTGCGCCGGAAACGGACATTAGCGAATAATAGATTAATCAAAACATATGAGATTGCGAAAATCGCTTTGCACGATGCATCCAAGTGCAATCTACTGTTAGCTCATTATACGACCCTTGATAGGATAGTGCTGGAATTTGTGACAGCACACGCAGAAATGCTGGACTTAGACGATTCTAACGAAATAGATGAAGATAAGATTCGAGAATCTTTTGATGAGATGTACTACCAAATTATTGAAATTTATCAGGAGTTGACTACTCAATCTGGCGAATCCAAGGCCGCGAGTGCGTGCGCGAACGTCAAGTTACCAAAGATAAACATTCCTACATTTTCTGGCGATATCAAGAAATGGCCCGAGTTCTACGATATGTTCAATGCTTTGATTCATGAAAACAAATCGTTGTCAAACATCGAACGTATGCAGTATTTGTTTTCAAGTGTGTCTGGTGAGGCACTGGGTTTAATTCGAACGTTCCCGGTTCAGGGAGCTCATTACTTGGATGCATATCAAAGACTGGTAGCGCGCTACCGTAACGCGCGCGAACTAGCATTTACGTGTTGGCGGGAAATGCTAAATGTAAATTTTCCACCCAACGATCCGTATGAATTTCGCCGCGTATTCGACGTATTTAACGAAGATTTAACAATCCTAAGAGAATTGGATCTCCCAACTGACAATTGGGACTTCGTGTTGTGTTACCTGATCCTGTCAAAATTGGATTCACTAACAAGATGCGCATTCGAACAACTGCAGTCTCCTACTGAGTTGCCATCATATTCAAAACTAAAGGAGTTTTTATATAATCAGTGTGAAGCTCGTGTACGAGACTTGCACTTTTCGCCTCCGGATCATCACGGTGTACGATCAGCGTACAAACCTCCCGTGCGTAAATCGGATCAGGCTCCCAAAAAACATACTTCATCGTTTCTTTGCGATGTAACGAAGATGCGACCTGAATCCAACGGGTCCTCGATCTCGACCAATTATCCGATGTGCTCTTGTTGTGAGGAAGAACATTCCATTTCCAAATGCAAGGCGTTCGCGCTAAAATCGGTTCCTGATCGCATCCAGTTCGCCAAAGCACACCGTTGGTGTTTTAATTGTCTGCATTCTTCGCATTTTCTTAAGGATTGCAAATCTTTATTTAAATGTCGGAAATGTAAACAAAAACACCACACTCTCCTCCATCGTGATGAAATCTTATCTTCTGAAGAAGGGGGTCATCACTCCACGACGTCTACGGACCGTGAGGCCCCTGCTTCCAACCCTCAAATTAATGTCCTCACTAATTTAGGTGACAGGTCCGGAGTTCTTTTGTCTACTGCCAAGGTAAGCATTCGCGATTCCTCCGGCAGGTGTCAAACTTTACGTGCATTAATCGATTCGGGCAGTCAAGCTCACTTTATCACCGATCGTGCTGCAGAGCGTCTAGGCATCCATCGTACGGCCAGTGCTCGAAGAATTTGTGGCTTAGGCCAATCTTCCGCCATTGCGTCAGCAGTCATTCAATTAGAAGTCGGTGTTAAGGGGCGGGTTCTTTTTAATATCAAAGCACTCACGTTGCCTACTATCTGCGGCAACATGCCAACGGTTCAACTAGACAAGTCATCATGGCATCATTTGCAAAACTTACGTCTTGCGGACCCTGACTATCACAAACCAGGACCAATTGACCTTCTTCTGGGTGCTGAGGTCTTCACTTCTCTTCTGAGACCTGGTAATGTGAAGGGTGGTCCTAATCAGCCATCAGCTTTTAATTCTGTATTTGGTTGGCTTCTTCTGGATTCTGTTGGTTCTGACGCCGGTCACGAAACAAAATCGTTCATGGTAACTAGCGAGGACCGGCTCCACGAAGAGGTTCAGCAAGTATGGGAGTTAGACACACCAATTCCCCAGTCTTTACAGATTACCCCTGAGGAACAACTTTGTGAACAAATGTACTGCATGGACCACACCCCTGATACTCCGGGACGATACATCGTAGCTTTGCCTTTTCGAGAAAAGGACCGGGATATCTCTTACCTTGAGTCGAACCAAGTCGCCCGCACCAAAAGAATTTCATTGCCTCGCCTCAAACTTTGTGCGGCAGTTCTTCCAGCGGATCTATTAAAATTTGTCAAGGAATCATACAAACCGTTGCTTCCAATCCCCAATACGTTTGCGTGGTCCGATTCAACTATCGTTCTTGCATGGTTACGATGTCCTTCTTATCGCTGGAAAACTTTCGTGGCTAACCATGTCAGTTACATCCAGGATGCTTTCGAAGATACTCCTTGGCATCACGTATCATCCGGCGATAATCCAACCAACGTTGCTTCGCGTGGTCGGTTCCTGCCCTATAACACGTTATGGTGGGCGGGGCCTCCATGGTTAATCCAACCAGTCGATTCTTGCCCAACCCTTGATAGCAATGTCGACGAAACTGAACTTCACTCTGAGAAACCAAGTCAATCGTTATTAGTCCAACAGGATGAAAATTTGGTGGACCTACTACTAGTTAAATTTTCTTCTCTTCGGAAGATTCAACGCGTTCTCGGTTATTGTCACAGATTCATTTACAACCTACGTAACAAAGAGTCTCGTCGTTTAGATCTTCCATTAAACCGTGCCGAAGTTCACGTTTCGCTGTTGGCAGTGGTTAAACACATTCAATCTGTAAATTTTAACGATAATATCACGCGTTTGAATGAGGGCAAACTTCTTTCGAAACAAATGCGGAAGCTCAATCCATTCATTGACGACCACGGTGTGCTCAGGGTGGGCGGCAGGTTATCTCGATCTGAGCTCGAATTCGAGCATAAACATCCTGCCCTACTTCCTCGTGAATCCAAGCTCACTTTTCTTGTGATAGACGCTCTCCATCAAGAATATTGTCATCCAGGTATTAACACGATGCAATATCTGCTGACGCAGCAGTTTTGGATTCTGTCACCCAAACGCGCCATCCGCCACTGCTTGTCAAAGTGTATTCAATGTTATCGCATAAATCCAGCCCCTCTAGAATCTTTCATGAGTGACCTACCCGCTGCTCGTATTAATCAAGTTAAACCATTCTCGATCGTGGGCTTTGATTACGGTGGTCCGTTTCACATCAAAACTGGTAAATACCGCGGCGCTAAGATAGACAAAGCTTATCTTTGCTTATTCGTATGTTTTACTACCAAGGCTCTACACCTTAAAGTAGCTTTGGATTTGTCTACCGAATCTTTCATTGCAGCGCTCCGTCGAATTGTAGGTAGGAGAGGTCGTGTAAATATCGTACACTCAGATTGCGGAACGAATCTCGTCGGAGCTAAAACTCAGCTTAATTAGTTCATGCAGACTGCTTCAAATTCGGAACAAATCGTTTTCCGCTTCAATCCCCCATCTAACCCCCATTTCAATGGCGTATGGGAGATTCAGGTTAAATCGGTCAAAACTCATCTTTATCGCTTAATTGGTAACCAAACGTTGACTTTCGAGGAACTGACGACGCTTTTCGTGCAGATTGAGGCCACGTTAAATTCTCGGCCTCTCTACCCATTGAGTTCGGACCCCAACGATTTGAGCGTATCATCTCCAGGTCATTTTTTGACTTTGGAACCCTTAACTTCCGTGCCAGACGAGGATTATACCGATCTGAAGATCAACCGTTTGGGTCGTTTGCAACTTATTCAACTTTGCGGCTAATCGACATCGCGATCCGTCTTAGTTTTAAGTTACCTCTAAGTTTATCATCATCTAGTTTAGTTCTTATTCGTATTCTCTTCGTTCCTTTAACATTTCATGGCATTTTGCGCTTCGGTTAAGGTTCAATTTTATTTAAAAAAAATACAAGTTTCTGTATTTTGGTGGGCGGAATGTGCCGTAACGCTAAATGGTTGTCGATGTGTTTTCTGCTTGCTGAGGGCCGACTAGCGTTCCATGTGTCGTTGTACGCGCACATGAGTACATGACGTCAAATCTACCGCCCGGCGCAACAATAACGAATCGGCAGAGTGAAAAGTTAGCGTTCGTATTATGCGTATCGCACGCGCATATTTACGGTTCATATATCGATATCGTGCTTCATCTCGTACCGAATCATATCGTGTTTTACATCGTACCATATTGTATGTGTAATGTGTATCAGACTTTTATAAAGTGTCGGTTGCATGTGGAAAGAGCGCCAGACAGCGTTACTGAATGCATAGCGGAGGAAACAAGGCAAGTACTCAATGTGACTATATCGTGCGTTTGGTATGTAGTTGACGCTTTGATATCCATGGGCGCAGAGCACACAGAGTGGCTCCACCACACCACTTTGACCCCGTGATTCGTCACGATACAAAGGGTTTAAGGAGTGGGTAGGAATCTGGGGTTCAGTGTGTCCTGGTCATCCACATCCAAGACCTAGACAAACCTCACCCCATGAACCCGGGCACCCCTGCTAAATCACCAAACGTAGCGAACCACTTGGAGAGACCTATGGCAGAGGTGTTGGTTATCCAATAAAGGTTCCCGGGGCGGCGGTACCTATTCCCGTAATGTAATGTATATGTAAGTGTATGTGCGCGTACAAGTGTGTATCTATGTATGCATGTGTGTATATGTAAGTGTGTATGTATATGCATACGTATGTGTATGTGTACATGTACATTGTATTCTACGCTCACAGCATTGATTCGATATCTTGTTGGGTAAAACATACTCTACTGCTTTTTTAGTATTGTGAAACGTATTACACCCCATTTTGATAACAATGTTGTGTTTGTCTTTAATTAGTAATAGTATCAACCATGTTGAATGTAATTGTATTTGTGAGCGCTTTGATATGAATCACTGTTGACAAACCTGATTAAAAAAAAATCGAGGCCATTTTGCATAAATCAGAATTTTCTTGTTAAAAATTTTGTGTTTTGTTAATTCTTTTTCCGCTGTGTGGTCTGTTTGTAGTACTCTACATTTGAGATATTGTATTTTATTAGTACTTAAAAGTATCTCAGCACGAATTCATTATAATCGTAATTTTTGGACCCGTAAATGGCAGTGAAAGTAGCCGATTGTTTTGCATGAATTTTGAGTGATCCGTACAGTTACATTATCTTAGAAACGGAGTCTTCCTATCTGTGGGAAGTGGCCGAATCAGGTAAATAAAACTTCATTCACCGGGGAAGTTATCAATTTACACCTGAGATAAAGCCGCATAAACCAGCGGTAGGACTTAATGGGTTATTCGGAATAAACCCGCCATACCGGCCGCCCACGCACATCACTCCTCTCACTCCTCTGTCCTCGTGAACTGGGTTTTGCTTTGGGAATCTCAACTCATAAGAATGGTCTCTCTAATAAATTTTACCTAATTTTAATTAATTTAGGAATTAATGGATTGGAATTGCTAAAACATGCAAGTTGTTTTTGACACTACGTTGTTCGGTGTATAAGTTAATATATTTAAAAAGAAAAATTTACAAAATTTTAAGAAACCCCCGATACAAAAAAGAGCTAATGACCTTAAAAGTCTGAACAGATTTTCAAGAATTGTAGCTAAGAACCATCTCGATTACATCAACTTTCAAACAAAAAAAACTGCATCATAATCGGTCCATTCGTTTAGGAGCTACGATGCCACAGACAGACAGACAGACACCGCTCCTTTCGTCGAGGGTTAAAAATACGTAAAGTGAACCTTTAGAACGTATAGTTCGTTCGAATTTTCAACTGACATGTCTTCGTTCGTTTTTAACGAGAAAACAAGCGTAGGGAATATAATTTTTTTTCATTCATAATAATATAAATGGATGAATTTGAATGAATTCAACTTCACAAAAAAGTAAATAATTAATATAAAATTAAAATTCTTGCGAATGCAACCCTTTTTTCAATGTTAAATTTGTTTTATATTAACTCCACACAGGAGGCCTTGAGTAAAATAATTTCCCTCAGGACCAACGTCATCTTTGAGGAATCCTGTGTGGAGAGGCTTTTTGAAGAGTAAGGAGTGAACACGGATCTTGAAGAGACACATATTGTAGTAGATTGTTATCGTAGAAACGATCTATTCTCATGTGACAAATGTTAACCATGTACAAATGCTGGGTGCGCGTTGCAATGATGCCGAAGGGACCATTGACACTAGTCTCTCGGAGCATCTTCCATTAAAATAACATTAGAACGAGGAAATAGTTACAGCTTGATATACTAAACTTTTTAGTCGCTAGCATAAATGTTTTCGATGCAAAAACCACGTGATTAGTTCTTCCTTTGGCCACCTACAAATTTAAGCCCATCGTGCTATATTCTCAAAATCTTTAAAAATTACTAAATTGTGTTAAAAAATGCAAATGCTAAAAAAAACTGCATATCGTGTTTTTAAATAAACATATAACTTGTGTTAATCAATTTCTCCAACTTTTCAAGATACATGAAAGAATTATTGCATATTAAAAGTAAGCATTTTTTATCGACTTTCAAAAAATTGTCGACAAAAAATGTGTAAGTACCAGTCCATAACTATTGCAATTGGTCGAAATAGTTTTAAATATTCTGACTTACGAACACATTACAACAAATTGATGACTCCAAAAAGATTGATGTCCGATTTACTGCGGTCTCACCTCAATTCAGGAGAGAGACTTTAAGCACTTTATTGAGCCTTTAAAATGTCAATGACACTATTTTGTCTGCGGTGTCAATTTGTGGGGCAGTGTGTACCTGTCTACCTTCATTCAGTACCTACCTGGTGGCTTGGTGTCGGAACCGTGTCATGTGGTGGCTGCTAGCTGTTGGCTGGTGGCATCTCTACATTGAGCTGATGTGGTGGTTACTGATCACTACCAACATCAGATTTTAGCTAGGCTTTCAGTTAAAGTTTGATAATTAACATTTTATACTAGCAGTTATTTGAACAGTAGACCTCGCGTCAAACAACTTATGTTTCTTATTTTCTCTAGATAAGTTTATCTATTATTTATTTATTTATTTAAACGCCCGTAGGGCATTTTCATATAGTGCAATACATGTTTTTGACAAAATACAGGAAATAACATAAAATATAAGAAACATAATATAGGTAACATAGAATTTAATATAAGTAAAAAAATAGAGATAAAGATAGTTTATGAAGTAGGAAAAAATAGTTGGCACACACGTCGTTTGAAGTCTGAAAAATTCAAATTATTATCAAATACATCCATATTGTTTAAATATTTGTTACGAAGACTGTGTAAACGCTGTATTGGAGAATGCAAACCATAGTTGGAATGTGTATGAAATATTAATATTTGTCTAGTCGTTCGTGTAGGTACATGAATATTTATTAATTGCAGGAGTTCACAACAATCGAATTTAGAGTTTATTAATTTTAATAAAAAGGTTAGGTCGTTTATTTTTCGTCTGTTTTCTAGAGTTAGAATGTTTAAAATATTCATTAAGTACGGGTAATTTATATGCTCTAAAGGGATATTGTTATGTTTAAAATTCGCGAAACGTAGAAATTTAAAGTAGAAGTTAAACTAGACTAAAAAAACTAAACTTTTATTTAGAAGTTAAACTAAACCTTCACAATAAACATTTTAATAAACGTTTTTACACAAATTCAAATAAGAAATTGTGCAATTTATCTGGACAATTATTTTTTTCAAACTTTCTTCAGGCCGATAGGTACCATGATATGATAATGTTGATTATTCCTATTTGACTGATCGTAGTAGGAACTACGAACTCTGGCAGATTAAAAAGGTAGTATCCAATGAATCCGCCATCTTGATCCGGAACTGCAACGTAACAAATAAATTTACAGACAGATTAAATGTCGAATGGTCGAGTTAAAACAAAACTTCGCTATGCTAGTTAATAACAGCAACACACATATTTTTAAATTTTAATCAATTGATTCTCCAAGTAATAAAGTAGGTAGACAGACAGAATTTTGCTGTTTTTGGGAGGCTAATACTGGAAATACCTACCTTAAAAAGGTACGTAAATTAGAAAATGCTATTGTTCATCGTTTTTTTTTTGTAAAATGTTATATTTTTTCCGAAACATTACTTTGAAATACGGTCTACATAAAAAATACGGTGTTACTTTATATTATTCGCGTTGACGAAATAGCATCAAAAGACCGAACATTTAACGTAAATACTGCACAAAAGTTCCAACTGCTCCCATCCGTCTGGAGCCAGTCAGACGATGGCGTCCTAAATTGAGACATGTTGTGAGGCTAAAAGTAGTGAGGGGGGAGGAAGGAGATAGGAAAAAAGAAGGTGGAGAAGTACCTGGCTATTCAGACGTGGTCACCAAACTTGGATAAAGTCATTTCAAGCAACGTTTTAATTATGAATGGTGGTCTTACATCAAGGCGATACTGAGAGTGTCTTCCACGCCGAAACGTGCTGCAAATATACCTCATATTGTTTTAAATTATTAAATTGGGAAATAATACCAATTAATCAAATAAAAAGTATTTACATGCCGGATTTGAACTCCGGATTGATAGTCAGGAGCCTTGACTCTCGACCACATATTCAAAAGAACCAAAATCTAAAGTAGGAAATATAGTTCTACCAGAAATGTTTAAATATGCAAGTTGAATTTTTATTTGAATTTTCATGATCTGTATGGCGTCACAAAGTGTTCTGCAGTCCGGTGATGTTTCGTATTTCGCTCCCTTATACTGTGGCATTTATACAATATGATCATTTTGACAGGCTGCAAATAAACTCAAAATTCTGTAAACATATTTATTTCGCACTAACGACTTGCGCAATTTATATTTTTTTTTAAATATCGTGTATCAGGTATTTAAATAAAATAGCTGGTGGTGACTTACGCTCATTGTCAGGTATTAAAAATATTTTTGAAAACGAAAATATTCATGTCTCGTTGGTGAGAATAATATTTAATGTAAGCATTGAATATACCGCTATGTTTTCAATTCACGTTGGATTAACGTTTAAAGCTTGCGCTGAAAAACCGGCCTCTGCTCAACGTTATAAACCTCAATTATGTTTCATTTGGGCAGGTACGACGGGCAATAAACGTTTTCGAAGAATAATGCTCTCCGGGTTCATTAGTGTGGTCATATAAGTTACATCTTTATTATTTGTTTTCTATGGTTTTCACGCGCCACACTATACACAAATACACGGTTTCATCTTTCAGTTACCTTCGTATTAAAGGTAGGTATCTATCTACGTCCTTAAGAATGAAAGTTGCAAGTAAAATAATTACTTTTCGTTTCTAAGCTTTTTGATGTGTATCGACCCCCGCCAACATTTTATACACTAATGAAGAAAAATAAACGTTTTGATTTTAAATAATTTTCCAAGTATATGTTTTATATAATAGCATCCTTTGAGAAATATTATAAAATAATTTACTTAAAAAAATACGTTTGTAAAACTTTGATTCTATTGGAAAATCTGATGCACATATTGACATATGTCGTAATACGTATATATGTATCATACATCGTTTTTGGAATGGTGTGTGTTAGAGGTGCCAGTTTATTTATATACTGAAACCAAAACTTTCTTAAATTTTGGGTTCTAAAAGTAGTCTATTTAATAGGTTATTTTTGAAAAAGTTGAGATATAATGTAATATAATATATGGCTTTAAGACTAACAGCATATATATTATGTGCCCCGGTGAAGTTTTGTCGTGTATGAAGGGTACAATTTTTTTGTATGAGAATTTATGTAATTAGTACTTCATAGTTATTTTTTATCTATGGTCAGGAAGAATGCCTGGAAGCACTGATAAGTTTGTTAAAGCTGTCAGAAATGAGCCTGCATGTTATAATTTTTTCGGCTGCTCAGAAAATAGAGAAAATAAATGGTACACAAGGTAATTCAGTATATTTTTGTCGTGAAATCTGTTTTTTAACGAAGAATCGACATTATTGCAATACTACTTTGTGAATATAAAATAAAATTTATATAGATAATTTGTCTTATAATTTTACTATTTTGGTATAACTTTTTTTTTACATTTTTGTGACACTTTTCCCTCTCAGGGGTCAACCAATTGCTGTGCTCGGTTTACCAAGAGTAAAAAATAAATTAAAGAATAATTTTTTTTTCTTCTTTTGACAAAGCCCATATGTGTTCATTTCAAGACTAAAGGAACCAATATGTCCCACCGTTAAATACTAAAGGGACAATATATATCCCATCACTGTAACTGAAAAACCAGTGAACTTTCAGTAAATTCCTGAAATTACTTTTTTACTTTTATCCTTCTCACTAACGCAAGACAAAAATTACCCTTTCAAACTCACTACACGGACGTTATGTAAAAACAGTTAAGCCATCGGTACGATTAAAAAACTTTGACGAAATTGCATTATTTATCAATTTTTGTATTTATAAGTAAGCACGACCTAATATGTTAGTTCTTTTTAATTTAATGATTTGTTGATTTTATACCGCTTTGATGAATATACTTATAATATTATTAACTTAATTTTTTTGTTGAACTGGAAATATCACCAATTTGAGCTATATCAATTTCGAAAATTTACGCCACATCCTTGCTGACAATCATGCAGATTAAGCCTAAATATTATTATTAGTCGGTTCAAACCTGAAATTATAATGACTGTTATAAAATCCCGCCAATCATCATCGTTAAAATAAGAGTTAATCATCAATTGCGTGAAAACACTAGGCTTCGTATTTAAAACAAACGAAAACTTTAATTCCCTACAAGCCATAAAAATGTTATAAGTGTCTCTAATTAGAAGCTAAATTGAACACAACTCAATAGTTTGGTCTCCCCCTTATAAAATTAATATTAATAACATTGAGCTATTACAAAAAAAATTATAATAAATATTTCACTGGAATACATAAATATTCCTTTCTTATTAAATACTCAATTCATATGTTAGAAGATAGACGTTAAATAATTGATTTAATTTTCTTATTCAAATGCTTAACTCCAAATTAGACTATTCCGTAACTAACTCCTATAACTTATAAACCTACACTTATCCAGAGAACGACATGCCACAATATTCTATTCTACTGCAGTTTACGTAAGTGCAATTACATTGCACATTCTCCGGTATAGCGGTTTCACAATAATATGGGAAACCAATACTTAGTTGATGTTGACATTTTAACTTCGTGAATTTTGTGGATCATATTACCAATCTATTTCAATCCTATCCTTAAGCCTTCAGTTCCCATTGTAAACCTATATGTTCACTGTATTTTTAATGTTTTTTTTTTAATGAAAAAGCGAAGAGTTGATATCATGTAAAGGTAAAATTAATTTATCGCATCTAGTGCGATCTATTTCAAGTAAGAATTACCGTGATTCATACGTACCCGATATAGTCTGAGTAAACCAATGAGATATAAAAAAATGTAATTTAAATTTACTTGCGTTTTCGTGGTGGTCTTGCAGAGGTTATCTCATTCTTCAGGGCATTTATAGCCCTTATAGGCTTATACAGCAAGGCTAAAAGTACATGTCTTAGCAAAATTGATTAAAAAAATAGATGTTTTATTTTATTTTACCAAATAATGAACCTTTTTTATGTACAAAGATGAGTTATTATTAGATTTATCTTATATGTATTTGTAACGCGCACTTATAGGTGCTGAGGGAAAAATTTCATCAGGGCCTGTCATCTTTGAGGGCGTTGTGAGGTTGGTCTTTCCAGGGAAAGCAAGATGTGAAGGGTGTTTAGGAATCTGGAGGTCTATGTGGATGCTGTGTTGAGAATCTTTTGAGGGAAGGAGGGAGATGAAGTTCTGGGAAGGAAAAAGGTGTGAGGGGTGGGTAGTATCTAGGAGTCAATGACTCCAGGAGTGACGAACGTATGAATCCATCCCTCCCACTGCGATGCAAGGCGGTGGAGAGAGTCTGGCTGGAGAGATCAAAAGGATTGGGGGTAACCTATGGCAGTTGGTTATACAATAAGTGGTTACCGAGCGGTGGTACCCATACCATTAATTCTTATATAGATAGAGATAGTGAAGAGTTATAATATTTCTACTTTGAATAACAATCATTCACCAGAATTTTTTTTTCAAAATTCAGTCTTTTCGGACCATCCTGTAGTATTTATTACTTAACCAGTCCGACCCGTAAGCGGATATACACGTTAAAATAACGATAACAGTCAAGTACAATAAGCGTGTTTTCACGTCAACGCGTGTGTTCCCACAGAAATCGTTATAACTCCGTTATTGCTCTAGTGACAACCCTAAAACGAAAAATTTAAGGTCCATAATAAATCAAGCTTCACATCTCTATTCAAAGTTGTCCATAGAAATACATAAAAATACTTTTTCTGTAGATACAGATTTTACCCGCCAAATTGTAAAACGCAACTTTTTCGTACCGATTCGCCTCCTACATTTATGAGTTTTTTTCAAGAAATTTCTTCGAAAATGGCCAAGTAAGTATTTGTTTATTATAGTAATATATATTTGCTACGCTCTTGTGATATTTTTTCTTTGTTTTAAGTGTTTTTCTTGAATAATTAAGTGATTTTAAACTGCGCGTCATGTTCACCGAATTCTTTTGTCATTTTAAAGAGACGCTTTGGAACTAATGTGTCAGTTATTGGGGCATATTATGATGAAAATTCTTAAAAGCATACACTCTTTTGCTATATTTAGCAAAAACATGTAACAATTTCATGAAAAAATAGTGATTTTTTAACGTTTTTCCAACTTCTAGTCTTTTAGAACAGTTACGAGAATTTTGACACTTTAAAATGGCTAGGGATGGGGTCGATCATTTTCGAAAATTCGACTCTGACTTTCGCTATTGAAATTATCATGTATTGTTTCGTAGTGATTTCACACAAACGAAGAATTGAATTTTATTAGTTAAAACTTTTTAGGGCGCACAGTTTACACTCGCACTGTGCAAGCTAATATAATTCGTTTATATTGAGAATTCTTATACTTGAAAATCAAAAATATTTTGTTGTGAAGTGATGTACATTTGAGTAAACCTTTATTATTGTTCTACGTAAAGAAAATCATGCACCACGGAAGAAATCATAGCAGAGCTGGAGCAGAGCTTCACTGAATCTGATTACGGTAGCAGCGGTGGCAGCATTGCCGCAGATGACACCATCGAATCCGACATCGAAGAAGATACAACGGAGACGTTTCATGACGTGAAGCCCATTTTATGTAATTAAAATCAATGTTTCGTTTACGTTAATTTTTTATGCCATCAATAAAAAAATGGATATCGATTTATTTTCAGGCTTCTTCGTTTTTTATGAGCGGAGAAAACCTCATGGACTCTGCGGAGTCGGATCCGGTGGTTGCTGATGCTACCGAAGGGGTCAGTGGAGAGACGATGATGAGAGGATCTTCCGAAACGAGCGGCAGAGCCGTAGAAGGTATATACCTTCATTATAATATATGTATATACATATAAATTTTTTTATATTTGAAGCCTTTTTCATACACCTTCATTATAATATATGTATATATATAAAAAAAATTATATTTTGCAGCCTTTTTCATCATTTTATGTAGTTACTTTCGTCATATTATATAAAAAGGTAAGAGTTGTGTAATAGTTATTTATTTCCATTCTTATTATTTCGAATCTTATATTTTCAGAATCGATGGACTACAGTGCTGTTGAAACGGATAGTGCCAGTGTTGAAGAAACTGACCAAGCAAGCTTCAGCCGCGTAGAAGGTATATACATTATAATATATGTATGTATACATTTGTATACTTGTATAAATTTTTAATTATATTTTGCAGCCTTTTCGTCATATTATGCAGTTATTTTTCATCATTTTATATACAACACAGTATTTGCCTTCAATTGCAAAGTTTTTACCTACATCATGTTGGCATAACATACAATATAAGTGTAAATTCAAATTTTTTCATAGTCCTCACTAGGGTTTCCTGTTCTTAAATTTGAATTTATTTTAATTTGTTATATTTTCAGATTCCCAGTTTCTGCAGCCGCTACCCGTTTCACTGGCCGTACGCGGGAGCCGACGCCGCGGAGGGCGACGCGGAGGGCGCATCGGAGTGAGGGGACGGCGTGCTGTCGGAGTGGGAGCGGCCTGGACTTTGGGACAGAACCTAACACTGGTGTTTGGCTCCGATGACCAGCTCCCTCCCCAGCTATTGGCTTTTCGGTCACAAGCCGCCCGTGCGGCTCGCGGTGGATGATTATGCTGGATGCAATCACCCAGCGCTTGCCGCCTCGTGAACTGTCACCAACCTGTCCCATTGTCTTGTCTATATCTTATCATACTAACGCATATTGTATCTTGTTTTTCCCGCCAAGCACTTGCATACTGCTTACTAACAACGTATGCAGGGACACTGGAGGTCTAGATTCGTTCTAAACTAAATGTAGCTTCGTTCTTTTAAAAAAAATTAGAGTCCTTGCGAGAGCCCTGAGGGAGTTACCATCTGTTACTTATACCAGGGCATGGTGGTGGATAACCTCCAATGTTACATTTATTATTTTTGTTTACTTTCGTTGTTCTTTCTAACATATAAATAAATATAGTATTTATAAAAAAAACTATCACGGGTTTTTATTTACACACAATGTATTACATATTATTTATTTCAACAAAATTTCGAACATGGTATCTACTTATTCGAAACAATTTGCACGCACATCACTAAATCAGTTCTAACAATGGCCGACTTGTCACTGATTCGCGCGCGATTCGTTGTTTATTTGTGTTTTTATATTCATTGTTTGTAGGTGTAATTGTGCAAATATTGTCCGGATTACATCAAATATAAACAATTTGAAATGTGCATGATAGTTACCAGTGATTAAAACATCCGTATCTATTGTTTTTGTATTGTACCTTTATAAAACTAAACAAAGTGTGTTTTGAGGTTAAATTCGGTAATTTTAGAAAATAAATGTGTTTCAATCGTTTCAAACCAGATAAACTAAGTGCTTTGAATATATAAAACCATAATGGAGCTATTTATAACTATTCCCATAGTAATTGCGGAATATAACAATGAAAAATAAGTTTGTAAAATATTTCACATGTTCAACAAATTTCAAAATGTGTGAAAATTTTATTGGAATTAATTAATTTTTAATAAAATATTTTTGTATGAAATGATAGAAAAGTGAGGTGACAAAAATGTTTATTATACGTTTTTATGATAAAATAAGTGTTTTTTTTAACGTCATCTGTGATTTTAGTATAGTTTTTATATAAAAAAACACAGGTGAGTCATTTTTACAACTTTTTTTATGTTTGCATTCTAAATTGTAATATTTACAAATGTTTATTTTAATTTTAAATAATATAATTAGAAAGCTAACTTCATAACCTTTCAAAAACAGTTTTTAGTGATCGGCTACGTTAAGAAATGTTTGTTTTATTGAGCTTTAATTGCGAAGTGGAAATTACACTAAATTTTTATAATTTTGACATTTCGTTTAAGACAATAAATGTGTCCGACCATGAAAGACCTGAGTGGTTAAGTGTATACGTATGATACAGGTGTGGAACTACTATCCCTTTTCATATAATTTGCCAAATGCTATGCAGGACCGCATCCAGTTATTTTGATGAACGTTACGCCCCTCATGAGAACTTCGAAACATTATTTCTTTAAGATTTCAAAGTTGGTCATGCAAATTTTCGATTCCCGACAATAATTTATTTAGCTCTATAATATATTGATAAGAATCGAAAACTTCAGTTCCAATTTTCATAAAAATCATTTAATATTCCTGCGTACTTTGTAGGATCCAAGCATAGATATTCGTTGAAACAAATATCTCAGGAGAAAAGTTTGAAACATTCAATGGTCGTAACTATAAGTCGGAAGAAGAAGTTTTGTTTGTTTGTTTGGTTTTGTATAAAAAATATACACGGTCAGTGGTACAAGTTGAAAATCTTTATCGCATTTGGACTCGATTTTGGGGTATAACATTTTCTGTATTTATTCTTTTGATTTCAAGCCAAAGTTGAAACAAATCGATCGCAAGGTGGTAACTGCAATCTATTTGTCTTTTAAAATGCTTCTAATAGTAAATCTGGCTACAAAAGATTTTTAAACCCTTTATTTTTGGAAAAAAGGAAGCATTAAAAAATATATATATAGTGTTCACAAACGGAAAATAAGGTTTTCTTGGGTTCTCTGTGTAATTTAGATAAATTTATTTAGTTTCCTGACACCATGTATAATTAAAAAGTATTTAGAGCAAACGAAAGCGTATTCAAAATATGTATAATAAAATGACATTCTTATCATAAAAACACATTTTTGCACTTATCCTATATTCACGTAAGGACTAAAGATTTCCACGTGTATAAGGTATTTTTAAAATTTCATTATTTTACATAAATATTGTGTTTATTCCTAATATGATAGTGAGTTCCGTCGTGATTACTTGACGTTAAACGAACAAGTAATATTTATTATTTTCCATCAAGTTAAAGCTTTTTCAAAATCTTAATTTATAGTTTTACAGTGTTACCAGTCCGCCCCTGCGTGCCAGAGGCGCCCGCCCCGGCGCCCGATGAAGCCATCAGCCGGCCCTGTAATTAACCGCGCCGCTTTCCCACGCCCTTCTCGCCTCTCCCTCGCACCCGCCGGCCGCGCATAGGGCCGCTGCGCTTCCTCGCGCACAGGGACGGCCGAACACCCGTGCACTGCGCACTGCGCACTGCGCACTGCAACGGCCACATCTCGTGCTCCCCTGGAATTTAGTATTTACAGAGCGATTAATCTCGGCGAAATGAAGCCGAAATCGTTTATGCAGGAAATTCAACATTTTGATATGAGCATCTTTCGTTTTATGATTCCCTGGTAATTCTGTGATGTTGGAAATGTTTTTTTTCGATATCACGCGTCCGCTTTTTGCTGAAAAATACGAATGAAATCAGAAACTAACTTTTAGCGTGTGTTTTAACAACATTTTTCATGATTTTTTAAATTTATTTAATGAATAAGTGCCTACTTAAGATGAAGCTATACATGTAACCATATTTAGATAATCTTTACGACAATTTGGTTTATATTACGAACATAAAAAATATGTTACGGATAAATTGAAGCTTTTACTAGCTTTTCTAAGCTTTAGAATTTTTAATAATTTTTAATTTTATTTAATAACATTATTATTTACATAAAAAACAAAAGCGTAAATCACAAAAAAAAAATGTTTTTGCATGACTTAACTATGAAACAATTTTTAAAAAAATACCCCTTTATGGCTAAAACTATTTTTTAGGTTTTGTATGTTCTAACGTTTTTTTTCATTCTTATAAAATTATGCACAAAATAAATAAAAACCACTTTTTCGCTTGTTTCGTGCAAATAAGACGCTCGATTTAAAATTTTGAAGGCATGAGAATCGAAATATTTCTAGCGTTTATGCTGCTCGTGTTGTGGAACAGACAATATAATCTTGATGTTTTATTTACGAAAATTACAAATTGTTATGAATAATATCATTGAATGATAGAAATATGAGTAATATATATGTGAATAATACCATTGAATGATAATGATAAGATAAATGAATAAATAGATAGAAAATATGAATAATATCATTGAATGATAGAAATATGAATAATATATATGTGAATAATACCATTGAATGATAGTGATAAGATAAATCAATAAATAGATAGAATATATGAATAATATCATTGAATGAAAGAAATTGTCTAAAGCAACTTTTCTGGATGGTGGTCTTACGCCATGGCCATACTGAGGGTATCTTCCATTCCGGAACGTGCCGCAAACATACTGCGTAAGTATATAATATTTTTAATTACTAAATTGTGGAAAATTAGTGGTGGTCTCTTAAATTTAGACAATCAAATGGATATTCCAAATTTCTATTAGTAATAATATGTTTTGTGTTAAAAAAGTATTAAATAATAAGTTTGGTGTTAAAAAAGTATTAAATAATATGTTTTGTGTTAAAAAAGTATTAAATAATATGTTTGGTGTTAAAAAAGTATTAAATAATATGTTTTGTGTTAAAAAAGTATTAAATAATATGTTTTGTGTTAAAAAAGTATTAAATAATATGTTTTGTGTTAAAAAAGTATTAAATAATATTTTTTGTGTTAAAAAAGTAATTTCCCTAGAAAACTTAAATAGAGCTCGCCTTTCGAAATGTTTAGTTGCTGCAATCTAAGAAAAAATAGTGAAAATAAGTGCACAAATGACAAAAGAACCGCCCACGTCAGAAAACGTCACACCCATAAATGAGAACACTGGTTCAAGTTTTAATAGAGCAATAATAATGACTGGAAACCGATCATTATAGAAAATAAGTTAAACTCGTCAGGTTATTAGTCAACATTCGTTGGGTTTAATGAGTGGGGCGTCACTTGTGGTCAACACGAAGTGGTAAAGATGGACAGAACGTGCGAATGTTGACACCCACAGTCCCGAAGACGATCCCGAGACCGCAACCGAAAAGTGGAAGCCTATTTTTAAATGTCCGTAGATGACTATCTTCGGTTTTGACTAAGATTACAAGCAAAAATTCGTATCATTGTAAAATCTTGAACAATTATATCTTGCTGACGTGTGAAAATTCTAGCATTAAAAATATTGTTTTTCAGCTCTCCGTTCAATTATCAGTGCTAAAAGATAAAGCAGTTTTTGTTATTCTTTTGTCAATTAGATATTTTATTAAAATGTGGTTACTCGGGCGACAATACTTTTATTTATTTATTTATTATTTATTAACGGACTAACGTCCAATTTACAATAAAGTAACACGAAATTTTGGAAATGTACATTACAAGAATAAAGGATGGTAAATGAAAGCAAAGACAAACAGATAAAACATAAAAAAATAGAAGTGAAATAGAAGTGTCAAGTCAAGTCAAGACTTTGCTAAAAATATAGTAATATAAAATATCTTTAATTGTTTAGTGAGCGACAAAAATCATTTAGGCTTATGCCAAAGAAATCGAGGTCTTGACGTGAGTTGACCATTCTACACATTCTGGATAATGGTGAATTATAACCATAATTAGTCGAGTGTTGATTGAGGAAGAGCAGTTCTTTATTTCTGAGTCTACGAGAAGGTATATTGAATGAGATGAGATGTAATAATGTAGGTGAGTCAATAATATAGTTGATAATTTTGAAGAAACAAATGAGATCAGATTACCACCAGATTAATACCAGGAATAGATAAAATAAAAAAATCTTCTGTGGTAACAGAAACTTTAGAATGATTAGCGCTGGTGTCATGACATTTGCACAGCTTTTCTAAATATATAGTTTTTGATCAATGAAACTATTTGAACCACCAATTGGAAGAAGGGAATAAACGCCACTTTTTGACATATTTAGTTTTCTACATTTTTACATTCTACACTTTTACATTCTTTAGACGTAGCGCTTAATTGTGAATTCGAAGAAAGGAACAAAAACCATTCGCTTCGTATAGATTCATGCAGCCATAAAAATAGTTAATCGGAAGAAGAAAATAAGTATACAAAAAAAACAAGAAACAAAGCAAAATAGTTAGTTGGAAGAAGTAAACAAATTCATACAAAAAATAATCCGTATATTCCTAATGAATTCAAAGATTTTTACGATATTATTCTGACCTGGCCAACTACAAGATCCGATAGTGAAGAAATAGAGAAAAATAGAGTGTCCTTACGTTTTTCTAATAAATAAATAGTTTTTGTCATTATTGTCTATTATTTCTAATTATTTTGTATGTTTGGAAGGCGGGAATGGGTACCGCCGCCCCGGGAACCTTTATTGGATAACCAACGCCTCTGCCATAGATCACTCCTAGTGGTTCGCTACGTTTATTGATTTAGCAGGGGTGCCCGGGTTCATGGGGTGAGGTTTGTCTAGGTCTTGGAGGCGGATGACCAGGACACCAGGACTGAACCCCAGATTCCTACCCACCCCTTAAACCCTTTTCCTTTCCAGAATTCTCCTCCACTTCCCTTCCCTAAAAAAAACCCTCCACACAGCATCCCCAAAGATGACATAGGCTCTGAGGGAGATTATTTTCCTCGGGGCCTCCTGTGTGGAGCTCATGTAAAAAAAAGTAGTATATGATAAATTGGAAGAAGGGAATAAATCCAACACATTTACATATATGTAAATGAATATTATATATTTCAGCCACGTCTATTAGTAAATAAATCAGATTTTATGTTTTCTTCGTTATCATTGATATCACATGAGCCTATAAGTTGAAAATAAAAAGTTATAAAGTTTTTTAAAATTATCTACATTCTCATTTTTTGGATTTATTCCGTTCTTCCAATTGGTGGTTCATTTGTAGTCCCTAGGAGCTTTAAAGTTCGAATTTAACTTTTTTCAGTAGTTCCCCTTGAGTTTAGGTACTCCACTGAGGCAGAAGCATTAATGAAAGCATTACATTATATTTTGGCATGTTATCCCAAAATGTTTTCAATGGACATTAAATCGTTAATGTATGGTTCATTCTCATATTCAATATGTACTTGCAATAACTTCAATCTCCAAACAACAATCATCCACCTCAAAAGCTCTCACACCATTCGCTCGCAAAACCAATGACAGCTTTGACTATACCAAAACTTTTGTACACGGGTGATTATTTTGCATATTGGTGATTGTAGTTCCTCGTTTGATAAAGACCGGTCCAATGAGGTCTAGTAATTAACTGACCCCGAGGCAGATAAAATCGCTTGTCCACATCTTCGGATGACTCTGATTTATTGGTCCATTTACAAGATGCACAGGAATTTATACTCCTATGTCCCTTGTGTATTGTCACTGTGTGTTTTAGAGGAATGCTATGAGCGTATTAGTAGCTCGGTGTTTTACAATGGTAGCTTGTCCAATGTCCAGTAGATGTTTTGTTCATGTGTGTTCCTTTTTATTTTTGATTTTGCTCAGTATAAAAAGGACCATTAATTTTTTTTCAGATATTCATTGCGAAAATAAAACAATTTTCAGTCAAAAGGACGATTTCCTTCGAAATTTATTTAAGCTAGGCGAAATAATGCAAAATCATGCGTTTTAGGTTTGAAAATTTGATCGCTTAGAAGTATTATAGATGCTTCAATTAAATACTGCGAGCAGAACACATCTTGGCCTCAGAAATAAACGATATTTTTTTTTATAAATCTTTTAATAAGCCTAGAAAAAAATAAAGTATTAGGTCTATAAAAAAAACACTTTCAAGTGCAAATTCTCCGACTTATAAGCCCATTTTAGGAAACAGTTTTATTTTATTATGTGGAAAATAATTTTTTTTTATAATAATCGCAAAAAAATTATGGTTATGCCTGAACTTCACAAAAAAAAACATGAACCTTGGTGATGTTAAATTAAAATAGGGCTTACCCAACTGCAAATTTCACCCTTCTGCGATCTGCAGAAGGAACGAAAGCGCGTCGTATTGTCCCACTCAGTAGCGGCCCGGATTATAGGCCGAATAGACTTAGTGCTTTGCTTTTCGCGTCGCTTTGTTCTGTAAAAATGAACTAGCGAAATAACAAAACACCGTTGTTGGCTATTGATTGGTCAACGCTTAAGTCACTTGCTTAACCAATTCCAAATGGATCCAGGACTAGGGAATGGTATTAATTATCCAGGAGCATAAATTCTCCCACGTTGGGGCTATTGGGTTAAGATATATGCACAATTTTCGTCTAAATTGTGTGAAAAAGTGCAAGTATTTTCAATTGAGATACAGAGCTTTTAATAACATCTTAATTATGAAGCTGTCTATTTATATCTATTGAATTTTTTAAAATAGAATGACACACATTCCCGGATTACAAAAAACCTGACACACATAATTTTAAGCAGTTAAAGAGCTTTAAAATATCCAATGAACGGTCCATAATCAAGATAAGACGCCATATTATTGATAGTTTTTACAATTTCTTGCCTCCTCGTCAAGTCTCCTTATTCGTAATACGGTCATATTTGGTTTTTACCACACAACAGCCTCAGGGTTTACATTTCTATTTCGTTCAGTCATCCGATTCATAAGTATTTCGAACTACATGAGGATAATATTAACATTTTTGCCAGAAATCATTTTGTGATGCAAGCGTAAAGCAAAAACCCGAACGTTTGTATCCGTACGCCATCGGGGTTGAAAATTTGATTCTTCTCAGAATATGAATGTAGAATGTAGGTACCTTCATATATTACGAAAATAATAACACGAATAAAAAGCGTGTAGCTCGAGGATGAGTCTTGGCGAATCAAATATTCAATGAATCCCTATACGAAGAATTTGGAGCAGGTTTTGTTCCCGAAGGTCGGCTAACTCTCGCGAGGAATGTGCCCCCCTCCCCCTTCAGACCCTTCCAAGGGCAGCCTCCCTCCCCACCCCCACCCGCACCCCTGCTAGATATGCCGCCCACCTACCCCAGGCTATATTTACGATGATTTGCGAGTTACTGAAGCACATTTTACATGAACGCGTCGTAAAGGCTTGCATAATATGTTTTTATATGAATTAGAATTCAACAATATAAATTTTGAGATGTCGTATTTTGTTTCCCATTAATACCTACGTAGATAAATTTGCAATGATTAAATTGTTGACATAATTTCCATCTAGACTTTTTATATGAACACTGCACAAGAATCCCAATTGCTCCCTTCCGGAACCAGTGAAATTATGACATCCCCAATTGGGGTATATTGTGAGGCAGAAGTTAGTGGGGAGGGAAGGATATTTGAAAGAGCAAGGTAGAAAGTGTCTGAATATTTAGATTTGGTCACCAAACATGGGAAAAGCAATTTCAAGCAACGCTTTAATTCTGAATGGTGGTCTTACACTAGGGCGATTCTGACAGTATATTCCACTCTGGAACGTGCCGCCAATATACTATATATTATTTTCAATTAATTCATTGAGAAATATCACAAAATAATCAAGTAAAATGTATTAGTAAATGATCGAGAGTCGAGAGGATCTCGACCAGGGAGGCCATCGAGCTTCAGAATCATTTTTATTGAAGGTACGATTTTAGGTTTTCACGGCCAAAAGTATTTTTGTTATTTATTTTTGGGGTGTTATGCCGTGTTGCGCTACCTCCTTCTTTAGGAAACGTTTCGGACAGCGTTACAGTGTCCATCATCATCTCATCTGCCCTGATGATGGACACTGTAACGCTGTCTGAAACGTTGGCTAAAGAAGGAGGTAGCGCAATACGGCATAAACCAAAAAAAAATAACATAAAAAAAATAAAAAAAATTATTGAACAATAAATTCAAAAATATCCATATAAATTATAAATTCTATACCTACATACATATAATTTTCAAATAACCTAAACAAATATTTTGAGGTACGTAGCTCAACATTACAAAAGGTGCATGCTGAAAAAGTCGTAATAGGTGCGATCATCTAGAAAATCAAGATTTGCAAATTTGAAGTCGTCCAATTTTACCGTTCTCCAGGTGTTTTTTTGGATAACGGAGTTCCTGCTTTGAAGTTATGATATATCATTGAAGACTGAAATAACAAACAGTTAGTAGGTAGCAATATAAATGGTCCAAAGCAATTTAAATAAATAACGTATGGGTGATGAATGGAATGTACACCAAAGTACTAAAATGACAGGCTTGAGGAAACTGACTTAGTTTATTCGTATCACCGAAATGTTTCAAGCTTCTCACCGGAACGGAAATGATTTAGACGCTCAGGGTGATTCAGATCGGAGCGGGAAATACAGAATGGTAAAACCGGAAGAAATCATTAAATACCATCGATTCCGGTACTTCATACGTTTCCTTTGAAATGTTTCCTTCTGGCGATTCTGATAATTCTGACCGCTATCGTAGATCACTTTTTTTCTGCATAATAACTTTCTAATAATGCTCGTTCGATTTCATTCTCACGTAAATTTATTGATTAGAAAAAACGTGTTTAAAATAGATAAGAAAATATATTAGTACGTATAAGTTGCATTATTCTCAAAATGTCTAAGGAGAATTTAGAAGAATTACCGTTTCCCTAAATTATTTGCTTGATTGTTTTTCAAACTCAAATTCCAAATCGGTTTTATCCCACCCATCTAACAGCTTTTTTTTAAAATTTTGCAGTGGTGTACAAATTGGAAGCTTTTGTGTTTTTATAAATTTATTTTTAATTCTTGAAAAAAAACCTATTGAAACCCTTTCACAGCCCATTCCACAATACTGTTCTAAAAATAATAAATCAAACACACTACTACAATATATCTAATACTAGCTGCCCCGGCCACGCGTTGCTGTGACGTGAAATCGAAACTCAACGCCATCTTCTGGATGGTTACTGGCTACCCAACCTAGATAACCAAGTGTTGGGTCAATAAATTAACTCACACCGCTATCTGTTAGAAACTTATGGAACTTACAAATAATTACAAAGCGTTGTCCTATAACAAACATTTAGTGAACATTTATTTCGCAATAATAAATATTGTGGTCAATAATCGAGATAAAAACTATCCTTTCTTTTAAGTTGGATGAAATTACACACAATAAGCCAAATTTCATCAAAATCGGTTAAGTAGTTTCGGAGTTTATCTCGAACAAACATCGTGACGTGAGATTTTTTATATATAAAGATTACTGTAAAGCAACACAAATTAATTTACTTAATAGAGTTTATTTGCCCACGCCTGGATTTTAACCAGATTGATTTATCTACGGAAATATCTATTAATTATTGATTTTGAAATTAAGTACTTATTTGATTATCTATTTAATTCGGCGACCGAACAACTTAACAATACCTCATTTGAAAAAATTTTAAAATCGATCAAAAACATTTGGTTATGAGTTATTTTCATTTTTTTTTCACAACTTTAATGACTTTTCAAAGCGGTTTTGAAATGCAACTGTGTTGATTTGTCGTGAAATCATTTAATTTGTAGTGTGTAATTTTTTTTTCTAAATTACTAAATGTTAGAAAAAAAATTTACATTTCGTTATAAATTTATGTATCTAAAATTTGAAAGCAAGTACCAGGAGTACAGAAGCAATCATGAGGTAGATCGTACTGCGATAGTGCCAGTTTGTGAAACCGCGCCTGAGGTTTCCTTTACAATCAATTACAAAGATCTGAAGATATCTCCTCTCATCTCCTTACAGCCTGGCTGCCGTGTCATCCCCTTTGTTCCGCTAATGGTTTTATAATTTTCCAAACTAATAGACACAAATAACTGGTTTATGAGTTTTTGCAAGATGAATTATAGAGACAGGCTGTGAGAAATATGTCGGGTTTCTTTTCGTTCCTTTGGCGCCAGTCGAAAAGGCGGGAACGCCATTTTTTTAAGCGCGTTGGTGCTAAAATTTGGTTAATTATCATTTTTGAGTTATTTCAGGCCGGTGAAAGAATTTTTTTCGGCCGAATTATTGGGATCTTGAGTCAGATTTTGATGCGATGTGATAATTGCGAATTAATTTAAGATTCTTGAGTTCACTCATTTTTCTTCTTCAATCAAATAATGGTGTAAGGGTTTACAGATTTTCATAAAATTATTCAAGTTATTGAACTCTAAATTTTTAAAATTGGAACCGCCAACCTTAGTTTATTTCTATAAATTAAAGACGGGTTGTTTCAAAAAATTTGATGAATTCATCAAATATTTTAAGTTAATTTTCACGTTCTGTGTAAGTTCTATTCAAGTTCTGTGATTATTTCAGTTTCATGCAGCAACTAGCCTATAATGATATAATAACAGAACTTGCATAGAACCTCCACAGAACGTCAAAATTAACTTCAAATATTTGATGAATTCATCAAATTTTTTGAAACAACCCGTCCTAAGATAATAATTAAATGTTTGAATTGAGTGTTTCTTTTTTTATCATTTTTGACAGATTTAAATCGGATTAATGATTTTTAAAGTTTAATCGATGTTCAATCGAATTGTAAGTTTCTGATCGATGTATTTGCGGTAAATCGAAGTTAATATCTACCTATCTTATTTAATAAAAATTAACTCGCATAACTTCCGAACGACTGCACCAAATTGGATAATTCTGTTTTTACTACTGGTGAGCCTGGCATTATGAAATTTAGGTGGCACGCAAGCTGTTTGAAAACTGAATGTAAGGAATGAATGTCCCGGAAATTAATGTAAGGAATGCGTGAGGTGGAGGGTTGGAGGTGGGTGGGAGGGGGGGGGGGGGGAGAGCAAGCGCTACAGTAATTTTTCCCTAATACCGTGCGAGCGAAGCCACGGGTAAAAGCTAGTATTTTATAAATGAGTAGGTACTTCAGCGGAATACAATAATTTATAATAAATCCTGCAATTATGCTATACCATGATTTTTGACGGATCTGCGCTACTATTTTATGTTTATAGTGTGGTGTTCACACTATGTTTATTTTTAAAAATGATTCAAGAAATTGTTAGTATGGTCATTAGTAAGACACGCTGTCTTGCAAAAAGAACACGATAACGCATGTGTGCATTTTTTTCTGATGATGTAAATTCTTTATTTTCTAATTATCTGTTGCCTTAAATAATATTATTAACTAAAGCCGTTAGTTTTTCTTGGGATTCCCCTAGGAATAAAGCCTTTACCCTATTTGGACTATAAAAGCTGCCGTCGTCTTTGACAACTACTAAAAAACGCTCCATTTATATTTTCTACCATAATGCGAACCTTACCTATGCAACAAGTTGTTTCATGTAGGTACATATTTAAAACAACAAAAAAATGCATTTCCTATTCTGTGATGAAATTCCTGATTATGTTATTATCTTATTCCTGATCAATGTCTGTTTCTACGTGTTTTCTTGAGAAATTACAGTATTTTATTTGACGTACAAAATCGAATACAACACATTTTGGCGGCCGGCGTAGTGCAGCGGTAAGGCTCTTGACTCGCATTCCGAAGGTCGCGGGATCGAATCCCGGCGTGGCAAATAAATTTTATTTAATTAATTTGTGTTATTTCACAATTTATTCATTTAAAAAAAATTATAGTATATTTGCAGCACGTTCCAGAGTGGAAGATACTACCAGTATCGCCCTGGTGTAAGACCACCATTCAGAATTGAAACGTTGCTTGAAATGGCTTTAGCCGTGTTTGGTGACCAGGTCTGAATAGCCAGGTACTTCCCACCTTCCTCTTCCCCATCTCCTTCCCCTCCCCACTACCTTCAGCCTCATAACTTACCCCAATTGGGCATGCCATAGTCTCACTGGCTCCAGACGGGAGCAGTTGGGACTCTTGTGCGGTATTCATATATAAAAAAAAAATTAAAATAGAACAAATAAATACAGAAAACAAAGACGTAATCAATAATTTAAATTATTCGGTAGTAATTAGGCGACGCACGATGTCGTGCAACATTTGGAATTAGGCCGTCAACAATAACACTCAAGGCAATAAGGTTTAAATTTATGTTTAACACCAGCCGCCTGTTTTGATTTAGACAATAAAAAAATCACCAAAAAGTGTGTTTTATTTTATTATGCAAAATTCAGACACATATAATTAAATGTTTAACGATCGTTTTCTAAAAAACTTAATTTGCCACAGTATACAAAAAAGCCATAACTAAAAATGGGTTCGTAAGTAGGAGATTTCGAACTTTAAAGCAGTTTTTATAGGCCTGATACTTTATTTTTTTCTGGACTTGTAAAAAGATTTATCAAAAAAATGCTCGATCATTTCAAATGCCAAGATGTGTTTTACTCACAGTATTAATTAAAGCATCTAAAATATTTCAAAGCAATCAAATTTTCAAACCTAAAACGCATGATATTACGTTACTTCGTAGGTACTGATTCGCCTTAATAAAAAGTAATATTTTTTATTGCCTCTGTTAATAAAGGTATGCCTACCTACAATTTACACTAAAAAAATACTTTGTTTGAAAATTACTTTATTAAGTACGTAATATCCATAATATATGAAACTCCAACCAGTTCCGGTTCACCATGAACTTTCTTAGGGCTGTATAAAGACGTTGGTACTTAAATTATTATAACAAAATTGCAGTAAACAAGAGCGAGACAGAGATAGTTTTATTATCACACAGTTTGAAAAACGTCACCCCCTGGTGAGAGCTGTAAATGGTAATTTATGTACACATATTTCTTGTTATTTTAAAAGGAGCTATTTTTCAAAGTACTCCATGCTCCATTTGGTTCAGGACCGTATTCAGACTTTGTTTCTCAGGATCTGGAGTCCAGACTTGTAGCGCCACGAAGGAAGACATCACGCAGCTGGCAACCTGGAACCAGATCTACTATTAATAGCCTTCGACCAAGTATATCACCCAGGTCAATGATTAATAGCAATTATTACTTTATTACGAACTCGAACATAACTGAAACGCGTATATCTTTATTTTATACGCCCCATTAAATTTGAACGCTGATTTCTGCTTTAGAGGGTGATTATGCTTAATGGTCACTCAATGAGGATATTATTAAGAAAGTACCGTATTTATCAAACGCCATCTCCAGGCAGTTTCTGTTTGCAGTTTGCTCGTCGCTGTTTACCACCCGAGGCCTTTATCACACATTCTCACTTCGGTTGGAAGCGAAAATAGTTTTATACGCAGATATCATTACATGGAGATTTCCAGTGGAATATAATCATGGTTAGTTTTATAGAACTTCACTATTTACTTAAGATACTATAAAACACTCTTGATAAAAAATGCTCTACCTAAGAATTTAAACAAATGTAAACATGGATTTTTTGCATTATACTTTAAGCACATTATATTACGAGTATTTTATGTATTTTTAGTTTAATTATATTTGTTTTGGATGTAAAAAAAATATCAATTAAAACATACATTAAAAAATAAAACCGCCCTTGCTGTACTACCACTGAAAACCCAACAAGTTTACAAATATATTGGTGTGAAATGGTTTAACCAATTACCAGTGGAAAAAAATTATACAAAATTCATAAGCACAATCAAAAACTCTTTCAATAGTACATCTCAATTATTATACCTACTTAGAAATATTTCATAATTTTTCTAAATAATAATATTAACTATCTTTTTTCTCTCTTCTTCTTTTTCGGTTCAGATGAAAAAAAACATTGTAAATTGTTTATTCGTAAACGTACCATTATTAATATATTTATTTGGATAAATGTCGAGTTTTTTAGTAAGAGTAATTGCTTTGCTTTTTTTTCAATTTTTTTTTCAACTTTTTTCGACTTTGCGTTGCTATTATCACGGCTACGTAGGCCGAAACTGCTGTCGTGCGAATAGCATAACCATAATCAAGCAAACCTGGTGGCATGCTTTTGAACGCTAATTATTGTCGATTTATGGTCGATTGTAGTTATGAAATTGAAAGTACCGTATAAATAATTAAACTAAAAATTAAACAATTTATTTTTTACGTGAAAAGCCATAAAAATAAACAGATATACAATTTTTTATAGTTCAAAGAAACTGGTTCGATTGCGTGACGCAGTGGGATTTTTCCTTAAACTTTATTTTTATTTTAACAAAAGACATCTTTTTAAGAAATATTTTTATAACCTTTTTTTTTACAGTTTTTCATGTCTTACAAAGTATTATTTACTATTATATAGTTTGTTTGGAAGATATCTCTTATTTTTATATATTTATTTTTTTATGTAATAAGTGTTATCAGTACCACATTGGAAGATATTCTCAGTATCGCCCTGATGTAAAACCATCATTCGAAATTGAAACGTTGTTTGAAATGGATTAAAACCATGTTTGGTGACCAGATCTGAATATCCAGGTTCTTCTCCAGCTTCCTCTTCCGTAACTCCTTCACCTCCCTACTACCTTTAGCCTCACAACATACCTCAATTGAGGATGCCATAGTCAAACTGGCTCCAGACGAGAGCATTTGAGACTCGTGTACGGTATTTACATTACAAAAGTTCCCAGTATTATTTTTGATTGATATTAAAATTTTACTAGGTACTTATTGTAGTATGATATTAAAATTAGGTTTTATTTCTGAAAACTATTTTCTATTGTACGTAATTATACACATATGCACAATATTGTACAATCATAGATATTTGTTTTCAAGTTCTTCTGAGACAGAAATACCCGATTTTGTTTTTATTTTATCTTTTTTTTTTATGTCTTTAGGTAATGCGTTAAACGTTAAACATTTATGCATCTTTGTTTTATAAACATTTGTGATTCCCAGTGCCTAGTAGGGTAGTTGTGGTTTACAAGTTTTTTTGAAATTCTGTGTTCCAGAACCCATCCAACGTTAATTGATAATCTACTCTTTTATGTACGGGGAGCACGCTACGTAATGACAACATTTTTTTATAAACGCCTTCACATAATCTGATTTTTTGCCTGATATCAATTCTAGGAAATTGAGTTGTATTTTTCCTATTTTACTTAATTCCCCGCATTTTGCATTTCTACCAATTTTTAACTATTTCTCTTGAAAATTTTAAGTTTTTAAATTCTTAAAAATATAAGTTTTGAAGTTAATCTCTGTACATTTGTAAAGCGGAAACGGTAATTATGCAAAATCCCCGTGATAGAAAAAAATAGTGAAGTATGCTCCGAAAATTATTAAAAACACTTTTGTTCTGTTATTGAACATAACGTTATAGCTATCAAAAAAATCACAATGCATCTTTAAATGCAACCAAAGCATCTGTCGAGAGAATTTTGCTAATTGTAAACGATTCGTGTTTTATTAAATATTGTCACTATTTTCGCTTAATTTAATCGTTTTTATTATCAGTGAACTTTCTCTTACATTCGTGTTTACATATCTTCCTTTCTTCTTTTTTTTGAAAGCTTACTACCGAACTTTAAGAGGGAATACTCAGAAAACCGGAAATATATAAATTTAAATCAAATTCTAGGCATATCGATTCTTTCCTACAAAATATATAAATTCATTTCGAAAGATTGTTATTTTATCCAGTGTACTTGTGTTTTAAATTTTGAAAAAATATGTCTATTTTAGTATAATAAGGTTATACCGTTGGTCGTTGGCAGATTTGTTAAATTTTTAAACTAAAATTGTATTATGCAACACACATTTAATATCGTATAATCATACTGTAAAATAAATCAATGAATTATCTAGGAAAGGTTCCTTTCAGAATTTTAATTTAAGTAAAATAAAATCATTATAAAAAAAATCTGCGCAAGTATTTTGCGACGAAAATACTTCAGTTTGTCTATTTATTTACGACTAACATATTTCAGATTATTTTACACACTGATATTATTGATAAATTACAAAAAAGTACATAATTTTATCATCACGCGTTTGAGCATTTTTATTGCTTACTTGATGAAGGTAAATATAAACAAATTTTGAATGAAATAAAATTATTACTTACAAATTCTGGTACGGAGAATAATTGATCTTTCTCATTTGAACCGCCCGAGTTCCCTGTACTATACGGATACTATCGCAAATCATCTTTCGATGAAATTTGAATTCTCAACCGCTGGTTAATGGGTCTCGTGCTCGCTTTAAACAAATATCTGATTCAAGCATTTAAAAGATAAAAAAAAATAATTCTAAGAAATAATTTTCTGAAAAGTTGAGTGGTTGCCTAGCTTAATTTTAAAGTCTAAAATGAATATAATGCCAATGATAGCATTCAAAGATCCCCTAACCTACGCAATGTATGCATTGTTAATAATGAATCGCTCGAACTTAAAATAAATATTACAGTTTATATCAAAAGTCAGTTAATGCATTTTATAATGATGCATTAAAAAGCATCCTACGCGGGGAAGTGTTATAAAGTCAAAATGCGGACGATAAAGAGGCTAATTTATGAGGACGGCGAGGTTTGTGTCTTTATTAATATTCAGGCACCCAAATTAATTGCTTTGGTTATAAAAGCCCAAAATTCTGGAGGAATTTTAAGCATTATTTTTTATTGTACTATAACAGTTCGTTGGCTTAGAGTTTAAATATTGTCATCTCCCATTTTGGACGAAAATGAGTTAAGAGGAATCTCGGTCGACGAGAAATTTGAATAATAGGTATTTTACCCAACTGTTTCTGTCACTGTCACTCTTACTCCCCCGAATACTGAGCGAAAGGAACAACTGCATACTAGGCTGATAATAAATAAATAAAATCATCAAAATCAAGTTTTGTATTCCCCGTGTTTCTTTTCCAAAACTGGATCGATTTTTAAGGTTTTTTCATTTACTGTATTAGAAGAAAATTCTCTATGTCTGTACGTTTTGCTTTTTTTTTAAATTCATTGTCTCGCTTGAATACTGAACTCATGATGACTTGACAAACAAGGCAATTTTAGCATTTTTTGAAAGGTTCTAAATAACTCTTATAAGAAATAATTTATCAAAAAAATTAAAACGTACCGACTTGCGTCGATATTATATTAAAATATTGCAGTAGTATTAAAATCCAGAGAGGAAATTTGGAAATACGTTTGTATGGACAAAACGGCCCGGTTTCCTCTTAAGAACTGAAATGTAATAATGATAGCATTTTTTTACATTAATCAATGGATCTCCTAAACTTACTCTCCAAAAATACGTAAATATTAAAATATATTTTAGGTAAATACATTAGGAAATGTTTTTGTGAAAGATTTTGTATCTCGTTATCAAAATTCATATTTATGCAAAATAAAAGTCGGTGCCAATATATTGTATTAATATCAGATACAGATACTATAAAATGGAACCGAAAACTTATTTTTATGTCAAAAAATCTTATATTCGCAAGTTTGCAAACTTTCAATTTCAGATGTCTCAATATTATGATTTAAATAGATAGAATATTTTACTATGCTAATAACCCACTGTCGGAGCTTACTTACTCGAAACCGAATACAACTATATACTCGTAAATGTAGCACAACATACGTAGGTAGAAGAAATTTAATTAGTCTCGGAATTGGAATTAAATGGTAAAAATTGTTGATTTGGTGTAATGAAATAGACAAAAATAAAGGAAAAAAATTGAAGACCTCTGTAGTCAACCTCGCACTAAAAGCTTTGGCCATGAGATTGACCATAGACTGGCTCTCAAATTCCTGCGAGAGCACATAAGAAGAATAGTTTTACTATAAGATTTAAACTAATGAAATTGATGTAGATATCCGTATTTTCACCTTGTTCTAGAGGTGAAGATATTATTTTCAGGTTCATTCTGACCGCATGTCTTCCTATGTCCATTATCACACATTTTTTGTATTTAATTTAAGCTTATTTGAATTTTAGCCATCTTTATAGATTATTTAGTTCATTACTTTAAGTATTTATTAGTTCTTCATAGTTATCTCAAATTTAATGTATTAGTGTATCATCGGCAAATGGTCGTACTTTGCATTTTGAAAATATTTGTACCAAGTCATTAATATAGAGTATTTACAATATAGGAATGAGGACTGATCCCTGTGGTACTCCTAATTTATTCTCCATTGGTTTGAAAATCGATTTAGATAAAATTCATTTCAGATACGCCACAATTCAGAATTTCCAAGTTTTGATTTTTCTACCAACCTCCTTCGTTTCGTTCCTTTGTTTAGTAAACAGGTCTTCGTAAATCTTCCGTACGTTGAGGATCATTGAACACGAAGAAATTAAATAATTAATCTAATTTAATTGATATCGCCGAAGAGTGAGAGAAAACATTTTTCACAATTGAATTTTTCTGTTGGTTCGGTACACCAAACGGTAAATACGTTAAATAAATATAAATAAGTCTAAATATAAAACAAGGAGTCAAATTGGACAATCATGTTATCAGATTACGTTTTGGAATTCTTTGATACAGTCATTTTCATTGTAATAAAACCAGACAATTAGTAGGTGTGTCACTTGATCGCAATAAACTGACCAGTTCCAAAGAAGTGAGTCAAAACCCGTGACTAACTTCACGGTTATAACATCACATTTTGAACATAATATGTTCTTTGTAGGTTATGATATACTCGTACTTGTATATTAACATCCCGGGGCACTTTTCGGTACATTTTTTTAAAAGGGAGATGCGACGTTGGGGAGGAAGCTAGAAATTATCTAAGAAAACCAAAAGAAAAATTAAAAATTACCACATACTTCGCTTTCTATCAATCAATTATACAATACGGCATTATAGGATGGGGCGGTACATATAAAAATCAAACAAAAACAATTTACGTATCACAAAAACTAATAATAAAAACAATTTAAAAAAAACCCTATTCATATTCGTCAGAACTTTTATTCAGACAATTTAAGGTCAGAAAATTAAATGCATTATACTTCTACCATGCAACATTACAAATTTATAAAGATGATATTCAAAATAAAGTAGCACCCTTTAAAAATAACAGAAATCTTAGACAAACGTCAATACTCCCAACTCCAAAATGTAAAAAAACAATAGGACAGCAAAATCATAAATATCTCGGTGTCAAATTTTTTAATTCCTTTCCAGAAAAAATTAGAAACATGAACACTAATATAAAAGAATTTAAAACACACCTTAAAAATCATAGTGAAAATATGAAATGACTAATATCAAATAAAACTATTATGATAACACCCCCCCCCTCCCATACACACAAGCCCTGCTTATTTATGGGGGTATATATATTATGTAACTAACTAACAATTTCTTTATTATGAAAAAACTCGATGAGTTATTGGTCGTATTATAGGGTTGAGCATTTAAACCGGTGTGAAGTATTGATTTCGCGTGTCAACTCATCCATCATTTATAAGCAATTTTTCAAACAAGCTTCCATGTCGTCATCGATGATTGTCATTCATAGTGTAACCGTAAGTGACCAGCTCAGGAACGGAGACTCAATTCATGCTTAAGCTTCTGAGAAGCTGTGTTTAATGTGCAGAATCCGTATTTACAAACTATCCTATTACAAACTACAGAATTCGAGGTTTGTTTAAAAGAAAAGGTGAATTTCGATTTTTTTCGAAAAATATTTATTTATTCATCAATATCTATTTTCTCCCCTTCAAAGTAATCCCTCTCAGATATAATGCACTTATGCCAGCGCTTCTTACAATCCTCAAAGCACTTCTGGAATGCGCTTTTCGGTATGGCCATCAGCTCGTTCTTCGATTCTGACATTATCTCATCAATTGTGCAAAACGCTTTCCTTTCATTGGTCTCTTCAGTTTTGGGAATAGGAAAAAGTCGCAGGGAGTCAAATCTGGTGAAAACGGTGATTGAGGCACGATTACGGTGTCGTTTTTGGCCAAATAATCACAAATAAGCATTGATGTGTGAGCTGGTGCATTATCGTGATGCAAAATTAATGATTTGTTTTTCCACAATTCCGACCGTTTGAGCCGTATTGCGCCGTGTTGAGCCGTATTTTGCAAGTGTAGCCTGTTATTGGGTTTTTTAGTCACTTATGATCCGGAGGTTATAAATTCCTGAAAAAAAACTAAATTTGGGTCTGAGAGCTTCTTACATCATTAGTTTACAATCTTTGCAACACTGATGACAAATAATGAAATCACTCTGGTTGATCCACGCGATTTTTTTATGGAAGTCGCTCTGTGAACTAGCATTCATATCATTGGTTCCTTTGGTACAGATAAAAAGTTCAGAAACAACCTAGATTCGGGCCCAACGTTTATACACTACGGTTTTCCTTTTCCTGATAGCTTGTTTTCACGGTCATTTTAAAGTTTTTGTGCACAAAATTTCTGTTCTTTTTCTCGTAAAATCCAGGTTCATCTTTCTCTCGAAATACAAAAACCTATAATCTTTCTTTAATTTGATTGTGAGTAGTCAATATAAGTGAATTAAAATAGATTTTTTCCTCTAATAACGATAATTTTGACGGCCTCGAATCCAGAGGTAGCGGGTCAAGTAAATTTTACTGTGTTAGTTACTTCAGTATTGCGCTGGTGAAATTCAGAATCGGAACGTTGCTTTAAATGGCTTTAGCCGTGTTTGGTTACCAGGTCTGAACGGACAGGATCTTCGCAATCTACCATCTACCTACCTTCATACTCGCAACATACTCCAATCAGGAACGCCCTAATCTCACTGACTCCGGACGGTTGGGAGCAATTGGGACTCCTTTGCGGTATCTGTTCGCGTAAAAAAAAATAATTCGAGTTGACACGCGGTAGAAGCGAAACTTTACCAAAACAATCTCAATAAATACTTGAAAAGTGAGGTCATAATCAAAGCGACCAATGAGCGTAATTTCCGTTTCATATCTCAGCCAATAGGAGAGCCTTTAAAAGTGACATCATTATCAAAGCGGCCAATGAGCGCAGTTGATTCGTCACAGGTGCAGCAATCGTCACTTCCGTTTCATCCGAAATCCAAATCACGAAGTTTCACTTCAAAAAGTTAAAATTTACCTATACTTTGATCCGTTGCCGCATGCACAAAAAACATTATCTACAACTGCAACCTGCAACTAGTGCGATCCATTCGCCTCTACAGATCCAAAGTTTGATACCATAATTTCCATAAAAAATCCAGCCTTGAACACCTAACTATCCATTACTGATTTCACGGCTGAGTCTCGCCCGCCTCCCCTCGCCCCTCGCCTTCATGACTGTGATGTTCCGAGCTCCGTGCCCAGTCATCTCATGGCGAATTTCCCATGTAACCGTGTCATGACGTGGCCACGAGACGAGATGAATTCTTCTAGATTGTTCTCGAAAATCTAGAGTGAAAACCATTTGTAATGTAGGTACCTATCTGTAGAAAGCCTTTCGTACAGCTAGAGTATACGACGAAGGCCTCAAATCTCCGGAAAGTTTCATTATTAAGTGTAGATCAATGGAACAAAGAAGAACATAAGAAATTTATTTATTTATAGGTGCATAAACAAGGTTGAACCAAGAACGTTAGGTTGGTTAGATTTGGGAGTTTTATTTTAAGTTGATATTTCGTTTAGATTTATTAGTATTATCTTCTTCTTCAATGATTAGGTTTATTTTGCATTTAACTAACAAGATCGTAAAGAGAAGAGGAATATAGGATGGGGATAAGAGATGTTCTTGATACATTCTATACTCATTCACATGTGACATAATTTAGAGTAGCTTGGAGTAACTCCATAACTCCACAAGTAATGGTCGTGAGTGTTTGAAGTGGGAAGGAATAAAATAAGCGAAGTTCTGTTTTAACTCGCCGACTGGGCATTTCATCTGTCTGAAAAGTTGGTTGTTGTTCCGGTTCAAGATGGTGGTCGCGTAAGTTATCACTTATTTACTCCGCCAGGGTTCGCATGATCGTGGTTCCTTCTCCGACCTATCAAATTGGAAGAAGTTTTTAAAAAATATTTGTTATTGGGATGGTGACATTTCGTTGGATAAATTACATAATTACGTATTTAAAATATTAAAAAAAAGTTTCGTTAAAAATTTATGGATTATAATTGAGTAGGTAGGTATTTAAGTACCAACTCACAAATCTTATAAATTCAGAGGAAATTTTCGGACACAAAGTGTACTGTTCATTTTCATCTTTGTGCAACAGTTTGGAAAGAGCGTGGATAGACGAGATTAAAAAAAACACTATTTTTTCTTCAAACCTGTTATTACTTTGAGATTTTTTGCCGAGTTCGTTAAAAAAAACATTTCTTATCAAAAATAGATACGTTGAAATAATATTGCGTTTACTGCAAGGTGATTTTTGGGATTCTACTTATTTAGGGTAACCTTCAAAACAAAGCAAATAAAAGACTCTTAACCCATACTTTCTGGACACTTCTAACAGATCGTTGTACAGATTTCGATACGCAGTAAGTAACTCTCAGTTCCATAAGAGTCCGCAAGAAGGTGGAACCCGTCAATAATAATATATCCAGATCACCCCGAGATAACCGTGATTGACTCGAGAGCATGACTCAACCGTTTCTTCTCAGAACTACGTAGAAGCGAAATATCAACTTTCAACTGTTTGTTCTGCTAGGAGTGTGGCGCGGTTTCCGAAATGGTAAAAGTTATGGAGGACGTTTTGGTAACAAGAAATTTTTTTTTCTAAATACTTATATAGTGCCACCAGATTCCGGGGTCCGGGTGTTACAATCGTTACAGGTGTAGGAAGGGGCATTTGGTATGCTAAACAAAGCAATGTCCCGGAAGGTAGATGCATTTGAAATGTGATATCTATCGGTTCAAAATACTGATTTCTGAGCAGACATAGTGACTGAATGCGGAAAAAGGTTAATTTTTTGGTACTAGAGAGTGCATAGTCATATAGTCGGGAAACACGCCAAACACTTGTACACGGTTGACATTAAGTCGTTTTTGTCCAACAGACCATTAGAAAATTTTACGGGAGGAGAAGATTTTCTTTCATTATTTCAATGAAGCATTATAATAGGCGTTTAAGATAAAGCTATTTTCGTAAAGGTAAAGGTCTCATTAGTTTTAATAATTCTTAGTTAAGTGATTAACTATCATTTTTAATACTTCATTTTATGTTTAATTTTAAAGTGGAGATTGAACAAAAACTAAAATGGTCTGTTAGACAAATAAGAACTGAGGCGGCGATTAGTCACATGCAAACGGGTCGTTTCTACGACTCGTTCTTGAGTTCGACAGCTCGGCTGTGGAACGATTTGCCGGCCTCTGCGTTTCCTCCCTCCTACAACATGGGTCTCTTCAAGACCCATGTTCACTCTTTCCCCTCCTCAAAAAGACCCTCCACACAGCATCTTCAAAGATGACATACGCCCTGAGGGAAATTATTTTCCTCAGTTAATGTTAAAAAAATAATCGAAGAAAGATTTTTCAACTCCTGGTAAGAATGATGTCAGATTTGGTAGATGTCGCAAGTTATGGCTTCGAAGCATACGCAACTGGTAAGAGAGCAGTCTTGCTGAATTGTATATAAGCTGAAAGCTTTCATGCTGAAAAAAAGCTTCATTTGTAGGTACCAGACATTAAAAAAAGTCAAATATTATTGTCACGTGGACGTGACCCTATATGGCGCTATACATATAAGATTTTCCAACTCCTGGCAAGAATGATTTCAGATTTGATACGCGTACTAAATATGGCTTCGAAATACATGTAACTGGTAAGAGAATATCTTATATATAGTCTTGCTGAATTGTGTGTAGATAAAAAAACTACAATACGTAGGTAATGAGGAAAAATGTTCCCTGCACTAGTTTCCCGAAGGCACATCTATCCATTCTGAACAAAGTGACTGGCGTTGCCATCGATTGGCTGAATCTCAGTACACTCTGCTTACTTAATCTGCATCATCTCCCCTCAAACGTATATATTTTTTTTAAAAGAAAAACAAACATTCCCGGGTTACGAAAAACCCAACAATATTTGAAAATCTCCTAGTACCACCAAAGAGAGCCGAAAATTTTGCTATGCTGGAGGACTTAGTCAGCCGAGGAATCGAACACGGGATGCCCGGGTGGGACTCAAACGCGATGCCCACTCAACTACTGACCAGTCGCAAGAAGAAGTTCTGGTTGAACTGGGCAGTCCACATAGTGAAGATTGCTCTAATATCAACCTACGATAATAAAAAAGTCCACGATCAATGCTTTTTAGATCCACACAAGAAAATAATTTCCTTCAGGACTATATCGTCTTTGGGGATGCTGTGTAGAGGGTCTTTTTAAGAAAAGAACCAGGGGAAGAATCTGGGGTCAGTGCTTCCAGGAGTGACGATTGCATGAATCTATCCCACCCACTGCGGTACAAGGCGATGTTCCCAGAGGCCAAAAACTCTCAACCAGTCTCTCCCGATCTGACCTGCAACGTAACTGAAGGGCGGGTGCATTCGCCGCCAAGACCATAACAACTCTCAACCCCATTTGACCTTTTCCCCTGTTAAGTCACCAAGAATAACGAAGAACTTGAGGTGACCTATGGCAGGGTGTTGGCTATCCATTAAATGGTTCCAGAGGCGGTGGTAACCCGCCTCCCAAAGATAATAAGAAGTAATGTTGTTAAATAGATTAGTAATACCTTTGCACGGAAATCAAAACACACGTCTTCTCTTCGACCACAGCAGCTGATGAATAACTTCTTTGATCGTCGTTTCGCACCTCTACAGTTCTGCGATCCAAAGGTTTCTGTAGTTTGTATGTCCCGAATGCCAAAAAGTAGCATAAATATTTATAAGTGCCTCGTCACGTGCAAAGTTGATGTGTTAGTATTATGTCTGGAGCGGTCACGGCCGAATAGCGAAGGATTGCTTACGGAGCGGAATATTATTATTGTATACGTCTGAGATTTCGATTACCTTTCAACAAGCCAAGTGGCGCAATTGTAGGTACTGTAATTTTTGTTTTTACGTCTTTAACTTTAGTATAAATGCGCAAATCTATTTGAAATACATTTGCTGTTTATGCACAATGGTCAATAGAGTTCAGCTGCATTGACTTCTCTAGAATAGTCTGGAAATAATTCGTTCGCTGGGAAACTTAGATCCCTGACAACTAAGAATATTTTTACTAAAACTACTGGATATATATTTTTTTATTTTTTTTTTTATTAGAAAAAAAGTAAATATTTACAATAAATAATAATATATTACATTTCATATCAGACTTTTTTTGGTTACCCAATTAGTAGAGAAATATTCTCGGGTCTAACTGGGGAGCTAGTCTATGTAATTATATATATTGATAATAAATAATATGCATAATTACAAAAATGGAAAAATAAGAATTTCAAAAATACTGTGAAATATTCCAAAAATATTGTACAATAAGGACGGGTTGTTTCAAAAGATTTGATGAGTTCATCAAATATTTGAAGTTAATTTTCAGGTTCTGTGTAAGTTCTTTTCGAGTTCTGTTTTTTTATCGTCATAGGCCAGCTGCTTCACAAAACTGAAATCATCACAGAACTTGAATCGAACTTACACAGAACGTGAAAATTAACGTCAAATATTTGACGAGTTCGTCAAATTTTTTGAAACAACCCATCCTAAGAAAATAACATATAATTAAAGAAACAGAATATCATCAAAAAATAATAGCAACATATCTGAATATATCTGAAAATCATCGATAAAAGCGAGTCAATCTTCTCTGTAAAAATACAACGAAAGTTTTTTTTTAAATTTAGAATAGTTTTTCTCACTTTTTATTGTATCCGGTAAATCGTTAAATAACTTTGGGCCTACATATTCATAATGGTGTTGTGCAGCTGTCGTGTTGCTCTAGGTACATATATGTTCCCAGAAGTTCTAGGTCTTATACTTCGCGTTGAGGACATTTCAGATTCTTTAAAAACTTTTAAAATAGCATTTCTTTGAAATAGTTTTGAAACCGGTAGGACCTAAAATTTTTCAAAAAGTTCTTTGGTTGGAAAAATTCTTGGTTTTTTAATAATAACTTTGATGATCATTTTTTGTGTTGTTACTATCGGATACAGATTATTCTTGTAGATGCCCCCCCATGCGATTATTCCGTACTGCAAAACTGACTGCACAAGAGCAAAGTAAACCATTTTAATATTTGAAAGATTTAGGATATTTCTTAATCGTAAAAAAAATGTAGGTAAGTTTTCTAATTCTTTTTACACAGTTGTGTAAAGGTAAGGTAAGTATGCGCATATTCCAGAGACATCTAGGACCACTTACTTCACAGAATTTGAACAATTAATTAAGGCACCAGACCACTGCAAAAGTAAACTTTTATTTAATATTTAATTAAATGAAGAAATTATGAGCGAAACTCAATCGAAAATCTGGAAACAGAAAAATCAGAAAAAGATATTTACACCTCTGGGACTCGAACCCAGGACCTCCCTACTTTCCGGGTGGGTGCTTTTATCCACTAAGCTAAGGTGTCGATATCCAATTCGGTCACCTTTAACTGTACCATACTTCGACTAACAACCACCCATATTATCTTCATTTTTCTTAACGCATATTTTTATTGGCTGCCATCTTTATGCAAGATTCAACTCGAACTAAATGCAATCTAGATGGTGTCTGGATAAATTTTTATCCATTTTATTTAATGTGCGACATCTATTGACTCTTCTGCAAGTCTTATTTATTCCTACCATCTTTATCTCTATTTTTACTTACCATATATTCTATGTTACCTGCTTTGTGTCAACTCTTATATTTGGTGTTATCTATATTTTCTTTATTATATTTTATGTTATCTTTAGTTTGTTTCTTATATTTTATGTTATTTCCTATATTTTATCAAAAACATGTACTGAACTTTATGTAAAAGCCCTATGGGCGTTTAAATAAATAAATAAATAAATAAATAAAATAAAATAAGTCTCGGATGAATATAATTATTTTTTTTATTTTAACCTTTATGAGTAAAACATCAAACTGTAATATTTAATTAAATGAAGAAATTATGAGCAAAACTCATAATTTCTTCAAGTAAGTAAAAAAGGTGCGTACACTAATATGCGACGCGCAACCCCGGTGTATTAGATGGACCTACTGTCGAATTTATCCTAGCACACACTCAAAAATAATTTGGGAATCTTAACGACGTGAATGAAGCGTGCACAGAAATATATGCGCGCGGCCCAGCATTTTGGACGGGCCTACGGTTGAATTTGCCCTGACAGGTCTGGCAACTTGATCTTTCCGCCGGGTTTATTGTAATTAATTCTGATAAACATGTTACTAACATTTCAGATGTTTCTAAACGAATCCCTCTGAAAGTTATTGATTCATCGTCTAGAAAAATAAAATCTGGTGCTTACCGCTAAATTTATAGTTGAAAAACGGATTGTAAAATTTTCAAACCGTTTTACGTAAAATATATTAAAGGTAAGGATTGTTTTTATTAATCTTAAATATTAATAACTTATATCCCCGGGGATCGGTTTGAAAAAAAAAGTTATTATAGTTACGATTCATCGGAATTAATTAAAATGTGAGCCTTGCTCTTATTGGTATTATTAGGGTAATGTCACGCCTTTTTGTAAGTATTAAATAAATAAAATAAAGTTATCAAAAAAAGTTTATTAATCTACCGACTAAATTCTGTTAATAGATGACTTGCTACAGAAACAGTGTCAAGAAGTGAATATGACTTACGAACCAAAGATAAGTTTGGTAATATATTAATATGTAGGTATTGTAAGTAGTAAGCCTTCAGTCAACACTCTCTACAAAAGATGGTTTGCTCTCGGTATGAATCCGTAACCACCAAATACACTTACGCGGTTCAATATTTAACCATCATAATCGTTTCATTTACCTTTGTTGGGGTGACCATTGTTCAGAAAAACAAATAATATTTTTATCGTTGTAAATGTTAATACAACACTTTAAGAAAATGCTTTTAAATGAAATAATAAATAAAATTATTGTATTTTTATTTTTGAATTTTGTTTTTGACCATATCTTTTACTGATTTTCTGTTTCGAAAGTCGCTAATTTGTCTTCGATGACTAATTTGGGAGGCGGGTATGGGTACCGCCGCCCCGGGAACCATTTATTGGATAACCAACACCTCTGCCGTAGGTCACCCCAAGTGGTTCGCTACGTTTGGTGACTTAGCGGGGGTGCCCGGGTTCATGGGATGAGGTGAATGCCCACCAGCTGCATGGCAGGCCGGATCGGGAGAGAGTAGTTGAGGGAGTCCCTTTGACTTCTCCAGCCGTACTCTCTCTTGGAATATCGCCTTGCACCGCAGTGGGAGGATTGGATTCATACGTCCGTCACTCCTAGATACACTGACCCCCTGATTCCTACCCATCCCTAATATCCTTTTCCTTTTCTCCTTCCTTTCCTAAAAAGACCCTCAACACAGCATCACCTAAGATGACTTATTAGGGGAATTATTTTTCTCAGGGCCTCCTGTGTGGAGCTAATTTAAATACACTTTGAGGTTTTACTCATTAATTTATTTAAAAAAATATATATTCATAGTCACAGTAAAAGTCAACAGTTGTACCACATTAAATTAAAAATGGATATATTTATCAAAGAAACTATCTAGATTGAATTTAGTTCGGAAAACAAAGATAGCAGCCAAAAAAATATGCGTTAAGAAAATGAAGATAAGGTTGGTAGTTCTTAGTTGAAGTATGATAAATTAAATACGACCGAATGGGTCGGATAATCTCAGTGGTTAGAGCAGAATCCCGTCAAGGCTAAGATTCTGGGTTCAATTCCTGCAGATGCTTATATATAGATGAATCTTTATCTGATTTTCTGTTTTAAAATTTCGTTTGAGAGTTGCTTACGTTGTCTTCAATGATTAAATAATATCATTAGTTTTTATACTTGTACGTTACGTTATCGTCATTTAATTACAAGAAAGGTTTCTACTTTGTGATGACTTAATTGAAATTAAGTCAAATTAAGTACTTTACACCATTTTATTAGATCCAAATCTACACATTTCGAGAACGATGTTCTCTTCATCAGGATGATAAATTATGATCATGTACTAATATGAAATAAAGATTAAATTTGGGATAGGGGTAAGATGGCAGGCGGGGAGTGGCAAACCCAAATCGGCAGAAGAATATTGATGAAGGAGTGGAAGGTATAAGAGTGGGGTGGTTAATTAGAGAAAAAATGATCATTATAAGGGGAAAATGATTATTGTAAATATTCAACAGAAGATTGTTTACAATTTTTTTTAAATTATTAGATATTTTTGACTTGATATTAACATATTTCCTGTTGTTTAACTTATTTTCCTAGGTTATTTCTTAATTAACTCCACCCACTCCTGTACTTTGCACTCCTTCATCAATTCTTCTGCCAATTTGCGTTATCCTCTTCATTTCCCTGCCATCTTAACCCTCTGCCAATGTCGATCTACATTTAAAAAAAACTAAGTAAACTTGTGGTAAAACAAAACACACATCAGCAGTGACAACGAGTATCAACAACAATCGCCGGTATTTGCAAACTGTCGTAGCTCGATGGCACTGACTTGATCACGTAACACTTCCAAATCCGTCGTGCCCCAATGCCTGTACTGATTGACGGTATGTGGCGTTGTGACGCTAAACTTTACCAGCAACCACATCAAATGGGCCGTTTTAAATACATTTAAGGTCAAGCCGGGCAAAATAATGCAAAATCATACAAAATCATGTGTTTTTGTTTTGAAAATTTGATCGCTTATAAGTATTATAAATCTTTTTAAAAGCCTAGAAAAAATAAGGTATTAAGACTGTAAAAAACACTTCCAATCGCAAATTCTCCTACTTATAAACCCCTTTTCGGATAAGATTTTATTGTATAATGTGGCGAATTCAGTTTTTTCATAATAATCGCAAAAAAAAATGTTCTTGCCTGAACTTTACAAAATAAAATAAAATATGCATTTTCGCGTTGTTATTTTTGACATCAATCAAGACGGCCGCACTCGACGATTTTGGATTTTTAAAGTGACCCTTATGCCATCGACATAAGAACTATGCACTGATCACACCCATTTTGTATCAGTTCCGCTCCGTCTACTTTGGGAATAGACATCCCTAGACTCAATTGCGGGAAATATAGTTCCGTGAAATCAATTTTAAATTTCCTTGTTATTACAGTAAACAATGCGTAAGAAAGGAGTTAATGTTTTTTACGGACCTTTACGAAACCAACCTGTAAAAAAACTCTCAAATACCTTTTCCAACCTTTCCAAAAGCTTTTTCTCAAGTCTTGTCAAGTATTTTTAAACCTTGCCCAAAAGAGGCGCGGATTACAATTTCAATTTTTTCCTGAACTATTGGATTATCTTAAAATGTTTTGTACGACAAAAAGTATGCAAACGGTCATTCTTTAAAAAAATGACATTGAAATTTAGGTAAATGATAAAATTAAAGCATTTAGTGGGTATTGCTGAAATCGCTTCTTTTTCAATCCCACATTAGCCCCGAACGAGACCCATCACAACAAGATAACAAAACTGTCATCTTTCAATAGAAGTGAAGTGTGAGTATTGATTGAGTCGAGTATTCTCGGACAATGGACCGTCATGTTGGCGTACTGTTATTAGTGTCACCGCGAAGAAAGCCTCGAGTGGCCGAGATAAAAGGATTCCCTTGTCTCCGCAGGCGCTCTCGAGTCTCGAGGGCCCTCGCCCCTCCACTGGAGTACTGGGATAGGTATACCAATAAACGAGGTTATTAAGATTTGGTTCTCAGAGCACCTGTATGATTAACTGGGAATCATTGAGGCCTAGTACTTGTTCAGCTATGGATATGTATTGAAATTACTGAAGAACAGAGATTCTTAAACTATTCAAAATACCATTTCTTCAACAGAGACATTTGTTTCAAAGGCGCTACAATTGGATTGGCTTGGCTTAAGCCGCCGCTACCCGAACTTTGACCGATTTCTTACATATCTCCCTTTAACATTTGAAGTTTTTAAGCTCTTAAAAAAATATGTTATTTTTGAAGATAATACCTAGACGCGTTTTACGCCGAAACGCAAATTATATGAAATTACCTCGATTGAAAAAAATCGCAAAGTATGCTCCGAAAATTTTAGTTGTGAAAAAATTCACAAAATTTCTTTAAATGATACTTAAAACGCCTTCCACGAGATTTTTGCTCTATTTTAAACGAGTCATGTTTTATTAAAAATTTTCACAATTTTCGTTTCAATTTTATCATTTAAAATATTAGCGCGCTCTGTCCAACATTCGTAAACACATATCTCTCCATCTTCTTCTTTTTGAGCGGGGAAGCGCCGCCTTAACCGCTCTGGCGTCAGGACTTTCCGCTTCCGCAATATTTCCGCTTTGCAATAAGTTCGAAATATTTCTGAACGCATCCGAAAACTAAAATCTGTTTTTGAAAGGTGTTGAAATACGCTTCCAAATTTTATAATTCAGAGTAATCATATAATTTTTGAAATATATATTTTTTTTAACACAAACCTATAAAACTTTTGAAAATGGCTTGCTGTAGGTTGCTCATTCATTTAATATTAAGTTGTACAAATAACAACATGTAACTACCGAATGTGAACTAAACCAGGCAGTTTGACTGTTCTTAAATGGGAAATCTCCTAAATGGACAGTCAAAGTTTTCTTATAATATATATATATTTTTGTTCAAATAAATACATAAATAAATTTACGTACCTATAATATTATAAATAATGGTGTCATATTTCATACATACTCGTACACACAGTTTACAGAAAAATTGATTATAAGTCCAAGTAATATAAAAATGTTATATTAAACATCGTAGTAAAGTGTCAAATAATCGACCTGTCAGTGGAAGTGTTGGCATCGCGTTAGGTCCCGCCCAGGCGTCGCGCACCGTGAGTACGATTCCTCGGCTGGCTAAGGCCCCCATCACCTCACAAGCAACATTTTCCGCGTACTGTGGTGGTAGTAGATTTTCAAAGATTGTCAGGTTATTCGTAACTCGGGAATGTTTGTCTTTCTTAATAAAAAAACAAAAAAATCGGTAACAGCATGTATACGGTTAAATAGTGATGTTTTGTGTACACCTCACTAGGAGAACATGTGCTAAGGTGTTCGTATGTTTTAGATAGATAGTGTTATTGTACGTATTATTGATATCCATTAAAATTTAAATGTAAACCTTCGAAAGATTTCATTTAACACTTTTTGTAGATTTAAGTTAGAAAATGCACTTTATCAGAATTGTTTATTTATTTATTTATTTATTTATAAATAAACGCCCTTTTTCGGGGCTTTTACATATATAGCATAGAAAAAACATTTTATTGTACATAACTGAACTGCCTCAATAACAATATTTTAAATTTATTCAAAGATAAATTGAAGATGTCCACTGACTTGGTATAATTGTTTCCCTCCATTAGTATTCTGGGCAAAGAGGAATACATATGATAGTTAGGCCCAGAATTTCTGCACTGAAATAAATCCTGACTTCTAGTATTACGAAGTGGAATTCGGAAGCTTATCAATTCAAGTAATACCGGACTATCAACTAAATCATTTAGAATTTTATATAAAAATACCAAGTCAGTGAAAATTCTTCTGTCTGACAATTTAAGCATATTCATATCGTTTAAAAGTGTGTTGTAGTTTAACATACTTGCTGAAATACCCATTTTAAAATTTAGAAAACGTAAGAATTTGTTTTGTATTCTTTCAACAGCTTGTACGTGCATATTATAATGAGGATTCCAGACAGGAGAATTGTACTCAAGTTGGCTTCTAACATAAGCAAAATATAACATTTTAATACACTTTATATTGTTAAAGTTTCTAGTTAGCCTAGTTATAAACCCCAACATTTTTAAGCCCTTATTACAGATTTCTGTTATGTGGTTAACAAATGAAAGATTTGATTGAAAAGTGATGCCCAAGTCTTTAATTTGCATTAATGTCTGAAGAGTATTGTTATCAATGTTGTAATTAAATATCACTGGATTTTTATTCTAGAAAATCTAACAATTTGACATTTTGAGATATTTAAATAAAGTCTATTTTCCATACACCAAATTAACAATTTGTTGATATTATATCAGGTATTGTTGTGTATTTTTGTATTATGGTTCTAAATTTCAATTTGTCATTGTTTTATTGGTAGATGACATACCTATTCTTATCACTGTCATAAATGAATTTATAAAAACTGTTTATAACGCTAATAAATAAAATAAAATAAAAAATTGTCTAGTAGCATTGAAAGAACATTGAAATAACGTTAGGTCACTAAGGGTGTGTTTCACTTAAAATTACAAGTCGCACTTAAAATTAACACTGTAGGTACACAAAAAACCACATTTTACTTATTTAAAAAAGTTTACATAAAAATTAGACACTAAAAATATACTTTCAAAACGTAGGTACATTTATATTAAAAAAGGATACTGAGGAAGAGATTAAACACAAAAATCACCCTTCAATACGATATGTACATCTAGATATAAGCAGGGCTACTGCCTGAGTTGCTAGAGTCTATGAAAAAAATTAAAGACTAAAATCGCTAATTTTTATTCGCTCTTCTGAAATCTATGAATTTTGAAAGGGTTAAACCCACTTATTTGATCTAAAAATACACCATCAAGATGGTTTGATCTGTTAAAAGAGAGCTCTGCAAGCATTTATTGGTTGTTTTTGCTAGACGCACGGTACCGTTATTCCTGCTGAGATGTCGGCATTTACTTCCAACACAAAAGCTTATATAGAAAAAAAAATGTTGTTATAGAAAGAAAATGGCATAATTGTACAAATAAGTCACCGCCGAGCGGTTGAGTCCATATCAGTTGCCCCAGGGGCTTAGGTCCTCCGGGGAACCCGAGTGTTTGTCGCGACGCCACTGATTATAACCAGCTTAGAACGTTAAACGCGTATTAAGTAAATTAAAGCTTTCTCGCCGTACACGCTCCCGCAGCAAAACGGGCAAACGTCTCATTACGAGGTAGCTCCGTCTCATATTTTTTGAATGAAGATAGACCTGAAACCTGTTCTCAAGAGACTCAATTAATAATATATAAATATCTTTGTCTTGGGAATATCTTTTATTCTCGGAAACGGGAATGCATGTTATCCTGAGCATAGGACTGAAAGAAAAATGTCGCATATAATTCGAAAATTTATGCCTAATGAACAGCTTTTTAAATAGAGCTTTTTTTTTATTCTTCATTTAAACACACGCTAAACTGCAAAAGCAAATTGTTAGCAGGTCAATTTAACAATATTAATAAAACACTAAAGCACAAAATATTAGAAGAAACCACAATAGCAAAATAGATACAGAAGAATAACCTTTAAGTAACTACAATACAAAGGCATAAAATATACAGACAGACAGTTATACTACAGGCAAATTACTGATTGTCATATTTATATATAAGATTACAAACAATATCAATATAAAAAGTTTTGATCCATTAGCTATTTTTAAGTTTTTTCGGATCGGTGGTGCAATTTGATTCGATTTTAATGTTCATTGGTATCTTATTAACTATGGTGGATACAAGATAAGTGAATGTCCATTGCCCTTATTTATTTATAATTTTCTTTTTGCGATTATTAAGCAATAAACCATATCCGAAAAGGGGTGTATAAGTAGGAAAGTTTGCGATTGAAAGTGCTTTTTTATACACCTAATAGTTTATTTTTTTCTAGGCTTATTAAAAGACTTATATTTCCAAAGACCAAGATATGTTTTGCATGCAGTATTTAATTGAAGCATCCATAATACTTCTAAGCGATCACATTTTCAAAACCAAAATACATGATTTTGTATGATTTTGAATAATTTCGCATGACTTCATCTTAACCTTTATAAAAATACAAGATTCTGAATAAATTGCTGCCTTTTTAACAGTGTTTGACTGAAAAAAGAATTTTAGGGCCATTTGTAAGTGATTCTAAATATATAAATATTCTGTAATAATTTACTTAAATAATTTTCAGTTCAGCAGCAGCCGTGAAACTAACAAAAATCAGTAAATTAATATTGTATAACAATAACAATTGCACTTTTCATAGTACGGAAAACTGCTTTTGTTAAAATAAAGATATTATATCATGTTTATGACCGGTTTAAATGATTGTATTTTAATGAATACCTTGGAGAAAGGCCTCAGTCATTCATCGCGTTTAATGCCTTGCAATAAAAAAATTTGCCTCAGCGCTAACGGCTTTTTAATAAAATAATAAAAACCACAATGGCGTATTAGCATTAATGGCGTATTCACGATTGTAAAACGATAGGTACCAACTTACAGATAAGTTTCTGTAAAACATCTTAACTATTGGATACCAACTGAGTTTGGGACGTAAGAAATCGTATAATTAGAAAAAAATACGAATACATAATGTATATTAATATTAATTATATAACCGATTCTTGAAAAGAAATTCATGTTTAGCTTAGTGTTAATCAGAATGACAAGACGACCATTGCACAAGCGAATTGCACAAAAGTACCTACAAGTTGCTGATAAGCCATAAATAATTATTTTGATAACATGTTGCAATTTGCAACCCAGAAAAATTATCTGTAAAACTTTTAAGAACTTTGTACATTGTGTAGATTTTTGTGTTATTTCATCCGCCATGCTAGGGGTGTTTTTTTAATATTTTTTTTTAATAATATGGTTGAAAAATTAAATTATAAGTTATTAAATTATACAAATTAAATTAAATTACAAATATTACATATTTCATGATTTCTAAATGTAGTAATAATAATACAAAATTTAAAAAAAATAGCTTATTCCATTGATGTCATTTTTCCAAAAATCTGTTCCTGAAAAGTTAAGAAAATTTACAGATTTGTCAAAATGTAGGCTTATTAGATTTGTCAAAGAATTTATGTATAAAAATGCAAAAATCGGTCATTTTAAATACATGTAGAATTACGAAAGATTTTTAAAATATTTATATTGAGGGATCAGTAAAATTTATCGGTCTAGTTAGGAGTTTTACCGAGCCGAACCCTCTGGTATGAAAATATCTGGATTCGGTGAATTATTTTCCCATTTGGTCTCTGGTAGGTTGACATGTTGTTCTTGTATTGTTTTGTATTTATTATACTTATACAGTATAGCGTGGATTGACTAGATGATCATTTGTGGAAAAGTGTGTGGAAGGGTTTAGTTTTTCCTGTGGGGAAGATTTAACCCGGACATAAAGTCGAAAAATTAAATTTATTATAATAATAGTAGTTAGTAAAATTATAAAAACTATTGGTGCATTTTTAAATATTTTCAATACGCATTAATATTTTTCTTCAATTGTCAAAGATAAAATTTTGAACAATTTTAGATTTTTTATTACCTACCTAAAATAAAATGATTAACTAAATTATGATCGAAAAATTAAATTTATTTTAATAATAATAGTTAGTAAAATTATAAAAACTATTGGTGCATTTTTAAATATTTTCAATACGCATTAATATTTATCTTCAATTGCCAAAGATCAAATTTTGAACAATTTTAGATTTTTTATTACCTACCTAAAATAAAATGATTAACTAAATTAATTAATAACAAAGTCATTTTTTCAAACACCGCTCTTCGTCTGCGGTTAGGTACTTATTTGTCTATCTTAATATGTATACATTTTGTGTATACTTTGTACCCTGATGAAGAAACCATCGGTTTAAAAACATTTTTAATCATATTGAATTGTGATGTAAAAAAGTACGTAATTTTATTAAATAATTAACTTTATTTAAACGACCATTTTAATAAAAATATGTTCCAGAACCAAAGGTTCCTTCATCACTATACAAAGTATACTATATATAATAATGTGAAACTAATTCGAAATTATTATATTCATTTAATTAAAATGTCGCCACAAAGTGAATTTGTAATCATGCATTGAAAGGGTTTATCATTTAAAAAAAGTCAATTAAATGTTGAGGTAATTTGTTCTACAATGCACTTTGTTTGGTTATGAGCTGAATATAATAATACATTTTGTAGTTTACCTATAGATAATATCATTGAACACGAACATATTATTTTATCTATTTATTTATTGTTAATTATTTTTTTATTGGTAGGTATTATTGTTTACAACTCATTTTTTAACCCCACTAGGATGAGCCTATTTTCAGGTTAATCGTTTTATAATAAATTAAATTAAAATATTGTCAAATTATATAACACTTATAATTTAATTTTTCAACCATATTATTAAAAAAAAATATTAAAAAAAACACCCCTAGCATGGCGGATGAAATAACACAAAAATCTACACAATGTACAAAGTTCTTAAAAGTTTTACAGATAATTTTTCTGGGTTGCAAATTGTAACATGTTATCAAAATAATTATTTATGGCTTTTCAGCAACTTGTAGGTACTTTTGTGCAATTCGCTTGTGCAATGGTCGTCTTGTCATTCTGATTAACACTAAGGACGGGTTGTTTCAAAAAATTTGATGGATTCATCAAATTTTTGAAGTTAATTTTCACGTTTTGTGGAAGTTCTATTCAAGTTCTGTGATAATTTCAGTTTTGTGAAGCAACTGTCCTATAACGATGTAATAACAGAACTTGAATAGAACTTACACAGAACGTGAAAATCAACTTCAAATATTTGATGAATCCATCAAATTTTTTGAAACAACCCGTCCTAAGCTAAACATGAATTTCTTTTCAAGAATCGGTTTTCATTGATTTAATATAATGTTATACATTTTATTCACATACAGCTGACTTAACATTTTGTTCGTGGGTCCCGTTCTGAATTTATTGAGCATTTTTTTCTAAATCATCTATATATTAAATTTTACAGTAATATTAGACTTTGAATTAGCAAGATAAGTTCCTATTCTAAGCTGTCCTGGAATGGAATTTTTTATCTCCATTAGTACTCTGGGCATTGAGGAGTACTCAGAATATCTAATATGATAATTAGTCCCAGAATTTTTTCATGCAACAAATCCCGACCTTCAGTTTTGCATGGAATCCGAAAGCTAATCAATGCAAGGAATTCTGGACTATCAAATGCATCATTAAGAATTAAGAATTTTAAGTCAGTGAAAATCCGCCGTTCGATAAGTAAAACTTATTCAGATAATTAAAATAGTGTTAAAGTTCAACAAAATTACTGGAATAACCGTTTTAATACTTAGAAACCAAAATAATTTATATTGTATTCTTTCAATGACTTGTACATAAATATTGTTACGTAGGTTTAAGTCGCGAATTGTACTCAAATTGACTTAAAATTACAGTTGAATCTTAAACTATATGGACTGTGGGTAGGAACTACGTATACTTGCCCCGGGCATCTTCTAATGACATACTTCGTTAAACCTTACAGCCTTACTTGTAAATAAAACGCTTCACCACCTTAAAGCGGTGTTTTTGTTACACATTATATTAAGACTGTACAAATTATTTATTGAAACGTTACTAATAAAAAAAATGTCATTATTATGTTGGTAACATTGAACTATTGTATATCTGTATTTTTTTTTGCGCGATTTTTAAACATAATTTTTCTAATGACAAATTCGCTGTTATATTAGTATAATTAAACACAATTACTATTATTTTTCGTCAGTTTTTAATTAGTAAGGTTTTCACATAGACACACGGTCGTTTATTAATTGAATAAAATTTTCACGGCGTGTTTTAGAAAGACTGTTACTTAGCCGTACAGAAAGATATTTGCGCAATTCTTATACTTACAACGTTATAACGCTTGTGGTGCTTGCCGACAATTCTTATCATTTCTCCTGACACAAACAAATAATTTGAAAGGATTTCATTTTGGTGAAACCCTTGTCTAAGATGTTTTCTAGGAAAGTTTCGTAATATCAGGAACGAATTTAAAATCAAACAATTTGTAGTGAAGCGTTCAAACAAATTGGCATTAAAGCCCGCGCGCTGATTGATTCCGACCTGTTTAGATAAAATATTTGCTTACGTTAGCATTATTTAATCCCATTACCAGGCGTGCAGATTATCCAGGAGGTGTCTGGATTTCCCCGGAGAAAATTCAGAGTACGAATTGGCAAGAAGAAAATGCCGCTCATTGCCGCGATACTGACGATGTTATGTTGGTTTGTTGGGCGGCAGGGGGGAGGGGGGGCGCGGCGGACGGCCAGGCCCGTTCAGTCCGCGCCCGCTCGCACGCCGCGCCGCTCGCAGCTGCAGTGCCGCGCTGACCCGCGACCGAGTGCCAATTCCGATCAAAACACCGCCAAAAGGCCGTGCCAGTTGCTAGTGAGGAAACCAGGAGCCTCCTGATAGTTGTGTGACCCGGGTGCTGCTGAGTCGGCCGGGATCGCGTCACGCCGCGCTGACCGCGACAGACCTATCATCCGACCGACCTGCCGCCTAGCACACACACCAACTACCACGTGGACCGGCGATATAAGCTTCGAAAGGTACGTACCGTCATTAAGTATCTTCGAGCTCACTTTTACTTTCATGCCGTAATGTTTGTATTCTATGATACCGTACGTGGTTGCAATGCAGTCGCATTTACCTTCCGGTGAACACCAAATAAGGGACTGCTCTATAATCAATGCCTGCATTTTGATTAAAAATCTAAGGAAATTGTTAATATTTTACTGGTTGGTAGGTATTCCGGTGTTTTAAGTAAAATACAGTTCGTAAATTTACATTACATTACATTTACATTTGTTACAAAATATTAAGATTTTTATGCGCGTTTATTTCGGCAAACGAAATCTACAGCAAAGTTCCCTTATGTACTCCGCTTTCTGCTAAATACGCCCAAATTATTTAATTAATACTTTGTTTCAACTTAATATATATAGTGCAAGAAACGACTATTTACGTCGGAGGAGATGGATAAAACACTCACAAAATAGGTTATTAGGTATTTGGGTTGTATTTAAATGATTTGTTCGATTTTAGTTTGTCGCGGAACCTCTCGGCAAACGTCACTTCGTATAACAAAATCCAATATGGCCGCCGTACATTTCGAACTTTAATAAAAAAATTGAGCTTTAATGCATCTTTACCATTTTTGTTTTAAATGTGTGAAATGAAGAATCCCAACTGTTCCCAACCGCTCGGCGCCAGTAAGACTGTGGCATCCCCTATTGGGGTATGTTGCGAGGCTGAAGGTAGCGGGGAGGGGAAGGAGATAGGGAAGAAGAAGGTGGGGAAGTATCTGGCTGATCAGATCTGTTCACCAAACACGTTTCGATTCTGAATGGTGGTCTGCCACCAGGGTATCTTCCACCCTGGAACGTGGTATAATATACACCAAACACGGCCAAAGCTGTTTCAAGCAACGTTTCAATTTTGAACGGTGCTCTTACTCCAAGAGAGTATATTCCACTCCGGAACGTGCCGCAAATATACTATATATTATTTTTAAATTATTAAATTGTGAATAACACAAATAAAATTAAATTTTCTCGCGCACACTGGAATATAAACCCGCGTCATCCGGCTAGCTAGTCAAGAGAAAATGTATGGTGCGCAAAAGTAAGATTATAATTAGGAGGCGGAATGCGGAGGCAAAAACATTGGGAATGTATGGCGAGCGACATGCTGAAATAGGCCAAAACCAAATGATCTTTTATCTTTTACAGCTATGTCTGTTGGCACCATAAAACAAATAAGACCGGTCAAATAACGAAAGTTTAATTGTTTTTGTCTTTAATAGTTAGCGGCTTTGGAATTTTCGTTTTGCCTCCGCATTCCGCCTCCTAATTATAGTAAATCAACCGTAATGGATCAAAAAGAGGTATATTTTAAAAATAATTTCCATTAAGAGCTTATGTCATCTTAGGGGACGCTCCTACAACATGGGTGTCTTCAAGACCCAGGTTAACTCCTTCCTCTCCTCAAAAAGACCCTCCACACAGCATCTTCAAAAACGACATTGGCCCTGAGGGAAATTATTTTCCTCAAAGCCTCTTGTGTAGTTAATGTAACAAAGGTGTTATTTAAATAATTTGGAATTAAGCGGAGACAGGAAACTTTACATTTAAAAGTGCCATATGTCGCGATCTATTTCTTCCAGTTCATCACATTTTAAAAGACAGTTATAATCTGATCACGAGATATATCAAACTAATCCACGTGATGATGATACTACTACAAACTATCTTATCATTATAACAAAGTAAATGCTCCTTCTTTGGAGTTATAAATCAGTCACGCGACGCGATGTAAACAAAAATTCTTCTCCAGAACAATCCTTCTTCGTCCAAGAATTCCATTCTCCTTGTACATCTAACTCACCTGTAATTCTGTTATCTAATCAGTCCCCCTATCTGCTCTCATATAACTTTCCGTGGTAGTTCTTCCACAGAATGGGCTACCTGTTGCGTGGTTTTTTATGCTTTCACTATCGCTAGGTTTTCCGGTTTCACAAAAGATTGAACAGTTTTTCGATTATAGTTTAACTTTTGATAAACTATAGTTTAACTTTTGATAAACTATGATCTAACTTTTGATAAACTGTAGTTTTACTTTTGATAAACTATGATCTAACTTTTGATAAACTGTAGTTTAACTTTTGATAAACTGTAGCTTAACTTTTGATTAACTATAGTTAAAAGTTTGATAAACTAAAGTTTAACTTTTGATAAACGTTAGTTTAACTTTTAAACTGTGAAAACTTTTAAGTCGGTTTGTCAGTCTCCGTGGTAGAGGGGCGAGGTCCCTGAGGTTTGAGATAAAAACATCCTCATGGAATGGCAGATACTGTTTGTATCGCCACGATAACAAACACCATTCTGAATTTAAAAGTTGCTTGAAATGGCTTTAGCCGTGTTTGGTGACAAGGTCTTAATAGCTAGATAATTCCCCATCCCTCTATTCCCATTTCCTTGCCATCCATATTTCAGCTTCACAACATACCCCGGTTGCGGATGAGACTTTTGTGCAATTATTCACATTTTTAAAAAGATACCCTGTGCATACTGCATGCTTCCAATCTGACAGTTTGGAGCGATTTTCAGCAATCCATGCAATACACTACAACAATATGATACGCGTAGAAAAAAAAAATTAGGTACCTACCCATCCCACTTATTAGGTAGGTACCTACATCATTGGAACGATGTTTAAATGCACTGAAAATACACAGTTATTTCAAAATCATTCGAATGAAACTGCGAAAAATTAATTTTGATAAACTGTAGTATAAATGAATTTAAATAAACTGTAGTATAAATGATTTTTTATAAACTGTAGTATAAATGAATTTTTATAAACGCAATTGTCCAAATCAAAGCTATTAATTTCAACTAGTAAAATCTAAATCCCAAAATGAATAATGTTTTCCTCTTTGCGAAAGTCGAATAAAAATGTATCCTGCAGGTACCATAATCTTATTGAATTTAACTGATCCTTGAGGCACAAATTTTCCGGAGCTAAACTTTAAAAAGCTTCACAGAAGTTTTTCACGACGAAATACTTTAAAACACACATAAAAAATAAAACAGATGGAATGAAAAAAAATGTCGCTTTTGATTTAACAATAACACATTGACTTACTAGTTTATGAACTGAAAATTATTCGTATTTATGTTTTTTAAACAAGGTATTCTGGACTGAAAATCTGTCCTTATATAATGATGACAGAACTAACCGTTCAAGAGATTTGCCGATACCACAGTTGATAGAATCAAAGTGAGATATGGCATCGAAGCATGCCGAATATATCAGAACTACGACCAAAGTGCACTGACTATAAAAGCGGCGTAGTCTTCGAATTTTATGCAAGCAAATAACATTATGAGTTTGGTTTGCATTACAAAATAAGTTTTATTTTATTCTTTCTATTCCTTGAATTTTCCAACACTTTTTAATGATCCAAGGCCGATCACCCTCGTTTATATAATTTGTTTTTATTATGGCTTTTTTACATTAATTTAATTTAATTTTAATTTTTTTAAAGAAAGACAAACATTCGTAGGTTACGAATAACCCAACAATGTTTGAAAATCTCCTACTACCACCACACTAAGCGGAAAATGTTGCTTGTGTCGTGATGGAGGACTTAGCCAGCCGAGGAATCAAACACGCGACGACCGGATGGGACCCAAACGCGATGCCCACTCAGTCACTGACCGATCACATTGGCTCCACACAAGAGGCTCTGAGGAAAATAATTCCACTCAGGGCCTACGTCATATTTGGGGATGCTGTGTGGAGCGTCTTTTTAAGAAAGAAGGAGAGGAAGTTCAGGGAAGAAAAAGGGTAAAAGGGGTGGGTAGGAATTTGGGGGTCAGTGTGTCCAGGACGTATGAATCCATCGCTCTCACTGCAGTGCAAGACGATTTTCCGAGAGAGTACTCTAGTACTCTAGAGTGACTAGAGTCAGGTGGTGGGCAGACGCGTCCACTGCCAAGATCCGGGCACATCTCACCCCATGAACCCGGGCACCCCTGCTAAGTCACCAAACATTGCGAACCACTTGAAGTGACCTATGGCAGAAGTGTTGGTTATCCAATAAGTGGTTCCCGGCGCGGCGATACCCATACCAGCCTCCCAAATTGGCTAAAACAAAACCAAAATATGCTTGCAAATGAAAAAAAAAAAAGTCTTTTAATTTTTTAAATGTGTGAATATAATCATCTGTTGAAAAACTCGGTTCTTTCTCCTCCCCCACTCCTCCCCCTCCCGTTAGAGCCATTAGTAGGTACAGTCAGAGTAACAGTGACCGATTAAGAAAACACCGTTAAATATTCAAATTGACTTTAATTGGACCGCGATAAAGATATTTCGGGTTTTTAATTAGTTTTGTCCGCAAACTACGTGGGTGGTTGGACAGAAAAAATATTAAAATCCAGTTTTAAATTATTGTTGTTTAAGGCTTACGAAATACTTTCGATCGTTGTTTGATCAATATGGCTTCTAGCGAACTTGTTTTACCGTATTTTATTCGTTTCTTTGTGTATTTTCATGAATCAACTGAATTTAAAAAAATAATCAAGATGTCTCTTCATTGCGTGTTTATTGCTGTAATTTAATATTTTTGAGAGAAATGATTCATAAATCCTAGCTTTTATACGTGACACAATACATTAAAAATTGTTGATAACGTGAACTGAAATTTTTGTTGGTTCTCACGGGATTAATGAGGGGATTACATACATATCAGTGTTAATCTGATGTATTTTATTTTATCTAAAGTTTTTGAGCCTAGTTACAGAGAATACCTGACTACCTTCTTACAATTTTATAAATGTATAATTTATATAGCGCCATTTTTGTTAAATATCACCTCTAGGCGCTTTGTGCTCTTAATGTAACTTATTCACAAAAAATACTCTTCTTTCACCGTACCTAACTTTTGCATAATATAAACACTGCTAGAACCTCGCTAATATTACACACAAACGGCATTTTTTTTTTTTTAATTTTTACGTTATCTTCAAAAATTGGTGATAATAGACCAGTTTTGGTACCTACTTATTAAAAAACAACATTAGTTACCTGATTTATTGAATAAGCGTAGCGAAGTCCTTTTATTTGCATAAGCTTTCCATACTAATTAATTGTATTTAAATATTAATTAATTGTATCTAATATTTTTATATTACTTGCGTGGCAACTTTCTCTTATCCCTCTCCTCCCCTTACCCTTTCCAAACCAAATACCTATTGTTTTAGTTATAATCACACTTATTTTATTATTGTGTATTGGTTAATCATTTGTTGAATTCAGATTTGTACTATTATTATTATCTTTTTTAATTGCTACTTAGTTCTGTTTTTTTTTCTTAATTTTTCTTAAATATTCTAGTTTACATTTAGTAAGTCTTGTTTCTAAATACCTATCTGTAAACATTAATAATTGGTCTGTTTTTTATCATCCTCTCATGTTTATTATATTACTAAGACTGTTTATGTTCCTTAAATAAATAAATAAATATAAAATAAATAAATATAAATATACAGGAGACATTTAGGAAAACAATTTCCCTCAGGTCCTGTTATCTTAGGGTGAGGTTCTGTGAGGACGGTCTTTTTAAAGGAAAAAGCTCCATTTAAACTCGTTTTGCGTTTCGTATCTATAAATTTGGACATTTTTTCGTATTTTCGTATTTTTTGGACATTTTCAATCGTTTTTTTCAATACTACGGTATCTACCTGCCCGAAGTAAGTTTGAAAAAAATAATTGTCATTGAGATAGTGACATTCCTTTCGATAAGTTGTATAATCTGTTATTTGTAATAAAAAATGTTACCTACTTACGGTTCCGTACTTATGTATAATATGCAGCTCGTTTAGGAAAAATATGATATACCTATAATTTTACAATTTATTTACCGAAGTGGTGTGCAGAGAGGGTTTACCGCCGAATAACAAAATAATAAGACATATTTTCATTTAAATGCATCAAGGCTGAAACTAACTGTGTTTTTACTGTATATACCAGCTTATATGCCAAGTACAAAAAATCGACACTGTGAATAAAATCGTTTGATATCCATACCAATTTATTAATAGAGCTATTTTTGAAGTCGTTTTTAGGTTTGAAAATGGTAAATAATGCACAAAAAATAATAATTTTAAAATTATTATAATTTCGCGGGCCAACTGTCAGGGGATAAACCGTTGGGCCACCCCTACTTACAAATCTTACGATTTTAAAGGAAGTTTTGGTTTTGATTTAATACATAAGAGAAATTTAGAAAGATTAATTTTTGGATACGTGGTCTAATGTTTACAGAACAGGTAGATTTAAATACTAGTGTCAGTCAAAAAGTAATGCCTTCTATTTTTTTTTTAATTAAATAAAGTTAGTGAAATGAAAAAATTGAATTTGGCGCTATTTCTCAAACCTTCATCTACTGCAATAGTAACTTTCTGCGTTAACAGATTCAGATCAGTCGCTTGCAAAATGGTCGATATCAATGTTCGTATTAGTCTGTGTTTGAATTCTTGAATGCAGAGGGTGAAACGCTTATTCGCATTCAAGAGAGATTGAAAAATGTGTACGGTGAAGTACCTGCTGGAAAATTGTGACCGGAGACGAAAGATGGGTTTCATGGAACCTGAATCAAAGAGGCAGTCAATGGAACAGCATCACCGAGGACGAAAAAATTCAAAACTCTGGATCGGCAGGGAAAGTTTTGGCGACAGTGTTCAGGTATACTGAGGGTTTGATTACGGTTAATTTTTTGGAGTAGGGATACACAATAAAGTCTATCCAATGCGTCACAACCCTTAAAAAGCTTAGAACACATCTTTCGCCCAACAAAAGCTACGGCGGATGGCTTTGGGAAGCAGGACCGTGCTTTTTACCACGGTGGGGTACATGCCCTTGATTCATCTGTTAACATCAAAACTTTGGAAATTATATTGAAAAATGACAAATTAATCGTCAATATTGTGATTTCTGACCTATGTAATTGCATTTCTTATTTCTTGAAAATTAAAAGAGAAAAAAAATAGGAGAAATTACTTTTTGATTGACCCTCGTATTTTGAAGTTATAGTAATCAAATTTTGTCCGTTTGTTTTTGTTCTATATTTGAATGTACGTTTCTGTTCCAGCTCTAGGACTAGTGGTATGGGGCGGGGGCGGGGGCGGGATTGTTTGGGGGTGCCTCAGTGAGTGGTGCGGGGGGCGGGAGGATGAGGGCCGCCCTCGTAGCCGCCTGCCTGCTGCTACTGGCCCCCATCACCGGATCCTACCAGTAAGTAACCGCCTAACTTTATCGTTTATTGCCCCAACGTTTCATGTGCTCCTGGTCCTTTGTGTAAGAAAATGGTTAAATGCCTATGAAATTTTTTTGATTCCATGACAACTCAATTCATCACCTCTTTGAAAAGTCATTAAAAACTATTTTAAAAAAGGAAAATAACCCTTAACCTAACCTAAGGTAACCAATTTAACCAATTTTTTTTATATATTTTTTAAATCGCTTTTAATGATTTTTCAGAGGTGTGGAGTTGAGTTGATTCTGAGTTGTCCGGTCACTCTTTTTTTACATTAACTCCACACAGAAGACCTTCGCTTAAGGCCTTCGCTCACGAAGAAACTGTAATGATTCCAGTTGTCAACATACCAGCACTTTTGTTTGTGTGGCAGTTGCTTTTCAGTTGCATTTTTAACAGGTTTCCATGGAAGCGCTCACGAATTTCGGATTGCGTTGACAACTGGTTTCATTTCAGTTTCTCCGTGAGCGAAGGCCTTTAGAGTTACACAAAGAATATCAATGGAATTGTCAGCAACCCGAGCGTTATTGACTTTTAATTTGATGCATACATTAGACATTTATGATAAGAAGTTTTCACGATCCCACCTCACTAGACTTCATATGTTCTAATGTTCACAGTTTCATACTTTCTTTGGCCGGCTTACCTTTCAATAATCTTATCTATTTATGCGTTCCTGATCCTCATAAGATCCATTGTATGTTTTTTTCATCCTATTCGAAATAGAACAGATTTAATAATAATAAATAACCAAATAAATAACGTAGGAAGTTTAATAATGATAAATAACCATGGTTTTAACTCATCAATAATAATTTGAAGTATAATAGAATATCGAAACACTATTTGGAATCCACATTACTGCAAATATGAAATCATGGTAGAATCAGTTAAAAACTGCTAAGATTGATCTTTCAAATATTTTACACATGAACATCTTAAATACACAACGTACGTCTCGAATATTTCAACATTAACACACTTAAACAAATTAAATTAATTTTATTAACATACTTAATTAGAAGGCAATTGATTGATCTAACATGTTTACATAAAATAATTCGATACTACGTTACGTTTTAGTAAAATAAACGTTCCCAATTTTCACTTGAATACATTTAAAAATAATGTCTCCTACTTTAGCCCTTTGACTCAAATGTGTCGACTATAAAATGAGATAGAGTGTGTTGAAGTAGACATTTTCGTCGATAATTTATACAGATTAATAAAAATTGTCCTGCTATCGCTAAAAATGTGTAATAATTGTCGAGCTAATTGAATTATGTATGTCGAAAAATGTGTAATAATTGAGCTAATTGAATTATGTAGTCGTGTCGCTCTCTGTCTCTCTTTGCGTCTCTCGTGTCTCTTGTCTTTCTGTGTATTGCTTGACATTTGACCAACTTTTGATACAATTTTTTAAAAATCTTGTAATTGTTATTAATATTACTGAGTATTTATAATACACGCCGCGTAGCCGTCCTGAAAACACCCCTAAAGCTCCTGCCATCAAAGCGGTAGTCAGTGAGAGTGCCCGGCTTCGAAGTTCACCGAGACGACTAGAAGGAGGAGGCGGAGGCATCGCCATTTTCGTTCGTCAATCCATCACATCTACAAGGATCCCCACTCCGAAGCTGAAGCATACTGAAGCTACAATTGTCGAAGTCACCATAGAGGATAGAGCGCATACCTTCATCGCCGTCTATTGCAAACAATACAACCTTCTGGTGAGAGAAGATTTGGATAAATTACTTAACTTGGGCCCAATTGTTGTTCTAGGAGGAGATCTCAACGCCAAGCACAACAATTGGAATAACTACTGAGGCAACGCGAACGGGAAAACGCTCTTTACGCACATTCAGACTCACAACTACACAATAATGGCGCCGGACAAACCGACATACCACGCAGTGCACGCACAGTACCCCAGCACTCTGGACATCGTACTCGAGAAAAGCGTTAAGACGATCTCGCCACTGCGCACGCTGGATGAACTGTCATCGGACCATCTGCCCGTGAGCTTCAGTGGAGGAACGACTTCAAGGAGACTTCTTGGAGGAACGACTTCAAGAAGCCCCAGAAAACAGCGAAACTACAAGGACGCAGAATGGGAAGGATTCAAGAAAGAGATTGACGAACGAATTCACCTAACATCGGGAACTCTGCGCTCTACAGATGAAATCGACGAGGCCGCAAGTACTCTCACGGAAATCATACAACATGCACAAGTCACACACATACCTCTCAAAGAAGTACACACATACACGATCAAGCTTCCCGAGCACGTCTTATCGCTCATCAAGGAGAAAAATTCCACTTCCACGCGAATTGCGTCCTTCAATTCGTCCAGAGTTCGGGGCTTGTTCTCGTATACTCTAGCCTTGAGGTGTCCCCATAAGAAAAAAATCGCCCAAGTTGAGATAGCGATGTTGGAGAGAGTCTACGCGAACTTCCAAGAACGCCTCCAGCACTGCATCAACGATTTCGGCCACCACATGCCTGATGTGATTTTCCACACGACTGTCTCAAATGCTATTTCCTTGCGAACCTGATTCCATCAATAAATTTGTTTTTGAGTAAAAATTAACTATTTTATGATTTTTTTAAAACCGTCCGTCCTCTCTGCCGCACCCTGTACATTATTTCACGTTTGTATTCAGGAGCACAGCCATAACAAATATTAATAACACCAGGAACGAAGAAAACGTTTACTTATAAACTAATAGGTAAGTAAGTAACATATTTACATCGGGAAAAATAATATCGTGATGAAATTCTAGGAGAACAACCGGAGTCGAGAGATCAACTTTACTTTAAGGAGGTCGCAGTCTTTATTTATAAAGTATCTTATTGTATTTCAATCACGTTACCTCTACCGCTTACAATATACCGAACAAATCAACATTCATCTCAGTTTTCTATTCAAAACAAATATATGAACGTGACAGTCGTTTATTTGAGATATTTCCATGGCTGTGGAATAGTGTGGATGTCGCAAGGCAAGAGGCAAAACATTTCCGTCCGCAGTTACGCAGTTCTTCTATTGTATGGCTCGTGTTCTCTTTATGCTGACAATTATCGTGGCTACTTGCTTCTTGTTGATTGTGACATTGTCACATACGCGGGACGAGCTTTTACGATATTTTGACAGTCATTGTCGCGCGGTACCGTAAGAGGTGTTTACCGTCTTCCGTCACGAGGGAGATTATTCACATCGCGTGAGGTCTAGCAGACCCGTAACTCGTAGTTAACTAATAACTACACGCATTTCCCTTACATTTTTTTGTCGTTCTGTACTGAATGTTATATTTACGCAGCACGTTTTCCATATTCGTTATTTTGAAAGATATTTTTGTGTCTTTGTGGATTTTTCTCAAAAGTGGTTAATTAAAATTCCGAAATTCCCCCTTCATATACACGATTTCATAAAAAAGGCATTCTTAGCAATAACTTTCTGTACTGAATGTTATATTTAGGCAACACGTTTTCCATATTCATTATTTTGAAAGATATTTTTGTGCCTTTGTTGATTTTTCTCCAAAGTGGTTAATTAAAATTCCCAAATTCCCCCTACATGTACACAGTTTAACACAAAATTCATAATTAAGACATTCTTAGCAATAATTTTCAGAAATATCGAGCTAAAGTGATACGTACGATCATATATTAATGTATGAGTAATGAATGTATCGGAAGCTTCTTATATCCTTATCCTATATTCCTCTTCCTCTGCCCTTTACCTTCTTATTTGTTATAATGCACAATAAAAACTACTAAATATATATTTATCTTTGATCCTATCATAAAAGCTGTTTGTTTCTTATAAATTTGACGACCTGCGTGGTCTAGAAGCAAGGCTCTTGACTCGCAATCCGAAGGTTGCGGGATCGAATCCCGGCGTGGCAAATAACTGTATAATAATATTTTTATAATGTATTATTATTATTTTTTAACGTTAGCTTTACACAGGAGGCCCTGATGAAAATAATTTCTCTCGTGGCCTATGTCCTCTTTAAGGATGCTGTGTGATTTTTTTTATAAAGGAAAAGAAGAAGATAAAGATCTGTGATCGAAAAGATGAGGGGTGGGCAGGAATCTGGAGGTCAGCGCGTCCAGGAGTGACGGACGTATGAAGCCATCCTTCCCAGTGCGGTGCAATGCGAAACTTTTTTACCTCTCCAGCAGGACTCTCTCGGGTCTAAAAACAGTCTCTCCAAATCGTTCTCGTGAGCAATGTAGCTTTTACTCACCTAGAAAAATCTTCCTTTCAAAGCAGAATTTGACAGCCTCCGTGGTTGAGTGGTTACAATCCTAAGCTAAGAATCTAGATTACGCAGGTTCAAATCCCGATGTTTTCAAATAAATAACTTTTGGTATTTCACAAAAATATATTAATTAGAAATAATACATGGTGTATTTGGGGCACGTTCCGAGAGTTCTAGTTACTTTTTACTTTCAGAATCACCATCTTTCAGAATCACCATCTTTCAGAATCACAATCTTTCAGAATCACCATCTTTCAGAATCGAAACTTTGCTGAAAATGTATTTTTTTGTTTGTTTAGTGATCAGATTTTTGTATGATTCAGATTTCGTTTGGTGAATAGCACACTTCTGAAAAGCTTGTAATAGTTTCCCGTTAACTATAGTCTCACTGACTCCAGACATTTGGGAGCAGTTGGGACTCTTATGCACACATAAAAAAAGAAAAGAAAAACATCGAGGCTACCAGGAAAACACATCTACATAGTGGTAAACAATCCGGTAGGTAATGTAGGTACCACCTAACCGCGGTGGGCCAAACACTTTAGACTATTCTCTCCTCTCACTTCCTCCTTTCCCCTCCCAAGATGCAGAGGATGTGGGTTACATGCATTAACATTGCTTCGATAATTCAATTATCAGTGTTTAGAAGCCTATCACGGTTTTTATTATACTTCAAACACAAATGTAAACCTCGCCAGACCGCTAATTAATTTCTGACTGCTACATTTAACCAAATAGTTTTACAATATTAAGAGGCTGAGATTTTGTTCAGAAAGTGTTGCTTCTACACGCGAGTACAACACCATTCAGAATAATAATTTACATTGTGAAAAAGACGAAATTACTGCATAAATATTAAATTATTATTTTTATTTATTTATTTACATTTATACGCTTATATGGACATTTGCAAAACATGTGACATACATAATAGTGGAACGGTTATCATGAAATAAATTACGCTAATTAAATTATAAAGAACCCATGCAGAAGAATAGCAGGTATTATGCTAACATTGACTTATTGAGGTATGTTATTATGGCCTGTTTGTAACTATATTCCGTGCAGTTGATCACGTTTACTACATCGGAGAAAGCATTTCCAACTGCATGCAATCTAAGTACAAGCGAGTATCAAATGACTCAATCTTGATATTGTTGCAATTATAAATAATTTTAGATCGAGTATTCCTTGTTGGTGTATGGATCATAATTAAGCTCAATAAATCAGGACTATCTACCAAACCATTAACAATTTAAAAAATTAAAGTCAAGTGGAAAATAAGTCCTCTGTAAGTAAAATGAGTCTGAGAAGTCTTTATAATTTTTATTCTCTTGACAAGTAGTCGCAATTTATTGTTTATATAGGTAGACCGAGTTTATAATTAATATATCTTTGGATTTTAAAGTGAGGGGATCAAACGTAGGTATTACCTTCAGCGTGTTATGAATCCACGTAAACTGGATGAGGAAATTAAATAGGAAAGTGTTTACCTGTGTTGCAAGTACATTTTGATCAAAAGAACTTATGTATACAACAAATATTAATGCAGTAGAGTCCGTTTCTTAATGGACCAAATAATGTGGCCGCATATATTATCTGCGAATCAATTTGTGGATTGTAATCACGTTGACACAACTATGTGGGAGTTGGTAAACATTTAATATTTGTAAGGCTGACTTACCCCCATTTTTCTGATACCAATGATATTGAAGGACGCACAGACACAGGGACACAGGGGACACAGAAACGCAGCTGGCGGTAATCACTGCACAAGCCCATAACGTATTTGTATTAAACGACTAAGGCATCAATTGTGTATTTTCACTGCACTGGTTTTCTTAACGGACTGAGAGATCACTATAGTTAATCATTGCACAGGCTGGTTTAACAGAGTCGATATTGAATGCACTGAGAGATCACTATGGCGGCCATTGCACAGATAAAGCAGAGTCGATCTTAAATGCACTAAGTGATCACAAGCTACTTTAACAGAATTGCTATTAAATTCACTGAGAGATCACTATAACAATCATTGCACAGGCTGCTTTAACAGAGTCGATATTAAAAGCACTGGTAGATGACTATAGTGATTATTTAATAGGCATCTTTAACAGAGTCGATTTTAAATGAACTGAGAAATCACTATGGTGACCATTGCACAGGATGCCATAACATACTGATTGTCATATTTACAATAATTTATTATTGTAAATATGACACACGTAGGTATATTAGCTACACACTGTCAGATAGGGACAGTGGTGACTATAGTGATCATTGCACAGGCATCTTTAACAGAGTCGATATTAAATGAACCGAGAGATCACTATGGTGATCATTGCACAAACTGCTTTATCAGACTGACTGCACAATACTTTATTTTTGTATTTTTCTCACACACGTAGGAATATTGGCTATACACTGTCAGATAGGGATAGGTACGTGAATAACAGATTGGGTGAAGGAATGAGGGAACATAATATGTTAGCATACAGTCAACACCACTTTTTACATATTTTTCAATGATTTCTCTTCATATCACAGAAGATTAAAATAACTTTTAGGCAAATAAATGCACGTAGGAACCCAGGCAACTACTTGAAACCAGGTTATTTATTTATTATACTTATTAAGAGGATCATAAACACCTCGATACACCGTTCCAAGTGGTCTGTAAAGATCATATCAAAGATCTTTACTGGTTAGCTTGATGTTGCAGCTTTACGCGTAATCAAGTTAGTAAATCTGGTTGATAGGAAAATAATCCTTGTCACCTCTGGCTAGATAATTAGTAATGTCTAGTAATCCTGCAGTGCTGGTGGCAGTATGCAGTAAGTAGCCTATAATGCTCCTTGTAATAGTCATAATATTGTCATAGATTAACTCTCATTAATTTACAAGACAAGCGGCTGGTAAATGAGCTACAAGTTGATATGATCGTTGTTTTGTTAAATTGAGCCACAGCGCTTAGTACGCGATGCTTAATTTATTTAATGATCCGCTGTCGCATTAATCGGCCGTAATATGCAGCGCAGCATAATAATGCACATTGTCTCGGTAGCCAGTCGTTGATTGATGTTTTGATTTGCATGGGATAAATGGTGGTAATTTATCGTCTTTACAAGCCTCGCAGAGTCTTTTGAAACATAATTATGCAAATAGAAATCTCCGCGCATTAATTTGGCGTGAATAGCCATTGAATATATTTTACAAAGTGTAATTATTGGAAGACGGTACCAGACGCAATTTGGATAAAATTGCCAACTTTTGAAATCATTTATAATTTATTACATAAAAATATCTCCTCTCTTGCAAATTTCTCACTTTATTACGGGCATACACTATTAGATATCTTGCACAACTTGGGAATTTTAATATTGAATTTTCTGAAAACTACACTACTACGAAATATAGGGAATCAATTAGAATGGAGAAGTTTTCTTGATGCGTAATACGAGTAGGTATATTTCTACATGATTCGATATGATTCATGATTTTTCAATTTGGGAGGCGGTTATTGGCGCCGCCTAGGGAAACATTTGTTGGATAACAAACCCTGCCGTAGGTCACCCAAGTGGTCCAAGAAGAAGATAACACTAATAATCTAAACGAAAATATGAAAGAGAACAAGACACAGAAAAATAGAAAAAGATAATATAAAAGAAAAAGATAACTGGAACTCGAACCCAGAACCTCTCGTCTAACCGTCTTAGGCCAATTCAGCCGTTGCCACCTTCCATAAAACCGTCATAATTGTCAATCTCATATTTAATTTTTTTTTAGAATTAACAATATTATCTTCGACTAATGTTTCCATATCATAGGCAACTACCTTTTTCACTGGAAACAATCGTTCTAAGTGATTTACCTAAGTAGAATCTCCGTTTCAAAGTGGTTTGTTACCTAAATAGAGTCTCCGATAAGTATATCAGATTTTATTTACATGAAACACATTTTGACCTTTTTATAAAAGTCTAAATGAATATTCAATTTTTTTATAAAGAACTCCCTTATAACTTTTGGAGGTTATTCCCATCAATGTAATATATCAATGAAGTTATTATTTTGATTCAATCACAGCTCCAATAGAGCGTGTTACTTGCATTGAATGTCCACAAGGTAGTACTTTATTTGTGAATATGTGAACTCGTACTATTTCTGCACGATTCGAAAATGGCACAAATGCATGTATGTCACTAGGAATTCAATGAGTAATAATGCTTATTGTTGAATATAATTTATCTTGTTTCGCAGGTTATGGTCTTCTTACTTTCTAAGATCTTTGAATTTATTGAATATATTTCTTCTTGATTTGAAAACAGGACAAATTCTGGTGTCAATCAATGAGTAGAATGGATCAATGAGTAGAACGCCTATTGTTAAATATAATTAATCTTGTTTTTTATGTTATGGTCTTCTTGCTTTATAGGATCTTTGAATTTATTGAATATATTTCTTCTTGATTTGAAAACAGGACAAATGGAGTGTTACTAGGGATTCAATGAGTAATATTCTTATTGAATATAATTCATCTTGTTTCGCCTGTGACGGTGTTCTTACTTTCTAAGATGTATGAGTTATTGCGTAACCATTTGCCTCTATATATTTATCTGTGTTAATATTAACTGCATTGCAACGACCAATAAAATATAAATTGCAGTTCAGCGCCCGGACCCCGTTCCCACTCGACACCAGTGCAATAAATTATCTTGGGATCTCCTAGAGAGGAGAGACTTTAGAACTGTAGATGTGGTGTATAGAGAAGCGAGTAGAGTAGGTCTAGTGAGTTAGTTCCTGGTATTCTTCTGCGTTCGCTTTATTTTCAAAGTATAACTTGCGACCAGCTGATTCCTTTGCTGGATGCGAATATATCTGGCACTTGGCCGAGGGCAGAGACAGACTGACCATCGAAATAGGTTTAAGAATATTCAATAACTTTCCTATACGGAAGAGTGGAAGATTTTAAGCATTTTTTCCCTAATTTTGATCATCGTTCTAATAAATAATCTGTGATTTTAGCATTTTCATTAATTTTTTTGATTTTAAAAGCGATCTAAAACTACACATTCCTAATCGGTTCAAACTAGCTATAACGTTATTATGACGTAGAAAACGCTACTGCCGAGGGCAGACATAGATTGACCAGCAATACAGGCTTAGGAATATTTAATAACATCCTATAAGTAAGGGATGGTGGAAGATTTCTAATAATATTTCATAATTCTGATCGTTCAGATATCTGTAAAAGTATGTAATTATAGTATTTTCTTTCATATTTATTGATTTTAACTAAAACTGCATATGGGTCTACAACGTCATTATGACGTAAAGAACGCTACTGGTTGGTAAAACGGCTGTCACTGACATTGACGGGCGTGACGTCAACAACGCCATATTCACGAACATGTCGTTTTTGGGCAAATCAAAAATGACACAAATTAAGTCGTTATAAATATGTTTTTATCAACATCCACTTTTCCTCAATTCCTATGGAAAGTTAAGTAAAAAATATTTTAAATTCTTTTTCTCCGAAGGCATTTTAAAATTATTTTTATATCAACTCTGGTGAAACATAAATATGAACAAAATGTCAAACGACTAAGAATGCAAACGCGCGTTTGCGCGTGAATTAATGATGCTGGTTTTTCTGAGTGCATTCCCTTGAAATAACAGTAGAAAAAATAAATTGGAAAAATATATAGCATTTTCAAATTATTAACGAAGTTTAAAACCTTTTGCGCAATTTAAAAACTAACAAATTGTTACACATTGTTATTTTTTTACATCCTCCTTTAAGGCCTATTGTGTGGATGCTCTGGGATGGTCTTGTTAGGAAAGGAAAGAGAGAAAAACAGGAAGTTCAGGGAAGGAAAAAGGTATGTGGGGTGTGCAGAAATCCAAGGGTCTTCTATCCCTCTTTCTATCTATCCCTCCTAGTGCGGTGCAAAGCGATATTCTGAGAGAATCCTGCTAGAGAGGTCGAAAGGTCTCCCTTAACCAATCTCTCCCAATCCAGCCTACCACGCAGCTAGTGGGAAGGCGTATCCGCTGCCAAGATCCGGAAGATCAATTCATGAATACAGCACCCCTGCTAAGATACTAAAGTAGCGAACCACTTGGGGTGACTTACAGCAGAGGTTGGTTGGTTATCCGCCTCTAAAATTGAGAAATTATACCGAACGAATAAAATATATCCATCGATGTAATAGAATATATACCACCATAACAATAATCATAATTTGATCAATTGGTAGGTAGGTAGGTACTAGGGATAGATATGTATGTAATATATCTTTGTTCTCTTTTCTTTAGCCCTCACCACTATTACATCCCTGATTAAATTATGTTTGCGGAGCTTGGCTTCATGCGGTAACCAATTAAAATACAGCTCCATTAAGAATTACATTATACAATTAAATCCTTTTAATTGGAAGGCAATAATTATGATTAATTTTAAACTACACATTAGAATTATAACTAACTAACTAACTAACTAACCATCACGCCGTTTCCCCGCAGGGGTAGGCAGAGAGGACAGACCGCCAAACAACTCGACCTTGGCACACACTCCTTGCTTCGTTCACATTCATACATCGTCTCATACATGCTCTTCTATTATTCTGACTCTTGACATCGCTCGACTCAAGTATATGATGGGTACAAGTTGACTACATAAGGCTGTTGGATTTTTTAGTAGGGTATTTTTCGTGAAAAATCATCTCAACTCGCCAAGAATAAATCAATTTCCTTGAATAAGTAAGATGAAAGAAAGGATGAAATTCCCAACTCTTTATTGATGTTCATTTCGTGTCTTTTCATTAATAAGATGCTCAGTTATTCTGACTCTTGACTTGAACTATCTGAAGTAGATAGGTACTCGGATTACTTGATCGTGCTATGTCCTCAAGAGATTTCCTAGCTATAGGTACTTAATACTGTATTAAGAGGAACAAAACATATGCCCGGCCCATTTCGGCCGGTTTCATACAAATCTTAAATTTGGATTTGAGATCAAAATACCCAACCAAATTGAAAAATTATATTTGTAATCAAAAGGTATATCATATATCTAGTACGGATGTGAGCTACTTTGTTTATTTTTGCTTTAAATTAAACTAAAAACTTCTTTAATAACGTTATCTATTTAATTTATTTTTAACTAGCTGGTTCCCTGCATGCGTTGCAATGCCATATTCAAAGAAATAAATTGTTTCTCCCTGTACGTCCCCTCCCGCGTCCTCTCCCCTCTCCCGCTCCCCTCTCCCGTCAATCCTCCTTCCACGTTCCATATATTCAGTCCCAGTACATTCAGTCTTCAAACAGCTCGCACGCCACCTATTACAATTTTTTTTAATTCAAATTTTCATTTTTCATTTATTACAAATATTTATTTTTGTGTATTACACAAGAACATTCAATCAAATTTGATACCTAACATAGGTTTTTTTTTTTTATATTAACTCCACACAGGAGGCCCTGAGGGAAATAATTTCCCTCAGGGCCTATGTCATCTTTGAAGATGCTGTGTGGAGGGTGCTGTTGAGGAGAGGAAGGAGTGAACATGGGTCTTGAAGAGACCCATATTGTAGGAGGGAGGAAACACAGAAGCCGGCAAATCGTTCCACAGCCGGGCTGTTGAACTCAAGAACGAGTCGTAGAAACGACCCGTTCTCATGTGACTAATGTCAACCGTGTACAAATGTTGAGCGCGTGTTTGGCGTGTTTCCCGACTATGCACCGGTGCCGAGGGGATCAGTGACGCTAGTTCCTCGGAGCATCTTCCATTGTAATACCGGTAGAACAAGGACACCGGTAGAATAGGTACCTACCTATTTAAAATATCTATAATTCTTGAGTTGATTGAAGTTATCGTGTAAGTATTTCAAATTAATTCATTAATTCCAAGAGTTTTGAAAATTGAATTCTGTCTTGACAATCATTGTTTTGCAAAATATCATTCTCAAATTTTTAACATTTTCACCAGAATTTTTGTGATGGATAGTCTCAAATCGCTCAGGTTAGATCCATTAAGATAATAATGATGTTTGAGAAGGCTTTGGCCATCTTTGGTGGCGAGATCTTAATCTCTTTCCCCTTTCCATTACCTTCATCTTCATAACATACCGTAATTGATGATACCATAGTCCTACTGGCTCTAGGCGGTCGGGAGCAGTTGAAATTTTTGTGCGGTATTCACATAAAAAAAAAAATTAACACAAGCTAACAATTCTCACATTTTAACAATGAAAAACAAGAACTCATTTTGTCATCTCACGTCATTCATAAATTTCCGAGAAAAGAACACCGTATATTATCAAATAAAAAAATCTCATTAATAAACTACCGTTTACGACTGCGAAGTTTCATTTCCCACGCAAAAACCACGGTCACGTGACTTCTTTGTTTTGCCATTGTGATCTGACAGTTGTATGACATAACAACATAATATATCGGAGACTTTGAAAATTTTGATTTTTTTTTAATATTAATTATGTACCTGCTTCATATCACATTAAGTCCAAGGATACGTTTATTACATACGATATGTACGTATTAAGATTTAAGATTAGTGTAATTAGAATAAATACCACACATAACCTTCCATTGTCTTAGTTATTTCAGTAATAATATGCAATAACGTTGAGAAATGTCCGAGGAGATTTATTGTATTTGCAAACAGGTGGAAAAATTGCTGTTTTAATGACACAACAATTCTGCATCATTACAGTGATTTATGGCGATATTAATTTAATTAATTATGTCTATCATATATATCAGCGATGCGCAACATTTAAAAATTTTTTATTAGTGTTAATGATCTATTTGGGAGAGTAACTACGCAATAAATTAAACATATCACACGGCTGTATTTGATTTATAAATTCGCAGTTTACAAATAAATGCAAGTAGTTAAATACAAACACATTCATTAAAAAAGTTATTTTAACACTAACTCCACATTGGAGGCCCTGAGGAAAAAAAATCCCTCAAGGCCTCTTTCATCTTTAGGAATGCGGTGTGAAGAGTTTTTTAGGGAAAGAAAGGAGAGGAAGTTCTGGGAAGGAAAAGGGTATGAGAAGTGAATGGAAATCTGGGGGTCGGTGTGTCCAGACGGACGTATGAGTCGATTCCTCCCACTCGTCGGGAGAGTCTAGCTGTAGAAATCTATGTAAGGTTCCGCTCAAACAGTCTCTCCCGATCCGTCCCGCCAAGCAGTAGGTCAAGACCTAGACAAACCTCTCCCGTGAACCCAGTTTATTTATATAAAAATTGTTTGTAATATTTTCTTAAATTTTCTCACGTATTGAAGAACGTTAACTGTGTCAATTTTATTTTCCAAGGATTTTTACTCATACATTATTTTCAGGAATAATCACGGCTTGACACCCTTTCAAAACATATTCAAAATAAATCGCCTAGTCCTATTTAGTACATGTTATAATAAGCAAATAAGTAGTACATTCTAATTGGAAAAAATATTGAGTCAGGACACTAACGTTCGCATGTCAGGAATCATCATTGATGTCCTCATAAAACACGTTATAGTGTTGCTTAGAAGCAAACAAATTGTAAGTTCCATTTGTTAAAATTACCAATACGTTCGGATTGGTTAAATTATTATTAATTCCGTAAAATAGACTGTTTTTTAATTTATTTATTTATTTACTTTGACGCCCTATGGGGCTTTTACATGTCAAATACAAATTTCATTTATAACACCAGTATAACCATAAATAAAAAATATTACAAAATATATAAATCAAGCATAAACTCAATAAAATAAATAAGAATAAATCTAATGCTAAATTCACTTGGATGACTTTAGAGAACTCGTATTATATAATTCATATACCTACGAGCAACAAAAACATTAAAAAAAAAACAAAAAAAAAATAATTTTTACTTAATTACTCGTTGTTTTCATCTAGAATACGAACAATAAAAAAACAAGCAAAAGAAAATCGAAATAAAATAAAGTGATTGCTCATTCATTATTTACATCTAAAAAGTGATGGACTAATTTGGCTTTAAATGTTTCGATTTCGTTTTAAATTATTATTAATTCCAGAAAATTACTGAAGGTACTTATATTCAATTTATGAGTGCACCTAATAGGTAAATTCGATAATTGATTTAGTAATTTCGCTGAGAACTAAGATAGAAGCAGAGATAGAAAAAGGGAGTACTGGTTGTAATAATACAGAAGAAGAAGGTGTCTCGCCATACTTGAGAGCTTCACCGTTCCCCGAGCGTGTGCTATAAATCACGGAGGCAGAAGCAATCGTCGACTGCTCAACGCGGTAAGGACGGGAAGAATTACAGTTTTCGATGTATTGAATTCAAGAAAAACTCGTCGCATACATCTTCGAGCGGATCGTAATTTCTGATTAGGGCACGCGCAATAAATTTATCAGTGTTCCCCGTCTTTGTTACCTTTAAAATGCTTAAAATTAGCTACAGAATTCCAGTCCGCTGTGACTTTTCAACGACATGGTTAAAAGAAAGAAAATTCCTGCTTTAAGTAAAGCATTACTATTCTTCAATTGAATGGATAGCAGGGACCAAACTGGATGCACAGGAACTGCAGTAATACAAAAATAAACCCCAACAACCAGAAGATTTCTCAATCTTCAAAGTGGCATATATATTCAAGACATTATTTGACCCGGTTTGATCCACATGTTGAATATTTGTTCCCTTTTGGGAACATAGAAATCTCATAGAAATCGTTGTCTCTCTTACTATCAGGTTGAGAAATATGATCTATACGGCGTAAGAAAGAGAAAACACCACGCTTTATATAAAAATCTAAAATTTAACTGCAAAATAATTCAATCACTTTTATTTTACTTAAAACTAAAATTTCCGTCCGCAATTAAAAAAAAAAATATGAAATTTACTTCTTCAAATGCAGCAAATTTGTTTTGTGGCACCATTTTTAATTTCTTTGTTTCAAGAGCGATGCTTCCTTCCCCAGAGTTCATTAAAAACTAATTATAAATTAATAAACTTAGCGGTGTCAATGGAAAGGTAGGAATGGGGAGGAGGGAAGGGCGATATTTGAGGACACAATTTACAAAGGGAACAAGTTCAATAATGGATAATTTAAAAATATTTTCCGATTATTTATAATATTTAGATTTATTCACGCTCTTTCAACTATTGAAGCACTGTGGTTAAGGTACCTACTTAATGACATAATTAATGATTAAATGGTGTTTTACAAAGCGATTTTCTTTAATTTAATTTAACATAAGTTTGAATTTAACAGTAGATAGAAAGGAAGAATCACTAATGGTGAGTTTAGTTACACTACTTTTAGATCTGAGTTAATTAAATATATTCAGATCTAAAATTAAAGACACGATCTAAAGCCCGGGCAACGCTAGGTACTTAAGGCGGCGCTTCCCGGTCCAAGAAGAAGAAGATGGAGAGATATGCAATTACGAATGTTGGACAGAACGCGCTAATATTTTAAGTGATAAAATTGAAGCGAAAATTGCGAAAAAGCTTAATAAAACATGACTCGCTTAAAATAGAACAAAAATCTTGACGTGGAACGTATCTTAAGTATCATTTAAAGAAACATTGTGAATTTTTTCACAAATATAACTTGTAAAATAATAGAAATCGACTTGTTTTAAATAATTTTCGGAGCATACTTTGCGATTTTTTTCTGTCGAGGGAATCTCATATAATTTGCGTTTCGGCGTGGAACGTATCTAGATATTATCTTAAAAAATAACATTAATTTTTTTAAGAGCTTAAAAACTTCAAATGCTTAAGGGAGATATGTAAGAAATCGGTCGAAATTCGGATAGCGAGCGCTTAAGCTAGTATTAAATAAATTTGAGCAATTTTTAAAGAGTTTTATATTTTATATATACAATATCGTTATTCTTCATTATGTTAACACGAAATTGCAAAGGTATAATAATAATAAACCTATATGCAATTTTAATTTTTAGGCCAAGGAATCTATATTGCAATGATTTTTTTTCCTTTTATGCTTTTTTAATTTTTTATAAAAATGTAGGTTACACAGCTTTACATTAACGCCATGGGTTATATGTTTTGTATTTCCATTTGAACAACTATAAAACACATTAATATTTTTTTTTATCCTTTTGAAAATGAATTCAAGAGGCACTAGGATTGTTCTCATAACTTTAAAATGTTGACACGCAAATAGAGCAACACTTGACAAGTTGCATGTAGGTACCTAAGTACCGGGTAATTATCGTGACTTTGCGATTACAGTGTTAGATCTAACTAGTGACTAGTGCCATCTGCAGACTGGTCAATTAGTCATTGTTAAGCCGAACCGGGTTCAACTCTAATTATTTATCACGCAACGCAATTCTCCAGGGCGTTGCTTCTTCTTTACAACTCATAGTACCCACCCAATTGCTTATACGACACAAGTTAGACAGTTGAAAACCTTTAATCTGATACTGGACGCTTGCGAAAATCTTTCAGTAAAATTGTGAATGTTTTATTTGAAAAAACGGACACCTTTCTAAGTACCACAAATAAATTTTCAGTTTTGGTACATCAGTTATTCCACGTTAGGTTTAAGAGAAAGCCACAAGCCAAAATGTGAATATTATTACAGTGCGCTTATTTACGGTGCGCAAACATGTGCGTATTATTATAGTGCGCTTATTATAGTGCCCAAAAATGAGCGTATTATTATAGTGAGCAAAATGTGCGTATTATTATAGTGCGCTTATTATAGTGCGCAAAAATGTGCGTATTAGCATGGTGCGTTTTATATCGCCACGAATAGGCCAACAAATCGCTTGGCAAACGGAGTCTAGAAGTTTTTTATTTTTATTTACATGAATGCCTCACAAGAGTTCCAGCTGCTCTCGTCTGGAACCAGTGAGACTATGGCAGCTCTAATTAGAGCACGTTGTGAGGCTGGAGGTAGTGGGGAAGGAAAGGAGATGGGAATGAGGAAGGTCGAGAAGTACCTGACTTTTCAGATCACGGCTCAAAGCTATTTCAAGCAACGTTTCAATTACGACTGGTGGTCTCACACCAGGGCGATACTGAGAGTATATTACACTCTGGAACGTGTAGCAAATCTACTATATATTATTTTTAATGAATTAAATGTGATATAACACAAATTAATAAAAATAAAATGTATTTGCCCACGCTGGAACTCGATCCCGCGACCTTTGGATTGCGAGTCAAGAGCCTTACCCCTCGACTACGCCGGCCGTCTAAGTAAGGATTTCAAGGAGCTCAAAGACATTTCATGTACCTAGCTCCTAAAATGTTTAACCTTCTCCCCGAGAAACTAAAATCCGAAACCCAACCCCATATCTTTAAAAAAAAATTATCAAAATGGATCCTTACATTCAGTAACGATGATGAGTAAAAATTTGCTATTTTAATTGAATTGTAATATAATTGATACAACTTGTAACATAAATTAATTTAATGTGTTAATTAAATTACTAACTTAATTTGTTACTAAATATGTTACTTAAACTACTTAAATGAATTGCATAAGTTAATAGCTGTACACTGTACATACACAATCTGTAAACTTCATCCGCCATAACACAGGGACATCCCTAGCATGGCGGATGAATTAACACAATTTTTTGTTCATTGTATAAACTTCTTTTAATAAATAAATAAATAAATAAATAAATAAATAAAAAAAAGGAAAAAGTTAATCAAGGGAAACTGTTACACATAATTTAAGCCATAAAACTGTATTTTTTAAAAGTTGTTTGTTTTATCATATAGGTATTTCTAATGAAAATATATATTTATGGTAGTCTGCGCATATATTTTTTATAAAGTAATTGGGGGTCGTCCATTATTCACGTGAGGCTCGAAAGGTGGGAGGAGGGGTTCGGAAAAAATCACGAAACATCACAAGGAGGGTTGGGGGGGGGGGGGGGATATAATGAGATTTCACGTGTATTTTTTTTTTTCATGCGTTGAACGCACGATTTCTGAACCAAACAGCGGCGCGTGACCTTAACTCACCGTTGCCAAGCAACGATTTCCCCGCGCGTTGCGACAACCGCTCGGCTTATCAGTCGCCAGTAATTCTGTGGTTTTGACGCCGAATACATGCGTAAATTGTTGCCGCGTATGTTTTGCATTAAAACAATATTCCGAAAATTTCAATATACTTTGAACTACAAAAATACACGTGATTTTGGGTATGGGGGGAGGGGGGGTAGTCTAAAACTTCACCACATATCACCAGGGGAGGAGGGGATTAAAAAGTTGCTAAAAAACATCACGTCATTAATAGATGACCCCTTGACAATTTATATTAATTCTACTCAAGGGAAACTGAAGAAAAAGTTTCAATTTATTCCAAACATATTTTTTTGTGTTTATAATGTAAATCGATTTTTGGTAACGATTAATCGAAAATTGTGATTTAGCAATTGATGTTGACATCTCTAAATCTCCCCCTCAGTTATCGTTTCTATGTAAATATCCACTATTATTATTTCTGGAAATAATTTCTAGGCGTCAGGCCTGCATATTATTATTCGTAGGCGAGTTTAATTAGTGTGAAACGCGTGTTTGCCGACATGAAAACATGGGAAATATCCATAAATCATATTGACATGGCAAATCTAAATATGTCTTTTGGAAGTGATGTTAACATACCTACATCGGCCGTTTGGAATATTAAATGAATTGCGGCTTGTTATTACTATTAAACTTATTGCAGCTTCCTTTACAACTTGGAACGAGATTAATATTTCTTCGTCTTCTACCGAGTAAGAGTGTGTTATTAAGTAAGACCATCGAAGTTATGCTGTACGACTTTCCATCCTATCATATGGGGAAATAAAGTCTTTAAAAGTGATGAAAAAAAATAGGTTGAATAGGTTACGTTGGGTTAGGACGTTGTGGGTTCTTTTTTTTTCAGCACTTTAAATCCCTTAGAGTTAATTTGATCGCTTTTATAAACAACTCATATATGTCTCAAAGAAATCGTTGTGTCTCACTTACTAATCATAGTAAGAAATATATCAATACTAATTTTATGCATGTAAAACTGCGTGTGTTTGTTTGTTACGCTTTCACGCATAAACCAATAAACCAAATTTAAAAATTCTTTCACCTATAGAAAGCTACATCATATGCGAGTAATATAAGATATACATATATAATGGTAAACTCTGGCGTTATGAAATTATTAATATTGATATATATTATATTTCTTATACGTTTTCAGTCGCTAACAAAAGCGAGTTATTGCTAATGGCAGAAACAAATCTTTGCCGTGGAAACGATGTTGATATATTTTTTTTCAGGCGTCGTAGTTAATATCTATCCATATAAATAAAAATGAATCTCCGAAATGTTTGTTCCGAACGACTGCATCAAATTGGATATTTTTTTTTTGGTACTGGTGAGCTCTGGCATTATTAAATTTAGGTGGCACGCAAGCTGTTTGAAAACTGAATATACCGGGAATGAATGTATGGAATGCGGGAGGGGGGAGAGAGAGGGAGTGGGGAAGAGGGGGGAGAGGAGGGGGAAGGAGGGGGGGGGGGGGAGGAGGGGGGGGGGGGATAATTGATATGTGGAAGCGGTACAGTAATTTCCCCCTAATACCATGCGAGCGAAGCCGCGGGTAAAAGTCAGTAGTATTTTTACATGAAACATAGAAGGTAAGGTGAACACACCATAAAAATATGGGTGTGTTTTTATTTTTTTTTTCATTTAAGGTTTGCTTTAAAAAAAATTATATTTAAAAATACAACGTTATTGAGAATAAAATTAGAAAGCGTATTTCATCACCTTTCAAAACAATTTTTAGTTTTCGGATATTCCCTTTTATTGGGATTTTAATGCAAAGCGGAAATATTCTGACCTGACAGAATATGGTCGAGGCCTAAGGGGTTAATGACTTTTGAAAGGGTTGTTGAAATGCCACTTTTATATAGCGAAGTTTTGTCCGGTTTTGCATTTCGTCTTTCCGTAAATTTGTTAGTTACGATCCGGCTCCGGTCAAACATGGTGGTCATTTTTAACTGATCAAATTTTTTTTTTCTGCTTGAGTCCTGAGGGCCTGAGGGTCTATGTCATCTTAGGGGATGCTGTGTGAAGGATCTTTTTAAAGAAAGGAAGGAGAGAAAGTTCTGGGAAGGAAAAAGGTATGAGGGGTGAGAATCTGGGAGTCAGTGTGTCTAGGAGTGAAGAACGTGGGAATCCATCCCTCCAACTGCGGTGCAAGGTGATGGGTCGAGAGAGTCTGGCTGGAGAAGTGAAAAGGCCTCACTCAACCAGTCTCTCTCGTTCCGGCCCTCCACGCGTCTGCCGCCAAGACTCAGACAAGCCTCACCCCATAAACCCGGGAACCTCTGTTAAGCCACCTAATCTAGCGAACCACTTAGGGTGACCTAAGGCAGACGTGTTGGGAAAAGTTGGTACGGAAGAATAATCAGGTGGCAATAATTTGTGTCACAGAACACGATGGGTTTTGTTCGGTAAATATTATTTTTTCAAATCTGATCAATCGTCCAATCGCTGTGTTTATTAATTAGGAGGTAGGTATTTCAGTACTTGCTTACAAATCTTATGATTTCAGAAGACATTTTAGTTTTGATAAATGAAATAAGATAAAATTAAAAACCTACATTTTTGGAAATTAGGTCTACTATTGCCAGAATTGGTATTATTCAATGTATTTTTTAAAAAATTATCAGATATTGTGGCATAGTTGCATTTGACGTAGGTATTCGTGAATGGGGAGTTAAACGCATTGTGCACACTGCACATTGATTAAGAAAGTAATTTGTACAATGCTGAGCGTACTATTTAGTTGATCTCAAATAAGGAGGCTACACGTATTTACGCAGTACGTGATGGCTGGTCCACTTTCCCGGTATCACGAAATGTATGACTGCATTATGGGGCAGATGACGTTGATTAAATAAAGTCATCTGTGATTATTTCGTGCGGCCAGTGGCTGCAAAGTCTGCTGGTTTAATAAATTCAAAATAATTAATATTTTTATCGATTTTAGGATATTATTTCTGTGTTCTTTTACCATACGTATGTTTTTTTTTGTTTGTCAGTTATGATTTCCAATACCATTCATACGATTACGATAAAACTTCGATAATTTGTTGTGCGCACGCCCACTGAGGTTTCTATATGTATTGATGAGCTCTTGCGTTATGAAATTTGTATAAAACATGTAAAATAGATGTCGCGCGGGTTCTTTGAAAAATGGGTGTATTTTATATAGCTTATTTTATTGAGGGAAAGTAAAAAGGAAAGGGGACGCGGGAAGGGAATGGGGGCGGGAACGGGGACTCATGGTACTCAAGGACACGCAGGAAGAAACAATTTCTTTCTTTGATTGACATTGCAACGCATGTCGGGTACCAGTTGAGGAATAAATTTTCTAAGACAAAATAATATCATTATTGTTTTGCTTCCAAAACGATGTTTTCTTTTTTGTTCTTGAAATGGCGTTGGTGACGTCAGGCCAGCCAAAATTTATAGATTCTTTAGGATTCTTTAACATGTTTTCCATTTAGGTACTTTATAAAGTAATGTTCTAAAAATATATTAAAAAAAATTAATGGTTTATTTAAGGTCATTTGGTAGAAGGGACATTTAGAAAAGGTGCATGGATAAAATACAATTACTCCATTGTATGACCGTGACACCGTCTTATAACGGATTATTGCCTAAGACTAGATTTAGAGTTACACGTGCCTTTGATTTTTCACAAAATGGACTTATATAAATCAGCCAAATCTTATTTTGATACGACTTAATTTTCACCAATGATTTATTTAGTTAAGTCAGCACGGAAGAAAGATTTTTTGTGGTGAATCAGGAAAAAACACCAAACATGCTAATTTCGTTTATTTATTTAGTAATAATATTTGTTTTCTAACAGAATTTTATAATTTTTTTGTGCTTATTGTAGGGTTAAACTGTTTTGTTTGAATAAACTACTCCAGTGAAAAATATTATTGCTTAAAAATGTATATTCATATAGATCAACATAGCTGATTATGAATATGTAATAAGTTGTATTACACGTAGAATTTATAAATCGTCATTTAAAAACGAATAAAACACCATCACATTAAAACACATCAAATCTGCTGGGGAAGGAGATGGGGGAAGAGGAAGGTGGGGTGGAACCTAGCTATTCAGATCTAGTCACCAAGCACGGCTAAAGCCATTTCAAGCAACGTTTCAATTCTGAATGGTGGTCTTACACCAGAATCTTCCAGCCTAACCGTAGATATGAAATATTCCAGTGGCACGCCTCTGAAACTTACCCGTGGGCCTCTGCCCCGTTCCCGCGGGTCTGCTCCTTATCAGACCAAAACATCTCTTACTTTTTACCGTTTTCAATTTGAGTCCTACACGAACACTCGACATTAATGTTCGCCATTAAAGCTGTGTGGATGTTTAAATGTTTACACACGAATCAGGCGGGAATTAACGGGACAGGCTGCAATGGCAACACTAGAGTGGCCAGTAGCTGCACTGGCAATACTGATACACAGGTTCCTACCTTACCACCACGTGGTGGGAAGCTGTAATCTGGTTGTCGCATCTGTGATGGATTACTGATCTCGCATGGTATTAGATGATTTTTCTTGTCTGAGCAAATAATAGGTATAGTATTTTCACTATTTTTTAACTGTTGAAAAACAGACGGTAATGACATTTTTGTAATAACGAATAGATTTAATATAAGTTGCAATTTTTTATTTGCCGCCAAAACGATATACTCGTGCGGAGGACGTTCTTGACGTCACACCGGCTTTCGTCAAGGCTTAGGCGCGCGACGGATTTTGAAATGTCACACGATTAAGTCAGTGCCATCGAACAACCAGATTTCGTAAATTAATGAAAAATTTATAATTACACAAAGTACTTAACTAGCCAACTTTAAAATTGAATCTTTCACATATTTTTAAAGATTTGTGAAAATATTTCATTTTTAAATTATATTTAGTAGAATTTTTAAAATATGCCAAGCCAAATAACGCTGGCGGTTTTATTGCTGGGTCTGTCACTAGCATTAGTCGTTTAGTACTGCATGAGCGTAAAATCTTGATCAATGAAATCAAATTTGCTTTGAATTTAAGTGTCATTTTCAAAATTGGAAATGATTATGTGAAGAATAATTCAGACAGTTATAGCAAGAGCAATTCAAGTAAGTAGGTATTATAATTTAATATTTAATAGAAAAAAATTATATCCCCTGATATTTCACGGGTCTGCCCTAGTACTATAATTTACAGTGATTTATCAGAATATAATAAATAATTTATTTTAAAAAAATATTATTGATTATTTATTTATTTAATATAAACGGTATACATATACCATAAACACGGATTACCTATCACAAAATCATAGTTAAAAAGAAACAATAAAAAAAAGTACAACAGTTAATTGTGGCTTTTGATTAAGAAATGACACCAGAGATACAATCATATATAAAATTCTATAGTGCAAATAAAATTAATACTGATTGAAAATATTTGATAGTATAGCCTTCTTGTACCTAGCTTCCGTGCAGTTAAATAGATCTGCCACATCAGCATATCTATTAGTAACTTCATGTAATCTAGGTACAAGCGAGTGTATCGTATACTCAGCTCGGTTATTGTAGCATTTAAACAGGATTTTAGAACGAGTGGCTCTCACGGGAATATGAAATTTAATGAGCTTAGTTAAATCAGGACTGTCTATTCTACCATTTTATATAAAATTTTATATTCATAACATATTATATAAAATATATTTGTTGTTCGATTAGAAGCAGGCAAATTTTTTTTTTTAAAAGTACCTACAGTTACTGTTGTTTTCATTATGATAATATTGTCCGCTCTGTGGTCGAGGGTTAAGGCTCTCGACTAGCAATCAGAAGGTCACGGGTTCGAATCTCGGCGCGCAAAAGTAAATTTTAATAGATTAATTTGTGTTATTTCACATTTTATTCATTAAAAATAATATATAGTATTCTTGCGGCACGTCCCAGAGTGGAAGATACTATCAGCATCGCTCTGGTGTAAGGCCACCATTTAGAATTGAAACGATGCTTGAATGGCCTTAGCCGTGTTTGGTGAGCAGATCTGAATAGCCAGGTACTTCCCCTCCCACTCCAATTAAGGATGCCAAAGTCTCACTATCTCCAGACGGGAGCAGTTGGGACTCTTGTACGGTATTCACATAAAAAAATTCAGTTGTCTGTAAAGTCGGTTTACGGACGATAATTTTACGTTTCACAAGCCGAACGCTTAGGCCGATCGTGCCTCTCTATCGCTTGTTCCGCCCTCTCGCCGGACGCTTTGGCCAATCGTGCCTCTCTATCGCTTGTTCCGCAATCTCGCTTGCACGCTCGGCTCAGCCGGAACGTGACAACGTGACAATGAGTCATACTTTTTCGTGAGTGCTGCCGGCGTTCATCGATTTATAAGACGTTATCACGTCAAAACGCGTCCTCCTTACCGTTGCATTTACGGTGAATATGTCAAAGTATTGATTTTTCGTTAAAACTTGTAAATTCGACCTTACAGGTAGGTACTTAACGCTTTCCAATCCTTTGAATTAATTTCGTAACACGTCTTAAGAGCAACACAATACACATTTGAATTTTACGTCTTGTCTAATATATTCATCAAATAACAAAACCTTCTATAAAGCATCAAGTAAACAATATTGTAACTCTCCCACTATTCTAACCCGCGCGTTACTCGCTACCGCCCAATCCGAATAAACCCACGTTATAATACGTGCGTTATTATCTATACCGCGGTTTATTGGTATCGGCTGTATTGACATTAAGGAGGAGGCGACAATGCGACATTACGCGACGATTATTGGCAATGGAGCTGCCGTGTGCGGTACCGCGAGCCAACCATGTCCCATACTGGCCGGACCTCCGCCCGCCCTCGCCTCGTGATATGATAATGTATCGATACTGAATACTAACATGACTAGCGCGCCTTACTTAGAATAAAGACTTTCCCTCTTGCTAATAAACGTGTTTTAAATTTTACATAACTGATAAACAATAATTTTTGTAACGGTTGTTTATCAGTTTTGTAAAATGTTTATTTATTTATTTTTTATTTATACAATACATGCTACATAATTTTGACATTTACATGAAGTAGGTATATTAGATCACCATACTAGGCGGCTGCCTGTTTCATGGTGACCAATTGAGTATCGTTACTTTGTATGAAAAGTCTAGTATAAACATATGCATTTAGTATAAATGATGCTAAAAATTGGAAAAATTATAATAAAATTTAGAAATTATAATCAAAAGTAGAAAAAAGAAAGGGGGAAAGAAGTAAATTAGCATTAGATTATAAAAATTTATACAATTTTTGTTTCTTTTTTTTTTTGTATGTGTGCATGCAAGCACACATGCATATATAGGTGCACACATCTAAACATATATATATATATATACACACACATACGTTCATGTACCTTGTACCTATATAACCATATCCTCATACATATAAACAATATAAAAACTTTTATCTGAGTACAAGAAACGGGCTACTAACACTATCACATTCACTCATCAAAAACACGTTTATTAGTAAAGCGTATTAGTTATTGTTATACTCGGCCACGCATTGTAATAACCTCTCAATAGAAAGAGATATTGCAAAAAATGTCATGCATCTGAACGAAAAGCAGGTATCTTTATAATATAATTTATATTTGTATCTCTTAAAACTGAAACCTTCAACATTTTGTTAGGGAACATTTTAAGTGGGACATTTTTACTAAGAAAATTTTGACAGGGAACATTATTACAGGCATAATTTATATTTGTATCCCTTATGACTGAAACCTTCAACATTTTGTTAGGGAACATTTTAAGTGGGACATTTTTACTGAGAAAATTTTGACGGGGAACATTATTACAGGCATAATTTATATTTGTGTCTCTTATGACTGAAACCTTCCACATTTTGTTAGGGAACATTTTAAGTGGGACATTTTTACTGATAAAATTTTGACAGGGAACTTTGCAATATCCACATTGCACGCATTGCAATATCCTTCAATATTGCGAAAAATGTTATGTACCTGAACGAAAAGTTCGTATCTTTATTCTATAATTTATGATATTCTTATCTCTTACGATTATAACCTTCAACGAAATCCGAAGATTACGTAAAACTTTAATCATTCCATCTTTAGTTTCTCCTTTAAACCTCTCCTTTCCTCCCAGGAATGCAGGTATAATATAGGAATGAAGTGAAGATCATCGTATCGCGATCTGGCCGCGCCAGGAATCCGTACTCATTTTACTCGAATAAACAATCTGATGGGAGATAAGGCCGTATGCATTTATTCATCTGCCGGAGTGCAAGCGGGATTAATTTCAATACAGCCACCGGTAGATGGACCATGGAACATGGACCGAGGGAAACACGTCCGATCGGGGACGAAGGTACTCGTGGTTTATATTCTGTAATACCTATACCTAACTGATTCTGGAGAGATCATAATATTATAAAGGTACCCCGAAATGGGGTGACTTTGTAAATTTTTAACTGTGAAACTAAATAATTTGTAATTGTGTGGCAAAAATTACCAAACAATTCAAAAGTCGCCCATATTACGGCGCCTATTCTATTTCATTTATAATTTTAAATTATTTAAGTTTTCGCATCGGAAAATATCCAAGAGAAGTTTTTTTTATCATAAATGTCCTTGGGTTGTTAATCTTGAAATGGGATCTCTTGACATCGATCCAAAGAGCCTATCGCTCAACCGAAAAGGTCGTCAAAAGCGTCGGTTTTCATTTGTAAGGTTGGTTTAATTATTTACTATCTTTTACCCGCGGCTTCGCTCGCGTGGTATTTGGGGGAATTATTGTAGCAATTAGCAATACATAATGTCCTATCCCGTGCGTCCCCGTTCCCTTCCACCTCCCCGCCTTCCCCCTCCCTCGACTCTTCCCTCTCTGCGAACCTCACCTTTCCCCTGCTTTTCCTTCCTGCCGCTAAAATATATGAATTACACACATTTTCATTTATACAAATTTCGTAACGCCAGTACTTACCATTATAAATAGCCAATGTTAATCGCTGATAATGTAACTTTCTATTGGTAAAAGAATTTTTAAAATCAGTTTAGTGGTTTAGACGTGAAAGCATAACGATCAAACACACTCACTTTCGCATAATATTAGTATAGATACAATAAAGCATAAATTGTCACAGACACTATGTATTGATTATTATTGTAGTTTCAGCTTCTTTCAATAGATGTTGATATGTTAGTTTGTAATACGAAGTTCTGTTACATCCCAACAGATAGCAGCCACGTTGGATATCAGCAGAGTACCATCTACCGCCGTTCGTGTCCTATCCTAGGTACGAACGATAACGATGATTGCTGGTAGCTTCAGTGAGATTGGGCGGGCTCCCTCAGTCCACCCATAGGAAAAACAGAACTACTAAGAGTCTAACCTAGTAAGAACGTCTGTCCAGTTTGATATGTTTGTAAATATTCTCAACTATCAAGTAAACCACCTATTAATCATTCGAACCTTTAACTTATTTGGAAGATACCCATCACAACTCAAGTTGTCTTACTATCGGAAGTTAAGAGACATAACACTATAATTTTTCATACCGGAAGATTCATGGTAAACCTTAACTCAAACAATTTTGTATAAAAAATAGCCACATGTGACATTTATCGTCGCTGCTCTGATACTTGTAATATAAAGCAGCGTTGTAAATTTCCTCCAGCGGTTGTCAGAAACGTATGAAGGCGAAAAGAAAATCACATAACTTACTGTTCACTGCAATAATGATAATAAAATCTCATCACGAAGCCGATAAATAATAGAGCAACGGCTTTACAAATCTTTTCGCACATAATTCAAAGCGATATTTATCATTATTATGCCGAGTTCATTTCATTCACTTCTCGGATTGATACTTTCAAGTAATAACGATCAAGAATTTCTGGTTTGCGTCTCGGCTTTGCCCGAGAGATCATATTATAATAATTATTATTTCTCTCTTAGTTTGTAGAAATGGCAATGGGTAAGAAGAAATAAGACTCCCTGCTGATGGGAGACGCGTCGTATAATAATATAATGGTACAGTTGACGCAACGGAGGCTTTTTATACCACTAGAAGAAGTGCACTCAGTCGATAGTGATTTGTCAGCCGTGGTATGATGACCACAGGGAAGCTGCCTAGTGATAATCTAATAAACTGTGGATATTTAACCTGCTAGGCGCGTAGTGCTTCAACCGGGACGAACCGGAACTTTGCGCCGCTCCGGTTCGTCCATATATTCCTACGGAACATGAAAAATGCCGATTGCCCTGCAATTAACGTCACCCATCGAAGAAATTGTAAATAATATTTTTGTCATACGAAAGTTGATTTATTTTTTATTTATGTAAAACCATTTCTGATTTGCCTATCGGGGGAAGGTAGAAAGAAGTTTTAACTGGAAGGTTTCATGAAAATAATAAGTAAATTTTAAAATATTGTGCCTAAGACTAGAAAACACGATCAAATCGATTAATATGTTTTTCTTTACCTTACAGTTGACTATTTTTATAACAAACTTTGTACTGTTGTAAGAAAGAAAATGGCTAGCTGAAAACTTGCGTCACTATGGCCAATAATGTAGTAAAACAAAAACTAGTAGAACAAGTAATTGGTTGAGATACGAAAATTCGTGATAGTGATAACCCGATTTTTTACGCGAAAAACAAAAATATTGCCATTTCTATGAGGATAAAGCTAAATTCACAAATTTAGGGTATCTAACTATAAAATAAGAAAGTAATATTATGCATTCTAAATATTTATTTGTCTTTAGTTTTCACAAGCTTGAATAGTCATAAAATCTTCCCACATCTTTTTTTGCTGTAAAATACCAATAAGTCAACACAACGCCACCGTTTTGGCTGAAAAAATCTCACAAAAAACCGAATTTAGCCAAAAAAGTTGAGAATTTTTCAAGTCACCAGACATATGACATGTATTTTGAAAAACATTATTTTACCTTTTTGATACTTCTTGCACTGAGATGGTTAACCTAGGCACGATATCACCCAGCGAGATGATCATCTGAGAAGTTCCATAACAAACCTGTTCTAGGCGGTCGGTTCGCATTAAATACTTTTTTTAAATTACTTCATTGAATAAACATTTGATTTTTCGAAGTAAAGCCCTTCATTTCATGTCTCAAATACTCTTTCTTACTCGTAAAATGACAGATTATAATTTGCAGAGTGCAAAGTATTCCATAAAAGAAGTTCCACCAACGTCGCCGCTGAAGGGAGTCTTTTTTTAATTTATATAAAAAGGTATTTTTAACTATCTGCCAAAAGTAATTAAACCTTAATGTAGAAAGTTGAAATATTTGCACTCTTTGCATTGTGGATAGACGACCATTAAGAAACGAAATTTACCGGAAATGGCTTTAGTTATGTTCATTAACCAGTTATAAATATCCATTTATTTCTCAATCATCATATTCCCCACCTTTTCCTCTTTCGCTAATAATATATCAGTCTCACAACACTCCACACAATGGAATACCATATTTTCACAACTCAAAGCAATTGAGAAATTACAATACGTAGACCTTGGATTCTGAACTTACGAAACATTTTTACAAATTATATAACTGTGGGAAATTGATGTAATAATCATAAAACGACGTGAAAAGTGATAAAATATCCAACAATTATTAACCACACTTATTCAAAATTGAAAAAACAAATATCGTTAAAGAAAATTATCACTTACCATATAACGAGTGGCGTATAATGCACGAGATCAACATTGCCTCGGACAAGGAGCAGAGAGAATAATTTTCCTTTTCAAAAATTCAAAATAATACAACAACTGTTCGGTGACAGTCCATCAAGCGGCGGGGGCAATAAATCGTCGCAGCCAACAGTTGCAGGCGCGTCCCCGAGGCCTCCGAGACATCTCCTGACATCTGTGGATGTCCTGTGAGACAGCGCCGGCCACTCTGACCAGCTCTGGTCCAGCAGGCCTGAGTCTTGAGACCTCTATCGCCTCAGATCAGCCAGCAATCTCGCCAGGAATTTATTAACAAGTGAATTTCGAAACGAGAGAATCATGCATTTAAAAATGTTAAGAATTGGCGAGGCAGAGAAATATCTCTGAAAAGTCGGAAATGAGAAGAGATAAGGTTTTGATAAACCTACTCGTACTTGCAGTGTGGGTTCTTATTCATTCTTAACAATTACTTACCGTATTCATAGTAATTGTGAAGCAACTCCTCATATTTGTAGAAGATAAACAATCGACGTCAATATCAATACTCAATATTCTCCTCACTATTTCTCAAGTTTCGATGTTACTCATAATCTGAATGGGAGCAAGTAGAAAATAACTTTAGTATTGATAACGTTTTAGTATTGATTTTAAAATATTCATATACGAGTATGTACAATAACACTTTATCTGAAACAGCACAGTTTTTCCTAGTGAGGCCGTGACAAAAATTAACCTTTTAACCATTTACATACATTTAGTTGTAGTTATTTATTACTTTACACTCTACTACTATGTTTTATATTAGAAATTTATGTATTTCTTGCACTCATCATTGCTTACTTATTTGTAAACTGTATGAACGAATATAGATATAAATAATTTAAAACCTCTGCCATTATCGTTCTAATAGCCCCCATTCTGTTTTATTTTACCAGCTTAGGCATTTTTTTAAGTATTACAAACTTACACAACATCCAATGTTTTGGAAAAACTACATCTATTCTAACTCTATTTTAATTTAATACTAAACAATACAAGGTTATTAATTTCTCCCAGTTCTATTTTCTTATAGTTATCTTCGTTTATATTATTAGCCTCTTCATCAGTCCTGTTTGGAACTCTAATTAGATATATTGGTTGAATAACAATAGTTTGCAATCGTTGGTCAATATTATGAGGTGCTTAGTTCTAAGTGCCTCTTCATTTCCCACACACAACGTCATCTTAATACCATAATAATTGTCTACCCGTCTGTTTGTTTGTTTGTTTGCTGCGGGTTCCTGCGCTTGACAGCATTGTTGACTGATACCGGCGGCGAGCATAGAGTCTCGAGGCGGCAACAATTGACAGACAATTGCAAGGGCTCCCATGTAAATGAGCCAATATGGCTTCCATAAATCCATCCGCGTACCTCCGCGGGAATACTATAGCCTGAACTGCGCACTATATCTACCCCATACCTGTACAGTTGTACATATACCCCGCAGTCCGCACACTTGCACTGGGAATACTCGGCCGAGTCGCTCGGCCAATAAAGAACCCTCGGATTGCGCTATTGATGTTGAATCGAATTGCTAATTGAAGTCAACATTGTTGTGTGGCTTGCACATTGCACAATTGTGTGGAAAAGCGATAGCCCATGTCCAAGACGGGGCTAAAAAGCTATGATTTTTGCTAATTTGTTGAACAATCCGGAAAACCTATTGTTTTAAAGATGAGATGCTCTCAAAAAAGTATGACCTAAAAGTATAACACAAAAGACATAATATTATTACATATTACTATCGTACCTAATTTTAAACTTTCGTGAGCCCTTGCTGGAAACTGAATTTCAGGATATCAACATGCTAATCTCAATGTTTACTAACCAGTTAATGAAAGTTGAAAAGAGCTTAATAATAACAATGTACTTACTTACGACTTACGATAGCACTAACACAGACCCGTAAAAATCAAGATATCATAATTGTAGAATTTGTGAAGCGAAAATATGTATTAAAACATATATTTGTTTCAGAATCATTGCCTTTCAAAAGGGGAAATTTACCAATCAAATATTGATAAACTCGAAAAATTACGAATTCTAACCAACGAAATTATAAAAACACAATAGACGTTATATTTATGCAAATCGAACAACCTATTTTTTTCATCACTTTAAATGACTTTTCAAATGAAGTGTTGAAGTCGCATGATTCTGAGTTGTCCGATCACGTGAAACTACTTTCTTTATTCTATTAATTCAACTAAGCATCTGTCAAGCATTTAAACAAATGAAATACGCAATTTCAAATCAAGAATTATTAATTCTATCAATTCACAAAAAATGATGGTTTCTACTTTGTCTGACATAATCAGTAACTTACCCATGCACTAACAACCCAAAAGTTTACCACCTTACAGTTCTTAAAATATTTTTAACATGCAATAAAAAGGCAGTAAGCAACATTGAAGAACACATGTTTTTACATATTTATTTTAAATGTATAAGCAAAGTTTTTTTTTCCTACGAACTAACTAAAATACTAAAACAATAGTACATTTTTTTTTTTAATATTACGTTTTCACTAAATACTTCCCACAGAAATAAATATACCAGGGATACAAAGCTCTGAAGACTGGAAATGAACCTACAAAGCCCTAAAACGGCCCCAAAAGTACCAGGGTAGCATGTCTTGCAGCAGGTTGTGCGATGTGCGGTACCTCGCATCACGCTTGTTTGCATGTCGTTCGGGCGGGCAGTTCTTCCCGCGGATTTATTTATTGTTCGACGTCATCATTTTTCCTTCGGAGGTCCTGCGCTCCCGTTAATGGACATTTGCATTGAATCGTCCCGCGGGATACATGGCTATTTAACGTCGCAGCCTCCCATAATCGTTGGACAAATCAACGGAGATATTATAAATCGCTCTGTCCTCTGGGACGGGTGACGTGGCGCGTGTTTATTGTTTGGTGAACACCCCTTTGTTGGGAGTTGAGAGGTTGAGGGATGGTACTCAAAAGGTTTTATAAAATCTATAATATTTTATTGTATTTGAAACGTTCTTACGATGATATTTTTTCTCATATTTATAAAAATAAAATTAACAGAATCCAATCTAAATGGAAAATTTCATAATAAATTATTATACGAATAAGTATGTATTATTGACAAATCAGAACAAATAAATAATTTTAAAAACAAACTCATGTGGATAAATATTTCGTACAAAGCATTTATAAGAATTGAGGTGTGTAGAAGCAAAGGCCTAAACCTCCACTTTCGTTTTTTTTTTTTAAAGGCTAAAACACAATGATATCTTTGCCTTTGATACATTTTTTCAAACTCTGATTTTGATAAAAGAAAGCTGAGTTTGTCACTAACCAGATTTGCAAATTGAATTTAGGTTCTCAATTCGAATCACTATGACTGCATTTATAACTTTTTTCCGATATTTTGGGGATTGCTGCCTTTGCTTTTACATACCTCAATTCAACTCAAATTCAAAGCTAGAGTCGCGGCTCACTTATCAGGCATTTTTATGTGAACATCGCTCAAGTTCCAACTGCGCCAACCATCTGAGCCATCGTAGCCAGTGAGACTATGACAACCCTAATTGGGATATGTGGTGAGGCTGAAGGTTGGGAAATACTTGGCTTTTCAGATAATCCGGTCAACAAACATGGCTAAAGCCATTTCAAGCAACGTTTTAATTCTGAATCGTGATCTTATATCAGGGCGATACTGAGAGTATCTTCCAATCCGGAACGTGCCGCAAATATACTAATTATAATATTAATTGAAAAAATTGTGAAATAATACAATTATTTAAAAAATTTATTTGCGTACGCCGGGATTTGAGCTCGTGACCCTCGGATTGCTGGTCGAGAACACTTTAATAAAATAAATTGAATGTAGCCTCCACGATAGCTGCGCTATAAATATCAAAAAGACAAAATATTGATTGATTAATTATATGATTTGTCTTTATTTTTGTTCTTCGCTTAATTTTTTTTTTTCGATCTTGAGGTATCATTTAAAGTAAGCAGTGAAATAATGCGCAGGTAATACAATAATTGTATTAAAAAATGTTATAATACTATTAATCGTATTGAAATACTGCATACTTTTTAATTGTATTAAAATAAGGTTATAATATTTTTAATTGTATTAAAGAAATGTTATAATACTTTTAGGGGGTATTTCACCATCCTCCTCACAGATTATTTATACGGTAGCGTACATTTAAGATTAATTTTACAGGATTTATTTATTTAAAAAGTATGATTTTACTATTTGGCACTTGAACCTATGAACAATGGCTACATATAGGATAAGTTAGCCGAGTTTTTTTACCAGCTGCTAGTATTTATTTGTTTATTTATTAATATTCGTTATATGTATGGATAAACTACGAGGAAGATGGTAAAATAACCCCCTTTAAATTGTATTTAAATAATCCTACTTTTTAGTTCTATTAAAGGAATTTTATTATACTTTTAATTGTATTAAAATAATGTAAGCAAATAAGTTTTAAAAAATGTTTTTATACTTCTAATTGTATTAAAATAATACATACTTTTAATTCAGTTAAAAGAATATGTACTTTTAATTGCATTAAAATAATGTGAAAATATTTTTAATTTAAAGAATGTTAAACACTTTTAATTGTTTTAAAAGAATGCCCACTTTTTATTGTAAAATAATGTTATATCGTTTTACTTGATTCGAACGACAAATTAATTTCGAAGTAGGTGTAATAATTATGGATATTATTGTAAATACAGCTGTTTAATGACCCTGATTTGAAGAAAAATAATCAGATCACTACACATCACTCTCACTGCAGCCTGTTCAGAGTATTCAGTTTGCCCACTATGTTACTCTCACTTCAGCTGATCGCCTGGTATTCCATTTGTATGAATGTTACACCAAACCAGTAACAGACGCCTTAAATTCATTGTGGCTCTAAACATGGCTCAAATAATTGGAAATCTTTTGTAAAAAATACCAATCAGATTAATGATGATTCGAACAGAGTTTATTAGTAATTTGCTATTCACATTTCTATTACATTATAAGTCTAAATGAAACTTTCAGGTGTCTTACAATTTCAATTTTCGGGAGGTTTCCACGACTTTTCAATCCGGGACAAAATATCTCCGACAAAATGTTCTACGGATAAAACATCCCCCAACAGCCCAACAAAATAGCTACTAAAACCTAACCTAACATAAAAAATAAATAGGAAAAAAATAATGCAGACATCCTGTAAAGACAATAAATTATTTTTCAAAAAAAGTAAAATGTAAAATAAGGTTTGGTTAGGTTAGGTTTTAGTAGATATTTTTTTGGGCTGTTGGGGGTTGTTTTGTCCGTAGGATATTTTGTCGGGAATATTTTATTGCGAGATGAAAACGCGCAGTACCTACCCTCCGCAGAGCATATTATTTGTATCTTCGTATGAAGTTATTTAGATAATACACCCGAGTAGAGGTTTAACTATAATAATAATTATTATTTTTACATCAGCCCCGCACAGGAGACCCTGAGGAAAATAATTCACCTCAGGGACTATGTCATCGTATGGGATGCTGTGTGGAGGGTCATTTAGGAAAGGAAGGTCTGGTAAAGAAAAATAATGAGGGGTGGGTCAGTGTCCAGGAGTGACGGAATTATGAATTCATCGCTCTCACTGCGGTGCAAGGTGACATTCCGACGGCTCGCCACGCAGTGGGTGGGCAAATGCATCCGCCGCCAAGACCTAGACGAACCTCACCCTATGAACCTAGACACTCCTGCTAAGTCACCAAAGTTAGTGAATCACTTTGGGTGACCTGTGGGAGGGGTGTTGGTTATCCAATAGATGGTTCCCGGGGCTGCGGTACCCATACTCTCCCCAAGCACAATTTAAAATCTAATTATTTAAAGAAGGGGGTCTCTGGCGAGCGACGAGGATCGGTTTTGATTTTTATACGAATCTACAGTTTTAGAAGAACCATCTCATCTCTCTTTTGATACTAACTAACTTCTAACTTCTTGATGAAATTTTGAACACTTCACGTTCAAAACAAGAGGAAAATTACTGCCTACATCTGATTTTTTACGCTTAATAGTGTTTTATTTTCAGAGTTTCAAAGCATCATTGCATATTTAAAATATGAATTATTTTTATTCTAACGAATAGCGAACGATTTTCTTTTTTGAATTTGACTTTAGTAATTAAGATGTTAAACGATATAACCCGTAAGAAAAAAAACGTAGAATGAATATAAGGCACTTAGGGATCGTCCATTAATCACGTGAGGCTCAAAAGGAGGGGGGGGGTTCGGAAAAAAATCATGAAATTTCACAAGGAGGGGGGGGGGGGGAGATATAATGAGATATCACGTGTATTTATTTTTCGTTGAACGCACGATTTCTAAACCAAACAGCGGCGCGTGGCCTTGACTCACCGTTGCCAGGCAACGGATTTCTCCGTTGCGACAACCGCTCGGCATCGCCAGTAAGTCTGTGATTTTGAAGCCGAATACAAGCGTAAATCGTTGCCGCGTATATTTTGCCTTAAAACAATGGAACAATGTCTAAACTAGCAGATCTGTATATAGACCTATTTACAGAGTATAGAAAGGGAAAAAACCTGGTAGCTCAGAAAGAATTTAATGAGTTTTGGGCTGATGCGAAACAAAAATATACCAGAAAAAAAGAAAAAAAATACATGTTTTTTACACCTTCCTTTATTATTTTTATGCCAGTCAAAAACAACCTTCAACCTCAATGTTTCTCTGGACATTTTTATCACGATGCTTAATTTTCCAAAATTTAATCAGATTATACCTGTATTTAAAGATAATATTCTAAAAATTTCAATTTACTTTGAACTAAAAAAATACACGTGATTTTGGGTATGGGGGGGGGGGGGGGGGGATAGTGTAAAACCTCACCACATATCTCCAGGGGTAGGGGGAGGGGTTAAAATAATATCACGTGATAATTTTCGTCCCAAATGCCTCAAATGAGTCAGAAAAAAAATTCTGCATAAAACCCGGGCAACGCGGCGCTGGCGGCTTCAGCTAGTTATGTGTATAAATGAACCCGATTGCCTCGAACGTTCCTCCAAACACCTAGAATTACGTTAATTCCATACGAAATTATCAGATCCGTTGGCAACTAAACGGCCCCTATCCCGAGATACCTGATAAAGTAAAGACAACGAAATGAGAATTCTGTTCCCCGAAACTGAGTGGAAGTCGGGAGTATATCAGATTCTTTTATACCAGTTTGAAATTTCTTGTTCTTTTATTGCCTCACTAATCTGATTATGTTCTTTTGGCCTCACTAATTACAGAAAAATTAAAAGTTGTTCGAGATAATGAATGGCTGCAAACACTTCTCCAGTAGATTAAATGTGACGGCGGTAATAAATTATGATAATTTCACACGGCTCCTTCCTCTCAACGGACTGACTTCACGGAGGTGACCAAATTTTTTTCCTCACGTATCTTGAGTTTTAATTACATACTTTTATCAAAGTGAATAATTTTTCACGCAAACTGGTTGCGTGAAATTTATGCATCCTTTAATTTTTTTAAATATTTTTTTCCACGGCACTAATGTAAAATAATATATTTTTTTTTAAATTTTGAAACCCTTAATCCAAGATGGAATTCCACTTTAACTTGAAGGAATATTTTTTAAATAACTTTTGAATTCCATTATATTATGATTTAGTTAGAATTTTATCAATCTGAAGATAAGATGAAACCAGTCTGGTCTTCAATAAAAAAAAAATGGAAGAAATTTATAATGGTTTTTTAATCCATAAAAAGTCGTAAGTTAAATTCTTGTTCAACAGGTCTAACCTGACTGTAGGGTGCTATGGTTTCACTGGCTTCTGGTAGATATTAAAACACGGCCAAAATAATAAAATACAAAAAAATCGGAAGCTACACGATCTTACTTGTATTCCTTAATTCTTAAATCTTAACAATTTGAAGGATATTTGTAGTTTATCTAGAAATAATTCAATCTGCATGCGCGTGGATTGCCTGGATTCGAAAAAGATGTGATATTTTTTATTAATGTTTGCGTTATTGCTCTTTAGATTTTAACCCTTAAGGTATTATTATTATAGTATAAGGAATTAAAAGGTACGGAATTACAGCCTGGGAACTTTCCTGTAAAATAAATAATGTCAATCATATTCAATCAGTTCAAAATTCATTAGTTAAATTATTAGCTCATAAAAGTTTATACTAACAAAGGCATATAATAGCAATTCTGTGGTATAAAATTATATTTCAGCGCAAGAATGGCCCTATAAACCTATGAACATAAATAGACTGGACCACACTTACAATACTCATTCTACGTTAAATGAAGAACTTCGTACCTAAACATTTAAACAAATATGGTCAAAGAATGTTGGACTACATGACACCTAATTGCTTAAATATGTAACCTGCCGAAATTAAAAAATGTAAAAATTCTGTAAAAACAAATATTATGTTGAAAAATTGGCTCGCCGAAAAAAATAGTTTGATTCTAATACTAAAAACTTAGTTAGACTATATGTACTTTATTAAAAAAATAGTTAGACTCTATTACTAGAAATTTCTAACTGCTTAGTTAAGTAAAATAAGTTTTATTTTTTTAACTTCAAAGTAAAAGCACCCATTGACAAACTACTTAAGAAAAATTATAATAAATAATTAAAAAAGTAGTTTCACGTATTACAATAATAAAAAGGGGAATATATATTAGAACGAATGACATGATAAGATTCTGTACATTAAAAACATTGTAAGGACAAGTTTCTAATTCACTTAGACGGTAGACCAACCTTTTGTTAAGTTTGTTATTTACATTAAATTCATAATTTTACGAACAACACATCCAGGCATACAAAACTGGAGCAAGGATACTCTCGAAATGCAGTGTTGCTGATGATGGTGTTATTAATGATTTGCACACTTTATGAATTTTTCACTCGTCAGATCAACTTGGAAATCCGAATTTGAAATAATATATTGGAATTGTGAGGTGTTTTTTAACGTGTGGATGCCGTCTGGAAGAGCCACTTTTGCAGGAAGACGTTCGCGTCATAGATTGGTGTTGTACTCGTATTTACCGATTACCATTTTTGATATATTCTTTTGTCCGCGAAGTGAATTCAGAAATCAGTAATTTCAGGGTATAAACGCCATCAAGTTTTGGGGCTATGTATACTCCCCATTATGGTATTTATTTATTAACGCCCTTTTTGGGGGCTTTAACATATTTTATGAATAATAACATATATACAGTATTTATTGTACATAATTGAATAGCCTCAGTAACAATGTTTTATATTTGTTTAAAGATTCATTGAAGATGTCCACTGACTTGATATAGTTATTTCCTTCCATTAGTATTCTGGGCAAAGAGGAATACATATGGTAGTTAGTTCCAGAATTTCTGCACTGAAATAAATCCTGACTTTGGTATTACGTTGTGGTATCCGGAAGCTTATCAGTTCAAGCAATACCGGACAATCAATTAAATCGTTTAGAATTTTATATAAAAATACCGAGTCATATACAAAATTCTTCTGTCTGACAATTTGAGCACATTCATATCATTTAACAGAGTGTTATAGACTATAACTGAAACGACTACATTATTTGATAAATATGACCGTAGATCAAGTCTGGGTCTTCTTAAAGCTGTAGTCGAACTAGATTTAAAAGAGATGTTTCCCAATGTTCACTTAAATAGGGCACAGTTATAGAAGCTCGCACAGGGCGCAGAAAAGGCTATTTACGGCACCGGTTATAGTTCGACATAATTGCTGGGATACCCATTTTAAAATTTAGATAACGTAAGAATTTGTTTTGTATTCTTTCAACAGCTTGTACATGAGTATTATAATATGGATTCCAGACGGGAGAATTGTACTCCAGCTGACTTCTAACATGTATGTAAGCTGTCATACAATTTCTCCAACATTTACTACTTTTATAACCAAAACATTTATTTGTGATTCATTGTCAAATGCTGTCGCAATGCCACAGTAGTTACCATTGCCACCGTCTATATTTCAATAAAAATTTTCATTTAAAAAAGCATTTAGTCGGTATCGTGGTCACAGCAACTTCTTAGATCGAACTGGTACGAACCTCCTACATAAGTATGATTCTGATACAAGATGATATAGAGCTGTTAGTCGATATCCATTCAATATTAATTAATATTAATACACATTGGTCACGTAATGGCTTCAACAAACTGACATCTGTTATTCAGATTGATGGTTATCAGTCAGGCTTTTTGTTTAGCTAAACTTCTCCGCGTCGTTTCTGAAGTAGGTTTCGTAATTAATGTGCGCATTCAATTTCAAATAGAATATACTTCACCTGTAAATTATTTTAATGGGTATTGATTTTAAAACGTATCAAAAATTCATTATGATTCATGATACGGATTTCTCTTTGTATATTTTCAATCTATATATATAAAAATCAAAATATGCTTGCTTATAAATATTTAAATGAATTGTCTATGTATTGTTATATTAAGCATAGGAAATATTTGAAATTTTAAAAATATCTTCTTTCTACGCCGTCGAAGGTTTCTGGATTATTACAACCTTATGACAATACATCTGAAAAGTTTTTTAATCATTACAAAAACTCTTGCAAAACTGTCAAAAATGTCACAATTTGAGAATGACATTTTGCAAAACAATGATTGTTCAGTCAAAATTCAATTTTCGAAACTCTTTAAATTATTGAATTTATTTAAAGTACTCACCTAATACTTTGAATCGAATAAAAAATTATAGATATTTTACACAGGTACCTAGTACCTATGTTAGGTACCAAGTTTGATTGATCGATTTTCGAATAAACTCTTTATCAAGTTTCAAATGACAACGGTGCTAAATAAGTTTTCACTTCAAAAATCCTTTCTTTGATTTGAATCGCTGTGCAACGCGTGCCGGGTACTCGCTTGTAAAATATATATTTTTTAAACTTTTACCATGAGAGAAGATATTGCTAAACATTATGTAGGTACGTAAGCATCAACAAAATTTTGTTTTCGGAAAAACTGAAAAATTATAATTTTTTTTCATAACAAAATGTAGAATTTAATTTTTTAAACATCTTTTTCATTAGGTTTACGTTTTAAAAACATTTTGAAACAAATAAGTTGTGGACAATGTATGAAAACACGGTCTCAGGATGAAAGGATAAAACATTTAAAAAATAGTCGTTTAATAGTTTTAATCGATTATTTCAGAATATGTTAGGTTAATTAATATTTTAAATCCCTTTTCCATTTAATTGAGTTGCCAATAATTTGATATTCCGTTTGATAGATAACGTAAAACCTTTTTTTCGGTCGTCTAAGGTTGCAAAATAATGTTTATCTAAACACATCACGATGTTATCTCAGAACTGACTGTGTTTATCAAATAAACCATTTTTTACGAGGTTTTTGATTTGATCATTTCAGCTTAATAGTAACAATCTTGACAAAAAAATGACTCGATTCCCGAAAATCGGCGTTCGCCCCACGGTGAGCGGTGTACGGTGAACGGATAACGGTGAAGTCAGAACGGAGAATTCACCGGATTCCTCGGCCGCCACTCGCGCTTAATGAGGCTATTAAGTAATCACACGCAAGGAGTATTAAAGCTCACTTTGTTTACAAGTCGTCTGTCGGCGGGCCGGTCTGCGATCCTTCCATCACTCCGCCGAGTCTCGGCCTAGAACTAATAAACATTCACTCCCAGGGGCAGATCAGGCATAGCCGATACCCTCATATTGACACACTATAGGTAATTTGAAGATTTTAAATAAATTTAGCACTCTATTATTTTAAATCGCCTTTGCATAATTCCTTTAACTAGTGGTCGCACAATGGTCGAAATTAATTAATTAAATGTGTAATGTTTTTTTATTGATCTAATGTATTTTTTTTGCATAATTTAAAAAAAAATATTCGCATTCTGCACTCCTTCTCTATATAAACTATAAGTGAGCGAAATTTCATACTCCTCCGTCTGCGCAATTTTCGTAAAAAGGGGTACAAAGTTTTTGCTTCACGTAGTGATATAATGGATAATTGAAATAGGCAGTTTGTAGGTACAGTTACTATTTTATTATTAATTTCTTAATTTTTCAGGGAAAAAAATTGGCGCAGCCAAATAACTGACAAATCAAGGTTTTAAATTCCAAATTTCTAACGACTTTTTTTTTACATGAGCTCCACACAGAAGACCCTGAGGAAAATTATTTCCCTCAGGGTCTATGTTATCTTTGGGGATGCTGCCCATGAACCCGGGCACCCCTGCTAAATCACCAAACGTAGCGAACCACTTGGGGTGCCCTATGGCGGAGGTGTTGGTTATCCAAAAAAGGTTCCCGGGGCGGCTTACCCATTCCCGCCTCCCATATTGAACTGACTTATAACGTATTTCTCTTGAACTCTTTAAGTTTTAAGTTCCTAAATACTCGTTATTTTTTACGATAATATCTATAGATTGGTAGAGCCGAAATGGTGATTGTATTAAATTCCCTTGATTACAAAAATCGCAAAGTACCTATGCCACGAAAATTATTAAAAATACATTTGGTTCTGTTATTTAACACTTTACAGGTATTAAAATTTACAATGTATCTTAAAATATAGCTTAGGCATTTTTGTCGAGAGATTTTTGCTATATTTTAAACGAGTCGCGTTTTATTAAATATTTTCACAATTTACGCTTCATTAATATCGTTTTTTTTTTAATATTAGCGCGCTCTCTCTAAAATTTGTATTTAAAATTCTCCCTTTTTCTTCTATTGAATGCTTACTAATAGTTTTGTAAAGTTGAACTTAAATAGTTTTGTAAGGTTGGGTTAGGACGGTGGAAAACACATATGAACGCTTCTATTCCAGACTTTTTATGACAATTTTGGTGAAAGCCAAAGGCTTATATACTTTTTTTAATTTTACAATCACATCTGATTATTATCGTTGACATTAAAAAGGTGATTGATTGTGCAGGTGACTCTTAATAAATTAAATTTTTGGATAGTTTAACAGATCGGTGATCTTTCTCCGCTAATAAAAAAACCTTATCATATTGTAGGTAAATATATATAGGACGGCCTCCGTGGTCCCGAGGCAAGACTCTCGACTCACAATCCGAAGGTCGCGGGTTCGAACCCGGCGTGCGCAAATAAATTTTATTTGATTAATTTGTGTTATTTCACAATTTATTCATTTAAAATAATATATAGTATATTTGCTGCACGTTCCAGAGTGGAAGATACTATCAGTATCGCCCTGGTGTAAGACCACCATTCAGAATTGAAACGTTGCTTAAAATGGTTTTAGCCGTGTTTAGTGACCAGATCTGAATAGCCAGGTACTTCCCAACCTTCCTCTTCCCTATCTCCTTCCCCTCCCCACTACCTTCAGCCTCACAACATACTCCGATTGGGGATGCCATAGTCTCACTGGCTCCAGACGGGAGCAGTTGGGACTCTTGTGCGGTATTAACTGTAAAAAAAAAAAAAAAGGTTTGAAATTTCTTTTTGCCTGTTTTAAGTGAAAAATCTAGTGATAGTTACATTGTAGACAATTAAACGAATCCTCACGTAACGCAGTTTTAAATATTTTCATTGAAAATTGATCTATAGGGTTTTCTTAATAAGAGGATGCTCACCAGGGATCCGGCAACATACTGATTTAACTAAAGTAAGTTTAAATGAATAAAAGTGAAGTTTTCAATAACGCACAGGTATGCATTCAATTTTAAAATTGTTCTTTTCACATATTGGTTCGATGATTCCTCCGGCCCTGTTTTCTAAAATAAGTGGAAAAGTGACGTGGTACTAATTCACCTGCAACTCGTCTTGTGATTAATAGTTTCTCGTGAATTTTACTCTTTCGATTAAATTCTGCGTTTAATATTAGGTCAAAGATCAATGTAATGTATATTTTTTCTCATTTAAATAGGAAGCTTAATTAATTCACTAGAGAAAATAGAATACCGAAAAAAAATATGGGAGACGATAATTTTATACAGGCGAATTCGTTGCATTATCTTAATAAAATCCTTTTTTTGTTAAAAGTCATTCAAATATAGGTTTTTTGGTAAATTTCAGTTCAGATAAATTTTAATAACCTTTGAATTGAATCTTGACTTCGTTTTCCGTTTATTAGCTTCTCACTTACTTAGATTTGTATTCTACATGTTCTAGATAAATAAAAAAAACATTAAAAATGAATTAACTAAAAATTAAAATTACAAAACTGTGTGTTTTAAAAACGTAAGTATGTAGTTTCTCCACCTGTCGAATGTTTGTTACGGTTGACACTATTAGAGCCCCCTTTCCCTTGAACATGTAACAAGTACAACACCCCAAAAACAATAACAAAAAAACAAAAATGTAACAAGTTATTAATAAACTTTTCCTAAAGTAAACGGTCTTTTCATCATAAACTTAAGACATAATACCGCTAGGAAAAATTTCAATACTTTAAGAAGTTATAATTAAATGGTGGTACGAGGTTTTCCATCGAATCCCATCCCACTCCTTACCTATCGTAACTTTCTTGCGTCAAGCGTCTGTCATCGCCTCTGCCCCGATGTTAGGCCAGAAAATGAAAAAAATGTTTACATCTCTTTTCCTGAATGCGTTTATAAAAATATCGACGTATAAATAAATTGATTTAGTGAATCACCTTTACATTGAAATAATAAATAATTTTGGGTAAATCTTAATTTTCAGTGTGAGAAAAGAGGGTAGTAAAAAGTTTTTAAAATTGAAAGTATGACAATTTAATGACGCGATTTTTAGACGCAAATCAATTTATTGTGTTAATAAAAAAATTGTTTGTAATAAATTATAATAAATTACTACTGCATTTCTTCGCTATGCGTGTTTAAAAAATTATGACGAAACAAAACGATCCATAAATAATTATCGTTCTTATGTAAGCGCCTTTATATCTATATTTACGAAAAATGGTGGAAAAAAGATGTTAATTATTTTCGCCTTTTATACTTGTTATTCAGCAATAAAATTTATCTTTCTTATTTATTCATTTGAGAAAAGAGAATTGCATAATATTATTTCTTTCACATGTATATTTCCGTTCAATGTAAAATTATATTTATTAATTAATATGTGAAAATTTAATGTGACTTCGATGATTTTAATTGTAAACCCAGCGATAATTGCAAGAATAATATGTGACGCGGAAGTTAAATGTTACAAGAAGTCGGGGATGAATCATATACGTCAGTGGTTCCCAACCCCCGGTACCATTTGATCCACGTACCGGTACCGGGCCACCCAAAGCCCTGCTTAAAGATAAAAAAAAAATTCGGTTGGGAACCTATTCACGTCAAGTTGCCGACGACATAATTCCTTCGAAGTAAACACACGACTGGGCTTCCATCTTGCGCACTCCCATTTATAACGTAAAGAGCTCGAGTGAGACACAATGACGTGAGTCACCGCTCTTATATTCTGCTTGCCCAAATGCAAATGGAATCGTTTTATTGAAAATACGTGACATAGGTACTAATACCCGTTTGATTCCCGTGAATTTATTTCCGTTTTTCAACAAAATACTTCTATTGCAACAAACGAAAGCTTATTATTATGATTATAATAATTTTAATAAATTTATAAATATGTAATGAAGAATTGACCAAAATCTGAATCCGGCGTTTACTATATTTTAAGAAATATTTATACATTTTAGGTGACATAATTATAGATGGGAGTCAGAATAATAGATGTCTATTTAATATGAATGTGAATAAAGCTAGGAATTTATGCTAAGATAGAGTTGTGTGGTCTTTTCTCTCTGCCTACCGCTTTTAGGAAACTGCGTGATGGTAAGTTAGTTAATTTTATCATCCGAAATGTTAACATTCAAAATAGGTAAAAAGAAGGCGCAGCCGTTCTGTCAAGATCCTAGAATGCAAAAAGAGAATAAATTTATTGATCAATATTACATGTCAGATGCAATACCGTACCATTTTTTTCCCCAATCCCTATATAACTGCTGAAATTTGAATTATTTGTCTTCTCCAGGGCCGCTGGCAATCAGGTGGTGATGGACCCCCGACTGATCTGCAAGAAGTCCCGGAAGCTGCGCGGCAAACTGGCGGACATCTGCCGCAACGAGACTTCGCTGCTGAGAGAAGTGGCCAAGGGGGTGGCCCTGGGATCGGCCGAGTGTGGCTTCCAATTCCGATCCAGAAGGTGGAACTGCACTACCGTCAGGCGGAGCATGAAGAAGATACTGGTCAAAGGTGAGTTGACTTCATTCATGCAAATTCCTTTAGCTGATTAAAGATTCCCAGGATTGCAAGCTGAGGAAGGTCAGCAGAAAACGAAAGATATCTAACAGTTCGGCGGCAATAATTTGGCAGCCACCTCTGGTCTGGAGCCCCAAAATACCTGAAAAAAACCCTTGACTCTGTGCAGAAACGGGCGGTCCGTTTGATAGATTCTCCTAATTTAACTAACGGATTGCAATCTTTAGAGCACAGGCGCCAGGTGGGAATGCTGTCCTTGTTCTACCGGTATTACAATGGAAGATGCTCCGAGGAACTAGCGTCATTGATCCCCTCGGCACCGGTGCATAGTCGGGAAACACGCCAAACGCGCGCTCAACATTTGTACACGGTTGACATTAGTCACATGAGAACGGGTCGTTTCTACGACTCGTTCTTGAGTTCAACAGCTCGGCTGTGGAACGATTTGCCGGCCTCTGTGTTTCCTCCCTCCTACAATATGGGTCTCTTCAAGACCCATGTTCACTCCTTCCTCTCCTCAAAAACACCCTCCACACAGCATCCTCAAAGATGACATAGGCCCTGAGGGAAATTATTTTTTCCTCAGGGCCTCCTGTGTGGAGTTAATGTAAAAAAAAAAAAATAAAATAAAATAAAATTATAATAAAACTATACCTACAACCGTTAATAACAGCATGAAGAGGTACTGATCAAAAGTGAGTTGGTTTCACCCATGCGAGTTCCTATAACTGATATAAGATCCGAGGAAGATCAGCAGAAAATGGATAACTAACAGTTCGCAGGAATATGACCGTAGAACTGTTAGGAAGAGCGTGAAGAAGGTGAGTTGCGATGTTAATGTGTCAATTCTACAACAAATAATAAAGCTACACAACGCTTACATTTATGCCACTTTTCGCAAATCACTGTTGGCAACGCATAATTTCATGATGTCAGAACTCACTATTGTACATAGTAAGAATAGCGGGCATGCACACATCAAATCCCCAAAGTTTCATCGCAATCGGATGAATAGTTTAGCAATGCTTAGCATACATACATATATACATCGACAAAAGCAAACATATTTTCAATTTTATTCATAAATATATAGATAGATAGATAGATGTTGTAATTAAACATAGAGCCTTAGAAAATAAATAAATATTGTCCATAAAAACGGCGCTATTACAATCAGACTTGCAATTTTATCACTACTGTTAACACAGACTATTTTACAGTCATTTGAATATATAACTTCTTAATTAGACCTTTTATGACTAATTATTTAAAGTCTTCATACCTTCATATCGTTCATATCAACAAAACTACATAAACTCGTGACCTTTGAAGGTCATATTGTGCTGGGGCTACGTATGCGTGAACACCAGAAAAGTTTTACAATCCCGAGATTGGGCTAATCTCGAATGTGTTTTAAATTATACACTCATAACGCAGGAAGCACACCCAAAGACATAAAATAACAATATAAAACATACCAACGGAGCCAGCCGATTATCAAAAACCCAAGAAAGTTAATGGAAAACATACATTTATCTTAATTAGTAGGCACCATCTTCATTAAGTATCGGGAGGGGCTCCTGGAAAAGTGGACAAGAGTGCTTCTTCGGCAATTTTGTTATTTTTGTTTGGAAAACAGTTAAACCTTTGCTGATGCTGTTGTCCAAACAATGTAGTAGATAGGTTTTTGTTGTAGTAGATGGGTTGTTATTGTAGTAAATAGATCGTTGTTGTAATAGATAGGTCGTTGTGTAGTAGATAGGCTGTTGTTATAGTATATAGGTTGTTGTTGCAGTAGATGGGTTATTGTTGTAGTAGATAGATTTCTTTCTAATTATTTCATAATCAAATAAATATAAATTTCGTTGTGGCATTGAATAAAAATGAATAAAAGCTATGGATGGATATACAAGTAAGAGGTCCGTACGTAAAAATTATAATGTTTTATTTTTGTGTATTTTTTATATGAATACCGCACAAGAGTCTCAACTGCTCCCGTCTGGAGCCAGTGAGACTATGGCATTCCTAATTATGGTATGTTGTGAGGCTGAAGGTAGTGGGGAGGGGAAGGAGATGGGGTAGAGGAAGGCGGGAAGTACCTGGCTATTCAGATCTGGTCACCAAACACGGCTAAAGCCATTTCAAGCAATGTTTCAATTCCGAATGGTTGTCTTACACCAGGGCGATACTGAGAGTATCTTCCACTCAGGAACGTGCCGAAAAATAATAAACAGTATAATTGTATTTTATTTAAAAAAAAATAATTGTGAAATAACACAAATTAATCAATTAAAAATTAATTATCACGCCTGGATTCGATCCCGCAACCTTCGGATTGCGAGTCAAGAGCCTTACCGCTAGGTTGTTGTTGTAGTAGACGGGTTATTATTGTAGTAAATAGGTTATGGTTGTAATATTTAGGTCATTGTTATCGTAGATAGGTTTTGTTGTAATATATAGGTCATTGTTGTAGTAGATAGGTTGTTGTTGTAGTAGATAGGTTGTTGTTGTAGTAATAGATAGGTCGTTGTTGTAGTAGACAGTTGTTGTTGTAGTAGATAGTTGTTGTTGTAGTAGATGGGTTATTGTATTAGATGATAGATTGTTTTCTCAGCGAAATGTAATAGATGGGTGTCCAAGTTTCGAAAAATGTTTGCTCGAGTAGTGAAGGTGTCTAGCTTGAATTACGTTGAAAGAGAGGTTTATATTACTGGGCATTTAATAATCATCCATCACCACCTATCATTAGTACATCTAGAAAAGTTAACACTTCTTGTAATCCGCAATAGCTAATGACTAATGTTATCATTTATGATTTGGATTTTAGTCCGCGTGGATTTTCTTGACCTGATACTTAAATATTATTCAGGCGGAAATTGCAAAAATATAATTTTTTTTGAATAGTTGGAATTGAGGTTCAGACTGGGCAGAGATGATATATTGCTAGTAGACAATTCGATAATACTTGGTAGAAAGAGAACATTACTTTTATGAAAAACAAATACCTTTGTATAACACCACTATTTTATTAACAATATCAACATGTTTCGAAAACTATGTTTTCTTCGTCAGGATAATAAGTCAATAATAATAATAAGAAAACATAGTTTTCGAAACATGTTGATATTGTTAATAAAATAGTGGTGTTATACAAAGGTATTTGTTTTTCATAAAATTAATGATGACACCCCAAAGTAAATATGCCTATTTTGAAGAAAGAACATTACTTGTTTAATATAGTAAAAATGTGTAATAACGATGTGTGAAGGATGCAATTAAACTGGAGGCTTTTGGCCTAACCAATGAACCATGACATAACACATAAAATACTAAATAGTATTTTACGTGCTATAAAATATATACTATAATAGCACAGAGAATACAATAGGTGCATATATAATATACACGGAGTTCGGAAACTCGAAGCACAAGCGGGTAACTGATGAATCACCAACAAATCTGTAGTCGATTTTGTGATTTTATTTTTTTTCTTGTTTATTCCAGATCTTGGGGAGGGTAGTGCAAGCGTTCCATATAATTCATAGAACTTATCAAAGTGCAAATTAATTATTTTTCTGTATAATAATAATCATGCAGAAAAAAAAGAAGATGAAAATAAATTAAAACTTCAAGAAATCTATTAGGTACATCAGGCTTTGGCTCCATCGCTTGTAAATGGGACTCTGCCAGAAGTCCAGTGCTGCCTTCGGAAGAGCATTTTCGTTCATGGACGTTCTGTAGCTGGTTAAATAGCTTTTAATGTGCTTTATAACTTTATTGGATTTGAACCTTTGTTTTCGAGTAAATCGAGTTCTAAGTTGGAATTTGTTAAGTAATTTTGCAAAATTTCGTTCGCTAGAGGGTTAATTTCATCTGTTTAATATTTTCTAGAATGCGTCGAAGCCCCAGAGACCCGTCATTAAGTTATTCTCAATGAGACACCAAAGTTTTTTAACTCTGAATAATGGAAGGGTTAAAAAAATAAAACTAAATATTCAGTTTTTTTTGTTTTTTTTTTAAAAGCTCCACACAAGAGACAAGAGACTCGAGGAAAAATAATTATCCTCAGAGCCTATGTCATCTTTGGGGATGCTGTGTGGAGATTTTTTAAAAATAAAGTAATGAAAGGAAGATCTGGGATGGAAAAAAGTTAAGAATCTGGAGTTCAGTGTGTCCAGGTCATCCGGAGCCAAAATCTAGGCAAAACCTCACCCCAAGATCACGGGCACCCCTGCTAAATCAGCAAACGTAGCGAACTTGGGGTGACCTATATCAGAGGTGTTGGTTATCCTATTCTAGAAACTAGTTTCTCTACGTATAGTAGATTCTCAAATTTATAGCGTGTACCTACTAGGTAAGCGTTTCCGGACACCGTATTGAGGTACAAATACTCGGAATTCACTAACATTCCTTACCACTCTCTTTATCCCGGTGTTGATAAAACTCGTCGATAAAAAATAACAGCAGAATTAATACCGATAGGGTAATAAGCCCCGCGTTAATTACTTCGTCATTCCTGTCCATCACCCAATAATAATCTAAGGGGTCTTTAATAAAATATGGGCCCAATCTGGGGGCTGCCATCTTGTTATCAGTTTTGATGCAATTAAAAGGGCTCACTGATGGTGATGACGGTTGGAGACGTCGTCGGTAGCGAGGGGCCGCTCACTTCGGGGGCCCATAAAGATAAGGGACCACCGCGCAGGGGCAGGACCACAGGGTGTCCTGGAAGTTCTGTGGACCCGTGGCCCTGTAGACCTGGAACATTCAAAACCGTTAGAGAGCCATAATAAATAGCCCTATTATTCGTTTATTTTCTATACTCGATGGATTTCTTCCCTATAATAACAAAATTAAACGACATTATTTCCTGTACGACTAGTACTATACTATAGGCTTGGGTATGCGGCCGCCAAATTTTGAAGTCAGTGCTGTCGCTAAGTAAACTTCACTATTTAAAAGAGTCACACAAATCAGCAGTGACAACGAGTATCAACAACATTCTAGGTGTGTGATAACGTTTAGTCTATAATATCCTAGTATTTATATATAAGTAAAAAAAAAAATTATTACCCGTTATTAAATATGTTAGTATTAACCACTGGAGCGACAGGCGCAATTTAAAACTTTTATCTTCGATTGCTCGAGATTTTTTTGGTAATCATTTTGAATATTTTCCACCCACATTAAAAAAATCATACCTCCGAATTTTAAAATGAAGAAATACATACTGATTATTGTTCTATAAAGCCAATGAATTCACCCATATTTTGTCGATTATCACATATTTGTAGGATTTATAAAAAAATATATAAAATCGTTAACTTCTACTTAATTTCTTATAAATAAAGGAAAATTTGCCAAAATCGGCAGCAAAGTTATCCGAGGTATTTTAAATAGTGCCATATTGTGGCAAAAAGCGCTCCAGCGATTAATAGTGTACAATATATGGCTATCTTACGCGAAGTTGCAACGATTATAGGCTTCCAAAGACAAATTTATCGGGAACACAAAACAATATTTTTTTAAAGGTTTTAAAATGTCCAATGAACTCCCTGTAAATGTTAAGGAAGCTTAAAGTTTTGTAGTTTTTCGTGGGTTATGTTTTAAAGTTATGAAGAAAAAATTTAGTATATAAACTGTCGTTGCTCGATGGTACCGACTTGATCATGTGACACCACCTCAATCCATCGCGCTCATGCCAGTACCATGGTCGGCCTTGTGTTTGCGAGTACTATCGTACCAAAGTGCACTTTTCAAAGTTAAAGCAAATGGATGTGTAAAGTAAAATATAAAAAAGAATCTATTTAAGTGGAACGTTTGCGCGGTCCATTTAGGCCAGTTTCATACAAATCTTAAATTTGGATTTGAGATCAAAATACCCAAAATAATTAAAAATTATTTTTGTAATCAAAAGGTATATCAAATATCTAGTACGGATGAGAGCTACTTTATGTACTTTTGCTTTAAATTATAAGATAAAGGCCATTAAAGGTTTTAGTGTTTCATGATTTTAGAGGCAACTTGGGCAATTATTTGTGAGTAAATGAAAAATAATAAAAAATAATGTTACCATACTTATTATAATAATATAATGAAATAGAAATATAAATATATGTATTAAACACTAAAATGAATGCAAACAGCCGATTAACAGGTATTTCACCGTCTCCCGTCTCCAGAGAGCCATCGGGGGGGACTCTCTGAACATCACTTCGGGGAATTTCTTCATTCAACATCACATCGAATATTACGATAGTTTGAGAACCTAACTGAATGATTCGATTCCAAACACGCAGAAGATATGGTGCAGAGGATTCCGTGACAACTCAACACGGTGGCGTTTTGACACACCTTTGAAAAGTGATATAAATTCATTAAAAGTGAAAAAAATACTGAACGTAATCTATTTAATCTGTTTTTTTTTCATAACTGGATAGGATTATGTAAGTAGTTTAAAGGTCCTTCAACAGATATCGTCAGTATAGGTAGTTATATATAGTTTTGAGATGAATCAACGGATGTTAGTAAGGTGGTACTTTAGGAGAGTGGCAACTGTCGACGTTCGTGTCTTATAACCGATTGGTTATGGAAATAGCCTATGACATCCGATCGACAGCTGCAAATTATACGTACCCATTAGAACGGACGTTTGGTTAAATATTCATTTTAAACCAAACAATAACATAAATAAACCAACGTGTCATCTCAACGAGCTCTACTGAAGATTGCTGAACATACATCAAGTTAATCCAATTACTGGGATAGAAGAACATTACAATGACTATCACTTTTCACAGGTGTGTTGTAGTGCCACCGTGTTGAGTTGTCCAGTCACCGAGGCCGAGAGTTTTATTTATAGATGGAAATAGGTAGATAAGGAATGTGTTTGAAGTTGAACCATTCATTTGGCTTCTCAAACTCTCTGCTACATATCTTAAGATCCAGATAATTCAGCTGCCCGAACAGATTGAGAATCTGCCGTCAATGTTTGAAAATCTAGAGATAACGTATGTCCGCATTCTCTCGGCAGGTGTATTATCGCGTATCAAACGCAACTGTCACGGCCCCGTACGTGCTACTGCCAACACAGCATTAATGCATTCCGGCCTATCCTATCTGGGGATTCGAACACCCACAATCGGCAAATTAAGATAGTTTCTTAATTATCAAACAAATTATTTTACCTTCCTGAACTGAATTGCCAGAAAAAAGGACTTATCAAAAATGTCCTAAAAAAAATTGTTAAACCTACCAACTTAAATAAAGTATAATATGCAAAGGATATCTTCAAGAAAAATGCAATTATCCAAATTTAAAAAGATAATATCATCAAAAAATATGAAACCTACCTAACAAAAATTCATCAATACACCATCAAAATACCAAACTAATGCAAAACAATTATGTCTATTTTGGAATAAAGTAGGTATTTCAACAACCTTCCGATTGACATAAAAAAAAATAAAAGATATCAACAAACTGAAACTCAAACTCAAGTTATACTTGACAGGAATAATTAAGACGACAACATACCCTAAAATATATTCAGAATCTTAATGACGTAAGTAAAGAAGCCGTGTACACAAATAGCGACTCGCGACCCGTGTATTGGACGGACCTACTGTCGAATTTGCTCTATCAAAGAAAAGAAGAAGAAGACAAATAATGTGGGAATCTTAACGACGTAAGTGAACAAAGCGTGTAAACAAATATACGCCCGCGGCACGGAGTATTAGACGAACGTACGGTCGAATTCGCCGTAGCGGGCCTGGAGATTCGACCTCTCCGCCGCGTTCATTTTAATTGATACTGAAGAACTTGTAACAAATATTTAAGATGTTTCTTTATGAATCCCTCCCGAAGTTGTTAATTCATTGGCTAGAAAAATAAAATCTGGTGCTCATCGCTAACTTTGTAGTTGAGAAACTTGTCATAAAGTTGTAAAATAGTTGTAGGTAAAGTATATTAATGTTAAGGTATTATTTTTATTTATTTTAAATATCAAGAACTTACATCCCCAGGGATCTGTTGGAATAAAAAAGTTATTTTAGTTACGAATTCGCCGGAAATGATTAAAATGTGAGTTTTGAGCAAACAAAAATTATTAGGGTTGTGTACCGCCTTAACTAAATAATTGCCTGTTTTTCTCTTTCTTTACATTTATTATCAGGCTGGGTATGTTCATCTCTATTATATTTAGATGTTTCTAATTACTCTCTGAAGTGCTAAATATTTTAGTATGTATCCGAATCCTATATAAGTACATTTATACATATCGATGTCCCAGAAGTTTCAATTGTTCCTATTATATACTTACCTATTGCATAGTGTTATTCTATTTTCCTTATAATTAGTATAACTCGCTCAACAAGCACAAGAACCAGTTTTTTCTTTGGCGAGATTGCGATTATAAATATATTTTGTACCGATATGTAATTTATATCACACCACTGTACCCTCTTAATATTAAATAAAAATACTTAATCCTACTGATACCCAATCTCTTACGAGTTTCAAAACCGTTTTTTTTTAATACCTCACAAGTCCCAGCTGCTCCCGTCTGGAGCAAATAAGACTGTGGCATCCCCAATTGGGGTATTTTGTAAGGCTGTAGGTAATGGGGAGGGGAAGGAGATGAGGAAAAGGAAGGTGGAGTAGTAGTACCTGGCTAATCAGATCTGGTCACCAAACATGGCTGAAGCCATTTCAAGCAACGTTTAAATCGATACGGGGCAATACTGAGAATATTTCCACTCTGGAAAGTGCCGCAAAAAATGTATATTATTTTAAATAAACTAATTGTGAAATAACACAAATTAATCAAATAAAATTCAAGAGCCAAGAGCCTTACACCTCGACTGCTACCGCCGCCCTGTGAACCATTTATTGGTCACCCCAAGTGGTTTGGTGACTGTTTCCGGGTTTTCCGGGTTTGTCTACGTCTTGGCGTCAGATGTGTGAATAATTTAAAAAATAGCCCATAACCCAAACGTAATGTAACCTATTTAACCATTTTATTTATATATTTTTTTCATAACTTTTAATGACTTTTCAAATGAGGTGTTGAGTTGATTTCATTCCGAGTAGTCCGGTCGGATTCACGTGGAGACACAGTTCCCCAGATTTCTATCCATCTTTCCTATAAAAGACTCTTCACACAGCATTCCCAAAGATGACATAGGTCACGAGGGAAATTATTTTCGTGTGTGGAGCTAGTGTTTGAAAAAAATAATGAAACATGCGGTTGATTTTATTTTTTAACGATTGTTCAAATGATGTCTCAAAGCCTCATAGCTCATAACGGATCACTACTTTGAGAGCCGAAAAGAATTGCGTCCGTCTGGAAATTTTTAGAGAAAATATGTGCCAATTTAATAAATAAAAGTATCTATAGATTAATAAGCTATCTATAGATGAATAATATATGATTATATAATTTTTTTATTGATGACGTCAATCTTATAAATTCAAATCAGCATTTTATTAATTTTATATTAAATTTTGCGTCATTTCTAAGACATCTTCACGGGTTAATAATTGAATTTAACAAAGTTGTTTCGGGCCAATTTATATGACAGGTCGTTTGTTTTAAGTGCCACTTGGCAACTTTGGGCAAACACAGGCAATAATCCTCTGATAAGAAAACCAATCATCGAGATCACTAAACGATATCCTAAACTAAATGGCTCTTGGATTCGTCTCAAATGAAGAAGAAATACAAAAAAATTTAAGGAATTTATAAAAATGTTGAACTCACTATCTTCACCTCGAGGAGTAAGGTATGAATTAGTTATGTCCTTTTTGATTTGATGGTGACGTCCGAGATAGAATTGTTATTGTGGGTTTTGTAAAGTTTGACAAAAAAGGTAGCAATATTGGTGTAGGCGATATCTTCATTGATGAAGTGAATGAACGAACTTTATCTTGATATTAATGAAAAAATCCGACCACACACATCCCACTTGCTAAATGTGGGGAAAACTAAAAAATGTGTCAGCCAATAAAAATACTTGGCAACATTCAGAGGTTGTAGATTAAAGATTGGAAAAAATGATAGAAAAATAGTTGGTTAAGAAAGTGGGAACATTTAAGACGAGACACCTTTACAATGTGTAGATTTTGATCATAGTTTATTTACTATGGGTATTTTTTTTTTTGCATTGATTTTTATAGCTAAAATTTCAAGATCAATCAAGGCTGTTAAACATAATATATGTTACTACCTTTTTTATATGAATACCGCACAAGGGTTTCAACTGCTCCCGTCTGGAGCCAGTGAGACTATGGCATCCCCAATTGGGGTATGTTGTAAGGTAATGGGAGAGGAAGGAGCTGGGGAAGAGGAAGGTGGGAAGTACCTGACTATTCAAATCTGGTCACCAAACACGGCTAAAGCTATTTCAATCAACGTTTCAATTCTGATTGGTGGTGTTACACCAGCGATACTGAGAGTATCTTCCACTCTGGAACGTGCCGAAAAAAGACTATATATTATTTTAAATGAATAAATTGTGAAATAACACAAAATTAATCAAATAAAATTTATTTGCCACGCCGGGATTCGATCCCGCGACTTTCAGAATGCGAGTCAAGAGCCTTACCGCTAGACTTCGCCGGCCGTCAAAAGTGCTACCGTAAAATGTTATGTTATAGAAAGACAGAGTTGCTTTCTTTATTCCTGCGTTTCGTTACATTTAAAATTATACAAAAAAGCAGCTTTGAAACTAAAAAATGTTAATAACTTAAACTAAAAATGCCTTCCTTAAGTATTTGAATGAAAACCGATGTTGCCCCTTACTTATTCCATCTAGCACGCGCTCTGTCTCTCTGTGTGTAATATCGCCAATCTCTTTGATTGAAAAGAAAATTTATAAATGATGATGAAACGAATTTTTGGATTAGAAATTTAAGCAAAAAAATTTCAGACTTTTGGATCACGTTAATTGAATCATGTAATGTTATTCTAAGTTCGAAAAATTAGAGGTATGAAGATATACGCTTGCGGTAACATCTTTAGCATAATTCGTGGTTCGGCTCGCGTTGTGGTTCGCAAATAATGTATACTCGGCATAACGTAATATATTTATACAATTTTTTACATTACTCCACAAAAAACGCCCTGAGGAAAATAATTTCCATCAGGGCCTAATCCGTCTTAGGGGATGCTGAGTGGAGGGTTTATTTAAGGAAAGAAAGGAGAGAAAATTCTGGGAAGGAAAAATAAGGAGTGGATTGGAATCTGGGGTCAGTGTGTCTAGGCGTGACGGACGTGTGAATCCATCCCTCCAATTGCGATGCAGGACGATGGATCGATAGGGTCCAGCTGCAGAGGTCAAAAGGCCTCCCTCAACCAGTCTGCCACGCAGCAGAAGGACAGACGCATCTGCCACCTAGACTCAGACAAACCTCACCCCATGTCAACATCCATAAGTCTCCCTCAAAATCTGCTCAATTTTGTCAAAACTAACATTAAAATTCTTCGATTTAATCTATGTTTTCGTCTGTTCCATGCCAACTGAGAATAAATTCAACTTAACACCTCCTTGAAAAGTCATTAAAAGCTATGAAAAAAATCATTTAATTAGCCGGTAACCCTAACCTTACATAACTTATTTAACCAATTTTTTTTTATTTATATTTTTTATCACTCCAAATAACTTATCTAAGATGGTTCTGAGTCGGTTTCATTCCGAGTTGTCCGGTCACCGTTTTTGTCGTATTGTCCATTTTATATATATTTTTTTTGACGTTTTTATGAATATTTATCTCAATTTTACACTGAAGTTGCCTCCTTAGTTTAATAAAGATATTAAACCATAATTACCTACAAAATTTTCTTTTACATTTGCTGTAAACAGATCCCAAAGGTTTCTCTCAAAACTGTGATCTCCATTCAATAAAATTAAAACGATTTAATTAATAAGTTGTGATTGCGATTATCGTCACCGTATAGCATCAAAAAAGAAGGACATTATTTAGCAGTTGACTTATCTGACACTACAGGAATTGGCATTACTTGCGCTACGGATCCGAAATCCTTGGCCATGATCTGCGACTTTATGCATCTCCGGTCCGGGAGATGCATGCGAAGGAGTTTTTTTCCGCGCACGCATTCCGCCCGAACAATGGACCGGAGTGACGGCGGAATGCGTTGGCCTCTCCCTCACCCGCCGGGGAAATAATGTAAAAACGGGGATATTGTAAGTGAAGACAAAATTAAAATTGATCTGAACTGTGAATTTGAATCTGACTGTAGTAAGTCTGTCAGGGAGGCATTCGAACCACTAGATTTTTGCTTAAGATGAAGCCATGCGAAATAATGCAAAATCATGTATTTTTGTTTTGAAAACTTTGTTCGCTTGAAAGTACTATAAATGCTTCAATTAAATACTGCGTGTAGAACATATCTTGGCCCTTAAAACATCGGTTAATTTTTTTTATAAGTCTTTTAATAAGCCTAGAAAAAAATAAAGTATTAGGTCCATAAAAAACACTCTCAAGTTCAAACTTTCCTTTCGGATATGGTTTTATTGTTTAATGTGGCAAATTCAGTTTCTTTTTAAATAATCGCAAAAAATATATATTTACGCCCGAACTTCAAGAAATAAAATAAAATATGTGGTTTCTCGTTGTTGTTTTCGACATCAATCAATACGGCCCGCACTCTACGAATTTGGATTTTTAAAGTGAACCTTATGCCATCGGCACAAAAACGGTTGCACTTGGTACAACCTTCGTATCAGTTATACCCCGCCTGCGAAGGGGAATAGACGTCCTAGACTCCGCGTTGCTTGGTTCCGTGAAATCAATTTTAAATTTCCTTGTTATTACAATAAACAATGCTTATAAAAGGAATTAATGTTTTTAACAAAAAAATCTCAAATACCTTTTCAAAAGTTTTAGTATTTTTAAACTCCTCCCAAAAAGAGGCGTGGATTCCGATTCCGATTTTTCCTGGACCATTGGATCAACTTAAATTTTCAGTATTTGTGGACCTATACAATACGGACCAATTCACTGTTCATTTTACCTTGTTTTGAAAATGTAATCTGTAGATTTGATTTCAATCTTTCAAATCGCTTGTCGAATGATCTGAAAAACAAAATAAAATTAAATTTTACGTTAAGTCAACGATCGCTCGTTTCGAATTGAAAGAGTTACCACGTAACTAACAAGCGATGCAATATTATGGCGGAAATTAACACTGATGTTAAAAACCGAGTTAAATTATGTACTCCTCTTTCGACAACTTTTGAACAATTAACCATAATAAGTTTTCGGTGCATGGGTGTGTAATTTGAAATTGTATTCCTTGTGTAAACTTGAGTCAGTCGTTTCACAGAATTTGAACAATTCATCAAATTTCTAAGATAATTTTCAAGATCTGTGAAAGTTCTACTCAAGTAAAAGCTCTGAAATAATAACTGAACTTCAATAGAACTTGAAATTTAATTTTTTGAATTTGAAGAATTTTAAAATTTCCTGAAACAACCCGCCCTTATTCAATTTCAGTAAACTTTTTATATAAAAAAATTGAACTGATTAAGTGTAAAAATATCATAAATATCGATAAGGTAGATAACAAAATTATTTTACTTATTAAGATGAAGCCATGCGACGTATTGCAAAATCATACAAAATCATGTATTTTTGTTTTGAAAATTTAATCGCTTGGAAGTATTATATATGCTTCAATTAAATACTGCGTGTAGAACATATCTTGGCTCTTAAAAATATCGGTCATTTTTTTTATAAGTCTTTTAATAAGCCTAGAAAAAATAAAGTATTAGGTCTATAAAAAAACACTTTCAAGTGCAAACTCTCCTACTTGTAAACCCTTTTTCGGATTTAATTTTATTGCATAATGTTGCAAAATTAGTTTCTTTTATGATAATCACGAAAAAAATCAATATTTATGCATGAACTTCCCGAAATAAAATAAAATGTGCAATTTCGCGTTGTTATTTTTGACATCAATCAAGACCGCCGGTATTCGACGAAAATGTTATTTCAAAGTGAACCTTATGCCATGGACATAAGGACCACACAATCGTCACCGCCTTTTTGTCGCATTCTCCACCCAACCGTTGTGGTGGTCAGACGTCTTCGACTTAGTGACTCTCTGCGCCGTAAAATGTTATTCGAGTTTACGTACTATCGATTTTAAAATTTCCTAGTTATATACGTAGATGTTTGAATATACCGGTTAACCACTTTATAATTTACTTTATTTATATAATAATACTCGTATTTGAAAAAAATATATAATTCTGTTGCCAAATGTCGTTTGAAGTAGGCAGTAACTTTGCCTGTGATTTGACATTTACAATTTTAAATCTGGCGCGCTTTTGAGTATTAAACAGTGACAACAGTACCGCACAGTGAGCAAATTTCAATATATCGTTGACAATTTAATATTTATAAATTCGTTTCATTTTCCATATAAAGCGACTTCCTTGAAGTACTCGATTCACATTTTGAAAAAGTTATATTATTTTTATTTAAAAAAACACGATTTTTAAAATTCCGCCGTAACATTGATGAACTTATTTATTTTTACGTTGTTAACATTGGCATAAATCTAACTATGCACATCAAATCTCCGTAGAAGAGAAACGTATTAACTTTTATTGCCAAGTTCTTACTTTCGGGGAATGATTAAATATAATTTTTTGTTTATTAATACCTAAATTACAGTCCGAAGCTTTCCCATTCAGTTGTTAACCGCCAAGCTGTTGGTGAATATTTTTGTTGAAAATTGTTATTTCCAATATTTTTATTTTTAAATAAATGCAAATTGTCCAGAAGAATTTTAAACAATCTAATTTATTAGCAGTTCAAATATAATTGTAGGCCTCCTGGTCAAATGTATTTGACGGCCTCCGTGTTTGAGGGGAAAGGCTCTCGTCTAGCGATCTGATGGTCGCGGGTTCAAATAATTAAATATAATATATTATGGTATATTTGTGGCATGTTCCGGAATGGAAGATACTCTCAGTATCGCCCTGGTGTAAGACCAAAATTCGAAATTAATACGTTGCTTAGTGACCAGATCTGAATAGTCAGGTACTTCCCCACCTTCCTCTTCCCCATCTCTTTCTCTTCCTCGCTACCTTTAGCCTCACAACATACGCCGATTGGGGATGCCATAGTCTCACTGACTCCAAATAGCAGTAGTTGAGATTCTTGTGTGGTATTCACATAAAAAAATAAAAAAAGGCACTAGAAAATAAGATAAATCTTCTTGATAGAAATAACGCCATAATGTTGTTAACTGTTAATTAAAGTTAAGTCGGTATTATATAAAACAGATTCCCAAGAATGAAGTTTTTTTTTATCCACTTAAAATTTGGAGTTCACCACTCTCAGTCAATTACTTAACTGTAAACTAAATGTTTGCATTAATGTACCCTCCTCCACCCAGAGCAAATGATTCTCTCATATATTCCGGTCCTCTTCAAAATTCGCGTTAATACATCCCTCCTTACAGATCCTTCTTTAAACCGCCCCACAACGCTGCCCAACTGGTTGCTTGAAAATAAAAACTTTTCAATAGAATTTTAAAGAAATGTGAACTGCAAGAGTGAATAGAAGAGTTAAATAAATCGTATGATAAAATAACTGTAAATTGCATATTAATAACTATCTAAAAAGTTAAATTATAAAAACTAATTTAAAAATTCAAAATTATTAAACATTTTTTATTAATAAACTATACAAATCTTAAGTACGTTCAAATGTTTTATAAACCTAGTCTATTCCGTGCGAAGGAGAGCGGTTCATCTTGGTTTATGAGTTTAAAAAACAATATTTTCTGCCTCCTGTAAAATTTGATAAATGAAAGTTACTTGTTCTACAAATTAGGCCCATAATATGTTAATTTTACCATGATATATTATAATGGAATTTCACCATGAATTATCAGTTTCAAAAATAGAAATATTAATTTTACCATGTTTTTTGATAATCATAAATAAGTATTTAATATAATTATTATGTTCATATTTTTCACAATTTTTACCACAGTGTATTTGAGGGCGGAACTCGGGATTTATGAGCCTGACGCCTCTCGTCTATTATTATTGGTTGTCAAGTTTTCTTAAGTATTTTATAATCCCTCGCAAAACAGACGATTTCGAATTTTTCAAGGACTATGGGATCACCTTAATAATTTTTCTAGTTGACATACTTTGGTGGGACGTTTAAATAGAGATTACATTCGTAGTACCCACCTATTCTTTGAATGGATATCGATTTTTAATAACGGTACAAGATTTTTATTCGATTAGTTAGAATCTAACGTGTCTTGTATTTTTATTTTTTTATTAAATAAAAGTCTCATTTTTCAAGTTTCCTAAGTTTGGGATGGAAAATTTCTCCTTTTGAAAGACAATGATCCTGAGGCAAACCCTGCATTCGTAGAATCCCTTATTGTTTTACGGATCTACGTTAGTTATTATTAATATTTTCAGATTCATCTCGTAATTTATTTGAGAGTGTCGATTTAATTTAGTCCTGTTCACAAATAAGTGCAATTAAAATTTTATGTTCCAATATGCACACTTCGAATAATTTGTTTATCATAAGCTAAATCTGTTGTAAGGTATGGAATTACAGCTTGGAGACTTTCCTGTAAAACAAATGTAAATCATGTTCAATCAGTTCAAAATTCATTAATTAAATTATTTGCTCATAAAAGTTTATACGAACAAAGGCGTAATGTTCCGTATTTTTGCCAGAATCTAAAAATTCTCTCAGTAAGAGCTATTCTGTGGTATAAAATTTTATTTCAGCATACGAATAGCCCTATAAACATAAATAAACTGAACCACACTTACAATACTCGTTTTACATTAAATGAAGGACTAATTGTCTCAAGCATTTAAACAAATATGGGTAAAGAACGTTGGACTACATGATACCAAATTGCTTAAATATGTTACCTGCCGAAATTATAAAATGTACAAATGGTAAAACAAATATTATGTTGAAGAATTGGCTCGCCGAAAGAAATAATTTGTATTAGGCTAACACAAAAATTCTAACTGCATAATAAAGTAAAATAAGTTTATTTATTTCTTCAAATATTATTTATTTTTTATTAACTTATTATCCTGAGGAAGAAAACATAGTTTTCGAAACCTGTTGATATTGTTAATTAAATAGTGGTGTACACAAAGTTATTTATTTTCATTAAATTAAGTTTATTTATATCTTCACCCACTAAAAGCACCCATTGACAAACTACTTAAAAGTAGTTTATTGGGACTTTTCTTTTTTCTGTTCAATATTTTATTTTTGCTATCATATTGTATTACTCTGTATTCATAATAAATAATTTACAACGATTTTTTTGTTGTTGTGATATCCAGAGTTTACCAATTAAATGACACAATGCAGCATCAGGCATTAGAGTACGTCTGACGTATTCGGCCGTCGCCGTAGCGTTTAGGCATGTCCCACATATCTCTCTCATCACTAGTGGCCATCCTGCGTCCGGCATCCATCGTCCATCCATCAGGTGATGGCAGCCAGAGTTTCGGGTTCGGGCCCCGTCCTCGCCGTTTAGTTGGGGTTCGACGCAAAAAACCTCGTCAGCGGGTGAAATATTGCCCGGGACGAGACAGCGCGGCTGGACCTAATAAGATACGGTGCATAATGTCCCCAAGGTTCATATCTGACATAGACGAGGGGTTCAATTGAAGGTCGGACAGACTACACACAAACGAATACAGCTACAGAATATTATACAAAAACAAATACTTAGTAGCAGTTGTAGGCGCAACCGAAAATATCCACGGCTGAAAATACACAAACATTGATTCTTAAGAGGTCTTTACTTACATAGAAAATAAAGAATGCTTACCAACCCAAAGTTTTTTTTTTCAAATCTTCTGGCTTTCACCCTAGAATTTAAAATTATGGAGTATGGGAAGGTGATCGTATTTTATGTTAATTTTATTTAAGTGGGCAAATTTTATAAACATACTGAAGATTGGAGTCCAATTCAGACCTATGTAGAAAAGATGAGGTGTTGAAAGGAGGGAAGGCAATTTTAGGTAAGGCTTGATAGATGAAAGGATATTTGTTTAGGAAATTAATAGTATGTGTTCTGAGGTTCCCATTTCTAGTCCAGAGAATGTAAAATCTGGTGTCAATCAAGTGAATTTTAATAAGGTGAGAAGGAATGGAACAATATCCAATTTTTATTCGGTTTAGTGAGGAAATTTATTCATTGGAAAAATGGGGAATAGGCCACTTGCATCACATTTCAAAAAAATCCAGCTTAGGCAAATATTCTAAGACATTCGGTTTTTTTTTTAATTGTATTTTTGAAAGCCTGGTGATTTTTTAAAAATTTTAATCCGAAAAGTCGGACCATTTTTTATAAACCGGAAAGACGGGACATAGTTTATAAAGTAACTGTAACGAAGTACGCAAGCAAGTGAATTTTAAGCTACATCCAAAGCTAACCTTCCAACTCCTTCACTTCGAACTTCGAACTCCAAAATGTCGGACATCGATTAGCTGATTCGGCGCTGTATCTTATCAGTTGCCTACAATTGTGCAGGCGATGCTTCGTTTTCCATAATATTGATTTCGTAAAAATAAAATTTTAAACAATTATTATCCGCTACAATAATATTTTTTACCACTCTCCCGTAATAATATTGCACAGACTGATGTGTTGTGGCAAATCGTCCAATTTGCAGTTGGAAGTTGGCCCCAGTGTGACCGTAACATTAGTGTCAAATTAAAAAATTCGCCGGAAATTAAAGTGTTGCAATATATAAAAAAAAATCAATGTGGAATTTTACAAAATTAATTGAATTTTATAGAAGACGGAACATTTTCACGTAGTGACGTCACGAGCCCAAAAAACGGATTTATTTCATTAAATATAAAAAACCACAAATTTATAAAAAAAAAATTGTAACATATTCGTAATTTCAGTAGAAATTTTTTTTTCCAAGTCATTATGAAATCCATGCAAGTGGCCTATTGTTGAAACCACGGTTTTGACTAACGTTAATTTGCCAGTCTTCTGCCAAAACGTGCATCTATCTTTGAAGATAGAAAAATGTCAGATAGGTGAATGTGCTATATGAGGGTAACAATATGATTGAATGCTCCAAGATTATTGCCAAGATATCCGCAATGTCGATACCTACGATACCACCGTGTCCAGAAATCCAAATCAGAGTTACGGTCAATACATTGATTCAGGGTTCAGGTTCAAGGGTGCATTAAAGTCCGGGCTAAACACAAACAAATACAGGGATGGTTTTAGCTATTGTGGCCAGTTAAGACTAGTCCAATGCTGAAAATTTGAACTTATGATATAGATTTCCATGGATCAAAAAACGTTCTTCACTCTTTTATTTTCTACCTACTGCCAATTTGGACCTTTTTTTATATTAATACCATACAAGAGTTCCAACTGCTCCCGTCTGGAGCCAGTGAGACTATGGCATCCCTAATTGGGATATGTTGTGAGGCTGAAGGGAGTGGGAAGGGGAAGGAGATGGGGAAGAAGAAGGTGGGAAGTACCAGGCTATTCAGATCTGGTCACCAAACACGGCTAAAGCCATTTCAAGCAACGTTTTAATTCTGAATGGTGGTCTTCCACCAGGGCGATACAGAGTGTATCTTCCACTCCGGAACGTGCCGCAAATATACTATATATTATTTTAAATTAATAAATTGTGAAATAACACAAATCAATCAAATAAAATTTATTTGCCACGCCGGGATTCGATCCCGCGACCTTTGGAATGCGAGTCAAGAAGGACCCAGCTTGAAACATTCGTTGGCTGAAATGTTACATAACTGAAGTCCATACAAAAAAAGCAAGAAAGGTTTACTTATAGGTACTTTAATATATGTGTTATAATATGATCCATGAAGCTGGATATACATATATTTTTTAATTACCTCCACACAGCAGGCTTTGAGGATTTCCTCAGAACCTATGCCATCTTTAGGGATGCTGTGTAGAGGGTTTTTGGAGGAAAGAAAGGAGATGTTCTGAAAAGGAAAAATGTATGACGGGTGGGTAGGAATCTGGGGATCTGTGTATCCAGGAGTGACGGACCTAGAAATCCATCCCTCTCACTGCGGTGCAATGTTCAGAGAGAGTTCTGCTGGAGAGGTCAAAAGGTCTCCCTCAACCAATCCTCCCAATTCGGCCTGAACGCAGCTGGTGGGCAAATAATATATGCATCCACCACCAAGACCCGAATAAACCCAAGCCCGTAATTCCGGGTACCACTGCTAAGTCACCAAATGTAGTGAACCATTTGTGATGGCCTATAGCAGAGGAGTTGGTTATCCGATAAATGGTTGCCGGGTCGACGGAATCCATACCCGCCTCCTAAATGGAGATTGGACGTAATAAGATACTGTGAAACATCATGATCATTGAAATATCCATATTCCCATGCAGTATGTACATCTTCAAAAATAACGCATGACGTCATGTAGCAGTAAAACTACGTTATCAACATTAACGTGCTTCTTGTGCATTTAAGGCGGCACTCTTGAAACGCACGGCGCTGAAAAAGAAGAAGATGGAGAGATGTGTAATTACGAATGTTGGACAGAGCGCGCTAATATTTTAAGCCGTAGAATAGCAGCGAAAATTGCGAAAAAGCTTAATAAAACATGACTCGTTTAAAATAGAGCAAAAATCTCGTGGAACGTATCTTAAGTATCATTTAAAGAAACATTGTGAATTTTTTCACAAATATAACTTGTAAAATAAAAGAAATAGACTTGCTTAAAATAATTTTCGGAGCATACTTTGCCATTTTTTTCTATCGAGGGAATTTCATATAATTTGCGTTTCGGCACGGAACGTATCTAGATATTATCTTAAAAAATAGCATATATTTTTTTTAGAACTTAAAAACTTATGTTTAAGGGAGATATGTAAGAAATCGGTCGAAATACGAATAGTAGACCCTTAAAGAGAAAATCTGAGCTAATATAAACTACACTGTGAAAAATGTCAATCGTAATACAACTAATATTGTAATACAAATGTAATACTAATATTGTAATACAATTGTAATACAAATGTAAATTGTAACACAACTAATATAAACCACATTGTGGAAAATGTCAATTGTAATACAACTAATATAAACCACATTGTGGAAAATGTCAATTGTGATATAACTAATATAAACTACACTGTGGAAAAAGTCAATTGTATTACAACTAATATAAACCACATTGTGGAAGATGTCAATTGTAACACAACTAATATAAACCACATTGTGGAAAATGTCAATTGTAATACAAATAATATAAACCACTCTGTGGAAAATTTCAATTGTAATACAACTAATATAAACTACACTGTGGAAAATTTCAATTGTAATACAACTAAAATAAGCGTCACTGTGGAAAATGTCAATTGCAATACAACTAATATAAAATACACTGTGAAAAATGTCAATTCTAATACTGTTTGTGCAACTGGATAGGAACTGGTACCTGCAAGCTATATAAAATATCATGTTATTACAGTTTGGAACATTAGAACGTTTACCTCGACATGGGAATCGCTTGCAATCAGCGAATGATGATTGAAATTAGCATATAAACGGTTGAATACCCCTGCCTCCGGTATAGGCATAATCAGCAATGCGAGTAATTTATTCCCGATCCGCAGCAATGCGGTGAACACAAAGGCAGCAGTAATGAGTGTATGTGTACGTACTTGTACCTCCAACTGTCCGCGGGCCGCGTGTCCGAGGGTTGACAATCCCTGATTATGGAAAAACGAAGACTTATAAAGATTAATTATAATTAAATCATTGAAACTTCAGAAAAACTTTACATCTTTCGTAATCTTGATACAAAAAGACTTAAAATAAATGGAAACCCGAGTAAAAAGCGAAAAATATTTTAGTTGATTTTTTAAATTTTTATAATATTAATTTCAATTTTTTACGGCAATAATAAAAAGTGAATATTATTGTAGCATTGTTTTCGTATAAGAATTAATCGCAGAATAACATAATTACAGCACCCTTGAAGTGATTTTTCTCAAAAACAGCATTCCAACTTTATAATCAAAGCTTAAGTTACAGTCAAAGTATTGTCTGTCAAATAAGTAGAAAATATAAAGAGTGGAACTACAAAATTTGTAGGCTGGCAACACCAAAATAACTTTTTGTTTTTGTTTTTGGGGTGTTATGCCGTGTTTCACTCATCTGCCCTGATGATGGACACTGTAACGCTGTCCGAAACGTTGGCTAAAGAAGGAGGTAGCGAAACACGGCATAACACCCCAAAAACAATAACAAAAATACTTTTTGGCCGTGAAAACCTTAAAACATACCTGACCAAAATAACTGTCAAATATTATTTTAAAGTACAATGATACTGAATATACAGAGCACAGTAAACCACATTTTTAAAAGCATTTTTTGTTCTTAAAGAAAAAAAATTAAAATCGACGAAGCGCTGTTGTTAAGGTATCTGATTAATGACATTAATTTGATTAAACGGTGTTTTACAAAGTGTTTGCTTTAATTTAATTTAACATAAATTTGAATTCAACAATACAAAAAAGAAAGAATTACTAATGGTGAGTTTAGTTACAATACTTTTAGATATGAATGAGTTTAAAATATTCAGATTTAAAATTAGAGATACAATCTAAAGCCCGAGCAACACTAGGTACTTAAGCTAGTATTAAATAAATGTGATCAATTTCTAACCTGTACTTTATATTTTATTACAATATCGTTATTCTTCATTATGTTAACACAAAATTGCCAAGGTATAATAATAATATACCTATATGCAATTCGAATTTTGAGATCAGTGAGTATCTGTATTATAATGAAAAAAAATTTTTTTTACTTAAGCATATGACTTTTTAATTTTTTATAAAAATGTCGGTTACACAGCTTTACATTAACACCATGAATTAAATGTTTAGTTTTGCCATTTGATCAACAGTGGCGCTTCGTATGTTTTCTACTCTTATTTGACGGACAGTAAGTAAATTCGATAAATGTTGAATTAAAGGTGAATTAAATATTCACTTAAATATTTATAAATAGGATGAGATGATATTGACGGAACCAAAGTGATTCATATTAAAATTAAAATAAAATTATGTATTTTTTATGGCAGTTGATTGTATCATTTTATTAAATACTTGAAAAATGTCAGTAGTTCTGAAAGAACGCCATGTTCATTTAAGGGGGCACTAATTTATTAATTTTATTTGATTCGATGAATAAAAAAATTGTTTGACATATTTTTCAACTAAATTATATAATTTGCAAACCTCAAAGCTTCTAGCTTAAGGCTCGAAGCTTAAAACTCATATCTTATAGCTTAAAAATCCATGTTAAAAGTGCCAAGCTTAAAACTCAAATCTCATGTATTATAAAAATCAATATGTGTTTGGGGATTAGTGAAAAGTCTATGTAATGCGATATTAAGCATAGAAAATGTTTGAAATTTTCAAAATACCTTATTTAAACCCCCGCAAAGGTTTCTGGATTATTACAACTACATGACAATACATCTGAAAAGTTTTTTAATAATCACAAAAATTCTTGCGAAACTGTCAAAAATTTGACAATGACATTTTGTAAAACAATTATTGTTAAATTAAAATTCTATTTTCAAAACCTTTAAATTAATGAATTAATTCGAAGTACTTACTTAATAATTTTAATCGAATCAAGAATTATAGATATTTTAAATAGGCACCTATATATTAGGTACCAAATTTGAAAGATTGTTCTCATAATATTTGATTGCTATTATTTGATAATGGCATTGCAACGCATGCCGAAAACCAGCTAGTCTCATATATTAAAGCTTAAAGCGCGATGCTTAAGCTTAGCTCCGAGCTTAAAGTTTTATTTTAAAAGTTAATTTTTTTAAATATTTAATTAAAATTAAATTTGATAGTTTTATTATCAAGTTCTACAAGTATTTTAGTATGCATTTTTATAACAAACTAAAATACTTGTAGAACTTGGTAATCAAACTATCAAATTAAATTTTAATTAAATATAAAAAAATAGATGGAGTTCTACGAATTAAACGCAAAAACAATTAATAAAAGCTAAAACATTAAACATTATAAGAATTTCTTAAAATTTACATTAGGAAATCATTTAATATTTAAAGGTAATTATTTTGCGACATTAATTCAGAACTTGTTGCAGTTTCCCAGCCCTTCAAATAAAATGAAATTCCGTGTGGAAGTCTTTGTTAGAGGCCTGCGCGGTGATTACCTCGGATTCCCTGGCGCAAGGGCGCACAAGGACGCATTCCGCGCAATCCAACCAACCTTTTTCTACTTCCTCAAACCCAAGCCAACCCTAGGAGTACCATACTTGATTTTCATCCACGCAATGCTAGTAGAATTAAGAATATTGAGAAAAAAATTATGCAAATTAACGATTACTTTTCAGAGGTTAGGCTTAATAAAATTTGAGAGAACATCATTTTGTAACAACTTTTTATATAATTTATAAGAAATGTGTCATCTTTATCTGAAAGCATATTACTGGCGGCTGGTGAATTTTTCGCTGAAGATGGCTTACGATTGTATTATAAAATAGATGTGTATCACATATATTGTATTACTGTAAAAATCGCGACATAATACGTTTTCTCAATTTTTTTTCCAAAAACGAACAACAACAAAAATATTTTACATGTCGTCACTGGTCACTCAGCCGAGTAACCGCCCAACCCATCACACCGACTTTAACTATGTAATACTATTTAAAATTGATTTATTTTGATTATTTTTTTCAATTATTCTTTTATTTTGATTATTCGTTTCATTTGAGTTTGATATTATGAATCGGTCATATTGCAACAGCTAGATACATATTTTTAATCCTTATTTAAATTATGCTTTTAATAATAATAATAACTAGCAGTTCCACAGGTTTTTGCTGCTAGGTCCCGCGGGCGGCTTTTGATTCGGCTTCGCCCAGTTTGAGTGTTGGTGACCTTTTTATAAATCCGATGGGAACTGGTTCCAAAAATAGCCGGTTCCTCGGATCCACTGGGATCCAGTGATGGCTAGTCACCGGGACAAAGTAACCGCGACAGGCAATGACGTCATACATAATATATAGCTGCGTGGTATTATTATTCATAACTGCCAGTTACAATAATAATCATAATATAATCAATCTCACCATATAGTCCATACATAAATATATATATTTTTTTAATTTTTAAAAAGAAAAACAAACATTCCCGGGTTACGAATAACCCAACAATGTTTGAAAATCTCCTACTACCACCACAGAAAACTGAAAATGTTGCTTGTGTTGTGATGTAGAACTAACGGAGAGATGTCCGAAATTACAAATCCGATAGTACTTTTGCCTGCCAGGCGATGCTATTCACGCTTGCTGTTAATGTAAGCGGCGCCATCTTTTGGCATTGCTTTAATTCGGTTCTATAACAAAAGTACTACATTTATTTTTAAAAAAACTCTAGGTACGAGAACGGTTTTGCTCAAGGCGCGGCGTTAGAGTTTCATTCTTAGCCGGATTCTTTCAAATTTCAACCGTACAGCCTCTAGGCTCTTAATACTGTTCGATATTTGTTTATTTCCGCTGAATAGAACGATAAGTGCAACACTCTGTCAGATATAAAAGCATATATATAAATAAATTACATGATTTCAAATTGAACATAAAATAAAAAGGTATCATATTTAGCACTTATAATTAATAAAAAGTAAAAATTTTAACCAAAAATCACCCATTTTATCTGATCTCTACGCTGTAAATACGTTTAATCCGCTTTCAATTTAAAAAAAAAAAAAGTATTTTTTGTCCCTCTTTAGAGACACTATTTGATCTATGCAAATTTCATCAACCAATGAAATTACTTGCTCTGTGCACCGATCGCCTGTCTCACTCTCCCACTAAACGATCCCATTAGAGGGAATTACACTAACTTGACACTGAAAATAGATCGCTCCGTCCTTGTCGTGCTTAGAAGCAATCGAAGTATGCAAATAAAGGGATGTTCATGTTGAACCGTCATCAAACGTATTTTAAGAAAAAAAAATTACCGAATCAAATCCGATGTACCGATGAACGAATACCTTTAATTTGAAACATCTAACACCTGTATAACTAAAGTTTAAAATAACAGAGGCGACGAACACATAGTTTTTTTGCCTTCTTATTCCATGTTTTGCAGCTGCTAGATATGTTTTTGGATGCTTCGTAGTTTTTCGGTGGTCGCAACCGGAATTTGTAACATGTGTCAGATGTCAAAATTATGTCAGATCGGCAAATTAATCATTCCTTATTAGCAGTTAACAACCGCTCCGCAGGTTTTTGCTGCTAAGCCCTGCGGGCGGTTTTTGGTTCGGCTTCGTCCAGTTAGCGTTTGTCTATTTTATAAATCCAATAGGAACTGGTTTCAAAAATAGCCTGTCATTTGGATCCACAGTCATCGAGTGATTGTCACCGATACAAAGTAACTGAGACAGGCAATGACGTAGTATGTAATATATAGCCGCTTGTATTACCGTCAATCTTTCCATATCTGGAAAGGCTACATGTTAACAAATTCGTAGCATTTATACCTAGTAAATTAAAAGTATTAAACGTTCCCATCCGACCTGCTGACGAAATTGACGAGATCTTCTGACGAATTCTTGAATTCAAAACCGAATTACAACGGTAGCTTTGTTTGAAATTCCACGTATACAGATGTTATTTGTGGTGCGGCGCGCACGGCGTGGCGTCGACATGCACTTGAAACTGGGTTCTGAAATTCAACTATTTACAATTCGATTATTTAATTATCAAACCGATAAAAGTAGTTTATTACTTACAAATTGGTATTTAAGAGACGATATTACAGAACTTTCGAAAGCAATTATACATCACGACCCCTTAGAATAGTTATCATCTGGCACAGCAACATCATGCGATAATAGGCCCTAGAGAAAGATACTTTAGAGTTCGTTGTAGCATGACGTAATTTTGTCAGATGGAACGATATTTTTCGATAAGTGATCTACATAAGTCGACTAATTAAAAATTAAAATAATCCTTTCATTCTGCAACGTACCTACTTACGTAATTTACGATTAAAATACTTTATGACACGAATAGCATACTTTTTCTAGTGAAAAACTTATGTTATAATGTTCAAAAGATTGGTAAAATTATTTACAATATTATTACTTACCTAGTAACTTGAGTACAATTCTCCTGTCTGGAATCCTCATTATAATATGCACGTACAAGCTGTTGAAAGAATACAAAACAAATTCTTACGTTTTCTAAATTTTAAAATGGGTATTTCAGCAAATATGTTAAACTACAACACACCTTTAAACGATGTGAATATGCTTAAATTGTCAGACAGAAGAATTTTCACTGACTTGGTATTTTTATATAAAATTCTAAATGATTTAGTTGATAGTCCGGTATTACTTGAATTGATAAGCTTCCGAATTCCACTTCGTAATACTAGAAGTCAGGATTTATTTCAGTGCAGAAATTCTGGGACTAACTATCATATGTATTCCTCTTTGCCCAGAATACTAATGGAGGGAAACAATTATACCAAGTCAGTGGACATCTTCAATTTATCTTTGAATAAATATAAAATATTGTTATGGAGGCAGTTCAGTTATGTACAATAAAATGTTTTTTCTATGCTATATATGTAAAAGCCCCGAAAAAGGGCGTTTATTTATAAATAAATAAATAAGTATTGGATAAATAATGTCGATATAGATTCTGAACCACCCGAAGTGTCACGAGACAATCCTCGCATGTGACGTGTGCAATAAATCAACCAATCAGAGTGCTGAACTCGGGATAATTGCAATTTCTTCGTGCTTGCCTCTTTTCCTCGCAAACATTCAGTTTATTTTAACCCATTGGTAGAACATTGTTTTATGAATTGTTTTGGTTTTTGATACTAAGCAAATAAAAAAAATATCAGCAGTAACACTAAATAACAATCTAAAGTTTTTCGTCGTTTTATATCTCACATGACCGCCACATTTAGATATTACGCGAGTTGAATGCGCGCGCATCTTTATTTATCTATTTGCTCTGGCTGCAATCGTACGCACTGCGCAGTGGACGCAATAAATAAGGTCCGTATCTCTGCGCAGAAGGGCCCAAGGAAAAATGTGGTCCCCATTAGAGCCCGTCCCGGGTTGACAAGTGCAGGGGGCCCCTTATCGAAGGGGGGTGATTATCGAAATACGAAGAAACGGTCAAATATTTACCTGCACATTACAATGTATATGCGTTCGCTTGTTTTCGGTTCATTAATGAATTGAGATTAAACGCAATGTTTGTATTGATTTGGGAATGTTTGAATCAATAGTAATTGGATTATTGGCATTGCACTTCGACATTAAAATATTGTAATTCAATTATCACACGGCTATACACACGGAAATGAAGGAGAGAAAAATTATTATAATAGGTGGTGGAGTGAAGATAATATAGTTGCTTGTAGCTTGTTACATTGTGTATCAATACCTACCTTTAACCGATAGTAAAACATAAACCATAAATTTATTATATAGGTTACATACTATTTTAATATATAGGTTACGGACAGACGCAGACGGTTGCACTGTGCGTGAAATGGGGAGGCGGGTACGGTTCTACCTCTCCGGGAAGCATTTAATGGATAATCAATGCCTCTGGTGACCCCAAGTGGTTCGCAACTTTTGATGACTTAGCAGGGTTGCACGGGTACATGGGTGAGGTTTGTTTTTTTGTTTTTTTTTTGGCGGCGGATATGTCAAAAACCACCAAACGTGTGGCAGGTAAACGTGTGGTGTGATACAACAAACGTGTGGCAGGCCGGATAGGAAGAGACTCGTCGAGGGAGACCATTTGATCTTTCCAGCAGGACTTTCATAATTTATTATTTATTTTTTGTATGAATACTGCACAAGATTCCCAACTGCTCCCTAGAATATGGCATCCCCAATCGGGTATGTTGTGAGGCTGAAGGTAGTGGGGAGGGAAGGAGATAGGGAAGAAGAAGGTGAGGAAGTACCTGGCTATTCAGATCTGGTCACTAAACACGGCTAAAGCCATTTCAAGCAAAGTTTCAATTTTTAATGGTGGTCTTACATCAGGGCGATACTGAGAGTATCTCCCACTCTGGAACGTGCCGAAAATATACTATACATTATTTTAAACGAATTAATTGTGAAATAACACAATCAACCAAATAAAATTTATTTGCCACGCCCGGATCCGATCCCGCGACCTTCAGATTGCGAGTAAAGAGCCTTACCGCTAGAACACGCCGGCCGTCAAAACGAATTCCTCCCAGATTCCTACCCACCTCTCATGACTTCATCTTCCTTTCCTTAAAAAAAACCCTGCACACAGCATCCCCAAGGATGACATAGTCCCTGAGGGGAATTATTTTCCTCAGGCTCCCCTTGTGAAACTAATAAAAAAAATACGATGCTTTGTTTCATACCGATCCCCATATGGAAAATATATCAGGACCCACATGAAAAATCTTTGCTTTACACATGAACCTGAAAAGCCCAGGGTAGAGCATTATTATGATTTTGTATAAAAGAAATTGTAGCTAAATATAGGGAGAGGAAAATTGCCTGGTAAATAATTTGTACGCAAAATGGTGAAAAATGAATCTATAATTATATTATTTTTACATTGTTAATGCAACCATAACGGCTTATGATTTTTTGGAGTGTTTAAGGCGACGCTTCCCTGCCCAAAAAGAAGAAGATGGAGAGATATGTAATTACGAATGTTGGACAGAGCGCGCCAATATTTTCAATGACAAAATTAATGCGAAAATAGGGAAAATGCTTAACAAAACATGACTCGTTTAAAATAGAGCAAAAACTCGTGGAAGGTATCTTAAATATCATTTAAAGAAACATTGTGAATTTTTTCACAAATATAACTTGTAAAATAATAGAAATAGACTTGTTTTAAATAATTTTCGGAGCATACTTTGCGATTTTTTTCTATCGAGGGAATTTCATATAATTTGCGTTTCGGCGTGGAACGTATCTAGATATTATCTTCAAAAATAACATATATTTTTTTAAGAGCTTAAAAACTTCAAATATTTAAGGGAGATATGTAAGAAATCGGTTGAAATTCGGATAGCGGCGGTTTAAGAGATAGGGAATGGGATAAGTCATTTAAAAATTTGAGTAGGTAAAGATATTTTTCATACATTCCCTTCACCCTACTGCTTCAAATTATTGTCGAATAATTCAGTCCAGGGGCCTTTTAGATTCATGACTTTACACGATCATTATTTTCATACCTTTTGATTTCAGACAGATAGTTGCCATTAGAGAAGATATAATATTTTGGGACGATATTAAATCGTCGAAAAATGGTAACACCTTGAACAATATTGAACATATCCACAGATCGGGTATGTTTTTAGGTTTTCACGGCCAAAAAGTATTTTTGTTATTGTTTTTGGGGTGTTATGCCGTGTTTCGCTACCTCCTTCTTTAGCCAACGTTTCGGACAGCGTAACGCTGTAACGGACACTGTAACGCTGTCCGAAACGTTGGCTAAAGAAGGAGGTAGCGAAACACGGCATAACACCCCAAAAACAATAACAAAAATATCCACAGATCATATGAGAGCGTCTGCCGTTGCCGCCAACACACTGTCAATAATACACGCCAAATTCTCAATTCCGAACGGTAATACATGCTCACAATAAGTAATTAACACACATTACAGTATATTTATCAATATTTTAAACATAGAACGAAATATACGTGCAACGTTTCTATCGGATATGGTTTTGTAAAACAATTGTCGACTGATGTCAAATAATTTCCGTTTTGTAAAACAATAAACGACTGATGTCAAATAATTTCTGCCATCTTAAACTGAAAATCGCTACCAAAATATAAAATCTGATCGAAAAACATCGTGTGAAACACCACAGTCAGTCGTAAAGTGGGTTAACAAATTATAAATTCGTCTTTGGGGCTATTAAGCACCTTTGAGGTGATTTTATCAAAGAGTGGCGCTATGTAAGTTTGAGCATTTATGTATATCATATGAATTATCTATATCGATCAGTGGCTGAGTTGGCAAAAGCGTTCGGGTCCCACCCAGGCGTCGTGTATACAATTCCTCGGCTAGCTAAGACCTCCATCGCGACACATACAACATTTTCCACGCACTGTAGTGGTAGTAGGAGATTTTTAAATATTGTCGGGATATTAGGGGATATTTGTCTTTCTCTTAAGCGAAGAATGCATTTATGTTTATAGAGGGCCCTTGAAATGTATTTTTAACAATAACGACGCTATAGATGCGTATCATTTAATTATGTATCTTTTTTCAGGAATAATTATTTTTTACCATTGCATTACTTTGAATCGCTGAGTAACATCACCGATTCTGAAAGCATTTTAATGCATCATTTACCCTCCGAATCTGCAGTGTGTTCACTGTGCTGGTGTAATTGAATAAATCGGCTCGGTAACCAGTAATAATTGATGGGTGAACTCAATTTATAACTGCGGTTAATCTTCATCGGCCGCCTGTATACATTATCCGACGTTAATTAATGTTAATGCGGACTGCGGGATCAGCGAAACCCCTTTACTATAGCCGCTCTCAATCTCAATGTCACCAAGCGTACTTTGTATCTGTACCCTGTACATGCACCTTTATTTATAGTGAAATCCTAAGAATACGTATCCGTAATTACCCGTTTTAAGATGAAGCCATGCGACATAATGCAAAATCATACAAAATCATGTATTTTTGTTTTGAAAATTTGATCGCTTAGAAGTATTATAGATGCTTCAATTAAATACTGCGTGTAAAACAAACATGTCTTGGCCCTTAAAAATATCGGTAATTCTTTTAATAAACCTAGAAAAAAATAAAAAATTAGGTCTATAAAAAAACACTTTCAAGTGCAAACTCTCCTTCTTATAAATCCCTTCTCGGATATGGTTTTATTTTTTAATGTAGCAAATTCAGTTTCTTTTATAATAATCGCAAAAAAAAATATATTTGCGCCCAAACTTTACAAAATAAAATAAAATATGCATTTTCGCGTTATTTCACAATACGGCCGGCAGTCGACGAATTTTCAAAGTGAACCTTATGCCGTCCAACCAAGGACTACTGGCTTGCTACACCCATTTTGCATCAGTTCGGCCCCGGCCGGAGCGGGGACTAGATGTGTTAGGCTCCGGGCGCTTGGTTCCGTGAAATCAATTTTAAATTTGTCATCACAATACACAATTCGTAAAGAAGAAGTTCATGTTTTTTACAGACCTTTACGAAATCAACCTGAAAAAAAATTCTCAAAATACCTTTTCTAACTTTTCCAAAAGCTTTTTCTCAAGTATTTTTAAACTCCTCCCAAAAAAGGCGTGAATTCCGATTTCGATTTTTTCCTGGACTTTGGATCACCTAAAGACTTTTTTTTTGAATAAACAAAAATAATTGATAGCACACAAACCTTTACGTTATTATTTTTTCAAATATTCCCTAACTGAAGAATGTTATAGTTTTGATTATCATACGTGTAAAGAAGCGAAGCAGCATTCCACAATGGAGTAGTGGTACCTGCCCTATTGTATTGTATTCAGGCATGGAACTGGCAGAGGAAGGATGAAAGTATACTGAGCGCTCTAGAGGTTTTTGTTTTTTTTTTAAATATTTCTTTTAAAAATCTCCGTTGTGTCGTGACTTTTGCTTTCTGGTGAAAAACCTTAAGGCGATGGACCACGCAAAATTAGAAACCAGGTCACTAATAATAACACTCCTCACGTAGATTTTTGATATGATTTTTTTTTGCAAAGTTCATGCACAAATATTTAAATGTTTTACGATAATTTTCTAAAGGACTTAATTTTTCACAAATAATCGTGACAATAGCTGTTTCAGATTCACGACGACAGATGTTAAGTAAAGGCAGTTGGGGGCCGCTTGAAAAAAATATATTCTCAAAGTGGGCGGTGGGCGAAAAAAGGTTGAGAATCTATAATCTACTATCTCTGATTTATAACATAACATCAACATATTTCAAAGCGATCAAATTTTCAAACAAAAAACAAAAGATTTTGCTGTACTTCGTTGTGCTTTCAAACATTTTGTTTTAACTTGCGCGAAATGTTGATCAATAAAAGTGCGCCATTTGGAAGTGTACCAACTTGATTCAATGAGTGTAGGTGGATTTTTTTGTTGTTATTATTTTGATAAATCTTAATTTTTTTATAAAAATCTGTTTTGTTATCATTATGTTTGGTTCTGCTACAAGTATCTACATTATTCATTATTATATGCAATTGAATCATTCAGGCAATTTTTATGTAAGTACCATTGTGATATACTTTGCTGTTGGTTTGGGGCACGCGAGTCGTTGGGTATCACAGGCACTCAAACGCGCAGATAGACACTGAGCTCTTATTCTGACCCCGTTGAAATGGTGCCCAAGCCGCGTTACCTAACAAATGACTAAATCTAGTTAACCTCCAAAACTACTACAATAATAAGGATTTTCACTATTTTTATAAATCTATTTGTATTCTGGAATTTGACAGAAAATAAAAACCTTTAAGTCTTACCATCTCAAAATCAACTGACGCGGCTGGTTCACTTTAGAACTGCACCCCCATATTTGTTCTATCAACGGATGTCGCACAAGTTTCAAAACACTGTTTACGACATAAAACATTATTTGCTAATTTCCAAAAAGGCATTTAAAGGGACCAAATCTTTTGACAATTAATTAACACTTAAAAGCTCTGTAGCTCACAACCGAAAACTTAAAAAATAAAAAATAAAATGGTAGGGTTGAATTAAATTGCACCTGAGGGATAACAGTGGCACAATAAAAAAAAATGCATTTTTGAGTTAAGTATGCAGAAATGTTCCTGAATATCCATTCTACCCTCGATAAAAACAGCACAATTCTTAAAAATGTTATTGTGGCCTTAAAAATGAATATATCACTACTATATTAAAATATTTTTGACGAATTAAAGCAAAAATAGTAGCTCAATGATCACTGTACTATTATAATATTAAACCTAATAAACATTAATATAATGCTTTTCAAATTTTGTAAAAAAACTGATTTAATGCATTCAAACAAAATATTCAAATTGCTCTCCTGAAAAAAAAAAGTTTTTTGAGTTGTGCCATTGTTATCCCCCGAGTGCAAAATATGTACACAAAAAAGTAGTTCAAATTCCATTTTACAGATGCGTAAATGAAACAGATTTTCTTCATTGTAGTTCGAAGATGTCGTAATGTTACTAGCGAAAGTGACTTTAAACACAAACAAAGCCTGGGAACCCTTTTATTTTATTCATTTCTCAAGGTTTATTAATCGCACTTCAGTTTTAATGTACAAAATATAATAATTTCATTTTCATCGTGCAGTTTACTTCGCGAGTGAAAGCTGCCATAAGGAACAAACCAAAAAAAGTCGCAATTGAAAGGTTCCATCGTAAATTTTCTTGGAAAAAACAACAAGGAATAAATCGTAATATTGTACTGGGCGTGTAATGGACGTCCGTACACGCCACGTGAGATTTACTGCCCAACGATAATTCACGGTAAATATCGCATCGCGGGAAAACTGTGTCGATATAGCGGGCCCTCAACCGGCGATTCAACGCTCATCAGCTGCATTGCAAGAAGGACGCAACGCTTTAAAATTAATTAATAAATAAAAGTATTTTTCAGTTCATTAAATAAGTTGACTAATCTTTTCGATATATTAATTAGTAAGTAGTGACAATTAATATGTTTTCGTACTAAACAAATTTTAAAAGCTATTGTTCAAACAATTTATATATCAATCAATACTAATATTATAAATGCGAAACCGCTCGAGTTTGTTTGCTACGCTTTCACGCATTAACCAATAAAAAGACTTTAAAAATTCTTTCACCAATAGAAAGCTAAATTATATGCGAAGACTATAGGCTGTATAAGATGGTAAGCTCTGGCGTTATGAAATTATAAATATTATTATATTATATTTGTTATACATGTCGCTAACAAAGAGTTTTTGCTAACGTCAGAAAAAAAATCGTTTCTATGGAAACGATGTTGATATATTTGTGGGCTCTATGCTGGTAGGTACTCAGCCCCCTACCTACTGGTCGGCTACTGCTCCAGAAAATTCAAATATTAGAATATCTTTTGTTTTTTTGGGAGTTTGGTTTAGCCTATATTTTGGAATAAATGTCAGATGAGAGTTCCTGTATTAAAAATATAATTCGTAGCGATTAAAATGACTGAACAATAAATAGTGTATTTTTTAATTATATTTACAAACTTCCAAATATTTAAATAAAAATAAAACATCCGAAATGTTTGTAAGCGCATAAATTCCGAACGAATGAACAAAATTGGATAATTCTTTTTTTCTTTGAGCTACAGAAAACTGCAACAGCATTCAGAAAACTGAATGTAAGGGAATTAATGTGTGGAATTCGGGAGGGGGTGGGGGTGGGGGGAGGGGGGATAATTGATAAGTGCAAGCGCTACAGTGATTTCCTGTAATACCATGCGAGCGAAGCCGCGGGGAAAAGCTAGTTGATTATAAATGCATTTAGAACATATTGAAAAAACAGCATTTAAATTTTTCATGAATCGTTTTTTTTACATGAGCTCCACATAGGAAGCCCTGAGGAAAATAATTTCCCTCAGGGCCTATGTCATCTTTGGGGATGCTGTATGAAGGATTTTTTTTAAGTAAAAGGAGGAGAGGAGAGTTCTGGGCAGGAAAAGGGTTTAAGGGGTGGGTAGGAATCTGGAGTTCGTCATCCGCCTCCAAGACCTAGACAAAAGTCTTGGAGGCGGATGACATTTCCCCATGAACCCGGGCACCCCTGCTAAATCACCAAACGTAGCGAACCACTTGGGGTGACCTATGGCAGAGGTGTTGGTTATCCAATAAAGGTTCCCGGGGCGGCGGTACCCATTCCCGCCTCCCATATTTAGGTTGCGAAATAATCTTAGCAAATACGATTTCAAAGAAATCCTTCTTAATCATAAGAATTTGGTGTTACATAGCTTTGGACATAGGCTTCACGCAATTTTTCGAAAGACTTTGAAAAAACCCCAACACAGTCCTCCGTAGCCAAGATGATCATATAAAACCCCAACACGGTCCTCCGTAGCCAGGATCTCTTCAAAATTATTAATACGCATAGGTATTCCATGATTTACTACAATCGAATTATATGAAAATAATATAATATATGTAATTGTGTTCCGCGCAAACCTTTGTTACCTCAAGTCTGTCCAGAGTTCGCATTCATAATATCATTATTACAGCATCTCCGTTGAATGGTGATTGTTGAATGTTGAACGTCTCTGGCGTCACGGTTGAATGGGTCGCGGACAACACCAGATGAGAACCGTGATGAGAACACGTTCCAAGCGGACAGTCGATGTGTGGTCCCGACACGGGTTCGCCTTATCCTCGCGAAATTTAATTTCTTTTTGTCTTCGATGCAAATTTCGAAAGCCTTATAACCGGAACGGAGCGTAATTCTGCTCACGGACGAGGAACGGACGAGAACCGGCGGAGAACGGACCGTAGAATAAAGAAGTATCTCTTCACTAGAACGGACAGAAGTATGTTCTATTGAAAGATCTTCTAAGATTATTTTATGATGTAGTCCTGTAGTATCATTTATTTCTATTATAGACTGAGTGAAGCGAAGCCCTGTTTTAACTCAACCATTTGGAATTTCGTCTGTGACAAAGTCTGATTTGTTTGTACCTACGTTCCGTTTCCGTTTCAAGATGGTGGCCGTATTGGATACAGCCTTTTTAACACGCCAGAGTTCGCATGAGCGTGGATCCATCTACAAACTGTCAAATACGATTCAATATTATGGTACCTGTATGTACCTGCCTAAAGAAAGATTTAAAAAGAATTGTCATTGAGATAGTAAATTTTCCTTGGACAAAATTTATTTAATATTTTAATTTAATTTATTTTAATATTTTTTTATGTGAACACCCCACAATATTTATTTTTATATTTTTTTATGTGAAAACCCCACGAGAGTCTGGAGCCGGTGAGACTATGTCATCCTCAATTTAGGTATGTTGTGAGGCTGAAAATAATGGGGACGGGAAGGAGATGGGGAAAAGGGAAATGGGAAAGTACCTGGCGGGACAGGTATTTTCCCACTTTTTAAATTTAATAATAATAATATTATTGCAAATAAAAATGAAACTTTTAAAAGTATGCGATTCACACGCGTTAGAAGTGAAACCTTCAGAAAAGTAAAGTAGACAAGAGAGGGCAGGCTACGAAGCACCGCACACATAGGAAACCGATTGTAGTATCGCATTCTCTCGCAGGCTAAATTCTATCGATGTATGTGCTTGCCTATTTTTAGTGTCGCCATTTTTCGTTTCATCGAGTTTCAAATCACAACGGTGCTAAAAAAGTTTTCACTTCGTAAAAAAATGTCCAATAAGAAACAATGGTGTTGAAATTATTTGAAAATAGGTTACGGTCTGCTAACTCTTTTAAAATCATTATTTTCAGGAGAGTTTCAGAATTGTATTGGGTAAATGTAATTTCATGTGAAAGATGTTTTTCACAATATTGCAAAGATTTGGTACAACCAAAAATATATCTTTGCTGATTTTCGCAATAAAATGAGAAACTTTCTTTAATCTGCACGGTCATCATATTATATCAGTTCTCATAATAAGTTCGGAGATATGTCCGACTCGAAAGACGCTTCGTCAACATTGTATGTAATAATAATAATTGGTATTTACACAAAGACTCATAAAGTTAACAATTCCATTGCATCTTGTTGATCCTGGTAACCTTCGACATAAATTATCGTTTCATATGATTGTTCGCAAAGATTGACGAGGATGCTTATTGCTTGCATAACTGTGCAAATAATAAAACAACGACGCATTACATTTAAGGACTTAACGTCACAGTTAATTTACGTGCTTTCATATTTTTTGAAACGTTTTCTTACAAATTTCCTTCGCACGGTTTGGCAAAATTATTAACGTATTTTTATAGTTTTCATAGCAGCTTACAGCAATAAACTTTGTTACATAGACTGATGAAATGTATCTGCGTCGTTCTTCTTTTTAACCTACATAAAGTTGTCTCCACCAGTAAGTGGAGAAAAATTCAATAGAATTACCAATATTATTATTTTATAATTACTTTAAAATCTACTGAAAGACGTTACGACTGTATGCGTTTAAAAAAATATGTGTTTATATTTTTGTAGTAAAAATTACGTGACACAGTTGTGTCTCCTCGTGATAGAAGTTTATTTCATACAAATCACAGTTGTCTTCTGCCACCTCGACTTGTATGTATTCTATAATGTTACAAAAAATGATATGACGACATAAAATATAAAACTATTTTTAAACTCCAAAAGGTTATATCTATCACGTAACAGCGATTATTATTTTCAATGATGTTTAATAAAATATTTAAAAAAATCTCAAAAACTTATCTCCTACAATTTTGATGTCGTACGACAATTCTGTCACGTGGGTTTTCATTCGAAATAGGTATACACGCAGCTCGTGTTTGTCACCCCCAATAGGCATTTTAGGCCTCCTTTCCCCATTGCTACAATTTCCCCTTTGAGATCCAGAGAGATTCATTTATAGTAAAAACAAAATATGACAGAGTGGTAAAAGTTATGTAGGTTAAAAAGAAAAACAACCCGTCTGATGTATTTGTAGGATGTTGTCTTTCTTTTCGCAAGTGGCTTTTAGCAACACAAGTTTTTTAACCAAATTTTGATACAGTATGGAAAAAAACTTTTAAATGAATGAATGAATGAAGTATGGCAGTAAATATGCAAGTGACGCTTTCCATCATGAGGAACAAAACTATTAAACATAAAGGTGAGAAACTTATCAAGAAATGTTTAATAGGTTTAGTATAATTAAGAGTGTTAAAACCGGAGTGATAACAGATAGTAACTATAATATAAAGAAAATTAAAAATAATTGTAATCATTGAAGTCGGATATAATAAATAGGAACGAAACATGAGAAAGAACAAGACAAAAGACAATTAGAAGGTAACGGTCGTAACTCGGGATTGAGCCCAGTACATCTGTGTTACCGGGACAAAACGTTAACCACTGATCTGATGAGACTTGATTATTTTCCGTCATTTCAATTTAAGAACTAGCAAAATTATTTTTCTCACCTAAATTCCTTTTTTGGCTGCTATCTTTTTATATGATAGATAGACTAATCGAGTATCATAAGCTACAGTAATACCGGTGTCAGGAATATGTGAGAAGTGAAGATTGGAAGTGTCCGGATCATCAAGGTCGGAGGGGTTATGATTTCAGCGATGGAAGAATTAAGAAAAGAAGAGAAATTTTAACTTTCTGAAAATGTATATTAATTCATCCTATTTTTTCCAGATACCAGGGAAACTGGCTTTGTGAATGCCATCACCGCCGCAGGAGTCACCTATGCTATTACCAGGGCCTGCACTAACGGCGACCTGGTCCAGTGCTCCTGCGACAAGGGGGGCCGGGGGCGCAACCAGGGAGCCCTACTGGCCCCCATCCCCGGGGCACCCTCTCCCTCTCCGCCCACCGCAGCCGAGGGGGGAGGGGGAACCCTGCCCCCCGGGGACTGGCAGTGGGGAGGTTGCGGGGACAATATTAGATATGGCTATAGGAAGTCCAGAGACTTTATGGATGCACGGTATAAAAAGAGAAGCGACATCAAGACGCTGATCAAACTGCACAATAATAATGCGGGAAGACTGGTAAGATTCATATTAACTGCCTTTTATCCAAAATTCTTCAATCTTCTTTTTTTGATAGACATAGATAGAGTTTGTTCAGGCATTAACCAATTTGAGTCCCTTTTAACATTCTCGTCTCTTCTATACTTGTCATGACATTCGAGAGAATCATTCAAACAATTACTTTACTTGTACTTTAAACTTGTCAAGACATTCGAGAGAATCATTCAAACAATTACTTTACTTGTACTTTAAACTTGTCAAGACATTCGAGAGAATCATTCAAACAATTACTTTACTTGTACTTTAAACTTGTCAAGACATTCGAGAGAATCATTCAAACAATTACTTTACTTGTACTTTAAACTTGTCAAGACATTCGAGAGAATCATTCAAACAATTACTTTACTTGTACTTTAAACTTGTCAAGACATTCGAGAGAATCATTCAAACAATTACTTTACTTGTACTTTAAACTTGTCAAGACATTCGAGAGAATCATTCAAACAATTACTTTACTTGTACTTTAAACTTGTCACGACATTCGAGAGAATTATTCAAATAATTTTCATCATTTCACGCCCCAAAGAATTTTTTTACTACCATTTTTAAATATTCGTTTTATTTTTCGCAGGTCTAGTTTATTTGAGCCACTTTCCCTTCAACACACTCACGGACGGGTTGTTTTACAGAATTTAATAATTCGTTAAATTTCAAAGTAAAAATTCAAATTCTGTGTTTATCTAAGTACTGTGAAACAACCGGCCCATAATAAAATGATGACAGAACTTAAGAACTTTCACAGATCTTGAATTTTAACTATGAAATTCGATGAATTGTTCAAATTCTCTGAAACAGCCCGTCCTTAGCGTAAATGTACAGATCTTTTCTTTCCTTTTGATCCATCCTTATTTTTTCAACAGGCAATCAAGAGCTACATGCGGCCAGAATGTAAATGCCACGGTCTATCAGGTTCCTGCACGCTAAGGACCTGTTGGCTGAAAATGCCTCAATTCAGAGAAGTCGGTAACCGTCTCAAAGACAAATTCGATGGAGCTTCAAAAGTCATAGCAGGCAACGATGGAAAAAGCTTCATACCTGAAGGATCCACGATAAAACCTCCCGGAAAGGCGGATTTGGTGTACACTGAAGAATCTCCAGACTTCTGCAAACCAAACCATAAAACTGGGTCGTTGGGAACAAAAGGCAGGGAGTGCAACTCTACTTCTCAAGGCGTTGATGGATGCGATCTCCTCTGTTGCTACAGAGGCTTTACCCAAAGATCTGAGAACGAGACTGTGAACTGCAGGTGCAGGTTCAAATGGTGTTGCGATGTCACGTGTGATGAGTGCGAACAAAAAAGAGAAATCAACACGTGTCTTTAACGAATGATCTGAATATTATGATAAATGTTTCATATTAGCAACCCGGAGATGTAATCATATGAACATGGGATTGTCTGACGAAAGAAGAAGAGTTGAGAAGTCAAGATATTGTTGGTTTGAAAATAAACAATGTTGGAACTAGAGTCGCTGAAGCCACCAAAGATCGTAAAGTGAGACTGTTAGGGCAAAGATGAATATTTGATTAGTGTTTATCATTTGTGTGTATGGATTGAACAGTATTAATAGTAGTGTTACATCTCTTCTGGTGCTAATTATAATACATATGTTTTCTCAGTGTAAATAAAATAGGTTAAGCTTTTATTATAATATATGTTCACTCATTAAACATTCAAATTAACTAAGAAAGTCATATCATTAAAAAAATTAAATTATTGAAGTTTTCTAGTTTATAAATAATGCCATTTATTGTTTCTGGCAGCCGTTTCATTTATACGTAATACAAATAACTTTGCACATTGGTTAAACCAAGACTAGAAACCATTATATATTATTTATATAAGTAATCAAAAAATGTTTAGTTATCAAAATCAATAAACAAAACGATGAATTGGAATTGAAGGTAAATGAATGACCAGCGTTGAAAAATGCCGTTGGAAAATGCTTTACTTGGATAAACTACGAAGTATGATCGACCCTACAAAAACGGTTTTTCGGCTTTCATAATAAATATATATAACGGCTGTCAAACGAAAAATAACAAAATAACATGAATGAAGTCAATTAATCCCGATATATATAAATGTATTGTCTTATTCTCTAACATCTTTTTAGGTTCCTACCAGAATCATCTTAACTTGTACCAATCCATTGTATTTAACTTTCAACATATTTTATATTAATATTACCTTATTTCTTGCGTTCGTTTTACACCTTTGTGTGCCTCGTTAATTCTAGAATATTGTTTCCAGCATTCTGTCTTTTCTTGGTCGTTACTTGGACAATGATCAAAATAGAGGTCACTGGTTTATGCGAGCACTCGTAAATGCAAAACCCGTTTTGTCATTACTAATAACTAACAAGTGTGGTGATAGTTTCTAAAGGACATTGTTTAAAGCCTTAGCGATGGTGCTAACAATTAGACAAAAGAACAATTAAAACGTGCCTTATTTTACGGTGAACTGCGTAGAAAATGTGTTTCCTATGTTCAATGAATGTCACACTCATTATTATGATGTAAAAATAACATATAGCTTCAAGGCGTAATAATATTTACCGTTTTCCCTTGCTATCCGGAAAAAATACCATACTGCGACCGGGAGATGTCTCGTTTTCAGCCCTTTAGTGATCGTCCATTAATGACGTGAGGCTCGAAAGGCGGGGAGGGGTTCAGAAAAAATCATGAAATATCACAAGGGGGAGGGATATAATGAGATATCACGTGTATTTATTTTTCGTTGAACGCACGATTTCTTAACCAAACAGTGGCGTGCTTGACTCACCGTTGCCAGGCAACGATTTCCCCGCGCGTTGCGACCACCACTCGGCTCACCACTCATCAGTAAGTCTGTGATTTTGACGCCAAATACATGCGTAAATCGTTGCCACGTATGTTTTGCCTTAAAACAAAATTCTGAAAATTTCAATACACCCCCATACACAAAATACACGTGATTTTGGGTATGGGGGGGTGGTCTAAAACCTCACCACATATCACCAGGGGGAAGAGAGGGTTAAAAAGTTGCTAAAAAACATCACGTGATTAATGGACGACTTCTTAAACTATATGGCCATATTAAAAAAAAATTGATAATTTCTACTCGTTTTTTACAAATTGCCAAAAATTCAATTTTAAATAAGTTATATCAAGATGACTGGTATATGATGGAAAATATTCAAGAATGTTTAATAACATAGTCATTTCTTAACTATTACCTACGATAAAAAAATTGTTTGTAACGAATAGCAAGGGATGTAGGCATGTTTCAAATAATTATTATTTAATCAGTAAAAAATGTATTATGAAGAGTGCTTGTGATTTTATTTTATAAGTTTACTGTAATGTTTAACATCTTTTAATAATTATAATGTACGTACTTATTTCATCTTTTTTCCTAAATATAAATAAAGTTAAATTTTACAAAAACCTATTAAGAATTTTCTTTTTAAACTTATAAATATTATTATGCAGTTAGTATCTATGTGCCAAAATGCATTAGTCTAATACATTTTGGCACCATGAACCTTAAAAGTTGTGGAAAACTTAAAGTTTATTTTTCTGTTAATTTTATCAAAATTATAAATAATTACAAATAATACAGAAGGTATTTGGAAAACCCGACAAGGGGTTTTCTCTGTTTTTTATTCTCGAAAAAAAATGGAAAATAATACGAAAATAAAGGTATTTTTTAATTTTTGTATTGACGAATATGTTTTCTGTAACGATTTAAAATGTGCCACTTTCGATTTGCCGCCAAAACGACATTTTTATTCGTGAATTCGAGGGCGTTGACGTCACGCAGGGCAACCTTAGTGACAGCTATATTACCAGCCTGTGGCGATTTCTTGTATCTTGTCATAATGTATACGGTTGAAACCGTTTCCGAATATCTAGTTTTTCAAATCAATAATTATGAATTGAAAATATTAAAATAACATAATTTTGGTACAATGAACAAAAAAATTGGCCAGTGAGACTATGGCATCCCCAATTGGTGTATGTTGTGAGCTGAAGGTAGGGGGGGAGGGGAAGAAGATGGGGAAGAGGAAGATGGGAAGTACCTGGCTATTTAGATCTGGTCACCAAATACGGTTAAAGCCATTTCAAGCAAAGTTTGAAGCCTATGGCATCCTCGATTGTGGTATTTTGTGAGTTGAAGGTATTGGGTAGGGGAAGGAGATGGGGAAGAGGAAGGTGGGAAGTACCCGGCTATTCAAATCTGGTCACCAAACACGGCTAAAGCCATTTCAAGCAAAGTAATTCTGAATGGTGGTCTTATACCAGAGCGATACTGAGAATATCTTCCACTCTGGAACGTGCCGCAAATGTACTATATATTATTTTAAGTGAATAAATTGTGATAAAACACAAATTAATGAAATAAAATTGATTCGATCCCGCGATCTTCGGAATGCGAGTCAAGAGCCTTACCCGATGGACTACGCCGGCCGTAAGTACGCCGGGGGATGAATTGTCGGAGGACGAATTGTCATGGAACCACCAGAAACATCAACGCATCTGCGTTCGTACCATTTAATAAGTTAACTTTAGAACTTATTATCAATTTATTTTAAAATCAATTAATAAAAACCACCCAACATTTATCGAACCCGCACATTATTCAGGCAGAGCGTGATTTGTACATGTAGTAAGCAAGGTAGGTATGTATATGTTTTATTTTCAATCGATACAGTCGTTTATGTACCGGATGACCCCGAATCCACTCTATATGCTTCGGGGTCAAAAAGATTTCACGGCCCAGCCCGACAAGGACACCGAGATGCAGAAAGCAAAAGAGGAAAGAGTTGAAAAAATAACTGACCCAAACACGCAAACCAACACATCAGAACAAAAATTGAGGCGAATTTCGATCTTGCGCTGTTGGTTTTAAGGAGTAATTTAGTGTGTGGAGTTTTTGGATGTAGCGTGGTTTCGATATGACGTTCTCATCTCACGAAGTCGTAATTTCGGGCCCTGCCGTTATTAGCTCGGAGCAACACCCAAATAATTGGCGGACCCGCTTAAGACCACCCAATCGGCCCGCGACCGGCCAATCGAACGCCGGACAGAGTAGGTACCGGCTGTCAGCCATGTGGGACCCCCTTGGCACGGGAACTCGTGGGACCTGGCCGATATAAAGGTGGTGGTACAATCAAGGATTGTATTATATATCGATAGGTACAACATTACATCTGTACGTTTCTAAAGGTTATCAAAAGAGCAACTAACAAACGAACGTAATTTTTTCATTCAATAATTTTGACAAAAGCAGCAAGGAACTTTTGCTGATGGAAAGATATGCTGATGACAACGATTGGGTAATTGGCAACTACAAAGAAGATAGGTAAACTGAAATTGTGAAAACTGAAGAATAGAATATAGCTAACAGAATAGTTCAGACCTCTTGAAAATTACAATTGTTATGTCTCAAATTTATAAAAGGTTATTGCAGAGATATCGAAAGAAGGATAAATGCCGGTAACTCCATTAATGGAGGACTGAACGCCGTTGGCGCCAACAAAAAACTGTCAAAAGAAGCGAAGCTAGCCGTCCATAATGGAGTGCTGGTACCTACCCTGATGTATGGCAGTGAGGCATGGAACTGGCAGAGAAAGGATGAAAGTAGACTGAATGCTGTAGAAATGAGACCCCTGAGACGTATGTGTGGTAAAACCATGTTTGATCAACCAATGCAAGGCTGATGTAAGTTTAATGAATAAGATTAAGAAAGGGACGCTCAGATGGTTTGGGCATGTAGAGCGAATGAATGAGGAAAGGAGTGTAAGGAGAATATATGACGCAAATGTGAATGGTAAACGAAGTCGGGGACGTCCGAGGAAGACATGGCACGACCAAGTGAATCAGATACTTGAGTCGGGTGATATCAAGAGTCAGAATAATAGAAGAGCATGTATGAGACGATGTATGAATGTGAACGAGGCAAGGAATGTGTGCCAAGATCTAGTTGTTTGGCGGTCCGTCCTCTCTGCCTACCCCTGCGGGGAAACGGCGTGATGGTTAGTTAGTTAGTTACTTAGTTATTGCAGTACTTTTCAATTCACTTATGTCATTTCTGTCACGAGCTATGGATTTAACTGCCATTTAATAAGTCAAAAAGGATAAAAGACAAGACAAGTGTGTTTTCCGTATTTTAAATTGTTCAGTTAATCCCACAAATTTTGTTAATATGATGATGCCTTGTCTTCTCCTGTCTTCTTAGTCCGTATAATTTAAGTCGCGCAAGTCTCGTGGAAACGTCAGCTTACTACAGGATCACATGGGCCTAACTGGTAAGTTTTATTATAAGGATACATATATCATGTAGATCCATTATAAACCCATGATATTACTATAAATGCTTCCTTTTCTGAATGCGAATCATTTGATCATTGGATCATTGTTAATTTATACTACGTAGGTACTCTGGTATGACTTTACTATACATTTTGTCATGGCTGTCCCAACGCAAGAATAACAATAAAAGTGCAAAATAATACTTGTTTTTGGTAAATTTAGCAATATTTAAAAACAAATTGTCAAGCATCCTTATTTTTAATTTTATGTGAGTACCGCACAAGAGTCCCAACTGCCTGGAGCCGGTAAGACTATGGCCCCAATTGGGGTGTGTTGTGAGGCTGAAGATAGTGGGGAGAGGAAGAGGTGGAAGAGGAATGTATTCAGACCTGGTCATCAATTACGGCTAAAGTCATTTCAAGCAGCGTTTTAAATTTGAATGGTGATCTTACATCAGGGCGATAGTGATAGTGTCTTGCACTCTGGAACGTGCCTCAAATATATTATATACTATTTTTAATGAATAAATTGTAAAATAATACATACTAATCAAATAAAGTTTACTTGTGCACGCCGGGATTCAAAGCCACAACCTTTGGATTGCTAGTAGACTCCTTAGTTACTAGTTACCTCTCTGTTAAGTCTGCAAGAGATTGGATGGTTTTTGAAAGTCGTTATTTTGTTCATAAACTAGACTACTGAATGCTTTTCTCATAAACGCCTAGTTGAATACTTTGCACATAAACTATGCTATTGAATATTTTGCACCTAAATTAGACTATTTAATACCCTGACCCTAAACTAGGCTATTCAATACTTCAAAACTATTGAATAGGCTCTTCAATACTTTGCTCCTAAAATAGATTGTTGAGTAACTTGCTCATAAACTAGGTTATTGAATAATTTGCTCATAAACTAGGCTTTTGAATAATTTGTTCACAAACTAGGCTATTGAATACATTGCACATAAACTAGCCTATTGAATAATTTGTTCAAAAACTATGCTATTGAATACTTTGATCATCAACTTGGCTATTGAATACTCTGCTCATAAACTAGATATTGAATACTTTGATAATAAACTAGGCTATTAAATACTTCGCTCGTAAACTAGGCTATTGAATCCTTTGCGCATAAACATTGAATACTTCGCTCATTAACTAGGCTATTGAATACTTTACTAGTGTTTCACTTCTACAAGATAGTTTAATTCACCTTTTCATTAAAAATACCATGAATATAGCTTGAATTTTCACGTGTTAGGTATGCGACAATTTCCTATAACTACTCGTACACTGCACAAATAATATATATTTATACACAACGAAATAAACCTCGGCGACTAAAGGTATTCAAGCAATAGTCGTAGATTTTCCCGATATGGAAACATTTTAAATGGAAGAGATCGTAGAATACTGAACATAAAGCTTGTTGTGCTTTCACCGAGATAAAAACAGCCCGGCAAGGAAATGCTCGGTGAACCTACAACCAGTTAGTTGTTTATCGCAAGCATTTAATATTATTATATTACTGGTTGTATTGAATTCATTCTTCAACTCGTTGACGTCATGAAATTGGTATTTAAGATTTATACAACAAATACTGGGTGTTATTTTGAAAAAAATTCAATTTTTAGTTTTAATGGATGCGAATTAAAACGAGTTTTTAAGTACCTAGCGAAGAAAATACATTGATCCTAACTTTAAGAGCGCATATCGAGAACTCAAATTGTTTTTTTTTACATGACCTCCATACAGGAGGTCCTGAGGAAAATATTTTCCCACAGGGCCTATGTCATCTTTGGGGATGCTGTATGGAGGGTTTTTTTTAGGGGAAAGGAAGGGGAAGAGAGTTCTGGGAAGCAAAAGGGTTTAAGGGGTGGGTAGAAATCCGGGGTTCACTGTATCCTGGTAATCCATCTTCAAGACCTAGACAAACCTCACCCCATGAACCCGGGAACCCCTGCTAAATAACCAAACGTAGCGAACCTTTTGGGGTGACCTTTTGGGCAGAGGTGTTGGTTATCCAATAAAGGTTCCCGGAGCGGCGGTACTCATTCCCGCCTCCCAAATTGCAACGATTGTTGGGATTAGGCCGCTAAAAATAACAACCCTGATCTAGATGGCATAAAGTTTAAATTCTCGTTTAACACCAGCAGCCTTTGTTGATTTATTCACGAAAAAATCGCCAAAAAGCGTGTTTTATTTTATATTGTGAAGCTCAGGCACAACTATTTAAAAGTTTTACGATAATTTTCTAAAAAATCAATGTTCCAAAAACCATAACCGAAAAAGGTTCGTAAGTAGGATAATTTGAACTTAAAAGCAGTTTTTAGAGGCCTGATACTTTATTTTTTATTTGATATGGAAAGACTAATTAAATTTTAAAAAACTCTATTATTTCACTTGAAAATATGTGTTCTACTTGTAGTTTTAATTGAAATTACTGAAATATTTCTTAGTGGTCTAATTTTCAAACCAAAATCACATGATTTTGGTTTGCTTAGTAGTGCATCTTTTTAAGAATGGTTTTTGTTATTTTTTTAAAAGGAAGGTATATCTTGATCAGAAACGAGGTTTTGATTCAACATATCTGTTAGCAACATTTGTTTTATATTTCGTACTTGTTGAGGCATCCGGCGTTGCCCAGAGTTTATTCTGCTTTAAGGGGTGGGAAAGGAGTTATGGGTAATGTTTTGAAATCGCACATTGACAGTGACCTTCCTCTTGTTTTGAAGATCAAAGGGATCCACTAGTCCTGGAGAAATTCGACAAAGAAATCCGTGCCTCTTTTTGGGAAGGATTTAAAAATACTCGAAAAAATTTTTTGGAAAGGTTAGAGAAGGTATTTTAGAGTTATTTTTCATAGGTTGATTTCGTAAAGGCCTGTAAAAAATATTTACTCCTTTTTTACGCATTGTTTATTACAATAACAAGGAAATTTAAAATCGATTGCACGAAACCAAGCGACGCGAAGCCTACAGACTTCCACACACCCCAAATCTTGGAGGCAACTAAGTATGTACGACTTTTGACGCGCTATCGGCTCTTCTGCAGATGGCATAAGGATGAAATTCGCAGTTGGGTAAAGCCTCTTTTTATTCACTGGAAAAAAATATCGCCAAGATTCATGTTTTATTGTATTTTGCGAAATTCAGGCACAAATATTAATTGTTTTATCCAAAAATGGATTCATCAGTAAGAGATTTTTGCACTTGAAAGTATTTTTAATAGGCCTGATACTTAATTTTTTTTCCAGACTTACAAAAATACGTATTAAAAAATTACTTGATATTTTCTAAGGCCAAGGTGCGTTCTACTAGCAGTATTTAAATGAATCACATATAATATTTCTAAGCGATCAAATTTTCAAACAAAAAACAAATGATTTTGCATTATTTCGCATGGCTTAATCATCAAATCATTCTTGAAATAAACGTAGATTTGTAGAGAAAACAAACCCACAAACACTCCTCTTTTATTATGTAGATATGAAGATTAGAAACAAATAATTGATATTTCTTAATGAATCTTCGGAATTAAAATGGTCATGTATCTATGCGTTGTTATGACGTCCATGTAGGGTCCCAGGGTCTGGTCTCCAGACAGTCTGCTCTCTGTAGTAATGTGAGCTGCTTTGTTGACTGCCTTCGTTTTCCAAACCCAAAGGATTCCGTACAGAGAGAGGTTATGATTTGCGAGGTATCCTTTTTGTAAGTAAAACAATTATGTTTTTGTTCTGTATATTGTTGTAAAACTTTAAACTTTCAGATGAATAGGAATTATACAATGATTTGATTCTGATCTGAGCAATAGGACTTTAATTTGAAGAATTAATCGCGAGAAAGAAATTCTACATTTTATAAACATGAAAAGTGAAAGTTTACACATGACCACGGACAAATGAATGCGTAGACAAAAATGCATCGAAATTTTAAGCAAAAGGTGACACACACGAATTATGAGTAAGAGTCCACACATTGAAATTAAGCTAAATGATAAAATGTGAAGTGCTAAGTGCAAAAAATGAATTTAAATATCTGATATAAGACAACACAACACTCAATAGTCCAAATGAGGTGTGTATGATTGTTTTGTTAACATTCCTAGTTGTCTACCTTTTAAAATTACTCTCATTATTTTCAAATGATCATTTTGCCACGTAAAGTTTCTGAAAAGTATACGTAAAATACAATATCCCTTCAAAAATCAATAAAAAAATCCTATGCATCATAAATGTAATAACGATTTGACAATAAAATTAGATCATTAAAAATTCATATTACTTGTAAGGTTTTTCCCTGAACAATATTGAAGTCAGCTACAAACCCAAGGTACCGAATGCCTACTGAAATTACCAAAATATTTAGAAATTCGACAGTCTAAAACGACTTAGTAACAAATGTAATAAAAATCAGAAAGTCACTAAGTTCTTTCGTTAAAATTCAACAGCCTTGAAGACAGGAACACAAATCCACAGCATGCCTTCAGCGGGTATGCCCACAGAGTTGTTAAAGGAAATACAAGACGATGCAGAGAGTACCCGCTACATAATAATACTTTAACTAACCTCGAAGTTTCCTGTTACCTATGACATCCGGCGAATTTCCCGCCCGTAAATCTCTCCCCGCGCATGCGCAGATCCGCCGGGGGCCTCAGCCCCTTCCCTCGCCCTTCCCCCACCCCATCTCCGCCCCCGCGAAGGCATAAATTATGCGCGAGGCATATTATTTATGTCCGAGCCGCACGTACATTATGTAATTTCTTTATTGAATATTATACCAACATCCCAGCGAGAGGCGGTTGGAGATGTGGTCCAGATAAATCCGGTCGGATCACGATATAGTCGTGCCTGATGGTGAACGAACTGTTTAGAAGAAGATACCAGCGAGATAATGGATGCACTTTCTAATTCGCCCCTTTTTATTTTAAGTTACAAAAATACTTTAAAAACTGATAAATACATCAAATAGAGAACCCCAAAAATATTTTTTTACGATCTGAACATTTTAATGTATACAAAAATATAGTTGATAAGTCGGACATCTCCAAATGGTACTGAGGAAAAAAAATGGAATGCTCACCATAAGTCAAATATTATTTACGCATGTCTGTATTTTTCACATTAAATATGCCAAAAAATAATATAGAGTATATTTGCGGCACATTCCAGAGTGGAAGATACTCTCCGTATCGCCCTGCTGCAGGACCACCATTCATGAATATTTCATTTCATCTCGTCTGTATTGTTTTAATTATGTACTTTTTAACCATTATTGGTAATTATTATATAGAAGGGGGTATAATTAAATTTAAAAAAAAATAAATATATATATATATATGTATATTAAAACTTTTACTTTACTAGGTAGAAACGGATTTTTAACTAAGCAGCTTAAAAATAACATAATTTTTTGTACTCTTAACTTTAATTACAAAAATAAACTTTTTCATGTAATTTTCATGTGAATTTAAAACACACCTTAAAAATTATAGTGAAAATATGAAATGAGTTATACCAAATAAAACTATTATGATAACACCCCCCCCCATACACATAAGCCCTGCTTATTTATGGGGGTACATCAAATATATATATTATGTAACTAATTATTGTATAGAATCATTTTAAAATACATATATCTTTTTATGATTCATAATAAAAAAAAATAAAATTTAAAAAATAAATTTAAAAAAAAAAAAAAACTCTGAAATCTAATAAATGAACGTATCAAGAATAATAAAATATTATAAAAATAAGAATTAATCATTATCAGAATTTTTGGGTAGTAATCGTTACTTACCTAAAAGACTGAGAACAGTAAATAAGTGTCACTCAGCACCAATGCGCGCGTCGCACTAAACAATGTCTTACAAAAAATTAAGAATCTATTAAAAATCTCAAAGTGTTGATTTTCGAGAAAACAACGAATTTTTAAATTATCGGTCTGAGAGACCAATGCGCGAGTAAAGGAAGGTTAAAAACTGTCGTTATAAATTTATATTGTATTATAACAGTGTTAAGAATATTCATGTCATTGTCCAATAAAATAACGACATTGAAATTTAAGACGTAAATGTAATAGAAAAAAAAATACACAACATTATATCTAATATAAACAATTCTGATAAAGTGCATCTTCTCACAAATCCACATAAAATGTTTTATGAAATATTTTCAAGGTTTATATTTAAATTTGGAATAGAAATCAATAATATCTTTCAGGAAGTTATTCAAATTCAAACTGCTGAAAGCAAATAAGGAAATGAGATGAGCTAAAAATATCGACGAATTATTAAGTTTTCGGTAAAACACATTAAATGGAATGTTATTTTTTTACGAATGTTGTGAATTCAGTGAGGTTTGTAATGTAATAATTTACTCTAAGACAATATCGGTGAGGTGATTTCATACCAGAAATATTAATAGCGTACTGAAAGGATTAAAATAATGATTTATCTCTCCAGTCAACATATATTTTCAAAAAATGAACGAGTCAATTTCAATACATTTCGTATCAGGATATTTGATTTGGCTTTAGATATTTTAAGTAATCAGAACTGAAAACAGGGTACTCCTTTTCCATCTCCTTCGCCTCTACTTTCCCCTTTATGTGAGCAAAGTTTCTAATGTATCTTTATATGAGAATGCGTTGTTAATACTCGCGATTCATGAATCACTTGCATTCGTTGCTATTAGACGCGCTACGACGCGCTAATCTCTGAAGAATATTGGCCTTTCGGTAACAGCATTAAAACAATAAACTATTTTATTAATATCCCATGCTTTCCGGAATGCTATGAATTGTTCGTACCGAACAACTATCGCCGGGAGACGACACCACGATCTGATGAGTATACCGTATCGTATCTCTGTTTCTTGATATTTTAAACATTGACCTCGAAAGTTTCAAGAGTCACTTTAGGCAAGAACTGTAAATTATTTTTTTTACAGAAAGGCAAACATTCCCGGGTTACCATGAACCTGATAATATTTAAAAATCTTCTACTACCTCCACGATAAGCGGAAAAATGTTGCATGTGTCATGATGGAAGACTAAGCCAGCCGAGAAATTGAACACACAATGCCTGGGCGGGACGCCAACTCAGCTACTGACCGGTCATAATATTGTAAATAATTATTTCAGGTACTTTCCCACCCTCTTCCGCATCTCTTTCCCCTCCACTACTTTCAGCCTCACAACATACCCCAATTGGGGATACCATGGTCTCACCCTTGCTCTCTCTCCCAGACGGGAGGAGCTGGGACTCTTGTAAGGTATTAGACAAAAAAATTGATTAACAAATCTGTAATAACCATAAAAAAATTCATCTATTTTCAAATGTCTTATTAAAATTTAAAAACAACAGCAACAAAAAATTGGTTTCACCGGTGATTGAACCTTCGTACCATGCCAACCTGTATGTTTGCGTGTGTTCGTGATTGTCACCTAGAGGTAGGATTATTGCCAACGATTCTATCTACCGAGTTTCAGCTCGATCGGATGTCTCGAAGTGGGTTAACTTCCAATTCCAATAACCCATTCAATTAATAATATATTAATTCAATCAAGAACACAAAGGTGAAATTCAATTAAATGTATTTAATAAGAAATAGTCCAAAGGCCCCAGAAAGTGGGATTCTTGAATAATATTCACATTAAAGGCCGAAGGAGTTAGTAACCAGTAATAAAATAATATTAATGTCAGTATTAGATACATTGCATGCAACTATACTCGTAGAACAAGCGAACTGCTGTAGGTCTCGATTGAAAATCGAAAGTTCGCTCTCATAAATAAAATAAATAAATAATTACTGACCATTAACTTTTATAGGAATGCGGTCTTACCCAGTGATCGTATGCTATCAATATAAATTAAGACATTAGCATCTCATATTATTAATACCATTTCTTGATCACGCAGCTCCGGTAAGATGAGGTAAGTGTTCTGCGTATGGCGATCTAACTATCCAGCGAGTAACTGAATATTACACTCACTGATTTGTTCACCGGGATGTTGGACATGCGATGCCATTTGAAAAGGGTTTAGCGATGTTATAGTATACTTACAGCCTTTTCTCTTTACATACAGAGCAAAACGATGGAGTCACAAATTACAAACTTATTTATACACCTATTATTTATAACGAAAGAATTGCTGTGTTATTTGTTTTCATTTATACGGCACAATATGTACAATTTTTTACATTAGCTTCACAGAGGAGGCCCTGAGGAAAATTATCTCCCTCAGGGCCTGTGTCATCTTAGGGGATCATGTGTAGATGTTCTTTTTAAAGAAATGAAGGAGATGTAGTTTTGAGAAGGAAACATGTGTGAGGGGTGGTAGGTAGGAATTGGGGAATTGTGTCCAGGAGTGACGGACGTTTTTTTTTTTTTACACGAGCTCCACACAGGAGGCCTTGAGGAAAATAATTTCCCGCAGCATCTCCAAAGATGATTTAGGTCCTGAGGGGAAGTTTTTTCCTCAGGGCCCCCTGTAAAATGTAAAAAAAAGATAATTTTTTCCTTCCCAGAACTTCTTCTCTTTTCTTTCCTGTAAAGACCCACCACACAGCATCCCCAAAGATGACATAGGCTCTGGGGGAAATTATTTTCCTCCGGGCCTCCTGTATAAAAAAAAACTTTAGATTAGATATTATTTGGTTGTTCCTCTCTAAATAAGAATTTTCTCTTTTATCAATATCTAAAATTGCCTCCCCTCCATTCAACACCTCATCTCTTCTTAGTCTGAACTCAACTCCAATCTTCTATATAATTCTGAAATTTACACTTAATATATAAATTCAACTCTGTAATTTTAAATGATGGCCTAGAACACCCTTGAAGGGTGAACTCTAGAAATAATAATAGTATAAAACATTTAACAAAGTTTAATGACCATCATCCAAATTCAGCTTTAGAACGAATTAATTTACCTAGAAATTTAGGAGGTATAGCAAAATAACTTCTTTAAAACACAATCAGGTAGAAATGCTAAGCAACTTTTTGCCATAGGAAAGCTAATGGTTCAGAAATGTTTTGCAAGTTCAAAATAATTTGCAAGGCAGATTACACATTACAAGAAACATTACACTTTTAAATTTATACGACGAGAATGCCAACATTTTTTTTTAAATACCAACCAAATAAAATTATTAACGCCAAACACTTCAATTATCTCAACCAAACGAAAGTTTGAAACCTTCGTCAGACAAATGGTTGAGTATTGGAGATTTGAGCACAGAATGCTTGCCATTCAAAATAAAGTCATTAACATTAAAAATTATAGGAAGTATATAATCAAAGATACAAATCAAATTGATGATTTATGTAGAAAATGTTTGGTTTTTCCGAAAAATAAAGAACTTATTATATCGGGATGTTCTATATTAGCGCCGTCCGAGTATACATTTAGGCACAGTCAGATATTAAAAATAATTCATCAGTTTGGTAATTAAACATAATTTGATTGACTGCCATAACGTACTACCATATTATAAATACGAACCAAATTCATTTTTAGAAAATGAATTTTATAAAATATATTATGATACTAACAGACAGAACAATTAGCAGTTAGTAATTATTAATTAACCCGATACAGTTTTACATGATAAAATTAAAAAAATAACTTATATCATTGATGTCGCTATTCCGAATTCCTGTAATATTCAAAAATCTGTTTCTGAAAAAAATAGAAAATAAACAGATTTAGGAAATGAGATTAAAAGAATTTGGCATTCTCAGACTAGTCGGTGAATTATTTTCCCATTTGGTCTGTGGTAGATTGACATGTTTTTCTTGTATTGTTTTGTATTTATTATCTTATGCAGTGCAATTGCATAGCGTGGATGGACTAGATGATCATTTGTGGAAAAGTGTGTGGAAGGGTTTAGTTTTTCCCTTGGAGAAGATTTAACCCCGAAATAAAGGCTAAAAAAATTTAATATCATCTTACTTTTGTTTTTTGAAACTTAAACTTGAAACTTATTTGGTCAGAAAAACTAAACTCTTGGGACAACAATCGTAGAAACAGAAACTTATCCGAGATGGTCTATAAATTTTCTGAGCATTAAATCCCGGTAAAATAATGCAAATAATAATAAATACATCGGATAATGTAATACCTTCGGCCGAGTCATGTTTCCCATGTTAATGCGGAGTCACGGGCCGGCATAGGTTACTATATCATATACTTGTATAAGAATACCTTCAGACTTCACAAGGGGAAATCCTGCACGATCGATCTTTCGATTCATATTTATTTTTTTTATTCTATAAATATATACCTATCTTTCATTGGGAAATATTGTTTAATTTGTTATTGTGAGTCTTTGAAATGGGGATATTTAGGATAAAGGCGTGTTTTCAAAATACCCTTGTAACTGATTTAGAGGGTTTTTGAAGAGAAAATTTCTTTAGCACCGTTGTGATTTGAAACTCGATGAAATGAAAAACTAAAAATATACAAATACATGCATCTATAGGATTTATCCTGCGAGAGAATGAGATAGAGTTATCCTCGTAGCCTCCCCACTCTTGTCTATTTAGTTTTCTGAAGGTTTCACTTCTACCGCGTGTGAATCGCATACTTGTATTTTTTTACATTAGCTCCACACAGATTTTACAATTTGGGAGGCGGGTACCGGTACCGCCATCCCCGAGAACCATTTATTGGAAACCAACACCTCTGCCAAAGGTCACCCTAAATGGTTCGCTAGGTTTGGTGACTTAGCAGGGGTGCCCGGGTTCATGGGTGAGGTTTGCCCGGGTCTTGGCGGCAAATTCTTCTGCCCACCTGCTGCGTAGCGGGCCGGATCGAGAGAGACTGGTTGAGGGAAGCCTTTTGCCTTCTCCAGCGGGACTCTCTCAACCCATCGCCTTATACCGCACTTGGAGGATTTGATTTTTATGTCTGTCGCTCCTGGACACGTACCCATCTCTCATAGCCTTTCTTTCCTAGAACTTCCTCTCCTTCCTTTCCCGAAAAAGACACACCACACAGCATTCCCACGTTAATATAGGCCATGAGGGAACTCAGACCCTCTCGTGCGGAGCTAACGTAAGAAAGTCATGTGTTATGTACGTGAAAGAGGCAAATATTATTCTTGTTAATATTTTCGCCCTCTTCCCCTTTCGTCCCATAATTTTAATAACCAATGACTTTTTACATGTCTGCGCTAATATTAAATAAACATCTAACCGTAAGTCTGTCAAACTCATTAAACTTTTATTTATTTACAAATTATAAGTGACCGGTTTCATTAAGCGAGTATTGTGTGTTTTTTTTACAATCTCAAATTAATTATAATTGAAATCAAAAAAAATTGGCGTTTAGTATTTAAATTCAGGAAAAAAATAATAAATTCCTCAATGTGTTCGAGATTTACACGTTCGAGTCATAAAATTTTGGTAGCACATAAACACGAGATACTAAAATATTTTTTATGGTACGATGCGGTAGACATTTTCTAAAATACCATAAACACCACTTAATTGACTTGTCTAAAATCGTATAAATGTTACAAAAAGAGTCAATGTACCGATTATTAAACTTAAGTTTAAATTAATTGCTCGGGTATATTCGCTAGTTTTAATTTATGGCTACGCTGTTCGGTTGTAAACCAAAACTTGTAAATCATTATTTTTTATGGTCTACTTAAATATTTATATGAAATCATTAATAAAACTGCTGTTACGGCATGTATTATGCAACATTGTAAATTATTTTCACTCACCCTCTACGCTTGAAATGTCGTTAAAATTGCAAGAAGTAAATTTTATTAAATCTCTCGTAAAGTCTACGATATATTATGAAGTATTCGATTGCCTATTTCATAAAGGTAATAAAAGATAGAAAAAACAGTATAAATAACGGTGTGGCAGCACTGCTGGTGACCCGACAGTTTAACCCCCGACAATTAGCCCCCAGAAATTATAATTATTATTCAATTATAATTTTTTGTGGTTTATTTACTGATTTCAATGTTACAATCGACTATAAAAATAACTTTAATAAAATAAATAAATAAATAAATTTAATAAATTTAATATTATGATAAAACTGTACTAACAGACAAAACGATTCGTCATACTAGACCCTATATAGTTTTGCATGACAAAATTAAAAAAATAACTTAATAAAAAAATATCATTGATGTCGCTATTCCAAATTCCTGTAATATTAAAAAATCTGTTTCTGAAAAAAATTTAGGAAATTTTTACTGATTTAGGACATGAGATTAAAAGAATTTGGCATTCTCGGACAATAAAAATATTACCATTTTTGTTATTTCGGCTACTGGCTTTATACCTAGCTCTCTAATTCAAAATTTAGACTTTGGCAAAATTAGATTTGTCAAAGAATCTTTATATAAAGATGCAAAAATCAGTCATATTAAACACACGTAGGATGACGAAAGATTTTAAAAATATTTATATTGAGGGATCAGTAGGATTTATCGGTCCAGTTAGGAGTTCTATCGAGCCGAACCCTCTGATATGAAAATATCTGGAGTCGGCGAAGTATTTTCCCATATGGTCTCTGGTAGGTTGAAGTGTTGTTCTTGTATAGTTTTGTATTTATTACACCTATATAATGCAATTACATCGCGTGTATTGACTAGATGATCATTTGTGAAGTGTGTGGAAGGGTTAAGTTTTTCCTGTGGGGAAGATTTAACCCGGACATAAAGTCTAGAGAACAAAAATAAATTGGAATTGATATCAAATGAATTTATTTATAGTGACGTATACAGTATACAGAATAGTTTTATCTTTGATACATTTGAAAGAAATATGTTTTATGGTTTTGTTATTTGGTGGTACAGACTTCCTACAAAAATTCTAAAATATTCTTGATCGCTTATTGCATAAGTTAATTTAAGAGGAAGCCACAAGCCAAAAATGTATGCTTTCTTAGTGTGCCTTTTATATCGCCAGGTATATATGTAGGTAACGGGCATAAATAATGCTTGGCAAACGGATTCTAGTGGAAACCATTTCATGAGCAAAAATGGTTTACATTTATTTTCAAAATATCAAAAAATTTCATGGAAACTTTCACAAATAACTTTAGCCAACTTGTATTTTTATAAAGTAGTTTCTCATAATTCTGTGGTCATACATTTATAAGGAAAATATATTTTTTAGCAGCTTACGCTTATACAATAATTTTAATATTTATTTTAATTCTATTCAATGGAAACGGTAGGAAACGTTTCAATTTATCCAAAGCATATGTTTTTGTTTTTATAATATATAGCGGCTTAGTGATTTAGCATTAAACTTTGCCTTAAGTCTTTGACTTGAACTAGTTGAGTTAAAAAAATCAATCAAGACACCAATATACAATCTACCAAGAATACAAAAAAATATTTAAATAATAATCTTTTAGATACGAGAAGAGCAGAGGAGACGGGAAGAAGAGACAAGTAGAGACGAGAAGATCTACGAAGAAGCATAAAGGGCCAAGAAGAGAATTTGAGTGACAAGAAATTGTAAAAAGAGCCAAGCAGAGTTTAAAAGAGATGAGAAGAATCAAGAAGAGACAAGAAGAAGTAAAAAGAGCCAAGGCGAGACAAAAAAAAATCCCAGATGAGACAAGAAGAAGCAAAAAAAGAAGAGAAGAGACAAAAAAAGCCACGAAAGAGCCAAGAAAAGCCGATAAGAGACAAGAAGATTCAAGAAGAGACAAGAACAGCCAAGAAGTGCCAAGAAGAGACGAAAGTCCCAACAAGAAACAAAAAGAGACAAGAAGAGTCAAGAAGAGACGAGAAGATCCAAGAAGAGGCAAGAAAAGCCAGAGATGGACTAGAAGATCCAAGAAGAGCCGAGAATAGGTAAGAAGAAGGATGCCGTAAAGAAAGTATTTAAAAAAAAATCAAAACGCTCAATCCATTCCTTTGTTCCTGCACATCCTTAATTCCAATATTGGCTTATTAGATTGCCATGTATACAGGTCGATTGAACACCAACCTCCTTTCCATCCTCAGAGCACGTGTTTCAAGTCCTAACATATCAGTGCCCTCCGGAGTACCTGTCTCACCGGGACAGGGATGCTCCTGGGGGGTACAATCGTATCGTATCGTGTTTTTCTATCGTTTAAAAAATAATTTGCGTCCAGTAAAATTTTAAATTTCTGACATTTTGATGATCGTACATTGAAAGAAGTGATATCACTGGCTCTAACTAGTTCAATCTATGAGTGAACGAAAATATTTTAATAATGTCGCGTATCGAATCTCCAAGCCCGATAATTCGATTTAATCGTTGGTCAGTCGATTGATCCGACCCGATATGGTTCCCACGTCTCGATACCGAATCGACGCACGAATATATGCACCAGGTCAAAGTCAGAATACACAGAGAGTGCAGTTAATGAATACATCAAGGAGTAATTATTTATTGTTCTGGTCCAGGGTGGGCCGGAGTGCGGCCCGTGATTTGTGTGCCCTGGCGGGGCTCATTAGGGCCCGCGGAACCTAAATCATCCGTATGCCAGAATCTTTGTTTATGTTGCGGGCGCGGATTGGGATGATTCTCCCCGAGGCGCCTCTGCTCTTGAAATCCTCTTTACACTTTATAGACGGGGGCGCACATTTGAATTATTTTTAATTTTGTTTTTCTTTTACAACGTTTTTAGACGAGGACATTTCATTTTTGTTTTTTTTAAAGGCTGCTTTATAAAATTTTGTGAAGCTTTTTCTATTGAAGTCCACCTTGGCTAAGCTACTTCGTTCTTCAGCCAAGCTCCATTATAAAACGAGCTGTCTTCTGTTCTAGAAAAGGTTTATGATATTTCTTTCCATATTTTTGATCGGTGAGTTAATTAAACAAATAATATCCGTCATACTTTAAAACGGTCATTTACCATTTTGATTGATATTTATCATCTAGGTGCTTAGGAAATTGAAAAAAAATATTGAAGAAGAAGATAACAATAATAATCTAAACAAAAATATGAAAGAGAACAAGACACAGAAAAATAGAAAAAAGATGATGGCCGCAACTGGGACTCAAACCCATTTGGGTTTGAGTCCCAGTTATTTCAGTTATTAGTTATTACATTGACGAGAATAACCTCCAAAAGTTATAGAAAGAGAGTTTTTCTTATGAAAAATTGAAAAAATTACTTTAAAAAAAGTAAAAAGACCTAAATAAATGTTTAACAGGTGTGAAATAAGATTGGGTTATAATTAAATAATTTTAAAACATCGAGACCTGAGGTATCCAGAAGAAAACATTTATAAATAATCATTATTTAATCATTTTATTTTTATTTTAACTTTATGAGTAAAACCTCAAATCGTAATATTTAATTAAATGGAGACAATATTTATAAGCGAGACTCAATCGAAAATCTGGAAACAGAAAAATCAGAAAAAGATATTGGCACCTCTGGGACACGAACCCAGGACCTTTCGCTTTTCGGGCAAAGGCGCTAACCACTGTCCCGGAGATGCCAATCCCTCCACCTCCAATGGAGGCTTTCTCTGATTTTTCTGTTTCAGATTTTCGTTGAGTTTCGCTTATATTGTCTTCGTTTAATTAAACATTATTTAATCATTCGAACAAAATAATGTACATAATATGTATAGGAACAGGTTACGATAATACCGATGTTGTAAGTAAATAATCGAATTTGTGGGCTAGTAAGTATTTTTAAATAATTACTGTGCAGAAAATAAGAATGAAAATTGTGTTTCGTAAACCCATGTCAGCAATGTGTTTTGCACGAGACCATGCGGAAGATTTGTGTATGATCGATTAAGAAATGACAGACATTATTTGATGAATTTTATTAATTCAAATATGTATTGAATTCAACACATTACTTAACATAAGTAACTGATATATTATTAATCCCTTCAACATTACTTAATTAATCACTCACTATTATTCACCTTTATTAATTAGATTACATTTGTCATGTTCTGTGCTTGTCTCACTAGTAATCCTGTGTTGAGAGCAGGCGGTGTTGAACATGTACATTTTACCATAAAAATAAAAATAACAACAACAATACTTTATTTAAAATAAAAGACAATCAGCATCGTATCATTGGATATACATATTTATAGATAGGTTTTAATAAAATCGTTGATGACCATAAAATTTCAATATTACATGTGTAACAATAATTGAATAATTGAAGGATACAGAAAATTAACATCACTGAATAGAAAAAATCAATAGAGCAATGAAAACAAAAATATTATCCGAAAAAAATAGATATCTTTATAAATCAATGATATGTTTTAGGGCTGCCGCTTGTATACATACAATATATAATATTTTTTAAATTCTTAAATTTTAAATATTCCTCTAAAGACTTGAGTACTAAACGATAACTCCAAATTCTTTAACACACATGTTGCAGGAGGCAAATATACCAATGTAATTCAGAATAATTTAAAATTCAGAATAGCGTGAACCATACCTTGATCCTTGTGGTATTCCTTTGTTGAAGTTTTTGCTCGACGTGTTAAAGCAATTTGTAAGTTCCGAATAGTTGATAAACACGTCACAATGCAACAAAGCTAACACAAAACGTGTTATTAACGGGCTAGTCATAGGTGGTAGTTAATTATAATATTACTCATGGCTCATAATGTGTCCGAACCACGCGAAGGTCAGCAGGCAATTTGGCCGAAATTTGGGCAAAAAGCAAAACGTAAATTAGCGGTTTTTATAGGACATGCAATAATAGGTATAATAATGCAGATATTACAACCGTCATCTCTCAACAATGAAGGATCGTATTCATTATACCAACTATCTTCCTAAGGTACGTAAAAATGTTATCTTTTTATTTTATGTTGAAAAGGTGATGAATAGAGTTTTGCCAATAACAAAACGGTGATCGTATCACGATACGATAATTACAGAAATTATATAAATTTTAAATTAGAGGCAGTCCAATAAAAAACATAAATAATAACAAATGCAGCTAAATTAATGATCTTCGTAGAAGGAAAAAAACGATGTTTTGTTGAACTTGAAATGTTCATTCTGTGGTATTTGATGCACAAGCATATTATACACGATTATTTTTTATCGCAATCATCAAAATTTTGGGTGATGTAAGCTTTTTGTTGATCCGAAAACCTTGATATTATTGATTTAGAAAAATCAGTATCAAAGTCACAAGTCAATATCTTTCATAATAATTCCAATAACAATAAAATTATTTTGCTCAATTTGATGATATTTTCTGAACAGTGCATTTTTTTCTCGCAGTTTAAATTAATTGTCTAAAGGTTGCTTTTCTTACGAAAAGTTACATTCAATGTGGTACTATAACCTTTACTATAAAACAGATAATCTATTTGTGAGCCCCACAAAGAACTCTCGAGCTCTCTGGGCTTTGGCGTCCTGAAATTATTGCAGCTTATTTAGAATATTTTCAACGCTATTTTTTTAGGTCATCAGGTGCAGCGAATATTCAACCACTATTCGATATTCGGCTTTCTTAATATTCGGTATTCGACTGAATACTTTTTACTATTCGGCCGAATACCTAATAATGAATATAAAAATGCATTTCAATAAAAAAGTGCAAATTTAAGAAAAGGCAAGTCGTAGGCAAATTGTCATCCACAAAGATAAAAGAAACCATAAAATATAAATTTTACTAAAAAATAGACGGATAATGATTTTTTTTTTCAATGTTCAATAATAAAAAAAAGTTTAATAATTGAATGTTCAAGCACAGGTGAAATCAAGTAGTTACTGCTGATAATAATGATAACATCATTGACAATCAGATTTTCGTTCACAAACTGACAAGTACACAATGCAAAGAAAAATATCTCCTCCTTTTATTGGGGTCACTTCATATAATTCGATTAAAATGTCGACAGAATAGTAATTGATCACATTAACCTAAATTCTTAAAGTAGATGCCAAGCTGAAGTTCTCCAACCAATGAAAAACATCTCTGGTTTTATATATTTCAAACGACCGCTCTAATTCTGTCCCCCTATTCTGCCTCTTTGAGAATTTCGTTTATGCTTTCGCATATCAGATTATCTAAGTCCAAAAGCTTGCAATTACGTTACCATACCTTTGAGTTATTTACAGGGGCCCCAACATTCCTATAGTCAACTCCCAGTACAGATTATTATTATTCTCATTCTAATCGGAAAGCCAGGTTTTATCTGCGAGTCGCAAAGTGGAAATCACTGCGATATTAAAAGCTCGTAAATATTCTATTTGTATCGCCTTATCGTGTGTAATTATTGAACAATAAATTATTACGCTCTGTTACCTATTACTTATGTCTTGTCCATTTGTATATCTTGTTCTTATTCCGAGGTCTGGTTCGCTTTCATTAATTGAAAGTTATTTATTTGCCAATTTGAACGTTTCATTTGACTGTTTGATAGATATTATCAAGTTAAACAGATTGATCGCTAAACACAAGTTATTGCTTCTGATTAGTGATTTGACAGCCACTAATTGAATGATTTTGTCGTATACAAAACTACATATGCAATGGCTTTAAATTGTAGTATATCCCGTTTAATGCACGGGGCCAACTCGTTATTGGAATCAATCAATGAACGGATATCCTTGAAAAGGTGTTTGATTTTAAAGTAATGTCGATTTATTAGAATTATACCGGTATTCCGACAGTCTTAAAAAAAATCGTAGATACTGTTAAACAGCCTTTTTGAAACTAGTGTACCTGTAGTTTTATAGTGTCTCAAGCTCTGTTATTAAAATTATTAAGCATTAGGTGCGGATTGTATTTAACGTAAAGTAAATATTATTTTCATTTTATTATAACTAGTAAAACGTCAAATTGTAATATTTAATTGATGAAGACAATATTGGCGGAACTCAATCGAAAATCTGAAACAGAAAAATCAGAAAGAGATACGATCACATCTGGGACTCGAACTAAGGATCTATGACTTGCCGGGTCAGTGCTCTACCAACTGAGCTAATGTGTCCCTATCCGATTCGGTCATATTTAACTGTATCATTCTTCGACCAAGAACGACCAACATTATCTTCTATTTCTTAGCGCATATTTTATTGGCTGCTATCTTTATGTATGATTGCAAGATTCATATTGAACTAAATGCTACAAAGATGGTGTCCTGGATAAATTTATTAATGTTTATTTAATATGTTTGCTGCATCTATTAACTTTATCTGCAAGTCTAGGATGAATTTTTATTTTCATTTCAACTTAATGAGTAATGAGTATTTTTATTTCAACTGAGTAAGAATGTAATATTGGGTAACCCTGCAAGATCCTGGGTTCGATTCCTAGATGTCACCGTAATTTTTTCTGATTTTTCTGTTTCAAATTTTCGATTGAGAGTCGCTAATATTTTGTATTTAAATATTATCTGTTTTTCTGAGGCACACAAAATCTCTTGAATGGCTAGCTCTATTTCTAGGTAAATGCATCGTAATTTAATTGTCAGCATGAGCTATAGAGCTTTGAAATATTCATTAACCAATTAAATAATAGACACATATAATACGGTTTGGTTCATACTCCATAATAGCAAATAGATTAGACGTATTATTTCTTTTAAATTTAAATAGTTTTTTTTAAATAAATAACTGCACAGAAAAACAAAACCTGGACCACCGACCAGCCATCATAATGTTCTGTCAATGCGAGCATAAAATTGGAAAACTGATTTTCACGCGCATGGAATTAGTCTAATATAGTGGTTATGCAAAGTTTTTGTTTCAAATTTAATTAGGTACCTTTCTAAAATATGTTCTTGATTATACCACCCATGTTTTATTATATTTTATTATCATATCAAATTTAATTATGCCCAAATTCAATATTATATCACTCCGAGTTAAATGATGGCAGTTGAATTTAGATATGATTCCCCAAGATATCACTTCTACAACAGCATCCGCCATTACGGCCAGCTGTCAACTCCTCAAAATTAATGTTCATCGCCAGCAGTTTGGAGGAGCGTACGAAGAGTATCAATAATTAAAACCACAAGGCTATTTGATATTTAATACCGTTTATTAATCACTCAGACCACGAAGTACTAAATTTGTCACCAAAAGATACAGAACGTCCTCAAAAAACTCTAACATAAAATAAATTTGTCCTTTTCTATTAAGAGGGAATAACCAGACAAAACCGAATATATGTCATTTTTAAATCAAATTTTAGACGAATTGACTCTTTTCCACAAAAGAATTAAGATTGATTTTATCTAGTAAAGCTATTTTTTAAATTTTGAGAAAATAGTACAATAAGGTTTTACCGTAGGTCGTTGGCAGATTTGTTAAATTTTCAAACAAAATTTTGTATTACACATATATTTCAAATCATATAATCATGCAGTAAGATAAATTATTTGAAAAAGCTGCTTTTCAGAATTTATATTTTAGTTCAAATAAAATCATCAAAAAAAGATCCGCTCCCTTATTTTGTGACGAAAATACTTCAGTTTGTCTATTTATTTACGGTCTCACAAATTAATATATTTAAAAAAAATTAACATTTTTATTTTGCTTAGCTTATTGAAGAATTATAAATACTTATGATCAAACAATAATTACAAAGAGTACATAATTTTAATTGTTTTATCTTCACGAGTTTGAGCATTTTTGATGTGGGTATTTATCATGTGGGTAAAGAAAATTTGGAATGAAATAAAATCCATATTGAGTTATTATGTTAAAATACTGGTATGGAGAATAATTAATCTTTCTCATCGGAACCGCTCTGTATCATCGTTCGACGAAATCGAAATTCTCGGCCGCTGGTTAATGGCTCTTGACGTGCGTCGGTCCATAGAATAAAGAATAAATTAGGAATCCTCCAGCGTTTTGTCTAACTTACACTCGTCTGAAATATTGTAGATTTCATTTGAACCGGAATGGAAATGTAAACCCAAATATGCACAAATTGCACATAGTCAAGGTTTGCAAGTTTTTTTAAATAAATATTTTTATAAAACGAAAAAATATGATATGAAAATAGCCTTTATATACTGATCGGCTAATTAAATGTTTTTTTTGTTTCGTACTTGTAAATACAGTTTAGAAGAAAAATACTATCGGTATCTAAGCGGTTTAAGAAACAATTGCTGTGTTTGCAAAATTTTAATATTTTTAATTATAAGTCCGTTTGTGAAATCAAAATCTGGAAGAGTCTTCAAAACAACATTTATTTTTGGGATATACTGAAAACAGCATTTTTTGAATTAGTGTGAAGCAGGAATAAATTGAAGATATTATTTTATCTGGACGCGAAGGGTTGGAGAGTAAAGTTAACACAGGGAAAAGGAAAAAATGTGCAGAATTTATCGTCGTTGTCTTCATCACTGTTATATATTGGAATGTCACTATAATATTTTAACAACTCTGAATTGTCTTACACTCCTTGCGTCATGTTCATTTATACACACTCTCAGCTACACATTTGTGCAATTCCAACTCTTGACCAACTTGATCAATTCACGTCTTCCTAGGTCTCGATAATCCCCTTCTTTTTTCATTCATTTGTGCGTCATTATCTACACTCCTTTTTCCATCCATGTATTTGCTGTTTTCAAACCACACAATCGCCCATTTCTACGCCTACTACGTCTTGCTTTGAAATATAATATTATTTTTGCTTGTACCTCCTTGGTTTTACCAACTAGGTACCACATTAACTTCACATTTATTCAACCACTACCAATTTCATCACTCCATAATTTCAGTTTTGGTATTATAACCTAACTGTGGACAACCAGCCACACTTCAAGTGACAATTTTTTATTTACCGCTTTCCGTCGTTCAACAAACAAATTCCTTTTCTCTAGTAGAGATGTTGTTGAAGGGAAGAAAAAGAAAAAGCTTTATTTTTAAGGTAATACTTTCAACTGGCAGAGTTTTGTAATAATACTACGTTCTTTGAATGCTCCTCGGGAATATTTGATGGCCCAAAAATAACAAAAGGTCAAGCCGGAATATTGGCCGCGAATGTGTCGAATCATCGCCGGTAATGCACACCAGTCGTCTTCTTTGTCCGGCCCGAGTTCCCGGCCCTAGAACAATGGGCCGAGATTCCTGCGTGTCAGGTGTATGGAGCAATCCCACTGGGCCTTTTGTCTTACGTCTAATGGAGGCTGACAAGACATCGGGGACTCTCTTGTCCCTGGGCCCCGGGCTCCTCGGGGTAGTCACGGGCCGTCACACGTCAGGGAATCCGAGAATTCCTTGATTAAGTGCTCAAGTTGACCATTCGGAAATCATCCGATTATTTACGTACACGATGTGGTAATTATGTTACGGCTCTTCCATTACTTCATTGGATATTGACAGGACCTTGCTGAGTCTCTATATTCTTTGCGTTTCATAATGCTTCTGGAAAATCAGGCGTCCAAGAATTCACGTGTAGGATATAAAACTTATTCATTTTATTAGGCTCTGTGCTAAAGGAAACATCTAAGATCTTGATGACATTTGAGCTTTCACTATGATGTCTGGGATATCTGTATCTAGTTATAAGAACAACACTAGAAATGCGATGTGGGTGTGTTTCGTTGTTCAAAAGGCTGGCCAATTTCAAAACAGAACTGTATTTCATCATCATTATGAAATTCAAATTTAGGCATTTGTAAGAAGGACACGCGTGCTGGGTTTGAATGGGCTTAAACCGAAAGAACAAGTCAGTGGCGACAGTATTTTTCTTGTAAGGCATTTTCAGGGATGTTTCTGACTAAGCGCAAAATTAAACCTCAGTATTTTTTTCGATTTTTTAGGTATAAACTGTTGACTTTATCACAAATAGTCGTATCAAAGAATCTGACAATTTTCTGACTACATGCACACATTCACCATTATTTAAGAATATTTTTTTGCTTTTCGACGTGAATGGTGTAAAATTCGTAAAGTGACATTTGTCTTACCTCACCAGGATATTGAAAATACGTTGGTGACTTCCTGGCAAAAAATAACAAGAACTTGTGCGACACAAAATCTGAGAAATGTATGACTAAGTGAACGCGTTTATGAATCATTTACAAAAAATGCTTTTGAGTGTTACGGTTTTTAATTTACCATATGATGGTAATACATATTCATTGTTTGACCTTTGTCTAGCTTCTCTGGGAAATCGACTAGATCTTGGTTGATGGCTACCTAGTGAAGAGTCATGGGCTTTTCTAGATTAGGGAGCCCAAGAATTTTCGGACGAGTGGGCACGCAGTTAATCTCTGGTAACGTATATTATGTATAGATAAGAATGCATGTACTTTTAGCAATGCATAGAGTGTCTTTAAGATTACTTTTTGGTGTTTGTATAAGGTTAAACTGGCCTGCAGGTATTGCTCAAAATCGACAAGAATTCAATACGTCTCCAATGATTTTCTCGGTTGTTGGGCGAGGAATAGGCAAAAATTAGCGGCTACTTGAAAATACGCAACATTCAATGTTCAGTCAATAGTCATAGGTTTATTTTTGAGACATTATGAAATTAAAGCAATGCACAATCAAATAGTAAATGATTTAATGAATATTGGTTATCTACACTACACTACAAGGACAAAGACCCTAAATCTATTAAGTATCCCAAAATTAAAAACATATTTTAAGCAGTAAAACCATCAATTCAAAGCTACAAAATTTTAAAATGCCTTCTAAAATAATATTTTGTCTCCAATTTAATAATTTTTTGATATCAAAGTTTAATAGCAACATCAGAGTATGACTAAGTAAAGGTGAAGATGAGAAAAAATTCGAAGTGACACCAAATAAAACTACAGTTTACTAATATTAAGATGAGGAAATCGATAAACATGACCGGTCAGTGGCTGAGTGGGCATCGCGTGTTCGATTCCTCGGCTGGCTAACCAAAGTTTTCGGCTTACTGTGGTGGTAGTAGGAGATTTTAAATCATTGTTGGGTTATTCGTAACCCGGGAATGTTTGTCTTTCTTTAAAAAAAATTAATTAATTAAATATGCAATAAACATGAAGATGAAGAAATCAATAAACATGAAGATGAATAAATCAACAAACATGAAGATGAAAAAATCAACAAACATGAAGATGAGGAAATCAACAAATACGAAAATGAAGAAATCAATAACCGTGAAGATGAGTAAATCATGATGTGACACTAATACAACTTACGGTCAGCCTCGCAACAGGAATTCCTAGTGAGGAGTACAGCAGATGAACTGCTGTAAGTGCGTTGTATTGTAACAGTTACCTATAAAAAAAATATGTTCATTAAACCATCTCAACGGCTCAATGTCATGCCGAAGATAAAGCGTTTTCGTGAAAAATCTATTAATTTATTGATTTTTGGTGATGTCAAATAGATTTCCCCTGTTCCATTTTTTGCTCTAGTATTTTAGATATTTCTGCATAAATATAAGTAAAGCATCAATTTAATTATTTAAACATCTGTACCCAAGTGACTAATATACCATTAACTGCGGATAATATCAATTATGGGATCTTGAACGAGTGATTCGCGACCGGGTCCGGCGTCACACGATCTGTGGACGCCCCGGGAGAAAATTCCTCCGTGAACCAGAGGTTATATACCCCCAAATTCCATCTTAATGATTCAATTAGCCAAACTGAGATATCCCTAGAGCGAAAAAAAACGCCCAGTAAAAACCATCCGAGAAGCGCTCAGAACAGAAATAACAACCCGCACGGCTTCTCAGTCTGTAATCAAAGATATGTAATTTTCATCGTGGAGAGGTGTGAAGACCAAAGGATGGCAGAAATGGAAAGGATACGGCACGGTGATGTAGATGTTGACCTGAAATTGATATCTAAGTTGGGGCCACAATTTTTAACAGAATCTTAAAAATGGATTATTTTTACCTCCAGCTCTACACAGAAGAAATGTTTTTCTCTCAGGGCCTACGTCATGTCGCGGATATTTTTAGGAAAGGAAGAAGAGGACGTTCTGCGAATGAAAAAGGTATGAGGGGTGGGATCTAGGGGTCAGTGCCATGGAGCGACGGTACCGGGAAACGTCGCAAAATATGAGGGCAGAGTACATCCAAAATTATAAAAAATGTACACGAAAGCATAGAGTACAAAATTTAAAAGATAATGACACTAAAACACTGGACCCAAATCCAAACCAACACGTACTCTATATCTTCAGAAATTCGATAAAGTTGAACTAATAAAAGATTTGGACTAAGGAAAAACTTGTGTAGACTAGACATTTTCAAAAGTTATTCAAATAATTTCAAAGCCATCTGTAAATGTATCCTACTTTTCAGGACAATTTTTTTATTTTTTAAAACAATTACATGTTTCAAGGTTGCATAAACCGGCGAAATTTCTGCTTAAAATAATATTATATACAGAAAAGATACACAATTAAAGAAAATACACAATGATTTGATAGAAAAAATAAATAAAATGAAATAAAAAACACAGATTAAATTGTATAATTTGGTAGATAGTGTGAAATAAAACTATGGACCTGTACAAAAATAATACATTTTTACATCACAGGAATTTTCACAGATAAACATGATTAAAATAAGAAAAAACACCATGAGAATGAGAAAATAACACACGTCAGGGGTGGAGGGTTTGTAATTAATAATTTGTTCTAATTTTTTTCTAATGTACATTTAGTAAATTGAACTGAAGACAAATGGAAAATATCAGCGTCTGAAAAGATATTATTATATTTTATGCACGTCCTTCTGAGAAATGAATTTGGTGTGTAGTTAGTTTTTGAGTGTGGGATGTTGAACAGATTTGGGAGGTGGGTATGGGTACCGCCGCCCCGGAACCATTTATTGGATAAACAACACCTCTGCCATAAGTCACCCCAAGTGGTTCGCTACTTTGGAGACTTAGCAGGGGTACCCAGGATTACAGGGTGAGGTCTTAGCGGCAAATGCGTTCGCCCACCTGCAGCGTGGCAAGCCGGATCGAGAGAGACTGGTTGAGGAGGTTTTTTGACCTCTCCAGCCGAAATCCCTCGACCTATATGCACCGTAGTTGAAGGGATAGACTCATACGTCCGTCGCTCCTGGACACCCTGCCCCCCCAGATTCCTACCCATCCCTCATATCTATGTCTTTCCCAGAACTCCCTCCACACAGCATCCCCAAAGATGACATAGGCCCTGAGGGAAATTGTTTTCCTCAGGGCCTCCTGTGTGGATCTAATGTAAAAAAATATGGTTTGATAGTGTAATTCGTATCACTACCCAGCATTCAATAAATGTGGGTTACAAATGAATTAAACAATTTAAACCAACAAAGAACACTTCACATCGATCTGGACACACTATTTGGATGCTTGACATTATTTTCACAAAAATATCCGCGGCAGTGTCTACCTACAATTTTTAGGTCAAAATTCAAACGTTTGATTAGGGTTCTACCACTAAGACCTTCAATTTGGGAAGCTCTAATTCAAAATCAACGCATTCTCCATATTATGGATCATTCTGGGTGAGTTCCTACCCAAGAAGATTCCGGGGCGCATCTTTACGATGCATTAGGGGAAATATGTTTAATATATTAAAGGGGAAAAGGCGGTCGGAGGGACCGATTACGCCGGCCGACGTGTGAATAGGAAGGACCGGCGCGGGCGGCTGGGTGGTCCATTGATGCCTCCGCAGCATCCGACACATCGGTACCTACTCGAGCCGCTCTCGAGCGTGTGAAAGTGCAATTATATTACCTCGTACCTACCTAATATTATAGCTCGTACCTTATAATGCCATGCCTTGCGGGGAGAACCACTGCGATTCACATAGGATGGATTGGGGTCACTCCAGAGTTGTAGATACTCTCATTATCTCAGAATCCAATTAAGAGTCAAAATGTTGTATAAAATGGTAATTTTAATAAAAAAAAATTTACACTAGCTCCACACAGGAGCCCCTAAAAAATCTGTCATCTTTGGGGATGCTGTGTGGAGGGTTCTTTTAGGGAGAGGAAGGAGATGATGTTCTGGGAAGGGAAAAGATATGAGGGGTGGGAAGCAATGTGGGGGCAATGTTTCCAGGAGTGACGGACGTATGAATCTATCCCTCCCACTGAGGTGCAAGCTGATGGGTTGAAAGAGTCCGGCTGGAGAGTGAATTAGTTGGAAGTTAGGTCTCCTTCAACCAGTCTCTCCCGATCTGGCCCGCCACGCAGTAGGTGAGAACACACATTCGCCGGCAAGACCTATATAATCCTCACTCCATGAACCCGGGGACCCCTTCTAATTGCAAATATTGATTGCACTACTAATTGAACTACTGGCCTATGACGGGGTGTTAATTATTCAATAAATGGTTCCCGGGGCGGCGGCACCTATATCCGCCTCCCAAATCACGTATACATTTCAACAAAAGACAAACATTTACGGGTTATAACAAATCTGACAAAATTTGAAAATCTCCTACTCTAAGTGAGTATCTCCATCAGTAAGCGGAAAATGTTGCTTGTGTCGTGCAGCGCCCTTGAGGTGATTTTTCACAAATACGGCGCTATATAAATCATCCAATTATTATTATTAATTATTATTATGGAGGACAATAAATAGGATAAAGGCGTGTTTTGAGATCAAAAAGCCTGACCATTTTTCGCTTAATTTTCAAATACAGATCTGTGATGAAACGGAATCAAATGGGATGACGATGTTAGATGTCAGGCAAGTAAGAGAGTCAAAGCTCATTCTAAATGGGATAGAACCAAAAGGTACAAAGTAAATGTTTACATTGGTTTCCATTCAAATCTATACGGAAGACATGTCTAGTTTGTATCATCTATTCAGTGCTCGCAACCAAAATGAGAATATATTAAAAGCAGGTTTTTTTTAACAAATACCATAAATTTTGATCTAGGTAGATTAATTTACATCCCCTAGATTATTTTATATCTCCTCCACAGTGTTTCACCCTGCAATACGTCTTATACCCCGATCATGCTTGTCATATTATTGCCAGAATATTGCTGTGAACGTCAGCTCTGTGAGTCAAGTGCACACTTGTTTCCTTTTTTACGTATTATACAAACACGAGAGCTTTTCACTTCCTTTATTGAGATTTTCTTTAAACGTACATTAACTTTCCCATAAATGTACATTAATTTATAAAAATAAATACGATTATTTTTATTATTAAATGTATGTTTGAAATTACCTTCTTGCGAAACGAATTTGACAAATTCTAGTAAATTTTATGATTGATTTAAATCATTTTTTAATTGATTTTGGTAATAAAATAGTAAAATACAATTAATGAGAATTGTTGAGTTTAATTTTTTTACAACTCTGGTCCAAAATAAGTGTTTTTAGATAGTCGTTAAAATATTTAGGATCAAATCGTGGGTGTACTTTATTACACCAATTAGTTAATATAATATTGAGCTATAAAACGGTTATCTTAATTGTTATGCACTTTGAATAAATCGCATAAAATTTTGCACAAGAACACATTTAAATATGTTTTTTTACATTATTTTGATATCAGAGGCTGATCAATTAAAATTCAATTAAATGGATATACTCATTAATTTTTAGGTCAGCTATAAAAATCGGTAAGAATAACAAATTTATTAAAATAAGATAAACCATTTACAGCATTTTGTTGAATGCGCTTTAGTGGAAATTGGCAGTCCCGTGAGGTAACCGTACGCGGTGTGTAAGTGTGCGCGGCGGCGTTTGCGAAAAATTGGTACATGCTTCACCTGAGCTCATTCCTCACGTCTAGTGTTGTGGGTCACCTTGAAGCAGGTCCTGCGAAAATCGAGCCCTACGTCGAAAATTATTTTTTTTATAAAAAAATATTTGTTTTATGAGGTTCTGTTGGGTTCGATGGGTTCTGTTGGTTTATTAATATTTGTTTCAGAATGGTATAGTTTATGCCAATTTTTAGTAAAGTAATGTTATTTTAATCGGTGCAGAGGAACTTCTAATGCAGGTAAGCATTCATATGTTTTATAAGTTTATTTTATTTTATGTTTGATGTAGTAAATGTGCGAGCATAGGCGAAAACGGTTATTTAGTGCGCACACTTACCTCACATACATTAAATAATATCATCTTACGTTTAATTTTTACAATGAAATACATGTACGTACCTACCTACCTGTCTAAGAAAGCATCCTAATAGGTCATACTGCACTCAAGAGCAGTTTTAAAGCATAGTGCGTACACTTACACAATGGTATGAGTTTGATTATCTCGCATATGGGTCAAGTGTGCGCAATCGACATTAATGTAAATTGTTATTTTAATTACACTTTTTATTTTTTATTCTTGTTTTCATAACCATATTAATAAATTTAAAAAATCTAATAAAAATCTTTAGCGTTTTAATGAACATATTAATATAAAAATTGCGTACGGTACGGTACCTACCTGCCTAAGAAAGCATCCGAATATGTCATATTCAAGACCAGTTTGAAAGCATACCGCGTACACTTACACAACGGTATGAGTTTGATTATCTCGCATATGGATCAAGTGTGCGCAATCGACATGAATGTGAGTTGTTATTTTAATTACATTTTTATTTTTTTATTCTTGTTTTTGTAACCATATTGATAAATAAAATAAATGGAAAAAAAATCTATCGCGTTTTAATGAACACATTAATGTAAAAATTGCGTACGGTTATACCACGTGATCTAAGTATAAGTGTGTAATTATGGGTATAAGTGGAGTGGTAATTTAGCCTGATACTGCTTGATGTTGTCTGGTGGATATTGGCTTGGTGATGTTGGCTGGATGTGAGGATGCGGAGAGGAGAGGTGGGGGAGGGGTGGGGAGACAGAGGGCGGACGATTAGGGCACCTTTCGCGCGATCGGCTAATAATGGACCATTGTGTAATGAACGGCCCCTGCTCCAGTCACGCATCCCAGTGGTGGAGAACAAATGCTTCCGACTCTCTTATTTTGCGATATTAGTTTTATCGTTGACATGCAAACATTTTCCCGAAGACACTGAGAAAATATAATAATTTGTAATTTGGTAAATCTATTCGGGATAAATTCTATGCTAAATTAAAATCAGTGACGGGAATGACTTTACAACAAAACGAATATTTTTTCAAACTTCGCAAATTCATTTTGTGACGTCATTATTAATTTAATGAAAACCAATAACTTTGTGTACACCACTATTTAATTAACAATATCGACATGTTTCAAAAATATAATAAGTTAACTTATTATCCTGACGAAGAAAACATAGTTTTTGAAACATGTCGATATTGTCAATTAAATAGTGGTGTACACAAAGTTATTTGTTTTCATTCAAATAAAAAAACGAATATTTGACTAGATTTTCCAACTTGCTAATACGTACGTTTAAGTAGAATATAATAATATATATGTAATTTGGGAGGCGGGTATGGATACCCCGGGAACCATTTATTGGATAACCGATACCCATGCCACAGGACACCTCAAATGGTTCACTACGTTTGGTGACTTAGCAGGGGTGCCCAAGATTACAGAATGAGGTTTGTCAAGGTCTTGGCGGCAAATGCGTTCGCCCACCTACTGCGCGGCGGGCCGGATCAAGAGAGACTGAGGGTGACTTAACCTAGACGGGCGGAATGGATCCATACATCCATCCCTCGCGAACGCATTGACCCCCACTTTCCTACCCACCCCTCATACCTTTTTCCTTCCCTGAACTTCCTGTTGTTCCTTTCCCTAAAAAAACCTTCCGAACAGCATCCTTCCGCATCCCCAAATATGACATATGCTCTGAGGAGGGCCTCTTGTGTGGAGCTATTGTAAAAAAATATGTATAAATATATATAAACAACACGAATGTGAATGCTAGAACAAGTTTGAGACGCCCGACGAAGAAACGCCAACAGGTCGAATTTGAGCAATTATTTAGAAAAGTAGCACAGGACAGATATCTAAGTTAAGATAAAAAGAAAAATTAAATAGAAAATTGAGACATTTTTTTCAGTATTGAGCAGTCACCGGGATAACGAAATATCCAGGAATTCAATTCCTTTTCTAGCATGCGCGTAAATGGACATTATAACTAACGAACCCTAATTCTTAAAAAAGCTTCTTGGTTTTTATCAACTTGGATCCCGATTTACTTTTAGCATCGAAATTACACTGCAGAATGCTGATAAAAAGCGAATCAAATTGAATCACTGAACTCAAAAAAATGCTGAAAAAATGGTTAATAGATCCTGATATTTTTCGAATTGATATTTTTTCTAAGCACATTAGAGTCCATAGATTTTATGCACGTTATCTCATATATGAATATGCATCTGAGTATGTTTGAGTGTGTTTGATGCCTATGAGTATGTTGCCTGTATTATATCTCTTCGTCTATGCATTTATGTAAGTATTTTTATTGTAGTCACTTGAAATTTTCTTCCTCTTTATCTATTTTCTATATTTTGATTTCTCGTTATATGTGGGCTTTAGTATTATAAATAATGTTGTAAAATTGACTTGCTGAAAAATTGCTTCGGCTGCATAGCGTGTATTTATCCACTGGAGCGCTTTTTGCCACAATATGGCACTATTTAAAATACCTCGGATTGCTTTGCTGCCAATTTTGGCAAATTTTCCCTTATTTGTAAGACGTAATTAAGTAGAAGTTTACGATTTAATAATATTTTATTTATAAATCCTACGAATATGTGATAATCAACAAAAGATAGGAAAATTTATTGGCTATATAAAACTATAATCAGTTTGTATGTCTGCTTATTAAAATTCAGAGGTATGATTTTTTTAATGTGGGCCAACAAAAAATCTCCAAAAAATCTCGAGCAATCGGAGAAAAAAGTTTTAAATGGCGCTGTCGCTCCTGGCTAATATAAAGTATACAAAAATGTATAATCGAAAAACTGATTCACAATAATTATTTAAAAAATGAGAGCTATTAAACTCCACCCCTGGCCCAGAGAGCAAAGCTAGAACGAGAAGGCCGACCGACCACCGACCACCCAGAACATCTCTCTATCTTAATATAATAATTATTTGCGGGGCATTTATTGGTTATTAGTTATTATTATTAGTAAAGTTGTTCCTCGGCCAGCTAAAATAATAACCGATTGTGGCTGGTCACGTGTGCTTCCTATTTCTTTATTGTCGATGGTTTTTTTTCTTTTGTGTTTGGTTTCACGGACCGCCGAAGGTTAGATTGAGATATTTTGGGGCAAATTGCTCAATTAATGACGCCCTGGGTGTTATTGCGCCTTATTTATAGACCCGGAGACCATTAATATGGGAAACAAATTAGGCTTGATTAAGTTGGTCGTCAATGTACCAAATTTGTACATACATAATATGAAATAGATTTATCAATTCATATCCGGCTGACGGTTCATAGAACCGCTAAAAACAATTGCGATTATTTGATACATGATTAAAACATCCAATAATACAATATATAGAAATATACACGCTATAATAAAGAAAATTTTAGTTATTTATTGTTTGAAACATTTACAGAGTGGTAACAATTATCAAATTAATGGTATTGCCATTGATGTAGATACTACGAATGAAAAAACAGAAAAAATAATAGGTAGGTACATAGTAAGTATACACTATACAGTTCAGAGAAAAGAAAATAAATAATTGTGGAGGGTAATAATGCAATTAAATAATTTTTAATACTTAATTTATTTAATTTAATTACATAATTTTTAATACTTAATTAATTTAATTTAATTACATAATTTTTAGTATACTTAATTCAATTACATAATTTTTAATACTAAATTAATTTAATTTTTTAATATTTAATAATTAATTTAATTTAATTTAATGACATAATTTTTAATACCCAATAATTTTATTTAATTACATAATTTTTAAAACTTCATTTAATTTAATTTAACTACCTACATCATTTTTTATACTTAATTTTATTTAATTACATAATTTTTAATACATTTAATTTAATTTAATTACACAATTTTTACATACATAATTTTTATAACTTAATTTCATTTACTTTGATTACATAATTCTTAATACTTCTGTTTGCGAATAATTTAATTGAATTAATTAATTTAATTTAATTTAATTTAATTACATAATTTTTAATACTTCTATTTGCCATGACATCATGTAAGTTTATAGCTAAATAATAAAATTAGAATATGTTTGTTAAAATACATAAAATATATGTATGCAAATAAAAATGTTAATACGTTATTAGTCGCGCACACTTGGCCGTTGTACGGAAAGATGTGTGATTAAAGCCTCGATTACTTGGGCGAGTTTACAAGCTACTACCCGGCAAATTCACTATCTGCTAATAAACTTGTTCAGTGTAAAATCTGCTAGTTTGCTACTTAATATGATTACACTGAGCGAGTTTACTAGCAGATAGTGAATTCGCCGGGTAGTAGCTTGTAAACTCGCCCAAGTAATCGAGGCTTTAGTGGGAGAAACGTATTACGAATAATGTAAAAATTAGTTTAGACAATCTGAAATATAAGGCCGTGAGAAGAGTGGCTTATCTGAAAATTGATGACTCAGAATGAAATCAACTCCTTTTAAAAGGGGGACCGGACAACTTGGAATGAAACCATCTCAGAACCATCTCAGAAAAGTCGTTTAGAGTGATAAAAAAAATTGGTTAAATAGGTAACGTTAGGTTAGGGTTATCGGCTAATTTAAAATTATTTTTTTCATAGCTTTTAATGACTTTTCAAGGAGGTGTTGAGTTGACTTTATTCTCAGTTGGCGTGGAACCTTTAAAAGTCATTAAAAGTAATTAAAAAAATGTATAAAAAATGGTTAAATAGGTTACGTTAGGTAAGGGTTATGGGCTAATAAAAATATTTTTTTCATATTTAATGACTTTTCAAAGATGTGTTGAGTTGACTTGATTCTGGGGTTGGCATGTAACCCTGAAATTTTACTGAAATTAACTTCTTGGCCTGAAATGGTTCTTTATGGAATCTGCCTTTTATGACAGTGATCTAAAAATATTTCTTACACTAAATAAAAGATGACAGTATATAAAAAAAAAATTGTGATAAAAAAGCATAGTGCAACACTGGCTTACGTTTTATTGTCCAAAATAGTAGGGGTGCTCGGATTCATGGGTTTAGGTTTATCTGGGTTTTGGCGGCGGATGCTTTGGCCCATGCACTGGATTGGGAGAGGCTGGAGACCTTTTGACCTCCCCAGCCTGACTCTCTCAACCACCTCGATTCCTACCCACCCCTCAAACATTTTTCTTTCCCAGAACTTCCTCTCCTTCCTTTCCCTAAAAGTACCCTCCACACACCATTCTCAAAGATTAAACAGCCTCTAAGGAATATTTTTTCAGCAGGGACTTCTGTGGAGATAATGTAAAAAATATAAACAAAATATAAAATACAAATTAAAATTGCGATTCTGCGGATTTTCGATCTGTATCGCCTAATGAATAGCACAAAAATGTATTTTTATTGTGTACCATGATATTTTCATCAAAATGTCTTTTTCAACAATTTTTTTAACTTAATAGTAAATTTTGAAGTTAATTAAATAAAATTAAAAAGCTACGTATCACAGTGGCTCCCAATTTCAACAAGTCTCAAGTTCGCTTTACGCTGCTTAATTTGTTGATTCTAAGCACCGATCCCTGTAATGTACCCCCGAGGCAGTTGCTGAGGAAAAGCACCGTCACCTCGAGCCCCGAGGATGGTGAGCATCCTTCACGCCACCGCGAGGTAATTATGACGTTATTACCACTACTCGGTCGGGTACTTTACAAATACGATTTTAATAACAATAATCCGAATAAGAAATAAGGATCCTGAGAATGACAGGAGAAGGAAAGGAAAACCGGGGACTTTTATTTATTTTTTTATTTTTTTTTACATGAGCACCACACAGGAGGCCCCGAGGAAAATAATTTCCCTCAGGGCCTATGTCATCTTTAGGGATGCTATGTGGGGGTTTTTTTTTAAGGAAAGAAAGGGGAGGAGAGTTCTGGGAAGGAAAAGCGTTTAAAAGGTGGGTAGGAGTCTGGGGTTCAGTATGTCCTGATCACCCGCCTCCAAGACCTAGACAAACCTCACCCCATGAACCCGGGCACCCCTGCTAATTCACCAAACGTAGCGAACCACTTGGGGTGACCTATGGCAGAGGTGTTGGTTATCCAATAAAGGTTCCCGGGGCGGCGGTACCCATTCCCGCCTCCCAAATTGTATTTAAGATTAGATAAAAAAAATATTATGAATACCAATTAAATTTACCAACTTATATGAATAGCATCCCTAACAAGGATATTTTGTGAGGCTGAAGTTAGTGGGAAGAGGAAGGTGGCTATTCAGATCAGGTCACCAATCACGGCTAAAGCCTTTTCAAGCAACGTTTCAATTCTGAATCGTTGACTTACACCAGGGCGATACTGAGAGTATCTTCCACTCTGTAACGTGTCGCAAATATATATCTTATATTATTTTACATGATTAAATTTGGAAATAAAGTAATTCAATCAAATCGAATTTACTTGCGCACGACGGGATTTGAACCTGCGATCTTCGGAATGTTAGTCAAGAGCCTTAACCTTCGACCACGGTGGTCATCGAATCTGCGTACCTAACTACCTAACATGGTAGAACCCATAGGTTCTCAGCCTTATTTTGCCCACCGCCACTTTGAGAATCTTTTAATTACAGTTTTTGAAATACATTCAATAAAAATAAAAATAAAGTTAGTTTAGATTAAGTTCATGCGAGTATTTTAAAATGATATCAATGTGCATTGATTCTGAATAACATTACTTCCAGAAATTTATATTTAAAATCTTACATTCGAAAGAGCAAAATGATTGCATTGGAAAAATTAAAAACGAAGGCATTTTAAAGAGAAAAAAAAGGTTAGATTGTTAGCTTTATTTGTAATTCAATACAATTGTTGCCCATCCCTGGAATAGGATCAAGAAGTAATGACGACATACTCGGATAGGATATAACAGGCATGAAATGAGGAATTCCTTTACAAATCATTGCGGTTTAAGTAATTTTAACAGTGGTGGCCAAGATCGGGGTTTCATTATTTGTTGAGATGAGTTTTTCGCACAAATCCATATAATTTTAATTACAATCATCTTTTATAAATAATATAAATATCACAAAGCTAGCTTCTTAATTAACTACAGCACTTTATTTGTTTTTTAGTATTATTTTTTTAAACAATATCATAATAATTCAATTCCATGACACTTGATCCCCCAAAATTTGATCTCCGGATAGTTTATCCTCTGGAATGGCGATCCTCCCAACATTTCCTCTCTGCATACTCATTAGGAGAGACGGCATTATTGTTGGCAAAATATTTGTATTGTAGATACGTTTTTAGATATTCACGGCCAAAAGTATTTTCGTTATTTGTTTTTGGGGTGTTATGCCGTGTTGCGCTACCTCCTTCTTTAGCCAACGTTTTGGACAGCGTTACAGTGTCCATCATCAGAGCAGATGTGTAATTGTGTATTTGTATTGTAGATTTCCACACAACACTCCTGAAGATATTATAACAATACCGACTTTTGTAATATATCCTCTCTGCATTCGTTACCAGGGAGGAAGTACAATAGATATAATCCTTTGGGGGATCAAGTGTTCAAGGGGTTAAGTTTCCGAGGCAACAACTCTCGAGGGATTAACTATCGAGGGATCAAGAGTCGGATCACCAACAGTTCATACGTCACCTATATTATCAATATACTACGATTATCGACCACCATGGACCAACACGGCCATGCACCTAAAATGGTCGAAAAATCCACAAATTATGTAACCATCAAAGCAATGAATAAAGAAAAAATTTAAAAAAAACGTATATCCTCCAAACTAAATATGTTATCACGTTGAAAAACCACTTACACAAGTGATGAATATTTTCGATAATTTCTGATTCAACAACACGGTGTGTTTCGCCAGTGTTTTATTTTTAAAAACAAAATATTTTTTTTTAACAATCGAAAATATCCTTTATTTCTTACTATACATATGAGTACAATGATGGGAATAGTTCTCGTGATATATACTCTTACGGCCGTTATCCCCAATCCTACTGATCAACTGTTGAGCCAAAATGTTGGCTCAACACTCCTCAAATGCACAAATACGCTCTTCCCAAGCAACTCTTCCCAACCAACAGCGAATAGAGCGTTGCTAAACAAATCACTTGTCTGATCGGAGACTCAGATTGATCGATCGAAAAGTTGGGAACAACGGCCGTTATTACCGCTTAGATGAAATACCACCAGAATCAAAACGTTATTTGAAATATCTGGGAATAATCTTCCCTGCATTTCTCTTCCAGTCTCCTTCACCTCCCCATAACCTTAAACTTCACAACACAACTTGCTAATTTTTGCTTACTTAACAGGCTAGGATTTGTAGGGAGCGGTTGGTTCCTACTTTTATTCGATATTTTCTGAGATATTTTTTTTTGTTTGTTCCATGTCGTACGCCCCTGGTAATTCAAGATTTATTCTCTTTTAATTGCAGACCCCGTGGAAGACGAAGGGTTGGTTTACACAAAGGAGTACGTCATCGGATCGGTGTTCTCTCGATGACGAGTGCATATCCCATTTTGAATTCGTCATTTTCGATTACTTTTTTCGAAAATCATTCTGGTTCTTAGAAAATCACACAGCGTCTCCGCCCGTGGAAGGAGATATTGTTGGTACCAAAGGTCTATTAAAATTAATCGATTACGATGGATTTTTTGCTACCGGATTGAATGGGGTTAGGTTAAGTATTTCAATGACATTCTTGTCCCATCTAAAGACCTTTTAATTTGTGTACTTTTGACACAGTGATGTTTGGCTTGTTCATTAGAATTTGTTGTTTGTAAGGATATTATGTTTACCTTCAGCTTAGGTGGAGACTTTTGAAAACTAATAATCGGAACTCACCCCCTATTTTCGATAATATTAATTTCAAAGAATCATCATCATCAAGTGTTTGTGTTTTAATACTGTTTATTGAAGTGCTATTAGATACCGTACGTAGATGAATAAATCAGAAGGTTTTCCGGCGCTTGAGTAGGCCACATACTGAGTGAGAAGCATGGATTTTCCAAAATTACCTCCTGCTATCCCCTACCGCTATTATGTCTCCTTTGTAATCCCTCCCTCTCCCCCACTCCTCCGTCATCCCTCCCCTGCATATCCTTTCCCATGCGTCGCCGTTCCCGCCGGTTCCCCTTCCGCGTTCCCTTTCCTTCCTTCTATTGATTTTTTTGTTAAACATCATAACTCCAGAATTTATTGCGCACAACATCCCGCCAAACATTCATCGCAATCAGATGAGTGGTATAGAGACAAAAAAGAAACATTATTTTTTTTTTGTAAAGATTAAAGACTATTATCACACAAAGCAGGTATATTAATTTAATCACAGTCCTCCTCAGCGATTCGTATAGGTGTGTTTGTGTTACATCTTGATTTCCTCATCTTCATGTTTATTGATTTCTTCAACTTCATGTTTGTTGACTATGTTCATTGATTTCCTTATCCTCATGTTTATTGCTTTCTTAATCTTCATTTTTGTTCACCATTTATATTGATTTCCTCATCTTCATGTTTGTTGACTAGTAGTTAAGTAGTTTAATAGTAGTATCTCACAACGGAAACTCTAAGATAAAATCAAATATCTTCAAATTCACATTTATCTATTTAAACTTTTTCTAAAAGATTTTTTATATGAATAACGCATAAGAGTCTCAACTGCTCCCCGGCTGTCCGGAGTGGGAAAAAAAAGGAAATAGGGGAGAGGAAGGTTGGATAAGTTAACGTTAATTGGTTATTCAGATCTGTTCAAGCCATGTCAAGGAACTACGACTAAGGCTAACTAAGGCAAAAGGAAGCATGAAAAAAGACAGCCTGTTGGGAAAATAATTGACGTTCATATAAAAAAAATCATTTCAATACCAATACGTGTTTGCATTACAGTGGGAATCGAACCTAAAACCAGACTACAAATAAATTTACTCAGGCGTCATGCCACGGAGGCCGTCCTTGTTTTGAAAAAAACATAAACAACCACAATTCCAAATAAGCACGCTTTTTCAGAGTCTATCTCACACGGAGCCACGACTCAGCTTATGACATTTTTCGTTACAAAAAAGGACAGAAGATGTTATCTTTGGGAGTTGAGCGCTGAGAGCGTCACAAGACAATGTCTGCAGTACGCCGCACGCATCGTAATGGTCGAAAAGTGGATCGCCGCTGCGAACGAGTATGTAAAACAGGCTTTGCGGAACGTATAACGTGATTGTTGGTATTTTGATAGCTTTGACAGATGCTTATTGATTCAATTTGGCTTGTCGCAACTATAAAGCAGAAAATCTGTTTTTCTGTAGCAGCAAAAAGACATTAATGTCAAAGTTCGTAACACTTTCAATAGGATGTCAATTATTTCAACTTTTGAATTCAGAAACGCCTGTGGTCTCAAAAGTTGCGTCTTACAAAGAGAACTGCACTTAAATTTATTTTTAATAAAAGGTAGGCTCGCTAAATGCATCGAAAATCAGAAAAAAAACCTATAAAATGTATTTTAAAATTATGGTAATTAATATTTTTTTACAATAATTTACTTTTTAACGTTCGTTTGATATTAAAAACTGTGTAAAGCTGACAAAAATGTAAAAAAAATCAAATTATACGAATACAAGTGGATTTCATGATTTGGAAAAAAAAATAAAGCAAAGAGTTCATGTTTTATATTTTGAAGCAGACTTACAAAAGAAGAACGTACAAATTTTTTTTTTTCGAACATTATGCGATTTCTTTGTAAAAAATTCTACAAGAATACTGATTTTATCCAGAAAAAGTGCTATTTTCCCCTTTTATATTTTTGAAAAACACATCGCATATGTTAGAAAAAAAAATTTTAAGTTCTTTGTACTGCAGTTATGGAATAAAAATTAAGTTTCCTACAAAATATGAAATAATGACCTTTTGCTTTATTTTTTTCCCATATCACGAAATCTATTTTTTTTAAGCTTCCGGCCATTTTAGCGAGCTAATAAACCAATTCCTTTTACTTTTACGTTTTCAAAAAGCTGCAGATCATACGCAACTTTTGACACCCCAGGCGGTTAAAATTAAGGCATTTTTTTTTTCTCTATGGAGAGCGACACAAGCTAACTTTTAATCCATTTCGTAATACTTGCATTCCATTTTGTTACTTTTACGTTTCATTTATTAGTTTCCACGAATAAAACGGAAGTAAAGGACAGAAGTTTTTTTTCAGTTATTTTGATAGCTTGACAGAAGCATTTTGATTCAATTGACATATAACGAATTATATTATATACAAAGTATATTTGCGGCACGTTCCAGAGAGGAAGATACTGTCAGTATCGCCCTGGTGTAAGACTCAGAATGGATTCAGAATTGAAAACGTAGCTTGAACCGGCTTTAGCCGTGTTAGGTGATCAGATTTGAATAGCCAGGTACTTTCTCACCTTCCTTTTTCCCATCTTCTTCCCCTCCCCACTACCCTCAGCCTCACATATGCACAACATACCACAATTTATATTAGTTAATATACACATATATAACATACCCCAATTGGGGATACCCTCTCTGGCTCCAGACGGAAGCAGTTGGGAATCTTGTGAGGTGGTCACTTAAAAAAAACTCATGAATGTAGTATTATTATTATTACTAGTCAGGGGAATATATTGGGGTGGGGGGGGGGAGTTGAGGAGTCAACACTCCCCCCCAGTATTGCGTATTGGATAATAGTACCTGTAGATTGCATTCCTGGAAAATTATTATTATTTAAAAAACATTATTATTTGCACCAATTCTTTAATCAAAGTGATAATTCAACTTTCTAATAAATTTTCAATACCCCCCTAATTCTCACTTCCCATTCCCCCCTTAGGTCACCCCAAGTGGTTTGCTACGTTTGATGATTAAGCAGGGGTGCTTGGATCCATGGGATGAGGTTTGTCGACGTCTTGGCGGTGGATGCCACTCCTACCAACCCTTAATACCTTTTTCCTTCCCAGATCTTCCTCTCTTCAATTTCCCTAAGAAGACCCCCAATATAGCATCTCCAAAGCTGACATGGGCCCTGAAGAATTTTTTTTCCACAAGGACACTGTGTAGAATAATAGAAATAAAATAAATTGTTGGAGAACCCACGTTTTAGGCAAACAAAAACGTTTTAAGGAAAAATGTGATTTCCTCCTCCACCGCACATATCAAGACTCTATTTTTTTAACGAAGCTACATTTATTTATACAATTTTAGACCCTCCGAAGTCCACACATACGGGATTAGTAAGTTGCCCCTTTCCCATGGTCGAACCACCCCCTCCCTCCTTGGTTGTGCTACATATTTCTCGTAGCCTCCTTCTCTTTCTGGATGGTATGCAATATTCACTCACTAACCAAAAATAATATCTTTGAATGATTCAATTATTTCAAAAATGTTAGGCTACTAAAATTTTGCAAGAGCATAAAAAGTATTCGGAAATTTCTTTTAACCCCGCTGTGGTCCCGGCGTCCTTTCACATAGTCAACCTTCGTCTATGGAATTTCATGTGAAAATGTCATTACAAAATAGCGGAATGTTCGTCTGTGCATTCCACATAGCGAGTTTAGCATGGAGAATCTCGCATCAGAGGGAAGCTACCTGTGTCAGGATCCGGGGACATATTTCGCGAAATTTCCCTTCGACTCTCCCACATAGCTGGAAGTTAGGGGGATCGAGGAGGGAAAGGGGCGTAGGGGGAATTCTTCATAAAACTACGATTTTCAGATGCGGCGTAGACAGTTTAGTCAGGGCCGTTAAGGAATTTATTCAATTTAAATGTTCAAAAATATACGAGAAAGGTAATTGGTGCTATTGAGCTCTAACATATTTTAACTATGCAGAATAGCTTTGATATCTTGAAATTAGCGCCGCTCTTCTAACTGCAATTTTTAGATCTCAAGAAGTTAGGAAAACTCAACTTACTTCAGGCACACGGACATGCCCAAAACATACTTTCTTAGGTTTCTCTTCAATATGACTTTTACGGTAAAAAAACAACACGAAAAGTAAGATAAATGGAAGAATGAGGGAATCATCCTCTTGATAGCTTATTCGTAGGATAACGTGTTTAATCATTACATAGTATAAAATGATGTCGCTCCCGCTGTCTGTACGCTTAGATCTTTTAAACTACGCAACGGATTTTATGCGGTTTTCATCAATAAATAGAGTAATTCAAGAGAAAGGTTCATATGTATAATACATGCATATTACAGTAGAGAAAAGCCGAGAAATTCAAAGAGTCAATTCAGGCTAGAAGCGGGCGGTGTGGATTTGATATGTATGCAAATTAACAGATGGCGTTGGTTATAAAGGTTGGGTAATGGTGTTGTGTTTTATTAGCCCCAGCAATGTGTGGCCGGTTCTGCTAGTAAATAATAAAAAAAAACAAATACAATAAGTAGAAAACTCGACAAACTTATACGATATATAGCCACTATTCATACGTTCGAGCCCCGAACAGTAAAGCAAGACTTATAAAATACATAAATCTTGTATTGAAAATATACGTTATCCTATAGATAAGCTATCAAGAGGACGGCGAAATACCTTCTAAGTTAGTTAAGGTTAGGTTAAGTTGCTTTAAGTTGAGTTAGGTGAAGTGTGTTGATTTTTCTGACTTTTTTCATTTTTCTTCAATGTAGGTGTCTTTTTATCATGACTTTGAATTAGCTTAATCCACCTCTGGTCATTATGAACAGTGTCAGAACATCCATCGTACACAGGGCCAAAATAAGTTTGCAGAGCCGGCGCGGAAGGCAGCCGCAGCAATGCGCCCGTCATGTCGCCTTCTGCCGAGGAATTTTCGCACAAAGCAGCAGAAACAGACCTCCTCGCCGTGGGAAGAAGTCAGCTCCGTCAACCGCGCATAACTCCGGCTACTCTGGATTTCACGAGGAACGCTAATCAGTCGCAGTGCAGGAATGCCAAAACTCAAAAATTTCATCCAGGAGACATCTTGTTGGGCATTGAAAAGTTTTTTGTGAACATTTTTTAATATAATTCACTTCCAGTAAGAAAGTTTTCTTAATTAAAAAAATATCCCATGATACAAATTATTGAATAAAAATTGGTGACAGTTGAATTGATAGCAGCCGAATCCGCAGTTTGTACATTAATTCCACACAGGAGTCCTTCGGAAAAAAAACATATTTGTTTTATTTTTAACTTTATGAGTAAAACCTCAAATTGTAATATTTAATTAAATGAAGACAATACTAGCAAAACTCAATCGAAAATCTGGAGACAGAAAAATCATATAAGATACTGGCACCTCTCGGACTCGAATCCAGGACCTTCTGCTTTCTTGGTCCTGGGTTCGAGTCCCAAAGGTATATCTTTTTCTGATTTTTTTGTCTCCAGATTTTCGATTGAGTTTCGCTAATATGGTCTTCATTTAATAAAAAAAAAACATAATTTACGAAAATTCTTCTCATCTTTGGAGATGCTTTGTGAGGAATCTTTTTAGAAGAAGGAAGGAGAGGAAGTTCTGGGAAGGAAAAAGGTATGAGGGGTGGGTAGGAATCTGGGGGTCAATATGTCCAGGATAATACGACTTGGGGTCAATATGACGGGCGTATGAATCCATTTCTCCCACTGCGGTGGAAGACAATGGATCAAAAGGTCTTTCTTAGTCAAGTCTCTCTCGATCCGATCGGCCCGCCACGCAGTAGGTGAGCAGACCTGGACAAACCTCATTCCATGAACGCGGGCACCCTGTTAAGTCACCAAACTTCGCCAACCGCTTTGGGTGACCTATAGCGGGGTGTTGGTTATCCAATAAATGCTTCCCGGGGCGGCGGTACCCGTACCCACCTCCCATGTGGCGCTCAAGTTTCACTTAATTGAATACTTAGTTCATTAATGAATTACTCATCACAGTTACATATAGGTGGTGTACATCCCATAATAAGTTTATAATTACTGTAAATGTATTTTGTTCAAAATTTGCATTTATAAAACAAATAAAAAAACTAACCACTACATATCGATAATAATCACAACCACGTAAACACCCCAATACAAGCCTCCTGGTGAGGCGTTCACGAAAACCTCCTACCTTACAAAATCCGTGCATTACACCGTTATCGCAATTTTTTAATGTATTTATTTACTGTACATACAGAATTAAACATTTTTTTAACATTAAAATGAATTACAAAACAATTATAAAGCGTAATCATTCTAATATTATTTACATTAACCATAATTTAAAATCAGAACGAATACCTAACTGTTTTCAAAAAATATGTGAAATGTTTTTTGTAAGTTCTTTCGGAGCTTTTAAAAATATCTGCTATTTCTTCATATGTTGCCCAAGTTGTGTATGTGTGGTATAAGGGCGATCATAAACGAATTAGTATTGATGTAATTATTGCAGTGAAAGATATGTTTAGTTCTTGTGACTGTTTCAGGAACCATCACAATGATGCCAATAAGGGAATTAATTAGTTTAAATAGAAAACAGAAAAATCAGAAAAAGATATTGACACATTTGGGACTCGAACCCAGGACCTCGCTCGGACCTCGGACCTCGGACTCTCGCTTTCCGGGCGAACGCGCTAACCACTGCGCCACGGTGTCGATATCCAATTCGGTCATTTTTAACTGTATCATACTTCGAGTAAGAATGATGCAGTTAAGAGAAAAGAGATTTTTGATTGAGTTTCGCTTATATTGTCTTCATTTAATTAAATATTACAATTTGAGGTTTTGCTCATAAAGTTAAAATAAAAATTAAAAATTAAATAGAAACATTACATCAGATATGAATCTTCCATCGAACAGCTTTATAAATTTTTGATTTTTCGTAAGACTGTTCGAGTTTTTATTTTCAATAGGAGTATAAGTTTATAGTTTACCAGCTTTTACCCGCGGCTTCGCTCGCATGGTATTAGGGGGAAATTACTATTGCTTGCACTTATCAATTAACCCCCCCCCTCCCCCACTCCCCCACTCCCCCACCCTCTACCACCCCCTCCCCGTCCTCCCCCTCCTCCCTCTCGCATTCCATACATTCATTCCCAGTACATTCAGTTTTCAAACAGCTGGCGTGCCACCTAAATTTCATAATATTAGAACTCACCAGTAGTAAAAGAAGAATTATCCAATCTGTTGCAGTCCGTATAAAAATTTCGTAGATTCAATACAGATAGATAGATATTAACTACGATATCCCGCATATATGTCAACACCGTTTCCACGGAAACGATTTGTTTTCTGACGTTAGCAACAACTCGCTTTTGTTAGCGACAGAAAACGTATAATAAATATAATAAATTAATAATTATTATTTCATAACGCCAGAGCTTACCATTATATACTACCTTTATTACTTGTATATAATGTAGCTTTCTATTGGGGAAAGAATTTTTAAAATCGGTTTATTGGCTTATGCCTGAAAGCGTAACAAACACACGCAGTTTCGCATTTATAATATTAGTAAGAATAGATGTCTTAAAAATTTGTATTTATAATTAATTATTAATTATTTGCGTACAAAAAAAAATTATGTAACTCGAAAATGTTAGTGGATGCTTCATAGGTACCCCTATTTCTATTCCCACCATAACATAAAATGTTATTGGACACTTCGTAGGTACCCCTATTTCTATTCCCACCATTTTCTTTATACGTCGATTCGACTTCTAAAAAAATTGGTTAGAAACTATAACGCACCAAATTCAGGGAACGGTAAGAAAATGGATGTTGAAAATGAGATGTGGAAAGAATCCAGCTATTTAGATAAAGTCACATCAGTCATTACTCTACCCTGGTAAGTCTTTGATCATAAGGCTGTGATATGTTGTACCTACTTATTTATGTTAAAAATATTCACAACGAGTAATCTTTTTACGTGGGTACTTTCATTTCTTGTGACGGAAAAAAGCTGAAAGTTGAACGGGTGATATTAAGCACGTACTGTTTTTACAACAACGGTACATAATTGGGAAAAAAATCGCATAAATTTTCGAACCGTTTTCTTTCGTGTCACTGAAATCGTAATTGGTTCAAAATTTTCGGGGATTCCTTCATCCCATCAATTGACCTGAAAAAAGTCAGTTGGAACTGGAAATTAACTGTCTGGAAAAACTGCAAGAATTTACTAGGTAGGTAGTATTTCATTCAAGTTTAATTTTCATGCAGTCGACAAATTAATTTGAAGACTCAAGTTTGTATTTATTTTTGTTCAAATATTTTTTTTTCAATTTATTCCATTGGTTAGCGAAAATTCATCAAAAATGAAAGTTTAGTAAGAGATTAACTTTGTGACTACTATTAAGAGGAATATAACCGCTAGAAATATTTCGATTCTAATGCCTACAAAATTTAAAATCGCGCAACGTATTTGCACGAGGCGAGTAGGCGAAAAAGTGTTTTCTTTTATTTCGTGCATAATTTTATGAGAATGAAAAAAGTGAGAATATACAAAACCTCAAAAATGGTCTTAGCTAAAAAGGGATATTTTTTAAAAATTGCTTCTTATACTACTTCATAGTTAAGTCATGAAAAAACATGTTTTTTGGGGTTTACACTTAAATTTTTTGTTATGTAAATAATAATTTTATTGTGATTCCAATACATAGAAAAACTAGTGAAAGCTTCAATTTATCCTTAGCGTATTGCATTTGATGTTCATACTCTAAACCGATTCGTCGTAAAGATGAATCTTAATAGGATTTCATGTATAGCTTCATCTTAAGAATTGAAATTGAATTGAAGGCTTGAAAAGCCAGTTTAGTGACAAGATCTAAAGATCCAGGTAGGTACTCCCCAACCTTCCACATCTCCATCTTTTTCCCCTCCCACTCGGCGGCACAATATACCCCATTTGAAGGCGCCAAAGTCCCACTAGTTACAAGCAATTTGTTGGAAGCCATAAGCCAATATTATAAGTAATTAAATGAAGACATTATGAGCGAAACTCAATCGAAAATCTGGAAACAGAAAAATCAGAAAAAGATATTTACACCTCTGGGACTCGAACCCAGGACCTCCCTACTTTCCGGGTTGGGCGCTCTTTAGGGAGGTCCTGGGTTCGAGTCTCAGAGGTATAAATATCTTTTTCTGATTTTTCTGTTTCCAGATTTTCGATTGAGTTTCGCTCATAATGTCTTCATTTAATTAAATATTACAGTTTGAGGTTTTACTCATAAAAAGTTAAAATAAAGAATAATAATATTCATCCTAGACTTGCAGAAGAGTCAATAGATGTCGCACATTAAATAAAATGGATAATAATTTATCCAGACACCATCTAGATTGCATTTAGTTCGAGTTGAATCTTGCAATCATTCACTTTGAAAAATTTCGTAAGAAAGAAAAAAGATAATCAACGGAAACTATAATTTTTTCAACATGAATACCGCACAGAAGTCTCAACTGCTCCTGTCGAAAGCCAGGGAGACTATGGCATCCCCAATTGGGGTATGCTGTGAGGCTGAAGGTAATGGGGAGGGGAAGGAGATGGGGAAGAGGAAGGTGGGGAAGTACCTGGCTATTCTAATCTGGTCATCAAACACGGCTGAAGCCATTTCAAACAACGTTTCAATTCTGAATGGTGGTCTCACACCAGGGTGATTCTGAGAGTATCTTCCACTCTGGAACCGCAAATATACTATATATTTTTTTAAATGATTTAATTGTGAAATAACACAAATTAATCAAATAAAATTTATGTGCCACGCCGGGATGAGATCCTGCGACCTTCGGATTGCGAGTCAAGAACCTTACTGCTAGACCACGCCGGCCGCCGTTATAGATAATTTTAGCCATAAAATAATCTTTTCGAAAAGCTATTTCTTATACACATTCATAAATTTCTATTGAATAAATACACTTTTCAATAGTTTATACTTATATTTTTTATAAAGTAACCAACAATCATGTATTAATTCTACTCAACGGAAACGATAGGAAAAGCTTTAATTTATCTGAAACATATTATTTTGTAATTATTATGCAAACCAATTAGTAGTAAAGGTTAATATAAAATAGAAATTTAGCATCAAGCGACTAAATTTAATCAAATCTTATTTTTTTGTGTCTAAGATATCAGAAATAACAGCTGTTTTGCGAGAATTTCCGCGACTATTTACGACTACCGGTAACCTCACATGATGTCCATTATTATGCCAATTGACACTAATACGCATGCGAAAATATATGCTTATTTAAGTAGCGTAATAACAATATTCTGCTTGTTTTTTCCTTCGCGTATGATAATGCCTCCGAGATTGCAGTCTGCAGCCGTGGGAAATGCTGCTGAGGACTGTCATCGTGTTGAAACAATGTTCGCGGGTAATTTGAGGCTATTATAAACCAGAATTCTCATCTTAAAGCATCTCTCAGCCTGACAGAGAGACAATCAAATGTCGGATATGCTATTGCTATTATATTTCTATACCTGTGTTTCAATACATGTAGGTCTGATGGTCTGCGTGGTCTAGGGGTAAGGATCTCGACTAGCAATCTGAAGGTTGCGAGTTCGAATCCCGGAGTAAGCAAAGTAAATTTTATTTGATTTTTGATTGATTTGTGTTATTTCACAATTTATTCATTAAAAATAATATACAGGTTTTTTTTCGTTATTTGTTTTTGGGGTGATATGCCGTGTTGCGCTACCTCCTTCTTTAGCCAACGTTTCGGACCGCGTTATAGTGTCCATCATCAGGGCAGATGTGTAATTGTGATGATGGACGCTGTCTAAAACGTTGGCTAAAGAAGGGGGTAGCGCAACACGGCATATCACCCCAAAAAACAAATCATGAAAATACTTTTGGCCGTGAAAATCTAAAAACGTAATATACAGGGTGTTAAGGGACGTACTTGACTTACTTTAACCAGTGATTCCTGACATTATTTGGAGTAAAAATTGTAAATAAAGTTTTGGTCTCCGGTAACTTTTTTTTTATGACTTTTTTTTTCAAAATTTTTTTCTTCAAATTCTAGCAAAAAAAAAATTCTTCCGCATGTCGTCACTGGTCACTCAGACCGAGTAACCGACCAACCCCTCATCCCGCCTCCAACTGTCCAACACCTACCATTTTTTTATGGTTTTGTAGAAAAAATATTTAAAAAAAAAACACTAAAAATGTCACCGGAGATCAAAATTTAATTTACATTTTTTACTACAAATAATGTCAGGAATCAACAGTTCTAAGTCAAGTATCTACGTCCCTTAACATCCTAGTACATTTGCGGCACGTTCCAGTGTGGAGGATACTCTCAGTATCAGTCTGGTAAGACCACCATTCAGAATTGAAACGTTGGTTGAAATGGCTTTAACCATGTATGGTGACCAGATCTGAATAGCCAGGTACTTCCATACCTTCCTTTTCCCCATTTCCTTCCCCTCCCCACTACGTACCCCACAACGTACTCCAATTGGTAATGCCTGTCTCACTGGCTCCAGGCGGAAGCAATTGGTATTCTTGGGCAGAATTGTTTTATTTATAATTAGTGCAGGCAGAAAATAACAAGACTATGCATACCTGGGAGGTTACTTGAGATTAACACTGTTTTTTGTATATTTGAGAAAATTTAGGTACAGTTTGCACGCAGAGGACATAATCTGAATTACATGTTATTGGAAATGATATTATTTAATCTTGGTATATCTTTTAATAATAAAATCTATCTTACATGCGAAAAAATCAAAACATGCTTGCTTATAAATATGTACGTATATAGGCGAGTTGTCTATGTGTTGCTATATTAAGCATAGGAAATGTTTGAAACTTTCAAAATACCTTCTTTCTACCCCCGGAGGTTTCTGGATTATTACAACCATATGACAATACATCTGAAAACTTTTTCAATCTTAACAAAAACTCTTGCGAAACTGTCAAAAATGTCACAATTTGAGAATGACATTTTGCTATCTATCGATTATTTAATCAAAATTCAATTTTCGAGTAAACTCTTTAAATTAATGAATTTACTTCAAGTACTAAGTAAATAAGAATTATACGCATTTTAAATAATAGGTTCTTGTGTTAGGTACCAAATTTGATTGATTCTTCTTATAAAATACAAAAATTAATATTTGTAATTTATGAAAAATGAACATTTGAAAAAAAATATAATAAGTGCACGCGAGTTGCTTAAAAACTGAATGTACTGGGACTGAATACATGAAACGCGGGAGAGGGTGGGCGGGACGGGGCAGAAGGAGAGGGGAGAGTGAAGGCGGAAAAGGTGTAGGGGAAACTCGCCCGGGGAAGGGGAAATGGGAGGGGAAAGGGCGGCGGAAGAGGAACGGGACGAATGGGGAAAGACACGCAGGGAGAAACAGTGGCATTGCTGCAACGCATACTGGGAAATCGCTATTATATAATAATTTATGTTCTTGGTAAGGCAAAATCACAATTTTATGATGGGCGGCACAATAATGAATAATTTTGCATTTGTAACGTTCGAAAAATTTTTGAATCAGTATTTACATTTTGTGTAGTATTTTTAAGTAAGTACCACCTAATAAGGATAAAATCAATAAATAAATTAATTGAATATGATTACTTCTAGTTACTAGGTACACATGAATTATCTTGTTGTCATAGGGAAACTAACGTGCTGACGTTGTAATGTAATTATTATGAGATTATGTTAAGTTTGCTCTGTAAAAAATCGCTTTTAATCCATAAGAATGCTGTGTCTAATCTGGGAAGATCCTTTTGCATTTTTCATTTATTAGTTTTTAAATATTAATACTCGTCTTAAGTCTCATAAACAAAAATAAACCGATCTAGTCTAGCCTTACAAACCGTTGAATTATTATCAATCGTTTTTTATGGATCTTGGGCTGGTTATGGTTAGTTGTAACTGATTCATAATTCTATGACATTTTATTACATATTCATAATTTTGGATTAATAAAATACTTTAAGCCTTATCTCGTATAATAAGTTGTGCGTCAATCGATTTCAAAAATGTTAATTTATTCTAGTCTGATAATCAATCGCAGTTTAAAAATCTGATTAAAAGATTACCTCAAAACGTAACAAAAATACATCTGCAACTACATATACTATGACGTTGGTTAAACTTTCAAATGTGGAACAATATTTTCAATTGGTTTCTTATTGTAGAACTTCATAAAGTATGGTTGCGCAAATCAATTTGTTCGCAGGCGGGTGCGGTGCGAATCTAAAACAACACTTACTGAAAAACTACTCAAAGGAAAAGGAAATGATAGGTATTGCCAAAACTTACGGAGTTCACTAGACATTTGCCGCTGGTTCTGTAGTCCTTTTAACAATTCTCCTTTTGTCTTTATAATAGTTCACTTATAGTAGTAAACACGGTTACTTCTGCAGCCGCGGCGGGTGCTATCATAAGTTCCCAAATTGAACTTATGGCGTTACTTTCAATCAAGTAAGATTCACAAATTTTACCGAACACTCGAATCGGGTGCGTTTTCAACAATTCAATAAAAACAAGTGAATGCGGAAATCGAACGTTTTATTTCGTTTTGTCTTGGCGTGGGATGAGTAGGTACTTGGTGGAAAGGTAGAAAGGTAGAAAGGTAGGTATTTGGGTAAAGGAACTGGGCAAAGGAATAAGCAGTTTTCCAGTACTAAATCAAACAAAAAAGAAAATTGATTGGCGCAAACAAAGTATTAACAAAGTTTCAAAAACAATGTTATTTTTGACAATTCTGGGACAAAATAGTTAATACTGTCAGTCATTTTTTTTTTTTCAAAACCAAAGTGTTCCAATTTTTCATTTAATGGAGACCGTTCAAGTGTCAAAACATCAAAATTGGATGAACATCGAATATAATGGAATTTGAAACCTCCCTACCTTAGCTATTCAAAATTCACAAGGATTCTTTTTATTCTGCGTGGTACTTGAAATACATTATAACCTAAATTAACCACACTAAATTCACAACATGCTTAAAATAATACATAAATTACAAACAAAACTTACACTTTTAAAATTACACCGAATTTATTAAATTTCACTACTTCAACTCTCTACATACATGACGCTTAATTTTTGACCAAACCTTGTTATTTGAAATTTTGAATAATGGCCTAGACTCGCCAGAGCTTACCGACTTAATAAACATTCATATTCCGACAAGATCAACAAGAAAATCCGACTTCTTTTATTTACCATCACGTAGAACTAAAATTAGAAAAAATTCCCCGATTCCCCGTTTATGTGCGCAATATAATACAACATTTTACAATATAGACATTTTTAACTTTAACTTTATAAATACCGAATAGAAGTAACGCGTAAGATTGAAAATTAATTCAAAATTAATTCAAGATTGTAGAATGTATCGGGAGCATCTCCTATCCTTATGCTATTTTCCTCTTCCTCTCCCCCTCACCAAAAATTCATTTTTAGATCTAATAAAACTCCATCTTTAAATAATTTTAACATAGGAGACCTTTTTGGCTTAACTTAATTTAATTTTATATGTATGTATCTATATTTAATGTAAAAGCTGTTTGTCTCTTACAAATAAATAAATAAATAAATAAAAATACCATTCGTTCGAATGTACCTAACAGAAAACTTAAAATTTCATATTTTTAACCACATTTCCTGTTTGTCCTTTTTTGCTTTCAGCAGTTTTAAACATCATTATAACATCACTTTCACTTTTTATTATTACTTATACCCGTTCAATGTACGTATATAAACCTACGAAATATTTCACAAATATTCTTGGGTTGGGATGCTTCACAGAATTTGAACAATTCATCACATTTCGAAGTAAAAATTCGTGTTTTATTCAAGTTCTGTTATTACTTCATCATGGGCCAGTTGACAATACTTAAAAAATTAGAGATTTAAATTTTTTTTTTACATGAGCTCCACTCAGGAGACCCTGAGGAAAATAACTTACCTCAGGGCCTATGTCATCTTTGGGGATGTTGTGTGGAAGGTTTTTTTAAAGAACACCTAGACAAACCTCACCCCATGAACCCGGGCACCCCTGCTAAATCACCAAACGTAGCGAACCACTTGGGATGACCTATGGTAGAGGTGTTGGTTATCCAATAAAGGTTTCCGAGGCGGCGGAACCCATTCCCGCCTCCCAAATTGAAATAGGACTTTCATAGAAATTGAATATTTGATGAATTGTTCAAATATTCAAATGTGACAAAACCCATCTTAGCTTCTTAAAGCTACGTATTGTTACGTATTTTTATTTTTTATTTTGATATTAAATTTTGAATATCGTTATTTTATTGGTTGATGATTCCTAACACTGTCAAATATGATTGTACAAAGACTGTTTATATAAAAATAAAATATGTTATTCCACCCGGGCGTAGCTTGTTCGATTCCTCTGCTGGCTAAGTCTCTCATCACGACATAAGCAACATTTTCAGCTTAGTGTGGTGGTGGTAGGAGATTTTCAAACATTGTTGGGTTATTAGTAACCCGGGAATGTTTATCTTTCTTTAATTTATCTAAAATTTAAATTTAAATTAAATATATTTTAACGAAAAACAAAAAAAAATGTCACCTTTAGAAAAGTTTATAAACAAACAATGTACCCATAAATTAATATTAAATATTGTCTAAATCGGCTTATTCATAAATATTGTTTGACTTCTGAGACGACTGACGAATGCGGCGTCAATCGGCAAACCGTCAGACAGACAATGTTTTCAGACAGAAATGCGAAGCCTTTCTCATTTTGCGCTAATTTTCACAGAGTTAGAGGTGGTTCACATTTCGCTATGATATGTGAGCGCTATTTTTTTGTCCTTGATACGATTGTGCTAAGACGGTGAGCTGGCAATAAAAATAATTTCATATTATTATCAATACATAGTAGAGTTTAATGTCTACCAGTCTTGCAGTGGTATTTTATGAAAACTGAACCACGCTCCTGGCCTTGATATCTGATTTCAAAGATGAAAGACACAACAAAGGAAATTCTAGTTTGTTGAACTTGATTATAATCTATTGTTATATAATTTGCAATCGTTATCGCATAAGTGCACGACCTTTTATTGAATCAAGACAGCATTGATAATATACATGAATAAGTTTTTGTAAGAGCTATTTAGTTAAAACGTAACGTAGTCATTAGGCACTTCTCTATGTAAATACAGCAAACTGGAGCCAGTGAGACTACAGCATTTTCATGTGGGGTTTATTGTGAGGCTAGTGGGAAGGGGAAGAAAATAGGGAAGAGAAGGGAGGAAGGTGGATGGTTCCATGCCAACTGAGAATAAGGTCAACTCAACACCTCCTTGAAAAGTTATTAAAAGCTATGAAAAAAATATTTTTAAATTAGACGATAACCCTAACCTAACGTAACCTATTTAACCAATTTTTTGTATACATATTTTTTATCACTTACTTTCTTTAAGCCCCTGCGAAGGTTTATGGATTATTGCAACCACATGATAATACACATGAAAAGTTTTTTAATCATCACAAAAATTCTTGCGAAACTGTCAAAAATTTGAGAATCACATTTTGCAAAATAATGAATCGAAATACTATATCGAAATTCTATTTTCATAACTCATTAAATTAATTAATTTACTTGAACTAAAATCGAATACTTGGAATCTTTTCAAGAATTATAGGTATTTTAAATAGGTTCCTATAATATACAAAAATAAATGTTTGTAATATAAAAATTTTAATTTGTATAAACAATTGTAATAGGCGACAAGCAAGCTGTTTGAAAACTGAATGTTCCGGAACTGAACATATGGAACGTGGGAGACGGGAGGGGAACCCGGGAGGGGGAGGGGAGGCGGAAGGGGGAATGAAAAGGACACGCAGGGAGAAAAAAAATCTTTATTAAGTGGCATTGCAACGCATACCGGGAACTCGCTAACGAACTAGTATTATATATCTAACAGGAAAAAATCTTTAGGAAAAATTCCTCAATTGTCTTATTAAACAGGTATTCTGAGATATTACCACTCTTCCCGTAAATACTGATATTATTGAGCGTGAGACAGGGTAGTGAACTCAAGATCAAAAACCGACTAAAATTCATTCAACACTAAAAATCTAATGCCAACGCTCTGTTTCTTATTCTCATTTTTCGTATAGAAATAATATGGTCCTGAGATAAAATTCAACGAAATTCAAACAACTTTAAATTGTTTTAAAATAAAGCTTCTCAAGTGCTTCACTGTAAGAAAAAAAGATATCAAAATTCCTTATTTCATTGGATTTGGATAAGAAAGATTTTTTTTCAGTAGAAAACACGTTCCATAAAATGGGGTGACTTTTATCGATTTTCAACTTTGGAACTAAATAACTGTTTTATAAAATCATTTATGTCGGAAAATTATCATAATTTACGTAAACAATTGAAACAAGTACTTTGCGAGACAAAAATAAATAAAAAATATGGTGACCAAAATCACCTTTGAAAATGGAGTGACTTTGTGAACTTTGTTTTTTTTTTTTAAGTAGCTCCACACAGGAGGCCCTGAGGCAAATAATTTCCCTCAGGGCCAATGTCATCTTTGAGGATGCTGGGTGGAGGAAATTTTAGGAAAAGGAAGGAGAGGAAGTTCTGGAAAGGAAAAAGGTTTGAGGGGTGTGTAAGAATGTGGGATCGGTGTATCCAAAAGTGACGGACGTAAGAATCTGTCCTTACCACTGCGGTGCAAGGCAATGTTCCGAGAGAGTCCTGCTGGAGAGGTCAAAAGATCTCTCGATCCGGCTTGCCACACAGTTGGTGGACAGACGCATCCGCTGCCAAGATCCGGAAAAACTCCATGAACCCGGTCATTCCTGCTAAGTCACCAAACGTAACGAACCACTTGGGGTGACTATGGCAGAGGTGTTGGTTATCCAATAAATAGTTCCCGGGGCGGCGGAACCCACACCCGCCTCCCAAATTGTAAAACTTGTTACCAATCCCAAAAAAAATTGTAAAAAAAAATTGATTTTGAATTTTCAAATAGTTGTACATACTTAGACATAAACTAATATACTTTATAAAACAAATGACACGAAATAATTACAACTGTTGAGGAATTTACAAAATGTATTTAAATTTTTCTCTGTCTGAAAATATCTAAAAAAATAACTTCACAATAGAAGCCAACTAATTTGACACTTATTTTCGAAACGTCATTGTATCTTCGTTGCTTGAAAAAAATGATCGAAAGAAGCGAGTAATTTCAGGTGTTATGCAGACATCCGCAATGATCACAGTCGACCCCCGATTCAAAAGTCGCCCCGTATTACGGTAGTGATTTTAATGCGTGTCACTAATATGCGCAGCATCGTTTACTACGATATTTTTCTATTTATTCATCTGCATGTCTATTTTTGTTCAATCACTGTTCTTTACCACAGCCTTTTATCAAACTAAACAATCTGTATCACAACACGTAGAACAGGCAGCGCTCAAATAAAAGATGAAATAAATATATTATTATTTAAAAATCTATGTTGTTATTTCACCATCAGGTCTAGTATTTCCGGCCTAAGGTGAACTGTTAATGTGCATTCCAGAGATATTCCAGTAGGTAGGAAAAAATACTTCACGTCATACAAATTAAAATGAATGCTCTGACTCTAACGAATAAAAAATAACATTAATTATGCTGGACTCCGGCTAAACTAAAGCATTAATTAATTAGGATATAATCATAAATTATGGAAAAAATTTGCTAAATAATGTTGATTATATCTTGCATACATATTTTAGTAAAAAACATCAACAGTTTATGACCTATCGTTTCACAGTTTTTCACAGTGATTTTTAGCAGCTTTTCCAGATACAAAAATGTTAATTACCTATATCTTTTCCTTAGGAAAAATACTGGAATAAGAAATCGGCATCTCGAAAGAATCCTTTTCCTTCCTCACCACAGCTTTTCCACAAGAAAATATTGTATCTACTAAATAAATAAATCTTTACATCAAAAAACTTGATAATGATAATCATAATAAGACGTAAAAAGTATGAATACACAAGCAATAAATAAATAAAAGTTTATATAAATATATTATATATCATTGAATAAGAAGATAACACTAATAATGTAAAATCTAAACGAAAATATGAAAGAGAACAAGACACAGAAAAATAGAAAAAGATAATGGTCGCAACTGGGATCGAACCCAGAACCTCTCGTCTAATGGCTGAATTGGTGCGCTATTACCAATTCAGCCATTACCGTCATAATTGACAATCTAATATTTTAGAAATAACAATATTATCTATACTTACTTTTTTTTACTTATTTTTTTCCATATCACCTTTTTCATTGGAAACAATCGTTCTAAGAATTGGTTTGTCACCTCGATAGCGTCTCAGGTAAAAGCGCACGTCCCGGTTAGACGAGAGGTTCTGGGCTCGAGTCCCAGTTGCGACCATTATCTTTTTCTATTTTTCTGTGTCTTGTTCTGTTTCATATTTTTGTTTGGATTATTAGTGCTTTCTTCTTCTGCAGTGAAACATCACATTGATGGAAATAGCCTTCAAAAGTTATAAAAAGAAAATTGTTTTTATAAAAACTTATTTATTACTTATATACCTAACCAGCACAAAAAACACATTAATGATCTGTAGCAATTCTCCGGTGTGCTAAAAGATGCTGGTGTATGGACTCTGGAGGGATTCCATGATAAGGAAATTTCCGGAGTTGTTTATCTTCTTATGAGGGCTGCAAAACCTGAAACTCGCCCCTCCGTCAGCATGTTGAAAGCACTGCAGTATCTGGGAAAGCTGGAATCTTGTTATTTTCCATGCTGCTCTTCTTAAAGTTATAGGCAATTATAGTAAAAATCACTAATCTTTAAAGATTTTCTGAGAAGTGTTCATACATGTATTTTACTATGGGAGCAACATGTACAATGACGTGCCATATATTAGATTCACGTTGTGCCTTAAATTATTCACGACTCGTAACAATAATATTTTTCCCTCATTAAAAGACAGTTAACTAGCTTTATAGTTTTCTTAATTGTCCCCGTTCTGGAGATGATAAAACTGGTGACAATATTTAATGTCGCCAGCTATATTAAATTCTTAAAAGTAGACAGGAAAAAAGGTGAGCCAAGTGCCCACTTATATACTCTTTGCCTATTAGCGTTTTATAACAAACAACTTGTTAAACATTCGCAAAAGTGTTTTGATAAGTGGAGACTAATGATAAATATTTAACAAATCTCTATTTAACATTGTCTTAAATTTTTAAGCATACCAGATTTTTTTAATTCTCAAAAATTTTAATAATCTAGTCATTATGGAGACAAAATGACTAAAGACGCTTTGGATTGTATCTTAATTTTTATGCAAATTTGTGTATTCTTGTGGTTTAGAGCTTTGCTAGATTCCACGGTTTTACGGAGTTTTAAGTATGTTCCCAGAGATTGAAGATTTAGTTAATAGCTCACGTGGGAGACTGATCACTAAACATTCTATAAAATGAGACATTTTTGGTAAGAAAACATTGTTTTTTTATGTATTCAATAAACACCAAAGTTGGAAGACAATTTGATCAAATGTCGAATGAACACAGCAGAAATGTAATGCTTCAAAATTATGTACATAGGTAGGTACCTGACCATTTCCGTTATAATCTTTAATTATTAATTTATGATAATTTGAATAAGCGAATGACTATTAATTTTTGTAGTTATCTCCATTTCAGAGAAACGACTTAATTCAATTGACCTTCTAGAATCTGGAATTTAGAGATGTCGGTCATTGAATTTTATGGCAGAATGATTACAACATGTGTTTTACAGCGTAATATTTCATACGTTATGAAAATTTATGTTTTGATGTTCGCACGGCCATATAACTTAGTTTTATATTTAAAGTAGGCAACGCTGACATTAATTGTCATAAATTCACATGTCGCATTTTACAACTTTGTCAGGGTGATCCGACTACAAAAAGTTTGATTGTGTATACCTAATCCATTCAGCAGATAGTCACAAAATATTGTTAGCCTTATATGATATTATTTTTCCTTGGAGAAGGAAAAAAAATATTAAAATTATTTAAGCGATAAACTCACCTCAGCAAACGTAGGCTGTCACCTAGGAAACAGCTGCGTTAATAACATTGCTTACGCAGATGACATGGTGATTTTGTCACCAAGCATTAAAGGAATGAGAAAGTTGATACAAATTTGTGAATGATAAGCTGCTGAATATAACATGGTCTACAACCTAACTAAATCTGTGTTGCTAGTATTCAAGTCAGGCGCAGGCATCATGAAAGTATTACCCGTCAGCCTAAACGATACAAAAATAGCTGAAAAATTCGAGGTCAAATACTTGGGACACATCGTAACAGCAGACCTTAACTATGATTCAGATATTGAGCGACAGAGAAGATCACTGTGCATTAGGGCAAATACGACTTCTCGAAGATTCAACAAGTGCAGCCCAGTTGCAAAAAGGAAACTTTTTAAAGCGAATACGAGCCTATTTACCTCGGAGCTGTGGATCAACTTTAACAAAGCATCACTAAAAAGAATGGAAGTACAGTACAATAATTCATATCGAACGCTTTTTGGGTTGTCCTGCAGTGCCACCGAGATCTTTGAAGAACGGCGCGTTCCTCGATTCCGAGCACTAATGAAAAACTGATCACCAACTACAGAACGCGACTGGCCTCGAGCAAAACAGGTCTTGTGATGGCAGCATTCCACTTCTGGCAGGGTCCCATCTACAAACGATGGAGCCACTTCATGATGACAAATTTAAAACAAAAAGTTAACTTTTTTCAAATTCTCTTCTTTTATTTTCGATTATTATTATTTTCTTTTACCATGTAATTTTTTTTTTCTTTTCATTTGCAATATTTTTATTGAGGTTTGTTTCTTCCTCCCTTTCAGAATATTGCGGAAATGAGTTAGGCAAGTGTCATTAAATAGCTCCGATGCACGACCAGTTGCAACATTTTCGGGGAGTTTCTTTTCCACGAACTGTGAAATTCTCTCCCACATTCCCAAGATCAGTTTCATCTGACTTGTAGAGATTACCTCTCTCACCTCTGGCTCCTCCTCGAAACCAATTTCTTGCTGCTACTGCTGCTGCGACTGTAACTATTGTAACTCCTCAGTCGTCAGTTCCTGAGAGTGCTCTTCCACGAGCTCGTTCACGTCTCTCTCATCCACCCATGGATTTTTCCAGAGACACAAACTGGTGGGTCGTGTGCAGCTGGCCGTTCCTCATGTCTCAAATGTTGCTCGTATTTCAAAGCAAATCTTCGCTCGCTCGACGGCTCGTATCTCAAATATCTAGGGAACTCGTATCTCGAGGTACCACTGTAGGTATGATTTAAGAGTCTCCCGTTTGTAACCGTTGTACGAGTTGTATTTCCAGTTTGAAAGGCGGCTGTGGGTACCTCCACCCCGGGAACCATTTATCGGATAACCAACGCCCCTGCTACGGCAGGTCGCTCCAAGTGGTTCTCAATATTTTGTGACTAAGCAGGGATGCCCGGGTTCGTCGGGTGATTTTTGTCTATGTTTTGGCAGCGAATGCATTACTGCACTAGCAACTTACTGAAAGACTAGTTGAGGGAGATCTTTTGACCTCTCCAGCCGGACTCTCTTGACCCATCGCATTGCGCCGGAGTGGAAGGGATGGATTCACATGTCCGTCACTCCTGGACACATTGATCCCCTGATTCTTACCCACCGCTCCTACCCATTTTCTTCGCAGGACTTTATCTCTTTCTTTCCATAAAAAGACCCTCCACACAAAAAGGCATTCTCAAAAATGACATACCTAAGCCCTGAGGGAAATGTTTTTCCTCAAGTCTTCTTTTGTGGAGCTAATCATTTATTTATTTATTTAACGCCCAGAGGACCTTAACATGATTTATAGTGTAATTTTATTTTGACAGATACTTTTAAACTTAGGAAATAATGCAAATAAAATTACATTAGATAAAAGTCATACAAACACAGAAAGAAAAACAGAAAAATACAGCTATTTTGGGTTTACAAGATGTGTTCAGTAATAGTGTTGAAATAAATGTTTTTTATGGATCGATCGATGATCCGAAAAACGAGTTTTGTGGATCATCTAAGTATCATCTTAGTTTTTTTTTTTATATGAATACCGTACAAGAGTCCCAACTGCTCCCGTCTGGAGCCAGTGGGACTATGGCATCACCAATCGGGGTATGTTGTGAGGCTGAAGGTAGTGGGGAGGGAAAGGCGATGGGGAAGAGGAAGGTGGGGAAGTACCTGGCTATTCAGATCTGGTCACTAAACACGGCTAAAGCCATTTCAAGCGACGTTTCAATTCTGAATGGTGGTCTTACACCAGGGCGATACTAATAGTATCTTCCACTCTGGAACGTGCCGCAAATAAGCTATATATTTTTTTACATGAATAAATTGTGAAATAACACAAATTAATCAAATAAAATTTATTTAAACGCCGGGATTCGATCCCGCGACCTTCGGAATGCTGGTCAAAAGCCTTACCGCTGGACTACGCCGGCCGTCAATATTTGATATTGAATATCTCAACATCACCCAAGTACTTATTTCCCATGGTGTGAAGTTCTTGTATCGGAGAGTGGGCAATGTAGTTACACTTATGAGTGCTGCTGTAGAATATTGTATTTTGTCTTGTTGTTACTGTGGGTGTTCGTAAGTTAATGAGTTGCAAGAGTTCACAACAGTCAAATTTAGAGTTAAGTATTTTGAATAAAAATGTTAAGTCGTTTATTTTACGTCTGTCTTCTAATGTATGTATTTTTAGAGTATTTAATAAGAAATTGTATTTTATATCTTCTACTAGGATAAATCATTTAAAATTGATAAAACGCAGATTTTTTTTTTTTGTATTCTTTCAATGTTATGAATGTGAATTTTGTAAGATGGACCAAATTACTGAGTTGTATTCGGTTAGGTTTCTATGAAATAAAAGTGTCCAAATTTCCTCGTGGAGCTGTATGTTCTAATTACGTTTGCCACATCCATGGTGTATGGTGTTATTGGTAACATCAATATAAAATGTCATCACCTAACTCTTGCGAGTAGCTACTTTCCTCCGAAGAGTATAGTCATTTGTGGTCACCACCGGTGCGGTAGAGCAGTAATATAATGGGAAAGTTGGGAACTCGTGTGGTTGGGATATAATGAATTTGACATATAATACAAACACACTGTTTGATTTTATTAGGTAAGCTTCGTTTAAGATTTTACGGACTGTATCAAATAGCTTGAAACTGATACTTATTCTGATATGATTTAAGATTCTCACTGACTTATGTGAATTGCTTGTTTTGAATGTTTGCGTTTTATGTAGAATCTACACTCAAAAGTACATTGCAAAATACATTGCAGAGGTAGACTAAAAGAAGATCATAAAGTGCGAAATCGCTAAATCATTTTAGTAATCAACATTCCTCTGATTTATTCTAAGGGATGGTCGAGAGGTACCTGGCTATTCAGATCTGATCACCGAACACGGCTAAAGCTATTTCATGTAACGTTTTGGTTCAAAATTACACTAGAGCAATACTGAGGGTATCTACCACACTGGATCGTGCTGCATTATATAGGAAATATATATTTAACACAAGTACCTAACTAAAAATTGCACACTGAACGAACGTTCAGTTTTGTTTACTTGGCCAAAGCGAAAAGAAAATCGAAAAAACGAAAAAAAAAATGTAACATAAACCTCATTGATTTGAATTATTTCGTAATTTTATTAAAAAATTTATAGTATATTTATTTAATAATACAATAATTGATTAATAATTCGTTTGTTTATAATATTTATAGTAAATCATACAGAATAGAATATAGCACATTTATAGTATACTCATGTAATAAGACAATATTTCATTAATTATACGTTTATTTATAGTATATTATAAAGTATAGTATGTAGCACATTTATATTATATTTATTTAATAATACAATAAATAATTAATAAGACATTTATAGTAATAGGCATGGTCCAGAGTGTTGGATGCTTTCAGTAACGCCCTAGAGAAAGTCACCATTCAGAATCGAAACTTCGCTTAAAATGGCTTTAACGGTGTTCTCCACCTATCTCTACCCAATCTCTTTCCCCTTCCCATCACCTTCAGCCTCACAGCATACCCTAATATTGAGGATACTTTAGTCTCACTGGCTCCAGAGGGTTGAGATCAGTTGACGCTCCTGTGCGGTATTGCTTTAAAAAAATACACATTGATAAATGTAATATATCATAATAGTCTATGATTTAGTTCTTACTTTACTATAGTAGACTATGGACTCTTCGGATCATACGGTAAAAGTGTGGAGGCATTAGGTTTCAGGAATTCGATAGATCTGAACTAGCCTTCAGTCTGGAATGACGTTTGTCCTCAGAAGTAATATTATATTTACAATACATAAATAAACAGTACCTCTAAAATAAAGAACATAAGTCTTTCTATAAACATCCATATTCAGGTTGTACAGCACGTACATAAAGGATTTTAACCAGCGATTCCTGAGGGTATTTGGAGTAAAAAATATTGATTAGAAATGTCATTTTGCTGTCCGATGATATTTTTTTCAATTAAAAACATTTTTCCATCAGACAATTGAGACGTTAACCACTGGAGCGACAGCGCAATTTAAAACTTCTTTCTCCGATTGCTCGATATTTTTTGGTGATCGTTTTGAATATTTTCCGCCCAAATTAAAAAAAAAATCATACCTCCAAATTTTAATATGGAAACATACAAACTGATTATAGTTCTATATAGCCAATGAATTCATCTATCTTTTGTCGATTATCATATACATATTCGTAGGATTTAAAAAAATATATATAAAAGCGTAAACTTCAACTATTTTTTTTTTGCATGAACTCCACACAGGAGGCCCTTACGAAAATAATTTCCCTCATGAACCCTAAAACAACTGCTAAAACACCAAGCATAGCGAACCATTTGGGGTGAACTATGACAGAAGTGTTGGTTATCCAATAAAGATTCCCGGGGCGGCGGTACCCATTCCCGCCTCCCAAATTGTTAATTACTTACAATTAAGGGAAAATTTGCCAAAATTGGCAGCAAAGCAATCCGAGGTATTTTAAATAGTGCCATATTGTGGCAAAAAGCGCTCCAATGGTTAAGAGAGTAACACCTTTATAATCTAGCGGTCACTTGATTACTCTTTCCACCAGCACGGTTACACACGAAATAGCGCGTGGATTGTTTAAACCCGTCGCGCGTATAGGGATGGGTTCAGTAGCAACGTGTGATTGAACAATATTTTCTTTTGTTTATCAGACACCAAAATGACATCTACATTTTTTACTCCAAATATGCTCAGGAATCGCTGGATAAAAATGTTTGAGTCCGTGCTGTTATACCCTGCATGAAGAATACAAGTTCCAGTATATACCATATTCCTATATTCTTTGGATAGAATAAATAGGCCCCCTACAGTAAACCTTTCAAAAAATATCACGTATTACGGTGCATTAAAAGCGAAGAACCTTATCAATTTACAACACTACACGCTTTTCATTTAATACCTTTCTTAGAACTAGCATCATTACGTATCTCAATAACGGAGCTAGTAGCTACCTTTTCTCTCATGTATTATTATATTGCTGTACCCAATAAGTAATAACCACTCACGAGCCGCGGGTTCCCAAACTCTGCAGTAGGTGTTCGGGGCACCCCGCTGAGAGGAACCGGCCGTTCAGACCGCACATGCAAAGGAGTATTTATATGTTTATGATATAATATGGTTTTGCGTACCTTCTGATGCCACCCGCGACCATTTCCGCCAGCGAATATCTTCATCAGAAAACCATCATCACTTTGCGGTTGGAACAGAACCGGCAGAAGACATTATTGTCGATCGTTACTTTGACATTTTATTAATAACTAGTTTGTTACCTGTGAAAAATCACGGAATGTAATTAACTCTGGATGATAGATTATAATAAAGTCTCTTGACCATTCAATTTTTTTTTGTTGATTGCATTTCTACGGATTCTTATTTTTTAATACTCAAAAAGCGTGCTGTTATAATATAATATTTACGACACGTAATAGATAATAGGTATCGATACGGGAGGCGGGTATGGGTACCGCCTCCCCAGGAACAATTCATTGGATAACCAACACCTCTGTCATAAGTCACCCCAAGCGGTTAGCTACTTTGGTATCGTAGCAGTGGTGCCCGGGTTCAAGGGGTGAGGTTTGTCCAGGTCTTAGCGGCGGATGCGATTGTCCGTCAAAAGCAGGATCGGTCTGTTGAGGAAGAATCTGAATAACCTGTCCAGACGGACTCTCTTGACCCATCGCCTTTCACCGAAGTAATGTCATGTCTTCACCATAGTAAAGTCATGCTTCACTCCTGGACACATTGGCAACCGATTTCTCTCCACCCCTCACCCCTCTTTCCTTACCAGAACATCCCTTCTTTTCTTCACTTAAAAACATTCTCCACATAGCATCCCCAAAGACGACGCAGGCCCTGAGGGAAATTATTTTCTTTAGGGTCTCCTGTGTGGAGTAAGTTGCGCTGGTGAAAGACCACCATTCAGAATCTCTTGGAATGAAATGGCATTAACCGAATTTAGTGGTATCTGAGTAGTCAGTCCTTAACCTTCCTCTTCCTCGTCTTCTTTCCGTCTCCGCTGCCTTCAGCCTCATTATGTCACCTCAATGATGTAGTACCCTTAGATGTATTACGTATCTATTATTTCCCCTTTAGGAACTAAAGTTGTTCACAAAAAGATTTTAAGAACAGAGCTTTCAATTACCATAATTTCGTTTTTTGAAAGTGTATAGAAGTCGGTACACTGACGGTATTACTGAGATTAATGCACATTTCAAAACACCATAGCTCTTCACCTAAATGTCGTCAATTGCTGAAAGTATCCCCGTGTCACAATGAGGCGCCAATTGAATGACGCCAGAGCTTACAGTTCATTTTTTTTATTGAGACCAAAAAACAGATATCCTGAAATATACGAATACTTAAGACAACGTTTCAAATCAAAATGCTTAGTAATCAAATCGTACTCTCTCTGACATTTACTCGTTAAATGTTTATTCATTTTCGTAGTAATACGATTCATAATTCAAAGTAATTTATTGCCGCGAGCCCACCCTGAACCATCGGAAGCGACCTTGCTTGACATTGTCAAAAAAAGACATAACATTTACGATGACTGTTGTACCACCTGGGCCCATCGTTAAACCATTAATTAATTAAGTGATAATGGTGGAAACGTTTTGATACTTTTTCCCTGACATCGGTATGCCGTCCGGCAATCATTAGCCAGTAAAAAATATGTTAAATACTCCAATATTCTCTGAAATATGCATTTTCATGCTCGATTCACGGTATTGGTGGAAGGTATTTCTTGGTTATAAATCATACTGACACGTACCGAATACCTTCGATCGAAATAGAAACAAAGAATATTAAAAGAGTAATTTATTCAAAAGTCATTAACAAATCGAAGTGATCTGAAATTCTTATGTGATTTTAAGAGCTGTTTTGTTCGTTATCGCTTTAGTTTAAGGAGTGTCCACTGACACATTAAAGAGTTATGTTAGAGTGAGTAAGAAAATTTCAAGAAAAAAAAACTTAAATATTTTTTATATTTATCATTGAATAGTGTTAAAGTACAGACTCACCAGCTTACTAATAAAGAAACCTGTCACAAAATCGTATAGCTTTTATTCTTAACTAAAGATAAGCCTCCAAATGCAGATCATAGGCACACTAATTTACAGTAAAATACCTACCTAAGTAAATCAAATATTTTTGGAGGTCCTCATTTTTGTCATCAATGTCCGTCCATCATATATTCATATCCACGTTCAAAAAAATTGTTGAGAAGGTTGCAATTTTTTACGAGAATAATTAGAAAACATCGCAGGAAAGAAGAAAATGTTGAAGAACTTTTTCTTGAGGTGATCCAATAGTCCAGGAAAACATCGAAATCGGAATCCACGCCTCTTTTTGGGAGGAGTTAAAAAATACTTGAGAAAAAAACTTTTGGAACAGTTGTAAAAGGTATTCGAGAAATTTTTTTACAGGTTGATTTCGTAAAGGCCTGTAAAAAACATTAACCTCTTTTTAACGCATTGTTTATTGTAATAACAAAGAAATTTAAAATTGAATTCACGGAACCAAGCGACGTAGAGTCTAGGACGTCTATTACCCTTCGCTGGCGGGGCGTAACTGATACGAAATGGGTGTGCCAAGTGCATGGTTCTTGTACCAATGGCATAAGGTTCACTTTAAAAATCTGTATCGTATTAATTGATGCCCAAAATAACAACGAGAAAATGCAGATTTTATTTTATTTTGTGGAGTATTAATATCATTTTTTTGCGGTATTATAAAAGAAACTGAATTTGCCATATTTAACAATAAAACCATAGCCGAAAAGGGGTTTTAAAGTAGGAGAGTTTGCACTTGAGTGTTTTTCAAGTGTTCTTTTTAAAGAGACTTATAAAAAATTGACCGATATTTTTAAGGGCCAAGATATGTTTTACAAATGTAAACATCATTTAATATTAAGTTCTACAAAAAACAACAACTACCTAATGTGAACTAAACCAGGAAATTTGACTGTCCTAAAACGGGAAATCTCCTAGTTGGACAGTCAAAGTTTTTTTTTATAATGTATATGTATTTTTGTTTCAATAAATAAATAAATAAAAATAAATAAACATGCAGTATTTAATTGCAGCATCTGTAACACTTTTACGCGATCAAATTTTCAAAACAAAAATACGTGATTTTGTACGATTTTGCATTATTTCGCATTTTGCATTATTTTATCTTTAGGTTTCGTAACAAATTTAAACCAAGTCAAGCCAAATATGTCGCACAAATAAATTTTTTGTTTATTTTTCATACAGAATCAATAATTTTTAGTAATCGATGTGGAAAAATTACAATTCAGGAAAACAAAGTGGTAGTATTTTCAATATTTTGCATATATATGCATATCTTATAGAATTTACTCGGAGGCGAACCCTTGGTGATGATTTTTTTATGACACTCGGTTCTCTCGACGCGTTTAAAATTCAACAATTTTATTGTAATTCGAAAAGACACGACATTTCGTACCCACTTTATCGAGAAAATATGATCAAAATCAATTGGAGGATTGGCGAACCCCGGGGGGCAAGGTCTGGTGATGATTTGGCTACAGCTAAAGCCTGCTATCCAATACCTCCTCTGGTAGAAATATGTTAAATAAACGACATCTTTGATGTGGGTAATATGGTTTCGAAATCATTTCAATTAACATGTTTTTCGAATAATTTGCAATGTTTATGGCTTAATTAAGAGCTGATTGAAAATTTGTTTTATTTTTCGTCGTTTCTGATGTGGCCAATATGTGAGGCAGTCGTTAATTTATTGAAAATTAAAGCCACAATATCAAACGAGAATTAAAATATCTTTAGGCATATTATCCTGAAATTATAGCATCTTTTGATACAATCTTGCTTTAAGATGTTCATTAAGACCTTGATCTGCTTAGGATGATAATATACAGGGTATTAAGGACGTATATGATTAGCTTTTACCAGTGATTCCTGATATTATTTGAAATAAAAAGTATAAATGAAATTTTTGATATTTTTTTTTCAACTTAAAACATAAAAAATCAGGTATTGAACAGTTAGGGAGAAAATGGAGGTTTAATTGGTTACTCGGCTGAGTGAACAATGATGACATGTGGAAACATTAAACTAGCGAGTTCCCGACATACGTTGCAATGCCACTCAATAAAGAAATTGTTTCTTCCTGCACGTCTTTTCCCATTCGTCTCATTCCCCTTCTGCCTCCCCTTCCGCCTCCCCTTCCCATTCCATGTCTTCTTCCCTTCAAGCGTTCGTTCGTTCACCCTCCACCTCCCCCGCCATTCCTCTCCCCTCTCCCGCTCCCCCACGCCGCGAACTGCCCTACCACGTACCCTTCCCCTCTCCCGCGTTCCATATATTCAGTCCCGATACATTCAGTTTTCAAACTGCTCGCGAGCCACCTATTGCAATTTTTTATACAAATTTTCATTTTTCATGTATTACAAGCATTCATTTTTGTGCATTATAAGAACAAAATGTCATTCTCAAATTGTGACATTTTTGACAGTTTCGTAGCAGTTTTTGCAATGATTAAAAAAAAATTCTGATGCACTGTCATGTGGTTGTAATAATCCAGGAACCTACGCGGGGTGGAAAGAAGGTATTTTGAAAGTTCCAAACATTTCCTATGCTTAATGTAGCAATACGTAGACAATTCATTTATATACATATTTATAAGAAAGCATATTTTGATTTTTATATATATAAGATAGATTGTTATTAAAATGTTAAATACCAATAATTTTTTTTTAGTATCTTTAAGGCTCTTTACCCAAATCAAATATCAGACTAATCGCATCTAATCGACATTTTCTCACACCGTGGAATGAATGGCAGACTGGCACAAGGCACAATGGCTTGGTTGATGGTCTCCCAGCAAACAGGCATGACATCCTGCCGGCCTTTGTACCTACCCTGTACCCTCCCATTCACCCATTCTCTGCCCATCTCCGTTCGACGTCTTAATACATACCCAATATTGTCGAATTAACAGCCGGTTGTATATTCAATTTACCAGCAAAGCACAAAGGCTGCGTGGCGAATCGCTTGACTGGATGGCATGCATGAATAGAATCGATCCCTTTCTGTGCAGTGGGCCCTTTCAAATATTTTATTTGTTTATTTTTTGGCTTATTTGATTTATGCCTTCAGTTCAGTTGTAGGGATAACGAGTAAGCCATTCAATTACTCATTGATTGAATTTTGGAATACTCCAACAACAAAACGTACAATCTCTTCAACTAAATCATATCTTGCAAATCTTTATTGCAAAGACTAATTTTAAATTAGCACGATTTACTTGATAGCGTAATAAAAAAAAATCTTATCAAAGTCGATGAGATTAACCCATAGAATTGTGTTGTGGGATTTTCCGTATTCCGAAGTAAGGGTTCGTCCATTAATCACGTGATGTTTTTTAGCAACTTTTTAACCCCCTCCCCCCCTGGTGATATGTGGTGAGGTTTTAGACTACCCTTCCCCCCTTCATACCCAAAATCACGTGTATTTTTTTAGTACAAAGTACACTGAAATTTTCAGAATATTGTTTTAGGCAAAGCATACGCGGCAACGATTTACGCATGTATTCGGCGTTAAAATCACAGACTTACTGGCGACTGGTGAGCCGAGCGATTGTCGCAACGCGCGAGGAAATCTTTGCCTGGCAACGGTGAGCCAAGGCCACGCGCCGCTGTTTGGTTTAGAAATCATGCGTTCAACGAAAAATAAAAACACGTGATATCTAATTATATCCCCCCCCCTCCTTGTGATATTTTGTAATTTTTTCCGAACCCCTCCCCCCCTTTCGAGCCTCACGTGATTAATGGACGACTACTAGGCTCTATTCTTCCTTTCTTCTTTTAAATTTACAAAAAATTCCTCGACCAAACAAAACCAGAGTGAAAGATGCTCTCAGTATCGCCCTGGTGTAAGACCACCATTAAGAATTGAAACATTGCTTGAAATGGCTTTAGCCATGTTTGGTGACTAGATCTGAGTAGCCAAGTACTTCTCCACCTTCCTCTTTTACATCTTCTTCCCCTTCCCACTAATTCCAGCCTTACAACATACCCCAATAGTAGATGTCAAAGTCTCACTGGCTCCAGTTGGGACTCTTGTGCAGTATTCAAATAAAAAAATAAACAAACGTATTCATTGGACCGTCTTGTTATTATTAGTGATGGGAGGCTCAAAAAATTTTTTTTTGTTATATTAGACCGAAATTCCCCAGAATATTTCGGAACACAAAAGCTAATGTTACGTTATGTGCTCAAAATTTTTCCTAGATGTTCGTACTTTTCCCTTTTCCCGGAAAAAGTTTTTTCTGTCTCCCCTTCCCCCTTTTAAGATTTAGGAAAATTTCCCAAAACATACCATCACTAGGAATTTATATGACGTAACTATGTGACATCAGTTTTCTTGCAAATCGGAATAGATTATAACAGTGATAAAATCTTATCGTTGTGTGATTCAGTCTCTAAGACAAGATAATATAAGGATAAAGGAGGATTAATTGAAACAGGTTTACAATTTAATGTGTTGACATAATTTATTAGAAAAATACCATGACAATCACGTTGTTATAGTGAATCACATCACAAGTCTTATACATCCATGGCCATTTATATATACGATCACTTTAAAGCATCCGAGTACTTTTCTCTACTATAGTTAAATTATTCAAACACCTAATGATAACGTTATGTTTCTTATATCATCTAAATACACTCTCCGCATTCATAAAACTTATATTTTCAGTTTGAAAACTAAATAAACAATAATTCATTGATTATCGGTTATAATTAACAAGTGGAATCATTCGATTACAAAAATCAAGTTAAAACAATAATCGAACATGCTTTTTACTATTGAAACTTTAAGGATTTTTAATTATTATATCACTGGAAAACTGGCAAAGATTTATTTTAATTAAATGTAATTTAAATGATTGTTTTCTCCCGGAAAACATAAGTCTTACGTATGGCACTTGCAAGCACCCTTAAACATAGTTATTTACATAATTTACAAGTATTTACATATTTTTAAAATATGTTTAAAACATAAAGTAGATAGCGAGTATAAATAATTATAACAAATATAAATAAAACCTTACAAGATTCATCTATCGGCTAAAAATGGAAATAAAAGCGTAATTTTCAGAAGAATGATGTATGTACATTTTGTACACAGGTAAATAAAGTGTTAGATGAACTATAAAAAAATGTAGGAAATGGGAAAATAATCTCAAGAACTATTTTCACTTATCAAAATTTTTGATATGATTTCAGATTTTCACAATTTTACGTTTTATTTTTTGGGCTATTTGTCGTGTTACATCCCTTCTTACCCTTCTTTAGCCAACGTTCCGAATAACATTACAGTGGTAAATAGACACTGCAACGCTATCCGATTATACATCTGCTCTGATGATGGACATTGTAATGCTATCCGAAATGTGGGCTGAAGAAGGAGGTAGCGCAACACGGCGTAATAACCCAAAAATAAATCACGATAAAAATGGATGTTAAATGTTTTTATTTTAAAATTGTTTTTCTTTACAAAATATTCGAATAAGTTCTGAATTTTTTTTAAATATATTTAAATATGAAAAGCATTAAAGTAAGATAATGAGATACTACATGAATGTGCTGATTTCCTGCTACAATCTAATGCATATAAATTATTAAGTAAGGGATTTCATTACTTCCGTAATGATGGTAAAACACCGCAACAAGATTAACAATGCAACACCTTGCTAATTTTATATAAGTTAAAACCTTGCACGTGTTTGAAAGTTAACCTTGTTACAGACGGTACATTACTTAAGCCAAAGGAATAAAATATTTTCCACGGAGAAGCAGATGAAGTGAAACTTTACATTCTAAGATGATCGGGGTCAGTCTTTTTAGTATTAAAATATGATAATATAATACAGACATAAAAGTGTAAAAGTAACTATAAATATTAACCGGGAATACATCCATAAGTGTATAAAATGGCGACTAACTTTACAAAAGTAACTTATAACTATCATCACAATTATACATGATACGCTGATGCTTATTGAAGCAGCGGAGGAGGCCTTTATATTATATCTAAGTAACGAAGCCTACTTATTAAATACATTAAATAGCTTATCATACAAATTATTTCCGGCTCTTCATATATTTGGACAACGACGCTATGTCCGCCTTTTTAATACTGATAAATTCTCTACAATTCACATAAATAAAACGACAGATAAATATCTTACGATAATTGATAAATTAACAACCTGGACTAAGTAATAATTTATATGATTTTTTTTTATGTTCTTACTAACGCAGCTCTACGGTGGCAAGATGTAAAAAAATCGATAGTATCATAAAACCGGTTTACACTTAGATATAGAAATGCATGTAATTATTTTATATGGAGAACGCGAGAAGAAGTCGAGATCACCTCTCGTCTCCGACCCCGCTTTTCGTCTCTCGTCTCACGTCTGGCAAGGAACGGACATTGAGATACTGCCGGTTGTTAGAATCCATTTTTATGAAGTTACTCAAGCGCCGTGCTTATCTTTAGGAAGAGGCGGCTCTTCAATTAGGCGATTCAGTATAAAATCCTAAGAACAGATGTTGCAATTAAGTGGGCATCCTAATTTATTTCTCCTGTTTGATGTGATCACTTAATCTTCCGAACAGCGATCATTTAATATTACGCTTTACAACGGAGCGCTCAACGGTGAGACCGATGTTCTTTTCGAACTGCAGCGAAGTTCACACTGAAGACGTCAACTGCTCCTCCGTACAATTCACTTTTTACAAGTTTATACATTTTAATTAATTCACAAAATATTCATTTATAAGCACGTGTGTACTGTTTTTTTCGTTCTGCATAATTTACATTTAACTTCACAACACCAGTGGAACGTGCAGGCGCACCTTTCCACCGATACGACTTCTTGGGTTCTGTAGCCTCTACCGCAGCACATGAGGACACAGCCATCTACCCCGATGGACGTATCGTTGCACTGCCTTCCGTGAGTCCCTTGGATCCCCAGGCGAGGGTTCTTCTCGCAGAAGCCCGGTGAGGCATCCAAGTAAACCAAGTCCCTCGTTCCAGGAGTCTTGTGGTCCTGGTTGCAGGGTTTGAGCTGGAAGTTGTATCTGTTTCTTCTCGGGCCAGGACTCCTGCCCCCGGCGAGTAGGCTGTTGATTGACGGAGTGTTAGGGCTGGCCGCGGGTCTGGGGGGAAGGTTCTCACTGGGCCTGTTGCTTACGCTCACTCTGGAGGCTCCATCGAAGCGATCCTTCAGGTTGTCGCCGATAGTTCTGAAGGTTGGCAGGCGCATCCAGCAAGTTTTGACAGTGCAGGATCCAGACATTCCGTGACACTTGCACTCCTGGCGCATCTCAGCTTGTACGTGCTGTAGGCAAAGAAAAACACTTATTTAATACCAAACCAATCCTGACTTCATACATTATACAGAGTTGTCGTGATTTAATTTTGGGGTATTATGTCGTCTTGCACTATCTCCGTCTTTAGCCAATGTTTCGGACACGTTACAGTATTCATCGTCATGGACATCCGATGATGGACACTCTAACACTGTCCGAAATGCTTGCTAAAGAATGATAACGCAATACGGCATAATACCCCAAAAATTAAAAACGATCATGCTTTTGGGTGTGAAAATCTCAAATCTAAACATTAAAGTGTTGTTTTCTTCACTATAACACTTCAGACGGTCTTAAATCTTAAAGAAATCGTTACGAAAGCACGAGACTTCAGACTGTAGATAAATCTCATTCTCAACAGTAGACGATAATAAATTAGCGAGATGACAGCTGACGATCTTGTAGACTCAACAAATTAACCTTAGGTATAGTGACAAAATAAATATGCATATATAAATATGTCTAAAATATTAGACTTGATATCGCATCTCATGTCGTCCGCGACGTGACGTGAATGCAATTCGAATAAGCATGCCCAATCCAATCGTAGGTATGGATTCTTGTCCCCGCCTCGCGTATTGTTAAATCATTGATATATTGGTCTTGTCACGGTGGGCGACGGATGACAGCCTCTCGACCAATCATACTCGCGCTTTCGCGGCATACGTGTTGATTGCCCGCTCCGTGGCAAGCGTGGGCGACGGCGGCCAAAGAAAGATCCTTGGCTCATGCATGTTATTTTGAATTTGTATGCAACACACAATACGGGAGGTAGAATAATGCATGTAAATTTTGTGTGAAGAGCTTCCGTGGCAATGGTTCTCGAATCGCTGCTTGAGAATAACAGTTTCAAGTGAGTGTAACAACGATCGTTATCTTTTTGGATGCTCTCGTTATTAATCAATCATTTAGTAAAGCAGTTGTCAGTAATCCATAAATCCTCACAGTCGCGACTCAGCATAATGGAATTTCCAGAGCGGGCAGCAACACTTCACCAATATCAATCTCGCAGATGCATGACGTCTTCAAGAAGGCGAGCAGTGAGCAGTATCTCCGTTTGTATGTAAATATGCCAGAGGAGATGGCAAATTGACTGAGTCCCGTGTCACTCCCCCTTGCCAACTGCCAACTGGCTGTATTCAAATCATATATTTACTCGGAGACCAATTTGCATGCCATCAGGTTTGCACTCGCCCTGAATCTCTGATCAGTCGGCTCTGTATCACGAGTGATGCTTCGGGAGCAATATTTTGACTACTGATTGCCGAATTGAATGCACAAGGCTTTATACTTTATTTTTCTTGGATACAGACCCTAATAATCAAATTCCTGTTATTTATTTTGTAATAGTAATATTGATCATAAAAAAATGCTATTTTTTAGAATTAAACCCTTGGTGGAATAATATAACTGGTTTCAATCGGCTGGTGGCATCTTGAAACTGTTATACATTAGTGTAAATGCATACATGCAGTGTTAAGGGACCTATTTGACTTACTTTATCCAGTGATTCCAGAAATATGTTAATGAAATTATTGATATCCTGTGATGTTTTCCGGAGACCAAAATTTTATTTTATATTTTTAATCCAAATAATTTATGTAATCCCTGATAAGTCATGTACGTCCCTTAACACTCTGTATACAAAACCAGTCTGGGAAAGAGTCTCAAATATTTTATCATCAATATTGGAGCCAGTGATACCATAAAGAGACTATTAGTTGGATGTTTAGATTAAGATTAGAAGAATGCTGATGACTATAACAATTTATTGAACTTACCGCTCTGCCAGCTTCATTATTGTGAAGGTTCATCTTTTCTCGAATGTCCCTTCCCCTCTCTCCAGTGTCGACAAACTCCCTGGAGAATTTGAAGCCGAAGCCGATGTTGTCGGAGCAGCCGCCCCATTCCCAGTCCCTGACTCCAGCGGGACCCCCGCCGGCCCGGGCCCCCGCGGGCTGGATGCCCCTGGCCTGGTGGCTGTAGTCGCACGTGCAGGACTCTATGCTGCCCTCCGCACAGGCGCGAGCCACTGCATGAGCCACTCCGGCGCTGGTGATGGCGTAGATAAAGGCGGTCTCGCGGCAACCTACGGACAAAACAGAATAATTCGTTAAAAATCAATGTAAAATGGTACCGAACAAATTTTACAAAGAAACCCAATAAATCCTATTTTGCTTTGTCTTCATTGAAATATTACGTTTTGTGTACACTGATAGAAATAGGTGAACCTACAACCATTAAATATGGAGTACATTTTATAGTATAACGGTTTTTGATTTAAGCTTTCGTTTTCGAGTAAATCGAACCCAAAGTTGGAATTTTTTAGGTCCAATTTGAAAAAATAAATAGCTTCGGGGTTGATACCAAAGTGCGTCGAAGTGCAGATCCGGGCCCCAAAACTCTTTGGTAGTAAAAAAACGAAAACTCAAATCTTTAAAAAAAAATTACACCAAATGTGATATATTTATGTAGTTCGCTTGTACTAGTTCCCGGACACCATGTGTACGTTTAATTTTATTCACAAATTACATAGGTAAGTATATTCGTTTGACTTTTTTGTCTTCGTAGTTTTACTTACAACTTACAACCTAAGTTTTTTTTCTCTTTATTGTTTTGGTTGCATCATTTTTATTGGGATGTTTTAAAATGAATTCACAAAAGTGGTCAAAAAGCGATCAATGTCCAATATTAATTTCCCACCAAAAAAGCACCGAACAAAAAGCAAAAAGGCTCGAGCTTTCCATCAATCATGTAAATAAGACATCAGCCAAAACAACAAAGCGGGGCAAGTTTTTACTTTCGTAAGGACGTAGCTCGCTGAATGGCCATCCATTGTACATCTGCATTTCCCATCCAGAAAGAAGATGCATGGCTCTTACATGTCATTTGTTCGGCTATCCGTCTCCTCTCTGTTGGTACAGCTCATTAAGTGGCCGAATAAGCCTCCGTGTATATACATACTCCCCCCGGTTGAGGCTGCATATATTTGAAATAAATCCATTCATCTGACAGTCGGGTTCGCATTCTGGATTGAATTGCGGCGTTGAAAGCGGGCACCCCGCTTCCCAACTGGGCGCGGGCGGTCTCTACTCTACCTCTGCCGACTTCTGCGCTCCTGGTAGCGAGTAGCTGCTACTCTGTCTCGGAGATATCAGATACCCATGCTCCAAGCTGGATGCTGGATGAATGCAAGACCTAAATTACTGCCGTGATGATAATTGTGTCAATAAATAACGAACCGAATTGATATAATTGCCATTTAACTGCACTCCGCAAATGTCAGGAGTAAATTCAATACGTTCGTTGAATGTTACCACTGCCGCAGTCTTTTTGTACCGATCACATTCGGAATTCAGAATCACATACATAATCACGGAGAATCTACATACATAATAAAACACTGAGAAAGTTTTTATATCAAATTTTAATTAAAAAATATTTGTTAAAAATCACGGTGTAATATAATTGTAGAATTTATGAATCTCATCGTCTTAAAAAAAAAATATGATCAATTTTCTTTAAAGTACAATGATGTTTTTTTTGACAAATTAGAAAAATTTGATCAAATAAATGTGATAAAATCAATAGTAAAGGAGAAAAAATAGCGACTGTAAACATGCAATGCATGACGGCCGGCGTAAGGCCCTTGACTCGCATTCCGAAGGTCGCGGGATCGAATCCCGGCCTGGCAAATAAATTTTATTTGATTGATTTGGGTTATTTCACAAATTATTCATTTAAAAAAACATATAGTGTATTTGCGGCACGTTCCAGAGTGGAAGATACACTTAGTATCGCCCTGGTGTAAGACCACCATTTAGAATTGAAACGTTGCTTGAAATGGCTTTAGCCGTGTTTGGTGACCAGATCTGAATATCCAGGTACTTCCCACCTCCCTCTTTCCCATATCCTTTCACTCCCACTACCTTCAGCCTCACAACATACCCCAATTGGGTGCCATAGTCTCACTGACTCCAGACGGGAGCAGTCGGGACTCTTGTGCGGTATTCATAAAAAAAATTGTACTATTTTTAATACAGTGTTTTGTTCCAATGATTATTATATTAAGGTACTAACTTTGTCACATCATTTACATTATGAAAAGATTTACACTTATCAGTGCCATTTTTTAAAGATAAAACTTCATTGTTTCTGAATAACTTCAGGCATTACTGGATTATTTTAGGTGGGAATGCAATTGCAAATCACGCTCCCATCCACCAACAACTGAAATCAGTATGTAAACCGAAATTGCGATAGTATTATTATATACACAGGATTTTGGCACAGTTGGCTAGTCGTGTATTGGCATTTTTTGCCATAGAGCCGGCTAATTACATGTATCCAATATCCTTGCAAATATTCAAACGGAAGGGGGCGTACGAATCCCACCCCTAAACTCAAATAAAATAAAGGAAACCTCCAAATTTATCTTGAAAGGGATAATTCAAAGCATTCGACCAAATGTAGTACTTGAAAGACGACGGGATTTAATAAATAAAAGCCTTTGAATCAATCTAAAAAAATCTATTGAAGTATTATTGCAAACTTTTATAATCGCGTATAATTCAACTGATAAATCTACATATATAAAAATCAATATCTATGTATGTGAGTTGTCTACACATTGCTATGAAGCATACGAAATGTTTGAAACTTTCGAAATACCTTCTTTCTACCCTCGTAAAGGTTTCTGGATCATTACAACCACGTGACAATACATCTGAAAACTTTTTTTAATCATTACAAAAACTCTTACGAAACTGTCAAAAATGTCACAATTTGAGAATAACATTTTGCAATCCGTCGATTGTTCAATTAAAATTCGATTTTTGAATAAACTCTCCAAATTAATGAATTTGATCGAAGTACTCACCTATGGTACTAACAACAATCGAATACTTTGAATTTTTTTTAAATAAGTAAGTACCTATGTTAGGTACCAAATTTGATTAATTCTTCTTATAAAATATACAAAAATGAATGTTTGTATTATATGAAAAATGAAAATTGGTAAAAAAAAATGCAATAGGTGGCAGAGCTGTTCGAAAATCTGAATGTACCGGGACTGAATATAATGAACGTGGGAGAGGGGAGGGGATGATGGGAGGAGGGTTCGCTGGAGAGGGAAGAGGAAAGGTGGAGGGAGAACGCGCAAGGGGAAGGGGAAATGGGAGGGGAAGGGCGGTGGGAGCGGAAAGGGAACGGGACGAATGGGAAAAGACACACAGGGAAAAACAATTTCTTCATTTGTGGCATTGCAACGTATGCCGGGAATTTGCTAGTAAAATATAATCAAATGACAAGATTATAGACCCGGTGCTAAGTTGAAGTTAGTATTAAGCTCTTCTGGATATTATAATTTATTGATATAAACTGCATCGTAGGTTTGTTAAATGATTATTTTGTGTAAAGTCTCGGGCTTTAAAATTGCGTGTTAATTATAACTGGCTATCAATGTTGAAACGCAACACCGGTGGTCGGGAGAATTTACTTGCTGTACAACTGGTTTCACGGCCAGTGGAAAACTGTATTCAGATTGTAAAGTAGGGAAAATTATAAAGTTTGAGGCATACAGGATTAATAATTTATTGATTGACAGTATGTCCTCACTTTAATTATAATGCATTTAGGATTAATAATTTATTGATTGACAGTATGTCCTCACTTTAATCATAATGCATAAAATAATATTATGTTATAATAATATAAATACATTTTATTATTTTTTTACAAAATGAGATTAATGATTTTATCCTCATTGCGATATCTCGTACTTATATTTTAATTTTATGCATTTTTTTTAAAATATTTATTACAAAATAATTACAACAATATTTGAAATTTTTTATTCTCGTTTCATAAAAGTCATTACGAGAAAGATTCAAAGAAAATAATTTTTTCATAAGAATACAAATTTGATTTTAATTTAATTATTTTTTATGTAGTTAAATTGAATTATGTGTATGTATACTTAACCACGGGAGCGGCAGCACAATTTAAAACTTTTTTCTCCGATTGCTCGACATTTTTTGGTGATCATTTTGAATATTTTAAGCCCAAATAAAAAAAAATCATGCCTCCGAATTTTAATATGGAGACATAAAGACCGATTGTAGTTCTATATAGCTAAAGAATTCACATGTCTTTTGCCAATTATCACATATTCGTAGGATTTATAAAAAAAAATATTATAAAATCGTAAATTTCTACTTAATTACTTACAATTAGGGGAAAATTTGCCAAAATTGGCAGCAAAGCAATCCGAGGTATTTTAAATAGTGCCATATTGTGGCAAAAAGCGCTCCAGCGATTATATGATGTTTTAGTCTGGATTAATTGGTATTAGTGTATTCTCTATTTTAGATTACCCTTTTATTTGAGAATACCAATACAAGAGACTCAAGTGCTTCCAACCGTTTGGAGCCAGAGAGACTATGGAATCCCCAATAAATGTACCTTTATGTTGTTAGGACGAAGGTAGTGAGGTATGAGTAAATAAAGAAGATGGTGAGGAGGAAGGTTGTGAATAAACCTTGTTATTCAGATGTCGTCACCAAACACGACTAAAGTCATTTTAAGCAACATCTCAATTCTGACTGCTAGCGTTCACCAGGGCGACACTCAAAGTATCAATCACTCTGAAAATGTAGTTTTTTTATTATTTTTAAATTAATTAGTGTCCCAGGATTTTCGGGACAGTTGGGCGAGGCAACTTCATAAACTACGCGAGGAGAGGATGGGACTGCCATGGACGGAGGCCGAACAATCAGCGCAAGACAAGGAGAAGAAGATGATAATGATGAATTTTGAAACAGCGCTAATTATTATTTTAACTTGCAGGCTTTGAACCCGCAATTGCACGAGAGCCTTACTCCTCTATGTTTTGTATTCTGCTTTGAGTTTTAGATAAGGTACCACCCACTACACAATTCAATAACGCTTACAATTTTAAAGATATTAGATTTTTTTCACCGATAAACTTTTTTTAAATCTTCTGATCTGAGAATGGACGTAGAAGGAGAAGAGAAAGAGGATGGTCTTACATGAAGCAAGACGTGCGCAATCAATGGAGCTACAGCAAGCCAAAACAAAGACAACATTCGCCATCAAAATAAAAATAATAATGTTGCTAACAATAATCCCGCGAAATATACCTCAAATAAATAAATCATCTCGCCGGGGGTCAGGGGTGCGGAGGAGGGCATCACGATCTTAATTGCTTGTAAAAATATTTAACAGGGGCTCTAAATCTTTGGGTCGCGCGCTTGTATGCCCACGGGGCGCCTCCCACTCACCTATGCTTCGTGACCGACCATCGTACCAGTACCTACGCATGTAAGCAGAGACCATTTTCAATCCAACGTGTGTGCACTAACTTACTTGATTTTCTAACTCTTTTTTACTTGCTAAACATGGCATAAAGGAAGGGATATTGTCAAGTGGTACTTTTTTCCAAAACCTAACCCAACCTAACTCAATTAACCCAATTCAACCAGTAGTGCGAAATACAACATGGATATTAAAATAAAATAAATAAATAAATATTAAGGGTTAAATTAAAATAATTCATAATCTGCTCGTACAAAGATGGCGGTAATTTAATTTTTTTAAGAATAAACCCTTTTTGCAAGTTATGCTGTAAAATAATAAATTAATCATTTGTTTGAATCGGTAAATATGCAATATGAATTTGAATAAATAGTTTTGTTCGTATAAAAATTCAATTCTTCCAAGAAAAGCATACAAATACAATATTGTACCAGTGATTCAATCCAATTTTGCATTTTTTTTCCAGTTAAAAGAAAATTACATTTTCACTTATGTAACTAAAAATAATTAAACACATTAAACTAAACTAAATATTACAAAACAAGCTATTCTATTTCATTGCTTTGTTTATCAAGAATAAAAATTAATAATTTTTTTATTAAATTTACCAACCTTTTTTTCGTTTTTAATGTCATTTGGGAGGCAATTGCATAAGTTGCCCCTCGTAAACAATGAATTGTTTACCATAGTTAGTTTGGATGGTGTTTAAATGTATGTTATCGTGTTGCCGTGAAAAGTGTTTGTGTACTTGGGACGTTTTAATGAATCCTGTGTTTGTATGTAAGAGTTTATTGCTTATTTTGTATATAATGAGACATGTATTAATATTGGAGACAAGTATTGTATTTGCATGCTTTGAGCGGATTATGAATTATTTACAGTTTACCCTTAATGTGGCGTTTCCAAATTAGTTATTTTTCTATAGCAGGCAATATTTTTGCTAGATAACAAAAATTGAAAAAATATATATAAATTATTTAAATATATATGGTTTTCTTTGTGGCATTTTTAAAAACACTAAGCATGGCAGAAAACAATTGCTCTAGGTGTACTTTTTAATCATTGCTAAGCGGCCAGCTTGTTTATGTATAAATCGCAAACTAACCACGAAAATCTGAAACATATAAAGGCTCTATAAATACCTACATACATATAATATAGAATATGTGCCATGTGTAAAAAAATAAAATTTATTCTTCTGATAAAAAAAACTGTTGTACATTTTTATAACTAATTGTTACAATGTTGATTTACTCACACCGTAATTTTTTGCATCAAATACTGTAATAAAAAAGCTTTATTATAATTATTTGTCGGCATGTCTGTTCTTACACAAGTACCTGCCTCTAAACAATTGCAATAAAAGCATAATAAACATTTATTATGTACCACGACTTTCTCAAAATAAACTCTACAGCTGCCATTAAAAAGATTTTATTATTATTACGTTTTAATTCCCACAGATAGCTAAAATCTTAATTGTTGCATAATTAAATTCGCAATCAATAAGTCTGCCATTTTTTATTAGATATTTCGAATTTTGACATTTTGTTTTGCGCGGGGTTCAAGAAGGTTCATCGCTTCGTTGTGATCTCATAACGCCGCCATCTTTAATCATTAGTCTAATTCAAAAAAAAGAACGCTGCTAACATTGAATCACGAACAGGATAATTAATTAATACGCATTGAACAATATTACTGTTTCAATTAGGTTGAAAGTTTGGTCAGATATTGGAACTTACCTGCCTGTGTTATTACAGGTACACACGAACGAAGATTTAGAAAACAGAGGCTTTTAGCCTCAAAATGATTGATAGACGTTACAAAATCAAAAATAATAATTTCGGTGGTGCGTCACCGGTTTAATAATATCCAGAATTGTGAAGTGCTTTGATTTTCAAAATTAGAATTGATAATCGGAACGATTCAGACAAGCGATAATTTAATTGAATATATATTTATTTGTGCTTTTTTTAATAATTTTTCATGTTCAATAATAATATTCATTCGAAATGAAAATTTATTACTTTTTTTTCAAAGGAAATGATCCTGAGGCAAACATGTTTTTTTAAATACTTTTCGCTTCACAAATTATAGCCCGTGATTTTTCACGGATCTACGTTGGTCTTTTAATTAATTATACAAAATTAATTTTTAGATACCTTTCTAAATACCAACTTCCGTTGGTAGTCTGAAGCGATAAACTTTCGAACGGTGGGCTCTGCGGTCTTGAAAATTTTTCAGCGTTTTCGTCGGCATTGTGTACAATTGCCAGCATTTCTATTAAAAATTTACGGAACTTAGAATTTTTTTTTTGTTTATTCAATCTTTTTCAATTCTTACATCAAGTGGTTTGCTATGTTTGGTGATTTAGCAGGGATGCCCGGGTTCATGGAGTGAGGTTTGTCTAGGCCTTGGAGACGGATGACCAGAACACACTGAACCCCAAATTCCTACCCGCCCCTTCCCAGAACTCTTCTTTCCTCATTTTCCTCAAATAAAAACCTCCACACAGCATTCCCAAGGATGACATAGGCCCTGAGGGAAATTATTTTTTTCAGGGCCTTCTGTGTGAAGCTCATCTAATAAAAGACGAAATCGGGTAATAATGCAAAAAAAAAAAAACAATTAAAATACTCGGCGTTTTTGATATTTTGAAACCGCCTTTTTACAGGCATATTTCTCAAAACATATAAATCTAATAAAATAAATACCAAACAATGTCGGTAGGTATATACCTACCCGTTACCCACAAAAGTACAAAGCAACATAGTCCGTGTATTATATAGATAGGTACTGCAAGTTTTTTTTATATTCCAGAATCAAATAGTTATTTACCGATTCAATTCAACGCATTCCTTTGATAATAACAATTAAGCGTAATTTCCAATACAATTGAATTATATCTAAACTGAGCTCCGATTGAGCCGCACCGATACTGTAATAATTAAGGACCACCTCACATGCACCGTTCCGAGCCACGCGAGCGCCGGGCGGGGGGAGGGGGGGCGGAGGAGATATTGAGATGTTTTCCAGGCACCTGGGGCGCCCCGCTGGCTGACCCGTGACCCGGAGAACATTTCTCATTCCGGGTCCGCACCGTCACACACGCACGAACAATATAATCCAATAAAATTTATCGATAAATAAAATTTTTGACTGGAGTTCAATATTTGTTTTGTTAACCTAACTTACTAACGTTACTAACCTATTATTTTATCTTCCATTTGTGAACATCTAGCTTTACCTATAACACGATATTTTTCAATAGTACTTTTGCTTTTGAACAATAATTAAATTTGCAAAAAAAAACAAAATGGCGTCTTGTCATTTTTTTTCATTGCTTCAAAACTTTATAACTTGTGATGTAAATGACATAACGACCTAAAAATAGTTGCGATGGCTTTGAAATCTCAGATAGAAACAGCTGTGTAAATTTCAATGTGCTAGTTCCGCGTTTGGCAGTTTTTTTCCTATTACAGTTTAAAAAAAGGAACTCTGTTCCACGTTTTGGTCCGAAACGATGGCTAAAGAAGGAGGTAGCGAAACATGGCATAACACCCCAAAAATAAATAACAAAAATTTTTGACACACTATATAAGCAGCTCAGGTTAGATACTTTTTTAAAGAATATTAAATTAAAATTAAATTTGATTGTTTTATTATCAAGTTCTGCAAGTATTTTTTTTTTGTTACAGCTGTTTCGGTTTACAAGGCCATTTTCAAACTCTGGTTAAATTCACTGTTAGGCGACTTCTTTATAAGATTTTAAATGCCAATTTTTTAAGGTGTCTGTATATAACTTGATATTAAAACTATCAAATTTAATTTTAATTAAATATAAAAAAATTATATGGGGTTCTACGAATAAAACCCAAAAACAATTAATAACACAGGTAAGATACATTACATTTACAGGATGTTGCACGATTTTGTACGAAGCAAGATGAAATAACTCTCTTAACAAAAGCTATAAGTGATTGCTTTGATTTTTAAAACTTTTAAAAACATTATTTTTTAAAATTAATATTTAGGTTACCGTGTGACACGGGCTCTGGGCCCGCGGCCGCCTCCATTAGTTGAACCTTTTAACGTCTTATTCCGCTCAATTCCGCTGACCTCGACTCGCCCACCCATTTGTTGGTATTATTATTTTCATATTGCGTCTCGGGTTTCACACGGACCGGGCAGATGTTCCGCCGGTCCGTGTGAAGCCGGCATTACACGCATTACTCGATAGGTACTCAATAGTCGGAAGTCACGAGACCTTGTTTATTTTGGTTTATCGATAATAACACTTTTTGTATACAGTTTTGTGTTAGAAATAACAGTGAAAACTCGAAGTGGGATTGTGTTCGATTTTTGAAAAACATCTGCATCACATCGCGATAACATTGCTTTAAAAATAAAAATATCGTCAGGTATTTGTACTACCACGTTTGTAAGTATTTGTATCACCCTTGGGTTGTATTTTTATTTAGTGACTAGATCGTAACAGCCAGGAACTCCTACACCAACTTGACGCTACATCATCTTCCAAAATTAGGATGTCTTCGTTGATTCCCTCTAGTCAGATAACCTGACGATATTTTTTTGTAATGGGTCCTCAGAGCTTACAAAACTCTGGAAATGTGTATAGCTTGACACATTTAACTTTGCAGGCGACCAAAATTGATTATTTTTATTTTTTGCAAAAAGGTAAATTTAAGTATGTCGATTTGTAGGTATATATATGTACATATATATTTTTTTTACATTAGCTCTACAAAGGAGGCCCTGAGGAAAAATCCTCAGGGCCTACGACATCTTTGGCGATGCTGTGTTTATAAAATAGATGGAGGGGAAGTTCTGAAGAAGAAAGGAAAATATATTAATCATGGCGGAAATCTAGGGTTGAATGCAAGTGCAAGGCGATGAGCTGAGAAATCCGGATGCCTCCCTCAACCAGCCTCTCTCAATTCGGCCCGCCACGCAGTAGGTGAGCAGACGCATCCAACGCCAAGACATAGACAAACCTCACCCCATGAACTCGGGTATCCTTTCTAAGTCACTAAACGTAGCGAACCACTTGGGGTGACCTACGGCAGAGTGTCAGTTAACTAACAATTCGTTAGTTAACTGACAAGTTAACTAACGAATTGTTAGTTAACTAGATGGTTTGCGCGGCGGTTCCTATACTCGCATCTCAAATTTGGACAAAGAAATATGAAATTCAATGCGACAAAACTATACAACGCTCTACCAACTCAAACAAAAAAAATAATAGAAATAAATAAATTTAAAACAAAAGTAAAAATATGGTTGAGAGAACAAAGTGAAAATGAACTATCAAACATACTGAAGACCATGTAAAGACAACTGGATACTAAATACAAATGTGGAAAAACTACAGGCCGCCTCAGAACAGGGAACCCTGGTGAGGAGGACTGTGAAAAAAAACTTTATAATACCTTAATATAATACAATTTATAAATACATTACGTACAAATTTGCTATAGACACTAATAAAAAAAATTTTTTAAAAATTTAAAAAAAAAAAAAAAAATTGAAATAAAATACATTATTTTATTGCTTTAGTTATTATGTATATTACGTATTTGCTTATTTTGTAATTTAATGCACTTAATAATACTTTAAAAGAAGGGGCTTTGAGGATTGCAATACTCCCCAACTGCAAAAAATAGGCAATTGCCCCCTCGTAAGCCAAATATTTTTTCGTCCTACATACCTATCCAAACAACAGGCCGTCCCCTGCCATTTGGCGAACAAAACAAATCTATAATGAATATCAATTTGCAGGCCACTGCAGTAATAAAGCCATAATTTCACGTTACCGCGTGAAGCTATCACAATGATACATTACACGGGCCGTATTTCATTATGTTACCGAATTCATTCAGGGCTCTGCTCAACGGAACCAATCGCTTCAGCCATACGGCACGGGTTTTTTTTACGCCAACCGTGGAACCTGCATACAGATACAAGGAGGCTAGTAATTCTGCTTCCTATACAGAAAACTACTTATTCAATAATTCGGTCAAGAAATCTATCTTTCTAATTTCTATACCTTTATAAATGCACGGTGTCTGGAAACTAGTTGTACAACTGAAAACTGGTGAATTTACATTACATTTGGAATCGATTTTATGGTATCTACATATTATTGATTTGTTTCGTGAATCGCAGTTCAAAATTGGAATTTTTGAGATCAAATTTAAAAAAATATATTTGTTGGGTGCTTAATTTCAGCTGTTTGATGTCTTTTAAAATATGTGGAGAAGTTGACTCGGTTCCAAAAATTACCCCCTTTTTCCTACCCCTTGAGCAGATTTTTGATGCTGAGAAAATTTTACTTTTCGTGTTAATGTCATCTTTGGGGGTGCTGTGTGTAGGGTTTTTTAAGGAGAGGAAGCAGAGGAGAGTTCTGAGAAGGAAAAGGGTTTAAAGGGTGGGTAGAAATCTGGGGTTCAGTATGTCCTGATCATCCGCCTCCAAGACTCAGACATACCCCACCCCATGAACCCGGGTACCCCTGCTAAATCACCAAACGTAGCGAACCACTTGGGGTGACCTATGGCAGAGGTGTTGGTTATCCAATAAAGGTTCCCGGGGCGGCGGTACCCATTCCCGCTTCCCAAATTGATTGTTTAGATTTTATTTCGAAATGCTATATGTAAATCCCTGATAACGCCGGGGACTTCAGTTAATTTGCTCACAAAAATGAACAATAAAACGTCTTTATATCATTACTACCTTTCCTATCCGACTTTCTTTGGATTAAATTTCAGTTTAAGAAAATTTTCACGTTATTTTTATCACTTTTATATGTACAAAATAGCATCTTGTCTTTCTTTTTGATAGTTCATTGAAATATTATACAAAAAACTATTAAAATTTCACGCTGTTAATGTCCACCATTTTATAGACATTTATGATTCAAACTGACAGATTTTTTAATATTTCTTAATTAAAATGTAGATAAGCCAGGTAATTTAAGAAGGGTCTGAAAAATGTAATGCATAGAGCTAGTGATAGTTTTGCATAAAATATATTAAAGTAAGATGTCGATAAAGTTAAGTGACTTCCAGCCTCCCCTGTATTATCTCATCTTCCACGAACACTCGTCTCCCCCGAGAACAGTTATTTCTTCCATTGTCTAAGTTGTGAAAGGGCGATTATTGCCACTGATTTGGGCTAATAACCTCGCTGACAATGGCGACAACAGCGGCCATTACTACTTCGTGTGTTGCCAGGAAACTAATGTTGCTAGTAGGACTTGTTGCCAGATTGCCACACTATTATTATTAATAATATTTCGTCTTCCACCAAAACTCGAGATGAATACCTGCGGAGCTGCGGAGTTTCACTGAGATTTATTGCGTGCCTCGATCGCACGACAAACAGGCTACGGACATAACTCATATTTTTTTTTGTGCATGGAAAAACACGATGCGTTTTGCTTTGTAGCTTTTTAGTGAAAGTTTATTTTAAAAATTAAAACAACGGTTCACTAGTTTTTCAATATCTCTGAAAATGACGAAGTTTCGAACTGAACTTGAGTAAAATTCGAATACCAATGCTGCAGTACCTTTGCTCAGTACTGTGATGTCGTTTGCTTTTCAGCAGGTCAGAAACATCAACATTTTAAAAATACTTATCATGTTTGGATGATTTGCATGGCGCCGTTTTCGTGAAAAATCACCTAAGGGGCGCTATACAAATTTATAATATATTTCTACTAACTATAGACTAGTCAAAACATTATAAAAACTTAAGCTTAGGCTAAAATTTGCCTCCACCGGTTCATAGAAAAAACTATACGTACAATCCCATCTTAGTCTTATCCTGATTCTCTATTTACATATATGCGATATTTAAATTTTGAGAGATTTATGCTTTCTTATTAAAATTGCTTATTTTTTAGCCATGTCTAGTTTAATACTTTATATTATTTTGTTGAAATTTTATTGTTTTTAGATGCTAGCTAAACTCTTAAATTTAATAAAACTGAATACTGCATGCATGCGTATACGTTTGTGTATGTATGTTATGTTTGTTTGTATGTGTTTATATGATTAATATGTTTTTATATGCTAATTGTGTATTAATATGTTCATGCACGCTTATTTATGTACCCGTCTCAGAACAGACATCGTCTAGTGAGACGGGTTACATACTTTTCTTGTATTATATTGTTACTGTAATAAACGCCCGGGTTGCCGGCAATTAATTAAAATTAATTAATTAATGCATTTGACCGACGATCGCGACGCTGCATGAAAATGGTTATTAATAACTATTTTTCTATAAATATTTTATCCATGGAACCTTACAGTACCCGAGATGGATATCAAAGTACGCGTCTTGACCTACACAATTGAAGGGCTGAGTGAAAAATTAGGCCCTCTTTTTCGAGATAAGGCTCTATTGGTTTTATCTAAATTAGAATTATTTTTCTTAATATTAAATGAAATACTGAACGCCCTGAGTCAGGGGGCTGGATTGGTTTAGTAGCAGATGTACTGAATTGAGCGGTAAGCTCTCTGGGCCATTTTAAAAGTTTCGGCGACCAAAGTGGCTCAGTGGTAAGTTTCCTTATAACAGGAAATTGCGCGTTACGGGTATCAAATTACGCGTATCGACCTGCACAACCCGATATGTTATTTTAATTATACTCATACTTAAGTTTACCCATACTTATCTGGGAGATCCCTTGAGATTAACACTGTTTATCGTTTATTTAGAAAAAAATTAGATACATCTTCGGTAAAACTTCAAAAAGTTCTGTTCTCATTCGTATGCTCTAATGATTAGAGGGGTTCAAGGTTCAGGGGTTCCCAACCCCGTGCCCGCGGGCACCATGGCGCCCGCGGAACGATTCGTATGTGCCCGCCACTATTCGACAGAGAGAGAATTTTTTTCATAAACATTAATTAAAAATGTGAATTATTTTATTTTTTATTTTTTAGAGTTTTATTATTTTGAAACCATTTTGTTTATAATTTATTAATAAATTATGATTATAAGAAAATAAATTATGGGAAAATGAGAAGTTTTGGAAGGAGTTTGTCGATTAAAAATAGGTGGTGCCCGCCACCCTACTGATATTTTAGAATGTGCTCAAGAGTACAAAAAGGTTGGGAACCCCTGCTCTAATCAATATGAAAAATTTACAATTTTTTTTTATTTTAAGACAACCACATTACGAATAAGTTATAAAAATAAAAAAATTGTTAAATACAAAGGTTATAAAAAAGTTCAGTGCATGATCAAAGCATGATAGACATAATTTTTTGTGAAATTATGCCGCTTTGCGCTTACGTTTCGGACAGCGTTACAGTATCTACCATTAGGACAGATGTGGCGCAGAACGGCATAATAACCCAAAAGTTATTCACGATAATTCTTTTGGCCGTGAAAATTTTAAATCATATCTATAACCATATTAGCTAGATTTCTTCATTCATTTAAGCAAGTTATACATTAGGCAGGTAGCAAAATTAATCATTTCAACATCTAAAAATAACAGAGGTGGCAAAGTTGTTTTTTTTCCTGTAATTTGGTTTTTAAAATTGAGTCCCATGTCACCTTGACATTCTGAGCAAGGTGACAGGTGTAAAAACAATTATTTAATAAAATCCAAACGACTCTAGGTGTTGTGGCCGTCCATTTGCGCAGGTCCG